>OY804588.1:55688368-57163368 GCA_963680875.1 Bathymodiolus brooksi
GTGGAGTGAGTGAGTGAGTGAGTGAGTGAGTGAGTGATGTGAGTGAGTGAGTGAGTGAGTGAGTGAGTGAGTGAGTGACGTGAGTGAGTGAGTGAGTGAGTGAGTGAGTGAGTGAGTGAGTGAGTGAGTGAGTGAGTGAGTGTGTGAGTGAGTGAGTGAAGTGAGTGAGTGAGTGAGTGAGTGAGTGAGTGATGTGAGTGAAGTGAGTGAGTGAGTGTGTGAGTGAGTGTGGAGGTGAGTGAGTGAGTGAGGTGAGTGAGTGAGTGAGTGAGTGAGTGAGTGAGTGAGTGAGTGATGTGAGTGAGTGAGTGAGTGAGTGAGTGAGTGAGTGAGTGAGTGAGTGAGTGAGTGAGTGAGGGTGTGAGTGAGTGAGTGAGTGAGTGAGTGAGTGAGTGAGTGAGTGAGTGAGTGAGTGAGTGAGTGAGTGAGTGAGTGAGTGTGAGTGAGTGAGTGAGTGAGTGAGTGAGTGAGTGAGTGAGTGAGTGATGTGAGTGAGTGAGTGAGTGAGTGAGTGAGTGAGTGAGTGAGTGAGTGAGTGAGTGAGTGATGTGAGTGAGTGTGTGAGTGGTGGTGAGTGAGTGAGTGAGTGAGTGAGTGAGTGAGTGAGTGGAGTGAGTGAGTGAGTGAGTGAGTGAGTGAGTGAGTGAGTGAGTGAGTGAGTGGAGTGAGTGAGTGAGTGAGTGATGTGAGTGAGTGAGTGAGTGAGTGAGTGAGTGAGTGAGTGAGTGAGTGAGTGAGTGAGTGGTGAGTGAGTGAGTGAGTGGTGACGTGAGTGAGTGAGTGAGTGAGTGAGGTGAGTGAGTGAGTGAGTGAGTGAGTGAGTGCGTGAGTGAGTGAGTGAGTGAGTGAGTGAGTGAGTGAGTGAGTGTGAGTGAGTGAGTGAGTGGTGAGTGAGTGAGTGAGTGAGTGAGTGAGTGAGTGAGTGAGTGAGTGAGTGAGTGAGTGAGTGAGTGAGTGAGTGAGTGAGGTGAGTGAGTGAGTGAGTGAGTGAGTGAGTGAGTGAGTGGTGAGTGAGTGAGTGAGTGAGTGAGTGAGTGAGTGAGTGAGTGAGTGAGTGAGTGAGTGAGTGAGTGAGTGAGTGAGTGAGTGAGTGAGTGAGTGAGTGAGTGAGTGAGTGAGTGGTGAGTGAGTGAGTGAGTGAGTGAGTGAGTGAGTGAGTGAGTGAGTGAGTGAGTGAGTGAGTGAGTGAGTGAGTGAGTGAGTGAGTGAGTGAGTGAGTGAGTGAGTGAGTGAGTGAGTGAGTGAGTGAGTGAGTGAGTGAGTGAGTGAGTGAGTGAGTGTGTGGTGAGTGAGTGAGTGAGTGAGTGAGTGAGTGAGTGAGTGAGTGAGTGAGTGAGTGAGTGAGTGAGTGAGTGAGTGAGTGAGTGAGTGTGAGTGAGTGAGTGAGTGAGTGAGTGAGTGAGTGAGTGAGTGAGTGAGTGGTGAGTGAGTGAGTGAGTGAGTGAGTGAGTGAGTGAGTGAGTGAGTGAGTGAGTGAGTGAGTGAGTGAGTGAGTGAGTGAGTGAGTGAGTGAGTGAGTGAGTGAGTGAGTGAGTGAGTGAGTGAGTGAGTGAGTGAGTGAGTGAGTGAGTGAGTGAGTGAGTGAGTGAGTGAGTGAGTGAGTGAGTGAGTGAGTGAGTGAGTGAGTGAGTGAGTGAGTGAGTGAGTGAGTGAGTGAGTGAGTGAGTGAGTGAGTGAGTGAGTGAGTGAGTGAGTGAGTGAGTGAGTGAGTGAGTGAGTGAGTGAGTGAGTGAGTGAGTGAGTGAGTGAGTGAGTGAGTGAGTGAGTCCAATTCAGCAATTTGTTCAGCTATGTCATGGCGAGAACAATATTCAATGAGATGATGATGAGATCCGTTTTGTATTAGACCAATATGCTGAGTTGGATTTTTATACTGCTAGCTCACCGAAACAACAGTCCGTGGGTAGACATGTCGCTCCACTCGGACACATTAGTCTGATTCCGAGCCAACTAGCATTTGCTCTTTCTCCTTAATGTTGCGTGTTTAGCGGAGAAGCAAAATATCAATTTTATAGTCTTTGGTTTGATCCGACCTCGGCTCGAACCTACGATCTACCGCATTCGAGGCAAATACGCTGACCATTACACTATCGATGCGGTAGAAATTGAGTGAGTGCCGGCTAAGAATGAAACTTTAAAACAAAAGAGATGGTTTCAGTTTTCCATTGTGAACTTTTCATTTACAGTTGTATATATAGCAACATTCCAACAGCACCTGCATATATAGTGCATATCTCGATGATACGATATGTCAGGGCTTCTGGCTGCGATCACGATTTCTATTGATGGAGGGTTGCTGCTAGGTAAGAAGCCACTGAACCAAGGGTTCCTAGTGGTTAAGTTGAAGTCATCACTTCTAAAGTTGTAGTGTCGCCACCATGGTTTGATTAACCGTTACGGAATATCTGTGTCACAAATGGCTACGAATATGTTCCGTTTGTCATAATCACAAACCGGTTCGTTCTTCATTCATGGCTTATCCCCCGAACTGTAACAAGAGCAACACGACGATACTACTAGAGGAACTGGAACTGGTTACCTACCGGGGTCATCTGAGTTCAGCCCCCTCTCTGTTTCAATATCTGTTTTCTGTGTAGTATTTTGAGATAATTGTTTGTTGCTTTGCCTCTTTCATTTGGCCATTGCATTGTCTGTCCTTCTATTTATGGCTTCTGATTACCCTTTTGAAATATTTCCCATGAGAATGATAATACATTCATATTTTATGCAAATTTGCAACAACAGTCAAACCTGTATACAAAGGTCACTTAATAGAACCTGAAAATGTGTCCTTTATGAGCAGAAGCCCTTCATACCTTTATATACAGGATAAACATAATCTACACTATTCATTAATGGGGAAAATGAGACTGTAAATTGTTATATAGTGGTGCTCTTTAAGGCAGGTTTGACTGTATTCATATATTTCACTGAAAACACAACTGCTGTCAAAATCTTGAACTGATCATCATCGTACTTCGTGTTATCTAAGAGAGTGAATAATCGTAAATCAATAGGCGTTGTTTTTTATCTTTGTTTTTATACATTGTATATATTTGCTTTGTCAGAGTCCATGTTTTATCTATGTTATTTGTATTTATTTACACATACTGGTGTCCAACACGATTACAATATCAGATGATGTTCGTGTCGTTTAACAGTAACACCACGGGTGACGCTATTATCGGGATGTACGTATATTTTATTAGATATCCATGGGCAATTTACATTTGCCATATTACATCACTACAAGGTTTACAGTGTAATGTAAACAACAATTGGAGTGAATGATTGATTGCTGCTTAACGCCAGATGAACAATTTATTAGCCATATCACGGCGAGAATAAGTTTTATTATACCTCATATATTAATTACCATAAATAGACTAATTTGATTGGACAATGGGTAAAAATCAGAACACGTGATCACACAGGACACAAATCATATTCCGTGAAATAAAAATCATATTCCACCCCCTCGGAAGCCTCGCGGGTTTTCCCGCCAGAGTTATCGTTCTTTGACATGAAAACGTCAGAGGCACTCGGAACGCATCACTTGCAGGCGACCGTTACAATTGTTGTGGATGTGGTTTTTAAATGTCTGAGACAACGTTCCAATGGACTTAAAATATGCTTGCCAGCAGTATTTTACATGTATGTGTTTTCTTGGTTTCATTCGGTATAATAAAACATTTATAGCATGCGGGTTCAGGAAATATGAAAATTTATTACATATTTTGTTGCAATATGTTGATTTTTGCATGTCCAATAATAGCTAACAGTCAGTGTTGGTTATTTGCCCTCATATATCCGTATTTGCCCTCATATATCCGTATTTGCCCCCGTATTCAACTTCCGGTATCTGCGCAGTGGTCTGAAAGATTATATGTCAAAGTACAAGGAAAGATGATGCATAAAGATATGAATAAAATCGTATTTCAATCAAATTAACACATTTCAACATATTGGAATAAATTTTAAATAACTTGAAACGGAATAATTAGCTCAAATATATACGTCGTGCTGAATAGGAATTTCCATTCAAATGTCAACGTCTTGGGTAGATTTTACAAACAGTTTCTAACGTCATTGTACAGATCGACATTGTTTGGTATATTTTTGAAACCAGATTCGAAACAAAAATATTTGCAAGTTGAACAAAGGCCCATCTATTAAGGATTTATTTTCGCAATTTGTCTGTTCATAGATCTTTTTTGCAATATAAAAGTCAATGCTTGGAAAAGGTAAATGTAAAATATGTGATAAAAAGATTATGACATGAAATTTTCCATATGGTCCCTGGTATAGACCCTCGACCCATATCAGCCCTCCAGCTTCGCTGTCGGGCTTAATATATGGGAATCTCGGGCTAATACCAGGGCCGATATGGAAAATGTCATGTAATGATCTCTTATTATTCACCCACGAGTATCATATTCCCCTCGGGCGTTGCCCTCAGGGAAAATGATACTCTTGGGTGAATAAATTTTCATATTTCCCTCACCAGCATGCAATAAATGTATAATATTCAATAAAATGTTGATGACGATGGTGAAGTCCGCTTTGTACTAAATCAAAAGTACATGTCGCTCCACTATAACGTTATTCTCTAATCCAATGATACAAAGGTTACAGAGTGAGAGAGTTCAAATTAATACAATCTAAATACATATTATTACATCAATTATTAAGATTATGGGTGTACATTGAATGCAAATTATGAAAAGAATGTTTAAACATTAAATACAAATGATACTAATACTAACAGAGGTGTGATGGATTTTTATTCAAGGAGAACTAATTTTCTTATTTTATATTATATCAATAAGTTTACATAATTTACGAATAGCTTCAGGTTTCTTTTTGTTAAATAATGATGAGTTTTAATGCGTTTGGCCTGTTGAAAAAATATTTTGGAATTAGATTTGTTCTTTCACTTGCAAAGTTTGGACACTGTAATATTAAATGAAATTCGTCACCAATCTTTCGAGATTGACATAGTCTATTGTGTCTTTCTACATTTGCCCAGCGCCCTACTTCAATCGGTAATCTATGATTAGATGTTCTAAATCTACAAAGCGTAAATCTATTTTTGTCATTTAAGACGTCTCAATATTTTCAAATCTAAATTCCGACTTGAATAACCTATAGCTCAATGCTCAAACTATTTGTTTTGTTTGTATTGTTTATTGGATCCCAGCAACTACGTTCAATCTTTGTAGATTATATCTTCATATGAGATGAACATCAAGCTGCTAAAGCACTAGGGAAAACAATCACACTCGGGTTAACATCTTCCGATGTTCACCTAAAAGTAATATGACAATTTGGATGACGAGGGAGACAACCCGGTAAGCAACCGAAACATACATAATGTGGAAGGAGACAATAGATTGTCGCCCGTGGTCTACATTGCCGGGCAACCAGGGAGTGTGTTGAAAATCTTTTTTTTTCAGTCCGGTTTCACAATTGTATTTTCTAAAACCGAAAATTATTTTGTTGTCTTCTACAAAATAAAACATTCAAGTTTTAAACATATTAGAGTAGTTTCGGGATAATAAAACAGTTATATTCTTTTGATGAGGTGAAGATCAAGTTGTCAACCTTCGAGAGGTTGTCAACTTTAGATGTTCACCTCATATGAAAGCAATAATTGTATATTATTTTATACCTCACTGTATATAAATGATTTGTATTGGATCATTTATGGTCACATAACCTTAGACAATAGATGTATTCGGGAAGAACATTAAAATTTCCCCGCTCAGGCGAGGTGTACTTGATACAACATTATGTGATAAAGTTTGTCAGTGACTTGTGACAGGTCTGTGTTTTCTCCGGATACTTCGGTTTCCTCCACCAATAAAACTGATCGCCATAATATAACTAAAATGTTGTTGAAAGTGGCATTAAACACAATGACCCAAACCCAATTATGTAGAACTGAATAGTTTAAAGTTTTCCATGTTTTTGACATATAAAATGGTATTGCTTTCTGTGTGCTAGATTAACTACTACAAGAAACAGAAAATGTCCAATATACTGTTTACTGACAGAAAATCTAATAGTTTTTTCAGTCAATTTTACAAATCACAGCTTTTCCAGTCTCATAAGAAGTCAAAAGGAAAACAGCACTTTTTGGTTTAAAACGTAAAATCCAAGGTGACGAAATTCCAAAATCTGTCGTAGAAATCGTTCTGATATGTTTTCCTTCGCTTGTGATCTGATGGATATTATTGGATGATAATCCTACAATATAAATGTTGCCTTCCATATCAACATCAATTCCCCTAGGGTTACTCAACTTCGGACTGGAGTATGTACATTGTTTCCTTTCATCTTTGGTGTGGGAAATAGCATTGTAACCGTCTGCACATATGTAGCTGTTTTTATCGAGAGAACGAACAAACCAAGCATCTGTATGGTATTTGCTATCTCTAAGTTGTAGTCCCTCGGTAGATAACCATGTTAACGTACCGTTGTATACAGAAATAAATTCGCCCTCCACGTACTGTAAGCCATGTAAAGTGGTGGATACTTTTATTGTCTTTGTTAAAGTCATTGTCTTAATATCTATGAGGTAAATATCATCAGAATTTGACGACGCCACCACCACCGCCACTGTGCCTTCGTCCATCCTGGCAATGTCCCTAAGCGCTTTTGGCAATGACAGACTTGACAGGTAGACATAATTCTCGTTGTACTTGATAACTTGTCTGTTCATAAAATCGGTCAAAATCAGGAAATTTGGGACAAATATTCCATTTATTTGTCTCGTTCCAGCTTTATTTATTTCAATTTCGATGGTTTTGAGGATTTTTATTCTTCCGGATACAAAATTCACTTTCCCCAAAATTCCGTTTGTGTTCAGATATGAATCGAGTGTTAAATCGCCGAAAGATTCAACATTTGCTTGAAATTCACATAGAAACTTGTTGGGTTCAAAGGTCACTAACGAATTTCTTGGTTGCAAAATCGCTTCTTTCATCTCCTTATTTAGGTCAAAGTTCTTGCGGATTATTCGGTCCATTTCAACCAAACATTGCTGCTCTGAGCCATGTTGAACACAAGTGTTCAGTATAACATTCCAGTTGTCAACGGTACATTTAATACTGGATAATTCTGTGACTTCATCAGATAAAGTTATCACAGTATTTTTCTTTGAAAAAGTTACTTTTTCCTTCATTTTGTCGGCGACTTCATTAAGATGTTTTATAACATCATCCTTGACGTCATCAATGTTCGCTAAAATGTCAGCAGTTTTTTTGTCTATCACACCAATATTTTCTTTTCGGTTTTCAATCATTTCATCGATATGTTTACTTTTTTGTTGCAATTCATTGGACAGGTCCACGGCTTTCGTTGATTGTTTTATCCCCGCAGCCGCAGTATCGATGGATATTACAGTTTCACATTTTCGGTGAGAAAGGGTTGCGCATAAAGTACAACATGGTCTCGAATGATCCACGCAGTACACTTCGATTATTTTACCGTTATGTTCGCTACAATAATTTATCCCACGGAAACCTTGGGACATTTTATCCGAATTAATTTCTTCTAACGGTACAATTACGTGGTTTGAAGACACTTTGAACGAGCGGTGACATTTATCACATGACTTGCACAAACCCTCCTCACATGTTGAACACCAAGATACTGCTTTCACGCTTTCTGTATTAAATTGACAGGGATCGCAGAGTTTTTCAGATGTTGTCATTGCTTGTTTGGCAACCATAGAGACGATGAAATTATTTAGTGGTAAATGTTTTGCCCATGTTTTAATATTGTTCTTTAGGTCTCCCAGTGTCACAATTCTCCGACAAACGGGACATTTGAAATTATTTTTTGTACTTTCACTTTCGACAGAAGATGAAACAAAAGTAGTGATACAAGATTCACAAAATGTGTGTAAACACGGAAGATATTTTGGTACCTGAAAAGTGTTCAGACAAATGGAACATCTGAGTAAATTTTGATGATCCTCACCCTTCGTCGCCATTTTTATTAAGAAGGTTTTAACTTCCGTGTGTGGGTGTGATAAGAAAAAAAGCGATTACTTATTTCTATATATAGTAGAAAGCGAGATAACTCTAGAGATATTGAAGCATCTAGTGATTCGGAATCTCCCTGATAATGTGTATATCAGAGATCATCTTACGTTTAAGCTCCCTGGACGTACAGTCAAACCTGTATTAAGAGGTCATCTTTGAGACAAAGAAACAATGTCCTTATGAGACAGGTGACCTCCTAAAAGAGTTTCAATTCATATGAAATTTTCTATGACAGGATAAGAAAAAGGTGACCTTTTAATACACGTGACTGCCTTATAGAGGTGACCGCAAGTGCAGGTTTGACTGTACTACGTGAGAGTTGATAATTAGATAATAAGTAATTATTATTTCTTATTTAGCAAAACATGATGTAAAAATGATGTTATCAAGGGACCAGTGAGTGAAGGGACTGAGAATTATTTTCTCTTTATTAAAACTAATTCAGTTAAAATTAGATCTTTAATTGCTACCCCTTTTCCTGATAGCTTCAGTTAGTGCAGGGATTAAATGGTATCTTTGGTATATATTTTTTTACCAATTGTCTCTCATATTTGACGGAAGGTATTGTTTTAACCCAAGTCTACATACTCAGAAAAAAATATATTGTGTAAGTAAAACAGAAAGGAAAATTGATTCGATTTTTTCTGAAACCCGCCAAATTTAGACTAGGGACTATTTTCTCCTGTATAATTGAAAGTATCTATTCTATTGCCATGAACAACATTACAATCACTTTCTATTATCACTGATGAATTATCATATTTGTTATTATTGATCTAAACATATGTTATTGTCATGCATACAATAGGATTGAGCACAAGTTGAAGTCCTCTCCAGTATCATACAAACAAAGGTCTGACAGAGTGCATGACGGATAATAAGTGTGTATAAGCATTTACGATATAGAAAAAAAATGATGACAGAAAAGTAAAATATGGGACTGGGTTGGAGGTGGGGGTGGGAGTGGGTATGTTCCTTCAGTGAATCGCCTACTGTTTTTAATGAATGTCTGTACTGCTTTTCATAACAAAATATTTCGAGCCGAGTCCTTTTGAGAGTCTCCAAATAATAAAGTTCTAATATCTGTCCGAAAATTATGGCTGGTGTCCTCTTTTCGCTATATAAGCGGCATTTCAATAGAAAGTGGGACTAGGTGATTGAATGATCTTTGTTTAGCATCACCTTTTTCTTAGCAATATCACGGCGAGAACAAGTAATATTTTGATGAGATAATGATGATATCTGTTTTGTACTAGACTAACATGCTGAGTTGGATCTTATAGTGCTTACGAACGAGAGGGGCTAATAAATCACACAGATAAGATGGGGCGTGTCCATGGTACATGTTATACATTAAGCATAACTTTCTGCGTTCCATCTAATGGAAACTTTTCCCCATCCTGTTTCTCGATATAAAGAATCCCTACTCGAATATTCAGTTAACACAGTAACACTACGTGCTGCTTCTATTTGTAATTTGTAATCATGGGAGGGGGAGAACCGGTGGAATAAAAGTCTTAATACAAGATGTAAATATCACCTTACAATAAATTTAGAGATAGGTCACCATAAATAGAATATCCATTCTGAAAAGAAAGTTTAAATAATGATGGTTTGGTTTGGTTTGGTTTGGTTTGGTGTGACGGTGTTTAACGCCAATTTCAACAATATTTCAGTTATATCGTGGCGGTTAGTTTTATTGGGGGAGGAAACCGGAGGACCCGGAGAGATCGTGGGTTAGAGTCTCGATCGGGTCAAACCAAAAACTATAAAATTGGTATTTGTAACTGCTCCGCTAAGCACGCAGCAATAGAGACAAAGAGCGGAATTCTGATAATGTGTCCGAGTGGGGCGACGTGTATATCCGCGGACTGTTTCAGTGAGCTAGCACTATGAAAAAATGAACCTAAGCGTGTTGGTCTAGTACAAAGCGGACCTCATCATCATCTCATTGAAATTTTAAAATTGAAGGGTCTTTTTAGCAATACTTTAAAGAGGTCATATGTAATTAATTAAGGTCAAACATATATGACGTATCAGTAGACATAGACAATCATATGTGAATTTGAATTGGTGATTGAGTGATTGTTGTTTAACACCACCCGTTTCTGCAATATCATGGCGAGAACAAAGTAACCTGTTGATGAGATAATGATGATAGCTGTTTTGTACTAGACTAACATACTGAGTTGGATCTTATAGTGTTAGCTCACTGAAACAATAGTTTACAGATATACATATATGTCGCTCCACTCAAGCACACCATTCCGACTCCGCACAAACTAGTATTTGTTCTTCCTCTATGATGCTACGGAGTAACAACAAATACCAATTTACTAGTTTTTGATTAAACCGACTGGGCATTGAATCCACACCTCGAGGCGCGAACCATTTCCATGAGACGATCAAAGAACGCTCACCACGAGGCGATCAAAACACGCTAACCATGTGGTTGTCAAAGCACACTAACCATGAGTCGATCAAAACACGCTTACCATGTGGCGGTCACAGCACGCTAACCATGATGCGGTCAAAACACGCTTACCATGAGGCGATCAAAACACGCTTACAATGTGGCGGTCAAAGCACGCTAACCATGAGGCGATCAAAACACGCTTACCATGTGGCGGGCAAAAACATTAACCGTGAGGCGGTCGAAGAACGCCAACGATGAGAACGTCAAAGAACATTAACCATGAGGAGGTCAGTATGAATTGGGTAGTGCATGTTGGTGGAGGCAAGATTTTTAGGGGACCTGAAAGTGGGGGACACACTGTGTAAGAGGACTGGAAAATGGGTGGGGCAAATATTAAAGTGGACTGTGAAGTGGGGGAAAGCTTAAGGAGATCGCATTAAGGTGGAAGCAAGCTTTCAAAACTAAAAAGCAAGTTATTTGGCGTAAACAAGATGGTAGTAAAATGGCTGGAGAAGGGTAAGATACAAATTAGCTGATGTGAGTGTGAAGTATAAATGAATTTCCCGTGATTCTAGATAAACACACGATAATACACGTAGTACCAAGGTGACACAAATCTACCTCTTGTTCAAGATTTCAAACCCAAATTCAAATATTTATTATCTTTAAGCTAATACAATTTTGAAATATTAAGAAATATTCAAGTCTCCTACCCTCATGCCGTGATCGTATGGTAGTTGGATCTACAACTACGTGTGTACCTATGCAATCAGTGCCTATCACCATTGATGTTGTCAGTTCGAATCTCGATCAGGGCGAGGTGTACAACATAATGTGATAAAGTTTGTCAGTGACTTGCGACAGGTCGGTGGTTTTCTCCGGGTACTCCGGTTTCCTCCACCGATAAACTGACCGCCACGATATAGCTGAAATATTGTTGAAAGTGGCGTTAAACACCATCAAACAAACAAACCCTCAATTCTAATGACTGCTTTATAAAGTAACTGGCCCTTCGGTGGTTTCCTCAACCAATAAAAATGACCGCCACGATATAACTGAAATATTGTTGAAAGTGGAGTTAAACAACATGACTGCAACCCTTCGATTTACGGCTTCTTATTACAACTTTGGTATCGTCAAACTTTTGAAGTTGTTCTACTTCTCTTGGTGTTGATGGGTTTAACCCAAACATTATAACTGAATATCTAAAGTGAAAATAACACTATATTTATGTTTTTCATGTTAAAATCCCAAATAAGAAATAATGTTAAATTCTTATATATATATATACCCCTCTCTCCACCCCCCCCCCACCCCCCCCCCCCCCAAAAATTCAAATTGTTCAAATTCCCGATATTTCCAATATTTTAAATTTGAAAATTAGAAAGTGTTAGAGAAATGTCCGTGTCAAGACAGATAAAGGGGTACAACCTGGTAACTGGTCAACAATTAGTTTATGAAAAGTTTGAAGATACCAAAGGGGTAATCAGAATCCATAAATCGAAGAATGACAGACAAGACACTACACCCCTCCCCCTCCCAATAATAAACAAAAAGACAAACAACGATCTACAAAACATTACACATAAAACTTTAGGGGGGAAGAGTAAGCAGTATCTGTTCAACTTAAGGCGCCTGTCGTGTATAAAATGTATTACGATTTCATATTCCAGTGGGAAACACTGATGAAAACTATAATGTACCAAATTAAATGGCGTTTTTTTATTGCTCGTTTGTTTTTTCTTTGCTTTTTTCCCTGGATTTTTTAATTTGGGGGGAAAGGGGGGAGGGGGAGGGGGAGGGTAATAAAAGAAACAATTTTAATAGGATTAGTTTTACATCAATATATATCTTCTTTTTTTTTTCTTTCAAAATTTGTACATAACAATTGCAAGTTATCAAATGGTCTGCAGCCCATCATGATTAATGTTAGAGAGAAAACGACCAATAAAAGGGACATTTACCAAAGACAAACAAGTTCAGTATACTGGTAGACTTTTCTGGTATCTAGGGTTAGGGTGTTTAACGCCACTTTCAAGAATATTTCAGTTGTATCGTGGCGGTCAGTTTTATTGGTGGAAGACACTGAGTGAGTGAGAAATAAATATTATATTTAAAAGCACAATTTTATAAATATTTGATACTGTGAAGTAACTGTGCATAACGGAGGCAAAGAAAAATAATAATAATAATAATAAATAACAATGAAAACAATGTTGCCATTTAGATATTTTTGTATAATACATAAAATGTTTATTTTGATAAAATTTAGAAATGTAATCATTCTTTTCATGTTTTGATTGTCTCCCTTTCAATATAAAAGTGATAGATTAGGAAAATTTAAAGTATTCATTCATTTCATAAAATAAATTTAAAATTAGATCGCCACACTTGCTCATTAAAAAACAAATTGCGTGCGGAGATTAAAGCGACGATATATTATGGGTTAGGGTTATGTTATTTAACACCACTTTCAACAATATTTCAGTTATATCGTGGCGCTACGATATAAGATAAATTTATTAATGTTATCCATTTTATTTACATCTATAAATCTAAATACACACATAACAAAAATATGTAAGTGAGTGAGTGAGTGATTGTTGTTTAACGCCAATTCAGCATTTTTTCAGCTATATCATGGTGAGAACAAGTTAATTTTCAATGAGATGATGATGAGGTCATAACTCATATCAAGAGAGGGGGAAAAGGGGGGTTTCACCAACAGTATACTCATTCACTTATCCAGAGATATACTAAGAAATCTACACAATAAAAGGGAAACCCATCTCATGTTTATGAATTAATGAATTTAAATTAGGCCGGACGAGCCCTCCCAATTAATAAACATGAGATGTGCCTCTAACTTAAATTTTCTTATTATATGAAACACATAACCGTCTATGAATCAATGTGATTTTTCTGTAGGTTAAACAAAATGTATCTAATTGTATGTTTATATTTTATGTACAGTGCTCCCTCGGTCTATCGCCCCCCGTTTTATCGCCAAACTCGCCTATCGCCAAAATTCTCGTCTGTCCCGATTTCCCCCATTACAAATACCCCGTTATACTGCCAAACTCAGCTACCGCCATCCGCCACAGCTTTTCAGACACAAAAGTCGTAAAACCAATTCAAATTCCCCCGTTAATACCGCCCACAACTACCTTTTGACAGCTGTGTATTAATCTGTAATCATGGAATGTCAAAACTGGTCATCGGACACGGTCATTGATCTCATAGTTGAGGGTCAGACAGGTGATCAGGTGTTTTGATTAGAATAATTACCTGTATTTACTTTTCTAGTGATTACATTTGTGCTTTTAATCCTGAGTAAAATTTGTAATTTAATTAGTCGTCATAAACATGTCGTGCTTGAAGAGAAAGCGTAATTAATTAGACGAGAAACAAAAACGTGTAATTATAAGTTATGCAAAGGAAAATCCAAAATTAACATAATAACAAATTGCCGATAATTTGACAATTAAATGGGATCTTCCAATAACCCCACAAATGAAGATGAACTGTTGCTGTCACGTGTTTATTATGACCTTGATGTCCCGAGCTACAAATGACGGTTCAAGAATTTGTCAACATTGACAAAGATCTGCAAACTGTACAGGACATTTCCGATGTGAATATAATTATTCAAATTTATTTATTTATTAAACATGTATTATTTATACCTATGTATTTGCACAAGTGCAAAATGCATGTCACAATGTCAGTCGAGTTGAACGTTTATCTTTTCATATGATCACATAACTTCCGGTTTTCAATGTCCCTCAGTTTATCGCCAAACTCGTTATACCGCCAAACTACCGACTGCACAGAAGGTGGCGGTTTAACGAGGGAGCACTGTATATGATTTCTTTTCTCAATAAAATATTGTTTACACTAAACACATTATAAATGCTTCACTTAAAATAAAAAGTTAATGTGTGGTTTGTAAATCCATGACACAATTCATATTAAATTAATGTATTAAACTATTTATAAATGTTTTTATTAATAAATGTGGCTCTATTGAAGTTGTCCAATTCAACAGTCTCCATCATTTCTCTGACTTTTAATGAAATAAAGCGGCAAATCAGATCAGGGCCGTCTTAGCAACATCATAGGCCCCGGGAAAAGCAGTGCATTTGGTACCCCTACCTACACAAATAATCACAGGAATACAAATGTAAAGGGTTGATAAAATTAAACATATAATTATTTATTGGACCTTCCAACAAAATCAGTGTTTAAACATTAACAAAGCATGCCGTACACAAAATACATATATATAAAATAGCATGGGGCCCCTGTGCTCGTGGGGCACCCGGGCAACTGCCCAGCGTGCCCATGCGTTCAGACGGCACTGAAACAGATGCCTGTACACTTTCTGCTTCCATTTATATTTTTATGTCAACAATGCAGTTAACCGAAGTGTGAATGAAAGTTCGATTTTGATTGGTCGAATTTCCAAACAAGAATCCAATCAAAAATTAGCTAAATTGTCTACTGGGTATTTATCATCTACTTTATAAATATCTATTCCGAGGGCTTGTAAACATTCATACCGCTACAAGCTTATTTTTTCTTTATACAAAAAGTCATGTGCTCATAAGTTTATTGTTTAGCATAGGACCGTAAAGTTGGTTAGGGGTTATGATGTTTAACGCCACTTTTAACAATATTTCAGTTATTTCGTGGCGGTTAGTTTTATTGGTGAATGAAACCGGAGTATCCGGAGAACCACCGACCTGCCGCTAGTCATTGACAAACGCGTTAACTTTACCTTATAATACTGTATCGAGTACACCCCGCATTGACCGGTATTCGAACTCACAACTTTGGTGGTGATATGCACTGATCATTAACGGAGCTAGAGGGAGGGGATGGGCGGCACTTTTGGTTGTTTGGTTTGATGATGTTTAACGCCACATTAAGCAATATTTCAGTTATATCGTGGCGGTCAGTTTTATTGGTGGAGGAAACCAGAGGACCCGGAGAAAACCACAGACATGTCGCAAGTCACTGACAAACTTTATCACATAATGTTGTACTCCTCGTCCTGATCGAGATTCGAACTCACTACATCAACAACAACGACGGCCCCATTTAGATAAATAAAGAAAATCTGTAATAAAAATGGCATCACAGGAAGACAACGCTCACTCTTTTATTTCAAGAGAACAAGTGTTGATTTATTTGAAATATGCAAATCGCAGTGAAATTTGTCAGCAAATTGTGGCAAATCTTTAGTTTTCTCAGGGTAAAAACTGATTCCCTCGACAAATATAGCTAACCTTTATGATATAACTGAAATAAGAAAGGGGTAATTAGAAGCCGTAAATAGAAAACGAACAGAGAATACAATGGCTAAAACAACTGACGAAAGGACAAACAATGATCTACAAAACACAACATAAAGATTGAGCAACACAAATCCACTATATGTTAAGGTGAACTCGGGTGTTCCAGAAGGGTACTCAGTTCCTGCTCCATAATTGGTACTCGTCGTGTTAATCTTGTTAGAAACCCAATGATAAGTTGTAAATGTGAAAATGTCCGGATTTGTCAGAGAATTGTGGCATAGCTGACGACCACGATGTAACTGATATAAGACTGGGCTTCAGAGTTACTGTGACACAAGCTACTTAAGGGTGATCTGAATCAGATGTAGGAAGAAGAGTTTGAAGATACCAAAGGGATAATCAGAATCAGTATATCGAAGAAAAACAGACAACACAATGGCCAAAGGAAAAAGTACAAAAGGATAAACAACGATTTACAAAACATACATTTAAAACTAAAGATCAAGTAACACTAACCCCACTAAAGATCGGGGGTTAACTCGGGTGCTCCGGAAGGGTAAGCAGTTCCTGCTCCACTAGCGACACCCAGTTACAAACCCGGTAATAGATTCTGTACAGATATGTAAGAGTACATACAATCAAGGTCCCTCTTCTCATGCAATAACATTATAACATTCGACTCTACTCTCTACACGACTATATCTCTCATAAAACTACAAATTGAACTGTATTTTGTGAGAAAGAATGGTCAACGTACTTACAAATACCTTGTTTTAAGAAGGGACAAATCTTATTTTGTGAAAAGCCACTCTAATTCTACCAAAAATGTCTGAAACTGATATCATCATAAAGTTCGTTTTAGATTGACAACTTACATACATTTGTTATGATTGATGTGTGTGTTTTTCAACAGACAGTCGGTATTCTTATGGATACCTATTGTGTGTACTATTCTTGCCTATTTGTGCCTTTATTAGTATGAGGCAGACTTCATACCGAGGATTCTCAAGAAAAACGAAAAGAAGCTATACCGATCCTTTAGGAGGCAACACCAGCAGCTAGATCTTTTCAACAGTTTCCTTTATCTCGAAATTGATCGATTGATTGAGTGAGTGATTGTTGTTTAACGCCAATTCAGCATTTTTTGCAGCTATATCATGGCTAGAACAAGTTAATTTTCAATGAGATAATGCTGAAGTCCGCTTTGCACTAGACCAACACCTTGAGTTGGATATTTTAATAGTGCTAGCTCACTGAAACAACAGTCCACAGGTAGACATGTCGCTCCACTCGGACACATTATTCTGATTCCGAGCCAACTTTGCTCTTTCTCCGTAATGCTGTCTGCTTAGCGGAGAAGCAACAGATGCCAATTTTTTATTCTTTGGTTTAACCCGACCGGGGCTCGAACCCACGATATACTGCACTCGAGGCGAGCACGCCAATCATTACGCCACCGATGCGGTCGAAATTGAGTAAGTGTCGATTAATAATGAAACTTTAAATGAGATGGTTTCCCATTGTAAACTTTCCATTTATATGTAGCAACATTCCAGCAGCACCTGTATATGTAATGCACATCTCTCATATGCTACGATATGTCAGGGCTTCTTGTTGAGATGACGATTTCTATTGATAGAGGGTTGCTGCGAACTAAGAAGCCACTGAACCAAGGCTGCCTAGTGGTTAAGTTGAAGTCATCACTTCTAAAGAAAAAGAAGCAACAAATACCAAATGTATACAGTGGCGGATTTAGAGGGGGGCGCGCGGGGCGTGCGCCCCCCCTAAAATTCGCAAAGCATATGTTATACAACGTTAATTAAGCAGTTCAATAAATAACTTTTTCATGAATGGTTAACTCGTGACCTGTAGTAAAATATTCTTACACATTGTAAATACACGTTGGATGTGTATGTATTCACCGTCAGTAGTTCAAAGATTATTCCATTCTGATTGGTTCCGAGGTACCAGACATCAACTATTTTCTCACGCTAAATAAACATTATTACTGCAGTCAATTTTACAACTACATGTACACGTGCTATTTAGAAATTATAAAATGGACGAAAATTATAGACCAAGAAAACAAGCAAGATTGGATACATTTCTTATTCCTCGACGAGACGAGAAACGTCAAAGGTAATTTAAAAAGTAAATTCAATCAATACTTCGAATAATTAATTTAACAATTGATCTCATTTATAAAACATACAACGAAAACCTATAACGAGAGATTCGGATGATGAAACTGAGACAGTGTGTAGATACTTGAGTGTCCCAAGAAAATGGTCACTTCTCTTTAAATAATGGTTCAAATAGTTCTTGAATTCGAAATTCTGCAATTTCATATGAAAAAAAAATATATGTTTGATTTGTATACAAATACCCGAAAATGTTGCCTTTTACTTTTCAAGTAAAGATCAGTAAAAATACGCGTTGGTATATTGTACATTAAAATACAAAAGTAACATATTAATAAAAAAAAAAAAAATTAGCAGCAATTTATTTGTAACAATCTCTGCATTTGCCCGAGATATCTGCACAAGAAAGTGTGAACAAATCCTTTGTCCGGGTACGTTTATATTATTTATATCTACCAATGGATGTCTGTACAATATTTTTACACATTTTTAACAAAAAAATCTGACTACAATTTATTTGTAATACATAAATATCTACAACTGCACATGAAAGTGTGAAAATAATCTCGACAAAATGGTTTATGCACATCTCACACCTGATTTCCGTAAACATATTTCTCGAGAACTTTGATACATTTTTGTTGTTTGATCTTTTAGTGTAATGAGGTTTTTACGCCCGTTGCTCAAACACTTGATTTCCGTTCGTTCGTTCGTCCGTCCGTCTGTAAGATTTCTGCAATCCGCAACTCCCCTGACAGTAACCACGCAATGGATTGACTGTTAAAAACTGTATAATTTACTTGAAATACATTGTAGTTGTGCACAATGGTTTTTAGATTTTTTATTGAAGGCCGGGTGGAGGGGGTAGGAAGAGGATTATGCAACCCGCAACTCCTAAATAGCCACTCAATGGATTGAAGTGAAACTTAGACTACAAATTTGACATACAATGTAGTTTGCTCACCACGGTTTCATTTTTAGAATTGGAGGTTAGGGGTAGGAGGGAAATTCTGTAATCTGCTTTTTTGGCGTAAAATCGTGAATTTTCACACGAAATACCCCAAAAATTTCGCGCCTCCCTCCGCTCGGCGTAATTTTTTTAAATGCGCCCCCCCCTAACTTGAAATCCTGGATCCGCCCCTGGTATAGCCTTTGGTTTGACCTGACCGGGGATCGAACCCACGATCTACCGCACTCGAAGCGAGCACGCTAACCATTACGCCACCGATGCGGTTTCATCACTTTAAAGTAATAGTGTCGCCACCATGGTTTGGTTAACCGTTACTGAATATCTGTGTCACAAATGGCTACGGATTTGTTCCGTTTGTCATAATCCCAACCCGGTCCGTTCTTCATTCATGGCTTATCACACAAGAGCAACACAACAGGTACCACTAGAGGAACAGGTAGTCCATCCGGGTCACCTGTTTCAATGTTGGTTTTTTGTGTAGTATTTTGCAGATAATTGTTTGTTGTGTTGTTTTTTCTCGTTTGGCCAGTGTCATGTCTGTCCTTCGATTTATGGCTTCTGGTTACCCCTTTGATATCGTCAGACTTTTCAAATATTTTCCATGACAATGACGATACAATAAATGGGGAAAATGAGACTGCCCCTTATATAGAGTGATTTGCTATGTAGAGGTGCTCTTAAAGGAAGATTTGACTGTATTCATTTATTTCACTGAAAACAACACTACTGTCAAAATCATCTTACTTCGTATTATCTAAGTGAGTGAATAATCGTAAATCAACCCTAGTAAGCGATTAATTGTTGCTTAACGCCAGATGAGCAATATTTCAGCTATATCATGGAGAGAACATGTTATATTCAATGAAAAGATGACGATGATGAAGTCCACTTTGTACTAGGCCAACTAGACATGTCGCTCAAATTCTGACTTTTTTTATTTGTATTGTTGGTTGCACCCCGGCAACCGCGTTCAATTGTGGTAGACTATTTCTTGATATGAGGTGAACATCAAGCTGCTAAAGCAATCACACTCGGGTTAACAGCTTCCGATGTTCACCTAAAAGTAATATGACAATGTTGATGACGAGGAAGAAAACCCGGTGGACAACCGAAGCATACATAATGTGGAAGGAGACAATAGGTTGTCGCCAGGGGTCTACAATGGCAGACAACCAGGAAGTATGTTGGTTGAAAATCTTTCTTTTTTTCAGTCCGCTTTCGCAATTGTATTTTCTAGACCCGGAAATTATTTTGTTGTCTTCTACAAAATAAAACATTCAAGTTTTAAACATATTAGAGTAGTTTCGGGATAATAAAACAGTTATTGCCTTCAGATGAGGTGAACATCAAGTTGTCAAACCTCGAGAGGGTGACAACTTTCGATGTTCACCTCATATGAAAGCAATCATTGTATTATATATACCTCGCTGTCTATGAATGATTTGTATTGGATCATTTATGGTCATATAACATTACACAATATATGTATTCGGTGAGAACCTGAAAATTTCCCAGCTCAGGCGAGGTGTACTTGATACAACATTATGTGATAAAGTTTGTCAGTGATTTGCGACAGGTCGGTAGTTTTCTCGAGTACTCCGGTTTCTTCCACCAATAAAACTGATCGATACGATATAGCTGAAATATTGTTGAATGTGGCGTTAAACACCATAACTATAAAACAAAACCCAAACCTAAAATTTCAGTTGGGCTGGTAGACAAGCCTATTGTCTCTCTGTCATGTCGGCGCTACACTTTAAATTCAAATTTAATGCTAGCGGTTATTACCTTCGTAAACATTTGTTTTGCTGGTGTAATGATTGCAGGATAATTATATTTCGTTGTTTGTTTTGCTTTCGGTATAATAAAGGGATTATAGCTGTCTAAGGAGGTGGACATCAATAATTGTCAACCAGAGAAATGTTGTTTTCCCTCGGGCTAATCACTACTATATGCTTTATTTTACAACATTATTTCTTTGAAATACATACATCTAGTAGTTGAATCATTTTTATATTTAGAAGATATGACCAATATAATTCAAGATATTGCATAGTTGAGGGTCCTGAGGCTATTGACGCTGTGAGTTCGAATCCCGCTCATGGTGAGGTAAACTCATTACAACATTATGTGATAAAGTTTGTCAGTGACTTGCGGCAGATCGGTGGTTTTCTGCGGGTACTCTCGTTTCATCTACCAATAAAACTGACTGTCACGATACAATTCAAACATTGTTGAAAGTTATGTTCAAAAATATAACCCATACCCAATAATGTAGAACTGTATAGTTTAAAGTTTTCCATGTTATTGATATATAAAATGGCATTGCTTTGTATGTTAGATTAACTACTACAAGATACAGAAAATGTCCAATATACTGTTTACTCAATTACTGACAGAAAATCTAATAGTTTTTCAATCAATTTTACAAATCACAGCTTTTCCAGTGTTAAAAGAAGTCAACAGGAAAACGGCACTGTTTGGCTTAAAACGTAAAACCCAAGGTTCCGAAATTCCAAAATCTGTCGTAGAAATCGTTCTGACATGTTTTCCCTCGCTTGTAATCTGGTGGATATTATCGGACTTGTATCCTACAATATAAATGTTTCCATCCACATCAACATCAATTCCCCTAGGGTTGCTCAACGTCGGACTGGAATATGTAAATTGTTTTCTCTCATCTTTTGTGTAGGAAACAGCATTTTTACCGTCTGCACATATGTAGCTGTTTTTACCGAGAGAACGAACAAGCCAAGCTTCTCTATGGTTTTCGCTATCTCTAAGTCGAAGGCCCTCGGTAGATAACCATCTTAACGTACCGCAGAATGCAGTAATAAATTCACCCTCCACGTACTGTAAGCCATATATATTGCTGGAAACATTAATGGTCTTTGTTAAAGTCATTGTCTTAATATTTATGAGATAAATACCATCAGACTGAAGCGACGCCACAGCTACTGTATCTTCCCCCATGCTAGTAATGTCGCTCAACTCTTTTGGCAATGACAGACTTGACAGGTAGACATAATTCTCGTTGTACTTGATAGCTTGTCGGTTGATTAAATCCGTAATAATAAGGAAATTTGGGACAAATAATCCATTTACTCGTCTCGCTTCAGATTTTTCTGTATCAATTTCGATGGTTTTGAGGATTTTTATACTTCCGGATAGAAAATTCACTGACTCGAGTGTTAAATCGCCGAAAAAGTCAACATTTGTTTGAAATTCACTTAGAAACTTGTTGGGTTCAAAGGTCACTAACGACCTTTTTGGCTGCAAAATCGCTTCTTTCATCTCCTTATTTAGATCAAAGTTCTTTCGGGTTATTCGGTCCATTTCAAACAAAAATTGCTGTTCTGAGCCATGTTGAACACAATTGTCCAGTATAACTTTCCAGTTGTCAACGGTACATTTAATACTGGATAATTCTGTGACTTCATCAGATAAAGTTATGACAGTATTTTTCTTTGAAGAAGTTACATTTTCCTTCATTTTGTCGGCGACTTCATTTAGATGTTTTATAACAACTTCCTTGACATCATCAATGTTCGCTAAAATGTCACCAGTTTTTTTGTCTATCACACCTATATTTTCTTTTCGGTTTTCAATCATTTCATCGATATGCTTACTTTTTTGTTGCAATTCATTGGACAGGGCCACGGCTTTCGTTGATTGCTTTATCCCCGCAGCCGCAGTATCGATGGATATTACACTTTCACACTTCCGGTGTGAAAGTGTTGCGCATAGAGTACAGCAGGGTCTCGAATGATCCACGCAGTACACTTCGATTATTTTACCGTTATGTTCGCTACAATAATTGATCCCACGGATACATAGGGACATTTTATCCGAATTCATTTCTTCTAACGGTACAAGTACGTGGCTTGAAGTCATTGTGAACGAACGGTGACATTTGTCACACGACTTGCACAAACCCTCCTCACATGTTGAACACCAAGATACTGCTTTCACGCTTTCTGTATTAAATTGGCAGGGATCGCACAGTTTTTCAGATTGTGTCATTGCTTGCTTGTCAACCATGGAGACGATCAAATTATTTAGTGGTAAACTTTTTCCCCATGCTTCAATGTTGTTCTCTAAGTCTCCCAGTGTCACAATTCTTCGACAAATTGGACATGTGAAATTATTTTTTGCACTTTCACTTTCGACAGAAGATGAAACAAAAGTAGTGATACAAGATTCACAAAATGTGTGTAAACACGGAAGATATTTTGGTACCTGAAAAGTGTCCAGACAAATGGAACATTTAAGTAAATTCGTATGATCTTCACCCTTCGTCGCCATTTTTATCAAGAAGGTTTAAACTTCCGCGTGTGTGTGTGTGTGATTAACAAAAGCGATGACATATTTCTATATATATGAGAAAGCGAGATAACTCTAGAGATATTGAAGCATTTAGTGATTCGGAATCTCTCTGAAAATGCTGCATTATAGATCATCATACGTTTCAGCTTCCCTCTACGTACAGTCAAACCTGTATTAAGAGGTCCCTTTTGGGACAAAGAAAAAATGGCCTTATAAGACAGGTGACCTGTTAGAAGAGATTATGAAATTTTCTATGACAGGAGAAGAAAAATTGAACATTGTTTTAAGTATATGTATTGGAATAATTGTATGCTGAAATTTCATGAAATAAATATTGCTTAAATTAAGAAAAATGTGACCTTTTAATACATGTGGCTGCTTAATAGAGGTGGCCTCAAGTGGAGGCTTGACTGTACTACATGACAGTTGACAATTAAAAAAAGATTTAGAATTATTTCTTAATTAACAAAACATGATATAAGCATAGTGTTACCAAGGGACCAGTCAAGGGACCGAGCATTATTTCCTCTTTATTAAAATTATTCCAGTTAAAATTAGTTCTTTAAATGCTATCCCTTTTCCTGATAGCTTCAGTTGCTGCAGGGATCAAATGTTAAAAAAATATAGTAATTAGTAAAAAAAAACAACCCAAAAAACCAAAACACTCGGGGATATTTTGAGAGATAAAATATTGTCGCTCATATTTTACGAAAGGTATTGTTAGGGAACGACCATTTAACTTGAAGGGGGGGGGGGGGGGGTATGTTTTTTTTCTAAAATAATATTCTGATTCCCAATGTTGCTGAAAAAAATATTCTGATTTTGGTGGAGGAAAAACAAAATAATCTGATTCAGAGTTTTTGTCATATAACCTAATGTTAAATTCTGGAAAAATAAATTCAGCGCAACAAAAAAAATTAATATTCTAACTCTCGTGATGTCCGAAAAAAAAATTCTGAACGGAAACAAAAAACCATAACTACCCCCCCCCCCCCCCCCCCCCCCCCCTTCAAGTTAAATGGTCGGTCCCTTACTTGCTCAGGAAAAAAATATTTTGTGTAAGTAAAAGAGAAAGGAACATTTATTCGATTTTATCTGATACCCGACTTAGGATTACTTTCTCCTGTATAATTGAAAGTATCTACTCTATTGTCCTGGACAACATTCCAATCACCTGCTATTATCACTGATGAATTTTCATACTGGTAATTATTGATTTAAATATATTCTATTGTCATATATATTAGTATACATACCATAGGATTGAACACACGTTTTACAATTTATATGCAGTTCTCTTCAGTATCATACAAACATAGGTCTGACAGAGTGCATGACGGATAATAAAATAAGCATTTACGATATAGAAAAAAAAATAATGATGACAGATAAGTAAAATATGGGGCAATTATGTTCCTTCAGTGAATCGCCTACTGTTCTAAATGAATGTCTGTACTGCTTTTGATAACAAAATATTTCGAGCCAGGTCTTTTTGAGAGTCTACAAATAATAAAGCTCTAATATCTCTCCGAAAATTATGCTGGTGTAAACAAAATGACGAGAACTGTCCTCTGGTCGCTGTATACGCGGCAGTTCAAGAGAAAGTAGGAAGCGTCATTCCCGACAATCCACGAACACAACTCAAAAATGTTACTGTATTAGATCGAAACAGATAATAAGCGAGCTATAATTACGACGTAATCTTGTGTATAAATTATTGGATCTTCTATCACAAACTAAGACATTTCCTGGAATTTTAGACAGTACAACTTTTCTCTTAAGGTCGATTTTAAACGTATCAAATTTTCTGGTATTTCTGGTCTCGTTGTCTACACTGTTTCAAAGATTTATAACAGACGGGATGAACGGAGATTGATATAACGATAAGCGACATCTTGGAACATTGTAGTCATTTCTGTTTCGAACAGGGTAGTTGGTAACATCACGAACCAGAGGGGGTAATAAATCAGACAAATAAGATGGGGCGTGTCCATGGTACATGTTATATACAAATATATCCTGTTAGTGAGGGTTATTTGCGAAAAATACCGGTTGAGAGGAGAGGCAAATATCCCGAGCCGCTTTAGCGGCGAGGCACATTTGACTGTCCTCGAAACCGGTATTTTTCGCAAATAACCCTCACTAACAGGATATATTTGTTTAATTCCGCCGAATATTTAACAGCAAGTAAAACAGTGGCATGCAAGCAGGTTCAGAACTTCAGACCACCTCGATCATTTGATTTTCAACTGAGACTTAAAATAAATCTACGAAAACAGGAAATATCTTTTCAAAGAAGTGTCCAGTGTATAAATACTGGAACAAATTCAAAATAGAATAAATCACGGTTTTGCTTTAACATGCAACACGCTAAGAAAAAATAATGCAAATGAATTTGAAATATATACATTTCAACGATTTCAAATATAACGGCTGACACTGTCGTCATTTTCTTTACTTTAGCGTTGGTTGAAAGAAGAAACCCGAGTAATTCCAATCACATCCATGACGTCATAAACTATTTATAGAAGGGATTTCGTCTCGAGCGGGATATTTTCCTATATTACCGGGATATTTTTAGGCAAATATCCCGGCAATGGTGGAAAAGCTGAAAAAACGAAGAATTGGTAAAAAATACCCCTTTCATCAACCAATCAGAAGACATCATTCTGATATAAGGTGGAATTATACATTAAACATAACTTTCTGTGTTCCCGTCTACTGGATAATTTTCTCCATTCTGTTTCTCGATATAAAGAATCCCTACCTCGAAGTTACCTCAGTAACACTACGTGTTGATTCTATTTGTAATTTGTAATCATGGGAAAGGGGGGGGTGGGGGGTGTAACGGGTGGAATAAAGTGAGTGATTGAGTAATAATTGTTGTTTAACTCCAATTCATGTTATGGTGATAGCAAATTAATTTTCAATGAGATGATGATGAGGTCTGGTTTGTTCTAGACCAACACGCAATCTAATTAAAATTAGATCTTCGCACTTGCTCACTATTGGACCAACACGCTGAGTTGGATTTTTATAGTGCTAGCTCACTGAAACAACAGTCCACGGGTAGACATGTCGCTCCATTCGGACACATTATTCTGATTGCGAGCCAACCATATGGCGATCAAGAACACTAACCATGAGGAGGTCAGTATGAATTGGGTTGTACATGTTAGTGGGGGCAAGTTTTTAGGGGGCCTGAAAGTGGGGGATAAACTGTGTAAGCGGACTGGAAACTGGGTGGGGCAAATAATAAAGTGGACTGTGAAGTGTGGGGGGAAAGCTTTAGGAGATGACAGTAAGGTACAGACAAGCTTTCAAGACTAACGAGCAAAATAAAATAGTTTTGTTTCAAAAATACTCTTTTACCTCTTGATTTATTGGTAATTGTCGTTTGCCAGGCTTAAAATTCAGCTTTATCTAAAATTCATTATGATTTAATATTCCTGTGGGTAACCCGGATGACAACTATTATGTTCAATATTAAATGACAGTCAGCCACAGTTTAAAGAAAATTGGCATTACTTATACAAGAATATATTTTTCAATCAAAAAATAAAAAAGTTTTTTTTATTGTTTGTTTGTTTTTTGTTTGTTTTTTTTAACCTGGATTTTTTTATTTGGGGGAGGGGGAGTTTACTTACACAATGTATTTTTTTTTCAAACCGTGGTCAAATATGGGAGACAATTTTTCTCTCAAAAATTCCCAGCGCCTCTTTTGTTATCCCTGCACGAACTGAACCTATCAGAAAAGAGGAAAAAGGGAGGGGAGGATAGGGGGGGTGGGGGGGGGGGGGGGGGGGGGTAATAAAAGAAACAATTTTAATACGATTAGTTTTTTATTACTCTACAAAGAGAAAACTGTTCTTAACTTATGTATATATATGTATATCCAACAAATTTTACATCAATATATATCATATTTTTTCTTTAAAAATGTGCACATCATAATTGCAAGTTATCAAATAGTCTACAACCCGTCATGATTAAAGTTAGCTTTCCTGGAAAAATATAAGAGAGAAGACGACCAATAAAAGGGACATTTACCAAAGACAAACAAGTTCAGTATACTGGTAGACTTTTCTGGTATCTAGGGTTAGGGTTAGGGTGTTTAACGCCACTTACAACAATATTTCAGTTGTATCGTGGCTGTCAGTTTTATTTGTGAGTGAGTGAGAAATAAATATTATATTTAAATGCACAATTTTATAATATTTGATACTGTTTAGTAAGTGTGCATAACGGAAGCAAAAAAAAAATAATAACAATGATAAAAATGTTGCTATTAAAATATTTTTGTATAATACATAAAATGTTTATTTTGATAAATTTAGAATAGAAATGTAATCATTCTTTTTATGTTTTGATTGTCTCCCTTTCAATATAAAAGTGATAGATTATGAAAATTTAAAGTATTAATTCATTTCATACAATCAATCTGATTAAAATCATCTGTTACAATACGCTACGCACTTGCTCATTGAAAAACAAATTGCGTGCGGAGAACTAATTTTAATTAGATTGTCGATTTCATTTTATTACGATTTGAGTTATCTCCCTTTTAATATAAAAGCGACGATATATTAAGGGTTAGGATTATGTTATTTAACACCACTTTCAACAATATTTCAGTTATATCGTGGCAGTACGACATATTATGAATTTATTAATGTTATCCATTTTATTTACATCTATAATTTTAAATATACACATGCATACACAATATATATATATAATTTTCACATTTTATACATATTAATGAGGTTATTTTTTCTTCTTCTGCATCTAATTAGAAACAGATGTCATAAAAGTGACAGAACATGTTGCAAGTACTAATTATACCCAAATCTTCCATCTTTTGTCACAGTGTAATATTTTTGTCGGAAACCAAGGAATAGTAAAACTGCACGTGTTGTTAATTGTTAATGTATCATCATATCACGAGGGTACCACATCGGTGGCGTAATGGTTAAAGACTATAAAATTGATATGTGTTACTTCTCCACTAAGCACGTAGCATTAAGGAGAAAGAGTAAAGACTGGTTGGCTCAGAATCAGAATAATGTGTCCGAGTGGAGCGACATGTCTACCCGCGGATTGTTGTTTCAATGAGCTAACACTATAAAAACCAGCTCAGCTTGTTGGTCTAGAACAAAGCGGACATCATCATCATCTCATTGAAAATTAACTTGTTCTCGCCATGATATAGCTGAAAAATTGATGAATTAGTGTTAAACAAGAATCACTCACTCACTCATAACTCATATCACGAGAGGGAAAAAAAGGGGGGGGGGGTTCACCAACAGTACACTCATTCACTTTTATCTTATCCAGAGATATACTAAGAAATCTACACAATAAAAGGGAAACCCATCTCATGCTTATGAATTAATGAATTTAAATTAGACCGGATGAGCCCTCCCAATTAATAAACATGAGATGTGCCTCTAACTTAAATTTTCTTATTTTATTGCCACCGTCTATGAATCAATGGGATTTTTCTGTAGGTTAAACACAATGTATCTAATTGTATGTTTATATGTTATGTATATGATTTCTTTTCTCAATAAAATATTATTTACACTACACACATTATAAATGCTTCACAGTGTGGTGTGTAGATCAATGACACCATTCATATTAAATTAATGTATTAACAGCATCATAGGCCCCGGGGCAAAGCAGTGAACTGGGACCCGGCCTACCTACACCACCACTCACCACAGGAATAAAAATATAAATGGTCGATACAATAAAACTAGCTGCAATAATGTAGCTCCTGTGACAAACTTGTGTTTCGGCAGAGCTACAACGCGGTCCCATTCGTCACAATGGAGCAAAAAAAAAAGTTGCAGTTGAAACATAAAAACTCACTATTTACGCTTCAAACATTTCATTACAACTATTACTGATGATCCCAGTCCTTGTTAAATCGGTTTGGCTGAGAAATATATGCTTTTCAAAGGTAGCAACAACCTTGTTAAAATTTATCGATCGTTTTCCATAACCGGAAACTACGGAAGGCGGAGCTTTTCTAAATATGGTATTTCTTACTACACGCTGATGTAAATATTCACGCCTAAATCGCCAAATATGGTATCGACATCCAAATAGTGAGGCCGGAAATGACGAAATTCAAAATGTTCAGAGTGAAGATTTTTATTTTGTGGGAATTACATTCTAAAATACTGGTAGGTGATAAAAACTTGTTATAATAATGGACAAAAGGAAAAGTTATGTCTTATTATTGATAAATGCAGGCGTCAGAAGCTCTGTAAGCGAGCGCAAAAAATCTCGGCGGCTGCTCCATTACGTGTAATGGCATCCCGTTATAACCCTTGCGAGTAAGCGAGCATTTAGGGTTTTATTATTAGAACTACAATAAAACCTATATTTATTTATTGGGACTTCCAACAAAATCAGTGTTTAAACATTAAAAAAGCATGCCGTACACAAAATACATAGAATAGCATGGAGCCGCTGTGCTCGTGGGGCCTCGGGCAACTACCCATGCGCTAAGACGGCACTGAATGATATGCCTTCACTTTCTGCGTCCATATATGTTTATGTCAACAATGCAGTTAACTGAAATGTGAATGAAAGTTCGAATTTGATTGGTCGAATTTCCAAACAAGAAACCAATTAAAAACTAGCTGTTGTCTGCTGGGTAACCTACAGCTAGCAACATAAGGTTTATAAATATCTATTTTTAGTAAGACCTAGTATATATACGTATTTTATAATCAAATCATGTGACTTGAATTGATTGGATTTGATTTATTGTGTTTAAAGCCACTTTCAGCAATATTTCAGCTATATCATGGCGACCAGTTTTAGTTGTGGAAGAAGCCGGAGTACCCGGAGAGAACCACCGACCATGGCAACTGGTAAACTTTATCACTTGCTGCTGCGAGTCGAATGCACCCTTTTTGTAATTAACAAAGCCGGCCGCGAACCCACGCCATATTGATAATAGGTTTGTATGAGCTGTTAGGTAATCCAACTACCTAACTCATTGAGCCACCCGGGCCTTCGACTTGAATTGACAAATCACAGCTTTTAAATAATACGAAAAATAAAATCGGTCACTATATGTACGTATGTCTTTTTAGAGAAATAGTCCTGTGAAATAAAACATATAATAGTTATGAGTTTATTGTGTAATGAATAGTACCATTAGAGATGAACCATTTTATAATAGTCATTAGTATATCATGTATTATATAATTCCTAGGGATGAAACACATGATTCCGAGGACTTGTGAACATTCATACCCACTACAAACTTTTTTTTTCTTTATATAAAAAAGTCATGTTCTAATAAGTTTATTGTTTGGCATAGCAACGTAAAGTTGATTAGGGATAGGGTAAGGGGCTATGATGTTTAACGCCACTTTTAACAATATTTCAGTTATTATTGGTGGATGAAACCGGATTACCCGGAGAAAACCACCGACCGGTCGCAAGTCACTGACAAACTTTATCACATAATGCTGTACACTTCGCCCTGATCTAGATTCGAACTCCCAACATCAACAACCACGACGGCCCCATTTTGCTCAATAAATTAAATATGTTATCAAAATGGCATCACAGGAAGACAACGATCACTCTATCATATCAAGAGAATAAGTATGGGATAATTTGATACATATGCAAATCACAGTGCAATTTGTCAGCGAATTGTCGGCAAATCTTTGGTTTTCTCCAGGTACACTGATTTCCTTAACTAATATAACTGGGGTCACTTTCACAAAAAGTCGTAAGTGTTAGTCGTAAGTTTTGTACTTAAGATTTTCCTAAGTGTGGTCCTACGACAATTTCACAAAGCGTGTCGTAAGATTGATCGTAAACTTAGGATCAGTCCTACGACAAAATACTACGACCGATCTTACGATCACACTTACGATTTTCTTAAGACTAAAATACCTTGGCAACGCTACTTTCACTTCTGAAAATCATACGCAATGGATACTTCCGATGTAAATAAAAACATCGTCTGCTAGAAAACTAGAAAACATGGCCATGGATCAAGTACAGATTGTGATGGCTAAGCGTAAACCAAACTGGTCGGAAAGCGAATTACTTGCGCTTTCCGATGCAGCGGCATCTAACATTTCAGTCATCCGCGGTCAATTTGGCCCAGGGTTAACGGCCAGGGACAAACATACGTGTTGGGCCGAAGTTGCCGAAAGGTAAAAGCTTTCCCCGTGAGATTCAGCACGATTTACATATTATATATATATCCCCCGTCATATCCCTTATTTTAATTTCCATTACTTGTTTCTATTTTGTGCCACTATATACACTATGGTCAGGTTTCCTTGTTCGAATAGCTTGAGCCAATATATATACACTACAAGTCCGACCCCACTCGAGCAGTGTCCGGAAAACCGATGCGCACGTCTCCGTCAGACTATTAATTATGGTAATTAGTAAAAGTGGGTGGTCAGTAAAAAGTGTAACCCGAACCCGAACCGGAAATTGACGGAAATGTCTCGAACCGGAAATCTGTTATTGTTGATATCTCCTTTAATTTTACGATGTTTTGCAAAAACTTTTTCATTTATTGTGTATTTTTACATACTTGAAACACATAGATTATAATAAGATGTAGAAATATATTCAAAAAGTTGAAAGGTGCAGTTTTCTGATTTCAAGGTCGGTAACCCGAACCGGAAATCTTTTATTGTTGATATCTTCTTTAATTTTACGATGTTTTGCAAAAACTTTTTCATTTATTGTGTATTTTTATATCCTTGAAACACATAGATTATAATAAGATGTCGAAATATATTCAAAAAGTTGAAAAATGCAGTTTTCTGATTTCAAGGTCGGTAAAATGTGTAACCCGAACCACAAAGGTAGATAACTCTGTTCTTCCCGAACCGGAAATCTTTTCTTTTATTACGAGATTTTTATTGGAAAACCGTGTATTTTTACACTTTAAACGTATAAATCATAATAATTTCTATTACTGCATATTTTTGTTTACCTTATTGGAATTTAATAAATATAAATGAACTTGCAATGGATAGAAAATGGTGAAATAACTCATATATACTTTATGATGCTTTTATTTGTAATCAAATATCAAATATCAAATCAAATAAGTTTTATTTAAAGTCGAAATATCTATAGCACATAACATAAGCTCTAGTGAGCTTTTGAATCGACTATTACATAAAAAGCACATACAAGTATAAAATAACTTTACAAGCACATATTACATGACATCACAAAGCAAAACAAAAAAACAAAAAAAACATGCATGCATAGACATTAGTATAAAACATAAGCTCATGTATACAATAAGGAATTGAATTCATATCAAACAAATATATGGTATTCTAGTATATTACTAATATTAAATAAGATGAATATATCAAATGTTAATGTCTATGTAGGCACTCTATGTAACAATGTGAAAAAAAATATGTGCTAGTTTTCTTAGTTATTGGTATAATTTAAAAAAATGTATAAATGAAGACAAAAAGGGAAAAGTCCGTACATATTTTACATTCAAGGAACATTTTATTAGAGAAAAATATACATTTCTTAATGATTTCAAAGTAAGACAGGCAATTTGTAAAATCAGAATTAGTGCACATCCTCTTATGATTGAAATTGGTAGATATAAAAACTTGGAAACCGAAGAACGATTATGTAAACTATGCATAACACTAAAAATTGAGGATGAATATCATTTTTTAATCGATTGCCCCATATATAATAATAGTAGAAAGATTTGTTATCAGAAAATTTCAGAATTATGTTCTAATTTCAATAATATGTCAGATAAAACAAAATTCTATTATTTATTTACCAAAGAAGATCTTTCAATAATCAATATTTTTGGAAACTGTATAGAGTGCCTTGAGACAAGAAAACTGAAACAGGATTTATGATACTGAAATATTTTTTCTCTTTCTGTTTATATCATTAATTATTTTTTAAGGCTCTGAACCCGACAAGAAACATTGTATTTATATATATATATGTATAATTGCCTCCAATGACACTAATCAATGTATGCAATTCGTTTGCCCCTATTGTGGGCCCATGATTGGAATAATAAATATTCTTATTCTTATTCTATATAGTTGAAATAATAAAATATTTAAAGTCAGACAATTAGTTCAGCCATGATAATTTTCTTTAGATTTTGATCAGAATTTCAATTAAATAAAGAGCTACATTTTTACTGAACATGCGATGACCTTACCATAGATAAGATGTACATTTTATAAATTTAAAAAAAGAAGAGAGAAAAAAAACCAAACAAAATAAACAATTTTCCTGATATTAAATTGAAATTATTTGAAAATTCTATTACAATTTACTTATAATACAACAAGTATGAATCTAACACCATAGAAATTCTACAGATAAATAGGTGCACCAGATAAATATCTTTAATAAGAAGTACGATAGGGAACGACCATTTAACTTGAAGAGAGGAGGGGGGGGGGGGTTATGGTTTTTTTCTAAAAAAATATTCTGATTTTGGTGGAGGAAAAAAAAAATAATCTGATTGAGAGTTTTTGTCATATAATCTAATGTTAAATTCTGGAAAAAAAATTCGCACTTTACGCGACAAAAAAAAAATATTCTCACTCTCGTGTTGTCCGAAAAAAAAATTCTGAACGAATCAAAAAACCATACCCCCCCTTTCAAGTTAAATGGTCGGTCCCTTATCGGTTTTGTAAATTGACCAAAACAGATAAATAAAAAAATGTTCCTGAAATCAAAATAAAACTAAATATTTTATTATAATTTTCTAATAAAATACAACAAGTAATTCTGCAGATGAATATCTCAAATAAAAATAAGATATACATTATGTAAATTGACCAAAAAAAAAAGGATAAATTCAAAATTTTCTCGAAATTAAAATAAATCTTTTTAAATATTTATTATAATTTTCTAATAAACTACAACAAGTATGATTTTAACACACTTAAATTCTGCAGATGAATATATTTGAAATGAACTATTACTTGTTTATTACAATTTATTTGCACAGTGAACTTATCAATTTAATAATTGTACCTAATGAAAATTTCCGGTTCGGGAAGAACAGAGTTATCTTCCTCTGTATTTCGGAATAAAAATTAATATACACCCCTTTTCAACAAAAAAAAAAAGGAAAGAAATAATGAAATAATAAACACATAGCTTGTCAATTATCATTTTAGAAACTTTTTATCATGCTATCAATACACAAGATGAATACATTCAACTGTCAAGATTAATTGCCCTGTTGACTTGGGCGCCTTCATGTTTCGTATATTCTAAGGCTTCTAACTGTCATGATAGTGCATTGAATTACAATATATATTGATTAAATTCCAGTAAGGTAAAAAAATATGCAGTAATAGAAATTATTATGATTTATACGTTTTAAGTGTAAAAATACACGGTTTTCCAATAAAAATCTCGTAATAAAAGAAAAGATTTCCGGTTCGGAAAGAACAGAGTTATCTACCTTTGTGGTTCGGGTTACACATTTTACCAACCTTGAAATCAGAAAACTGCATTTTTCAACTTTTTGAATATATTTCGACATCTTATTATAATCTATGTGTTTCAAGGATATAAAAAATACACAATAAATGAAAAGTTTTTGCAAAACATCGTAAAATTAAAGAAGATATCAACAATAAAAGATTTCCGGTTCGGGTTACACATTTTACCGACCTTGAAATCAGAAAACTGCACCTTTCAACTTTTTGAATATATTTCTACATATTATTATAATCTATGTGTTTCAAGTATATAAAAATACACAATAAATGAAAAAGTTTTTGAAAAACATCGTAAAATTAAAGAAGATATCAACAATAAAAGATTTCCGGTTCGGGACATTTCCGTCAATTTCCGGTTCGGGTTCGGGTTACACTTTTTACCGACCACCGTAAAAGTGGTAACCCGGGCCCGGGTCTGGTTCCAAATTCGTATTTTCTTTATTACATCTTTTTTAAGGCATTAATTTTAATAAAATTTGAACATAATGCATACAATTATGTATTTTATCACATTTTTTAAACAAATATAAACAAAAATAGTTTTTATACGAAATATCGGCAATACAAGTTTTCGAAGTTAGTAAAAGTTGTAACCCGGGCCAAGGCAAAATGTTCAATTAATCGATGATTACACCTTTATTTCTCTTTAAACTTCACAATATTCAGAATGAACATTTTTCAGTATTAAAGAAATGTAAAAAATATTTTAAATTCAATGGTAATGTTCTCTTTTGTCATTATGGGAGCATTTTAGATTCTGATAAAAGTTGTAACCCGGGCCGGAAGTGATGCATTGTTTTGAGGGTACTTGAAAATTGACCTGAAAAGATATGATCGTCTATATCTTTTTTACTACTCAATATAATCGATTCAAATTTTGGTCAGCTTGAGATATCAGTATATACTTTACAAAAACAAAAAAAAAATATATATAAATATTGTGTATTAGTATCAATATTTACCTGTACACCCAGTTACCTGTACACCCACGTGACCAGTCTTTGTTTACAAATCTGAATATATTAATATTGCATCGTGGAGAAAAAAGAAAACTTTTTTCTTTAAATTGATCAAATATATTTATTGTTGTTGTATTGAAGTATGTTTTTACAAAATTTCAAGAATTTTAAAGAAGTAATAAAGGTGCAATCATTGATTAACTGAACATTTCGTCTTGGCCCGGGTTACAACTTTCACTAACTTGGAAAACTTATATTGCCGATATTTCGTATAAAAACTTTTTTTTTTTTATATTTGTTTAAAAAATGTGATAAAATACATAATTTTATGCATTATGTTCAAATTTTATTAAAATTAATGCCTTAACAAAGATGTAATAGAGAAAATACGAATTTGGGCCCGGATTTTTGGAACCGGACCCGGGCCCGGGTTACCACTTTTACTAACTGCCTTAATTATTATCTAGCTAGTCCTACTTATTGACTCGAACTTTTTTGTGCATTTCACATTTGACATGTTTGACCTAAGTTGATTGATTGTTAGTTGGCTAACGTCCAGTCGCAAATAAGTCGGATCTGTCAAAAACTAAAACAGACAATGTACTTAGCATTGACAATAATTGCTGATTTGGGCCAGGTAAAATTCGGATATAGAATTATGTGGTGTTAGAGCTAACTGCTTTCAGTAATTGTGTGTGTGCCGTGGCCGCGTGGGAGGTTGAAATATAATGAATTGGAATTTTGAGTAATTTACACTAATTTTGTGAACTTGGGTAGAAAGATGTTAAATATCACGACACCCGGAAATGAGAAATCACTTCGAAAATGGTTCTCAGCCCTCCTAAAAAGCTGTCTGTTGTCTCGAGAAATATGAGAACCATGGAACGACGAAAGACTTTGTGGCTGGCTTGCAAAGTCCAGATAGAGCGCATCTCTTGCTTATTGCTGAGTATGCAATTGTGACTTCAAAGTGGAACACGGTGGGCTGAACGACATCACCAAACATTCTGTCACTGAAAGCACAGGACTCGACCCATGCTGCCAGCAACCTTGTTTGTTCGACAAGATGACTCGAACTTTTTTTTAGACAAGATGTCTTCATCAGCAAAGACACCAGCTGCCAAGAAATCCGCTGCAAAGAAGGCTGTAAAATCACAAAAAAAACAATAATAGGCAGCACCAAAACCAAAGAAGAAGTAAAGATGTATAGCTTCACTTATCAAAAAAACAGCCCTTTTAAGGGCTACCAAATTTTCTCAAAAAGAATCTTAAAATGTTGTGTGTCAGTTAAAAAAGCTTAATCCACCCAAACTCTGTAAAGTTTCTTTCCGTTATCTTCTGATTCATATTATTTCAGTTCTTAAAATTTTTCAGTTTTGATCAATATGAACATGAGACTTCTAAACTGACAAACTTTATAGGTACAACTTTACATAGATAAATAATATGATGGGATACATGAACATGAGACATTGATATCAGGAAGACTGCAACAAAAATATGGAATTTATGAACATGAGACACCAAAAACTGAAAATCATTAAAAAAAAACATATAAGCCAAAATGTCGCGAAAAAACACAATCATTAAAATGTCGTCACGCATAAAATCCCTTGGACTTTCAAAAGTTGGCAGGAAGCAGTACTTCATTATACAGTTGTAGATAATGAATTAACAAGAAAAACAAGTGATATGATTGGTTGATTACATTTATTGGAATATTAAATAAATTGTATATTAAATTATAATGATGATAATACACACAATTAATAATAAACAATACATGTATGCATTAAGCACAGTGACCTAATGGGTCACTATTAATGAAATGCAATTTCAGAGTCTGTACTATAAATGAAAAAAAAAAAGTAAAATACATACATTCTTGTGACAGGAGACTTTCCAACATGTCCAACTTTAATATTAAATAATTTAAATTCCTTGTCTTAAAATTTTTGTTTATTTCAAATGAAAAAACTTTTTTCTGCTATTTGACTATTTCTTAATTTTTCATATATTTTAAAGTGTAAATGCAGTTAGTACGTCTTGCATAGCCAGAACTGTGGCGGAATGCAAAAAGAAATGGCAAGATGTGCAGGGGACGACAAAGAAAAAGGAAGCAGCTAAGGAGGGCAAATGCTCGTGCCACTGGCGGAGGTCCACCTCCTGTTAGTAATCTAAGGCCTTGGGAGTCGGCAGTAAGTATACAACGTTCAATTATTTCAAATGTATGACAAACAGATATGGTTTTTAAAAAAAAACTAACAAATTGTCTACTTATAATTAGAAAATATATACATACAGTGTCGGCAAATATCAAGTTTATTTCTACAATGTTTAGAAACTGGTAGAATTGCAAGCTTCATCGAGTATTATTGTGTGGTTGCAGTATAAATATAGAGAACAAAACTCTGGTCAAAAGAGTTACAATAGGCCTAACTGAAAGTGAATTGTATTTCTTCACAAAACTTAACATGATACAAAGCATTAACTAAAATAACAGAGAACACACAATGAAAATATGACAACACTTGGCTTTTCATCTTAATCATTTAATATACCAACAACAGTAATGAAAAAAACCTGATATAGGGTAAAAATTGAAAAGACCACAAACAATTCATATCTATCAGGGGAGAATTCAGGATATAAAGTTAGAGGGGGCACACCCATGACGCCTCCACCTGAATCCGCCCCTGTCGATAGCCATATACTGATGAGACATATATAGAATTTCTTTTCTGATACTAACTTGATATCATCGGTAATACCAATTTAATCCCATTTCAATAATAATGTTGCATAAAATAGTCACTCAAACTACTCGCCCCTAAAAAAAAAATATGTCATGACATGTCATGAAAAGTACTGGATGTGATCCCAATATTTTTCATATTCGGCTGGTTCTAAATACTAGTTGACATAAATTACCGCTAAATGTAGTTTATACAGAAAATGAAACTACAATTGGAGTTGACCTTCATCTAGTGTATTCTTTTTTAATACATGCATTTCATTTTACAGGTTTTAATGTCTGACAAAAACACAGCTGGAAGGTGATGATGGCGGTGTTGACACCTTAGAACAAATGGGTAAAATATTTTATAAATATGGTTTTGATAGCATCTTTGTTCATTTTTCAGTTGATATAAACAAATGTTATCTTTTACATAGCTTGACAGTAACATTTGCAGACGTCATAGATGGTTGTTGGTGTCATAAAGGGCTTACTTGTGGTAAAACTATGATAACTTGAAGCCCCCTTTTTATGCCCTGCCTACAAAAGTAGGGGGCATATAGTGTTCGGTTAACCTACAGGTTGAAGTCAGTTTTCCATGACGACATAGTTCAGTTATCTTACAAATAAGGGTGTCTTTTGGACACATTTTCTTGTTATTTCTTACATTAATTGACCTCAAGTCCATAAGTTACAATATTGTCCTCCATGTTTTAGGTACATCTACAAGTATATTGCCAGCCAACTTTTCTTTTGTTGAACCTAGTACAAGTATACCAGAAGCTGTTATAGAGGGGGCTACGGTTCCCATTGAAGATGTTGTCTTGGATCAGGGGACTAGTATGTTTAACAGTAATACTATGGACTCATTTATTTCCATATGAATTTATTTGTCAAGATTTTTTTGGTCATATATTGAAGAGTTTAAGTTTAAAATTTAAAATTATTGATAATACAAATTCATGGAAATTTATGAAATGTGTCAAGCAAATTTATACTAATTAAACTATAATACATGTATACATATATCACTCATTCTCACAAAAATTGACCAATTGATGTCTTCACTGTTTTTCAGAGTGGACTGAAAAGTGTTTGAAATATTGCGACTTGTGTTAACGTTCATCTGAAAGCCCTTTTCGAAAGCTTTTAAATTATATATAATATGCATATGCATATCTTTATATACAAAAAATGTACTACTGAGTGATAAAATCAGACTGCAAAACCATGAAAATGCAGAAAATACTGTGTCTCCAATAATTGTTGTTTCATGTAGATACCCTAGCTCAAAAATGACACAGTTGTATGCATAAATGGGAATGTAAATTCCTCCAAAACAATTACAGAATTTTTCTATTATTTGATATTGCAGTATGACCAACATTCTTAAATCTTTGAGTGATGATTCAATATTTTTGCAGAAAAAACTACAAATTATATTATAATTCATGTTATCAGGGGATGTCCCTTAAAAACAGTTATCAGGTTTGAATATGGAAAATCTAAATAATGTAGAAATTAACCCTCTTTTGTGTATATGTATTTTAGCAAGTGAATGCAGTATACAGACTGCAGGTACTAGTAAAGGAAAGACCAGAAAACATACAATGACTAGTAAGTAGTTGTCTTAAAAGGCTTGTTTTTGTCGAAAATGCTTGTTTGTCAAATGAAATGGAAAACGCCAAAGTTCCACGAACCTGTAGCATTTTTCAACAATGCACAAACACAATTCTATGGGAACTCATTGTCAACGTCACAAAACATATAGTCTAAGACTAAGAACTAAGACTAAGAAAACTTTATTTTGATTCAGTGTGTTGTACAACAATATAACAGTATAAGCTCTAAAGAGCTTTTTACCGAATTAAAAGATATAGTCAATGTAATTTGACTGCTCAAATAGAACAGTTGCAGCATAAATGTATATGAAAGACAATGAGCCTTAAAACATATATTAATCAAATCAGAATATGAGAAATTGTCTAATGCTGTTTTCCTCATTGATGCACTTAATTAAAATCATTTGTCTTTTATTAAAGATGACCAAAATCTTCAAGTCAAGTTCCTCAGGTTGGAGGAGGAAAAGTATTCAGCTTTACAAGAGTACCGACAACAAAAGCTGGAGCTTTTACAGAGGAACATGGAGGCCAATGAGAATGTTGCTAGATATTTGCAAAGTTTTTTTTTTTGCAATATTGAACTTAAAAAATAGTTTTTATACGACCACACAATTTTTGTGGTCATATAATGGTATGATCATGTTGTTGTCAGCATCTGAAGACAGATAGTTTTTTTTATATTGTACACTTCTCATACAAAATTTAATGTCAAAATTTGTTTAAATTAAAAAAAATTTAAGAAAACAAACTGTTATCTAATTTATTGTGACTGAAATTGACCCCTGGCTCCCACGATATAACTGAAATATTGTTTAAAATGATTGATTTAATTTTTTGATTTTTGGTGTTTTAACGCCACTTTCAGCAATATTTCAGCTATATCATGGCAACCAGTTTTAGTGGTGGAAGATTCATTTGATTGATTTAATTTTTAGTGTTTAACGCCACTTTCAGCCATATTTCAGCTATATCATGGCGACCAGTTTTAGTGGTGGAAGAAGCCGGAGTACCCGGAGAGAACCACCGACCATGGTCAAGCAACTGGTAAACTTTATCACTTGCGGCTGCGAGTCGAGTGCACCTTTTTGTAATTTACAAAGCCGGGCGCGAACCCACGCCATATTGGTGATAGGCTTGTATGAGTTGTTAGGCAATCCAACTACCTAACTCATTGAGCCACCCAGGCCCTTGTTTAAAATGTTATATAAATCAATAACATATATGTATGAAAAAGTTGCAGATACCAAAGGTGTAATAAGAAGCCGTAAATCGAAGAAAGATAGACAATAAAAAGGTCAAAAGTAAAAGGACAAAAATACAATATTGAGCAAAACAAACCACTCAAATTCGGGGATGAATTCTGGTGTTCCAGAAGGTGTAAGCAGTTCATGCAACGCTAGTGGCACCCTACACACCCGGTGATAAGCCATGAATGTGGACAGGATCGAATTTGTCAACGAATTGTGTCAAATCTTTAGTTTCCCCCCAGATACTATGATATCTTAAATTAATATAACGCACGGTCACGATATAACTGAAATATTGTTGCAAGTGGTGTTTAACACATACAGTATTTATATTACATTCACAAATCATATTTTGGTGCCGTTTGTATTGTGTTGAGTAAAACTGAATGTTGTATTTTCATCAATTCAAAAATTTGATTGAAATGTTGAAGTAATAGACATTTTGCACATTACCGATTTAATTCTAAAATTATACGTTTTATACATTTTGTATACGAGTTATTTCCCTTATGATGGGCAAAGTGATACCAGGTCTAGCAATGGAAAGGACAACGAATTTTAGTATAATATTCCTGTAACTTGTAGAATTTTGAACATTGCAAAAAATTCACAGGATAATTTCATTGCAAATAGAAAATTCACAAGTTATTAACATTTTGAACAGAGTATGGGGGAAAATAATGATATTTTCATTGAACTTTGCATGAAATGTGATCCTTTTGCGAGTGTGCAAATTGTCAATTACAAAGAAATAAATGAATGAATAAAGGCGAAATAAAATATTCGCGTTATTTAGGATTTGATTTAATTTGATTTGATTTATTGTGTTTAACGCCAGTTTCAGCAATATTTCAGCTATATCATGGCGACCAGTTTTAGTGCTGGTAGAAGCTGGAGTACCCAGAGAGAACCACCGACCATGGGCAAGCAACTGGTAAACTTTATCACTTGTGGATGCGAGTCGAGTGCACCTTTTTAGCTCACCTGGCCATAGGCCATGTGAGCTTTTGTCATGGGTAAGCGTCCGTCGTCCGTCCGCCCGTTAGCTTTTCACATTTAAATATTCTTCTCTGAAACCGCTGAACAGAAATCAGCCAAACTTGGCAGAAATGTTCACTGGATGGTCCTCTACCAGATTTGTGTTTTTGGTGCTGATTTGAAATCCAACATGGCTGCCAGGGTCCATAATGTGTTCCCATTGGCTGAAATTTTAAAAATCTTCTTGTCAGAAACCACTAAGTCAATTGAATTGTGACTTTGCAGGAATGATCATTGGGTGGTCCTGTACTAAAATTGTGAATCGTTTGCCGATCGGAAATTCAAGATGGCCGCCATGACTCGACTTAGTTTAACATTGGACCCTATGGGAATTTCACATTTTCATCTTTTTTTCTGAAACCACAAAACAGATTTGAACCAAACTTGGCAGAAATGTTCATTGGATGGTCATATACAAGATTTTTGTTTTTGGCGCTGATCGGAAATCCAACATGGCTGCCAGGGCCCATAATGTGTTCTGATTGGTCGAAATTTTAAAAATCTTCTTGTTAGAAACCACTAAGCCAATTGAATTGTGACTTTGCAGGAATGATCATTGGGTGGTCCTGTACTAAACTTGTGAATCGTTTGCCGATCGGAAATTCAAGATGGCCGCCATGACTTGACTTAGTTTAACATTGGACCCTATGGGAATTTCACATTTTCATCTTTTTTTCTGAAACCACAAAACAGATTTGAATCAAACTTGGCAGAAATGTTCATTGGATGGTCATATACAAGATTTTTGTTTTTGGCGCTGATCGGAAATCCAACATGGCTGCCAGGGCCCATAAGGTGTTCTGATTGGTCGAAATTTAAAAAATCTTCTTGTTAGAAACCACTATGCCAATTGAATTGTGGCTTTGCAGGAATGATCATTGGGTGGTCCTGTACTAAACTTGTGAATCGTTTGCTGATCGAAAATTCAAGATGGCCGCCATGACTCGACTTAATTTTAACATAGGACCCTATGGAAAAAATGTTTAAAAGTCTTCTCCTGTGAAACCAGTAAGTCAGTTTAAAGCAAACATGGGATGAATGGTCCTTAGGTAGTCAACTTTCAAAATTATGTCCTGTGACCCCGACCTCCATCCAAGATGACAACCATCAGCGAACATAGTTTTAACATAGGACCCTATGGGAAATATATTTAAAAATCTTCTTCTCTGAAACCAGTAAGCCAATTTAAAGCAAACATGGCATGGATGGTCCTTAAGTGGTCAATTTTCAAAATTGTGTCCAGTGACCCTGACCTCCATCCAAGATGGCCACCTTCAGCAGACATACTGTAGTTTTAACATGGGACCCTATGGGAAAAAATGTTTTAACATCTTCTCCTCTGAAACTAGTAAGCCAATATAGCAAACATGTCATAGATGGTCCTTAGGTGGTCAACTTCCAAGATTTTTGTTTTTGGCGCTGATTTGAAATCCAACATGGCTGCCAGGGTCCATAATGTGTTCTCATTGGTTGAAATTTTAAAAATCTTCTTGTCAGAAACCACTAAGTCAATTGAATTGTGACTTTGCAGGAATGATCATTGGGTGGTCCTGTACTAAAATTGTGAATCGTTTGCCGATCAGAAATTCAAGATGGCCGCCATGACTTGACTTAGTTTAACATTGGACCCTATGGGAATTTCACATTTTCATCTTTTTTTCTGAAACCACAAAACAGATTTGAATCAAACTTGACAGAAATGTTCATTGGATGGTCATATACAAGATTTTTGTTTTTGGCGCTGATCAGAAATCCAACATGGCTGCCAGGGCCCATAAGGTGTTCTGATTGGTCGAAATTTAAAAAATCTTCTTGTTAGAAACCACTAAGCCAATTGAATTGTGGCTTTGCAGGAATGATCATTGGGTGGTCCTGTACTAATCTTGTGAATCGTTTGCTGATCGAAAATTCAAGATGGCCGCCATGACTCGACTTAATTTTAACATAGGACCCTATGGAAAAAATGTTTAAAAGTCTTCTCCTCTGAAACCAGTAAGTCAGTTTAAAGCAAACATGGGATGAATGGTCCTTAGGTGGTCAACTTTCATAATTATGTCCTGTGACCCCGACCTCCATCCAAGATGGCAACCATCAGCGAACATAGTTTTAACATAGGACCCTATGGGAAATATATTTAAAAATCTTCTTCTCTGAAACCAGTAAGCCAATTTAAAGCAAACATGGCATGGATGGTCCTTAAGTGGTCAATTTTCAAAATTGTGTCCAGTGACCCTGACCTCCATCCAAGATGGCCACCTTCAGCAGACATTGGATGGTCATATACAAGATTTTTGTTTTTGGCGCTGATCGGAAATCCAACATGGCTGCCAGGGCCCATAATGTGTTCTGATTGGTCGAAATTTTAAAAATCTTCTTGTTAGAAACCACTAAGCCAATTGAATTGTGACTTTGCAGGAATGATCATTGGGTGGTCCTGTACTAAACTTGTGAATCGTTTGCCGATCGGAAATTCAAGATGGCCGCCATGACTTGACTTAGTTTAACATTGGACCCTATGGGAATTTCACATTTTCATCTTTTTTTCTGAAACCACAAAACAGATTTGAATCAAACTTGGCAGAAATGTTCATTGGATGGTCATATACAAGATTTTTGTTTTTGGCACTGATCGGAAATCCAACATGGCTGCCAGGGCCCATAAGGTGTTCTGATTGGTCGAAATTTAAAAAATCTTCTTGTTAGAAACCACTAAGCCAATTGAATTGTGGCTTTGCAGGAATGATCATTGGGTGGTCCTGTACTAAACTTGTGAATCGTTTGCTGATCGAAAATTCAAGATGGCCGCCATGACTCGACTTAATTTTAACATAGGACCCTATGGAAAAAATGTTTAAAAGTCTTCTCCTCTGAAACCAGTAAGTCAGTTTAAAGCAAACATGAGATGAATGGTCCTTAGGTGGTCAACTTTCAAAATTATGTCCTGTGACCCCGACCTCCATCCAAGATGGCAACCATCAGCGAACATAGTTTTAACATAGGACCCTATGGGAAATATATTTAAAAATCTTCTTCTCTGAAACCAGTAAGCCAATTTAAAGCAAACATGGCATGGATGGTCCTTATGTGGTCAATTTTCAAAATTGTGTCCAGTGACCCTGACCTCCATCCAAGATGGCCACCTTCAGCAGACATACTGTAGTTTTAACATAGGACCCTATGGGAAAAAATGTTTTAACATCTTCTCCTCTGAAACTAGTAAGCCAATATAGCAAACATGTCATCGATGGTCCTTAGGTGGTCAACTTCCAAGATTTTTGTTTTTGGCGCTGATTTGAAATCCAACATGGCTGCCAGGGTCCATAATGTGTTCTCATTGGTTGAAATTTTAAAAATCTTCTTGTCAGAAACCACTAAGTCAATTGAATTGTGACTTTGCAGGAATGATCATTGGGTGGTCCTGTACTAAAATTGTGAATCGTTTGCCGATCGGAAATTCAAGATGGCCGCCATGACTCGACTTAATTTTAACATAGGACCCTATGGGAAATATATTTAAAAATCTTCTTCTCTGAAACCAGTAAGCCAATTTAAAGCAAACATGGCATGGATGGTCCTTATGTGGTCAATTTTCAAAATTGTGTCCAGTGACCCTGACCTCCATCCAAGATGGCCACCTTCAGCAGACATACTGTAGTTTTAACATAGGACCCTATGGGAAAAAATGTTTTAACATCTTCTCCTCTGAAACTAGTAAGCCAATATAGCAAACATGTCATCGATGGTCCTTAGGTGGTCAACTTCCAAGATTTTTGTTTTTGGCGCTGATTTGAAATCCAACATGGCTGCCAGGGTCCATAATGTGTTCTCATTGGTTGAAATTTTAAAAATCTTCTTGTCAGAAACCACTAAGTCAATTGAATTGTGACTTTGCAGGAATGATCATTGGGTGGTCCTGTACTAAAATTGTGAATCGTTTGCCGATCGGAAATTCAAGATGGCCACCATGACTCGACTTAGTTTAACATTGGACCCTATGGGAATTTCACATTTTCATCTTTTTTTCTGAAACCACAAAACAGATTTGAACCAAACTTGGCAGAAATGTTCATTGGATGGTCATATACAATATTTGTGTTTTTGGTGCTGATCGGAAATCCAACATGGCTGCCAGGGCCTATAATGTGTTCTGATTGGTCGAAATTTTAAAAATCTTCTTGTTAGAAACCACTAAGCCAATTGAATTGTGGCTTTGCAGGAATGATCATTGGGTGGTCCTGTACTAAACTTGTGAATCGTTTGCTGATCGGAAATTCAAGATGGCCGCCATGACTCGACTTAATTTTAACATAGGACCCTATGGAAAAAATGTTTAAAAGTCTTCTCCTCTGAAACCAGTAAGTCAGTTTAAAGCAAACATGGGATGAATGGTCCTTAGGTGGTCAACTTTCAAAATTACGTCCTGTGACCCCGACCTCCATCCAAGATGGCAACCATCAGCGAACATAGTTTTAACATAGGACCCTATGGGAAATATATTTAAAAATCTTCTTCTCTGAAACCAGTAAGCCAATTTAAAGCAAACATGGCATGGATGGTCCTTAAGTGGTCAATTTTCAAAATTGTGTCCAGTGACCCTGACCTCCATCCAAGATGGCCACCTTCAGCAGACATACTGTAGTTTTAACATAGGACCCTTTGGGAAAAAATGTTTTAACATCTTCTCCTCTGAAACTAGTAAGCCAATATAGCAAACATGTCATCGATGGTCCTTAGGTGGTCAACTTCCAAAATTGTGTTCAGTGATCCCGATCTCGGTTCAAAATGGCCGCCGTCATCAGACATAGTTTTAACATGGGACCCTATGGGAAAATTGTTTAAAAGTCTTCTCTTCTGAAACCAGTCAGCCAATTTAAAGCAAACATGGCATGGATGGTCCTTGGGTAGTATACTTTCAAAATTGTGTTCGGTGACCACGACCTCCATCCAAGATGGCTGCCATGAGCAGACATAGTTTTAACATAGAACCCTATGGCAGTATGGGATTTGAATAGTAACTTAGATGTATTCAGCATGCAGACATTCTTAAGAGGACTTATTTATGTCAGGTGAGCGATACAGGCTCACCTGAGCCTCTAGTTTGTATTTTGCGAACCAACGCCGTATTGGTGATAGGCTTGTATGAGTTGTTATGTAATTCAACTACCTCATAACTCATTGAGCCACCCGGGCCCTATCTTACTAGGAAGAGAACATAATATTTTTCATGTACAGCAAAACATTTTGTTTTCCAAAAAACATGAATGAAGATTTCTTTTGTATGTATTTCTGGTTCCATGTTTAATTGCTTGCTATTTTGTTATGGTGCTGAGCACATTGATGGCAGTATTTGTGAGATTAATAGAATCTAACATCGGTAAAAGTACAAGATCGTGAAGTCTCAGCCACCCGAGAGTGGACGCGATTACTGAACCTTGTACTTATGAATGGTGTTGGATTATATTTCTAATTACTACGAAATGACAAGTACTTTTAGTAGAAGATGTAAATAGAAAAGTTATTTCCCTTGAAAAAATGGTTCGGTAGTCATCGATCCAGTGACGTCACTTGTCAGGATTTCCTTGATAGATGGTTGCTGCTAACAATAAAGCTACTGAACCAAGGATTCATATGGGTTAAGTTGAAATCATCACTTCGAAAGTTTTACGGTCGCGATCATGACTTAGTTAACCGCTACGGAATATCTGTGTCACAAATGACCATGTATATATTCCGCTTGTCTTAATCATAATCCCGTCCGTTCTTCATTGATATGACTTGCCATCCGATTTGTCAAAAGAATAACACGACTGGTGTCACTAGTGGAGCAGGAACTGCTTACCCTTCTGGTGCACGTGAGTTCACTCGTCTTTTCAGTGGTGTACGTGTTGCTTAATATTACAGTGTAGTGTTTTGTCCATTTGTCATTTTTACTGCTATTTCGGCCAGGGCCGCCTTAACAGCATAATAGGCCCCCGGACAAAGCAGTGCATTGGGCCCCTACCTACACAACCACTCACATGAATAAAAATGTAAATGGTCGATAGATTAAACATACATTTATTGTATTGGTACTTCCAACAAAGGTGTAATTTTTCTAAGCATTAAAACAACCATGCCGTCATAACATACATAGATTATCATGGGGCCCTATGGCTATGCTTCTGGGGGCCCCTGGCAACTGCCCGTCGTGCCCTGAATTTGGCCATAGTAGTATCTGTTCTATTTACGTCTTCTGGTTACCCTTTTGGTATCGTCAAAATTTTCATATATTTCCTATGAAAATGAAAAATGATACATACATATCTTACACAAATTTGGTACTGTTCATATATTCCAATGTCACCAAAATTTTGAACTGATCATAATCTTACTCGGTTGTATTTAGTAAGTGATGATAAATTAACAGTTATTATAGAATAAAATAAAGATATCGAATGTCATCAAAGTATGTAAACATTAATCTGCATGAAGAAAATCAGATATCTCAGTTGCTTCCCTTTACTGGTATGTCGCGACGTGGGATATTGGAAGAAATTCCATAACGGGTCACATGCAGGAGACCATATGTCGTGAATATTTAATGATATCATAAAAACTGGTAATGCTCTTTTTGCCCGTAGAAAACAATACAGATGTGTAAATCATAACACTGTCATAGTATCGGAAGTGTCATTTTTATTGGACGGGAATGAACTCGCATTTTAATAAGATTTATTGAGATCTTTCAAACGTATCGGTGTTGTAATGGTGAGCATGCTCGCCTCGAGTAAGAGCAAAGACTTCATGGCTCGGGTTCAGAATAATGTGTCCGAGTGGAGCGACATGTCTACTCACAGACTGCTGTTTCAGTGAACTAGCACTATAAAAATCCAATTAAGTATGCTTGTCTTGTACAATACGTACATTTTATCATCTCATATAATTTAATTGTTCTCGTCAAGATATATTGAAATATTGTTCAGTTTGACGTTAAATAACAATCACTCACCAACTCAGTCCAATGAAAACGTCAATGCTGGCAAAATAGTGTACGAATCATAATCATATTTCGTATTCCCAAAGCAAAGAGTTACAATTATGTATTTAACGCCACTTTCAACAATATACTTATATAGTTGCGGGCAGTTTTATTGGTGGAGGACACCAGAGCACCAGGCGAAAACCATGCACCGACCTGTCGCAAGTAACTGACAAACACCTATTTAAATGAACTATCGTAGTTCGAGTAGTTTCGACTTTACTTAATACAAGTGATTGCAAGTTATTTATTTTAATATAAAACACAGATGTTGGTGTTATGGCGCTTAACGCCATATTTCAGTAATATTATGGCGTCAGCTTTATTGTTGGAGGAAACCGGAGTATCCGGAGAAAACCACCGACTTGTCGCAAGTCACTGACAAACTGTGCTACATAATGCTGTATCAAGTGCACTTCGCCATGAGTGGTATTCGAACTCACACCTTCAGTAAATAAATTATCGTATGTCGGTCCATGGTATTGTAGTCTCGTATGTCGTTCTGTATAATACAAAACTTATTGACTGTATATTCTGGTAATAACAAGTTTATTGTTCCCCTCGACACCAACTATTAACCCTGGCTTCGTCTCGAGCAATAGTTGGTGTCTAGGAAACAAAACATTTGCCATTTAATATCCATCAGTCAGTAACTAAATGTATATCTTGTTCATGAAATAATTATTATATGCTTTATTTTACAAGAATATTTCTCTGAAATAAAAACGTAGATATCTAAATTAGTGTGCGTTTCTGGAATAACCTTCATCAGGTATGCTGAAAGCCAAAATATATGAAAACCAAATAATGAAAAAATGTTTGGGGGCAAGAAAACCAAAGGACATAATCAGGATAGCTAAAAACTGCTAAGGTCACTTATTCAAGACATACGTGTAGCAGTTGAACCTCTTTTTATATTTCATAGATGTTGAGCTGAATAGTAAAAAAAAAGTGTTATGTTATTGATATATACAATGGTATCGTTTTCTGTGTGTAAAGAAGAGTTTGAAGATATCGAAGGGGTAATCGGAATCCGTATATCAATAAAAGAACAGACGACACAATGGCCAAAAGAAAAAGTACAAAAGGACGAATATCGATCTATAAAACTAAAGATCGAGTAACACGAACCCCACCAAAAACCGGGGGGTGAACTCAATTAATTATTTCAAAAAGCAGAAAATCAATAAAGATATCCAATTCACTGTGTACTGACAGAAAGAAATCCTCAATACTGAAGATAGATGGAATATTTTACCAAGACACCAAAGGGGTAAGCAGGAGCCGTAAAGCGAAGGACAGACAATGCAATGGCATACAGAAAAAGGACAAGCAACGATCTACAAAACATTACACATAAAATTAAAGATCGAGTAACACGAATCCCACTAAAACCGGCGGTGAACTCAGGTGCTCCGGAAGGGCAAGCAGTTCCTGCTCCACATGTAACACCCGTCATTTTATTCTTATTACAAATCAATTCTTCCAAGAAACAGAATAGCAATCAAGTTGTCCAATACACTGTGTGCTGACAGAAAAAATTCTTCCATACTGAAAATGTAATATTTTAGTCTCTCAGTCAATTTTACAAATCAAAACTTTACCAGTGTCATAAGTAGTTAACAGGAAAACAGCACTGTTTGGTTGAAAACGTAAAACCCAAGGGTTCGAGATTCCAAGGTCTTTCGTAGAAATTGTTCTGATATGTTTTCCTTCGCTTGTTGTCTGGTGGATATTATTGGATGATAATCCTACAATATAAATGTTGCCTTCCAAATCAACATCAATTCCCCTAGGGTTACTCAACGTCGGACTGGAATATATAAATTGTTTCCTTTCATCTTTGGTGTGGGAAATAACATGTTTACCGTCTCCACATATGTAGCTGTGTTTACTGAAACAACGAACGAACAAAGCATCTATAGATGTTTTGCTTTCTCCAAGTTGTAGACCCGTGGCAGAAAACCATGTTAACGAATCGTCATTTGCAGTAATAAATTGACCATTCACGTACTGTAAGCCATATATAGTGGTGGATAACATTATTGTTTTTGTTAAAGTCATTTTCTTGATATCAATGATATACATTTCATTAGAATGCCGTGACGCCACCGCCACAATGTCTTGTTCCATGCTGGTAATGTCGCTCAACTCTTTTGGCAATGACAGACTTGACAGGTAGACATAATTCTCATTGTACTTGATAACTTGTTTGTTGACTGAATCAATAATAATAACGAAATTTGGGACAAATATTCCATTTATTCGTCTCGTTCCAGTTTTATTTATATCAATTTCGATGGTTTTGAGGAATTTTATACTTCCGGATACAAAATTCACCTTCCCCGAAATTCCGTTTGTTTTCAGATATGAATCGAGTGTTAAATCGCCGAACGATTCAACATTTGATCGAAATTCATTTAGAAACTTGTTGGGTTCAAAGGTCACTAACAGATTTCTCGGTTGAAAAATCGTTTCTTTCAACTCCTTATTTAGATCAAAGTTCTTTCGGGTTATTCTGTCCATTTCAACCAAACATTGCTGTTCTGAGCCATGTTGAACACAAGTGTCCAGAATAACCTTCCAGTTGTCAACGGTACATTTAATACTGGATAATTCTGTGACTTCATCAGATAAAGTTATCACAGTATTTTTCTTTGAAGAAGTTACCTTTTCCTTCATTTTGTCAGCGACTTCATTTAAATGTTTTATAACAACATCCTTGACGTCATCAATGTTCGCTAAAATGTCACCAGTTTTTTTTGTCTATCACACCTATATTTTCTTTTCGGTTTTCAATCATTTCATCGATATGCTTACTTTTTTGTTGCAATTCATTGGACAGGTCCACGGCTTTCGTTGATTGTTTTATCCCCGCAGCCGCAGTATCGATGGACATTACACTCTCGCACTTCCGGTGAGAAAATGTTCCGCATAGAGCACAACAGGGTCTCGAATGATCCACACAGTACACCTCGATTATTTTACCGTTATGTTCGCTACAATAATTTATCCCACGGATACCTGGGGACATTTTATCCGAATTCATTTCTTCTAACGGTACAATTACGTGGCTTGAAGACATTTTGAACGAGCGGTGACATTTGTCACATGTCTTACACAAACCCTCCTCACATGTTGAACACCAAGATACTGCTTTCACGCTTTCTGTATTAAATTGGCAGGGATCGCACAGTTTTTCAGATTGTGTCATTGCTTGCTTGTCAACCATAGAAACGATCAAATTATTTAGTGGTAAACTTTTTGCCCATGTTTTAATATTGTTCTTCAAGTCTCCCAGTGTAACAATTCTCCGACAAATGGGACATTTGAAATTATTTTTTGCACTTTCATTTTCGACAAAAGATGAAACAAAAGTAGTGATACAAGATTCACAAAATGTGTGTAAACACGGAAGATATTTTGGTACCTGAAAAGTGTCCAGACAAATGGAACATTTTAGTAAATTCTGATGATCCTCACCCTTCGTCGCCATTTTTATCAAGAAAGTTTAAACTTCCGTGTATGTGTGTCTGATAAACGATTACTTATTTCTATATATAGTAGAAAGCGAGATAACTCTAGCGATATTGAAACATCTAGTGATTCGAAATCTCTCTGAAAATGTGCATATCAGAGATCATCATGCATTTTAGCTTCCCTCTAAGTACAGTCAAACCTGTATTAAGAGGTCACTTTTGGGACAAAGAAAAAATGGCCTGATAAGACAGGTGACCTCTTAAAACAGGTTCAATTCATATGAAATTTTCTATGAGAGGACAAGAAAAAGGTAACCTTTTCACGAGTGGCATGGACTTACCACCCCCTTTTTTTTCAAACTTTCTGTTTACAAATTTATTTTCAATAAAATTTCTTTATTTCTTTATTATTTCATCTCTTTTTCCTTATTTTAACTTGTTCGTGTCAATATTCATGCAATCTTATGTTAACAACAACTTGCATGTGTCGACCCTATATAGATACTAATAATCCACAAGGCATGAAACTCCGCAGGTTTAAAAATCGTACACCTGCTCGTTTCGAGTACATTTATTGCACCTTATTTCCATTATGTCATTCAAATTAAGACATGTATCCATTCCTAAAAGATGCACCTTTTCGCCCCTGTTTTTGTTTTGTGCATACGATAGCTCAGTTCTCCAGAATTTTAAGATTTTCACACATTTATTGCCAAATTTTTCGTATAGTACCCTTCGTTGACGGAAGTAGATATAAAATCAACGGACCGCTACGACCACTGAATTCCGAATGCATTACTTCAACGATAGGGTCAGAAAATTTCAAAAAAATTCTCCGAATATTATTTTGGCGCAATATTTTGAACGAAGATTGGTATAACGATAAGCGACATCTTGGAACATTGTTGTCATTTCTGTTTTGTTTTGAACAGAGAAGTTGGTAACTTCACGAGCAAGAGGGGGTAATAAATAACAAATATAGCATGGGGCGTGTCCATGTCATACATTAGGCATAACTTTCTGCGTTCCCGTCTACTGGATAATTCCACCACATCCCATTTCTCGATATATATTCAGTTAATACAGAAAAACTACGTGCTGCTTCTATTCTATTTGTAATTTGTAATGACGGGAAAGGGGGGGGGGGGGGGTTTGGTGGAATAAAGATCTTGATACAAGATGTAAATATTACCTTACAATAAATTTAGATGCTGCTTCTATTTGTAATTTGTAATTACGGGTAAATATTACCTTACAATTGTAGGAATAGGTCATAATATATAGAGCAATCATTCATTATGAAAAGAAAGATTAAATAGTGTTGGTTTGGTTTGGTTTGGCCACTTTCAACAATGTTTCAGTTATATCGTGGGGTCAGTTTTATTGGTGGAAGAAACCGGAGTACCCGGAGAAAACTACCAACCTGTCGCAAGTTACTGACAAACTTTATCACATAATGTTGTATCTAGTTCACCCCGCCTGAACGTCAGTGGTGATAGGCACTGATTGCATGGGTAGTGTTAAATCCAACTACCATACGATCCCGATTACGACGGCCCAAATATAAAAGATGTAAATATCACCCTAAAATAAATATGTCATCATCAATAGAATAATCATTATGAAAAGAAAGATTAAACAGTTTGACTTTACTACGAGAGTTGATAATTAAATAATGAGCTAGAATTATTTCTTAATTAATAAAACATGATGTAAACATGTTGTTTCCAAGAGAAGGAACTGAGAATTATTTTATCTTTATTAAAACTAATCCATTTAAAATTAGATCTTTAATTCCTACCCCTTTTCCTGATAGCTTAGTTAGTGCAGGGATCAAATGCCATCTTTGGTAAAAAAAAAAATAGTAATTAGTAAAAAGAAAACCTGGCACTAGGATATTTTGAGGGAAAAAATTACTCTCATATTTTGCGGAAAGCATTGTTTTAACCCAAGTCTATATGCTCATGAAAAATATATTGTGTAAGTAAAGCAGAAAGGAAAATCTATTTTTTTCTGAAACCCGTCAAATTTAGACTTGGGATTATTTTCTCCTGTATAATTGAAAGTATCTACTCTATTGTCCTGAACAACATTCCAATTAGATACGATAACGTAACCCTCATTCCGCTTGTGCTCCAGTTAGGAGCAAAAGCGGACTGAGGGTTACGTTATCGTATCTACATTCCAATCACCTGCTATTATCACTGATGAATTTTCATATGGTTATTATTGATCTAAGCATATTCTATTGCCAAATATATACAATAGGATTGAACACAAGTTTTGTAACTTATATGAAGTTCTCTCCAGTATCATACAAACATAGGTCTGACAGAGAGCATGACGGATAATAAGTGTATAAGAATTTATAATATAGAAAAAAATAAATGATGACAGATAAGTAAAATGTTGTTGGGTTGTTTTTTGGGGGGTGGGGGGGGGGGGGTTTGGGGGGAGGGGGTATGTTCCTTCAGTGAATCGCCTACTGTTCTTAATGATTGTCTGTACTGCTTTTGATAACAAAATATTTCGAGCCTGGTCCCTTTGAGAGTCTCCAAATAATAAAGTTCTAATTTCTCTTCGAAAATTATGGTGGTGTAAAACATTAACGAGAACTGTTCGCTATATAAGAGGAATTTCAATAGAAAGTGGGAAGGGCCCTCCCTGATAAATCCACAAACACATCTCAAATATGTTATTGTATTAGATCGAAACAGATAATACTTTAGCGAGCTATAATTACGACGTAAGCTTGTATATAGATTATTGGATCTTCTATTACAAACTAAGAATTTTCCTGGAATTTTAGACAGTACAACTTTCCTCTGAAGGTTGATTTTAAACGTATCAAATGTTCTGGTATTTCTGGTCTCGTTGCCTAGACTGTTCCAAAGATTTATGACAGACGGGAGGAACGAAGATTGGTATAACGATAAGTGACATCTTGGAACATTGTAGTCATTTCTGTTTCGAACAGGGTAGTTTGTAACATCACGGACAAGAGGGGGTAATAAATCACACAGATGTTACCAACTGCCCTGTTCGAAAAAACGAAAAATAAACAAGCAAACCCTCAATTCTAATTACTGCTTTATAAAGTACCCTGCCATTGCACCACTAACGCTGTGAGCTCGAATCACGTTTGTCAGTGACTTGCGGCAGGACGGTGGTTTTCTCCGGGTACTTCGGTTTCCTCCACCAATAAAACTGACCGCCACGATATAGCTGAAATATTGTTGAAAGTGGAATTAAGCAAGATAACCCTAATCCTTCGATTTACGGCTTCTTATTACATCATCAAACTTTTCAAGTTTTAGTTTAAACATATTTTATTAATCAATTCAATATAACATTACAATATTCGGCTATATACATTACATAATAAGAAGTAATTAATAGGATTGGGAAAGTTTAACCCGAACATTATGACTGAATATGAAAAGTGAAAATAAAACTATATTTGTTGAAATCCCAAATTAGAAATAATGTTAATTTTTATATATATATACCACTCTCCGCCCCCAAACAAAAATATTCAACTTGTCCAAATTCCCGATAGTTCAAATATTTGAAATTTGATAATTAGAAAGATTCAGAGGAATGGTCGTGTCAAGACAGTTAAATACGTACAACAGTTGTAATTGGTTTATGGTGTTTAACGCCACTTTCAATAGTATTTCAGTTGTATCGTGGCGGCCAGGTTTACTGGTGGAGTACACCGGAGTACCCGGTGAAAACCACCGACCTGCCACAAGTCACAGACAGACTTCATCGCATAATGTTGTATTTAATATACCTCGCCATTAGCGGGATTCGAACTCACAACTTTAGTGGTGATGGGCACTGATTGCACAGGTAGTTATAAATCCACGATCACAACCACGAAGGCCCCGTGGTACAACAGGCTCATTAATTAGTTTATAAAATTGATTACGATTCCATTTTCCTGTCGGTAACACGGATGACAACTATAACGGTCAAAATTAAATGTCGGTCAGCCGCAGCTTAAAAGACAACTGGCATTATTTACAAAAGAATATATATTTCAATAGAAAAAAAATCGAAATCAAAGGATTTGTTTTTATTGCTTGTTTGTTATTTCTTTTTTTACCCAGGATATTCGAATTTTTTTTTCAAACCGTGGAGATGAGTTTAAAAAAGTTCCTTTAGTGAAATGTGGGAGACAATTTTTCTCTCAAAAATTCCCGGCGCCACTTTTGTGATCCCTGCACGAACTGGACCTATCAGAAGAGGAGAAGCAATAAAGATATAATTTTGATTGATTATTCTACAAAGCAACAATTGTTCTTTGCTGATGTTTTCCTAATTAAGTAAGAATTTTCAATCATTATCTAATCATCAAATCTCGCACGTAGATCAGGGCCGTCTTAACAACATTGTAGGCCCCCGGGCAAAGTAGCATACTGGGTTCATACCGATTAAACCCCTCACAGGAATAAAACTGTAAATGTCGATAAAATATTGTATAGGTATTTCCAACAAAATCAGTGCTTAAAAATTAAAAAGCATGCTGTACACATCATATATAGATTAGCATGAAGCCCCTGTGCTCGTGGGGCCTCGGGAAACTGTCCAGCGCACCTATGGGTTAAGACGGCACTGACGTAGATGGAAGATGATATTTAACATATTTTCAGAGAGCTTCCAAAATCATTTGATGTTTCAAATTTAAAAAAAAAATAAAATCGTTAGAGTTATCTTTCTTTCTGCTATAAATAGAAATGAGTGATCACTAATCAAACAAACCTACCTGATAGAAATGGCGACTAAGGTTGATGATAATTTACTCAAATGTTCCATTTGTCTGGACATTTTTCAGGTACCAAAATATCTTCCGTGTTTACACACATTTTGTGAATCTTGTATCACTACTTTTGTTTCTTCTTCTATCGAAAATGAAAGTACAAAAAATAATTTCAAATGTCCCATTTGTCGAAGATTTGTGACATTGGGAGACTTAAAGAACAACATTGAAGCATGGGCAAAAAGTTTACCACTTAATAATTTGATCGTTTCCATGGTTGACAAGCAAGGAATGATACAATCTGAAAAGCTGTGCCATCCCTGTCGATTTAATACAGAAGGCATGAAAGCAGTATCTTGGTGTTCAACATGTGAGGAGGATTTGTGCAAGTCGTGTGACAAATATCACCGCACGTTCAAATTTACTTTTAGCCACGCAATTGTACCGTTAGAAGAAATGAATTCGGATAAAATGTCCCCATGTATCCGTGGGATAAATTATTGTAGCGAACATAACGGTAAAATAATCGAAGTGTACTGTGTGGATCATTCGAGACCCTGTTGTACTTTATGCGTAACTCTTTCTCACCGGAAATGTGAAACTGTAATATCCATCGATACTGCTGCTGCGGGGTTAAAACAATCAACGAAAGTCGTGGACCTGTCCAATGAATTGCAACGAAAAAGTAAGCATATCGATGAAATGATTGAAAACCGAAAAGAAAATATTGGTGTGATAGACAATAAATCTGGTGACATTTTAGCGAACATTGATGAAGTTAGGAATGATGTTATAAAACATCTAAATGATGTCGCCGACAAAATGAAGGAAAAAGTAACTTCTTCAAAGAAAAATACTGTCATAACTTTATCTGATGAAGTCACAGAATTATCCAGTATTAAATGTACCGTTGACAACTGGAAGGTTATACTGGACACTTGTGTTCAACATGGCTCAGAACAGCAATGTTTGGTTGAAATGGACCGAATAACCCGAAAGAATTGTGATCTAAATAAGGAGATGAAAGAAGCGATTTTGAAACCAAGAAAGTCGTTAGTGACCTTTGAACCCAACAAGGTTATACGTGAATTTCAAACAAACGTTGATTCTTTCGGAGATTTAATATTCGTTGCATTTCCGATAACAAATGGTTATTTAGGGGGAAACAATTTTCTATCTGGAAGTATAAAAATCATCAAAACCATCGAAATTGATATAAATAAAACTGGAATCAGAAAAATAACTGGTATATTTGTCCCAAATTTTATTATTTTGACAGATTCAATCAACAGACACGTTATCAAGTACAACGATAATTACGTCTACCAGGCAAGCCTTTCATTGCCAATAGAGTTTAGCGACATTACCAGCATGGGACAAGACGTAGTGGCGGTGGCGTCGGCGCATTCTAATGAAATTTATATCATAGATATCAAGACAATGACTTTAACAAAAACAATAATATTACCCACCTGTATATATGGCTTACAGTACGTGGAGGGAGAATTCGTTGTTACAACTTACAGTAGATTGACGTGGTTTTCTACTGCGGGACTAGAGCTTAGAGATTACAAAACTCATACAGATGCTTGGTTTGTTCGTTCTCTCAGTAAAAACAATTATATATGTGCAGATGGTTACAATGCTATTTCCTACACAAACGATGAGAGAAAACAATTTACATATTCTAGTCCGATGTTGAGATCCGTCAGGGGGATTGATGTTGATATGGAAGGAAACGTTTATATTGTAGGATACGAATCTAAAAATATCCATCAGATAACAAGCGAGGGAGAGCATGTCAGAACGATTTCTACGACAGACCTTGGAATCTCGAAACCTTGGGTTTTACGTTTTCAACCAAACAGTGCCGTTTTCCTGTTGACCTCGTATGACACTGGTAAAGTTTTGATCTGTAAAATTGGCTGAAAGACCATTTATTTTTCGGTATTAAGGATGTTTTTTTCTGTCACCACACAGACCATGTGACAATTTGATTCATTCTTCAGCTTCTTGGAAGAATTAATTTAACAGACAGAAAATGATACCATTGTATATATGTCAATAACATAAACATTTATTTGACTTTTCAGTGCTATATTATACAATTATTCCCTTTTGATGAGGTCAATACATGTTTTTATCGACCCAATGAAAGTATATCGACAGAGGACGAAGTCGGTCTGGTTTATGGTGTATAACGCCACTTTCAACAATATATCAGCTCTATCATGGCGACCAGTTTTAGTGGTGGAAGAAACCTGATCTTTATCGACCCAATGAAAGTATATCGACAGAGGACGAAGTCGGTTTGGTTTATGGTGTTTAACTTTAACTTTCCAGCTGTCAGTTTTATTGGTGACGGAAATTGGAGTACCCGGAGAAAACCACCGACCTGCCGCGAGTAACTAACAAACTGTATCACACAATGTTTATCGAGTACACCTCTCCAAGATCGTGATTTGAACTCTCACCATTAGTGGTGAGAGACACTGAGTACATAGGTAGTTGGGTTAGGGTTATGGTGTTTAACGCCGCTTTCAACACTATTTCAGTTATATTGTGGCTGTCAGTTTTATTGGTTGAGGAATCCGGAGAAAACCACCGACCTACCGCAAGTCACTGAAAAAACACATCAAAATTGGATGAAAATTTAAAAGTCTATATAACTTTCAAATATGCAAAATTTCTGAATTTGGGCCCCTTTTAGATTCCCGTTTCGAAATGAAATAGCAATTTTTAATGGCCATCAATAACCCATTGAAAATTGGATGAAAAATGAAACCTTTCAAATTTTGGAAATTAACACTTTTCGGTCAAGTTTATTTCCGAAACTGTAAAAGAGGAACTCCGTCGAAATACCACCGAAAGCTCTCAACACAATCCATTCAACAACAAAATATCACATCACAATTGGATGAAAAATAAAAATTCAATATATCATTAAAAAAATGCGACATCGGAATTTGGAACCCCTTTAGACCCCTTTTTTAAATAAAATAGTAAAAAAATATGGTCCATCAATAACCCATAAAGATGAACACTTTCCAAAATACTGCAATAAAATTGGATGGAAATTTAAGTTTCAATTTTTTAATTCCCCCTTTTTGACCCCTTTTATGTAAAAAAACGGTAATAGTTATATAATAACGTTATGCATGTTACTGCAAAGGATTTTTTTTTTTAACATTAAAAAAAAATTCTCAAAAAACAAAAAATACAAATGAACAATACATAATGTATACCATATATATGGACATGCCCTTTTTGACACGTTTGGGCATCTTGTTTCTTTTGTGAACTTCTGATCAACAAAAACATAATCTTTGTAGGGACAATCCATTGAACATTCCTACCAAGTTTGGTTCCAATTGGCCCAGTGGTCTCAGAGAAGATTAAAATGTAAAGGTTTACGAACGACGATGGGCGCCAAGTGAAAGCAATACATCACATGACCTTTTGGGTCAAGTGAGCTAACAATGTTTTATCAGACATCACCTTTGTTTCGACGTCGTGGCACAAGAAATTATCTTCCAATTAACAGATGTAAAGAAAGCCGCTGGCATACCTGACGCTAATGTGCACACCTGCTGACCAACCGCCTGATAGATATTTAATCGGCTTCACTGAATATTGTTTAAAATACTCTCCCATCTTCATCTAGACGCTAAAAGGTTGTTGTTTGGGTTTTTTTTTAACAATGGAGGAATTCAAAGTAAGAGTAATCGAGTTATTTCTGATTTCTAAGTTTGAAGATACTAAGAAACCGACCATTAATCTTTTAGGAGTGTGTGTGTGTGAGGAGGGGGTGTGGTAGAGGGCTATGTTTTTCACCTCGAACCAGAATTTTTTTCTAACGAAACAAAAATCAGATTAATTATTTTTTGGACATGAAAAGTTTTTATCAAATTTTACTATAAGGTTCTAGTTGAAAACTGCAAGGTCAAATTATTTAAAAAATATTTTGCATCTTTTAGGTCAATTAATTTGTATACATAAAATTTGGATGCATATTTCTTTTCTTCAGAAATAAACCATAGCCCCTCCCACTTAAAGTTAAATGAGTATGTCTATACGTACGGATGATTTCCTGATATTAGGGCCCGTCCTGGTCGTAATCCTATGGTAGTTGAATTTACAACTATCTGTACAATCAGTACCTATCATCACTAAAGTTGTGAGTTCGAATCACACCCAGGCGATGTGTACTCGATACAGCATTATGTGATAAAGTTTGACTTGTGACAGGTCTGTGGTTTTCTCCGGTTTTCTCCACCAATAAAACTGACTGCCACGATATAACTGAAATATTGTTGAAAGTGGCGTTAAACACCATTAACGTTAAAACCTTATATGTTCCCGATGTAATGAATATTAGTAACATCGAAAGACGATTACAACAATATAAAAAATAGTTTTTAAATTCCAGTAGGAATGTATTTTTGAAATGACAGAAATACACTTTCCGATCCGGAACTCTGTGTATTTACATCCATATTAAAACAAAAATTACGTATTAAATTTATGAGATAAATCATTGACAGTAAAATAGCATTTCTGTCTGGTATCGAAATGTTTCAAAATATATGTTTTAGACACTTTCTGCAAAAGTGTTTTCATTTTATATTTTTACACTTTTAATGTTTAGAAAGCCAAATAAGACAACAATTAACAAATATAAAACGATTTTTTTTTATCGCCATACGTACTTTCGATTCTCGTAAATATTTAGATATTTCGAGGTCTTTGAAGTGTCCCAAATGTTTTGTAATAACGTCATAGAAATGTATTATTTGGGGTTATCCCATGTAGCTATATATAGCCGTAAGGTAGCTATAGGGGGACTTGTGTTACTTCCCTTGCATTATATGTTACAGTGGATACAATGTAAATAAGTATATGACTGCATTAAAGAACTAACTCATAGGCGGGTCCAGGGGGAGCTATTTTTTTATAGATTGGTAAAAACGTGTTTTAACAAAATATTTCCAATTACGTCCTTGTCATTTTTCTTTTTGTCATGTTTTGTAATTTTCACTTTGAATTACGCATCGGTATCTTTTGATTTTTTTTTAAACAAATTGTTTTGAAATCCGATTTTTTCTTTCTTTGTTAAACTCATGTTGTTTTCTGCACCTGTGATATATTTATTGTATTTTACTTTCTTTCAAATCACTGATAATGATTTTGCCCCTTGTGGACCCTCTGTAATTGGTAATCTTGAATTGTTTTTATGTAAATTAGCTATGTACACGTCATTTTGACAAGGTACATTAGTACTTATTAAGTTATATGACATGTATTAGTGTGTACATGTATATATATGTTTTACTTTCAAGGGTCGATAAGTCCTACGTCTATCATCATTTATCTTGTCAAATAAAACAAAAACAAAATTATAATACGTAAAAATAACGTGCATATTTGTAATAATATTTGTCAACCACAAATATATAAAAATATGGAAACTCATGCGATTCACGTACGGAGTGTTTTATTTTGTCTTTTCGAAGAAATTTGCGGTTGGGAATTCGAAGAAAGACCGATTTAGAACAAAACATTTCCATTGCATAGATGGCTATATAAAGAGTTGAAGGAGATTATGTTTATAACTTGCCATCAGAGACATCAGGTATGTACACATCTATGTGGCTATTTAAATCGAAAGATTGAAATGTTTGATAAACTGGCGTAATTTTTACCCAATGTTAGTTAATTTGGCTTGACATTTCTATTTAGGGAAAGACCACTTTACTTTTGTTACCTAATTTTATAGAAAAAAAGAGTATATTGACCTGAAAGATGAGAAAAAATAATAAATCATCTGAGCCTACACTTTTCAACAAGAAATGTTTGTAAAATTTGAAGAATTTTTGTAGTGTAAAAAATAATAATCTGATTTTTGACGTGTTGTGTCATAAAAATGTCTGGCGCGACAGAGACAAGTTAAATGGTGGGCCCCTTAACATGTAATCATCATAGACATAGTTCGACTGTAAAATCATTTGAGCGGAAGGTATGGTCTAGCGGTTAAAGTCTTTAACTTATGACCACAATTATAATACCAATGACGTAGGTCCCGGCCCCCGTATCCACTTCACACGTGTTACAGTATTATAATACCAATGACGTAGGTCCCGGCCCCCGTATCCACTCCACGTGTTACAGTATTATAATACCAATGACGTAGGTCCCGACCCCCGTATCCACTTCACGTTTTACAGTTTCACCAATATTTCAGTCATATGCTGGCGATCAGTTGTATTGGTTGAGGCAAACCGAAGTATTCGGAGAAAATCACCGACTTATTGAAAGTCAATAAAAAACAAACTTATCACATGAAGTTGTATCGAGGTCGTTTCATCATGGGCGGGAATCGAACTCACAACTAAACCCACTAATTAAGTAAGTAAATGCAATACGCATGCACATATTTTTTTATTATGTTGGAATATACATTATATCCAAGATAATTAACCAAGGTGGTGTTATTGCTAATGGGCTATGCTCCAGTGGTAACGATCGTGGGTTCTATTTCAGATCGAATGAAACCTCAAATATATTTGCTGCTTTTCCGGTAAGCTTTTATCATTAAGGAATGAAAGCAAAGACTGGTCCGATGTTATCAGGATACAACACGTCTACTTGCGGGCTGACACTGTTCTCCCGGTAAGCTAGTACTTTAAAAGCCCATCTCGGTGTGTTGATCTTCTACAATGCAGATATAATTACCTCGTCAAAAAGTAACTTGTACTCGCCAAGATGTAGCTGAGGTGTTGCTGACTTGGAGCTAGACAACAATCAATCGCTCACTCGCTATCGCTCACAAAAATGACGACTAACATTATTTGTTATATTTCTTTTGCAGATACAAAGACAAAGTTATACTACGACAAGAAAAAATGAAATCAACACAAATAAAGTTGGCTTTCTTCATATTTACCTTCATTGCCATTGTAAGTATAACTTAAATATATTTGTTTCGTCAGTGTTAGGGATTATGATGTTTAACGCCACTTTCAGCAATATTTAAGTTATATCAGTTTTATTGGTGGAGTACCCGGAGAAAACCACTAACCTACAGCAAGTTACTGACAAACTTTATAACATAATGTTGTATCGAGTTGTTTCACCAGAGACTATCTTTTGTTGTGACTTCTAGTTTCGAATATATAGACAATAGTGTACATTGTCGGCAATTATAACATTTATTTAGAAACAGGACCAAAAGTGAGCCTCTGTGCACAACAATGTATATATATATATTGTTATTCATGTTGCAATGTCATGAAATATCAGAACAACATCGGTGGCGTAATGGTTAGCGTGATCGCCTCGAGTGTAGTAGGTGTGGGGTTCGAACCCATGTCAGGTCAAAGCAAAGGCTATAAAATTGATATACATGTATGTTGCTTCTCCGCTGAACTTACAACATTAAGGAGCAAAAACAAAGACTTGTTGGCTCGAATTCTGATAATTTGACCAGATGGGACGACATGTTTACCCGCAGACTGTTGTTTCAGTGAGCTAGCACTATCAAAGCCAAAGTAAAGGTGTTGGTCTAGTACATAACACTCCATAATTTCATCTAATATAAGTTGTTCTCTCCATGATATAGCTGAAAAATTGCTCATTATCCTTGTTATATAGAATATTTTGTCTTTCAGCAATTGTGTTCAAATAGTCCGCCATTAGCAGAAGGTCGACTTAAGTGGATCTGGAAGGGAGTAAAGGCTGCTTTTAAACCAACGTGTGCCGGATGCGCAGGGATATGTGAACGTAAAGTTCCTGGAAAATGCCGATGTAAAGTTGATCAGGCGTGTATGAGAAATAGAGGACGTTAACCTAATACATTGTTTGTACATAGACTTTTATATGAATTTTTTTATTTTTGTAGAATAAAATGTTAAAGCTTATTATCATTTTTCTTACATTTATTTAAAATATCCTCATTGGATGAAAACAAACGAAAAGTTTTTTTTTGGGTTTTTTTTTTACACAAAATGACAATTCCATTTTCCCCCGCATTAGATATTAGATGAAAAAAACAAAGTTATAGTATTAGCCTGCTATTTAAAAATAAATGTGGAAGTGAACGTCAGACTGGTAATGTGTGTTGTGGTTGATGACATAGCCTATAGGCATAGAAATGATGCGAAAAAATATGAGCTGCAGGCTCTAGGGGTGTTGTACTGTCCAGTAAATAGGTTGATTCACCAGTAAATGGGTTGATTCATACAAGATTGTTGCTATGGAAAAAAGTAATTAAAACAGCATGGCCTTCATCTGAGGTAGATATTCAGATTTGTTAACCCTAGACAAGTTGTTTTCCACGAGAGCCCTCGGTTAGACAACCTCTCTTTGAGTTGACATATCTGAATGTCTACCTCAGATGAAGGCCATAATTATTGTAGGTGTAATACCACTAAAGAATTCTCCATAGCCTTCTATGTTAAATTAAAAAAAACTTGAGCTTTCATACAGGATTCATCTTAAGTTTAATCTAAGTGACACTCATATCTCATGGAATAGGTACCTAATTGGAAGTTTAACTCCGAAAATCAACATACATTTAATGGCATATAAGAAAAAACAGATGTCTACCATCAAAAATCCTACTTTCACTTTCGATTTAACACAAATTCAGGTGGTTTCTTTCCAATGCAATCAATTTTTATTAAATACTCACAAGGACATCAAATATGGGCTTAAAATTATCCTAAAATATGTAGGTTTCTGCTGACATTCAGTATTTTGCAGTATCTAATAGGGTTTATCTTTTATCCAACAATGTAGGAATCCATTTTCTGTTTACTACTACTTTCCCATACGTTCTTTTCGACTGGTACCCATGTTTAGTGGTAATACACCTCTTTAAGAGCAATAAAAACTTGTTTCTTTAACCTTTTCTTTGCCTTATTTATATTCCTATATCAATATCCAGTCAAAAAAACTATATCAGGTATATGGCAGTCCAATATTTGAAAGAATTAATGTCCATATGCAAAGGTACCTCCATCAAGCTTTTAATGAAAAAATCTGATTTTTCAGCTGTTGAGTTCAGATTGTGAAATAACATGACAATGGCTTTTTATCTCAATATATTACAGTATGAAGCTGATTTTCAACACAATAAGCAACTTATGACATGTATATATGCTTCATTTGTACATTTAACATCTAATTAATATGAAACATTTTATTTTAAGCATACCCCCCGCCCTTTTTTTTGCCTCCTAGAAATGATCTCACAATATACTAAATTATGTTAATTCATGCTATGTTCCCATTAATCATGCATTGCAAGACATTAAATAAGATCTAATACCTAGATATTAAGCAAAAATTACTTCAAACTGCCCAAAATATGTAAAATTATGATTGTTGATTTTCAGGTTTCTGTTATTTCTTGTGACCTGCAACTGTAATTTTCTTCAAAACTCAATAAATGAATATTTCTTGACAACTTTTGTTATGTTTCAAGTTAGCCGGATGCACAAATGTACATTTACAGTCAATTTATACTCTAAAATATAAAATCCACATTGACAATTTGAAAAATTAACAGTAAATGTCCAGTGACAAATACAATTTTCCTGGGATCACTAAAATTACCTGGTTTTAAGTACATAATTCTGAAATAAAGCTGCTTTCTATAGCCTTATATTTTTTCATATGTACATTTTACATGTGTTCTAACTATAACTATCAAAATTTATGAGTAAAAACAAGTAGGATTATAAAATTTTCAAAAACGGTATCACCATATACCGTATTTGAAGTCAACTAAATGTCGCAACATGAACTTGTTAAAATTCTTAATTTTAGCAATCTTTTTCAACATCATCTGCCCTTTTACTAGAAAAACACATTAAGTCTACCAGTCTCAATAACTGTACAGTCATAAATAAGTATAAAGTTATATTTCAATACCCTCTGTGCATGTACATCTAGTTCATGGGGAATATTTTCCAAAATATTGCATAATATTCATATTGAAGCTGTAACATGACACCTTGATGTATTTTGTAACATTTTGGTGTGGAAAATGTCAAACTGGGTCTGTTGTGACTTTTCAAAGCCAACCTGAGCGTGGTACCATCAAAATTAAGTTTCTTGTTTTTTGCCTAAAAGGTGTAATACCACTAAAGAATTCTCCATAGCCTTCTATGTTAAATTAAAAAAATTGAGCTTTCATACAGGATTCATCTTAAGTTTAATCTAAGTGACACTCATATCTCATGGAGGGGGTACCAAATTGGAAGCTTAACTCCGAAAATCAACATACATTTAATGGCATATAAGAAAAAACAGACAGTCTGAAGATGTCTACCGTCAAAAATCCTACTTTCACTTTCGATTTAACACAAATTCAGGTGGTTTCTTTCCAATGCAATCAATTTTTTATTAAAAACCACAAGGACATCAAATATGGGCTTACAATTATCCTAAAATATGTAGGTTTCTGCTGACATTCAGTATTTTGCAGTATCTAATAGGGTTTATCTTTTATCCAACAATGTAGGAATCCATTTTCCGTTTACGTACTACTTTCCCATACGTTCTTTTCTACTGGTACCCATGTTTAGTGGTAATACACCTGTATACTGATTACTTATACCGGTATGCAGACATACTCCGTTTTATAGATCTTGTTGTTTGTTCAATAATAAAATGTCTATGGTCTATTCTATTCAATGATGTGTGTTTATTATATATAATAAGTAAATAGTTCCGCTAAGCCTTAATGAGAATAGGGTAATAACAAAATTACCGAACTCCGAACAATCTTACAAAGGGGAAGTCAATACTCATAATTATATAAACAGACAAAATCAGTCAACAACCGGAAAACTGTGAAAACCGTAATGACCCTGACTTGGTACAGGCATTTCTAAAGAAATGGTGGGTTGAATCAGATTTTAAAGCGCCAAACCTCCCGCTTTCATTACGGCTCAAAGTTTCCGGCTGAGAACGTTACAACTACCAAATCGATCTTTAAAAATGGCATTGAAAATTTTGGTGAATGAGAAATAAATCTTAAATCTTAACAGTCGGGCACAACGATATATATGTTTACGTATTAAATTGTAAATTCGCAGATTCTTGAGTTGTAGGGTTAGGGTTATGGTGCTTAACGCCACTTTCAACAACAATTCAGTTACATCGTGGCGGCAAGTTATATTGGTGGAGGAAACCGGAGTACTAGGAGAAAACCACAGACCTGTCGCAAGTCACTGACATAAAGTAATAGCTTGCATTTAAATATTTAGAGATTTTACGTAGTAGGAGCAACAAGCTTCCTTGCTTGGAGTCGGGATAATGTGTCGAGTTGAGAGACATGTCAGTCTGTGGGCTTGTACTATGAAAATCCAACCATGCGTGTTCAAGTTAGGTACATGATCTTGTCATGATATCGCTGAAACATGGCTCACCTTCACAGCATCTGAGTGCACCTACGTTTATTGTGGGGTTCATGTTTAACAATCTTTAATTTGCTATGTAGTGTATTGTAGATCCCTACTTGTTCTTTTATCCATTTTATTTTGGCTATTGTATTATGAAAAGAATGTCTTAAGCAGTGATGGTCATCAATTCTACCAATATCAACAAAACGAACAACCACCTCTCATCTATTGATTGCTCCTCTTCGATCTGCGACCCCTTGGAATCTTCAAACTTTGCTTAGCGCTTACTATAATCCCCTCGCTCACTATAACTAGACATGTAATTATGCTCATCATTGGTAATGTTGTGAGTTTGATTCTCACCTGTAGGTAGCAAGGTGTACTCGATACAAGTTCATGTAAATTAGAGTAATAAAGTGTGATAATTATTTGCGTCAGGTCGATGGTTTTCTCCATGGGTCTAAGTTTTAACAAGTTTTAAGGCGCCAAACCTCCCGCTCTCATTACGGTTCAAAGGTTCCGGCTGTCACTATAACAGTATTTAAATACAGGAACAAAATAGGTAAAATAGTTGTCAAAGCAGACATGCTCGTTCCAAATATGCAAAGAAAAATATACCTTCGTGACTTAGTTTTCGAGATATTTACGATCGAATTTCGAACATTTTTCGACAAATTTTTAAAATACAGATTGTTATAGCGGTAAAGAAAATATCACAATTTCAAAACGGCAAAAGATAATTGCATCCGGTTTTTTACAATAGCTTCCTATGATAATTTCGTTCAAAGATGATGAACATGTACATTGCCAATAATAGATTAAATAGTCCAAAAATTCTACTTATTTGTGGAATATGGATTATTTAGTGGTTTCTTCATGAATAAATTTGCATGTAGAAAACAAATACCAATTGATATTTTCTTAATATTTTGTCATGATATACTCGCAATGATTTTATTCAGAATTTTATCAAAAAGTAAGGGGGTACATGTGCTTGTTTTTTAGCTACAGAACAAAAACCGTGCATTTCTCATGACAAACCTAGACATCGTCAATTTCGGCGTCAAATTACCCTACAATGTATTTTAATAGGTAAAACATCGTGGAGTCTTTCCTGCCGTTTTCCTTGGATTGGATGAAAGGGCAACGCAACCGGAGAATGCGTTATATATGGACCCAGTCGTTTGAAAAAGTTATCCGTTGTATAAACTAACCTAATCTGGCGACCGTTTCACTAAAGTGATCGTAAATCGTAAGTCTAAGATCACTCTTAAGATTTCCTTTCGTGCACGTATACGTGCGTATCACTAAACTAGTCCTAAGCTTAAGAGTTACGACTTACGACTGGCGACAAGTAACATCTCCTATAATGGAGGTAAAAAGATATTATATTGTATCATATATTTTTTATATAATAAACCCAACAGCTCAAAAGCTGATTAGGGTGGCTCAATGAGTTAGGTCGTTGGATCTAACAACTCGTACAAGCCTATCCCCAATACGGAGTGAGTTCGCGCCCGGCTTTGTAAATTACAAAAAGGGTGCACTCGATTCGCAGCCGATATAGCTGAAATACTGCTGAAAGTGGCGTTAAGACACCAAAAAATCAAATCAAAAGCTGATTACATTAATAATCACATTTTAAATGTGTTTAAATACATTTTTAATATTCAACTAATTATAAAACTCCAAAGTGATTTTTTAAATGAATAAACCAAAGCTATCAGGAACAAAATGTTAAGTGTAAAAATTCACTGAAATTTGAAAAGAAATTTTTGTTATGGAATATATTTTAACAAATTTCATGCTAAATGTAAGGGGAAATTTCAAAAATGTGACCATATATATTTGGCAATACATTCACATTCTGCACTAATATTCCGTTTGCGGTGCATTTTAATTGCGCGGAAAAAAATCCTACATTTACGTGAAGAACTTCAACACATGACAATTGTGCGGATTTTTTTTTACCTTTCTTTAAAGTACAATTCGTATTTTCATAATATTTTATGGTTTTTATAAACACTGATGCAGCAACTTCTTTTTTAACTCTTTATTGACTTCTTTCGCCAGCCAGAAATTACTTAATCTGTAATCCCTGCCCACCACAGTGGGGGTTAGGATTTGGGTAGTTTTATTGCATCACTATATTCACGCATATAAAATAATGTTTCATCAACACATAAAACAACAAAAATACACATCTTGCAATATCAAACCTTAACATGTACATGTACTGTTGATTTATATTCATAGTGAGTGTTTAACGCTTTATATAATCAATAAAAACTACCAATGAATTTTAACATTTGGACTGCTAAAATATCTGTTGCCTTCAAAATTATTGTTTTTTTTTATACATGTATGTTACACTATTGTTTTTTAATTTATATTTCATATATTTGTATCGATGTTATTCTTATATTTTTTTTTTTCATTTTAAAGGCTGACCAAAGAGGCGAATAATCCATATTGCATCGTCAGTCGTGCTGAAAAATGCAGAAAATATTATGAGTAAATCAAATATATTCTAAATAACATGTAATCCGCGCAAATGTAAAAAAAAAGTCTCGGGTATATTTTACGGGCAATTGTAATGCTCTTTCTCCGTGGAAAAATGATACCTGGCTGTTAATCCTCAAATCCAGAACCGATAGAAAGTACACTGAAACAAACAATAATGTGTAGCTGTTTTAATGATTTTTTATGGCTCTCGAAATATCAAAAATGTTGCTGCATCTAATATTTATTGATTGCTTCGTTTGATTAATGTTCATATTAAAAAAAAATATAGATAGCAATTCTTCTCTTCAAAAATAGGTTTACGATTTACGACTTACGTGTACTTTCCACCACTCTTAACTTTGCGATCACTTTTTATCGTAAGTCGTAAATCCTAACTATTAGTGAAACGGTAGTAACTCTTAAGAGTACACTTACGTCTACGTTTACGACTTACGACCTTTAGTGAAACGGTCGCCTGGTGCGTTTGTCTTGAAGTTGTCCGCCAGAACAAAATTTGAACAACTTGGTCAAGATGGCTAGTTTGTGCATCTCGAGCTTGTTTGCCAATGCAGGCTTCACTCGTTTGAATAAGTAACTGTGTTTGTTGTGTTTTTATGTGTTTATTCGATTACTTTAACAATTATGGGTGTAATTACGTAATTTAGTTATCTTTACTTAATGCGCTATTGAATCGGGGAGGTTTACGACCTGGGTCTGCATGGTCGGATAATTACTTATAGATCATTCTAATATGTTTAAATGACCATGTTTATCAAAACAGTATTCAATTTCAAAGCTGGCTGCAAATACATATTTAATTTTCATAAATGCATTATATTTGGTTTGTAAATAGTAAAGGAGGATTATTTTTATCATAAATATTTGTAAATTTTTCAACATCTCAACATATAACCATTTTTCCAAAAGGGGTGACCCAACAGCATCGGCTAAAACAATAAAAGTAATAATAAAAAAAAGAGTTTGTAATTCTATGTATAATCTAACTAAGTATATGAGTCTCCACAAGATAAAATATTTAGTTTTCAATTGTTCAACAATATTAGAACGTAAATAATTTCAATCGAAACGGTCCCCGAATACATAAATGAGGGCATAACTCCCCTTTTGGTACGCGGTATTCCGGGTATTTTTAAAGAGTATTCGGTACGAGCAGGCATGGTACGCGGTATTCCGAAATTAAGTATATGGTATTCAGTACGCAGGAATTACAAAATTTCTTATTTTAAAGGATTTGTTTTCGCAAAAGAGGTTAGTGTGTGTTAAAAAATCTATTTGGGTAGCAAATAGTACTCGGTATTCAGTTAGTTTTTCACAGGTATTCGGTATGCATAGGGGAGGGGATTATACCCCCATAAATATGACAACTAACTTCTGAATTAACACAATCAAAGATAAATAACCGTCATAAAACTATTTTTTATTATTAAACGATTAAATGATAGCCAGGTCTTCATATATGGTCTTCTTCTAGTGTTACATGCTTTATAAGGGAAATTTGAGCTTCGATAAAAAATGGAATTATCTAAGGCCGTGATGTTTTTTTTTTTCTTTTCAAGTTTTTTTTCTCACTTTCCCCGGTCCGTGATTCAGATTAGATTAAACGTATTTTATTGTTAACTATATAACATTTGGATCGGACACAAGTTATTCCAACTTACAAAGGTTCTCTCCACCATGATTCGTTTCTACCCCTTTGATTCTTGTGTTACACTTAAACAATATAATATCGATGACGCAACGAACTGGCGCTAACAGAGAGATGAACGAACGAACGGATGAAGGGACACTCTGATAATTACAGGACTAGCTCTTAAAGTCAGCACGCCCTATATAACATGATACGCATTTTTATGCACTCTCTGTTAGGTGTCGTGGTATTCAGTATACCAAGGGTCGTTAAACATTTCTCCGATTTCTCTGTGGTTTGATTCCTTTCTGAGACATGATTAAATGGATGTATAAGGTATTTCGATGTTACGTATATAAAGTGATTTTTTGTTTGATGTTGGTGGAACCGTGCCGCTGGAATACACTTTTAAAAGGTAAAATGTATTATTAGGGCGCAATAAGATCCGTGAATGTGGAAACGAACGAAAGTTCCTGAATTATTTGTATATTTACCTATTGCTGTTTTCGTGTTGATATCGAAGATAGCAGGTCCCTTTCTTCCAGGGTGCGTTTTGTTCGTAACAACTGTATTAAGTAAATTACAAGTTGCACAGCGAATAGATAAGTAACTGCCGAACCCGTGCAAACGTTCTTGCTCAATGTTCATTAGATTTAACGGTGAATCACAACCGTCACACGCGTTTAATTGCTCTGCTAGTAATTTTAGTTCAACTATTCGTCTCCCATCCTGCCAGCATATATCTTTATAATCAGTTCCATGGTTTGCGTCCGTCTGGTCTGCATCTGTCTGGTCTACCTCTGTCTCACCAACATTCCTATCCAACTCTTTCAAGCGCCCTGAACATTTTTTCCGACGGCGAATTTCTCCTTTTAAAAACGGTATTATTCGGCTTGAAGCAGGTGCTTTCAAATTTTTACGCAATCGACTTTTTATGACGTCGATGCAACTTCCGCGAAAAAGAGACGTTCCGTCAAGCGCAATCTCGAAAATGTCGCGCTCATTACCGCGACGTCGCGAAAACAACATGCGGTATTGGCAAAGTAATTATCTGCCCTTGCTACTGTATCGTATTCCCTTAAAATGTCCTTATAAGACAAGTGACGTCTTAAAAGAGGTTCAATTCATATGAAATTTTCTATGACAGGACAAGAAAAACGTGACCTTTTATTTCATGTGGCTGCTTAATAGAAGTGACCGCAAGTGCAGGTTTGACTGTACTACGTAGGAGAGTTGATAATTAAATAATCAGTAAAAATTATTTCTTAATAAACAAAAAATAATATAAGCACAGTGTTACCAAGAGACCAGTGAAGGGACTAAGAATTATTTTCTCTTTATTAAAACTTTTCCAGTTAAAATTAGATCTTTAATTGCTACCCCTTTTCCTGATAGCTTCAGTTAGCGCAGGGATCAAATGTCATCTTTGGTATTTTTGTTTAGCAATTAGTTAAAAAAAAACAACCTGGCACTGGGATATTTTGATAAAAAAATGTCTCTCATATTTTACGGAAGGCATTGTTTTAACCCAAGTCTACATGCTCAGAAAAAATATATTGTGTAAGTAAACCAGAAAGGAAAACTGATTCAATTTTTTCTGAAGCCGGCCAAATTTAGACTTTATTTTCTCCTGCATAATTGAAAGTATTTACTCTATTGTCCTGAACAACATTCCAATCACTTTCTATTATCACTGATGAATTTTCATACTGGTTAATATCGATCTAAGCATATTCTATTGTCAAATATATACAATAGGATTGAACACAAGTTTTACAACTTATATGATGTTCTCTACAGTTTCATACAAACATAGGTCTGACGGAGTGCATGACGGATAATAAGTGTATAAGAATTTATTTTATAGAAAAAAATGAATGATAACAGGTAAGTAAAATGTTTTGTTTTTTTTGGGTGGGGGGAGGGGGTATGTTCCTTCAGTGAATCGCCTACTGTTCTTAATGAATGTCTGTACTGCTTTTGATAACAAAATAGTTCGAGCCTGGTCCTTTTGAGAGTCTCCAAATAATAAAGTTCTAATTTCTCTTCGAAAATTATCGTGGTGTAAAAAATTAACGACAACTGTCCTCTGTTCGCTATATAAGAGGAATTTCAATAGAAAGTGGAAAGCACACAAATCCACAAACACATCGCTAATATGTTATTGTATTAGATCGAAACAGATAATACTTTAGCGAGCTATAATTACGACGTAAGCTTGTATATAGATTATTGGATCTTCTATCACAAACTAAAACATTTCCTGGAATTTTAGACAGCAAAACTTTTCACATAAGGTTGATTTTAAGCGTATCAAATGTTCTGGTATATCTGGTCTCGTTGTCTACACTGTTCCAAAGATTTATGACAGAGGGGAGGAACGGAGATTGGTATAACGATAAGCGACATCTTTGAACATTGTATTCATTTCTGTTTTGAACAGGGCAGTTTGTAACATCACGGACAAGAGGAGGTAATAAATCACACAGATGTTACCAACTGCCCTGTTCGAAAAAACAAAAAATAAACAAACAAACCCTCAATTCTAATTACTGCTTTATAAAGTACCCTGCCATTGCACCACTAACGCTGTGAGCTCGAATCACGTGCGGCAGGCCGGTGATTTTCTCCGAGTACTCCGGTTTCCTCAACCAATAAAACTGACCGCCACGTAATAACTGAAATATTGTTGAGAGTGGAATTAAACAACATAACCCTAACCTTTCGATTTACGGCTTCTTATTATTCATTTTGTATCGTCACATTTTTCAAGTTTTTCTACTTGTCTTGGTATTGATGGGTTTAATACGAACATTATAACTGAATATCTAAAGTGAAAATAAAACTATATTTGTTGAAATCCCGATTTAGAAATAATGTTAATTTTTATATATACCGCTCTCCGCCCCCACACCAAAATATTCAACTTGTCCAAATTCCCGATAGTTCAAATATTTGAAATTTGATAATTAGAAAGATTCAGAGGAATGCTCGTGTCAAGACAGTTAAAGACGTACAACAGTTGTAATTGGTTTATGGTGTTTAACGCCACTTTCAATAGTATTTCAGCTATATCGTGGCGGCCAAGTTTACTGGACAGTGGTGGATTTAACGGGAGTACCCGATGAAAACCACCGACCTGCCACAAGTCACAGACAAACTTTATCACATAATGTTGTATCTAATACACCTCGCCATTAGCGGGATTCGAACTCACAACTTTAGTGGTGATGGGCACTGATTGCACAGGTAGTTGTAAATCCACGATCACAACCACGACGGCCCCGTGGTACAACAGGCTCACTAATTAGTTTATAAAATTGATTACGATTCCATTTTCCTATCGGTAACACGGATGACAACTATAATGTTCAAAATTAAATGTCGGTCAGCCGCAGCTTAAAGACAACTGGCATTATTTACACAAGAATATATATTTCAATAGAAAAAAAATCGAAATCAAAGGATTTTTTTATTGTTTGTTTGTTATTTCGTTTTTTCCCCAGGATATTCTAAATTTTTTTTCAAACCGTGGAGATGAGTTTAAAAAAGTTCCTTTAGTGAAATGTGGGAGACAATTTTTCTCTCAAAAATTTCCGGCGCCACTTTTGTGATCCCTGCACGAACTGGACCTATCAGAAGAGGAGAAGCAATAAAGATATAATTTTGATTGATTATTCTACAAAGCAAAAATTGTTCTTAGCTGATGTTTTCCTAATTAAGTAAGAATTTTCAATCATTATCTAATCATCAAATCTCGCACGTAGATCAGGCCCGTCTTAACAGCATTGTAGGCCCCCGAGCAAAGTAGCACACTGGGTTCATACCGATAAAACCCCTCACAGGAATAAAACTGTAAATGTCGATAAAATATTGTATTGGTATTTCCAACAAAATCAGTGCTTAAAAATTAAAAAGCATGCTGTGCACATCATATATAGATTAGCATGAAGCCCCTGTGCTCGTGGGGCCTCGGGAAACTGTCCAGCGCACCTATGGGTTAAGACGGCACTGACGTAGATGGAATATGATATTCAACATATTTTCAGAGAGCTTCCAGAATCATTTGATGTTTCAAATTTAAAAAAAAAATAAAATCGTTAGAGTTATCTTTCTTTCTGCTATAAATAGAAATGAGTGATCACTAATCAAACAAACCTACCTGATAGAAATGGCGACTAAGGTTGATGATAATTTACTCAAATGTTCCATTTGTCTGGACATTTTTCAGGTACCAAAATATCTTCCGTGTTTACACACATTTTGTGAATCTTGTATCACTACTTTTGTTTCTTCTTCTATCGAAAATGAAAGTACAAAAAATAATTTCAAATGTCACATTTGTCGAAGATTTGTGACATTGGGAGACTTAAAGAACAATATTGCAGCATGGGCAAAAAGTTTACCACTTAATAATTTGATCGTTTCCATGGTTGACAAGCAAGGAATGATACAATCTGAAAAGCTGTGCCATCCCTGTCGATTTAATACAGAAGGCATGAAAGCAGTATCTTGGTGTTCAACATGTGAGGAGGATTTGTGCAAGTCGTGTGACAAATATCACCGCACGTTCAAATTTACTTTTAGCCACGCAATTGTACCGTTAGAAGAAATGAATTCGGATAAAATGTCCCCATGTATCCGTGGGATAAATTATTGTAGCGAACATAACGGTAAAATAATCGAAGTGTACTGTGTGGATCATTCGAGACCCTGTTGTACTTTATGCGTAACTCTTTCTCACCGGAAATGTGAAACTGTAATATCCATCGATACTGCTGCTGCGGGGTTAAAACAATCAACGAAAGTCGTGGACCTGTCCAATGAATTGCAACAAAAAAGTAAGCATATCGATGAAATGATTGAAAACCGAAAAGAAAATATTGGTGTGATAGACAATAAAACTGGTGACATTTTAGCGAACATTGATGAAGTTAGGAATGATGTTATAAAACATCTAAATGATGTCGCCGACAAAATGAAGGAAAAAGTAACTTCTTCAAAGAAAAATACTGTCATAACTTTATCTGATGAAGTCACAGAATTATCCAGTATTAAATGTACCGTTGACAACTGGAAGGTTATACTGGACACTTGTGTTCAACATGGCTCAGAACAGCAATGTTTGGTTGAAATGGACCGAATAACCCGAAAGAATTGTGATCTAAATAAGGAGATGAAAGAAGCGATTTTGAAACCAAGAAAGTCGTTAGTGACCTTTGAACCCAACAAGGTTATACGTGAATTTCAAACAAACGTTGATTCTTTCGGAGATTTAATATTCGTTGCATTTCCGATAACAAATGGTTATTTAGGGGGAAACAATTTTCTATCTGGAAGTATAAAAATCATCAAAACCATCGAAATTGATATAAATAAAACTGGAATCAGAAAAATAACTGGTATATTTGTCCCAAATTTTATTATTTTGACAGATTCAATCAACAGACACGTTATCAAGTACAACGATAATTACGTCTACCAGGCAAGCCTTTCATTGCCAATAGAGTTTAGCGACATTACCAGCATGGGACAAGACGTAGTGGCGGTGGCGTCGGCGCATTCTAATGAAATTTATATCATAGATATCAAGACAATGACTTTGACCAAAACAATAATATTACCCACCTGTATATATGGCTTACAATACGTGGAGGGAGAATTCGTTGTTGCAACTTACAGTAGATTGACGTGGTTTTCTACTGCGGGACTAGAGCTTAGAGATTACAAAACTCATACAGATGCTTGGTTTGTTCGTTCTCTCAGTAAAAACAGTTATATGTGTGCAGATGGTTACAATGCTATTTCCTACACAAACGATGAGAGAAAACAATTTACATATTCTAGTCCGATGTTGAGATCCGTCAGGGGGATTGATGTTGATATGGAAGGAAACGTTTATATTGTAGGATACGAATCTAAAAATATCCATCAGATAACAAGCGAGGGAGAGCATGTCAGAACGATTTCTACGACAGACCTTGGAATCTCGAAACCTTGGGTTTTACGATTTCAACCAAACAGTGCCGTTTTCCTGTTGACTTCTTATGACACTGGTAAAGTTTTGATCTGTAAAATTGGCTGAAAGACCATTTATTTTTCGGTATTAAGGATGTTTTTTTTCTGTCACCACACAGACCATGTGACAATTTGATTCATTCTTCAGCTTCTTGGAAGAATTAATTTAACAGACTGAAAATGATACCATTGTATATATGTCAATAACATAAACATTTATTTGACTTTTCAGTGCTATATTATACAAGTATTGCCTTTTGATGAGGTCAATACATGTTTTTATCGACCCAATGAAAGTATATCGACAGAGGACGAAGTCGGTCTGGTTTATGGTGTATAACGCCACTTTCAACAATATTTCAGCTCTATCATGGCGACCAGTTTTAGTGGTGGAAAAAACCTGATCTTTATCGACCCAATGAAAGTATATCGACAGAGGACGAAGTCGGTCTGGTTTATGGTGTATAACGCCACTTTCAACAATATTTCAGCTCTATCATGGCGACCAGTTTTAGTGGTGGAAGAAACCTGATCTTTATCGACCCAATGAAAGTATATCGACAGAGGACGAAGTCGGTCTGGTTTATGGTGTATAACGCCACTTTCAACAATATTTCAGCTCTATCATGGCGACCAGTTTTAGTGGTGGAAGAAACCTGATCTTTATCGACCCAATGAAAGTATATCGACAGAGGACGAAGTCGGTCTGGTTTATGGTGTATAACGCCACTTTCAACAATATTTCAGCTCTATCATGGCGACCAGTTTTAGTGGTGGAAGAAACCTGATCTTTATCGACCCAATGAAAGTATATCGACAGAGGACGAAGTCGGTCTGGTTTATGGTGTATAACGCCACTTTCAACAATATTTCAGCTCTCTCATGGCGACCAGTTTTAGTGGTGGAAGAAACCTGATCTTTATCGACCCAATGAAAGTATATCGACAGAGGACGAAGTCGGTCTGGTTTATGGTGTATAACGCCACTTTCAACAATATTTCAGCTCTATCATGGCGATCAGTTTTAGTGGTGGAAGAAACCTGATCTTTATCGACCCAATGAAAGTATATCGACAGAGGACGAAGTCGGTCTGGTTTATGGTGTATAACGCCACTTTCAACAATATTTCAGCTCTATCATGGCGACCAGTTTTAGTGGTGGAAGAAACCTGATCTTTATCGACCCAATGAAAGTATATCGACAGAGGACGAAGTCGGTCTGGTTTATGGTGTATAACGCCACTTTCAACAATATTTCAGCTCTATCATGGCGACCAGTTTTAGTGGTGGAAGAAACCTGATCTTTATCGACCCAATGAAAGTATATCGAGAGAGGACGAAGTCGGTCTGGTTTATGGTGTATAACGCCACTTTCAACAATATTTCAGCTCTATCATGGCGACCAGTTTTAGTGGTGGAAGAAACCTAATCGTTATCGACCCAATGAAAGTATATCGACAGAGGACGAAGTCGGTCTGGTTTATGGTGTATAACGCCACTTTCAACAATATTTCAGCTCTATCATGGCGACCAGTTTTAGTGGTGGAAGAAACCTGATCTTTATCGACCCAATGAAAGTATATCGACAGAGGACGAAGTCGGTCTGGTTTATGGTGTATAACGCCACTTTCAACAATATTTCAGCTCTATCATGGCGACCAGTTTTAGTGGTGGAAGAAACCTGATCTGTATCGACCCAATGAAAGTATATCGACAGAGGACGAAGTCGGTTCGGTTTATGGTGTTTAACTAACTTTCCACAATATTTCAGTTATATTGTGGCTGTCAGTTTTATTGGTGACGGAAATTGGAGTACCCGGAGAAAACCACCGACCTGCCGCGAGTAACTAACAAACTGTATCACACAATGTTTATCGAGTACACCTCTCCAAGATCGTGATTTGAACTCTCACCATTAGTGGTGAGAGACACTGAGTACATAGGTAGTTGGGTTAGGGTTATGGTGTTTAACGCTGCTTTCAACACTATTTCAGTTATATTGTGGCTGTTAGTTTTATTGGTTGAGGAATCCGGAGAAAACCACCGACCTACCGCAAGTCACTGAAAAAACACATCAAAATTGGATGAAAATTTAAAAGTCTATATAACTTTCAAATATGCAAAATTTCTGAATTTGGGCCCCTTTTAGATTCCCGTTTCGAAATGAAATAGCAATTTTTAATGGCCATCAATAACCCATTGAAAATTGGATGAAAAATGAAACCTTTCAAATTTTGGAAATTAACACTTTTCGGTCAAGTTTATTTCCGAAACTGTAAAAGAGGAACTCCGTCGAAATACCACCGAAAGCTCTCAACACAATCCATTCAACAACAAAATATCACATCACAATTGGATGAAAAATAAAAATTCAATATACCATTAAAAAATGCGACATCGGAATTTGGAACCCCTTTAGACCCCTTTTTTAAATAAAATAGTAAAAAAATATGGTCCATCAATAACCCATAAAGATGAACACTTTCCAAAATACTGCAATACAATTGGATGGAAATTTAAGTTTCAATATTTTTTTGCCCCCTTTTATGTAAAAAACGGTAATAGTTATATAATAACGTTATGCATGTTACTGCAAAGGATTTTTTTTTTTAGCATTAAAAAAAAATCCTCAAAAAACAAAAAATACAAATGAACAATACATAATGTATACCATATATATGGACATGCCCTTTTTGACACGTTTGGGCATCTTGTTTCTTTTGTGAACTTCTGATCAACAAAAACATAATCTTTGTAGGGACAATCCATTGAACATTCCTACCAAGTTTGGTTCCAATTGGCCCAGTGGTCTCAGAGAAGATTAAAATGTAAAGGTTTACGGACGACGATGGGCGCCAAGTGAAAGCAATACATCACATGACCTTTTGGGTCAAGTGAGCTAACAATGTTTTATCAGACATCACCTTTGTTTCGACGTCGTGGCACAAGAAATTATCTTCCAATTAACAGATGTAAAGAAAGCCGCTGGCATACCTGACGCTAATGTGCACACCTGCTGACCAACCGCCTGATAGATATTTAATCGGCTTCACTGAATTTTGTTTAAAATACTCTCCCATCTTCATCTAGACGCTAAAAGGTTGTTGTTTGGTTTTTTTTTTAACAATGGAGGAATTCAAAGTAAGAGTAATCGAGTTATTTCTGATTTCTAAGTTTGAAGATACTAAGAAACCGACCATTAATCTTTTAGGAGTGTGTGTGTGTGAGGAGGGGGTGTGGTAGAGGGCTATGTTTTTCACCTCGAACCAGAATTTTTTTCTAACGAAACAAAAATCAGATTAATTATTTTTTGGACATGAAAAGTTTTTATCAAATTTTACTATAAGGTTCTAGTTGAAAACTGCAGGGTCAAATTATTTAAAAAATATTTTGCATCTTTTAGGTCAATTAATTTGTATACATAAAATTTGGATGCATATTTCTTTTCTTCAGAAATAAACCATAGCCCCTCCCACTTAAAGTTAAATGAGTATGTCTATACGTACGGATGATTTCCTGATATTAGGCCCCGTCGTGGTCGTAATCCTATGGTAGTTGAATTTACAACTATCTGTACAATCAGTACCTATCATCACTAAAGTTGTGAGTTCGAATCACACCCAGGCGATGTGTACTCGATACAGCATTATGTGATAAAGTTTGACTTGTGACAGGTCGGTGGTTTTCTCCGGTTTTCTCCGGTTTTCTCCACCAATAAAACTGACTGCCACGATATAACTGAAATATTGTTGAAAGTGGCGTTAAACACCATTAACGTAAAAACCTTATATGTTCCCGATGTAATGAATATTAGTAACATCGAAAGACGATTACAACAATATAAAAAATGGTTTTTAAATTCCAGTAGGAATGTATTTTTGAAATGACAGAAATACACTTTCCGATCCGGAACTCTGTGTATTTACATCCATATTAAAACAAAAATTACGTATTAAATTTATGAGATAAATCATTGACAGTAAAATAGCATTTCTGTCTGGTATCGAAATGTTTCAAAATATATGTTTTAGACACTTTCTGCAAAAGTGTTTTCATTTTATATTTTTACACTTTTAATGTTTAGAAAGCCAAATAAAACAACAATTAACAAATATAAAACGATTTTTTTTTATCGCCATACGTACTTTCGATTCTGGTAAATATTTAGATATTTCGAGGTCTTTGAAGTGTCCCAAATGTTTTGTAATAACGTCATAGCAATGTATTATTTGGGGTTATCCCATGTAGCTATATATAGCCGTAAGGTAGCTATAGGGGACTGGTGTTACTTCCCTTGCATTATATGTTACAGTGGATACAATGTAAATAAGTATATTACGGCATTAAAGAACTAACTCATAGGCGGGTCCAGGGGGAGCTATTTTTTTTATAGATTGGTAAAAATGTGTTTTAACAAAATATTCCCAATTGTCATTTTTCTTTTTGTCATGTTTTGTAATTTTCACTTTGAATTACGCATCGGTATCTTTTGATTTTTTTTTAAACAAATTGTTTTGAAATCCGATTTTTTCTTTCTTTGTTAAACTCATGTTGTTTTCTGCACCTGTGATATATTTATTGTATTTTACTTTCTTTCAAATCACTGATAATGATTTTGCCCCTTGTGGACCCTCTGTAATTGGTAATCTTGAAATGTTTTTATGTAAATTAGCTATGTACACGTCATTTTGGCAAGGTACATGTGTACTTATTAAGTTATATGACATGTATTAGTGTGTACATGTATATATATGTTTTACTTTCAAGGGTCGATAAGTCCTACGTCTATCATCATTTATCTTGTCAAATAAAACAAAAACAAAATTATAATACGTAAAAATAACATGCATATTTGTAATAATATTTGTCAACCACAAATATATAAAAATATGGAAACTCATGCGATTCACGTATGAAGTGTTTGTCTTTTTTCTTTTCGAAGAAATTTGCGGTTGGGAATTCGAAGAAAGACCGATTTAGAACAAAACATTTCCATTGCATAGATGGCTATATAAAGAGTTGAAGGAGATTATGTTTATAACTTGCCATCAGAGACATCAGGTATGTACACATCTTTGTGGCTATTTAAATCGAAAGATTGAAATGTTTGATAAACTGGCGTAATTTTTACCCAATGTTAGTTAATTTGGCTTGACATTTCTATTTAGGGAAAGACCACTTTACTTTTGTTACCAAATTTTATAGAAAAAAAGAGTATATTGACCTGAAAGATGAGAAAAAATAATAAATCATCTGAGCCTACACTTTTCAACAAGAAATGTTTGTAAAATTTGAAGAATTTTTGTAGTGTAAAAAATAATAATCTGATTTTTGACGTGTTGTGTCATAAAAATGTCTGGCGCGACAGAGACAAGTTAAATGGTGGGCCCCTTAACATGTAATCATCATAGACATAGTTCGACTGTACAATCATTTGAGCGGAAGGTATGGTCTAGCGGTTAAAATCTTTAACCTATGACCACAATTATAATACCAATGACGAAGGTCCCGGCCCCCGTATCCACTTCACACGTGTTACAGTATTATAATACCAATGACGTAGGTCCCAGCCCCCGTATCCACTTCACGTGTTACCAGTGGCGGATTTAGAGGGGGGGGGGGGGGGTGCGGGGCGTGCGCCCCCCCTAAAATTCGCAAAGCATATGTTATACAACGTTAATTAAGCAGTTCAATAAATAACTTTTTCATGAATGGTTATCTCGTGACCTGTAGTAAAATATTCTTACACATTGTAAATACACGTTGGATGTGTTCGCTGATTCATATATGTATTCGCCGTCAGTAGTTCAAAGATTATTCCATTCTGATTGGTTCCGAGGTACCAGACATCAACTATTTTCTCACGCTAATTAAACATTATTTCTTCAGTCAATTTTAAAACTACATGTACACGTGCTATTTAGAAATTATAAAATGAACGAAAATTCTAGGCCAAGAAAACAAGCAAGATTGGATACATTTCTGATTCCTCGACGAGACGAGAAAAGTCAAAGGTAAACTACAAAGTAAATTCAATCAATACTTCGAATAATTAATTTAACAATTGATCTCATTTATAAAACATACAACGAAAACCTATAACGAGAGAATCAGATGATGAAACTGAGATAGTGTGGAGAAACTTGAGTGTCCCAAGAAAATGGTCACTTCTCTTTAAATAATGGTTCAAATAGGTCTTGAATTCGAAATTCTGCAATTTCATATGAAAAAAAATTATATAAGTTTGATTTGTATACAAATACCCGAAAATGTTGCCTTTTACTTTTCAAGTAAAGATCAGTAAAAATACGCGTTGGTATATTGTACATTAAAATACAAAAGTAACATATTAATAAAGAACAAAATTAGCGGCAATTTATTTGTAACAATCTCTGCATCTGCCCGAGGTATCTGCACAAGAAAGTGTAAACAAATCCTTTGTCCGGGTACGTTTATATTATTTATATCTACCAATGGATGTCTGTACAATTCGTTTACACATTTTTAACAAACAATTCTAACTACAATTTATTTGTAATAAATTAATATCTACAACTGCACATGAAAGTGTGAAAATAATCTCGACAAAATGGTTTATGCATATCTCACACCTGATTTCGGTAAGCATATTTCTCGAGAACTTTGATACATTTTGTTTGTTTGATCTTTTAGTGTAATGAGGTTTTTACGTTCGTTGCTCAAACACTTGATGTCCGTCCGTCTGTAAGATTTCTGCAATCTGCAACTCCCCTGGCTGTAACCACGCAATTGATTGACGTTAAACTATATAATGTACTTGAAATACATTGTAGTTGTGCACAATGGTTTTTAGATTTTGCATTGAAGGCCGGTGGAGGGGGTAGTAGGATGATTCTGCAACCCGCAACTCCTAAATAACCACTCAATGGATTGAAGTGAAACTTAAACTACAAATTTGACATACAATGTAGTTTGCTCACTACGGTTTTATTTTTAGAATTGGAGGTTAGGGGTAGGAGGGAGATTCTGTAATCTGCGGTTCCTCAATAATGCACTGAATGGTTTGAAGAGAAACTTGTACAATAGACATGACATACATTGTACTTGTGCACCGTGTTTTTTTAGGTCCTTCCACTGAATGGAGGAAATACGAGGGGCTGTGGGTATTAGTTAGCCCTACGCTCACTTAAATTTGTGATAGGTTAGCATCATACTAAAAGTAATGATTTTTAATTAGAAAAACGAAACTTCGCAATTAGTTTTATTCCGTAAAAGATAATCGGAAATTTCAAACGGGAGTTTTGTACAAAATTTGGTGACCTATCTTAATTTATGAAATTAATGCACCTAGTCCAAAGGATCATTCGAAGTTTTTTCATCACCCTGCGTCCGACGTCACGGTTGTTAAAAAAAAAGTTTTACTTCAGGTTCTTATAATCTGACAAAAACATACTGTTAACAATTATCCGACAAAATTAAGACTCAAATTAAAGTTTTTTTGGTCTGATAAAAATGGTGTGGTTGGTTCAAAATTGTTCAAATAAATGTCTGTAATTCCTCAAATCCCCAGAGCTTACGGGGGTGGGGTTCGTCCCCCTGGACCCCCTACTAGGGCTCTGCCCTGGACCCGCTGGGGACCTTAAGAGGTCCCCAGATCCCTCTCCTCCGCACGCCCCCCCCTAATCCCAAATCCTGGATCCACCCCTGGTTACAGTATTATAATACCAATGACGTAGGTCCTGGCCCCCGTATCCACTTCACGTTTTACAGTTTCACCAATATTTCAGTCATATGCTGGCGATCAGTTGTATTGGTTGAGGCAAACCGGAGTATTCGGAGAAAATCACCGACTTATTGAAAGTCAATAAAAAACAAACTTATCACATGAAGTTGTATCGAGGTCGTTTCATCATGGGCGGGAATCGAACTCACAACTAAACCCACTAATTAAGTAAGTAAATGCAATACGCATGCACATATTTTTTTAATATGTTGGAATGTACATTATATCCAAGATAATTAACCAAGGTGGTGTTATTGCCAATGGGCTATGCTCCAGTGGTAACGATCGTGGGTTCTATTTCAGATCGAATAAAACCTCAAATATATTTGCTGCTTTTCCGGTAAGCTTTTATCATTAAGGAATGAAAGCAAAGACTGGTCCGATGTTATCAGGATACAACACGTCTACTTGCGGGTTGACACTGTTCTCCCGGTAAGCTAGTACTTTAAAAGCCCATCTCGGTGTGTTGATCTTCTACAATGCAGATATAATCACCTCGTCAAAAAGTAACTTGTACTCGCCAAGATGTAGCTGAGGTGTTGCTGACTTGGAGCTAGACAACAATCAATCGCTCACTCGCTATCGCTCACAAAAATGACGACTAACATTATTTGTTATATTTCTTTTGCAGATACAAAGACAAAGTTATACTACGACAAGAAAAAATGAAATCAACACAAATAAAGTTGGCTTTCTTCATATTTACCTTCATTGCCATTGTAAGTATAACTTAAATATATTTGTTTCGTCAGTGTAAGGGATTATGATGTTTAACGCCACTTTCAGCAATATTTAAGTTATATCAGTTTTATTGGTGGAGTACCCGGAGAAAACCACTAACCTACAGCAAGTTACTGACAAACTTTATAACATAATGTTGTATCGAGTTGTTTCACCAGAGACTATCTTTTGTCGTGACTTCTAGCTTCGAATATATAGACAATATTGTACATTGTCGACAATTATAACATTTATTTAGAAACAGGACCAAAAGTGAGCCTCTGTACACAACAATGTATATATATTGTTATTCATGTTGCAATGTCATGAAATATTAGAACAACATCGGTGGCGTAATGGTTAGCGTGATCGCCTCGAGTGTAGTAGGTCGTGGGGTTCGAACCCATGTCAGGTCAAAGCAAAGGCTATAAAATTGATATACATGTATGTTGCTTCTCCGCTGAACTTACAACATTAAGGAGCCAAAAACAAAGACTTGTTGGCTCGAATTCTGATAATTTGACCAGATGGGACGACATGTTTACCCGCGGACTGTTGTTTCAGTGATCTAGCACTATCAAAGCCAAAGTAAAGGTGTTGGTTTAGTACACAACACTCCATAATTTCATCTAATATAAGTTGTTCTCTCCATGATATAGCTGAACAATTGCTCATTATCCTTGTTATATAAAATATTTTGTCTTTCAGCAATTGTGTTCAAATAGTCCGCCATTAGCAGAAGGTCGACTTAAGTGGATCTGGAAGGGAGTAAAAGCTGCTTTTAAACCAACGTGTGCTGGATGCGCAGGGATATGTGAACGTAAAGTTCCTGGAAAATGCCGATGTAGAGTTGATCAGGCGTGTATGAAAAATAGAGGACGTTAACCTAATACATTGTTTGTACATAGACTTTTATATGATTTTTTTTTATTTTTGTAGAATAAAATGGTAAAGCTTATTATCATTTTTCTTACATTTATTTAAAATATCCTCTTTGGATGAAAACAAACGAAGTGGGTTTTTTTTGTTTTTTTAAACAAATTGACAATTCCATTTCCCCCCGCAAGGGAGACAACTGCATAAGTCGTCTGCAAAGCTTCAACAATGGCCGTCTCGCCTGCTCAATAGACAGTGGGGGAAACATTCAGAATCGCTAGGTAGAGTGGTATTAGATATTAGATGAAAAAAACAAAATTTAGTATTAGCCTGCTATTTAAAAATAAATGTGGAAGTGAACGTCAGACTGGTAATGTGTGTTGTGGTTGATGTCATAGCCTATAGGCATAGAAATGATGCGAAAAAATATGAGCTGCAGGCTCTAGGGGTGTTGTATTGTCCAGTAAATGGGTTGATTCACCAGTAAATGGGTTGATTCATACAAGATATGTTTTGTTACTGTGGAAAAAAGTAATTAAAACAGCATGGCCTTCATCTAAGGTAGATATTCAAATTTGTTAACCCTAGACAAGTTGTTTTCCACGAGAGCGCTCGGTTAGACAACCTCTCTTTGAGTTGACAAATCTGAATGTCTACCTCAGATGAAGGCCATAATTATTGTATATTGATTACTTATACCGGTATTCAGACATACTCCGTTTTATAGATCTTGTTGTTTGTTCAATAATAACATGTCTATGGTCTATTCTATTCAATGATGTGTGTTTATTATATATAATAAGTAAATAGTTCCGCTAAACCTTAATGAGAATAAGGGTAATAACAAAATTACCGAACTCCGAACAATCTTACAAAGGGAAAGTCAGTACTCATAATTATATAAACAGACAAAATCAGTCAACAGCCGGCAAACTGTGAAAACCGTAATGACCCTGACTTGGTATAGGCATTTCTAAAGAAATGGTGGGTTGAATCAGATTTTAAAGCGCCAAACCTCCCGCTTTCATTACGGCTCAAAGTTTCCGGCTGAGAACGTTACAACTACCAAATCGATCTTTAAAAATGGCATTGAAAATTTTGATGAATGAGAAATAAATCTTAAATCTTAACAGTCGGGCACAACGATATATGTTTACGTATTAAATTGTAAATTCGCAGGTTCTTGAGTTGTAGGGTTAGGGTTATGGTGTTTAACGCCACTTTCAACAACAATTCAGTTACATCGTGGCGGCAAGTTTTATTGGTGGAGGAAACCGGAGTACTAGAAGAAAACCACCGACCTGTCGCAAGTCACTTATAAGCTTGATCACATAAACACTGTCGTCAAAGAGCTCCGGTCGAAAATGTTCTGTCATCTTCCGGTACAAGTCAATTAGGCATATTTGACATACAGGGGACGACAAAAAGTAAGTATTATGATCACATAGTATTATTATATCTTGAATCCAGAAGATGTCGTTATCGGTCGATTATTTTTGTTTGTTTTTACCTATATGTTTCTGTGGTTAACTTAATAGATTACTCAGATATAGATAAAATGATGGACATAAACAATGAAAAATTCTAATAATGAGATTGGAATCATCAAATAAAGCTATAAAAAGTAGTCTATATGTGTAATTAAAGTACACAAACCCTTTGTAATGCTTATATACGTGATAGTTTGCACTGGCGTGCCACCATGAATAGTTTTAGACTTACTACAGTGAAAAACACAATGCTTATTTACGTACATTCGTTCGGGCTCTGTCAGCCACTACTTTCCGGTTTTGTCTATGTAAAAAATTGAAAGAATAGCGAAAACAGCTCAATATCACAATTATGTTTCCTTTTTGTAATTTATTTAAGGTTCATTATAACACTTGTCAATGGTATGTTCGACTTGCAAATTGATAAAAATAAAAAAAAGAAACTTGTCTTAAATGAATAAAAGTTGTGGAAAAAAACCCCAGCACATAGTCAAAATATTTTACATGTGGATGTTTTGTATAACATTAAAGGAAAGAAATACAAAACGACTCCTCAACGGCTTTCATCTGTAAAGTAAATTTAATATATAGCAGATACTAGTAAGTGAATGTTGAATGTAAAGATACACAAACATCTGTATGGAGTTCACAATATAATATAAATGTAGCAATCAAATTATCTGAAGCTGATACAAACAAAATGAAGGTAATCGCAAGATTGAAACATAAGATGTTTTAATAGTATTTCTTCGCTGCCCCTTAATGTTTTTTTTATCCTTCACTTGTTCTATTCGAGTAGTCACATTGTATTGCCCGGATATTTTTAGTTATACATTTGTATTTGGTTTCTGACCAAGATATCTTTTCTGGTACCTGATTCCTGTTGAGCGACGGTAAGAAACTGTAACAGCATGTATGCTTATAAGCTTAAACCTATAAGCGCGGACTTCACAGAGGACACAATCAAAAATGATAAGAACAACGCTTGTTTCTGCTCTTTTTAGACAACTTGACAGTTTCTTTGGGATTCATTTGTAATGTTAATGTAAACATTATACTGTGAAGAAATTTAGATATCGTATCCACGAAGTTATTTCCACAGAGTGACTTACTTCGTTATCAACGAGTATAAAATTAAAATATTGTGTTATAAAAAGAATCTCCCACTACTCAATTGATGCGACTTAAAGTGATGCCTGTGCCACAAAAAGCATAAAAAAATCAAGTGTTCGCGACAGCAGCAATTTAACATAGAAATAACGATTTTGTATTGTACAAAGTAGCTGAAATTAGCAGCCATAGCGAATATTCATACTATGGATCAGTATTTATCGCTTTTGAGATATTTCCAAATCATAACTATTGTTAAATTGCAATATAATGCTCAATAACAATAAGATCAGTGGTATTTACATACTGACAAACCCGGTTTCTTATAAATGACACAACCGGTTTGTATACATGTTTACATTTTGACCAAGCCGAATTTCAAAAACATGTGTTGAGATCATGTTTTAGGGTATAACTAGTTACTAATTGACTTTTCCTCAACAAAATAATATTTCTAAGTAAAATCAATCATTCATCAATATTTTTTTCTTTTTTGCTATCATTTAATTCATTCGCAAATGCAAGATATAGCGATATTTCAGTTGATTGTAATGATTTTGATGCCGGATTCCTTATAACTTATAGAAAAATCTAATTTTACACTGCAAAAATAAATGATATTTGGACAAAAAATTAAATTAATAATAATAACAATCAGAGAGCATCACAATTCAAAATATTATATACACAGTATATTCATAAATACTTACGATAATTATCTGTGTCTTCTTTAAAAATACCGCTTTAAAATATCCCGGATGTTGACCAAACATTTTCGATCGGAGCTCTTTGACGACAGTGATAAAGTAATAGCTTGCATTTAAATATATAGAGATTTTACGTAGTAAGAGCAACAAGCTTCCTTGCTTGGAGTCGGGATAATGTGTCGAGTTGAGAGACATGTCAGTTTGTGGGCTTGTACTATGAAAATCCAACCAAGCGTGTTCAAGTTAGGTACATGATCTTGCCATGATATAGCTGAAACATGGCTCACCTTCACAGCATCTGAGTGCACCTACGTTTATTGTGGGGTTCATGTTTAACAATCTTTAATTTGCTATGTAGTGTATTGTAGATCACTACTTGTTCTTTTATCCATTTTATTTTGGCTATTGTATTATGAAAAGAATGTCTTAAACAGTGATGGTCATCAATTCTACCAATATCAACAAAACGAACAACCACCTCTCATCTATTGATTGCTCCTCTTCGATCTGCGACCCCTTGGAATCTTCAAACTTTGCTTAGCGCTTACCAAAATCCCCTCGCTCACTATAACTAGACATGTAATTATGCTCATCATTGGTAATGTTGTGAGTTTGATTCTCACCTGTAGGTAGCAAGGTGTACTCGATAAAAGTTCATGTAAATTACAGTAATAAAGTGTGATAATTATTTGCGTCAGGTCGATGGTTTTCTCCATGGGTCTAAGTTTTAACAAAAACTTACCAATACGATAAACACGTAACCATGGCCGTAGCGCAATGGAGGCAAATGAGGCAAATGCCTCACTTTTGAAACGGCAAGTGTAACCTTTTGAAAGCAAATACAATCTTTTTTTTCAAAATTTGTCTAAATTCATCTCCTTTGCCTCACTTTATTCAGACCCGTCCTACGGACGTGGTAACTGTAATATTGTTGAAAGTGGCGTCCAAGAGCAATAATCCATATAATTATTTATTTTGTACACTTGAATGATTGCTGATAGGAAATTAAGTTTTCATAATAATTTGCAGCATTCTGTATGTTTTCATGTATTTATATATCCTGATACTGAGGGGCCGTGATCAGGACCGGATTACCCCATGAGCTGCAGCCTAGGGCACCTCAAGGTTTAGGGATCCTGCTAAAATACTTTCAAATCACTATTCTAGTTTATTTAAAGAAAGAATTTGCAATAAATTGACTTCAAGCTATGTCACGAGTAAAAAATATTCAAGACTGGTGCAGGTGGTTTATGGTGTAGCTCCGTCTGAGGGGAGGGGGGGGGGGTGGCACAATTGCGTTAGCCTCGAGGTCACAAAAGGTCATAACCCAGCCCTGGTCGTGTTAGTATGGTTGTTAGATTTACAAATACCTGTACAATCAGTGCCTATCACCGCTAAAGTTGTGAGTTCGAATTCCGCTCATGGCGAGGTGTACTCGAGACAACATTAAGTGATAAAGTTACGTTAGGTCGGTGGTTTTCTCCGGTTTTCTCCACCAATAAAATTGACTGCCACGATATAACTGAAATATTGTTGAAAGTGGCGTTAAACACCATTAACGTAAAAACCTTATATGTTCCCGATGTAATGAAATATTAGTAACATCGAAAGACGATTACAAGTTTCAAAAATATAGATTATAGTTTTTAAATTCCAGTAGGAATGTATTTTTGCAATGACAGAAATACACTTTCCGATCCGGAACTCTGTGTATTTGCATCCATATAGAAACATTACGTATTAAATTTATGAGATAAATAATTGACAGTAAAATAGCATTTCTGTCTGGTATCAAAATGTTTCAAAATATATGTTTTAGACACTTTCTATTTTAAACTGTAAAAAAGGGGGAGGAAGTGGAAGAGTCGAGATGGGAATAAAAAAAAAATGCATAACAAGATTAAATTTCTAGTATTTGTTTTCTATGACTGTACACGTACAAGTATGTTTTTTTTGCCAATCCTTTAATCTAGTTTCAATATTTTAATTGCATGATACATTTTCACACTATCCCCGCCTTTACGCAATGGAGAATACACTTCAACCTTAGATTCTTAAAATATTCTCTTACATAATACATTTCCATCCGCAAAAATGTTTTCATTTTATGTTTTTACACTTTTAATGTTTAGAAAGCCAAATAAGACAACAATTAACAAAAATAAAACGAATGTTCACCTATATATGGTTCGTCTGATTTGTAATAACGTCATAGAAATATATTATTTGGGGTTATCCCATGTAGCTATATATAGCCGTAAGGTAGCTATAGGGGGACTGGTGTTACTTCCCTTGCATTATATGCCAGTGGCGGATTTAGAGTGGGGCGTGCGGGGCGTGCGCCCCCCTAAAATTCGCATAGCATATGTTATACAACGTTAATTAAGCAGTTCAATAAATAACTTTTTCATGAATGGTTAACTCGTGACCTGTAGTAAAATATTCTTACACCTTGTAAATACACGTTGGATGTGTTCGCTGATTCATATATGTATTCGCCGTCAGTAGTTCAAAGATTATTCCATTCTGATTGGTTCCGAGGTACTAGACATCAACTATTTTCTCACGCTAATTAAACATTATTTCTGCAGTCAATTTTACAACTACATGTACACGTGCTATTTAGAAATTATAAAATGGACGAAAATTCTAGGCCAAGAAAACAAGCAAGATTGGATACATTTCTGATTCCTCGACGAGACGAGAAAAGTCAAAGGTAAACTACAAAGTAAATTCAATCAATACTTCGAATAATTAATTTAACAATTGATCTCATTTATAAAACATACAACGAAAACCTATAACGAGAGAATCAGATGATGAAACTGAGACAGTGTGTAGAAACTTGAGTGTCCCAAGAAAATGGTCACTTCTCTTTAAATAATGGTTCAAATAGTTCTTGAATTCGAAATTCTGCAATTTCATATGAAAAAAAAAATATAAGTTTGATTTGTATACAAATACCCGAAAATGTTGCCTTTTACTTTTCAAGTAAAGATCAGTAAAAATACGCGTTGGTATATTGTACATTAAAATACAAAAGTAACATATTAATAAAAAAAAAAAATTAGCGGCAATTAATTTGTAACAATCTCTGCATCTGCCCGAGGTATCTGCAGAAGAAAGTGTGAACAAATCCGTTGTCCGGGTACGTTTATATTATTTATATCTACCAATGGATGGATGTACAATTCGTTTACACATTTTTAACAAAAAATTGTGACTACAATTTATTTGTAATAAATTAATATCTACAACTGCACATGAAAGTGTGAAAATAATCTCGACAAAATGGTTTATGCATATCTCACACCTGATTTCCGTAAACATATTTCTCGAGAACTTTGATACATTTTTTTTGTTTTATCTTTTAGTGCAATGAGGTTTTTACGCCCGTTGCTCAAACACTTGATGTCCGTCCGTCCATCCGTCTGTCCGTCCGTCTGTCCCTCTGTAAGATTTCTGCAATCTGCAACTCCCCTGATTGTAACCACGCAATTGAATGACGTTAAGCTATATAATGTACTTGAAATACATTGTAGTTGTGCACAATGGTTTTTAGATTTTTCATTGAAGGCGGGGTGGAGGGGGTAGGAGGATGATTCTGCAACCCGCAACTCCTAAATAACCACTCAATGGATTGAAGTGAAACTTAAGCTACAAATTTGACATACACTGTAGTTTGCTCAACACGGTTTTATTTTTAGAATTGGGGGTTAGGGGTAGGAGGGGGATTCTGTAATCTGCTTTTTTGGCGTAAAATCGTGAATTTTCACACGAAATACCCCCCCCCCCCCCAAAAAAAAAGTGCGCCTCCCCTAACTTGAAATCCTGGATCCGCCCCTGGTCTGTACTGCTTTTGGTAGCAATATATTTCGAGTCTGGTCCTTTTGAAAGTCTCCAAATAATACAGTTCTAATATCTCTCCGACAATTATGGTGGTGTAACAAATTATCGAGAACTGTCCTCTGTTCGCTATATAAGCGGCATTTCAATAGAAAGTGGAAAGAGTCTTCCTTGATAAATCCACAAACACATCTCGAATATGTTATTATACTAGATCGAAACAGATAATACTTTAGCGAGCTATAATTACGACGTAAGCTTGTATATCAATTATTGGATCTTCTATCCCAAACTAAGAAATTTCCTGGAATTTTAGACAGTACAATTTTTCTCTTCAGGTTGATTTTAAACGTATCAAATGTTCTGGTATTTCTGGTTTCGTTGTCTAGACTGTTCCAAAGATTTATGACAGACGGGATGAACAGAGATTGGTATAACGATAAGCGACATCTTGGAACATTGTAGTCATTTCTGTTTCGAACAGGGTAGTTGGTAACATGATATATCACGAACCAGAGGGGGTAATAAACCACACAGATAAGATGGGGGCGTGTCCATGGTACATGTGATACATTAAGCATAACTGTCTGCGTTCCATCTACTGGATAATTTTCCCCATTCTGTTTCTCGATATAAAGAATCCCTACTCGAATATTCAGTTAACACAGTAACATTACGTGCTGCTTCTATTTGTAATTTGTAATCATGGGAGGGGGAGGGGGACAGCCGGTGGAATAAATGTCTTAATACAAGATGTAAATGTCGCTTTACAATAAATTTAGAGATAGGTCACCCTAAATAGAATATCCATTATGAAACGAAAGTTGAAATAGTGATGGTTTGGTTTGGTTTGGTTTGACGGTCTTAAACGCCAATTTCAACAATATTTCAGTTAAATAGTGCCGGTTAGTCTTATTGGTGGAGGAAACCGAAGGACCTGGAGAAAACCACCGATCTGTCGCAAGTCACCGACAAACTTTATCGCATAATGTTGTACACATCGCCCTGATCGGGATTCGAACTCACAACCTGAGTGGTGACAGGCACCGATTGCATAGGTATAGTTGTAAATCCAACTGTCATACGATCACGGCCACCACGTCCCCTAAACAGTGATGGTCATCAATTCCACTAACAGAACGAACAATTACCTCTCTTCTTAACTTTATTCACTAAATACACAAAAGACCACGACATATGACGTTAGAAATCTAGATCTTTGTTCTTGGTTTGATGCTTACTCATGTCGGAACCGCATCGATGGTGCTCGCCTCGACTAAGGTAGATCTATAAAATTGGTATTTGTAATTGCTCCGCTAAGCACGCAGCATTAGAGAGAGAGAGCGGAATTCTGATAATGTGTCCGAGTGGGGGCGACGTGTATATCCGCGGACTGGTTCAGGGAGCTAGCACTATGAAAAATGTTGGTCTAGTACAAAGCGGACCTCATCATCATCTCATTGAAAATTTAAAATTTAAAGGTGTTTTTAGCAATACTTTAAAGAGGTCAGATGTAATTAATTAAGGTAAAAAATATATGACATATCAGTAGACATAGACAATCATATGTGAATTTGAATTGGTGATTGAGTGATTGTTGCTTAACACCACCCTTATTTAGCAATATAATGGCGAGAACAAGTAACATTTTGATGAGATAATGATGATATCTGTTTTGTACTAGAGTAACATGCTGAGTTGGATCTTATAGTGCTTGCTCACTGAAATAATAGTTTACATATATACATATATGTCTCTCCACTCAAGCACACCATCCCGATGGCAGTAAGGTGGGAGCAAGCTTTCAAAACTAACAAGCAAGTTATTTGGATTCAAAACTACCCTTTTACCTCTTGATTTATTGGTAATTGTTGGTTGCCAGACTTAAAATCCAACTTTTTCTAGACCCCTCCCCCCCCAAAAAAAAAGTGGAGATAAAAAAGATGGTAGTAAAACGGCTGGAGAAGGGTAAGATACACATTAGCTGATGTGAGTGTGAAGTATAAATGAGTTTCCCGTGATTCTAGATAAACACATGATAATACACGTAGTACCAAGCTGACACAAATCTACCTCTTGTTCATGATTTCAAACTCAAATTCAAATATTTATTATCTTTAAACTAATACAAGTTTGAAATATTAAGAAATAGTCAAGTCTCCTACCCTCAAGCCGTGATCGTATGGTAGTTGGATCTACAACTACATGTGTACCTATGCAATCAGTGCCTATCACCATTGATGTTGTCAGTTCGAATCTCGATCAGGGCGAGGTGTACAACATAATGTAATAAAGTTTGTCAGTGACTTGCGACAGGTCGGTGGTTTTCTCCGGGTACTCCGGTTTCCTCCATCAATAAACTGACCGCCACGATATAACTGAAATATTGTTGAAAGTGGCTTTAAACACCATCAAGAAAACAAACCTTCAATTCTAATGATTGCTTTATAAAGTAACCGGCCCTTCAGTGGTTTTCTCCGAGTACTCCGGTTTCCTCAACCAATAAAAATGACCGCCACGATATAACTGAAATATTGTTGAAAGTGTAGTTAAACAACATGACTGCAACCCTTCGATTTACGGCTTCTTTGGTATCGTCAAACTTTTGAAGTTGTTCTACTTGTCTTGGTGTTGATGGGTTTAACCCAAACATTATAACTGAATATCTAAAGTGAAAATAACACTATATTTATGTTTTTCATGTTAAAATCCCAAATAAGAAATAATGTTAAATTCTTATATATATATATATATATACCCCTCTCCCCCCCAAAAAAAAAAATTCAAATTGTCCAAATTCCCGATATTTCCAATAATTTAAATTTGAAAATTAGAAAGTGCCAGAGAAATGCCCGTGTCAAGACAGATAAAGGGGTACAACCTGATAACTGGTCAACAATTAGTTTATATGAAGAGTTTGAAGATACCAAAGGGATAATCAGAATCCATAAATCGAAGAATGGCAGACAAGTCAATATCCTTCCCCCCCCCCCCCAAAGACAAAGGGACAAACAACGATCTACAAAACATTACGCATAAAACTTAAGATCGGAAGGATAAGCAGTTCCTGCTCCACTTGTGACACCCGTCGTGTATAAAATGTATTACGATTCCATATTCCAGTGAGTAAAACTGATGAAAACGATAATGTACAATATTAAATGCCAGTCAGTCACAGATTAAAGACAAGACAACTGGCATTTTTTATACAAGAAAATATTTTTCAATAGAAAAAAATCGAAATCAAAGGTTCTTTTTATTGATTGTTTGTTCTTTCATTGTTTTTTCCCCTGGATTTTTTAACTGGAGGGGGGGGGGGGGCTGACAATTGTTCTTTTAAAAATTCCCAGCGCCAATTTTGTTATCCCTGCACGAACTGAACCTATCAGAAAAGGGGAAATGGGGGATTAGGATTAGTTTTGATTATTCTACAAAGAGAACACTGTTCTAAACTTATGTAAGTATTACGGGGAGGACTTGACCACTACACTACATGTAAATTAACCATTGATGTCTGATGTGGCCAACAATGGCATAGTCGGCGGCACTTAATTATTATTATAATTATTATTAGTATAAGTATTTAGTATATTTTATGGGCAGTTTTGTTCATTGTAACGTATAATATTTTTATTTTGTATTTTTAATGTTATTGTTTATGAATCAATGTAATGACTTTACCCCTTGTGGGCCCTCTATTGGACAATAAAATTCTTATTCTTATTCTGATATATATATATATATATATATATATATATCTTACAAATTTTACATCAATATATATCATATTTTTTTCTTTCAAAATTTGCACACCACAATTGCAAGTTATCAAATAGTCTACAACACACCATGATTAAAGTTAGTTTTCCCGAAAATATAAGAAAGAAGACGACCAATAAAAGGGACATTTACCAAAGACAAACAAGTTCAGTATACTGGTAAACTTCTCTGGTATCTAGGGTTAGGGTGTTTAACGCCACTTTCAACAATATTTCAGTTGTATCGTGGCGGTCAGTTTTATTGGTGGAAGACACTGAGTGACTGAGCAATAAATATTATATTTAAAAGCACAATTTTATAAATATTTGATACTGTTAAGTAACTATGCATAACGGAAGCAAAGAAAAATAATAATAATAATAACAATGAAAACAATGTTGCCATTTAGATATTTTTGTATAATACATAAAATGTTTATTTTGATAAAATTTAGAAATGTAATCATTCTTTTCATGTTTTGATTGTCTCCCTTTCAATATAAAAGTAATAGATTAGGAAAATTTAAAGTATTCATTCATTTCATACAATATAATTAAAATTAGATCGCTACACTTCCTCATTGAAAAACAAATTGCGTGCAGAGATTAAAGCGACGATATATTATGGGTTAGGGTTATGGTATTTAACACCACTTTCAACAATATTTCAGCTATATCGTGGCGCTACGATATAAAAAAAAATATTAATGTTATCCATTTTATTTACATCTATAAATCTAAATATACACATAAAAAAAATATGTAAGTGAGTGAGTGAGTGATTGTTGTTTAACGCCAATTCAGCATTTTTTCAGCTATATCATGGCGAGAACAAGTTAATTTTCAATGAGATGATGATGAGGTCCGCTTTGTACTAGATCAACACGCTGGATTGGATTTTTGTTGGTGCTAGCTCACTGAAACAACAGTCCGCGGGTAGACATATAGCTCCAACCAGTCTTTGCTTCTTCTCCTTAATGATGCGTGCTTAGCGGAGAAGCAACAAATACCAATTTTATAGTCTTTGGTTTGACCCGACCGGGGCTCGAACCCACGAGCTACCGCACTCTAGGCGAGCACGCTTACTATTACTCCACCGATAATGTTAAAATATGTAAACTTTTCATATTTTTTTTACATATTAATGAGCTTTCTGTTTCTTCTGCATCTAATTATAAACAGATGTAAGAAAAGTGACAGATCATGTTGCAAGTCATAAGTCTACCCAAGCCTTCCATCTTTTATCACAGTGTAATATTTTCGTTGGAAACCAAGGAAAAGTCAATCTGCACGTGTTGTTAATTGCTAATGTATCATATCGCGTGTAAACCGCCGCGGTGATGTAATCGTTAGCGTGCTCGCCTATAGTCAATATAGCAGATCGTTCGAGCCCCGGTCGGGTCAAACCACAGGTACTTGTGGACAGGACCCTATGTTGCTCCCTTTTTCTTTTTTTTCTTTTTTTTTTAAGATGTCACCCCCCCTCCCCCTTTTTTTTTTTTTTTTTTTTTTTTTTTTTTTTTTAACATCGACTTTTTGTCATATAAACAACATTTTACGACTTTGTATGTATCACTGTATGACATATACACAATAAATACAATCAAACAGTAGTTTCTATCCATGCCGGGTTTCTGACAAGATATAAGTTAGAAGGTAAGTCACTCTTCTTTGTTTACATTTGGGTACTTGTTGTGCATTCATCTTAAATTTAGTGAATAAAAAAGGCCTACCTGTCTGGAAATTGGCTTATTCCTTCTCTGTATATATTATTCTCCATGAAAACACACATCAATATTTATTTACAGCAGCTGACAACTCCCCATTGAACATTTTCCACTCGCGTTTTGCGAATTTCAGACGACATTTTTGAAAACTCGAATTAAAGCTACGGAAGTGTGATTATTAGCGACATCTGCTGGTCATTTGAAATATTGAGGATACGGTAAAACGTGAGAGTTCCGGGTAAAATTAAATTTTGCGCCAAAAAATTCCCGTAATTTTACCCGTAACTCTCGCGTTTTACCGTATCGTCAATATTTCAAATGACCAGCAGATGTCGCTAATAATCACACTTCCGTGTAGATCCTGACACCATATTACATTTAATTATTAAACTATTTATGAAAGTTTTTATTAATAAAGGTGGCTCTCTTGACGTTGTCCGGTTCAACAGTCTCCATCAGTTCTCTGACTTTTAATTAAATAAAGCGGCAAATCAGATCAGGGCCGTCTTAGCAGCATCATAGGCCCCGGGCAAGGCAGTGCACTCTGGTCCCTACAATCACTCACAGGAATAACAAAAGTAAATGATCGATAAATTTAAACATATATTTATTTATTGGGACTTCCAACAAAATCAGTGTTTAAACATTAAAAAAGCATGCGTACACAAAATACATAGAATAGCATCATGGGGCCCTTGTGCTCATGGGGCACCCGGGCAACTGCCCAGCGTGCCCATGTGCTCGGACGGCACTGATTCAGATGCCTACACTTTCTGCTTCCATTTATATTTTTATGTCAACAAGGCAGTAAACCGAAGTGTGAATGAAAGTTCGATTTAGATTGGTCGAATTTCCAAACAAGAATCCAATAAAAACAATAACTTTTGTCAGCTGGGTATATATCATCTACTTTTAGTAAGATAATGTTAATAAATGTATATTCCGGGGGATTGTGAACATTCATACCCACTACTTCGCTGTCGGGCTTGATATGGGAGTCTCGGGCTAATACCAGGGCCGATATGGAAAATGTCATGTAATGATCTCTTATTATTCACCCACGAGTATCATATTCCCCTCGGGCGTTGCCCTCAGGAAAAATGATACTCTTGGGTGAATAAATTTTCATATTTCCCTCACCAGCATGCAATAAATGTATAATATTCAATAAAATGTTGATGACGATGATGAAGTCCGCTTTGTACTAAACCAACAGTACATGTCGCTCCACTATAACTGTATTCTCTAATCCAATGATACAAAGGTTACAGAGTGAGAGAGTTCTAATTAATACAATCTAAATACATATTATTACATCAATTATCAGGATTATGGGTGTACATTAAATACAAATTATGAAAAGAATTTTTAAACATTAAATACAAATGATACTAATTCTAACAGAGGTGTGATGGATTTTTATTCAAGGAGAACTAATTTTCTTATTTATTATATCAATAAGTTTACATAATTTACGAATAGTTTCAGGTTTCTTTTTGTTAAATAATTATGACAGTTTTAATGCGTTTGACCTGTTGAAACAATATTTTGGAATTAGATTTTTTTCTTTCACTTGCAAAGTTTGGACACTGTAATACGTAATGAAATTCGTCACCAATCTCTCGAGATTGACATAACATACATAATGTGAAAGGAGACAATAGGTTGTCGCCCGGGGACCGAGGTCTACAATGTTCGACACCAGGAAGTGTGTTGAAAATCTTTCTTTTTTCAGTCCGGTTTCACAATTGTATTTTCTAAAACCGAAAATTATTTTGTTGTCTTCTACAACATAAAACATTCAAGTTTTAAACATATTAAAGTAGTTTCGGGATAATAAAACAGTTATTGCCTTCAGATGAGTTGAACATAAAGTTGTCAAACCTCGAGAGGTTGTCAACTTTAGATGTTCACCTCATATGAAAGCAATAATTGTATATTGTTTTATACCTCACTGTATATAAATGATTTGTATTGGATCATTTATAGACACATAAGCTAAGTCATTAAAATGTCCACGCTCAGGCGAGGTGTACTCGATACAACATTAAGTGATAAAGTTTTTAAGTGACTTGCGACAGATCGGTGATTTTCTCCGGGTACTCCGGTTTCCTCCACCAATAAAACTGACCGTCACAATATAACTGAAATGTTGTTGAAAGTGGCATTAAACATGATGACCCTACCCCAATTTGTAGAACTGAATAGTTTAAAGTTTTCCATGTTTTTGACATATAAAATGGTATTGCTTTCTGTGTGCTAGATTAACTACTACAAGAAACAGAAAATGTCCAATATACTGTTTACTGACCGAAAATCTAATAGTTTTTCAGTCAATTTTACAAATCACAGCTTTTCCAGTCTCATAAGAAGTCAAAAGGAAAACAGCACTTTTTGGTTTAAAACGTAAAGCCCAAGGTGACGAAATTCCAAAGTTTGTCGTAGAAATCGTTCTGATATGTTTTCCTTCGCTTGTTATCTGATGGATATTATTAGAACCGTATCCTACAATATAAACGTTTCCTTCCACATCAACATCAATCCCCCTAGGGTTGCTCAACGTCGGACTGGAGTATGTAAATTGTTTCCTTTCATCTTTGGTGTGGGAAATAGCATGTATACCGTCTCCACAGATGTGGCTGTTTTTATCAAGAGAACGAACAAACCAAGGATTTGTATGGTATTTGCTTTCTCTAAGTTGTAGTCCCTCGGCAGATAACCATGTTAACGTACCGTTGTTTACAGCAATAAATTCGCCCTCCAAAAACTGTAAGCCATGTAAAGTGGTGGATACTTTTATTGTCTTTGTTAAAGTCATTGTCTTAATATTTATGAGGTAAATATCATCAGAACTTAACGACGCCACCGCCACTACGTCTTGTCCCATGCTGGTAATGTCGGCCACCTGTTTTGGCAATGACAGGCTTGACATATAGACATAATTCTCGTTGTACTTGATAACTTGTCTGTTGATTGAATCGGTCAAAATCAGGACATTTAGGACAAATATTCCATTTATTCGTCTCGTTCCAGCTTTATTTATATCAATTTCGATGGTTTTGAGGATTTTTATACTTCCGGATACAAAATTCACTTTCCCCAAAATTCCGTTTGTGTTCAGATATGAATCGAGTGTTAAATCGCCGAAAGATTCAACATTTGCTTGAAATTCACATAGAAACTTATTGATTTCAAAGGTCACTAACGAATTTCTCGGTTGCAAAATGCTTCTTTCATCTCCTTATCTACATCAAAGTTCTTTCGGGTTATTCTGTCCATTTCAACCAAACATTGCTGCTCTGAGCCATGTTGAACACAAGTGTCCAGAATAACCTTCCAGTTGTCAACGGTACATTTAATACTGGATAATTCTGTGACCTCATCAGATAAAGTTATGACAGTATTTTTCTTTGAAGAAGTAACTTTTTCCTTCATTTTGTCGGCGACTTCATTTAGATGTTTTATAACAGCATCCTTGACTTCATCAATGTTCGCTAAAATGTCACCAGTTTTTTTTTCTATCACACCTATATTTTCTTTTCGGTTTTCAATCATTTCATCGATATGCTTACTTTTTTGTTGCAATTCATTGGACAGGTCCACGGCTTTCGTTGATTGCTTTATCCCAGCAGCCGTAGTATCGATGGATATTACATTTTCACACTTTCGGTGTGAAAATGTTCCGCATAGAGCACAACAGGGTCTCGAATGATCCACGCAGTACACTTCGATTATTTTACCGTTATGTTCACTACAATAATTGATCCCACGGATACCTAAGGAAATTTTATCAGAATTCATTTCTTCTAACGGTACAATAACGTGGCTTAAAGTAATTTTGAACGAGCGATGATATTTGTCACATGACTTACACAAACCCTCCTCACATGTTGAACACCAAGATATTGCTTTCACGCTTTCTGTATTAAATTGGCAGGGATCGCAGAGTTTTTCAGATGTTGTCATTGCTTGCTTGTCAACCACGAAGACGATCAAATTATTTAGTGGTAAACTTTTTGCCAATGTTGTTCTCTAAGTCTCCCAGTGTCATAATTCTTCGACAAATTGGACATTTGAAATTATTTTTTGTACATCCAAGTTAGCCTAAATAAATGAAATGTGACTTAATGTATTAATTATATAAATCCTTGCCTTCTATCAATTTAAATTTCTTAACTAATTCTTATTCTTATTATGTAACAATATGGTCAGGTTGTTATTTTCATTGAATGGCATCTCAAAATAGATGGCTTCACTGTAGTTACATCCTGTATATTACAACTGACAGCTAATGCATGACAAACAATTTTAATCAGCCATCAGTATCATAAAATACATTTTTTTTAAATCTTTATTTTAAATGAAATTAAAAAATCATTATAAGAGTGAATTCAATTCAAGCTTTTATTTACTTTCCAACTTTGAAATAAAAATCATTATGTTTTAATATTTAAAAAATAGTAATTATTCATTTATGTTTTATTTCATGTTTGGTTGTATTTATCCGGATATGTGTATTGCATACAACATTACATCATCTGATCGCTCCATTCAGTAGGACAGCCAGCGTGACGGGAGAGCTCTAAAGTCAAGTCCCAGTCACGTGACTTTCGATTCATTTTTGATGAAAAATGACGTTTAACCCTTCGCTTAAAATACGTCGGTTTACAATAAATATTTATGCTTGAAATCAATTAAAATATACGGAAGATGTCTATGGATAAATAGAAATTTATTGTATCACTTCAGTTTTTATTTATATTGTGTACAAACATCTAATTTTGCTACTTGAAGTGGACTCAATTTCAAAACAAATGTCAAGGTGGTTCTATTTAAAAGAGAAAATTTAATTAAAACAATATGATGGCTTTCTGTAACATACATTGCCTGAGGAAATCATCTAGGATCATTGTCATACCGACAACTAGTGTCAATGTCTTGTGGAATGCAATTGTTCCACTTAGCCCTACACACACCTTGATGCTGGGGTAATATAATATATATATAAGAGACTCTTATATATATATTATATTACCCAAACATCTAAATTTTCACTATGTTGGGGTAATATAATATATATATAAGAGTCTCTTATATATATATATTATATTACCCCAACATCTAAATTTTCACTATTTTTCCGAGCTCTATTTATGACTAAAATTCATATCCTGTCGTTCGTTAAAATCGGTCAACACCTGAATTGACCATTTGCCAAACATCGAAATTCATTGTCTTTCGGAACACATTGGTGGTATTTCTTAACATCAATAATAAACGACACCTAAGCGTACATCCGAAAGAGTATATTTCATTTGGGAAAGGGGTGTCTATGTCTTGTTTTAATTTTCTTGTATTAATACCGTATTTTTCTGTTTAATTGAATTATTTGTATTGCAATATTGTTTTAGAAATTGTGCATTTTGTAATTTAGACTGGGGAATTACTATTTATTATCACTTTAAATTTTAAAAAAAATCATCTATGATACTAGACTTGCACAGGGAATGTACAACAATTAATAATTTCAATTTAATTTAATTTCAATACAACAGGTACAAGATAAATAGAAAGAAATAAATATGTGGAAAAAATAAAAGCATGTAAACAAAAATTAAGCGAATTGAAAAAATATGAAAATATTATAAAAAAAACCATGTAAAAAAATTAATAATTTTTTTAAAATCTAAGAAAAAAGTGAAACCTTGAGACAAAAAAGAGCATAAAAAATTGTATTCAGATATCTTAACCCTTCCTATTATATCAAGGCAAATTAAAAAAAAATCAGTGTAAGCAAATATTTTTCTTGAAATTAGGAAATTTTATTATCTGAATGAAAGCTACCAAGTTTCATGTTTATCTCACAATGTAAATATCAATGTATTTGGAATATTCATGTGTTTGACACAACTACAAACTAGCTTTTATAACATATATGGGTGGTCAAGTTGTAACAATTCTTTCCCCTTGACATTCACAAAATGACCAGCATTTACAAATATGGGTACTTAGTTTGCAATAATTCTTTCTCCAGGACATTCACAAAATTACCAGCATTTACAAATATGGATACTTAGATTGCAATAATTTTTCCACCGTGACATTCACAAACAGAATGACTATAGCATTCACATAAAAGACAGACACAAAATGACTAGCATTCACATAAAAGACACATACAGAATAACTAGCATTCACATAAAAGAGCATATTGAATGACTACCATTCACATAATTTTAAGACACATACAGAATACTTGCATTCACATGAAAGGACAAACCAGAATTCCAAATTTCACTAAGTAAATTTTTAGAACAGAATGAATATGTTTTCTGTTGGCAAAATAACCAAGTATTGGTTAATATTGTTTAAAATTGAAGTTAAAAAAATTATTTTATTTGTTCCAATGACTGGAAAAAAGTTAATAAATGGGCACATTTTGAAAAATTCTTTTCTGTAAAAGAAAATTTATAAATTTCGGTATTAATATTCATAGATAAAAGATAATTATATTTCTCATAAACAACAGGCAACATAAGTACCTTTTCATCTAAAAAAAAAAGCATGAATAACAAATTCAACAACATGTTGGAGTGTATACAGGTCTAAATGTCTGTAGAAACTTGTTCAACAACTTGGTTCTGGTTCAATATATCTATAAGAAATTGAAAAGTTTGAGATCTTGTTTCAGCTCCACTTTCTGACCTAGAAAATATGTTGCAACTGTTATAACGATATGTACCACAATATAATTTATCTTCTGAGCTAAATTCTTTACAGAAATGCAATTCATTCTTGAAATGTTTAAGACAAGTCCTGGTTTTCAATTGAAATTGAAATAAACCTTTTGACTTTCAGATGAAGTTTCACAAATTACACAAATTGCACAATCAAAAAGTTCTTTTCTGAATGACTTTATTATAATTTATGACACAAGGTGTCTTGAAAACTCATGGCATTTGTTTGATGATGTACTTTAAAAATAATTGGAATGCTGGTCCATTTTTTTACTTCATGGATATTTTAGAAGAAAAAAACCATATATATATATATATTATATATATATATTGATTTTCAAACCTGTATGAATATATATATAAGACTTATCATATATTCTTATTTTTATTTATTCAAATATTCAACCAATAAAACATCACAGGAAACTTTGCATTTATACTCATAGAATCTGAAACTAACAGAAAATAAACATCCATTTTATTTAATAGAATCTGTAACTTTGCCCCTTTGGTATCTTCAGACTCTTGTTAAAAAAAAATAAACATCCCATGTCCAGTCTGTATATATATATATCTACCTACAATGATCTAAAACTAACTAAAACTGGAGGTTGTCAATACCATTGGCACTGAAAAGTAGCATGTACACACATCAATAAGTATTTCAGGAAAACAGACTGAAAATGAAAAAAAAAAAAGGGGGGGGGGTGTAAATGCTGGACATGAACTAAATATGTAGCCTTATGCTATGCCATGTTAATCTAGAGTGAATTTAACAAAATCTCTCACCATTCTCTGCATGACAAGATCATACATTATAATGCAGACCTTTTTATTTCTAAAATGTATTTATTAATTATGTCAATATTTTGACATGTCCATAAATGCCATGGGCATGGAACGAGTCAACGAAAATGAAAGATTTGTTGTTAAAAATGGAATAAAATGACTCTATATATGTGTGACTATGATTGGTCAAGTGGTTCTTTCGTGTTTAAACAGAAACAGTCACATTTTCATCCTAATAGATCGATCAATCTATGAAAAATCCCAGAAATATTTGGTTAGAATCTCGAAATATAGTGCTTCTTGTTTACATCCAAATATGGAATTCTAGTGACGAATGATGGGGAAATATGCAAATAATCCATACTCTAATACGTGATTCTAGCTATTCTTACCAAATTTATTAATAAACAGCCAATGGGATGCAATTGTTCCACTTAGTTAAAGAGTCTATTTTTAGCGCCATTTTTTTTTTACAACATTTCATCAGCAGCGGTATCCCGAGTTCCAACGTTGATTTCAAGCAAACGATATCATAAATACACGTATTCACGCGTCAGTCACGTTACAATTTTATTTAAAAAATGGATTCAATAAAAATGAATACTTCTTTCAGTTTTATTTATGAAGATATTCAGTAAAAACACATGGGGTGTCGACGTAAACAATGCATGGCCGCTCACTTGTAAAGCGTCATGTCTAAAAAATTTTGAGTTACGTCCCTTGATTTCGGGATTTGACTTTGCATTGTTGGAGGTACGAATCTGAGCGTGGCTTCCCGACTGATTGGACATTATTTACAAACACTTTAGTTCCTCCTATTTTATGTCGTAATACCCATAAGTCATAGCGATTTACTATTTCCGGTTTGACGGATTTTTTCAATGAATGCATCCAGGCGTTAATGCAGCGACTAGCGGGAGAGTAATATAACAACTGGATTATTCGGGTTATCACAGGACAAGAAAAAAGTGACCTTTTAATACAGGTGACTGCTTAATAGAGTTGACCACATGGGTATGTGTTACTGTACATCAGGGGCGGATCCAGGATTTCAAGTTAGGGGGGAGGCGCACTTAAAAAATTTGCGCCGAGCGGAGGGAGGCGTGAACATTTTTGGGGTATTTCGTGTGAAAAATCACGATTTTACGCAAAAAAAATCTTATTTTTTCCAATTTTAGGGGGGGGGCGCGCGCCGGGTGCGCCCCCCTCTGGATCCGCCCCTGTACATGTATAGTATTTTAATTCGTGTCACTTCTTGTTTACTAGTGTAGATATTGAGATTAAATCATTATTTGACTTTGAGACTCGCTTGAATTGGTATTTTTGTAGACCACGGGTATTTAAACATAGGGATAACATTAAGTGGAATATTTTAAGTTTTTGAACATTTTGTTGTGGTTTTGTTGTCCAAGTTCTATCAGTTGAGATCAAAAACCGGAACGAAACAGAGGTAAGCATTTAAAAATCTATATAACCAGCATTTTAAAATAATATTTGCCTTAAACGTGATATTTCGTTTACGCTGAACACAATATCATTATGATATTAATGATAAAGATTGTCAGTGACTTGTGGTAGGTCGGTGATTTTCTCCGGGTACTCCGGTTTCCTCCACCAAAAAAACTGACCGCCACGATATGACTGAAATATTGTTGAATGTGGCGTTAAACACCATAACCATAACCATATAATATTAATAATTTTTGTGATGACAGCAAAAAATTTCAGAGGCACGAACCAAATATATTTATTTTCTCAATATGAAATCCCTAAACTTTCATCTATTCGTAGTAGAGTTATGGTGTTTAACGCCATTTTTAACAATATTTCAGTTATATCATGGCGGTATTATTCGTAGTATATAAACCATACCCATTCATATATTATGCAGTATTGGTTAAATATTTATATTTATTATGCTTTCTGTAAATTTCTTCTGTAATATAAGTTCATACGATATTTTGGCATGTATCACAAAGAATTATATAGCGTTGATATGTGAACATATATTTGTTCCTAATAATATTTGTTCCAAAAGGAAAAAATAATTGAATAATATTTATTCCATGGAACAAGTCTTATGGAATATTTATTCCACCTGTATGACATTTGTTCCACCTTTGAGAGGTACATTTAATATAGGTAAATGATATAATAAAAGTTCTTAAATATCAGGTGATTAGTTATGCTTCATTGATTTTATATACATATCATAGAAATGTGTTATCTAATGACCAGAATAAAATATTATATTATATAATACTTGTACATACCAGATTAAATATTATATAATACTTATACCTAGCCATACATGTGATAGCGTTGCTATGCTACAACTGGAGATTTGTAAATTTTTGGCTGGAGATTTGGTCTCATAACTGGAGATTTTTTATCGACGTATTTGATGCATGTTTTTATTGTTTATTGATGTTTCCCTTTTGTTTGTTTCAGTATTGAACCAACTGTATCCCATTTCAATATATATTGTTTACATTTCTGTCTTATTAGTATTATATGATGAATGAAGGATAAAAACTGTATTTATAATTTATTCATAATCATTCATAATCATAAGGTTATAACAAAGCAATAACAATGAAGACAGAATATCCTGAACAATAAAGTCATAGAGCACTAAAATTAAAAAAGTCACTTTGCTGCTGGTGCGTTGGGTGATAGCATACGTTTCGGCACTTTTGTGGTTTATCAATTCCATCCTGGAACTTAGTCCTTAAATAATACTTTGATTTGATTTTTTTGATTTTTTTTTTTTTTTGTGTGACCAAAAAAAAATATTTTTGTAACCGATTTTAACCAGGTAAGGGTTATATAATATATATACGAGGAAATATTCATGTTTCTTGGCTATTCTGATTAGGGCACGATATAGCTGAAATATTGCTAAAGTTGGCGTTAAACACCAATCAATCAATCAATCAATCAATCAATGATGAGGGCCTTTTGTTTTCTTGCTCCCAAAGACTTTTAAATTCTTTGGCTTTCAAATATTTTGCCTTTGAGTGTACCTGATGATGGTTATTCCAGAAATATGTTGTTCTCACTAGATTTGATATCTACGTTTTTATTTCTTAAAAATCGAAGATACGGAGAATATACATCAATAACCAAATATACTCCGCAGAATAAAATGCAATGTTCAGGCGAAAATAAATGTGTTTTTGTTAATCTTTTATACATTGTCAATGTTCAAAAGATCTTGTTCTTCGCCAGTTAGTAGACATTGTTTCCATAACATTGAGTGAGTGATTGTTGTTTAACGCCAAATGAGCTATTTTCAGTGAATATCATGGCGAGAGCAACATAATGAAATGACGATAATGATGAGGTCTGCTTTGAACTACACCAACATGCACAATTGGATATTTATAGTGCTAGCTCACTGTAATGACAGTCCACGGGTAGACATATCGCTTCACTCGGACGCATTATCCTGATTCCGAACCAGCCAGTCTTTGTTCATACTCCTTAAAGCTGGGTGCTTATCAGAGAAGCAGCATATACCTATTTTATACTATATCTTGATCTGATAGAGTGAGTGATTGTTGTTTAACGCCAATTCAGCAATTTTTTCAGTGAATATCATAGCGAGAACAACATGATGAAATGATGATAATAATGTCCGCTTTGTACTAAGCCAACACGCACAATTGAATCTTTATAGTACTAGGTCACTGAAAAAATAATCTGGGGGTAGACATGTTGCTCCACTGTAGACACATTATCCTGATTCCGAACCAACTAATCTTTGTTCATACTCCTTAATGCTGCGTACCTAGCGGAGAAGCAACAAATACCAATTTCATCGTCTTTGGTTTGACTCGACAAGGGCTAGAATCCACGACCTACTACACTCGAGGCGAACACGCTAACCGTTACACTACCGATGTGGTTTAGTAATATGTGAACCAATACATTTCTGTACATAATATCATTTGACATAAGACTCCTAGATAAACATTTCCACGACAATTGTAAACAGAGAATGTCAATAACTTCATAGGGCTCCTTTACTATACAAATAGATATATACTGACCATGAGTTTGATCCGATAGCCAATACAAGACTAGACTGAATTAAATGTTAATATCTATCTCTGTCAAATTGTATTAGAAGGAAGTAATGATTGTGCATCAGTAGGTATAACCTCGAACTCTTTAATTGTGTATTCCAATTTATCAAATCTACTGGACGAATTCGATTTCAAAATTCATGATTAACATTGTTGAATTGTACAATAGTAAGAAATTAGTTGATGTTGTTTAACGCCACTTTCAACAATATTTCAGTTATATCGTGGTGGTCAGTTTTATTGGTGGAGGAAACTGGAGTACCCGGAGAAAACCACCGACCTGTCGCAAGTCACTGACAAACTTTATCACATAATGTTGTATCGAGTACACCTCACCATGAACGGTGTTCGAACTCACAACTCTAGTGGTGATAGGCATTGATTGCACAGGTAGTTCTCAATCCAAATACCATACGACCACGACGGCCCCTGTATAATAGTAAGAAACTATTGTCTCATTATCATATCACTTTCATCACAACCTTACACACTTCCTGACATGTCTGTTTTTGAGTGCGTGTGTGTCAGTGAGAGCATCTGTATAAAAATGTGTATGTTTGTGTGCCTTATTCTGTATATATTGTCGTTCGTCTAATGTTATTTCATCATATTTATCATTATTGTGTATAATCTGTATATGTTTAGGAGAGCTACTTGTAGCCAGTGGCGGATTTAGAGGGGGCGTGCGCCCCCCCTAAAATTCGCAAAGCATATGTTATGCAACGTTAATTAAGCAGTTCAATAAATAACTTTTTCATGAATGGTTAACTCGTGACCTGTTGTAAAATATTCTTACACATTGTAAATACACGTTGGATGTGTTCGCTGATTCATATATGTATTCGCCGTCAGTAGTTCAAAGATTATTCCATTCTGATTGGTTCCGAAGTACCAGACATCAACTATTTTCTCACGCTAACTAAACATTATTTCTGCAGTCAATTTTACAACTACATGTACACGTGCTATTTAGAAATTATAAAATGGACGAAAATTCTAGGCCAAGAAAACAAGCAAGATTGGATACATTTCTTATTCCTCGACGAGAGGAGAAAAGTCAAAGGTAAACTAAAAAGTAAATTCAATTAATACTTCGAATAATTAGTTTAACAATTGATCTCATTTATAAAACATACAACGAAAACCTATAACGAGAGAATCAGATGATGAAACTGAGACAGTGTGTAGAAACTTGAGTGTCCCAAGAAAATGGTCACTTCTCTTTAAATAATGGTTCAAATAGGTCTTGAATTCGAAATTCTGCAATTTCATATGAAAAAAAATATAAATTTGATTTGTATATAAATACCCGAAAATGTTGCCTTTTACTTTTCAAGTAAAGATCAGTAAAATTACGCGTTGGTATATTGTACATTAAAATACAAAAGTAACATATTAATAAAAAAAAATAAAAAAAATAGCGGCAATTTATTTGTAACAATCTCTGCATCTGCCCGAGGTATCTGAACAAGAAAGTGTGTACAAATCCTTTGTCCGTATACGTTTATATTATTTATATCTACCAATGGATGTCTGGACAATTTTTTTACACATTTTTAACAAAACATTCTGACTACAATTTATTTGTAATAAATTAATATCTACAACTGCACATGAAAGTGTGAAAATAATCTCGACAAAATGGTTTATGCACATCTCACACCTGATTTCCGTAAGCATATTTCTCGAGAACTTTGATACATTTTTGTTGTTTGACCTTTTAGTGTAATGAGGTTTTTACGCCCGTTGCTCAAACACTTGATCTCCGTCCGTTCGTCTGTCCGTCTGTAAGATTTCTGCAATCCGCAACTCCCCTGACTGTAACCACGCAATTGATTGACTTAAACTATATAATGTACTTGAAATACATTGTAGTTGTGCACAATGTTTTTTAGAATTTTCATTGAAGGTCGGGTGGAGGGGGTAAGAGGAGGATTCTGCAACCCGCAACTCCTAAATAACCACTCAATGGATTGAAGTGAAACTTAAACTACAAATTTGACATACAATGTAGTTTGCTCATCACGGTTTTATTTTTAGAATTGGAGGTTAGGGGTAGGAGAGAGATTCTGTAATCTGCTTTTTTGGCGTAAAATCGCGAATTCTCACACGAAATACCCTCCGCTCGGCGCAATTTTTTTAAGTACGCCACCCCTAACTTGAAATCCTGGATCCGCCCCTGGTAGCCGTTGGCTGTTAGTAATCCTCGTTAAATAAATAATGAATTAAATTAAAAACATTTGGATACGCGGACGACTCATTTCCTAATTAGGTTCCCATGGAACTTTTTATCACATTTATTTTTATTTTTATAGGAAATATGAGGATTATCCATACAAATATCAGAAAACTATATGATGTATATAAAAATCGTAAGTACAATAAATATACTAATGGAGCAGGAACTGCTTACCCTTCCGGAGCATCTGAGTTCACCCCCGGTTTTTAGTGGGGTTCGTGTTACTCGATATATAGTTTTATGTGATTGTTTTGTAGATCGTTGTTTGTCCTTTTGTACTTTTTCTTTTGACCATTGTGTTGTCTGTTCTTCTTCGATATACGGATTCTGATTACCCCTTTGGTATATCTTCAAATTCTTCTTCCTATTAGTAATATCGCCAGCCACATGTTATGGTTTGATTGATTGACTATTGCTTAACGTCCAGAGAACAGTATCTCAGCTATATTCAGGACGAGAACAAGTTCAACAACATATAACAACTATATGCATGTAAAAACCACAAAATATACTAGTAATATCGCCAGCCACATGTTGTGGTTTGATTGATTGATTGATTGATTATTGTTTAGCGTCCAGCGAGCAGTATTTAAACTATATTCAAGAAAAGAACAAGTTCAATAATATATAATTTAATTTGCCGTGAATACTGCAATCTGATTGGCTGATCCGCCTGTACCAACATTGGTTATACTTGTAAACATGGGTTGGTATGGTGACGCCGCCAATGTAATCATGCACAAATGACTAATTCACATAGTCCCATGGAATAATCGTAATTAAAATCGAGGGATCATTAAATTTTGTTGCAAAAATTAAATTATAAGGAATATTTTCAATTTTTGAACAAGTTATAACCTGGTTTGGAACAATATACGCTTTTCATTAACAGCTTCGCGATTCATTAAGCGTAAACCTCCCAAAGCAGGTTATATCGTTTAATCTGTTCAAAATTTCAAAATATTCCTTAAATAAACTATATAGAAATGAGAGAAGGAATTGATCAACGGAAAAACGACTTAACTGCCACTGAAAAGGTGTGGAGATAAAAGTAGAGACAACAACATTTGCCTTTTGTATGGCTACACTGCGCCTAGTATTTTCCGAAATATACAAACGAGGTCTGTAACATGCAGTCAGCGTGGCACTCTCCAAACACGTTACCCGCTATACTTCACACTCAGGCTTTCCGTATTATAACATGACACCCCCATCTAGAGGGTTCCCCTAACCGCCACCTGGGTACGAGCTGGGCAGCTTTGCGGGTTTAAGCCGTGGGAACCGTCACCAGTACCCCCAGACAAATGTTATCGTATCAGAGTACTATGAAAACAGTAATATTTGAATCAATACCATATCATTTTAACTAAGACACCAAAATAAACATTTCCACGACAATTGTAAACAACAAATGTCAATACTTTGATAGTGATCCTTTATTATACAAACATACTGACCATGAATGGACGGCGTGTTAGTTTAATAATATTTTATTGTACATAAACAATAGGATTGGACAGCAAGTTATACCAACTTATATGAAGTCCTCTCCTTACAAATTATACACATGAATTAATGACAGCAAAACAAAACACAGACAATAGACATTTAAAATTTAGACACAGGAAGAAAGTAAGAAGTACAAGTGAAAAAGTGAAAAAGTGAAAAATTGCTGACATTAGCCCTAAAAAATATTTGATTGATTTATAAAAGTTCGAACTTTTCCAAATATTTTGGAGTTGACGTCATAACTATACTTATCGTTCCCAAAGAGCAAAGTTTCAATATTGATATTGATATCGTCGCAATTACTCAGAAGTGTTCTTCTTTCGTTCAGGTATAAAGGACATTCCAGAAAATAATGTATATCATCTTCAACGACGGCGTGTTCTAATGGCCCAGGTCATCAATATCGTTAATAATCGTTAATAATCCCACACAGAGGGTCATTGTAGGTAGAATTAGGTACAAGGTTGCAGCTATAGGGATTGAAAAACATTCCGATGTATATATTTATTCAGCATGAAACCCCACTTAATTTATATGTTTGCTGTTTGAAAACGAGACTCATTCTAATATTTTTCAGTTGTTGTTGTTGTTAATCCATTAATATATAACATGAAAAAAAAATATATCACCCACTGGGAACAATTCCAAAATCAAATGTAAAAATCGTAGACAGAGAAAAAATTGATACCACAAACACACAAATACATGACCGCTCACTTTCCTGGCTTGGTTCCAGCACTTCAATGAACAAAGTGGCGGGTTTAAACTAGTATATGGGTCAACCCTCTTCTCTTAGTGAAATGATGCGGTCATGCATTTGCTTTCCACATGTGTGTGAAATGCCAAAACTCGCATAAGACCCATTGTAAAGGAGACGGTGTGGACCGAAAAGTTTGTGGAAAGGGGGATGCAAGTTTTTGGAGTGGACCGAGAAATGAGGGTTGCTAGTTTCAAATCTGACAAGCAATAAAAAAAGAAGATTAGTTAGCTCTTGCATCTATACCCTTATAATCTATACCAATTGTTTTCTCTGTTTTATTTTAGCTATAATGGGAGTTATTCAGTTTTTCTTAAATTTAGCCAATAAAGGTGTGTGTGTTGGAGGGGGGGGGGAGGGGGGTAAATTATTGCCCTCAGTCCATACATTGATATATTGCAGCTCAAAATTCAGGATCCATATATTGAAGTAGAATTTACGATCCAGTCATGTATTTGAAGGCTGAAATATTTCGAACCCCTTCCAACGGCACGTCTGTATTATACCTGTATAGGAAGTGACCGGCATGTAATCACAACCATTTTTTATGATAATGAACGTGCAGTACCTCAATCACTAGAGATTTATTGATGCATGGCCGATCAGGAAAAAGCAACAATGCGAACATAGAGTCGAGAGACAAAACAAAATACATTAAATATTTGTCCAGGAATCGTCAGCAAATCCAACATTTAATACGTGAAATTAACAAACAAACAACCAACCAAACAATCAAGCAAACATTACATGCAAAATTTACAACATGATTTGAAAATGTCCTTGACCAAAAATGTACATAATTGTATTCCAATATTTACGACTTAGTCTAATATTTTCTTCTTCTTTTTTCAGGAAAATTATTACTTTTGAAGATATTTTTGAAGTTTCTATTTCTCTTAGCTTGTATTTTCATTCTGCTATACATTTTCACGTATTTATTTATATGTACACCTCTTTTACAAAATGGACATCAACGGAATAAAATGGTATGCATGTCCTTCCACGGTGGAATAGGGAACCAGTTTTTCCACTATGCTTTCGCATACAGTAAAGGGCGGGAAAAGAACTTACAGTTAATAATACCGGAAGGCAATATGTTGACTCGATATTTTAACATAAGGCCAAACACATGGAGTTTATATGGTTATAATAGATTCAGTTGCTGGTGTTTCTGGAAATATATTGACGACCGATACCATTGTGGTTACGATTATAAATTTGAAAATTTACCAGACGATAGAGATTTATCATTTCATGGATATTTCCAATCTTGGAGGTATTGGCAAAAATATGAATCAGAATTGAGAAAGATATTTCAAATAAAACCGCACATTTTAAATGAAGCCCAACAACAATTGCACGAGATTGTGTTGTCGAGAAACGTCACTTCCGGTATAAAGAAAACATTCATTGGCGTACATATAAGAAAGTTTTCATCATACGAAACAAATGTTTTTGGTAAACAATTTGCTCCCAAAAGTTATTTAATAGAAGGAATGGACTATTATAGAAGTCGCTTTACGAATTGTTTCTTCATAGTTTGTGCGAATGATATTTCATGGGCGAAAGAGATCTTGCCAAAATCAGAAGACATTTTTATAGTAGAAGGGAATTCTGGGATATTAGATATGGCATTGCTAACACTGACAAATCATACACTAATGACTGTTGGAACATATGGATGGATGGTATCATGGATGACAAGGGGGACAACTGTGTATTACAAATACCCGAATAAACCGGGATCGCCATTTTCAAAATTATATTCAAATTATTCTGACCATTTTTATCCTGGATGGATTCCAATGGAATAACTGATGGTTGAATGCTTATACATGTAATGTGAATAATTTAAATGTTATTCATTGTGTGAAATAAACGGGAAGTGCAATCAAAAAATGCCATAAAATAAATTAGCACACGTTGACTCCATTTACCCATAATTTGCATGAGAGAGAGGTCGAAGAATTCCACAGACACTGCAAAATAATTCAAACAAGCATCTCCGAAAATATCTCTTGATTTTCCTTGTTCTGATAAACATATACACGAATCTTTTGACAAACAAAAAAAAACAAAAATCAACAATGGCATTACTAAAGATGTCTAATTGTCAGTGACAGCATGCGGTGAGATATTTTAAGACATTGTAATTACAGAGTAAAAAAATTCTAAAATAGAAATGAAAAATTGCGCCTTGTTGAACTTCATGATAAGGAGAGATTATCTCCCTTTAGTTATAACTAGCTTTCATAATTGTTTGACTGATTGGTGCTTAACGCCCAGCGAGCAGTATTTCAGCTATGTCCAGGACGAGAACACGAGGCCGGTGTGTTGTTTAACTCCACTTTCAACAATATTTCAGTTATATCGTGGCGGTCAGTTTTATTGGTGGAGGAAATCACCGACCTGTCGCAATTTATACGGATGAACTTTATCACATAGTGTTGTATCGAGTACACCTCGCCATGAACGGGGTTCGAACTCACAACTTTAGTGGTGATTGGCACTGATTGCACAAGTAGTTGTAAATCCAACTACCATGATGACGTTACGCGCGATGTTGGTGACACTCAAGACGTTACACATAATTTTAACATTGAAAAGAACGTTTCGCGTCTTCTTTTTCATTTTTTTCTTCCTTATTTGTGTTTGCATACCGTGGGTTTGGTTAGGATGGAGGTGGTGTGGGGGTGTTTTGATGTATTGTTCTTTATTTCGGAACTTCACTTTTTGTTTTTATTAATTTTTATTTTATTTTGGCTTGCTTGTATATATTTGTGTTGTTGGTGTTTTCCTTTAGGTGTTTATTTCAATGTTTGTTTGTTTGTTTGCTTATTTATTTCGTTTGTATTCCCTCTTTGTATTTATTTATTGTTTATGTTATGTGACTGTACTTTATTATTTTTTCTTTGAAAGTATATGATCACATTCTGTTTGTTTATTGATTGATTGTATACTTGTATTCTTGAAAATTTCTCGTAATATCTTATGTATAATCTAGTGAAATTATAATTAAAATAATTCAGTTCACATTTTTAATTTTCATATAAATCAATTATATTCGCGATTTTTTTTAACTATTATATAATTATAGTTTCTACAATGCACACATTCTTTTTTGCAATGCTTGTTCAAAAATGACACACACAAAAATTAAGGTCATGAATTCATTTTTAATTAGGGTCGCTTGAGTAAGCGGAAACACATCGTTATTTTTTCAGGTTTGGTATAATTTTGTATTTTGTTTTCGCTCTTTTGTTTGTTGTTTTTCAAGTTTTGATATCGCTTTTTTTTTTAGTTGTTGTTTATTTGTTTTAATCTTAATAGAAAACTATAGAAAAATATAGAAGTAGCGCGACGTTATTTTTCCGTCGATAAGAAAAAACATTTACTGGACAAATTGGGTAACGTTCTACAATTTTACGTAGAAATCGTAATTTTTATCTCTGCCACTGAAAATGAACATTTTTTGTTATTTGGATTTAGCACGAAAATTATGAGCGAAAATTATAGTTCGAATGTGTAAAGTTTTATACTTCGTGGTTTTTTTTTACGTCAAGTTGCAACTGGACATTTTGTTGACCTTACTCCTTTAGGAATATTTTTTAACTTGCTTTAAAAAAATCATTTTTAAAAAGACTTTTTCGTTTTTGAAGATAATAACATTTGATATGTATACTTTTTTTTGTGAAAATTTTGTAAAACATAGCTGAAATAAAGCTTGTTATTTGGCATGCAGATGTTTTTCCTTCTTTCCATGAACTTACCGATTTTTTCCTTCAAGCATTGCTTTAATCAGAAATCGTTAATGGGGTCATAAAGCACTGATGACTCTGTTTCCGGTCCCACAAAAAAATGGTCCGAAAAACGTATTTTTAGGTTTTTACTGAGAAAAATGTAAAAGACATACGGATATTTTGTAACGCGTTACATGAGAAAAATGTGCGTTAACGACGTTTTCTTCCAATAAATTCGTTTTCAAAAGTAAAAATAAACCTAATCTAATATAATAAAACAATTATTCGTATAATTCCCTATACAAGCATGCATCGGAAATAAAAATCCATCAATCTAAAAAAAATCTATATTCGTTTTACTTATTTCATGTTCTATTTAATCAAAGTATCACCAATAGCGCGCGTAACGTCCATACGATCATGACCACGACAGCACCAGGAGGAGAATGAGTGAAGGAATGGGTCACCCTGGGACAACGACTTTTGTCTGTCACGAAAAAAGTATGAAGAATTAGGTAGGGACGAAAATGTTGTCTTTTGTAACGGACACAATGTGCCTATTATTTTCCCGAAATCTAACAAGGATGCCTTTAACGTGCAGGGATAATTAAACTCTCCAAATACGTACTATGGTCCACGGTCAAGCTTTCCGTATTACAACATGAGAACCGATTATAATGTACAGGGTTATGGTGTTTAACGCAGATTTCAACAATATTTCAGTTACATCATGGCGATCAGTTTTATTGGTGGAGGAAACCGGAGTACCCGGAGAAAACCACTTACAAACTTTATCACTTAATGTTGTATCGAGTACACTTCGCCATGAGCGGAATTTGAACTCACAACTTTAGCGGTGATAGGCACTGATTGTACAGGTTGTTGTAAATCCAACAACCATACGAACACGACCAGGGCCGGGTTATGACCTTTTGTGACTTCGAGGCTAACACAATTGTGCCACCCCCCCCTCCCCTCAGACGGAGCTACACCATAAACTACCTGCACCAGTCTTGAATATTTTTTACTCGTGACATAGCTTGAAGTAAATTTATTGCAAATTCTTTCTTTAAATAAACTAGAATAGTGATTTGAAAGTGTTTTAGCAGGATCCCTACACCTTGAGGTGCCCTAGGCTGCAGTCATAGGGTAATCCGGTCCTGATCACGGCCCCTTAGTATCCGGATATATAAATACATGAAAACACACAGAATGCTGCAAATTATTATGAAAACTTAATTTCCTATTAGCAATCATTCGAGTGTACAAAATAAATAATTATATGGATTATTGCTCTTGGACGCCACTTTCAACAATATTACAGTTACCACGTCCGTAGGACGGGTCTGAATAAAGTGAGGCAAAGGAGGTGAAATTAGACAAATTTTGAAAAAAAAGATTTTATTTGCTTTCAAAAGGTTACACTTGCCGTTTCAAAAGTGAGGCATTTGCCTCATTTGCCTCCATTGCGCTACGGCCATGGTTACGTGTTTATCGTATTGGTAAGTTTTTGTTAAAACTTAGACCCATGGAGAAAACCATCGACCTGACGCAAATAATTATCACACTTTATTACTGTAATTTACATGAACTTGTATCGAGTACACCTTGTTACCTACAGGCGAGAATCAAACTCACAACATTACCAATGATGAACATAATTACATGTCTAGTTATAGTGAGCGAGGGGATTTTGGTAAGCGCTAAGCAAAGTTTGAAGATTCCAAGGGGTCGCAGATCGAAGAGGAGCAATCAATAGATGAGAGGTGGTTGTTCGTTTTGTTGATATTGGTAGAATTGATGACCATCACTGTTTAAAACATTCTTTTCATAATACAATAGCCAAAATGAAATGGATAAAAGAACAAGTAGGGATCTACAATACACTACTTAGCAAATTAAAGATTGTTAAACATGAACCCCACAATAAACGTAGGTGCACTCAGATGCTGTGAAGGTGAGCCATGTTTCAGCTATGTCATGGCAAGATCATGTACCTAACTTGAACACGCTTGGTTGGATTTTCATAGTACAAGCCCACAAACTGACATGTCTCTCAACTCGACACATTATCCCGACTCCAAGCAAGGAAGCTTGTTGCTCTTACTACGTAAAATCTCTATATATTTAAATGCAAGCTATTACTTTATCACTGTCGTCAAAGAGCTCCGATCGAAAATGTTTGGTCAACATCCGGGATATTTTAAAGCGGTATTTTTAAAGAAGACACAGATAATTATCGTAAGTATTTATGAATATACTGTGTATATAATATTTTGAATTGTGATGCTCTGTGATTGTTATTATTATTAATTAAATTTTTTGTCCAAATATCATTTATTTTTGCAGTGTAAAATTAGATTTTTCTATAAGTAATAAGGAATCCGGCATCAAAATCATTACAATCAACTGAAATATCGCTATATCTTGCATTTGCGAATGAATTAAATGATAGCAAAAAAGAAAAAAATATTGATGAATGATTGATTTTACTTAGAAATATTATTTTGTTGAGGAAAAGTCAATTAGTAACTAGTTATACCCTAAAACATGATCTCAACACATGTTTTTGAAATTCGGCTTGGTCAAAATGTAAACATGTATACAAACCGGTTGTGTCATTTATAAGAAACCGGGTTTGTCAGTATGTAAATACCACTGATCTTATTGTTATTGAGCATTATATTGCAATTTAACAATAGTTATGATTTGAAAATATCTCAAAAGCGATAAATACTGATTCATAGTATGAATATTCGCTATGGCTGCTAATTTCAGCTACTTTGTACAATACAAAATCGTTATTTCTATGTTAAATTGCTGCTGTCGCGAACACTTGATTTTTTTATGCTTTTTGTGGCACAGGCATCACTTTAAGTCGCATCAATTGAGTAGTGGGAGATTCTTTTTATAACACAATATTTTAATTTTATACTCGTTGATAACGAAGTAAGTCACTCTGTGGAAATAACTTCGTGGATACGATATCTAAATTTCTTCACAGTATAATGTTTACATTAACATTACAAATAAATCCCAAAGAAACTGTCAAATTGTCTAAAAAGAGCAGAAACAAGCGTTGTTCTTATCATTTTTGATTGTGTCCTCTGTGAAGTCCGCGCTTATAGGTTTAAGCTTATAAGCATACATGCTGTTACAGTTTCTTACCGTCGCTCAACAGGAATCAGGTACCAGAAAAGATATCTTGGTCAGAAACCAAATACAAATGTATAACTAAAAATATCCGGGCAATACAATGTGACTACTCGAATAGAACAAGTGAAGGATACAAAAAACATTAAGTGGGCAGCGAAGAAATACTATTAAAACATCTTATGTTTCAATCTTGCGATTACCTTCATTTTGTTTGTATCAGCTTCAGATAATTTGATTGCTACATTTATATTATATTGTGAACTCCATACAGATGTTTGTGTATCTTTGCATTCAACATTCACTTACTAGTATCTGCTATATATTAAATTTACTTTACAGATGAAAGCCGTTGAGGAGTCGTTTTGTATTTCTTTCCTTTAATGTTATACAAAACATCCACATGTAAAATATTTTGACTATGTGCTGGGTTTTTTTTCCACAACTTTTATTCATTTAAGACAAGTTTCTTTTTTTTCTTTTTATCAATTTGCAAGTCGAACATACCATTGACAAGTGTTATAATGAACCTTAAATAAATTACAAAAAGGAAACATAATTGTGATATTGAGCTGTTTTCGCTATTCTTTCAATTTTTTACATAGACAAAACCGGTTCTACTGAAACACAATTTTTGGGACTTAACCGGAAAGTAGTGGCTGACAGAGCCCGAACGAATGTACGTAAATAAGCATTGTGTTTTTCACTGTAGTAAGTCTAAAACTATTCATGGTGGCACGCCAGTGCAAACTATCACGTATATAAGCATTACAAAGGGTTTGTGTACTTTAATTACACATATAGACTACTTTTTATAGCTTTATTTGATGATTCCAATCTCATTATTAGCATTTTTCATTGTTTATGTCCATCATTTTATCTATATCTGAGTAATCTATTAAGTTAACCACAGAAACATATAGGTAAAAACAAACAAAAATAATCGACCGATAACGACATCTTCTGGATTCAAGATATAATAATACTATGTGATCATAATACTTACTTTTTGTCGTCCCCTGTATGTCAAATATGCCTAATTGACTTGTACCGGAAGATGACAGAACATTTTCGACCGGAGCTCTTTGACGACAGTGTTTATGTGATCAAGCTTATCAGTGACTTGCGACAGGTCGGTGGTTTTCTCCTAGTACTCCGGTTTCCTCCACCAATAAAACTTGCCGCCACTATGTAACTGAATTGTTGTTGAAAGTGGCGTTAAACACCATAACCCTAACCCTACAACTCAAGAACCTGCGAATTTACAATTTAATACGTAAACATATATCGTTGTGCCCGACTGTTAAGATTTAAGATTTATTTCTCATTCATCAAAATTTTCAATGCCATTTTTAAAGATCGATTTGGTAGTTGTAACGTTCTCAGCCGGAAACTTTGAGCCGTAATGAAAGCGGGAGGTTTGGCGCTTTAAAATCTGATTCAACCCACCATTTCTTTAGAAATGCCTATGCCAAGTCAGGGTCATTACGGTTTTCACAGTTTTCCGGCTGTTGACTGATTTTGTCTGTTTATATAATTATGAGTATTGACTTTCCCTTTGTAAGATTGTTCGGAGTTCGGTAATTTTGTTATTACCCTTATTCTCATTAAGGTTTAGCGGAACTATTTACTTATTATATATAATAAACACACATCATTGAATAGAATAGACCATAGACATGTTATTATTGAACAAACAACAAGATCTATAAAACGGAGTATGTCTGAATACCGGTATAAGTAATCAATATACAATAATTATGGCCTTCATCTGAGGTAGACATTCAGATTTGTCAACTCAAAGAGAGGTTGTCTAACCGAGCACTCTCGTGGAAAACAACTTGTCTAGGGTTAACAAATTTGAATATCTACCTTAGATGAAGGCCATGCTGTTTTAATTACTTTTTTCCACAGTAACAAAACATATCTTGTATGAATCAACCCATTTACTGGTGAATCAACCCATTTACTGGACAATACAACACCCCTAGAGCCTGCAGCTCATATTTTTTCGCATCATTTATATGCCTATAGGCTATGACATCAACCACAACACACATTACCAGTCTGACGTTCACTTCCACATTTATTTTTAAATAGCAGGCTAATACTAAATTTATTTTTTTTCATCTAATAGCTAATACCACTCTACCTAGCGATTCTGAATGTTTCCCCCACTGTCTATTGAGCAGGCGAGACGGCCATTGTTGAAGCTTTGCAGACGACTTATGCAGTTGTCTCCATTGCGGGGGGAAATGGAATTGTCAATTTGTTTAAAAAAACAAAAAAAACCCACTTCGTTTGTTTTCATCCAAAGAGGATATTTTAAATAAATGTAAGAAAAATGATAATAAGCTTTACCATTTTATTCTACAAAAATAAAAAAAAATCATATAAAAGTCTATGTACAAACAATGTATTAGGTTAACGTCCTCTATTTCTCATACACGCCTGATTAACTCTACATCGGCATTTTCCAGGAACTTTACGTTCACATATCCCTGCGCATCCAGCACACGTTGGTTTAAAAACAGCTTTCAATCCCTTCCAGATCCACTTAAGTCGACCTTCTGCTAATGGCGGACTATTTGAACACAATTGCTGAAAGACAAAATATTTTATATAACAAGGATAATGAGCAATTGTTCAGCTATATCATGGAGAGAACAACTTATATTCGATGAAATTATGGAGTGTTGTGTACTAAACCAACACCTTTACTTTGGCTTTGATAGTGCTAGATCACTGAAACAACAGTCCGCGGGTAAACATGTCGTTCCATCTGGTCAAATTATCAGAATTCGAGCCAACAAGTCTTTGTTTTTGCTCCTTAATGTTGTAAGTTCAGCGGAGAAGCAACATACATGTATATCAATTTTATAGCCTTTGCTTTGACCTGACATGGGTTCGAACCCCACGACCTACTACACTCGAGGCGATCACGCTAACCATTACGCCACCGATGTTGTTCTGATATTTCATGACATTGCAACATGAATAACAATATACATACATTGTTGTGTACAGAGGCTCATTTTTGGTCCTGTTTCTAAATAAATGTTATAATTGTCGACAATGTACAATATTGTCTATATATTCGAAGCTAGAAGTCACGACAAAAGATAGTCTCTGGTGAAACAACTCGATACAACATTATGCTATAAAGTTTGTCAGTAACTTGCTGTAGGTTAGTGGTTTTCTCCGGGTACTCCACCAATAAAACTGATATAACTTAAATATTGCTGTAAGTGGCGTTAAACCTCATAATCTCTTACACTGACGAAACAAATATATTTAAGTTATACTTACAATGGCAATGAAGGTAAATATGAAGAAAGCCAACTTTATTTGTGTTGATTTCATTTTTTCTTGTCGTAGTATAACTTTGTCTTTGTATCTGCAAAAGAAATATAACAAATAATGTTAGTCGTCATTTTTGTGAGCGATAGCGAGTGAGCGATTGATTGTTGTCTAGCTCCAAGTCAGCAACACCTCAGCTACATCTTGGCGAGTACAAGTTACTTTTTGACGAGGTGATTATATCTGCATTGTAGAAGATCAACACACCGAGATGGGCTTTTAAAGTACTAGCTTACCGGGAGAACAGTTCCAACCCGCAAGTAGACGTGTTGTATCCTGATAACATCGGACCAGTCTTTGCTTTCATTCCTTAATGATAAAAGCTTACCGGAAAAGCAGCAAATATATTTGAGGTTTTATTCGATCTGAAATAGAACCCACGATCGTTACCACTGGAGCATAGCCCATTAGCAATAACACCACCTTGGTTAATTATCTTGGATATAATGTACATTCCAACATATTAAAAAAATATGTGCATGCGTATTGCATTTACTTACTTAATTAGTGGGTTTAGTTGTGAGTTCGATTCCCGCCCATGATGAAACGACCTCGATACAACTTCATGTGATAAGTTTGTTTTTTATTGACTTTCAATAAGTCGGTGATTTTCTCCGAATACTTCGGTTTGCCTCAACCAATACAACTGATCGCCAGCATATGACTGAAATATTGGTGAAACTGTAAAACGTGAAGTGGATACGGGGGCCGGGACCTACGTCATTGGTATTATAATACTGTAACCAGGGGCGGATCCAGGATTTGGGATTAGGGGGAGGGCGTGCGGAGGAGATGGATCTGGGGACGAACCCCACCCCCGTAAGCTCTGGGGATTTGAGGAATTACAGACATTTATTTGAACAATTTTGAACCAACCACACCATTTTTATCAGACCAAAAAAACTTTAATTTGAGTCTTAATTTTGTCGGATAATTGTTTACAGTATGTTTTTGTCAGATTATAAGAACCTGAAGTAAAACTTTTTTTTGAACCGTGACGTCGGACGCAGGGTGATGAAAAAACTTCGAATGATCCTTTGGACTAGGTGCATTAATTTCATAAATTAAGATAGGTCACCAAATTTTGTACAAAACTCCCGTTTGAAATTTCCGATTATCTTTTACGGAATAAAACTAATTGCGAAGTTTCGTTTTTCTAATTAAAAATCATTACTTTTAGTATGATGCTAACCTATCACAAATTTAAGTGAGCGTAGGTCTAACTAATACCCACAGCCCCTCGTATTTCCTCCATTCAGTGGAAGGACCTAAAAAAACACGGTGCACAAGTACAATGTATGTCATGTCTATTGTACAAGTTTCTCTTCAAACCATTCAGTGCATTATTGAGGAACCGCAGATTACAGAATCTCCCTCCTACCCCTAACCTCCAATTCTAAAAATAAAACCGTAGTGAGCAAACTACATTGTATGTCAAATTTGTAGTTTAAGTTTCACTTCAACCTATTGAGTGGTTATTTAGGAGTTGCGGGTTGCAGAATCATCCTACTACCCCCTCCACCCGGCCTTCAATGCAAAATCTAAAAACCATTTTGCACAACTACAATGTATTTCAAGTACATTATATAGTTTAACGTCAATCAATTGCGTGGTTACAGTCAGGGGAGTTGCAGATTGCAGAAATCTTACAGACGGACGGACATCAAGTGTTTGAGCAACGAACGTAAAAACCTCATTACACTAAAAGATCAAACAAACAAAATGTATCAAAGTTCTCGAGAAATATGCTTACCGAAATCAGGTGTGAGATATGCATAAACCATTTTGTCGAGATTATTTTCACACTTTCATGTGCAGTTGTAGATATTAATTTATTACAAATAAATTGTAGTCACAATTTTTTGTTAAAAATGTGTAAACGAATTGTACATCCATCCATTGGTAGATATAAATAATATAAACGTACCCGGACAACGGATTTGTTCACACTTTCTTCTGCAGATACCTCGGGCAGATGCAGAGATTGTTACAAATTAATTGCCGCTAATTTTTTTTTTTATTAATATGTTACTTTTGTATTTTAATGTACAATATACCAACGCGTATTTTTACTGATCTTTACTTGAAAAGTAAAAGGCAACATTTTCGGGTATTTGTATACAAATCAAACTTATATTTTTTTTTTCATATGAAATTGCAGAATTTCGAATTCAAGAACTATTTGAACCATTATTTAAAGAGAAGTGACCATTTTCTTGGGACACTCAAGTTTCTACACACTGTCTCAGTTTCATCATCTGATTCTCTCGTTATATGTTTTCGTTGTATGTTTTATAAATGAGATCAATTGTTAAATTAATTATTCGAAGTATTGATTGAATTTACTTTGTAGTTTACCTTTGACTTTTCTCGTCTCGTCGAGGAATCAGAAATGTATCCAATCTTGCTTGTTTTCTTGGCCTAGAATTTTCGTCCATTTTATAATTTCTAAATAGCACGTGTACATGTAGTTGTAAAATTGACTGCAGAAATAATGTTTAATTAGCGTGAGAAAATAGTTGATGTCTGGTACCTCGGAACCAATCAGAATGGAATAATCTTTGAACTACTGACGGCGAATACATATATGAATCAGCGAACACATCCAACGTGTATTTACAATGTGTAAGAATATTTTACTACAGGTCACGAGTTAACCATTCATGAAAAAGTTATTTATTGAACTGCTTAATTAACGTTGTATAACATATGCTATGCGAATTTTAGGGGGGCGCACGCCCCGCACGCCCCCCTCTAAATCCGCCACTGGTAACACGTGAAGTGGATACGGGGGCCGGGGCCTTCGTCATTGGTATTATAATACTGTAACACGTGTGAAGTGGATACGGGGGCCGGGACCTACGTCATTGGTATTATAATTGTGGTCATAGGTTAAAGACTTTAACCGCTATACCATACCTTCCGCTCAAATGATTTTACAGTCGAACTATGTCTATGATGATTACATGTTAAGGGGCCCACCATCTAACTTGTCTCTGTCGCGCCAGACATTTTTATGACACAACACGTCCAAAATCAGATTATTATTTTTTACACTACAAAAATTCTTCAAATTTTACAAACATTTCTTGTTGAAAAGTGTAGGCTCAGATGATTTATTATTTTTTCTCATCTTTCAGGTCAATATACTCTTTTTTTCTATAAAATTTGGTACCAAAAGTAAAGTGGTCTTTCCCTAAATAGAAATGTCAAGCCAAATTAACTAACATTGGGTAAAAATTACGCCAGTTTATCAAACATTTCAATCTTTCGATTTAAAGGGATATTGTCTACCAGCTGCGTAATTTTTTCATACCCAAAATTATTGTCGATTTCCGTACTGACCTTCATAAAATGAAGATTAACACTGCAAAAGATACGATTTTTTGACAAAAAAGACCCAAAACTATCGTTATTGTAATTATTGTCCGGATGACAATATTCAAATATATTCATATGGCCTTCTTATTTCACGCGTCTTGAGCATGCGCACTGCTTAAAAACAATAAACAACATGTCGGAAGAGAAAGTTTCAACACGTGGTAGAAAGCGGACTTTGACAGATTCAGAGAGAAAGAGGAATAGAAGTGCAGTGTCTTCCAAATGGAACACAGGCAGGATATATATAGGGGATCAGTTGGACCGTTGGAACGAACTGAAGAAAGTGCTACGCGTCAAAACTCACGCTAAAGTGGCAAAGATTTTGCTTGATAGGTAAACAGAGCATGTTGCCTTCCTTTCTCAATCGTTTTTCATATTTTATGAATTTATGATGATGCCTATGATCATTTTCGGTAGATAATTATTCAATATATGTAATTTTGCACCTGGCAACAGCAGGTTATTGTCAATGAGTAGCATAAAACAGTCATATTTGCGAGGTAAACAAACACGAATGTTAAGAGGCCAGCAAAGGGGAAATGGGAATACAAAAATGATATCAATGCAGTTTAGTATTTTTGCGATCAACAAATATTGAAATGAGCCGAATTTTACTATTATTATCAATTTAAATAAAAATATCGAATCAATTAATTGTTAATGCAAGTATTAAAACTCTACATGGATCTACAGGTGTACATGCAGGTATTCTATATGCCTTGTAACAAGGCTTGTTTAGATGGCCTTGTTGGCAAGGTATGTAAAATCATGTCTCATGAAATAAAGGAACAGATTGCATAAAAAAGAAATTGTTCTCAACAACACTTCTTTAAAACAGTGATTAAAAACCTTAAGATGTGATATTGGATTTATTTACTATTCAGTTATTACAAATCCTGTGTCGAGACGGCCACAAGTAGTGTACATGTAGAAGAAGAGCTTAAACCAGTTTCTGCAACAGCATGTCAGCAACCTATTGCATTTGCCTCTACACCAGACCCAGTACGTCCTGAATTTGTATCACCATGTGGGGTGTCGGACATTTCTTCTGGAGGAGAACGTGGATTGTGAGTTTTTTTTGTTTGTATCTGTGGGATAGTATTTTGTTCAGAGTAAATAATTCATTACACAGAATGCTAATTGATAATTTATCACTTTTAGACTTGACCATTACATGAATGAATTTTGTACACTTAAAAAGTGTGATATATGTATTTGACTACATGTATAATATCTGTAAATTATTGAAATATACAGGTACCTGTATGTACATATTTTGGACTTTGGCTGAATGAAAACCATTCAAGCAAATTTATTTCTTTGATCTTCTAAATATATTACATATAATTAGGCTTTTATCAAATTTCAACAACTTGGACATAAAACTTAGTTTTGGGAACCAAAAGTACACCTTACTTTCTGTGAATTATCACTATAATGGAAAATTGATATGTATTTTTCATATAAAAGCTTTCTATTATTAAAGAAGCTTCATTTGAAGTGCATTTTTAGTTTGTATCCTGTAAGTATAATATATAAACAAGGTTTTGAAGAAATGATATGAATATCCATTGAAATTTTCAAGTTTCAGAACTTTTTTATATATGACTACAAAATTTTAACAAAATGTCCTAAAACGCATATTTTAGACCATGGCTAAATGAAAATCATTTTCAATTCCTTTATGCAAACAAGTTTATATCTTGGGTACTGGAAGAACATTACATAAATAAGGTTTTAAGTACTTTTCAACAAGTTTGAGCATAAAACTTTGTTATGGGAACCAAAATTATATCTACCTGTCTGTGAATTATCACCATAGTGGAAAATCAGTATGTATCTTTTATATAAAAAGCTTTCCATTAAATAAGTGTCATTTCAATAGCATTTTTAGTTTGGATCCTGTAAGTATGATACATCAACAAGGTTTTCAAAAATAATATGAAGATCCATAGAAATTTGACTATAAAATTGTACTGAAATGTCCTAAACTGCATATTTTAGTTTAGACCATGGCTAAATGAAAATAATTTTCAATGTCCTTATGCAAACCAAGTTTATTTCTTGTCTATTCTAAAAACATTACATTAACTAGTTTTTTACTACATTTCAACAATTTTTGACATAATTATACCTACTGTTTTTGAATTATCAACATAAATATGATAGAGGAAAATCAATATGTATTTTTCATATAAAGGCTTTCTATTTAAAGAAGTGTCATTTGAACTGTTTTTTTAGTTTGGATCTTGTTAGTATGATTTATAAACAAGATTTTTAAGAAATAATGTGAAGATCCATAGCAATTTGCATGTTCTCACAGTGTGTGAATTTAACGGTAGACAGATGGACCATGTATGTGTTAAAATCATGCAGATTTTTGTAAAATTATCTTATTTTTTTTAGGCAAATTACTACAAAAACTGGTAAATTACTACAAAAACTGGTAATTTGATATGTGATTTTGTAATGATTGATATTTGTACTTTTAATTTAGATATTCTGACTATGGTATTTCTGGCGTAGAAGAAAGGAGCAGCCATCACATTTCAAGGAAACGGACGAAGCTGGAGAAATCAAATTCATTTGTGAACCCATTTGAGTATGTTCATTTTGTTTGATTAGACATATTCTACATTATGTTTATAGGTAACATTGTCAATATTGTTTAACACAGTCACTTGTATAACAGTTTCCTATTAATTATTGTGGCTTGCATGCTTATTACTACTAGTAGGGATCATGTTGGCTTCTGCGTCATCGTTACATTTTCATTAATCCACAAGCTGAAATGGCCAGTCGTGTGACTCCTCCTTAGCTATTTATGGGAATGTTACCAAACTTGGACAGAATTGACACGCTTCTGGCACACCAAATGTTTGCCTGGAACTTTGATATAATTTTGTTTCTTGATATTGGGTTGTCTGTGTAGATGTGTGCTGAATACATGTATTTAGATTATAGATTTGATATTATTTTGAAAATCTTTTTCGTTATACAGCAGCACATCAGGACCATGTTACAAAATTTGTTTCGATATTATACACATACACCAATAAACAATTATTTTTTATTCTTACAGTCTCTCAATAGATATTACTGAAGAGTGCAGTGATGTTGGTGATGATTCTGATGATGAAGATTTTGAACCTAGCCTCAACTTCACTCTAAGGTTTGTCATATTAATTATGTCTCCCCTTCGAACGAAGGGAGACATATTGTTTTAGTCTGATTTTTCCTTCTTCCGCTTCTTCTCAGCAAAGCTTGTCCAGATCATAAATTTTTTTTCTTTCCAGATAAGTCAATTATATTTGATTTGTGGGTGCATGACCATAAGGCAGTGTGTCACATACCGTAGTGACCTTTGTGTGACCTTGACCTTTGACCTCAAGGTCAAATAATTGTTTTTGGATAGTATTTTCTTGTCTGGGCCAAAACATTTTACTCTTTCGAGATAGGTCAATGATATTTGGTATGTGGGTGTATGACCATAAGGCGATGTGTTGCATACCATAATGACCTTCGTGGGACCTTGACCTTTGACCTCCAGTTCAAATAATGGTTTTTTAAATATTATTTTCTTGTCCGGGCCATAACATTTTTGTCTTTCAAGATGGGTTGTTGTACAGATGGCCGCATTAAGGGGAGACGTAAGTTTTAGGTATCTAAAACAGTTCTTCCTAGTTTCATATGTTTCAGTTGTAACTTACTTACATACTTGAAATTTGGTCCTAATAAATTAACAGAACCATGCATGATCATGTCATAGGAGCTTTATTATACCCCGCTCCACCGGTTTTACCTCTGTCCATCCGTCTGTCCCAAGATATTTTTCTCAGTAATTATTTATGGCAGCAATCTGATATTTGGTCATGGGCTTCATATAAGTATGCCATATAATGGAAGCATTTTTTGGACCAGTGAGATTCCTACTTCCTGTTTGCTGACATAGTTTGTTTTATACACATTGAAAATTGTAATACTAAGCAGATGTTATAAAAAATGAGGTTTTGATGTATTCAACAGGACAGTTGTTTAAACTTGCATTCATACCAACTGATCCAATTCAGATACATGTACATTATTTTAATGGTAATACACATTGTGTTACTTGTCTCTTCTACACAGACATAACAATGCCGAACACCTCCCCATCGAGGAATCTGATGAATCTGATTATGGTGAGGATGAACCTTTGGATGACCAAGAGATCGACCTAGGAATAGGAATTCACAGAATTAAGAAAGAGGAAGAAGTTGACTTGCTGACAAGTGATCGTCCTGTTCTTGTGTACCAGAGACAGCTTATGGACTTAGCTACAACACATGTCAATTCCAACTGTACATTTAAGGACTGTGGAGAAGCTATATCTATGTCCACTGAGATCATTGCATCTGCAATCTACATCAAGTGGGTGAGTATGTTGTATTTACTAAAATTTTGTTTTTTGTTTGTTTTTATACCCCCGCTCCCCAAAGGGGGAGGGAGGTATACTGTTTTACCACTGTCCTTCTGCCTGTCCAAGATATTTTTCGTCACACTTTTCTCAGTAACTGTTGATGGCAGAAATCTGATATTTGGTCACAAGCGTCATAGAGATATACCATATTGTGGGTAGCGTTTTTGGACCCGTCAGATTCCTGCTTCCTGTTTGCCGACTTAGTTGGTTTTTATACACATTGAACATATATGCACATTTTTTGTAACATTTTTCTCAGCAACTATTGATGGCAGAAATCTGATATTTGGTCACAAGCTTCATATAGGTACCCCATATCGTGGGAAGCGTTTGTGGACCCATCAGATTCCTACTTCCTGTTTGCCGATTTTGTTGATTTTTATACACATTGAACATATATTTTGTATATGCACATTTTTCTAAGCAACTATTGATGACAGGAATCTGATATTTTGTCACAAGCTTCATATAGGTATGCCATATTGTGGGAAGTGTTTTTGGACCCATCAGATTCCTACTTCCTGTTTACCGAAGAGCGGTGGTATCATAAATGAGCATGCGCATTAGCTCACAGTTCATCTTCTTTTATCAAAAATATTATTTACAAACTTGTAAAATAGTTAGCCGGAAAATATACACACACTGTATTTTAAACATGTTTTATATTTATAGTTGTAGCACAGTTTATGTCATTTCGCTGATTTACATATAGCTAGACTTTTATTATAAATGCATGTACATATATCTTATATTCTCTTTGCAGGTCTGCACAAATGAACATATAAATCACAGATGGTGCTCTCAACCTCTACTGAATATGCGCATGCATGCTGGAGACTTAATGTTAGCTTCGTCTATTTTGATTTCAGGCAACAACTTCCAAAAAATTTCCACTTTGGCAAAATGTTTGAAACTACCATTTTTGAGTTCTTCGACATTTCATCGTATCCAGGGAACATACCTTGTGCCCTCAATTGACAGGTTTTGGATGCAACAACAGGAGTATGTTCTCAGTGAATTTCAGGACAAAGATCTTATTGTGCTGGGTAAGGCCACATGAAATAAATTTTTACATTCTCGTCCTGTCAGTAAAAATATGGGAAGGGAGGGAGGCATTTATAATTTATAATTAGTTGAATTTGTGCTAAAATTGCTGAAATTTTAAGAAAATTCCACAAAAATTGAAAATGAATTGTGATTTTGCTGCTCAAAAAACAGGAGAGTGAGAGGATGAGAATATAAAATAAAGAAATAAATCATGGAAGCCAGAATGTGTTGGGAGTTGTAACATGGATTGGCGGATATTAGTATTTTATCCCGAGCCAGAAGCAAGGGATACAATTTACTAATATCCGCTAATTCATGTTAAAACTCAAAACACATTCTGGCTTCCATTATTTATTTCTATTCTGATATGTCTAAGAGTACAAATACGGTAGTATACTTTGATTGGAAGACGGTAATTTATATTTACGCTTGCGTAAAATGTCGCACACAATTTATGTAACTTGAATAATACTGCACCCTCTATCGTCATTATTTTGCTGTCCATGCAAAAGTCGTTCACATTCACCGACACGTGTGCAAATGAGATTATACCGAATGGATAACTGGCTCGTTTGTTAACAAAGCAAAAGAAGAAGGTCATGTTAGAATTTAAATTTATCTGGCCTAAATTTTGTAAATTATTATTAGAACACCTTATGGCAGTCTGTGCCTTTAGCCACTAGCCCTATGCTCGAAACTAGTAAAATGTTGTTCCAAGCTATTGAAATTTGACTGAAATTTATACAAACAAATAGAAGAAAACCTCAAAAGTAGCTATTTCGGGCTAGTAGCTGAAAAAGTTTTTGGTACAGACTGCTTATGACCAATTAAAGGAAAGACCGAACGAAGGTTGTATGCATGGGAATAGATCTTTCAATATAATTTCATTTTAAGTGAAATTAAACTCTTGTCAATGTAAATGTCAGTTTTATAAAGGTCTTACATTGATATAAAGTTACATGTCATTACTACCAACATTTACAATAATTGTATGTACATGTATTCATTGTATGTACATGTATTCATTTTCATTTGTATACATCTAGAAAAGGACTATGATAAGAGGCTTAATAAAATATCAGATTGACTGAGAGAAACGTAATAGACCAAAATTAGGTAATTTACATCATTTTCAGGGGATGGAAGGATGGACAGCCCTGGACACAGTGCACAGTACTGTTTCTATACCTTCATGGAATATCACAGTAAGAAGATCCTATTTATTGTGACTTTGGACAAGCGCAACACTGACAGAAAGAGCACAAATATGGAAAAGGCATGTTTCCAGAAAGGGATGCAGTTTTTTAGGGAAAAGCATTTGCGAGTTGTGGAAGTTGTTACAGATGCTCACAACCAGATAGCTGCATTGATGAGTAAGATTTACTTATTTCTCCTACCTTCCAACCTGTTTGACAACTAAGTTAAATGTTCAGTCAATTTGTTTCTTATTAGGAATAAGTCAATATGCTCGGTATTGATTCAGCAGATCAATTAACATGTCATATTCACTCGAAAAGCATTCTTTCTTATGTAATGTTTCTGTTTCTTTCATGGCAATATGCAAAGTGCAACAAAATGTAAATTCATTAGAATTGATTTACTTCCCCAACAATACTTTTAAATGATTAATAGTGTTAATTTTCATGTTTCAGAGAAAGATTACCCTGACATCAAACACTCTTTTGATGTTTGGCATGGCACTAAGAATTTGGGAAAGAAGTTGACAAAGGTAAGATTTTTTATGGGGCCAACAAAAAATAATTTCCCTCATCTCTTTTAAAGGTGCCTTATTACCCATTTTTATTGCCATATTAATAAAACAAAATCCAAAAACTACATCGCTTATAATTTTTTCTGTCTATGAACAATGTAAAAAACATCCTCATCACTCTTTTGGGACAATAAAAAAGGAAAACAAGTGCCTCCCTCCCTCATTGATTTTCATCAAAAATGGCCTGTGAACCAATAAATTAACTTTGCATGGCCTCGTATATTGTTATATGTTTGGTATGATTGGAAATGAAACATTTATAGTTTTAATTGATTTCAATGACATATCAAATCATGAAACCAGAATGCTTGATATGTATATATATATAATGATATTTCAGGATGAGGGCCAATGTGTTTTTAGCTTACCTGGCCCAAAGGGCCATGTGAACTTTTGTCATCACTTTGCATCCGTGTCTGTAAACTTTTCATATTTTCATCTTATTCTCTGAAACCACTGAACAGATTTGGACCAAACTTGGCAGAAATGCTCATTAGGAGGTCTTCCATCAGATTTGTTATTTTGGTGCAGATCGGAAATCCAACTTTGAAAATCTTCTTGTCATAAAATACCCAGCCGATGGAATTGTAACATTATAGAAATGATGTCTATGTGGTCCTCTACATTGTACCAAGTTTGTTATTTTTGTGCCGATCGCATATCCAAGATGGCCGCCATGACTTGACTTAGTTTAACATTGGACCCTATGGGAATTTCACATTTTCATCTTTTTTTCTGAAACCACAAAACAGATTTGAACCAAACTTGGCAGAAATGTTCATTGGATGGTCATATACCTGATTTTTATACCCCCACTCGTAGAGAAGGGGTTATATTGCAAACACCTTGTCCGTCCGTTTGTCCGTCCGTTCACACTTCCGTTAAAGATGTCTCAGCTGCTACTGGAAGAAATGATTTTATTTTTGATACATGACTTTGGCATATTGACTTGCAGACATTCTTAAGAGGGCTTATTTATGTCAGGTGAGCGATACAGGCTCACCTGAGCCTGTAGTTTATCTCCATAAAGCACTATATGACTTTAACTGAGCACAGAATTTGTATAACATGATAAAACATTCAAAAGTGCTGCATTTTATAAATACAAGCTGCATGAATTTATACAGTTTGATTAAAGTTTTAAACTTAGGCTTGTTATCACGATCATTTCCTTTTGTAGTATAAATTTTTATTTTTTTAGGTGGGTCAGGAAAAAGAGAATAAGGAGTTGCTCGTGTGGGTGAAAGATATCGTCAACCATTACTGGCACACTGCTGAAGTAGGAAAGACAGTAGAAAGATTTCTTGTAAGTAAAACTATGGGTGTTATCACAATTGTCATGGAGGAACTGGCAAATATGTATTATAATGGGTTCATTGGCTCTTATCTTACATCTGTAAAAATCAACTTGGAAACCAAAGCCCAAAGTGTTTCCTTTATGGTAATAAATAAAATTCAAGTGTCAAGAGTGATAGGCCTTATAGTTAGAAATAGTTAATGTGGTATTAAAATTTCTTCTGGAATGGAAACAAGATAATGACAATTAACAAGTTAAATAAAAAGAGTTTGAAGATACCAAAGGGGCAATCTGAAACCGTATATCGAAGTAGAACAGACAATACAATGGCCAAAAGAAAAAGTACAAAAAACGATCGACAAAACATATATATAAAACCAAAGATCCAGTAACCCGAACCCCACTAAAAACAGGGGGTGAACTCGGGTGCTCCGGAAGTGTAAGCAGTGCCTGTTCCACTAGTGGCACCCGTGTTAATCTAGTTACGAACCCGATAATAAGTCGTGAATGAGGAAAGGACCAGGAAGTGTTTACGACAAGTGGAACATATCCGTGGTCGTTTGTGACACAGATATTCCATAACGGTCAACCAAGTCATGCAACCGTAAAATTTTCGTAGAGATGTCTTCAACTTTACCCAAAGGAACCCTTGGTTCAGTAGCTTCCTTGTTAGCAGCAACCCTCTATCAAGGAAATTCTGATAGGAACCACAAGCTCTAGAATATCGTATCATCTGAGAGATAAATACTCCATATGCAGGTGCTGCTGGAATATCGCTACATATAAATGGAAAGTTCACAATGGGAAAATTGAAATCATCTCTTTTGTCGTAAATTATTAATTATTCTGTTGAAATCATGGGAAAACACAATCTTTAAATGTCAGTACAATTTAATTACAGGATATTTGGTATGGCGTCCTCCATCATGTGGTTGATGAACATGAATGGCCTGTGCCTTATGCAGACCCATATGGGGATTCCTCTGTCATTGGCGGTTGCCAGCATGGACCTTTGGAGGATACGACATATTTAAAAAAAGGTTCTTCTGCACACAACAGTTTACGATCAGTTGTGATGGACAAATACCTGGTCAACAGAGTTCACTATTATCTTAACTGCAGGTACTTATGTCAACTATGTATTGCTAGCTCACCTCGCCCAAAGGGCCATTTGATGTATTGCCATCACTTGGCATCCGTTATCCGTCCATTAACTTTTTCACATTTTGTCTGTGGGAAAGTGAATTTTTTTGCAAAACAGAAATCTACACATTTTAAAACTTCTATCATTTGAGTAAGATATACAAAAATAATTTCCATAAAAATAACAAAACTTAAAAATTTTTTATTATTAATTTTTACTTCATCCCACACCAATTGAGATCACCCTGTCTGTATGTCGTATCAGACTGTCCATCTCCCTTGTAAAGTGCAACTCCTCCCAAACTGTTGTGAACACTACTTCTCTCAAATAATTTGTCTATTTCCATTTGACTTTGCAGGCTTTCATGACCCCACTGATAAGTGACAGGGGCATGAAGTGTTACCCCTGTATGTCCGTCTGTACGTCTTGAAATAGGTTTCCATGCAATAACTCCTGAATGTCTCGACCGATTTATTTAAAATTTGGAAATGTTGTTTATATCAGTAATCCGCAAACGAAGTTCTAATTTTGGATATCTGGTATGAGGGGTTTTCAAGTTAGGGGGCTGCGGCATCTTTGTCCAATGGACACGTTTCTTATACATGATATACATATGGTCATATTATAGCGATTTTTGTAGCATTTATGTGGGATATACATCTGCATGTAGCAAGTTTTGATCCTTTTCACAAATAAAGAAAGTTGTTAATTTGTCTATAACACACTATCATGAATGATTTTATATTTTTAGGAGCACAGCAGAGTTGGAAAATTTCCAAAATCTGATCCTTGCCTATGCCTCCAAGAGACATTCATATAGTCCCCCAGTGTACAGGGTTAGGAACAGACTGGCAGCTCTGTACCACAATGGCCATGTAGAGAGACCTTTAATGACTAACAAAGATGGTTCTTCAAGGTATGTATGGGAAAAATAGAAGGGTCAATCAAAAGTCATAAATCCGATAACATGAACATCCCAGGAACATACAACCAAAACACACAAAAATATAAATCACATCAACAACAAAAAAACATGAACAACACAGATCTCCGATGAAATGGGGGTAACTCAGATGCTCCGGAAGAGTCAACAGTTCCTGCCTATTGCAATACACCCACTGCGTTGTCCATGGTCAATTCCGTTAGAAGTCATGTCCGATGAAGGGAAAGACATCAACAACAAATGAAGACCAGTTCTGATTTGGGTAACAGACACCCTGTTACCCAAATCAGCTGTTCACCAGCTCGTGATGCCTGCCGTAGAACTTCTTGAGGGATGACCACAACCTAAAATCTGTCTACAAATCCTTCATAAAGTGGACCTGTAATGATATGTTTAGTTGCTCATTCACTATACATTCGAGATATTCATCTTGAATTGAAAGTTAGGTCTCCATAGATCATAATTTCAATTCTATTGTTTTATTCTTGTGAATGACATTGTATGTATTTTTCTACTTCAGATGGCAGAGAAGTTACAACAAAAAGACAACTAGATGGTCTGTGAAGCCTGTTAAAACTGACAAGTCATATTTTTATGTTCCAAGACTATTAAGGGCCATCATTTGTATGAGACTGCAGGATAATGAAGGAATGAATCAACGTGTGCAGTTGGAAGTAGATGATCCCAGAAGAATCTCTGTCCATCTTGCACCAATTCCACCACCTCCAACTCGGGATATTGTAGCATCTCATAAGTCCAGATATGAAAACCAAGACAAAACAATTGACTATATTATCCCATAAAATAAATTTTAATTGTCACTTTGTTATACCCCCTGCAACAAAGTTGTAGGGGGGTATACTGGTTTCACCATGTCCGTCCGTCTCTAGACAAATCCTATTTCGTACAATAACTTGAGTTGTGTTTCTTAGAATCTTTTAAAATTTTATCAGCTGTTTACAGGTGAAGAGAGGAGAATCCTTTTTATTTTTGACGATTTGCACTTTTGCTGTTCCAGAGTTATTGGACTTGTTATGATGGAAAATATAATTTTTACCCTATGTCGTATGATAACTTGAGTAGTGTTTCTCAGAATGTTTTGAAATTGTATCAGCAGCTTACCAGTGAAGAGAGGAGGATCCCTTTAATTTTTGGTTGGAACAATCAGTAATGTTTTGGTTATGGAAATAGGTTGGACAGATGTGGGGGGTATATCTTAGTGAGCTGTGCTCACAGTAATACTAGTCTTTGCTGGTCTAACAGAAGGTCTGCACATTTAGAGAGGAAAAATACCCAAGTCAGGATAATGGTTTTCCAAATTGTCCAATGCGCAATAATGATGGCGCTCAGTGTGTTGATCTAGTTAGTACAAACCAGGACAACTTTTTAGGACCTCACAAGAAACATCTCTGCCAAGTTTGGTTAAATTCTGTTCAGATTACAATTTGAAAGAACTTTGTTCAATAACAACTATTTTCATAAGTAGATAAATACCCGGTAGCGTAAATTAGTAATTACTACTGTAATTAGTTAATCAATCAATGTATCTGGAGACAAAGTAATTTTGATTGTTGTATATATTAATGCATTTTATCCACATATCCTGTAAGAGCTCAGGATCCAAATATATTCAATTGTTTTGATTTTATCTGTGACATTGAGAATAAGTTGAGAAAATAAATGATATATTAAATCATATAGTATTCCATGAATTTTGCCATGTTTTCCCTTATATTTTTCGTTCACATTAGTGAAGTTTAGATGACCCAGTACTAAAAGTTAGTACTGTACACGAGACATAGTATTGCTTTACCAATACATGTAAAGCGACACATAGAATCACTTTGTCAATATTTTTATATCAGTTATATCTTGGTATATTTGAGGATTCTATCAAGGGATAGAATATAACTTGTGGTTTATTTATTTCACCAGCTAGCCGCTACATAATTTTTGGCATCCTCGGCGGGATATATTTCACCAGCTAGCCCGCTAAAATATGTTAAACTACCTAATTTCCATGTAGCTGCAGTAAAAATTTGAGCTCATTTAGATTTATAATAAAGCAGCAATGGACAATTGAACAAATTTCTAGTTTTAGTAACAATAGCCATCTTGAATGGAGGGCAGGTCTGTCTTGACACAATTATCAAAGAGGACCATCTGAAGACCATTCCACCATAGTTTGGGCCCAATTGGCCCAGCAGTTTCAAAGAAGATAATTTTTAAGTGATTTTTTGCAAAATTTTATATTTTTAGTAATGGCAGCCATGTTGGTTGGCGGGGGGATTGTCGGACACAATTCTGAAAGGGGAGCACTCAAGGACCATTCCACCAAAGTTTGGTTCAAATTGGCCTAGTGGTTTTAGAGTTGATTTAAATGCAAAAAGCTAACGACAGACGCCCAGTGGTAGCAATAGCTCTCGTGACCCTTTGGGTCAGGTGAACTAATAATAATAATAAGATGGCAAAACTTTCAAATTAAATTTACAATTCCAGCTGACCAACTTGTGAAATTAACAACTCATTGGGGTATATGGGATAAAATACAAAATATTTCATGAACAAGTTTTAATCAAATCGTCCAGGAATGAAACCCTTGTATTGTCCATATGGATCAGGATACTTGTCCCTAATTCTCCAAGTACAACAGCTTGGGATCACACGTCTAACCCCAGCTCCAAGTCGGCCATGTGCCCAAATGGTATACTGGCGGTAGGCTGCATACCTATTGGATCTGTTGTAATCCTGGTCATGGGGCATTACTAAAAGTTCCTCTCGAAACATTCTGGCAACCCCCAACACTGCCTCATCAAGGACAATCAGATCAAAGTCCTACAATAGAGATTTAATAAAAATAGAGTAAAGACATGGTAATAAACCATTCAGGACCGACCATTTAAATTGAAGGGGGGTAATGTTTTTTTATTCATACACGACAAAAATCATATTCTTTTTTTTTCTGATGCATATTATACTGTGAAAATTGCAAGTCGGAATATTTTCTTTTCTCCTGAACAGCCAAATTTTTTTTTTCTTCCCAAGATTCAGAATAAAAATATTTTTTGGATAAAAAACTTGCCCTCCCACCTGCAAGTTAAATGGTCGATCCCATAATACATTTGCAAGTTTTATTTCATACATGTAGGTATTGGGATCCACTGAAATTGACAATTAAAAGTATGAAGGTTTGGTTGCCTTAAAAAATTGAGATTTTTATAGTGCTTCCTGGAAGATCTTTGCTGAGAGGCACACCTTGTTAAAAAAATTAGTAAATAATGAACTTACACTGGCATACACTTTTGCTGCTCATACTTGCATATATCAAACATCCATCTGAGATGGTCCTAAATACATCCCTTTCAGGTTTTAAATGCACATGAAACTTGGAAAATCATTTATTGTAAAAAAAAAATATAGAAATTTATACATACTGCTATTTGAGAGTAGCAATTTTCTGGGTTCCTGCCACAGCAATGCCTCTCAGCTTCTGATGGCATATCCCTGCAGTAGGAGCAGGTACACCACTCTGGTGATGTACTGCCTTCTGGTGGATGATGTCCTCCACTTGGTGTCGTATTCTGACTATCAAGGATGTCAAAGACGTACCCAGGATGCCTAACTACCATCTCGTTCACAATGGTCCTGAGCTGGTCTTCGGTTAGTCTTGATATTCTCTCCTTAAATAAATAAATAAATCATTTTAATGATTAATATGAAATCAATGGGAGTGCTTTACAGTTCAAGTACAAAAAAAAATGCATTACATAAAAAACAAATTAAAAACTTAATTAGGTTTTCAATGCAGTGTTTAGTTTAAGCTCATTTATTTATAGTGCATTGGGGGATAAGCCAAGGCTTGGATGAAACCCCCTCTCCAGGTGGCGGGTGCGAGTACCACCTTCATAGCGGCCCTACTGAGCCTACTCTTATCGAACCCTATAAAGGGGTCTTTAACATGCTAGGGTTAAGAAGAGTTTGAAGATACCAAAGGGGCAATCAGAAACCGTATATCGAAGTAGAGCAGACAATACAATGCCCAAAAGGACAAACAACAATCGACAAAACATATATATAAAACTAAAGATCGAGTATCTCGAACCCCACTAAAAACCGGGGGTGAACTCAGGTTCTCCGGAAGGGTAAGCAGTTCCTGCTCCACTAGTGGCACCCGTCGTGTTGATATAGTATAATCATATGCGCCAGAAAAAAATTATGATTTTTATCGTCCCATCCAACTGACAAGCGTGGTTTCCTGATACCATCCTCGCCTTATGAAAGTATTATTTTATATTTTTTTTTAGCAATCTGATACCTGACGTTCTTGATCTCTTCTTTGCCTCGTCTGAAGAGCAATATCGGCCCTATTTGGTGCCCAAGTCTGTCTTCCTCCCCTGGAACCTCTTCCTCCTCTTGCCCCTCTTCTTGATGGTCTCCTTGTACTCCTCCTGGTTCTCTTTTTCCCCCTGCCTCTTCCTCTACCCCTTGGGGCCTGTGTATCACTGTCACTACATGTACTGCCATCGTGTTTTGAAACAGAACTTTCAGAATACTATAAAGAAAAAATGTAATTTTGATTACATGTAGATATACACAATTGTGGACTTTCAGAATTTATTTTACATTCATCTAGAAAAATGAGCTCTATTTTGTTTTTAAATAATTCATTTATATAAGTGAAATAGTTTGCACTAATTTAGTTTAGAGAAATAAAGAAAGTCTTATTTTAGATTTTGGAAGGAAAGATTTTCTGATGACCAGTTTTATTTCGTTTTTTTTGTTTTTTTTATTGTTTATGGGAGAACCATTTTGGTCTTGCAACAGGACAGGAGAGAAAAAAAATATTCCGACTTGCCATTTTCACAATAAAATCATATACTTGCCATTTTCACAGACACAGTATAATCATATACAAAATTTTGAAGAAAAAAAAAATCATTCCGGCAAATACAAATGTAAAAGAATATGATTTTTGTCGCGTCTGAAAAAAACCATAGCCCCCTTCAAAGTCAATAGTCAGTACCATATAATTTGCCATTAATATTTTCCAGCAACTGTCTTGTGGAATTAGAAGGTCTCTTTCGTTTCTAATCCAGCCCAAATTTCTCTAAAACGTTCCAGTCAATCAACAAATAAAACAACACTGGCTACGTCATTCGTTTTCATCAGACATGTATTTCACTGTGTTCTATGTCTCTGTTTTCATATTGTCGGTAAAAGTTGCTAAAATAAATTAATTTAACATGTGTATCAACATCTCGGGGAACAACTTCATAACTTATATGAGGAAAAAGACTAATTTAGTTATTTTTAAGGCCGGCAAAAAAGTCCGATCGAAAATAACTCTAGTAGCTGCTTCAACAATTTGCCCCCATGGGGTGCCTCCTGGCATGTTTTCAATAGTTATTGTGGAAATATCGACTGAATCTGTTAAGGCATGTAGTTTTCATTCTTTCAAATGTTTCAGATCTATTCCTGATACAGAAATTATTTATCTCTACGTCTTTTAGATACAATATCGGTTCGCAAATAGCTTTTTTCCTCAACTTTTATAGAAACTTACCTGAATATCCATGCTGCAGCATCCGGGCTACTGGCATAAAAATAGATAAATAAATAGAGTTGGCCTCGCCTAGATCAGTGCATAATTAATTAGCTTCCGGTAACGATGTTCAGTTTTTTTAGTCGAAAAAACAACGTTTCGGAGCGTATTCATCAATAATTCGGTGTTTAATCTTCATTTTATGAAGATCAGTACGGAAATCGACAATAATTTTGGGTATGAAAAATTTACGCAGCTGGTAGACAATATCCCTTTAAATAGCCACATAGATGTGTACATACCTGATGTCTCTGATGGCAAGTTATAAACATAATCTCCTTCAACTCTTTATATAGCCATCTATGCAATGGAAATGTTTTGTTCTAAATCGGTCTTTCTTCGAATTCCCAACCGCAAATTTCTTCGAAAAGACAAAATAAAACACTTCGTACGTGAATCGCATGAGTTTCCATATTTTTATATATTTGTGGTTGACAAATATTATTACAAATATGCACGTTATTTTTACGTATTATAATTTTGTTTTTGTTTTATTTGACAAGATAAATGATGATAGACGTAGGATTTATCGACCCTTGAAAGTAAAACATATATATACATGTACACACTAATACATGTCATATAACTTAATAAGTACACATGTACCTTGTCAAAATGACGTGTACATAGCTAATTTACATAAAAACAATTCAAGATTACCAATTACAGAGGGTCCACAAGGGGCAAAATCATTATCAGTGATTTGAAAGAAAGCAAAATACAATAAATATATCACAGGTGCAGAAAACAACATGAGTTTAACAAAGAAAGAAAAATTCGGATTTCAAAACAATTTGTTTAAAGAAAAATCAAAAGATACCGATGCGTAATTCAAAGTGAAAATTACAAAACATGACAAAAAGAAAAATGACAAGGACGTAATTGGGAATATTTTGTTAAAACACGTTTTTACCAATCTATAAAAAATCGCTCCCCCTGCACCCGCCTGTGAGTTAGTTCTTTAATGCAGTCATATACTTATATACATTGTATCCACTGTAACATATAATGCAAGGGAAGTAACACCAGTCCCCCTATAGCTACCTTACGGCTACATATAGCTACATGGGATAACCCCAAATAATACATTGCTATGACGTTATTACAAATCAGACGGACCATAGGTGAACATTCGTTTTATATTTGTTAATTGTTGTCTTATTTGGCTTTCTAAACATTAAAAGTGTAAACATATAAAATGAAAACACTTTTGCAGATGGAAATGTATTATGTAAGAGAATATTTTAAGAATCTAAGGTTGGAGTGTATTCTCCATTGCGTAATGGCGGGGATAGTGTGCAAATTTATCATGCGATTGGGTCTATAATGGAACCGATTAGCTTAGATGTAATTTATTTGTGCTACATTTGTATAATTTTAAAATATTGAAACTATATTAAAGGATTGGCCAAAAAACATACTTACGTGTACGTGTACAGTCATAGGAAACAAATACTTAGTAATTTAATCTTGTTATGCAATATTTTTTTCTTCCCATCTCGACTCTTCCACTCCCCCTCTTTTTTTACAGCTTAAAATAGAAAGTGTCTAAAACATATATTTTGAAACATTTTGATACCAGACAGAAAAGCTATTTTACTATCAATTATTTATCTCATAAATTTAATACGTAATGTTTTAATATGGATGTAAATACACAGAGTTCCGGATCGGAAAGTATATTTCTGTCATTTCAAAAATACATTCCTACTGGAATTTAAAAACTATTTTTTATATTGTTGTAATCGTCTTTCGATGTTACTAATATTTCATTACATCGGGAACATATAAGGTTTTTACGTTAATGGTGTTTAACGACACTTTCAACAATATTTCAGTTATATCGTGGCAGTCAGTTTTATTGATGGAGAAAACCGGAGAAAACCACCGAACTGTCGTAAGTACTGATTGTACAGGTAGTTGTAAATCCAACAACCATACGAACACGACCAGGGCCGGGTCATGACCTTTTGTGGCCTCGAGGCTAACGCAATTGTGCCACCCCTCCCCTCAGACGGAGCTACACCATAAACCATCTGCACCAGTCTTGAATATTTTTTACTCGTGACATAGCTTGAAGTAAATTTATTGCAAATTCTTTCTTTAAGTAAACTAGAATAGTGATTTGAAAGTATTTTAGCAGGATCTTGAGGTGCCCTAGGCTGCAGTCTATAGGGTAATCCGGTCCAGATCACGGCCCCTCAGTATCAGGATATATAAATACATGAAAACATACAGAATGCTGCAAATTATTATGAAAACTTAATTTCCTATTAGCAATCATTCGAGAGTACAAAATTAAAAATTATATGGATTATTGCTCTTGGACGCCACTTTCAACAATATTACAGCTATGTGTTTATCGTATTGGTAAGTTTTTGTTAAAACTTAGACCCATGGAGAAAACCATCGACCTGACGCAAATAATTATCACACTTTATTACTGTAATTTACATGAACTTGTATCGAGTACACCTTGCTACCTACAGGCGAGAATCAAACTCACAACATTACCAATGATGAGCATAATTACATGTCTATTTATCGTGAGCGAGGGGATTTTGGTAAGCGCTAAGCAAAGTTTGAAGATTCCAAGGGGGGTAATCACAGGTCAGAGATCGAAGAGGAGCAGTCAATAGATGAGAGGTGGTTGTTCGTTTTGTTGATATTGGTAGAATTGATGACCATCACTGTTTAAGACATTCTTTTCATAATACAATAGCCAAAATAAAATGGATAAAAGAACAAGTAGTGATATACAATACACTACATAGCAAATTAAAGATTGTTAAACATGAACTCCACAATAAACGTAGGTGCACTCAGATGCTGTGAAGGTGAGCCATGTTTCAGCTATATCATGGCGAGATCATGTACCTAACTTGAACACGCTTGGTTGGAATTTCATAGTACAAGCCCACAGACTGACATGTCTCTCAACTCGACACATTATCCCGACTCCAAGCAAGGAAGCTTGTTGCTCTTACTACGTAAAATCTCTAAATATTTAAATGCAAGCTATTACTTTATGTGATCAAGTTTATCAGTGATTTGCGACAGGTCTGTGGTTTTCTCCTAGTACTCCGGTTTTCTCCACCAATAAAACTTGCCGCCACTATGTAACTGAATTGTTGTTGAAAGTGGCGTTAAACACCATAAACCTAACCCTACAACTCAAGAATCTGCGAATTTACAATTTAATACGTAAACATATATCGTTGTGCCCGACTGTTAAGATTTAAGATTTATTTCTCATTCATCAAAATTTTCAATGCCATTTTTAAAGATCGATTTGGTAGTTGTAACGTTCTCAGCCGGAAACTTTGAGCCGTAATGAAAGCGCGAGGTTTGGCGCTTTAAAATCTGATTCAACCCACCATTTCTTTAGAAATTCCTGTACCAAGTCAGGGTCATTACGGTTTTCACAGTTTTCCGGTTGTTGACTGATTTTGTCTGTTTATATAATTATGAGTACTGACTTTCCCTTTGTAAGATTGTTCGGAGTTCGGTAATTTTGTTATTACCCTTATTCTCATTAAGGTTTAGCGGAACTATTTACTTAGTATATATAATAAACACACATCATTGAATAGAATAGACCATAGACATGTTATTATTGAACAAACAACAAGATCTATAAAACGGAGTATGTCTGAATACCGGTATAAGTAATCAATATACAATAATTATGGCCTTCATCTGAGGTAGACATTCAGATTTGTCAACTCAAAGAGAAGTTGTCTAACCGAGGGCTCTCGTGGAAAACAACTTTTCTAGGGTTAACAAATCTAAATATCTACCTCAGATGAAGGTCATGCTGTTTTAATTACTTTTTTCCATAGTAACAATCTTGTATGATTCAACCCATTTACTGGTGAATCAACCCATTTACTGGACAATAAAACACCCCTAGAGCCTGCAGCTCATATTTTTTCGCATCATTTCTATGTCTATAGGCTATGTCATCAACCACAACACACATTACCAGTCTGACGTTCACTTCCACATTTATTTTTAAATAACAGGCTAATACTATAACTTTGTTTTTTTCATCTAATATCTAATGCGGGGGGAAATGGAATTGTCAATTTGTGTATAAAAAAAAAAAAAAAAAAAAAAAACTCTTCGTTTGTTTTCATCCAATGAGGATATTTTAAATAAATGTAAGAAGAATGATTATAAGCTTTAGCATTTTATTCTACAAAAATAAATAAAATTCATATAAAAGTCTATGTACAAACAATGTATTAGGTTAACGTCCTCTGTTTCTCATACACGCCTGATCAACTCTACATCGGCATTTTTAACGTCCCCAATTTCTCATACACGCCTGATCAACTTTACATCGGCATTTTCCAGGAACTTTACGTTCACATATCCCAGCGCATCCGGCACACGTTGGTTTAAAAACAGTCTTTATTCCCTTCCAGATCCACTTAAGTCGACCTTCTGCTAATGGCGGACTATTTGAACACAATTGCTGAAAGACAAAATATTATATATAACAAGGATAATGAGCAATTGTTCAGCTATATCATGGAGAGAACAACTTACATTCGATGAAATTATGGAGTGTTGTGTACTAGACCAACACCTTTACTTTGGCTTTGATAGTGCTAGCTCACTGAAACAACAGTCCGCGGGTAAACATGTCGTCCCATCTGGTCAAATTATCAGAATTCGAGCCAACAAGTCTTTGTTTTTGCTCCTTAATGTTGTAAGTTCAGCGGAGAAGCAACATACATGTATATCAATTTTATAGCCTTTGCTTTGACCCGACATGGGTTCGAACCCCACGACCTACTACACTCGAGGCGATCACGCTAACCACTACGCCACCGATGTTGTTCTGATATTTCATGACATTGCAACATGAATAACAATATATATACATTGTTGTGTACAGATGCTCACTTTTGGTCCTGTTTCTAAATAAATGTTATAATTGTCGACAATGTACAATATTGTCTATATATTCGAGCTAGAAGTCACGACAAAAGATAGTCTCTGGTGAAACAACTCGATACAACATTATGTTATAAAGTTTGTCAGTAACTTGCTGTAGGTTAGTGGTTTTCTCCGGGTACTCCACCAATAAAACTGATATAACTTAAATATTGCTGAAAGTGGCGTTAAACATCATAATCCCTAACATTGACGAAACAAATATAATTAAGTTATACTTACAATGGCAATGAAGGTAAATATGAAGAAAGCCAACTTTATTTGTGTTGATTTCATTTTTTCTTGTCGTAGTATAACTTTGTCTTTGTATCTGCAAAAGAAATATAACAAATAATGTTAGTCGTCATTTTTGTGAGCGATAGCGAGTGAGCGATTGATTGTTGTCTAGCTCCAAGTCAGCAACATCTCAGCTACATCTTGGCGAGTACAAGTTACTTTTTGACTAGGTGATTATATCTGCATTGTAGAAGATCAACACACCGAGATGGGCTTTTAAAGTACTAGCTTACCGGGAGAACAGTGTCAACCCGCAAGTAGACGTGTTGTATCCTGATAACTTCGGACCAGTCTTTGCTTTCATTCCTTAATGATAAAAGCTTACCGGAAAAGCAGCAAATATATTTGAGGTTTTATTCGATCTGAAATAGAACCCACGATCGCTACCACTGGAGCATAGCCCATTAGCAATAACACCACCTTGGTTAATTATCTTGGATATAATGTACATTCCAACATATTAAAAAAATATGTGCATGCGTATTGCATTTACTTACTTAATTAGTGGGTTTAGTTGTGAGTTCGATTCCCGCCCATGATGAAACGACCTCGATACAACTTCATGTGATAAGTTTGTTTTTTATTGGCTTTCAATAAGTCGGTGATTTTCTCCGAATACTCCGGTTTGCCTCAACCAATACAACTGATCGCCAGCATATGACTGAAATATTGGTGAAACTGTAAAACGTGAAGTGGATACGGGGGCCGGGACCTACGTCATTGGTATTATAATACTGTAACCAGGGGCGGATCCAGGATTTGGGATTAGGGGGGGCGTGCGGAGGAGAGGGATCTGGGGACCTCTTAAGGTCCCCAGCGGGTCCAGGGCAGAGCCCTATTAGGGGGTCCAGGGGGACGAACCCCACCCCCGTAAGCTCTGGGGGTTTGAGGAATTACAGACATTTATTTGAACAATTTTGAACCAACCACACCATTTTTATCAGACCAAAAAAACTTTAATTTGAGTCTTAATTTTGTCGGATAATTGTTAACAGTATGTTTTTGTCAGATTATAAGAACCTGAAGTAAAACTTTTTTTTTAACCGTGACGTCGGACGCAGGGTGATGAAAAAACTTCGAATGATCCTTTGGACTAGGTGCATTAATTTCATAAATTAAGATAGGTCACCAAATTTTGTACAAAACTCCCATTTGAAATTTCCGATTATCTTTTACGGAATAAAACTAATTGCGAAGTTTCGTTTTTCTAATTAAAAATCATTACTTTTAGTATGATGCTAACCTATCACAAATTTAAGTGAGCGTAGGTCTAACTAATACCCACAGCCCCTCGTATTTCCTCCATTCAGTGGAAGGACCTAAAAAAACACGGTGCACAAGTACAATGTATGTCATGTCTATTGTACAAGTTTCTCTTCAAACCATTCAGTGCATTATTGAGGAACCGCAGATTACAGAATCTCCCTCCTACCCCTAACCTCCAATTCTAAAAATAAAACCGTAGTGAGCAAACTACATTGTATGTCAAATTTGTAGTTTAAGTTTCACTTCAATCTATTGAGTGGTTATTTAGGAGTTGCGGGTTGCAGAATCATCCTACTACCCCCTCCACCCGGCCTTCAATGCAAAATCTAAAAACCATTTTGCACAACTACAATGTATTTCAAGTACATTATATAGTTTAACGTCGATCAATTGCGTGGTTACAGTCAGGGGAGTTGCAGATTGCAGAAATCTTACAGACGGACGGACATCAAGTGTTTGAGCAACGAACGTAAAAACCTCATTACACTAAAAGATCAAACAAACAAAATGTATCAAAGTTCTCGAGAAATATGCTTACCGAAATCAGGTGTGAGATATGCATAAACCATTTTGTCGAGATTATTTTCACACTTTCATGTGCAGTTGTAGATATTAATTTATTACAAATAAATTGTAGTTAGAATTGTTTGTTAAGAATGTGTAAAAAAATTGTACAGACATCCATTGGTAGATATAAATAGTATAAACGTACCCGGACAAAGGATTTGTTTACACTTTCTTGTGCAGATCGGGCAGATGCAGAGATTGTTACAAATAAATTGCCGCTAATTTTTTTCTTTATTAATATGTTACTTTTGTATTTTAATGTACAATATACCAACGCGTATTTTTACTGATCTTTACTTGAAAAGTAAAAGGCAACATTTTCGGGTATTTGTATACAAATCAAACTTATATATTTTTTTTCATATGAAATTGCAGAATTTCGAATTCAAGACCTATTTGAACCATTATTTAAAGAGAAGTGACCATTTTCTTGGGACACTCAAGTTTCTCCACACTGTCTCAGTTTCATCATCTGATTCTCTCGTTATAGGTTTTCGTTGTATGTTTTATAAATGAGATCAATTGTTAAATTAATTATTCGAAGTATTGATTGAATTTACTTTTTAGTTTACCTTTGACTTTTCTCGTCTCGTCGAGGAATCAGAAATGTATCCAATCTTGCTTGTTTTCTTGGCCTAGAATTTTCGTTCATTTTATAATTTCTAAATAGCACGTGTACATGTAGTTGTAAAATTGACTGAAGAAATAATGTTTAATTAGCGTGAGAAAATAGTTGATGTCTGGTACCTCGGAACCAATCAGAATGGAATAATCTTTGAACTACTGACGCGAATACATATATGAATCAGCGAACACATCCAACGTGTATTTACAATGTGTAAGAATATTTTACTACAGGTCACGAGATAACCATTCATGAAAAAGTTATTTATTGAACTGCTTAATTAACGTTGTATAAATATGCTTTGCGAATTTTAGGGGGGGCGCACGCCCCGCACGCCCCGCACGTCCCCTTCTAAATCCGCCACTGGTAACACGTGAAGTGGATACGGGGGCCGGGACCTACGTTATTGGTATTATAATACTGTAACACGTGTGAAGTGGATACGGGGGCCGGGACCTACGTCATTGGTATTATAATTGTGGTCATAGGTTAAAGACTTTAACCGCTAGACCATACCTTCCGCTCAAATGATTGTACAGTCGAACTATGTCTATGATGATTACATGTTAAGGGGCCCACCATTTAACTCGTCTCTGTCGCGCCAGGCATTTTTATGACACAACACGTCAAAAATCAGATTATTATTTTTTACACTACAAAAATTCTTCAAATTTTACAAACATTTCTTGTTGAAAAGTGTAGGCTCAGATGATTTATTATTTTTTCTCATCTTTCAGGTCAATATACTCTTTTTTTTTTTATAAAATTTGGTAACAAAAGTAAAGTGATCTTTCCCTAAATAGAAATGTCAAGCCAAATTAACTAACATTGGGTAAAAATTACGCCAGTTTATCAAACATTTCAATCTTTCGATTTAAATAGCCACATAGATGTGTACATACCTGATGTCTCTGATGGCAAGTTATAAACATAATCTCCTTCAACTCTTTATATAGCCATCTAGACTGTCGTCAAAGATATCCGATCGGAAATGATCTGTCATCTTCCGGTACAAGTCAACTACGCATGTTTGACATAAATGCGACGACAAAAAGTAAGTATTATGATCATATAGTATTATTATATCTTGAATCCAGAAGATGTCGTTATGGGTCGATTATTTTTGTTACCTATATATTACTGTAGTTATCTTCATCGATTACTCAGATATAGATAAAATGATGGACATAAACAATGAAAAATGCTAATAATGAGATTGGAATCATCAAATAAAGCTATAAAAAGTAGTCTATATGTGTAATTAAAGTACACAAACCCTTTGTAATGCTTATATACGTGATAGTTTGCACTGGCGTGCCACCATGAATAGTTTTAGACTTACTACAGTGAAAAACACAATGCTTATTTACGTACATTCGTTCGGGCTCTGTCAGCCACTACTTTCCGGTTAAGTCCCAAAAATTGTGTTTCAGTAGAACCGGTTTTGTCTATGTAAAAAATTGAAAGAATAGCGAAAACAGCTCAATATCACAATTATGTTTCCTTTTTGTAATTTATTTAAGGTTCATTATAACACTTGTCAATGGTATGTTCGACTTGCAAATTGATAAAAAAAAAAAAAAAAACTTGTCTTAAATGAATAAAAGTTGTGGAAAAAAAACCCAGCACATAGTCAAAATATTTTACATGTGGATGTTTTGTATAACATTAAAGGAAAGAAATACAAAACGACTCCTCAACGGCTTTCATCTGTAAAGTAAATTTAATATATAGCAGATACTAGTAAGTGAATGTTGAATGTAAAGATACACAAACATCTGTATGGGGTTCACAATATAATATAAATGTAGCAATCAAATTATCTGAAGCTGATACAAACAAAATGAAGGTAATCGCAAGATTGAAACATAAGATGTTTTAATAGTATTTCTTCGCTGCCCACTTAATGTTTTTTTTTATCCTTCACTTGTTCTATTCGAGTAGTCACATTGTATTGCCCGGATATTTTTAGTTATACATTTGTATTTGGTTTCTGACCAAGATATCTTTTCTGGTACCTGATTCCTGTTGAGCGACGGTAAGAAACTGTAACAGCATGTATGCTTATAAGCTTAAACCTATAAGCCCGGACTTCACAGAGGACACAATCAAAAATGATAAGAACAACGCTTGTTTCTGCTCTTTTTAGACAATTTGACAGTTTCTTTGGGATTTATTTGTAATGTTAATGTAAACATTATACTGTGAAGAAATTTAGATATCGTATCCACGAAGTTATTTCCACAGAGGGACTTACTTCGTTATCAACGAGTATAAAATTAAAATATTGTGTTATAAAAAGAATCTCCCACTACTCAATTGATGCGACTTAAAGTGATGCCTGTGCCACAAAAAGCATAAAAAAATCAAGTGTTCGCGACAGCAGCAATTTAACATAGAAATAACGATTTTGTATTGTACAAAGTAGCTGAAATTAGCAGCCATAGCGAATATTCATACTATGGATCAGTATTTATCGCTTTTGAGATATTTCCAAATCATAACTATTGTTAAATTGCAATATAATGCTCAATAACAATAAGATCAGTGGTATTTACATACTGACAAACCCGGTTTCTTATAAATGACACAACCGGTTTGTATACATGTTTACATTTTGACCAAGCCGAATTTCAAAAACATGTGTTGAGATCATGTTTTAGGGTATAACTAGTTACTAATTTACTTTTCCTCAACAAAATAATATTTCTAAGTAAAATCAATCATTCATCAATATTTTTTTCTTTTTTGCTATCATTTAATTCATTCGCAAATGCAAGATATAGCGATATTTCAGTTGATTGTAATGATTTTGATGCCGGATTCCTTATAACTTATAGAAAAATCTAATTTTACACTGCAAAAATAAATGATATTTGGACAAAAAATTAAATTAATAATAATAACAATCAGAGAGCATCACAATTCAAAATATTATATACACAGTATATTCATAAATACTTACGATAATTATCTGTGTCTTCTTTAAAAATACCGCTTTAAAATATCCCGGATGTTGACCAAACATTTTCGATCGGAGCTCTTTGACGACAGTGATAAAGTAATAGCTTGCATTTAAATATATAGAGATTTTACGTAGTAAGAGCAACAAGCTTCCTTGCTTGGAGTCGGGATAATGTGTCGAGTTGAGAGACATGTCAGTTTGTGGGCTTGTACTATGAAAATCCAACCAAGCGTGTTCAAGTTAGGTACATGATCTTGCCATGACATAGCTGAAACATGGCTCACCTTCACAGCATCTGAGTGCACCTACGTTTATTGTGGAGTTCATGTTTAACAATCTTTAATTTGCTATGTAGTGTATTGTATATCACTACTTGTTCTTTTATCCATTTTATTTTGGCTATTGTATTATGAAAAGAATGTCTTAAACAGTGATGGTCATCAATTCTACCAATATCAACAAAACGAACAACTACCTCTCATCTATTGATTGCTCCTCTTCGATCTGCGACCCCTTGGAATCTTCAAACTTTGCTTAGCGCTTACCAAAATCCCCTCGCTCACGATAACTAGACATGTAATTATGCTCATCATTGGTAATGTTGTGAGTTTGATTCTCGCCTGTAGGTAGCAAGGTGTACTCGATACAAGTTCATGTAAATTACAGTAATAAAGTGTGATCATTATTTGCGTCAGGTCGATGGTTTTCTCCATGGGTCTAAGTTTTAACAAAAACTTACCAATACGATAAACACGTAACCATGGCCGTAGCGCAATGGAGGCAAATGAGGCAAATGCCTCACTTTTGAAACGGCAAGTGTAACCTTTTGAAAGCAAATAAAATCTTTTTTTTTCAAAATTTGTCTAAATTCACCTCCTTTGCCTCACTTTATTCAGACCCGTCCTACGGCCGTGGTAACTGTAATATTGTTGAAAGTGGCGTCCAAGAGCAATAATCCATATAATTATTTATTTTGTACACTCGAATGATTGCTGATAGGAAATTAAGTTTTCATAATAATTTGCAGCATTCTGTATGTTTTCATGTATTTATATATCATGATACTGAGGGGCCGTGATCTGGACCAGATTACCCTATAGACTGCAGCCTAGGGCACCTCAAGATCCTGCTAAAATACTTTCAAATCACTATTCTAGTTTATTTAAAGAAAGAATTTGCAATAAATTTACTTCAAGCTATGTCACGAGTAAAAAATATTCAAGACTGGTGCAGGTGGCTTATGGTGTAGCTCCGTCTGAGGGGAGGGGTGTGGCACAATTGCGTTAGCCTCGAGGTCACAAAAGGTCATGACCCGGCCCTGGTCGTGTTCGTATGGTTGTTGGACTTACAACTACCTGTACAATCAGTGCCTATCACCGCTAAAGTTGTGAGTTCGAATCACACCCAGGCGATGTGTACTCGATACAACATTATGTAATAAAGTTACGACATATCGGTGGTTTTCTCCGGTTTTCTCCACCAATAAAACTGACTGCCACGATATAACTGAAATATTGTTGAAAGTGGCGTTAAACACCATTAACGTAAAAACCTTATATGTTCCCGATGTAATGAAATATTAGTAACATCGAAAGACGATTACAAGTTTCAACAATATAGATTATAGATTTTAAATTCCAGTAGGAATGTATTTTTGCAATGACAGAAATACACTTTCCGATTCGGAACTCTGTGTATTTACATCCATATAAAAACATTACGTATTAAATTTATGAGATAAATAATTGACAGTAAAATAGCATTTCTGTCTGGTATCAAAATGTTTCAAAATATATGTTTTAGACACTTTCTATTTTAAACTGTAAAAAAAAGGGGGGTGGAAGAGTCGAGATGGGAATAAAAAAAAATTGCATAATAAGATTAAATTACTAAGTATTTGTTTCCTATGACTGTACACGTAAGTATGCTTTTTGGCCAATCCTTTAATATAGTTTCAATATTTTAAAATTATACAAATATAGCACCAATAAATTACATCTGAGCTGATCGGTTCGTTATAGGTGTATTGCCACTAAGCATGGGTAACAGTCGAAAGTAGTACGTAAACACAAAATGGATTCCTACATTGTTGGATAAAATATAAACCTAATTAGATACTGCAAAATACTGAATGTCAGCAGAAACCTACATATTTCAGGATAATATTAATCCCATATTTGATGTCCTTGTGGTTTTAAATAGAAAATTGATTGCATTGGATAGAAACCACCTGAATTTGTGTTAAATCGAAAGTGAAAGTAGGATTTTTGACGGTAGACATCTTCGGACTGTCTGTTTTTTCTTATATGCTATTAAATACATGTTAATTTTCGGAGTTAAGCTTCCAATTAGGTACCCCTTCCATGAGATATGAGTGTCACTTAGATTAAACTTAAGATGAATCCTGTATGAAAGCTTAATTATTTTTTTATTTAACATAGATGGAGAATTCTTTAGTGGTATTCTCCTATAGACCCAATCGCATGATAAATGTTCACACTATCCCCGCCTTTACGCAATGGAGAATACACTCCAACCTTAGATTCTTAAAATATTCTCTTACATAATACATTTCCATCTGCAAAAATGTTTTCATTTTATATGTTTACAATTTTAATGTTTAGAAAGCCAAATAAGACAACAATTAACAAAAATAAAACGAATGTTCACCTATGGTCCGTCTGATTTGTAATAACGTCATAGAAATGTATTATTTGGGGTTATCCCATGTAGCTATATATAGCCGTAAGGTAGCTATAGGGGGACTGGTGTTACTTCCCTTGCATTATATGCCAGTGGCGGATTTAGAGGGGGCGTGCGGGGCGTGCGCCCCCCTAAAATTCGCATAGCATATGTTATACAACGTTAATTAAGCAGTTCAATAAATAACTTTTTCATGAATGGTTAACTCGTGACCTGTAGTAAAATATTCTTACACATTGTAAATACACGTTGGATGTGTTCGCTGATTCATATATGTATTCGCCGTCAGTAGTTCAAAGATTATTCCATTCTGATTGGTTCCGAGGTACCAGACATCAACTATTTTCTCACGCTAATTAAACATTATTTCTGCAGTCAATTTTACAACTACATGTACACGTGCTATTTAGAAATTATAAAATGGACGAAAATTCTAGGCCAAGAAAACAAGCAAGATTGGATACATTTCTGATTCCTCGACGAGACGAGAAAAGTCAAAGGTAAACTACAAAGTAAATTCAATCAATACTTCGAATAATTAAATTAACAATTGATCTCATTTATAAAACATACAACGAAAACATATAACGAGAGAATCAGATGATGAAACTGAGACAGTGTGTAGAAACTTGAGTGTCCCAAGAAAATGGTCACTTCTCTTTAAATAATGGTTCAAATAGTTCTTGAATTCGAAATTCTGCAATTTCATATGAAAAAAAAAATATAAGTTTGATTTGTATACAAATACCCGAAAATGTTGCCTTTTACTTTTCAAGTAAAGATCAGTAAAAATACGCGTTGGTATATTGTACATTAAAATACAAAAGTAACATATTAATAAAAAAAATTAGCGGCAATCTCTGCATCTGCCCGAGGTATCTGCAGAAGAAAGTGTGAACAAATCCGTTGTCCGGGTACGTTTATATTATTTATATCTACCAATGGATGGATGTACAATTCGTTTACACATTTTTAACAAAAAATTGTGACTACAATTTATTTGTAATAAATTAATATCTACAACTGCACATGAAAGTGTGAAAATAATCTCGACAAAATGGTTTATGCATATCTCACACCTGATTTCCGTAAACATATTTCTCGAGAACTTTGATACATTTTTTTTGTTTGATCTTTTAGTGCAATGAGGTATTTACGCCCGTTGCTCAAACACTTGATGTCCGTCCGTCCATCCGTCTGTCCGTCCGTCTGTCCCTCTGTAAGATGTCTGCAATCTGCAACTCCCCTGACTGTAACCACGCAATTGATTGACGTTAAGCTATATAATGTACTTGAAATACATTGTAGTTGTGCACAATGGTTTTTAGATTTTTCATTGAAGGCGGGGTGGAGGGGGTAGGAGGATGATTCTGCAACCCGCAACTCCTAAATAACCACTCAATGGATTGAAGTGAAACTTAAACTACAAATTTGACATACACTGTAGTTTGCTCACCACGGTTTTATTTTTAGAATTGGGGGTTAGGGGTAGGAGGGAGATTCTGTAATCTGCTTTTTTGGCGTAAAATCGTGAATTTTCACATGAAATACCCCTCCCCCCCCAAAAAAAAAGTGCGCCTCCCCTAACTTGAAATCCTGGATCCGCCCCTGATCTGTACTGCTTTTGGAAACAATATATTTCGAGTCTGGTCCTTTTGAAAGTCTCCAAATAATACAGTTCTAATATCTCTCCGAAAATTATGGTGGTGTAACAAATTATCGAGAACTGTCCTCTGTTCGCTATATAAGCGGCATTTCAATAGAAAGTGGAAAGAGTCTTCCTTGATAAATCCACAAACACATCTCGAATATGTTATTATACTAGATCGAAACAGATAATACTTTAGCGAGCTATAATTACGACGTAAGCTTGTATATCAATTATTGGATCTTCTATCCCAAACCAAGAAATTTCCTGGAATTTTAGACAGTACAATTTTTCTCTTAAGGTTGATTTTAAACGTATCAAATGTTCTGGTATTTCTGGTTTCGTTGTCTAGACTGTTCCAAAGATTTATGACAGACGGGATGAACAGAGATTGATATAACGATAAGCGACATCTTGGAACATTGTAGTCATTTCTGTTTCGAACAGGATAGTTGGTAACATGATATATCACGAACCAGAGGGGGTAATAAACCACACAGATAAGATGGGGGCGTGTCCATGGTACATGTGATACATTAAGCATAACTGTCTGCGTTCCATCTACTGGATAATTTTCCCCATTCTGTTTCTCGATATAAAGAATCCCTACTCGAATATTCAGTTAACACAGTAACATTACGTGCTGCTTCTATTTGTAATTTGTAATCATGGGAGGGGGGAGAGGGACAGCCGGTGGAATAAAAGTCTTAATACAAGATGTAAATGTCGCTTTACAATAAATTTAGAGATAGGTCACCCTAAATAGAATATCCATTATGAAACGAAAGTTGAAATAGTGATGGTTTGGTTTGGTTTGGTTTGACGGTCTTAAACGCCAATTTCAACAATATTTCAGTTAAATCGTGCCGGTTAGTCTTATTGGTGGAGGAAACCGAAGGACCTGGAGAAAACCACCGATCTGTCGCAAGTCACCGACAAACTTTATCGCATAATGTTGTACACATCGCCCTGATCGGGATTCGAACTCACAACCTGAGTGGTGACAGTCACCGATTGCATAGGTATAGTTGTAAATCCAACTGTCATACGATCACGGCCACCACGTCCCCTAAACAGTGATGGTCATCAATTCCACTAACAGAACGAACAATTACCTCTCTTCTTAACTTTATTCACTAAATACACAAAAGACCACGATATATGACGTTAGAAATCTAGATCTTTGTTCTTGCTTTGATGCTTACTCATGTCGGAACCGCATCGATGGTGCTCGCCTCGACTAAGGTAGATCTATAAAATTGGTATTTGTAATTGCTCCGCTAAGCACGCAGCATTAGAGAGAGAGAGCGGAATTCTGATAATGTGTCCGAGTGGGGGCGACGTGTATATCCGCGGACTGGTTCAGGGAGCTAGCACTATGAAAAATGTTGGTCTAGTACAAAGCGGACCTCATCATCATCTCATTGAAAATTTAAAATTTAAAGGTCTTTTTAGCAATACTTTAAAGAGGTCAGATGTAATTAATTAAGGTAAAAAATATATGACATATCAGTAGACATAGACAATCATATGTGAATTTGAATTGGTGATTGAGTGATTGTTGCTTAACACCACCCTTATTTAGCAATATCATGGCGAGAACAAGTAACATTTTGATGAGATAATGATGATATCTGTTTTGTACTAGACTAGCATGCTGAGTTAGATCTTATAGTGCTAGCTCACAGAAATAATAGTTTACAGATATACATATATGTCTCTCCACTTAAGCACACCATCCCGATGGCAGTAAGGTGGGAGCAAGCTTTCAAAACTAACAAGCAAGTTATTTGGATTCAAAACTACCCTTTTACCTCTTGATTTATTGGTAATTGTTGGTTGCCAGACTTAAAATCCAACTTTTTCTAGACCCCTCCCCCCCATAAAAAAGTGGAGATAAAAAAGATGGTAGTAAAACGGCTGGAGAAGGGTAAGATACAAATTAGCTGATGTGAGTGTGAAGTATAAATGAGTTTCCCGTGATTCTAGATAAACACATGATAATACACGTAGTACCAAGCTGACACAAATCTACCTCTTGTTCATGATTTCAAACTCAAATTCAAATATTTATTATCTTTAAACTAATACAAGTTTGAAATATTAAGAAATAGTCAAGTCTCCTACCCTCAAGCCGTGATCGTATGGTAGTTGGATCTACAACTACATGTGTACCTATGCAATCAGTGCCTATCACCATTGATGTTGTCAGTTCGAATCTCGATCAGGGCGAGGTGTACAACATAATGTAATAAAGTTTGTCAGTGACTTGTGACAGGTCGGTGGTTTTTCCGGGTACTCCGGTTTCCTCCATCAATAAACTGACCGCCACGATATAACTAAAATATTGTTGAAAGTGGCGTTAAACACCACCAAGAAAACAAACCTTCAATTCTAATGATTGCTTTATAAAGTAACCGGCCCTTCAGTGGTTTTCTCCGAGTACTCCGGTTTCCTCAACCAATAAAAATGACCGCCACGATATAACTGAAATATTGTTGAAAGTGTAGTTAAACAACATGACTGCAACCCTTCGATTTACGGCTTCCTACTACAACTTTGGTATCGTCAAACTTTTGAAGTTGTTCTACTTGTCTTGGTGTTGATGGGTTTAACCCAAACATTATAACTGAATATCTAAAGTGAAAATAACACTATGTTTATGTTTTTCATGTTAAAATCCCAAATAAGAAATAATGTTAAATTCTTATATATATATATATACCCCTCTCTCCCCCCCCAAAAAAAAAATTCAAATTGTCCAAATTCCCGATATTTCCAATATTTTAAATTTGAAAATTAGAAAGTGCCAGAGAAATGCCCGTGTCAAGACAGATAAAGGGGTACAACCTGATAACTGGTCAACAATTAGTTTATATGAAGAGTTTGAAGATACCAAAGGGATAATCAGAATCCATAAATCGAAGAATGGCAGACCAGTCAATATCCTTCCCCTCCCCCCCCCCCCCAAGACAAAGGGACAAACAACGATCTACAAAGCATTACACATAAAACTTAAGATCGGAAGGATAAGCAGTTCCTGCTCCACTTGTGACACCCGTCGTGTATAAAATGTATTACGATTCCATATTCCAGTGAGTAAAACTGATGAAAACGATAATGTACAATATTAAATGCCAGTCAGTCACAGTTTAAAGACAACTGGCATTTTTTATACAAGAAAATATTTTTCAATAGAAAAAAATCGAAATCAAAGGTTCTTTTTATTGATTGTTTGTTCTTTCATTGTTTTTTCCCCTGGATTTTTTAACTGGGGGGGGGGGGGGGCTGACAATGTTTCTTTTAAAACTTCCCAGCGCCAATTTTGTTATCCCTGCACGAACTGAACCAATCAGAAAAGGGGAAATGGGGGATTAGGATTAGTTTTGATTATTCTACAAAGAGAAAACTGTTCTAAACTTATGTATGTATCACGGGGAGGACTTGACCACTACACTACATGTAAATTAACCATTGATGTCTGATGTGGCCAACAATGGCATAGTCGACGGCACTTAATTATTATTATAATTATTATTAGTATAAGTATTCAGTATATTTTATGGGCAGTTTTGTTCATTGTACCGTATAATATTTTTATTTTTTATTTTTAATGTTATTGTTTATGAATCAATGTAATGAATTTGCCCCTTGTGGGCCCTCTATTCTAATTGGACAATAAAGTTCTTATTCTTATTCTGATATATATATATATATATATGTCTGAAAATTAAACCAAACAGTGTTAGAATTAGATTTTAGAGCTGTCAATTTTTTGTTCTTCCCTCGACGGGATTTGAACCCACACCATTAATACACTGCAGCACCATTCGCTTAGCCTTACGTCCAGCGCCCTAGACCACTCGACCACATCCACTCCCTATATATATATTTATCAAATTGTCTACAACCCGTCAGGATTAAAGTTAGTTTTCCCGAAAAAAATAAGAACGAAAACGACCAATAAAAGGGAAATTTACCAAAGACAAACAAGTTGAGTATACTGGTAAACTTCTCTGGTATCTAGGGTTAGGGTTAGGGTGTTTAACGCCACTTTCAACAATAGTTCAGAAGTATCGTGGCTGTCAGTTTTATTAGTGGAAGAAACCGGTGTGAGAAATAAATATTATATTTAAAAGCACAATTTTATAAAATATTTGATACTGTGAAGTAACTGTGCATAACGGAAGCAAAGAAAAAAAAATAACAATGAAAAAAAATATTGCCATTACAATATTTTTGTATAGTACATAAAATGTTTATTTTGATAAATTTAGAATAAAAATGTAATCATTCTTTTTATGTTTTGATTATCCCCCTTTTAATATAAAAGTGATAGATTAGGAAAAGTTAAAGTATTCATTCTTTTCATTCAATATAATTAAAATTAGATCGCCGCACTTGCTGACTTGCTTACCCTTCTGGTGTACGTGAGTTCACTCCTGTTTTTTAGTCTAGAGTTTATGTTGCTCAATATTTAGATTACAGTGTAGTGTTTTGTCCTTTTGTCATTTGTACTACTATTTTTGGCCAGGGCCGACTTAACAGCATTATAGGCCCCCGGTCAAAGCAGTGCACTGGCCCCCTACTTACACAACCACTCACATGAATAAAAATGTAAATGGTCGATAAATTAAACATACATTTATTGTGTTGGTACTTCCAACAAAATCAGTGTTTAAACATAAAAAACATGCCGTACATAACATACATAGATTATCACGGGGCCTAATGACTATGCCACCCCCACCCCACTGGCAACTGCCCGTCGTGCTCATTCGTTAAGACGGCGCTGATTTTAGTCATAGTATTATCTGTTCTATTTACGTCTTTTGATTACTCTTTTAGTATCTTCAAAATGTTCATATATTTCCTATCAGAATGAACTCGCATTTTAATGAGATTTATTGAGATCTTTCAAACGTATCGGTGTTGTAATGGTGAGCATGCTCGCCTCGAGTAAGAGCAAAGACTTCATGGCTCGGGTTCAGAATAATGTGTCCGAGTGGAGCGACATGTCTACTCACAGACTGCTGTTTCAGTGAACTAGCACTATACAAATCCAATTAAGCATGCTTGTCTTGTACAATACGTACATTTTATCATCTCATAGAATTTAATTGTTCTCGTCATGATATATTGAAATATTGTTCAGTTTGACGTTAAATAACAATCACTCACCAACTCAGTCCAATGAAAACGCCATTGCTGGCAAAATCTTGTGCGAATCTTAATTCTATTTCGCATTCCCCAAGTAAAGTTTTAGGATTATGTGCTTAACGCCACTTTCAATGACAAATCAGTTATATATTTGCGGGAAGTTTTATTGGTGGAGGACACCAGAGTATCCAGAGGAAACCACCGACCCACCACAAGTCATTGACAAACTTTATTACATAATGTTGTACATCTCGCACTGAACGGGATTCGAACTCACAACATCAGTGGTGATAGGCACCGATTGCATAGGTAGTTGTAAATCCAGCTACCATGCAATCACGGCCACGACGACCCCCTCTTTCGATAATTATGACACACTTTCAATGATATTTCAGTTATATAGTTGCGGGCTGTTTTATTGGTGGGGGACACCAGAGTACCCACAGAAAACCACCGGCCTGTCGCAAGTCACTCACAAACACCATCGTAGTTCGAGTAGTTTCAACTTTACTTAATACAAGTGATTGTAAGTTATCTATTCTTAAATAAAACACAAATATTGGTGTTGTGGCAAAATAGTGTACGAATCATAATCATACTTCGTATTCCCAAAGCAAAGAGTTACAATTATGTATTTAACGCCACTTTCAACAATATGCTTATATAGTTGCGGGCAGTTTTATTGGTGGAGGACACCAGAGGACCCGCAGAAAACCACCGACCTGTCGCAAGTCTGTGACAAACATCTATTTAAATTAACTATCGTAGTTCGAGTAGTTTCGACTTTACTTAATACAAGTGATTGTAAGTTATTTATTCTAATATAAAACACAGATATTGGTGCTGTGGTGTTTTGACGCCACTTTCAACGATATTTCAGTTATATAGTTGCGGACAGTTATATTGGTGGAGGACACCAGAGTCCCCGGAGAAAGCCACCGACTTGTCCCAAGTCACTTTATCACATAGTGCTTTTCGAGTGCGCCTCGCCGTGCGCGAGATTCGAACTCACACCTTTAGTAAATATATTATCGTATGTCGGTCCATGGTATTATAGTCTTTTATGCCTTTCTGTATAATAAAGAAAAACTTATTGACTGTATATTCGGGTAATAACAAGTGTATTGTTCCCCTCGACACCAGCTATTGGCCATGGCTTCGTCTCGAGTAATATTTAGTGTCTAAGAAACAATAAACTTGCCATCTAATATCCATCAGTCAGTAACTGAGTGTACATTTTTTTTTAAATAATACCTCTTTCTCTGTATTATTTAATGAACAGTATACTAATAACTATTATATGCTTTATTTTACAAGAATATTTCTCTGAAAATGTAATATTTTAGTCTCTCAGTCAATTTTACAAATTAAAACTTTTCCAGTGTCAAAAGAAGTCAACAGGAAAACAGCACTGTTTGGTTTAAAACGTAAAACGCAAGGTTGCGCGATTCCAAAGTCTGTCGTAGAAATCGTTCTGACATGTTTTCCCTCGCTTGTTATCTGGTGGATATTTTTGGATGATAATCCTACAATATAAATGTTGCCTTCCACATCAACATCAATCCACCTAGGGTGTGTCAACGTCGGACTGGAGTATGTAAATTGTTTCCTGTCATCTTTGGTGTCGGAAATAGCATGCTTACCGTCTGCACATATGTAGATGTTTTTACCGAGAGAACGAACAAACCAAGCATCTGTATGGTTTTTGCTATCTCTAAGTTGTAGTCCCGTGGCAGATAACCATGTTAACGTACCGTTGTATGCAGTAATAAATTCACCCTCCACGTACTGTAAGCCATGTACAATGGTGGATACTTTTATTGTCTTTGTTAAAGTCATTGTCTTAATATTTATGAGGTAAATATCATCAGAATTTGACGACGCCACCGCCACTGAGTCTTCGTCCATACTGGTAATGTCGCTAAGCGCTTTTGGCAATGAAAGACTTGACAGGTAGACATAATTCTCGTGGTACTTGATAACTTGTCTGTTGATTGAATCGGTCAAAATAAGGAAATTTGGGACAAATATTCCATTTATTCGTCTCGATCCAGTTTTATTTATTTCAATTTCGATGGTTTTGAGGATTTGTATACTTCCGGATACAAAATTCACTTTCCCCAAAATTCCGTTTGTGTTCAGATATGAATCGACTGTTAAATCGCCGAAAGATTCTACATTTGATTGAAATTCATTTAGAAACTTGTTGGGTTCAAAGGTCACTAACGACTTTCTTGGTTGCAAAATCGCTTCTTTCATCTACTTATTTAGATCACAATTCTTTCGGGTTATTCGGCCCATTTCAGCCAAACATTGCTGATCCGAGCCATGTTGAACACAAGTGTCCAGTATAACTTTCCAGTTGTCAACGGTACATTTAATACTGGATAATTCTGTGACTTCATCAGATAAAGTTATGACAGTATTTTTCTTTGAAGAAATTACTTTTTTCTTCATTTTGTCGGAGACTTCATTTAGATGTTTTATAACAACAACCTTGACTTCATCAATGTTCGCTAAAATGTCACCAGTTTTTTTTTCTATCACACCTATATTTTCTTTTCGGTTTTCAATCATTTCATCGATATGTTTACTTTTTTGCTGCAATTCATTGGACAGGTCCACGGCTTTCGTTGATTGTTTTATCCCCGCAGCCGCAGTATCGATGGATATTACATTTTCACATCTCCGGTGTGAAAGTGTTGCGCATAAAGTACAACAGGGTCTCGAATGATCCACGCAGTACACTTCGATTATTTTACCGTTATGTTCGCTACAATAATTTATCCCACGGAAACCTAAGGACATTTTATCCGAATCCATTTCTTCTAACGGTACAATTACGTGGCTTGAACTAATTTTGAACGAGCGGTGAGATTTCTCACACGACTTGCACAAACCCTCCTCACATGTTGGACACCAAGACACTGCCTTCACGCTTTCTGTATTAAATTGGCAGGGATCGCAGAGTTTTTCAGATTGTGTCATTGCTTGTTTGTCAACCATAGAGACGATCAAATTATTAAGTGGTAATCGTTTTACCCATGCTTCAATGTTGTTCTTTAAGTCTCCCAGTGTCACAGTTCTCCGACAAATGGGACATTTGAAATTATTTTTTGTACTTTCGACAGAAGATGAAACAAAAGTAGTGACACAAGATTCACAAAATGTGTGTAAACACGGAAGATATTTTGGTACCTGAAAAGTGTCCAGACAAATGGAACATTTGAGTAAATTCGTATGATCCTCACCTTTCGTCGCCATTTTTATCAAGAATGTTTAAACTTATGTGTATGTGTGTGTGAGAAGCGATTACTTATTTCTATAGAAAGCGAGATAACTCTAGAGATATTAAAACATCTAGTGATTCGGTGTGTATGTCAGAGATCATCAGAAAAAAAATCACATTGTAGAGTTATCAAAAAACTATCCAAATTAAATTAGATCTTTAATCAGTTCCTTTTTTCTGGGTTAGGTTATGGTGTTTAACGCCACTTCCAACAATATTTCAGTTAAATCGTGGTGGGTACTCTCATAGATCATCATACGTTCAGCTTCCCTCTACGTTAGAATTGATTGGTCAATTGTATTGGTGGAGGAAACAGGGGTACTCTCATAGATCACCATACGTTCAGCTTCCCTCTACGTTAGAGTTGATTGGTCAATTGTATTGGTGGAGGAAACAGGGGTACTCTCATAGATCATCATACGTTCAGTTTCCCTCTACGTTAGAGTTGATTGGTCAATTGTATTGGTGGAGGAAACAGGGGTACTCTCATAGATCATCATACGTTCAGCTTCCCTCTACGTTAGAGTTTATTGGTCAATTGTATTGGTGGAGGAAACAGGGGTACTCTCATAGATCATCATACGTTCAGCTTCCCTCTACGTTAGAGTTGATTGGTCAATTGTATTGGTGGAGGAAACAGGGGTACTCTCATAGATCATCATACGTTCAGCTTCCCTCTACGTTAGAGTTGATTGGTCAATTGTATTGGTGAAGGAAACAGGGTGACAATTTTTCTTTTAAAATTTCCCAGCGCCAATTTTGTTATCCCTGATCGAACTGAACCTATCAGAAAAGGGGAAATGGGGGATTAGGATTAGTTTTGATTATTCTACAAAGAGAAAACTGTTCTAAACTTATGTAAGTATCACGGGGAGGACTTGACCACTACACTACATGTAAATTAACCATTGATGTCTGATGTGGCCAGCAATGGCATAGTCGGCGGCACTTAATTATTATTATAATTATTATTAGTATAAGTATTTAGTATATTTTATGGGCAGTTTTGTTCATTGTAACGTATAATATTTTTATTTTTTATTTTTAATGTTATTGTTTATGAATCAATGTAATGACTTTGCCCCTTGTGGGCCCTCTATTCTAATTGGACAATAAAGTTCTTATTCTTATTCTGATATATATATTTTCAGACGTATATAATATTTAGTATTAACCTAGTATCCTTTAAAGTAACTTTGAGATCCAGTGGGACAGATATATTGTATGGTTGTCACTTGCTTCTAGACGTTTGTATAATATACTTTATTTCCTGTGACTGTATAATGAATATTCTTCATTATCCTATCCAATATATTAAAAATTGCTGAGTTAGATTGCTGTCAAATTATAATATTAAGTATATATGTACCATCTACACACGCTTATACACATGTCTTACGCCTATCCCTAGATTTGCCTTACGAGACAAGGTAACACTACGACTATTGAAGCTCCTTTTTTAGGGAGTGGATGTAGTCGAGTGGTCTAGGGCGCTGGACGTAAGGCTAAACGAATGGTGCTGCAGTGTATCAATGGTGTGGGTTCAAATCCCGTCGAGGGAAGAACAAAAATTTGACAGCTCTAAAATCTAATTCTAACACTGTTTGGTTTAATTTTCAGACGTATATATATTTATATATATATATATCTTACAAATTTTACATCAATATATATCATATTTTTTTCTTTCAAAATTTGCACATCACAATTGCAAGTTATCAAATAGTTTACAACCCGTCATGATTAAAGTTAGCTTTCCCGAAAATATAAGAAAGAAGACGACCATGCACTTTCAACAATATTTCAGTTGTATCGTGGCTGTCAGTTTTATTAGTGGAAGAAACCGGTGTGAGAAATAAATATTATATTTAAAAGCACAATTTTATAAAATATTTGATACTGTGAAGTAACTGTGCATAACGGAAGCAAAAAAAAAATAATAATAATAACAATGAAAAAAAATGTTGCCATTAAAATATTTTTGTATAATACATATAATGTTTATTTTGATAAATTTAGAATAAAAATGTAATCATTCTTTTTATGTTTTGATTATCCCCCTTTTAATATAAAAGTGATAGATTAGGAAAATTTAAAGTATTCATTCATTTCATTCAATATAATTAAAATTAGATCGCCGCACTTGCTGACTTGCTGACTTGCTTACCCTTATGGTGTACGTGAGTTCACTTCTGTTTTTTAGTCTAGAGTTTATGTTGCTCAATATTTAGATTACAGTGTAATGTTTTGTCCTTTTGTCATTTGTACTACTATTTTTGGCCAGGGCCGACTTAACAGCATTATAGGCCCCCAGGCAAAGCAGTGCACTGGCCCCCTACTTACACAACCACTCACATGAATAAAAATGTAAATGGTCGATAGATTAAATATACATTTATTGTATTGGTACTTCCAACAAAATCAGTGTTTAAACATAAAAAACATGCCGTACATAACATACTTAGATTATTACGGGGCCCAATGGCTATGCCACCCCCACCCCCCTGGCAACTGCCCGTCATGCTCATTCGTTAAGACGGCGCTGATTTTGGTAGTATCTGTTCTATTTACGTCTTTTCATTACTCTTTTAGTATCTTCAAAATGTTCATATATTTCTTATGAGAATGAACTCGCATTTTAATGAGATTTATTGAGATCTTTCAAACGTATCGGTGTTGTAATGGTGAGCATGCTCGCCTCGAGTAAGAGCAAAGACTTCATGGCTCAGAATAATGTGTCCGAGTGGAGCGACATGTCTACTCACAGACTGCTGTTTCAGTGAACTAGCACCATAAAAATCCAATTAAGAATGCTTGTCTTGTACAATACGTACATTTTATCATCTCATAGAATTGAATTGTTCTCGTCATGATATATTGAAATATTGTTCAGTTTGACGTTAAATAACAATCATTCACCAACTCAGTCCAATGAAAACGCCACTGCTGGCAAAATAGTGTACGAATCTTAATTCTATTTCGCATTCCACAAGTAAAGGGTTAGGATTATGTGCTTAACGCCACTTTCAATAACATTTCAGTTATATATTTGCGGTCAGTTTTATTGGTGGAGGACACCAGAGTATCCGGAGGAAACCACCGACTCTGCTCAAGTCATTGACAAACTTTATTACATAATGTTGTACATCTCGCCCTGAACGGGATTCGAACTCACAACATCAATGGTGATAGGCACCGATTGCATAGGTAGTTGTAAATCCAGCTACCAGGCGATCACGGCCACGACGACCCCCTCTTTCGATAATTATGACACACTTTCAATAATATTTCAGTTATATAGTTGCGGTCATTTTATTGGTGGAGGACAACAGAGTACCGGAAGAAAACCACAGACCTGCCGCAAGTCACTGACAAACACCTATTTAAATGAACTATTGTAGTTCGAGTAGTTTCGACTTTACGTGATTGTAAATTATTTATTTTAATATAAAACACAGATATTGGTGTTATGGTGTTTTAGCGCCACTTTCAACGATATTTCAGTTATACAGTTGCGGGCAGTTATATTGATGGAGGACACCAGAGTGCCCGGAGAAAGCCATCGACTTGTCGCAAGTCACTGACAAACTTTATCACATAATGCTTTTCGAGTGCGCCTCGCCATGCGCGAGAATCGACCTCACACCTTTAGTAAATAAATTATCGTATGTCGGTCCATGGTATTATAGTATCGTCTGCCGTTCTGTATAATAAAACACATATTAACTGTATATTCGGGTAATAACAAGTTTATTGTTCGCCTCGAAAGAAAATATTGGCCTTGGCTTCGTCTCGAGCAATAGTTGGTGTCTAGGAAACAATAAACTTGCCATTTAATATCAGTCAGTAACTAAATGTATATTGTAAAATAATTCCTCTTTCTCTGTATTATTTAATGCACAATATACTATTAACTATTATTTGCTTTATTTTACAAGAATATTTCTCTGAAACAAAAACGTAGATATCTAATTTAGTGCGCATGACGCGTTTCTGGAATAACCTTCATTAGGTATGCTGAAAGACAAATAATTTTAAAATCTTTGGGAGCAAGAAACCCAAAGGAAATAAACAAGATAGCGAAAAACTGCTAAGGTCACTTATTAAAGACAAACGTGTAGCAGCTGATTTTTTCTTTTATTTCAAAGATGCAGAGCTGAATGGTAAAATAAATGTTATGTTATTGACTGTCTGAAATTAATAATTTCAAAAAGTAGAAAATCAATTAAGTTGTCCAATACACTGTGTACTGACAGAAAACAATTCTCAATTCTGAAGATAGATGGCATATTTTACCAAGATACCAAAGGGATAAGCAGAAGCCGTAAATCGAAGGACAGATATTACAAACAGAAAAGGGACAAACAACGATCTACAAAACATTACACATGAAACTAAAGATCAAGCAACACGAATCTCACGAAAAACCGGAGTGAACTCGTGTGCTCCGGATGGGCAAGCAGTTCCTGCTCCACATGTTGCACCCGTCGTGTTACTCTTATTACAAATCAATTCTTCCAAGAAACAGAATATCAATCAATTTGTCCAAAATACTGTGTACTGACAGAAACAAATCTTCAATACTGAAAATGTAAAATTGTCTCAGTCAATTTTACAAATCAAAACTTTACCAGTGTTACAAGTAGTCAAAAGGAAAACGGCACTGTTTGGTTTAAAACGTAAAATCCAAGGTTTCGAGATTCCAAAGTCTGTCGTAGATATCGTTCTGATATGTTCTCCCTCGCTTGTTATCTGATGGATATCATTGGAATTAAATCCTACGATATAAACGTTTCCTTCCATATCAACATCAATCCCCCTAGGGTTGATCAAATTTGGATTGGAATATGTAAATTGTTTCCTTTCGTTTTTTGTGCAGGAAATAGCATTCTTACCGTCTGCACATATGTAGCTGTTTTTACCGAGAAAACGAACAAAATAAGCATCTGCATGGTTTTTGCTATTTCTAAGTTGTAGCCCCGTGGCAGATAACCACGCTAACGTACCGCTGTGTGCAACAACAAATTCACCATCCACGAACTGTAAGCCATATAAAGTGGTGGAGACTTTAATAGTCTGTGTTAAAGTCATTGTCTTAATATTTATGAGATAAATATCATCAGAATACGCCGACGCCACCGCCACTGTGTCTTGTTCCATGTTGGTAATGTCGCTCAACTTTTTTGGCAATGACAGGCTTGACAGGTAGACATAATTCTCGTTGTACTTGATAACTTGTCTGTTGATTGAATCGGTAAAAATAAGGAAATTTGGGACAAATATTCCATTTATTCGTCTCATTCCAGTTTTATTTATATCAATTTCGATGGTTTTGAGGATTTTTATACTTCCGGATACAAAATTTACTTTCCCAAAAATTCCGCTTGTTTTCAGAAATGAATCGAGTGTTAAATCAGCGAAAGATTCAACATTTGTTTGAAATTCACTTAGAAACTTGTTGGGTTCAAAGGTCACTAACGACTTTCTTGGCTGCACAATCGCTTCTTTCATCTACTTATTTAGATTAAAGTTCTTTCGGGTTATTCTGTCCATTTCAACCAAACATTGCTGCTCTGAACCATGTTGAACACAAGTGTCCAGTATAACTTTCCAGTTGTCAACGGTACATTTAATACTGGATAATTCTGTGACTTCATCAGATAAAGTTATGATAGTATTTTTCTTGGAAGAAGTTACTTTTTCCTTCATTTTGTCTGTGACGTCATTTAGATGTTTTATAACAGCATCCTTGACTTCATCAATGTTCGCTAAGATCTCACCAGTTTTTTTTTCTATCACACCTATATTTTCTTTTCGGTTTTCAATCATTTCATCGATATGTTTATTTTTTTGTTGCAATTCATTGGACAGGTCCACGGCTTTCGTTGATTGTTTTATCCCCGCAGCCGCAGTATCAATGGATATTACATTTTCACACTTCCGATGTGAAAATGTTCCGCATAGAGTACAACAGGGTCTCGAATGATCCACGCAGTACACTTCGATTATTTTACCGTTATGTTCGCTACAATAATTTATCCCACGGACACATAGGGACATTTTATCCGAATTCATTTCTTCTAACGGTACAATTACGTGGTTTGAAAACATTTTGAACGAGCGGTGATATTTCTCACATGTCTTGCACAAACCCTCCTCACATGTTGAACACCAAGATACTGCTTTCACGCTTTCTGCATTAAATTGGCAGGGATCGCACAGTTTTTCAGATGTTGTCATTGTTTGCTTGTCAACCATGGAGACGATCAAATTATTAAGTGGTAAACTTTTTGCCCATGCTTCAATGTTGTTCTCTAAGTCTCCCAGTGTCACAAATCTTCGACAAATGGGACAATTGAAATTCTTTTTTGGACTTTCACTTTCGACAGAAGAAGAAATAAAAGTCGTGATACAAGATTCACAAAATGTGTGTAAACACGGAAGATATTTTGGTACCTGAAAAGTGTCCAGACAAATGGAACATTTGAGTAAATTCGTATGATCCTCATCCTTCGTCGCCATTTTTATCAAGAAGGTTTAAACTTCCGTGTATGTGTGTCTGATACAAAAAGCGATTACTTATTTCTATATTTAGTAGAAAGCGAGATAACTCTAGAGATATTGAAACAGCTTGTGATTCGGAATCTCTCTGAAAATGTGTATATCATAGATCATCATACGTTTCAGCTTCCCTCTACTTAGTCAAACCTGTATTAAGAGGTCACTTTTGGGACAAGAACAAATGGCCTTATCAGACAGGTGACCTCTTTAAAGAGGGTCAATTCACATGAAATTTTCTATGACATGACAAGAAAAAGGTGACCCTTTAATACACGTGACTGCCTTATAGAGGTGACCGCAAGTGTAGGTTTGACTGTACTACGTGAGATTTGATGATTAAATAATGAGTTAGAATTATTTCTTAATTAACAAAACATGATGTAAACATGCTGTTACCAAGGGATCAGTGAAGGGACTAAGAAATATTTTCTCTTTATTAAACTTATCCATTTAAAATATTATCTTTAATTCCTACCCCTTTTCCTGACAGCTTCAAGTAGTGCAGGGATCAAATGCCATCTTTGGTAAAAAAAATAATAATTAGCAATTAACAACAAAAAAAACCTGGCACTGTGATATTTTGAGGGAAATAAATGTCTCTCATATTTTTCGGAAGGTATTGTTTTAATCTAAGTCTACATGCGCAGGAAAAAAAATATTATTGTCAAATATATATAATAGGATTTTACAACTTCTCTCCAGTATCATACAAACATAAGTCTGACAGAGTGCATGACGGATAATAAGTGTATAAGCATTTATAATGTAGACAAAAATAAATAATAACAGGCAAGTAAAATTAGGGGTGGTGGGGGGTGGGAGTTATGTTCCTTCAGTGAATCGCCTACTGTTCTAAATGAATAATGATAACAAAATATTTCGAGCCAGGTCTTTTTGAGAGTCTACAAATAGTATAGTTCTAATATCTATCTATATATAAGCGGCATTTCAATAGAAAGTGGGAAGCATCCTTCCTGATTAATCCACAAGCACATCTCGAATATGTTACTATATTAGATCGAAACAGATAATGCTTTAGCGAACTAAAATAACGACGTAAGGTTGTATATATAGATTATTGGATCTTCTATCGCAAACTAAAAAAATTCCTGGAATTTTAGACAGCACAACCTTTCTCTTAAGGTTGACTTTAAGCGTATGAAATGTTCTGGTATTTCTGGTCTCGTTGTCTAGACTGTTCCAAAGATTTATGACAGACGGGATGAACGAAGATTGGTATAACGATAAGCGACATCTTGGAACATTGTAGTCATTTCTGTTTCGAACAGGGTAGTTGGTAATATCACGAACGAGAGGGGGTAATAAATCACACCATCCCGACTCCGAGCAAACCAGTATTTGTTCTTACTATGTAATGCTACGTCCTAATTTACTAGTTGTTGATCAAACCGACTGACTGGGGATCGAATCCACCACTCGAGGGGAGAACCATGTCCATGAGATGGTCAATTCACGCTAGCCATGAGGCGGTCAATACACGCTAACCATAAGGTGGTTAATACACGCTAACCATGACGCGGTCAATTCACGCTAACCATGAAGCGGTCAAAGCACGCTAGCCATGAGAAGGTCAGTATGAATTGGGTAGTGCATGTTGGTGGAGGGCAATTTTTTCTAGGAGACCTGAAAGTGGGGGGGGGGGGGATTGTGGAAGTGGACTGGAAGTGGGGGGAAGCTCTCAGAAGATGTTAGTAAGGTGGAAACAAGCTTTCAAGACTAACAAGCAAAAAAGTAGCTGTGCTTCAAAAATATTCTTTTACCTCTTAATTTATTGGTAATTGTTGGTTGCCAGGCTTAAAATCCAGCTTTTTCTAAAATTTCCCCTCCCCGAAAAAAGTGGGGGTTGTGATGGTAGTAGAAGGGCTGGAGTAGGGTAAGATACAAAATAGCTGATGTGAGTGTAAAGTATACATGGCTCCCCTGTGATCCTACATGTAGTACCAAGCTGACACATGTGTACCTCTTGTTGTTCATGATTTCAAGCTCAAACTCAAATATTTATTATCTTTAAACAAGTACAAGTTTGAAATATTAAGAAAAAGTCATATCTCCTGCCCTCAAGCCATGATCTATGGTAGTTGGATTTACAACTACTTATACAATCAGTGCCAATCACCACTGATGTTGTGAGTTCGAATCTCGATCAGGGCGAGGTGTACAGCATTATGTGATAAAGCTTGTCAGTGACTTGCGACAGGTCGGTGGTTTTCTCCGGGTCTTTCGGTTTTCTCCACCAATAAAACTGGTCGCCACAATATAGCTGAAATATTGTTGAAAGTGTCGTTAAACTTCATAACTCTATCCCTTCGATTTACGACTTCTGACTACAACTTTGGAATCGTCAAACTTTTCAAGTTTTTCTACTTGTCTTGATGCTGATGGGTTTAACCAACACCAAATACTACCCGGCATTTAAAGTGAAAATAACATGTATTTCCGTTCTTCATGTTGAAATCAAAACAAGAAATAATGTGAAATTCATATATATATATACCACCACCACCCAAAAAAATATTTATAAATTGTCCAAATTCCCCATATTTTAAATTTGAAAATTAGAGAGTGTTAGAGAAATGCCCGTGTCAAGACAGATAAAGGGGTACAACTGGTAACTGGTCAATAATTAGTATATATGAAGAGTTTGAAGATACCAAAGGGGTAATCAGAATTCATAAATCGAAGAATGACAGACAAGACACTACACCCCTCCCCCTCCCAATAATAAACAAAAGGACAAACAACGATCTACAAAGCATTGCACATAAAACTTTTGATCGAAAGAGTAAGCAGTACCTGTTCCACTTAAAGCGCCCGTCGTGTATAAAATGTATTACGATTCCATATTCCAGTGGGAAACACTGATGAAAACTATAATGTACCAAATTAAATGGCAGTCAGCCACAGTTTAAAGAAGAAAATATTTTTCATTATCAAATAGAAATCAAAGGTTTTTTTTATTGCTCGTTTGTTTTTTCTTTGCTTTTTTCCCTGGATTTTTAATTTGGGGGGGTGGGGTGGGGGAAGGGGGAGGGGGAGGGTAATAAAAGAAACAATTTTAATAGGATTAGTTTTACAACAATATATATCATATTTTTTTTCTTTCAAAATTTGTACATAACAATTGCAAGTTATCAAATGGTCTGCAGCCCATCATGATTAATGTTAGAGAGAAGACGACCAATAAAAGGGACATTTACCAAAGACAAACAAGTTCAGTATACTGGTAAACTTTTCTGGTATCTAGGGTTAGGGTTAGGGTGTTTAACGCCACTTTCAACAATATTTCAGTTGTATCGTGGCGGTCAGTTTTATTGGTGGAAGACACCGGAGTGAGTGAGAAATAAATATTATATTTAAAAGCACAATTTTATAAATATTTGATACTGTTAAGTAAGTGTGAATAACGGAAGCAATGAATACTAATAATGATAATAACAATGAAAAAAATGTTGCTATTAAAATATTTTGTATAATACATAAAATGTTTATTTTGATAAATTTAGAATAGAAATGTAATCATTCTTTTTATGTTTTGATTATCTCCCTTTTAATATAAAAATTTAAAGTAGTCATTCATTTCATGAAATACAGTTGACTCTCATTGTCTCGAATTCGGTTGACTCGAATTTCCGGTTGAGTCGAATTTTTATCGAAGTCCCGAACTTCGTTGTGTATAAATATATATAATTTGACTCCTGTTGAGTCGAATTCGGATGAGTCGAAATTTCGGTTGTCTCGAATAAAAGTTTTGGTCCCGAGATGTAAAAAGCCATATTATTTACATTCGTTAAGTCAAATTTACCTGTCAAAACATGTGTATTACCTTAGGATTAAAATCGGATCACAGGTGAAACATCATCTCATTGAATTTGACATTTTTACCTTAGGCTATTTCACATGTTTATTTCACAATCTGTAAAATTAATTAGTGATAATATTTGAATTGGCTTGGTATTATGACACAGGTTAGATGTGTACAATCAAAAAATATCGATTCATAATAAGCGCACTTGGGTCGGCATACATCAATGATTATGAAAAGTACATAATGAATTATTTGTCGGAAATTAATTTTGATTAAAGAAGAATAGTTTTCTTCTACACTTTATTGAATAATAAAAACACACCATTTATTGTAAATAAACAGTATTGCATAAAGAAAAATACGTCATGATGGGTGAAGTTTAATGACAATGCAACAGGTGAAAAACATAAACAAAACGGATAAACATATTCATTCACACAAAAAAAGATATCTAGAAGTTATCAGTCGTTTCACAAGATTCAAAGAATTTAACGGAGAGAAAAAAACAGCAACAAAAACATCGAATATGTTTAAAATCGTTCCGAGAATAGGGACATGCGATGCTGGTTTTAGCTCTTCAAAATTTCGCTCGAGTTGTCTCCCTTTCGTTGTTAAACAAACCACACTTCCGGTATCTTCGTAGCTCCTCTTGAGTCGAACTACGGTTGACTCGAATTTTTTCCATGGTCCCATCGAATTCGAGATAACCAGAGTCAACTGTTTGTATATTTAAAATTAGATCGCCACACTTGTTCATTGAAAATCAAATTGCGTGCAGATATCTAATTTTAATAAGATTGTCACTTCATTTTAATATGATTTGAAGTGTCTCCCTTTCAATATAAAAGTGATAGATTAGAAAAATTTAAAGTATTCATTCATTTCATAAAATATATTCAAAATTAGATCGCCACACTTGTTCATTGAAAAACAAATTGCGCGCGGAGATTAAAGCGACGATATATTATGGGTTAGGGTTATGGTATTTAACACCACTTTCAACAATATTTCAGCTATATCGTGGCGCTACGATATATAATGAATTTATTAATGTTATCCATTTTATTTGCATCTATAAATCTAAATATACACATAAAAAAAATATGTAAGTGAGTGAGTGAGTGATTGTTGTTTAACGCAAATTCAGCATATTTTCAGCTATATCATGGTGAGAACAAGTTAATTTTCAATGAGTTGATGATGAGGTCCGCTGTGTACTAGACCAACACGCTGAATTGGATTTTTATTGGTGCTAGCTCACTGAAATAACAGTCCGCGGGTAGACATGTCGCTCCAACCAATCTTTGGTCTTTCTCCTTAATGCTGCGTGCTTAGCGGAGAAGCAACAAATACCAATTGTATAGTCTTTGGTTTGACCCGACCGGGGCTCGAACCCACGAGCTGCCACACATTAGGCGAGCACGCTTACTATTACTCCACCGATGCGGTTAAAATATGTAATCTTTTCATATTTTATACATATTAATGAGGTTTCTTTTTTTCTTCTGCATCTAATTATAAACAGATGTAAGAAAAGTGACAGATCATGTTGCACGCTATAATTCTACCGTAGCCTTTCATCTTTTATCACAGTGTAATATTTTTGTCGGAAACCAACGAAAAGTCAAACTGCACGTGTTGTTAATTGTTAATGTATCATATCGCGAGTGAACCGCATCGATGATGTAATCGTTAGCGTGCGCGCCTCGAGTCAATATAGCAGATCGTTCGAGCCCCGGTCGGGTCAAACCAAAGACTATGAAATTGGTATGTGTTGCTTCTCCGCTAAGCACGCAGCATTAAGTAGAAAGAGCAAAGACTGGTTGGCTCGGAATCAGAATAATGTGTCCGAGTGGAGCGATATGTCTACCCGTGGACTGTTGTTTCAATGAGCTAGCACTATTAAAACAAGCTCAGCTTGTTGGTCTAGAACAAAGAGGATCTCATCATCATCTCATTGAAAATTAACTTGTTCTCATCATGATATAGCTGAAGAAATGCTGAATTGGCGTTAAACAACAATCACTCGCTCACTCATAACTCATATCAAGAGAGGGGAAAAAAGAGGAGTTCACCAACAGTATACTCATTCACTTATCCAGAGATATACTAAGAAATCTACACAACAAAAGGGAAACCCATCTCATGTTTATGAATTAATGAATTTGAATTAGGCCGGACAAGCCCTCCCAATTAATAAACATGAGATGTGCCTCTAACTTAAATTTTCTTATTTTATGAAACACATAACCGTCTATGAATCAATGGGATTTTTCTGTAGGCTAAACACAATTTATCCTGCAATCAGTACATTTGCTGTACAAATATGCTATACGAATACATTTTTGCTTTATTCGTACTAGACGAATACACTTTTCAGCCTATGAACAAACTTTTCAGCCTGCGAATGTAGCTATGTACAGCGGAGGGCGCAGACAAGTATGAAACTGGTACTAATGTAACGCGGACCCTTGACAACATTTATGAAAGGCGAGGAATGACGCTTGTTTCTGTCCTTTTTGTTTAAATCTGACAAGTTTTCTGACTTTTTTGACATTGCAGGATAACCACAATATACGTACATTGTCGTTAAATATAAAATTCATTTGTACTCGCTGCGAAACAGGCCTGAAAAGCTCGCCCAGGGCTCGCTATTCTGCCTGTTTCTAAAGCTCGTACAAATAAATTTTATATTTACCGACAATGTACGTATATTGTATATGTATCTAATTGTATGTTTATATTTTATGTATATGATTTCTTTTCTCAATAAAATATTGTTTACACTAAGCACATTATAAATGCTTTACTTAAAATAAAAGGTTAACGTGTGGTGTGTAGATAGATACATGACACCATTCATATTACATTTAATTATTAAACTATTTATAAATGTTTTTATTAATAAAGGTGGCTCTCTTGAAGTTGTCCGATTCAACAGTCTCCGTCAGTTCTCTGATTTTTAATTAAAAAAGCGGCAAATCAGATCAGGGCCATCTTAGCAGCATCATGGTCCCCGGACAAAGCAGTGCACTCTGGTACCTACCTACACAACCACTCACAGGAATAACGAAAGTAAATGGTTGATATATTTAAACATATATTTATTTATTGGGACTTCCAACAAAATCAGTGTTTAAACATTAAAAAGGCATGCGTACACAAAATACGTAGAATATCATCATGGGGCCTTTGTGCTCGTGGGGCACCTGGGCAACTGCCCAGCGTGTCCATGCGTTCGAACGGCACTGAATCAGATGCCTCCACTTTCTGCTTCCATTTATATTTTTATGTCAACAATGCAGCTAACCGAAGTGTGAATGAAAGTTCGATTTTGATTGGTCGAATTTCCGAACCAGAATCCAATCAAAAAATAGCTGTTGTCTGCTGGGTATTTATCATCTACTTTTAGTAAAATAAGGTTAATAAATGTATATTCCGAGGGATTGTGAACATTCATGCCCACTACAAACTTATTTTTTCTTTATATTAAAAAGTCATGTTCTAATAAGTTTATTGATTGGCTTAGCACCGGAAAGCTGGTTAGGGATAGGGTTAGGGATTTTGATGTTTAACGCTACTTTTAACAATATTTCAGTTATTTCATGACGATTAGTTTTATTGGTGGATGAACCGGAGTACCAGGAGAACCACCGACTTGCCGCAAGTCACTGACAGACGGGTTAACTTTACCACATAATGCTGTATCGAGTACACCTGACATTGACCGGTATTAGAACTCACAACTTTAGTGGTGATATACACTGATCATTAACGATGCTAGAGGGGGATGGGGCGGCACTTTTGGTTGTTTGGTGTGATGATGCTTAACGCCACCTTAAACAATATTTCAGTTATATCGTGGCGGTGAGTTTTATTGGTGGAGAAAACCACTGACCTGTCGCAAGTCACTGACAAACTTTATCACATAATGCTGTACACCTCGCCGAGATTCGAACTCACAACATCAACAACCACGACGGCCCCATTTAGCTAAATAAATAAAATATGTAGTAAAAATGGTATCACAGGAAGACAACGTTCACTCTTTCATTTCAAGAGAATAAGTGTTGAATTATTTGAAATATGCAAATCGCAGTGAAATTTGTCAGTAAATTGTGGCAAATCTTTGGTTTTCTCCACTGATTTCCTCGACTAATATATCTTACCTTTATGATATAAATGAAATATTGTTGAAAGTGGTGGATCATATGTATATAACATTTGAAGATAAGAAAGGGGTAATCAGAAGCCGTAAATTGAAAACGGACAGAGAATACAATGGCTAAAAGATAAACGATGAAAGGACAAACAATGATCTACAAAACACAACATAAAGATTGAGCAATACAAACCCACTATATGTGAAGGTAAACTCGGGTGTTCCAGAAGGGTACTCAGTTCCTGCTCCGTAATTGGTACTCGTCGTGTTAATCTTGTTACAAACCCAATAATAAATTGTGAATGTGGAAATGTTCGGATTTGTCAGAGAATTGTGGCATAACTGACGACCATGATGTAACTGATATAAGACTGGGTTTCAGAGTTACTGTGACACAAGCTACTTAAGGGTGATCTGAATCAGATGTAGGAAGAAGAGTTTGAAGATACCAAAGGGGTAATCAGAATCAGTATATCGAAGAAGAACAGACAACACAATGGCCAAAGGAAAAAGTACAAAAGGACAAACAACGATTTACAAAACATACATTTAAAACTAAAGATCGAGTAACACTAACCCCACTAAAGACCGGGGGTTAACTCGGGTGCTCCGGAAGGGTAAGCAGGTCCTGCTCCACTAGCGACACCCATCGTGTTAATCCAGTTACAAACGCGGTATTAGATTATGTAAAGATATGTAAGAGTACATACAATCAAGGTCCATCTTCTCATGCAATAACATTATAACATTCGACTCTACTTTCTACACGAATATACCTCTCATAAAACTACAAATTGAACTGTACATACAAATACCTTGTTTTAAGAAGGGACAAATCTTATTTTGTAAAAAGCCACTCTAATTCTACCCAAAAGGTCTCTGAAACTGATATCATCATAAAGATCGTTTTAGATTGATAACTTACATACATTTGTTATGATTGATGGGTGTGTTTTTCAACAGACAGTCGGTATTCTTATGGATACCTATTGTGTGTACTATTCTTACCTATTTGGGCCTTTATTAGTATGAGGCAGACTTCATACAAAGGATTCTTAAGAAAAACGAAAAGAAGCTATACCGATCCTTTAGGAGGAAACACCAGCAGCTAGATCTTTTCAACAGTTACCTTTATCTCGAAATTGATCGATTGATTGAGTGAGTGATTGTTGTTTAACGCCAATTCAGCCTTTTTTCAGCTATAACATGGCGAGGACAAGTTAATTTTCAATGAGATGATGGTGAAGTCCGCTTTGTACTAGACCAACACCTTGAGTTGGGATTTTTATAGTGCTAGCTCACTGAAGTAACCGTCCGCAGGTAGACATGTCGCTCCACTCGGACACATTATTGTGATTCCGAGCCAACTTTGCCCTTTCTCCGTAATGCTGTCTGATTAGCGGAGAAGCAACAGATGTCAATTTTTTATTCTTTGGTTTGACCCGACCAGGGCTCGAACCCACGATATACCGCACTCGAGGCGAGCACGCCAATCATTACGCCACCGATGCGGTCGAAATTGAGTGAGTGCCGATTAATAATGAAATTTAAATCAAAAGAGATTGTTTCCCATTGTGAACTTTCCATTTATATGTAGGAACATTCCAGCAGCACCTGTATATGTAATGCATATCTCTCATATGATACGATATGTCATGGCTTCTTGTTGCGATCACGATTTCTATTGATAGAGGGTTGCTGCGAACTACGAAGCCATTAAACCAAGTGTTCCTAGTGGTGAAGTTGAAGTCATCACTTCTAAAGTTATGGTGTCGCCACCATGGTTTGATTAACCGTTACTGAATATCTGGGTCACAAATGGCTACGGATTTGTTCCGTTTGTCATAATCCCAACCCGGTCCGTTCTTCATTCATGGCTTATTACACAAGAGCAACACGACGGGTACAACTAGAGGGACAGAAACAGGTAGCCCATCCGGGTCACCTGAGTTCAGCCCTCTCCCTGTTTCAATATTAGTTTTTTGTGTAGTATTTTGCAGATAATTGTTTGTTGTTTTGTTTTTTCTCGTTTTGCCATTGTCATGTCTGTCTACATTGATGGCTTCTGGTTACCCCTTTGATATCGTCAGACTTTTCAAATATTTTCCATGAGAATGATGATACATTCATATTTTATCCAATTTGTAACTACAAAAAATGGGGGAAATGAGACTGCCCTTTATATAGAGTGATTTGCTATGTAGAGTTGCTCTTAAAGGAAGATTTGAATGTATTCATTTATTTCACCGAAAACACCACTGCTGTCAAAATCATCTTACTTTGTGTTATCTAAGTGAGTGAATAATCGTATCATTCGGACGTTTTTCATTTGTATTGTTGGTTGCATCCCGGCAACCGCGTTCAATCGTGGTAGACTATTTCTTCATATGAGGTGAACTTCAAGCTGCTAAAGCAATCACACTCGGGTTAACAGCTTCCGATGTTCACCTAAAAGTAATATGACAATGTTGATGACGAAGAAGAAAACCCGGTGGACAACCGAAGCATACATAATGTGGAAGGAGACAATAGGTTGTCGCCAGGGGTCTACAATGGCCGACAACCAGGAAGTATGTTGGTTGAAAATCTTTCTTTTTTTCAGTCCGCTTTCGCAATTGTAATTTCTAGACCCGGAAATTATTTTGTTGTCTTCTACAAAATAAAACATTCAAGTTTTAAACATATTAGAGTAGTTTCGGGATAATAAAACAGTTATTGCCTTCAGATGAGTTGAACATAAAGTTGTCAAACCTGGAGAGGGTGACAACTTTCGATGTTCACCTCATATGAAAGCAATAATTGTATATTATATTATACCTCGCTGTCTATGAATGATTTGTATTGGATCATTTATGGTCACATAACCTTACACAATATATGTATTCGGTGAGAACCTGAAAATTTTTCAGCTCAGGCGAGGTATACTCAATACAACATTTATGTGATAAAGTTTGTCAGTGATTTGCGACAGGTCGGTAGTTTTCTTCGCGTACTACGGTTTCTTCCACCAATAAAACTGATCGATACGATATAGCTGAAATATTGTTGAATGTGGCGTTAAACACCATAACCATCACAATTTGTCAGTAAATTGTGGCAAATCTTTTGTGTAAGCTGATTTCCTCCACTAATATAACTAACCTTTATGATATAACTGAAATATTGTTGAAAGTGGTGGATCATATGTATGAAAAATGTGAAGATAAGAAGCCGTAAATCGAAAACGGACAGAGAATACAATGGCTAAAATATAAACGACGAAAGGACAAACAATGATCTACAAAACACAACATAAAGATTGAGCAACACAAACCCACTATATGTGAAGGTGATCTCGGGTGTTCCAGAAGGGTACTCAGTTCCTGCTCCATAAGTGGTATTCGTCGTGTTACTCTTGTTACAAACTCGATGATAAGTCGTGAATGTGGAAATGTTCGGATTTGTCAGAGAATTATGGCATAACTGACGGCCATGATGTAACTGGTATAAGACTGGGCTTCAGAGTTACTATGACACTATCTACTTAAGGGTGGTATGAATCAGTTGTAGATTCTCAAAATATATGTAAGAGTACATGCAATCAATGTCCCCCTTCTCATGCAATAGCATTATAACATTCGACTCTACTCTCTACACGACTATGCCTCTCATAAGACTACAAATTGAACTGTATTTTGTGAAACAGAATGGTCAACGTACTTACAAATACCTTGTCTTAAGAAGGGACAAATCTTATTTTGTAAAAAGCCACTCTGATTCTACCAAAAAGGTCTCTGAAACTGATATCATCAAAATGTTTGTTTTAGATTGACAACATTCATACATTTGTTATGTTTTGTCGGTATGTTTTTCAAAAGACAGTCGACATTCATATGGGTACCTATTGTGTGTGCTATTATTGCCGACTTGTGCCTTTGTTCGTATAAGGCAGACTTCATACCGTGGATTCTCAAGAAAAACGAAAAGAAGCTATACCAATCCTTTAATTTCACTTTCCAAATAGATGATGACCCTCACTAAGTAACTCTTAGGGTGGCGACTTTGTTGGTTACACCAATCTCATTGAGCTTGCAATAAAGGATGGCACAACAGCAGCTAAATCTGCTTCAACAGTTACCTTCATCTCGAAATTGATTGATTGAGTGAGTGAGTGAGTGAGTGAGTGAGTGAGTGAGGGAGGGAGGGAGGGAGGGAGGGAGGGAGGGAGGGAGGGAGGGAGGGAGGGAGGGAAGGCGGGCGGGCGGGCGGGCGGGCGGGCGGGCGGGCGGGCGATCGGGCGTGCGTGAGTGCGTGCGTGAGTGTTGTTTAACGTCAATTCAGCAATTTTTTCAGCTATGTCATGCCGGGAACAATATTCAATGAGATGATGATGAGATCCATTTTGTACTAGACCAACATGCTGAGTTGGATTTTTATACTGCTGGCTCACTGAAACAACAGTCCGTGGGTAGACATGTCGCTCCACTCGGACACATTAGTCTGATTCCGAGCCAACTAGTATTTGATCTTTCTCCTTAATGTTGCGCGTTTAGCGGAAAAAGCAAAATATCAATTTTATAGTCTTTGGTTTGAGCCGACCTCGGCTCGAACCTACGATCTACCACACTCGAGGCAAATATGATGACCATTACACCATCGTTGCGGTAGAAATTGAGTGAGTGCCGGCTAAGAATGAAACTTTAAAACAAAAGAGATGGTTTCAGTTTTCCATTGTGAACTTTTCATTTACAGTTGTATATATAGCAACATTCCAACAGCACCTGCATATGTAGTGCATATCTCGATGATACGATATGTCAGGGCTTCTGGCTGCGATCACGATTTCTATTGATAGAGGGTTGCTGCTAGGTAAGAAGCCACTGTACCAAGGCTGCCTAGTGGTTAAGTTGAAGTCATCACTTCTAAAGTTATACTGTCTCCACCATGGTTTGATTAACCGTTACGGAATATCTGTGTCACAAATGGCTACGAATATGTTCCGTTTGTCATAATCACAAACCGGTTCGTTCTTCATTCATGGCTTATCCCCCGAACTGTAACAAGAGCAACACGACGATACTACTAGAGGAACAGGAACTGGTTACCTACGGGTTTCAATATCTGTTTTCTGTGTAGTATTTTGAGATAATTGTTTGTTGTTTTGCCTCTTTCATTTGGCCATTGCATTGTCTGTCCTTCTATTTATGGCTTCTGATTACCCTTTTGAAATATTTCCCATGAGAATGATAATACATTCATATTTTATGCAAATTTGCAACAACAGTCAAACCTGTATACAAAGGTCACTTAATAGAACCTGAAAATGTGTCCTTTATGAGCAGAAGCCCTTCATACCTTTATATACAGGATAAACATAATCTACACTATTCATTAATGGGGAAAATGAGACTGTAATTTGCTATATAGTGGTGCTCTTTAAGGCAGGTTTGACTGTATTTATATATTTCACTGAAAACACAACTGCTGTCAAAATCTTGAACTGATCATCATCGTACTTCGTGTTATCTAAGAGAGTGAATAATCGTAAATCAATAGGCGTTGTTTTTTATCTTTGTTTTTATACATTTTATATATTTGCTTTGTCAGAGTTCATGTTTTATCTATGTTATTTGTATTTACTTACACATACTGGTGTCCAACACGATTACAATATCAGATGATGTTCGTGTCGTTTAACAGTAACACCACGGGTGACGCCATTATCGGGATGTACGTACATTTTATTAGATATCCATGGGCAATTTACGTTTGCCATATTACATCACTACAAGGTTTACAGTGTAATGTAAACAACAATTGGAGTGAGTGATTGATTGCTGCTTAACGTCAGATGAACAATTTATTTCATGGCGAGAATAAGTTTTATTATACCTCATATATTAATTACCATAAATAGACTAATTTAATTGGACAATGAGTAAAAATCAGAACACGTGATCACACAGGACAAAAATCATATTCCGTGAAATAAAAATCATATTCCACCCCCTCGAAAGCCTCGCGGGTTTTCCCGCCAGAGTTATCATTCTTTGACAGGAAAACGCCAGAGGCACTCAGAACGCATCACTTGCAGGCGACCGTTACAATTGTTGTGGATATGGTTTTTAAATGTCTGAGACAATGTTCCAATGGACTTAAAATATGCTTGCCAGCATTATTTTACATGTATGTGTTTTCTTGGTTTCATTCGGTATAATAAAACATTTATAGCATGCGGGTTCATGAAATATGAAAATTTATTCACCCACGAGTATCATATTACCCTCGGGCGTTGCCCTCAGGGAATATGATACTCTTGGGTGGATACATTTTCATATTTCCCTCACCAGCATGCAATAAATGTATAATATTCAATAAAATGTTGATGACGATGATGAAGTCCGCTTTGTACTAGACCAACAAGTACATGTCGCTCCACTATAACGTTATTCTCTAAACCAATGATACAAAGGTTACAGAGTGAGATAGTTCAAATTAATACAAAGTAAATACATATTATTACATCAATTATCAAGATTATGGGTGTACATTGAATACAAATTATGAAAAGAATGTTTAAACATTAAATACAAATGATACTAATATTAACAGAGGTGTGATGGATTTTTATTCAAGGAGAACTAATTTTCTTATTCATTATATCAATAAGTTTACATAATTTACGAATAGTTTCAGGTTTCTTTTTGTTAAGTAATGATGACAGTTTTAATGCGTTTTCTTTCACTTGCAAAGTTTGGACACTGCAATACGTAATGCAAATCGTCACCAATCTCTCGAGATTGACATAGTCTATTGTGTCTTTCTACATTTGTCCAGCGCCCTACTTCAATCGGTAATCTATGATTAGATGTTCTAAATCTACAAAACGTAAATCTATTTTTGTCATTTAAGACGTCTAAATATTTTCAAATCTAAATTCCGACTTGAATAACCTATAGCTCAATGCTCAAACTATTTTTTTTGTTTGTATTGTTTATTGGATCCCAGCAATTACGTTCAATCTTTGTAGGCTATATCTTCATATGAGATGAACATCAAGCTGCTAAAGCACTAGGGAAAACAATCACACTCGGGTTAACAGCTTCCGATGTTCACCTAAAAGTAATATGACAATTTGGATGACGAAGGAGACAACCCGGTGGACAACAGAAACATACATAATGTGGAAGGAGACAATAGATTGTCGTCCAGGCTCTACAATGCCCGACAACCAGGAAGTGTGTTGAAAATCTTTTTTTTTCCAGTCCGGTTTCACAATTGTATTTTCTAAAACCGAAAATTATTTTGTTGTCTTCAATAGGTTGACAACTTTAGATGTTCACCTCATATGAAAGCAATAATTGTATATTATATTCATACCTCACTGTGTATGAAAGATTTGTATTGGATCATTTATGGTCACATAACCTTAGACAATATATGTATTCGGGAAGAACTTGAACATTTCCCCGCTCAGGCGAGGTGTACTCGATACAACATTATGTGATAAAGTTTTTCAGTGACTTGCGACAGATCGGTGGTTTTCTCCGGATACTCAGATTTCCTCCACCAATAAAACTGACCGCCACAATATAACTAAAATGTTGTTGAAAGTGGCGTTAAATACGATGACCCTAACCCAATTATGTAGAACTGAATAGTTTAAAGTTTTCCATGTTTTTGACATATAAAATGGTATTGCTTTCTGTGTGCTAGATTAACTACTACAAGAAACAGAAAATGTCCAATATACTGTTTACTGACAGAAAATCTAATAGTTTTTCAGTCAATTTTACAAATCACAGCTTTTCCAGTCTCACAAGAAGTCAAAAGGAAAACGGCACTGTTTGGCTTAAAACGTAAAACCCAAGGTGACGAAATTCCAAAGTCTGTCGTAGAAATCGTTCTGATATGTTTTCCTTCGCTTGTTATCTGATGGATATTATTAGAACCGTATCCTACAATATAAACGTTTCCTTCCACATCAACATCAATCCCCCTAGTGTTGGTCAACGTCGGACTGGAGTATGTAAATTGTTTCCTTTCATCTTTGGTGTGGGAAATAGCATGTCTACCGTCTGCACATATATAACTGCTTTTACTGAGAGAACGAATAAACCAAGCATTTGTATGCTTTGTGCTTTCTCTAAGTCGTAGTCCCTCGGCAGATAACCATGTTAACCTACCGTTGTATGCAGTAATAAATTCACCCTCTACGTACTGTAAGCAATGTACAGTGGTGGATACTTTTATTGTCTTTGTTAAAGTCATTGTCTTAATATTTATGAGGTAAATATCATCAGAACTTAACGACGCAACAGCCACTGTATCTTGTCCCATACTGGTAATGTCGCTAAGCTCTTTTGGCAATGACAGGCTCGACAGGTAGACATAATTCTCGTTGTACTTGATAATTTGTCGGTTGATTGAATCGGTCAAAATAAGGAAATTTGGGACAAATATACCAGTTATTCGTCTCGTTCCAGCTTTATTTATTTCAATTTCGATGGTTTTGAGGATTTTTATACGTCCGGATACAAAATTCACTTTCCCCAAAATTCCGTTTGTGTTCAGATATGAATCGAGTGTTAAATCGCCGAAAGATTCAACATTTGCTTGAAATTCACATAGAAACTTATTGGTTTCAAAGGTCACTAACGGATTTCTCGGTTGCAAAATCGTTTCTTTCATCTCCTTATTTAGATCAAAGTTCTTTCGGATTATTCTGTCCATTTTAACCAAGCATTGCTGCTCTGAGCCATGTTGAACACAAGTATTCAGTATAACATTCCAGTTGTCAACGGTACATTTAATACTGGATAATTCTGTGACTTCATCAGATAAAGTTATGACAGTATTTTTCTTTGAAGAAGATACTTTTTCTTTCATTTTGTCGGCGACTTCTTTTAGATGTTTTATAACAACATCCTTGACGTCATCAATGTTCGCTAAAATGTCACCAGTTTTTTTGTCTATAACACCAATATTTTCTTTTCGGTTTTCAATCATTTCATTGATATGCTTACTTTTTTGTTGCAATTCATTGGACAGGTCCACGGCTTTCGTTGATTGTTTTATCCCCGCAGCCGCAGAATCGATGGATATTACAGTCTCGCACTTCCGGTGAGAAAGAGTTGCGCATAAAGTACAACAGGATCTCGAATGATCCACAAAGTACACCTCGATTATTTTACCATTGTGTTCGCTACAATAATTTATCCCACGAATACCTGGGGACATTTTATCCGAATTCATTTCTTCTAACGATACAATTACGTGGCTTGAAGACATTTTGAACGAGCGGTGACATTTGTCACATGTCTTACACAAACCCTCCTCACATGTTGAACACCAAGATACTGCTTTCACGCTTTCTGTATTAAATTGGCAGGGATCGCACAGTTTTTCAGATTGTGTCATTGCTTGCTTGTCAACCATAGAAACGATCAAATTATTTAGTGGTAAACCTTTTGCCCATGTTTTAATATTGTTCTTTAAGTCTCCCAGTGTAACAATTCTCCGACAAATGGGACATTTGAAATTATTTTTTGCACTTTCATTTTCGACAGAAGATGAAACAAAAGTAGTGATACAAGATTCAGAAAATGTGTGTAAACACGGAAGATATTTTGGTACCTGAAAAATGTCCAAACAAATGGAACATTTTAGTAAATTCTGATGATCCTCACCCTTCGTCGCCATTTTGATCAAGAATGTTTAAACTTCCGTGTATGTGTGTCTGATAAACGATTACTTATTTCTATATATAGTAGAAAGCGAGATAACTCTAGCGATATTGAAACATCTAGTGATTCGAAATCTCTCTGAAAATGTGCATATCAGAGATCATCATGCATTTTAGCTTCTCTCTAAGTACAGTCAAACCTGTATTAAGAAAAAATGGCCTGATAAGACAGGTGACCTCTTAAAAGAGGTTCAATTCATATGAAATTTTCTGTGAGAGGACAAGAAAAGGGTAACCTTTTCACGAGTGGCACGGACTTACCACCCCCTTTTTTTTTCAAACTTTCTGTTTGCAAATATATTTTCAATAAAATTTCTTTATTTCTTTATTATTTCATCTCTTTTTCCTTATTTTAACTTGTTCGTGTCAATATTCATGCAATCTTATGTTAACAACAACTTGCATGTGTCGACCCTATATAGATACTAATAATCCACAAGGTATGAAACTCCGCAGGTTTAAAAATCGTACACCTGCTCACTTCGAGTACATTTATTGCACCTTATTTCCATTATGTCATTCAAATTAGGACATGTATCCATTCCTAAAAGACGCACCTTTTCGCCCCTGTTTTTGTTTTGTGCATACGATAGCTCAGTTCTCCAGAATTTTGAGATTTTCACACATTTATTGCCAAATTTTTCGTAGAGTACCCTTCGTTGACGGAAGTAGATATAAAATCAACGGACCGCTACGACCACTGAATTCCGAATGCATTACTTCAACGATAGGGTCAGGAAATTTCCAAAAATTTCTCCGAATATTATTTTGGCGCAATATTTGAACGAAGATTGGTATAACGATAAGCGACATCTTGGAACATTGTTGTCATTTCTGTTTTGTTTCGAACAGAGAAGTTGGTAACATCACGAGCAAGAGGGGGTAATAAATTACACAGATAAGATGGGGCGTGTCCATGGTACATGTTATACATTAAGCATGACTTTCTGCGTTCCCGTCTACTGGATAATTCCACCCCATCCCATTTCTCGATATATATTCAGGTAATACAGTAAAACTACGTGCTGCTTCTTTTCTATTTGTAATTTGTAATGACGGGAAGGGGGGGGGGGGGGGTAAATCGGGGGAATAAAGATCTTGATACAAGATGTAAATATTACCTTACAATAAATTTAGATGCTGCTTCTATTTGTAATTTGTAATTACGGGTAAATATTACCTTACAATTGTAGGAATAGGTCATAATATATAGAGCAATCATTCATTATGAAAAGAAAGATTAAATAGTGTTGGTTTGGTTTGGTTTGGCAACTTTCAACAATGTTTCAGTTATATCGTGGCGGTCAGTTTTATTGGTGGAAGAAACCGGAGTACCCGGAGAAAACTACCAACCTGTCGCAAGTCACTGACAAACTTTATCACATAATGTTGTATCTTGTTCACCCCGCCTGAACGTCAGTGGTGATAGGCACTGATTGCATGGGTAGTGTTAAATCCAACTACCATACGATCCCGACCACGACGGCCCAAATATAAAAGATGTAAATATCACCCTAAATAAATATGTCATCATCAATAGAATAATCATTATGAAAAGAAAGATTAAACAGTTTGACTGTACTACGAGAGTTGATAATTAAATAATGAGCTAGAATTATTTCTTAATTAATAAAACATGATGTAAACATGTTGTTTCCAAGAGAAGGAACTGAGAATTATTTTCTCTTTATTAAAACTAATCCATTTTAAATTAGATCTTTAATTCCTACCCCTTTTCCTGATAGCTTAGTTAGTGCAGGGATCAAATGCCATCTTTGGTAAAAAAAAAAATAGTAATTAGTAAAAAGAAAACCTGGCACTAGGATATTTTGAGGGAAAAAATTACTCTCATATTTTGCGGAAAGCATTGTTTTAACCCAAGTCTATATGCTCATGAAAAATATATTGTGTAAGTAAAGCAGAAAGGAAAATCTATTTTTTTCTGAAACCCGTCAAATTTAGACTTGGGATTATTTTCTCCTGTATAATTGAAAGTATCTACTCTATTGTCCTGAACAACATTCCAATTAGATACGATAACGTAACCCTCATTCCGCTTGTGCTCCAGTTAGGGACTGAGGGTTACGTTATCATATCTACATTCCAATCACCTGCTATTATCACTGATGAATTATCATATGGTTATTATTGATCTAAGCATATTCTATTGTCAAATATATACAATAGGATTGAACACAAGTTTGTAACTTATATGAAGTTCTCTCCAGTATCATACAAACATAGGTCTGACAGAGAGCATGACGGATAATAAGTGTATGCGAATTTATAATATAGAAAAAAGTAAATGATGACAGGTAAGTAAAATGTTGTTGGGTTGTATTTTTTTGGGGGTGGGGGGGGGGGGGGTTTGGGGGGAGGGGGTATGTTCCTTCAGTGAATCGCCTACTGTTCTTAATGAATGTCTGTACTGCTTTTGATAACAAAATATTTCGAGCCTGGTCCCTTTGAGAGTCTCCAAATAATAAAGTTCTAATTTCTCTTCGAAAATTATGGTGGTGTAAAACATTAACGAGAACTGTTCGCTATATAAGAGGAATTTCAATAGAAAGTGGGAAGCGCCCTCCCTGATAAATCCACAAACACATCTGAAATATGTTATTGTATTAGATCGAAACAGATAATACTTTAGCGAGCTATAATTACGACGTAAGCTTGTATATAGATTATTGGATCTTCTATCACAAACTAAGAATTTTCCTGGAATTTTAGACAGTACAACTTTCCTCTTAAGGTGATTTTAAATGTATCAAATGTTCTGGTATTTCTGGTCTCGTTGCCTAGACTGTTCCAAAGATTTATGACAGACGGGAGGAACGAAGATTGGTATAACGATAAGTGACATCTTGGAACATTGTAGTCATTTCTGTTTCGAACAGGGTAGTTGGTAACATCACGAGCAAGAGGGGGTAATAAATCACACAGATGTTACCAACTGCCCTGTTCGAAAAAATGAAAAATAAACAAGCAAACCCTCAATTCTAATTACTGCTTTATAAAGTACCCTGCCATTGCACCACTAACGCTGTGAGCTCGAATCAAGTTTGTCAGTGACTTGCGGCAGGCCGGTGGTTTTCTCCGGGTACTCCGGTTTCCTCCACCAATAAAACTGACCGCCACGTAATAACTGAAATATTGTTGAAAGAGGCATTAAGCAAGATAACCCTAATCCTTCGATTTACGGCTTCTTATTACAACTTTGGCATCATCAAACTTTTCAAGTTTTACTGTAAGCATATTTTATTAATCAATTCAATATAACATTACAATATTCAACTATATACATTACATAATAAGAAGTAATTAATAGGATTGGGAAAGTTTAACCCGAACATTATGACTGAATATGAAAAGTGAAAATAAAACTATATTTCTTGAAATCCCAAATTAGAAATAATGTTAATTTTTATATATATATACCACTCTCCGCCCCCACACAAAAATATTCAACTTGTCCAAATTCCCGATAGTTCAAATATTTGAAATTTGATAATTAGAAAGATTCAGAGGAATGGTCGTGTCAAGACAGTTAAAGACGTACAACAGTTGTAATTGGTTTATGGTGTTTAACGCCTCTTTCAATAGTATTTCAGTTATATCGTGGCGGCCAGGTTTACTGGTGGAGTAAACCGGAGTACCCGGTGAAAACCACCGACCTGCCACAAGTCACAGACAGACTTCATCGCATAATGTTGTATTTAATATACCTCGCCATTAGCGGGATTCGAACTCACAACTTTAGTGGTGATGGACACTGATTGCACAGGTAGTTGTAAATCCACGATCACAACCACGAAGGCCCCGTGGTACAACAGGCTAATTAATTAGTTTATAAAATTGATTACGATTCCATTTTCCTGTCGGTAACACGGATGACAACTATAACGGTCAAAATTAAATGTCGGTCAGCCACAGCTTAAAAGACAACTGGCATTATTTACAAAAGAATATATATTTCAATAGAAAAAAATCGAAATCAAAGGATTTTTTTTTATTGCTTGTTTGTTATTTCGTTTTTTCCCCAGGATATTCTAATTTTTTTTTCAAACCGTGGAGATGAGTTTAAAAAAGTTCCTTTAGTGAAATGTGGGAGACAATTTTTCTCTCAAAAATTCCCGGCGCCACTTTTGTGATCCCTGCACGAACTGGACCTATCAGAAGAGGAGAAGCAATAAAGATATAATTTTGATTGATTATTCTACAAAGCAACAATTGTTCTTTGCTGATGTTTTCCTAATTAAGTAAGAATTTTCAATCATTATCTAATCATCAAATCTCGCACGTAGATCAGGGCCGTCTTAACAGCATTGTAGGCCCCCGGGCAAAGTAGCATACTGGGTTCATACCGATTAAACCCCTCACAGGAATAAAACTGTAAATGTCGATAAAATATTGTATAGGTATTTCCAACAAAATCAGTGCTTAAAAATTAAAAAGCATGCTGTACACATCATATATAGATTAGCATGAAGCCCCTGTGCTCGTGGGGCCTCGGGAAACTGTCCAGCGCACCTATTGGTTAAGACGGCACTGACGTAGATGGAAGATGATATTTAACATATTTTCAGAGAGCTTCCAGAATCATTTGATGTTTCAAATTTAAAAAAAAAATAAAATCGTTAGAGTTATCTTTCTTTCTGCTATAAATAGAAATGAGTGATCACTAATCAAACAAACCTACCTGATAGAAATGGCGACTAAGGTTGATGATAATTTACTCAAATGTTCCATTTGTCTGGACATTTTTCAGGTACCAAAATATCTTCCGTGTTTACACACATTTTGTGAATCTTGTATCACTACTTTTGTTTCTTCTTCTATCGAAAATGAAAGTACAAAAAATAATTTCAAATGTCCCATTTGTCGAAGATTTGTGACATTGGGAGACTTAAAGAACAACATTGAAGCATGGGCAAAAAGTTTACCACTTAATAATTTGATCGTTTCCATGGTTGACAAGCAAGGAATGATACAATCTGAAAAGCTGTGCCATCCCTGTCGATTTAATACAGAAGGCATGAAAGCAGTATCTTGGTGTTCAACATGTGAGGAGGATTTGTGCAAGTCGTGTGACAAATATCACCGCACGTTCAAATTTACTTTTAGCCACGCAATTGTACCGTTAGAAGAAATGAATTCGGATAAAATGTCGCCAGGTATTCGTGGGATAAATTATTGTAGCGAATATAACGGTAAAATAATCGAAGTGTACTGTGTGGATCATTCGAGACCCTGTTGTACTTTATGCGTAACTCTTTCTCACCGGAAATGTGAAACTGTAATATCCATCGATACTGCTGCTGCGGGGTTAAAACAATCAACGAAAGTCGTGGACCTGTCCAATGAATTGCAACAAAAAAGTAAGCATATCGATGAAATGATTGAAAACCGAAAAGAAAATATTGGTGTGATAGACAATAAAACTGGTGACATTTTAGCGAACATTGATGAAGTTAGGAATGATGTTATAAAACATCTAAATGATGTCGCCGACAAAATGAAGGAAAAAGTAACTTCTTCAAAGAAAAATACTGTCATAACTTTATCTGATGAAGTCACAGAATTATCCAGTATTAAATGTACCGTTGACAACTGGAAGGTTATACTGGACACTTGTGTTCAACATGGCTCAGAACAGCAATGTTTGGTTGAAATGGACCGAATAACCCGAAAGAATTGTGATCTAAATAAGGAGATGAAAGAAGCGATTTTGAAACCAAGAAAGTCGTTAGTGACCTTTGAACCCAACAAGGTTATACGTGAATTTCAAACAAACGTTGATTCTTTCGGAGATTTAATATTCGTTGCATTTCCGATAACAAATGGTTATTTAGGGGGAAACAATTTTCTATCTGGAAGTATAAAAATCATCAAAACCATCGAAATTGATATAAATAAAACTGGAATCAGAAAAATAACTGGTATATTTGTCCCAAATTTTATTATTTTGACAGATTCAATCAACAGACACGTTATCAAGTACAACCAACGATGATTACGTCTACCAGGCAAGCCTTTCATTGCCAATAGAGTTTAGCGACATTACCAGCATGGGACAAGACGTAGTGGCGGTGGCGTCGGCGCATTCTAATGAAATTTATATCATAGATATCAAGACAATGACTTTGACCAAAACAATAATATTACCCACCTGTATATATGGCTTACAGTACGTGGAGGGAGAATTCGTTGTTGCAACTTACAGTAGATTGACGTGGTTTTCTACTGCGGGACTAGAGCTTAGAGATTACAAAACTCATACAGATGCTAGGTTTGTTCGTTCTCTCAGTAAAGACAATTATATATGTGCAGATGGTTACAATGCTATTTCCTACACAAACGATGAGAGAAAACAATTTACATATTCCAGTCCGATGTTGAGATCCGTCAGGGGGATTGATGTTGATATGGAAGGAAACGTTTATATTGTAGGATACGAATCTAAAAATATCCATCAGATAACAAGCGAGGGAGAGCATGTCAGAACGATTTCTACGACAGACCTTGGAATCTCGAAACCTTGGGTTTTACGTTTTCAACCAAACAGTGCCGTTTTCCTGTTGACCTCGTATGACACTGGTAAAGTGTTGATCTGTAAAATTGGTTGAAAGACCATTTATTTTTCGGTATTAAGGATGTTTTTTTCTGTCACCACACAGACCATGTGACAATTTGATTCATTCTTCAGCTTCTTGGAAGAATTAATTTAACAGACAGAAAATGATACCATTGTATATATGTCAATAACATAAACATTTATTTGACTTTTCAGTGCTATATTATACAATTATTCCCTTTTGATGAGGTCAATACATGTCTTTTTCGACCCAATGAAAGTAGATCGACAGAGGACAAGGTCGGTTTGGTTTATGGTGTATAACGCCACTTTCAACAATAGTTCAGCTCTATCATGGCGACCAGTTTTAGTGGTGGAAGAAACCTGATCTTTATCGACCCAATGAAAGTATATCGACAGAGGACGAAGTCGGTCTGGTTTATGGTGTATAACGCCACTTTCAACAATATATCAGCTATATCATGGCGACCAGTTTTAGTGGTGGAAGAAACCTGATCTTTATCGACCCAATGAAAGTATATCGACAGAGGACGAAGTCGGTTTGGTTTATGGTGTTTAACTTTAACTTTCCACAATATTTCAGTTATATTGTGGCTGTCAGTTTTATTGGTGACGGAAATTGGAGTACCCGGAGAAAACCACCGACCTGCCGCGAGTAACTAACAAACTGTATCACACAATGTTTATCGAGTACACCTCTCCAAGATCCTGATTTGAACTCTCACCATTAGTGGTGAGAGACACTGAGTACATAGCAGGGGCGGATTCAGGTGGGGGGAGCACCCGGCGCGCGCCCCCCCTAAAATTAGAAAAAATTTAATTTTTTGGCGTAAAATCGTGATTTTTCACACGAAATACCCCAAACATTTTCGTGCCTCCCTTCGCAATTGGAAAAAATATGATTTTTTGGTGTAAAATCGTGATTTGTCACACGAAATACCCCAAAAATTTTCGTGCCTCCCTTCGCAATTGGAAAAAATATGATTTTTTGGTGTAAAATCGTGATTTTTCACACAAAATACCCCAAAAATGTACGCGCCTCCCACCGCTCGGCGCAATTTTTTTAAGTGCGCCCCCCTAACTTGAAATCCTGGATCCGCCCCTGCATTGGTAGTTGGGTTAGGGTTATGGTGTTTAGCGCCGCTTTCAACACTATTTCAGTTATATTGTGGCTGTCAGTTTTATTGGTTGAGGAATCCGGAGAAAACCACCGACCTACCGCAAGTCACTGAAAAAACACATCAAAATTGGATGAAAATTTAAAAGTCTATATAACTTTCAAATATGCAAAATTTCTGAATTTGGGCCCCTTTTAGATTCCCGTTTCGAAATGAAATAGCAATTTTTAATGGCCATCAATAACCCATTGAAAATTGGATGAAAAATGAAATCTTCCAAATTTTGGAAATTAACACTTTTCAGTCAAGTTTATTTCCGAAACTGTAAAAGAGGAACTCCGTCGACATACCACCGAAAGCTCTCAACACAATCCATTCAACAACTAAATATCACATCACAATTGGATGAAAAATAAAAATTCAATATACCATTAAAAAAATGCGACATCGGAATTTGGAACCCCTTTAGACCCCTTTTTTAAATAAAATAGTAAAAAAATATGGTCCATCAATAACCCATAAAGATGAACACTTTCTAAAATACTGCAATAAAATTGGATGGAAATTTAAGTTTCAATTTGTTTAATTCCCCCTTTTTGACCCCTTTTATGTAAAAAACGGTAATAGTTATATAATAACGTGATGCATGTTACTGCAAGGGAGTTTTTTTGATTGAGGAATGCATTAAAAAAAATCCTCAAAAAACAAAAAAATACCAATGAACAATAAATAATGGATATCATATATATGGACATGCCCTTTTTGACACCTTTAGGCATCTTGTTTCTTTAGTGAACTTCTGATCAACAAAAGCATAAACTTTGTAGGGACGATCCATTGAACATTCCTACCAAGTTTGGTTCCAATTGGCCCAGTGGTCTCAGAGAGGATTAAAATGTAAAGGTTTACGGACGACAATGGGCGCCAAGTGAAAGCAATACATCACATGACCTTTTGGGTCAAGTGAGCTAACAATGTTTTATCAGACATCACCTTTGTTTCGACGTCGTGGCACAAGAAGTTATCTTCCAACAGATGTAAAGAAAGCCGCTGTCATACCTGACGCTACTGTGCACACCTGCTGACCAACCACCCGATAGATATTTAATCGGCTTCACTGAATTTTGTTTAAAATACTATCCCATCTTCATCTAGACGCTAAAAGGTTGGGGTGGGGGGTTAACAATGGAGGAATTCAAAGTAAGAGTAATGGAGTTATTTCTGATTTCTAAGTTTGAAGATACTAAGAAACCGACCATTAATCTTTCAGGTGTGTGTGTGATGAGGGGGTGTGGTAGAGGGCTATGTTTTTCACCAAAAATCAGATTAATTATTTTTTGGACATGAAAAGTGTTCATCAAATTTTACTATAAGGTTCTAATTGAAAACTGCAGTGTGAAATTATCTAAAAAAAAATTTTGCATCTTTTAGGTCAATTAATTTGTATACATAAAATTTGGAGACATATTTCTTTTCTTCAGAAATAAACCATAGCAGGGGCGGATCCAGGATTTCAAGTTAGGGGGGAGCGCACTTAAAAAATTTGAGCCGAGGGGAGGGAGGCGCGAAAAGTTTTGGGGTATTTCGTATGAAAAATCACGATTTTACGCCAAAAAATCATATTTTTTCCAATTTTAGGGTGGGCGCGCGCCAGGTACACCCCCTGGATCCGCCCCTGCATAGGCCCTCTCACTTAAAGTTAAATGAGTATGTTTATACGTACGGATGATTTGCTGATATTAGGGCCCGTCGTGGTCGTAATCCTATGGTAGTTGAATTTACAACTACCTGTACAATCAGTACCTATCATCACTAAAGTTGTGAGTTCGAATCACACCCAGGCGATGTGTACTCGATACAACATTATGTGATAAAGTTTGACTTGTGACAGGTCTGTGGTTTTCTCCACAGGTACTTGTGGACAGGACACAGCATCCCCCCTTTTTACACCCTACCACCCTTTTTCCATTTTTTTTCTTTTTTTTTTCATTTCCATGGCTTAGAAATATGTAAAACAGCAATAATATGCCATTTTCTGATTGCATAAGTCGACTGATATGTATATAGAGATGCCGTTTTCTGATTGCATCAGTCGACTGATATGTATATATAGAGAAGGTATCTCACTTCCACATAATTTTCACGAAAACTATGCTACATGCTCGGGGAATCCCATGTCTAAATCAATAAAAATGCATATACCTTTGAGTTGGTGAGCACGCTTCGTCTCCGCTAATATTCCTTTTTTTAAACGGTCGGCATTTTTCACGAAAATGTTCCTCTGAAACAAGAAATCCGACGAACTTTACATCGTATCTACAATTTTGGATTTCTAATCAACGGAAGTCTACTATGGACGATAACTCTAATATGGCGCCAAATCCGGTTCCCTGAAACAAAAGTTCCGAATGTTACTGCAGTCACCATAAGGTAAGAGAATTTCATTTAACAGTCGAATAACATAAGCGCGGTTTTATACAAACTGAAAAAAAAATCACCGAAAGTGTAAACGGGCTAGCAATTATTGGAAATGGCTTCAAGTCGAAGTGACCAATTCCCACTGACATCATGGTTAATACAATATGTGGAAGAGTGAAGCAAATTTTATAGATTTGACAGAAATTAAGAGCAAATTTCAGTCTGATGTCTTGGTTGAAGTTCCAAGTTCTAGAACAATTGGAAATTTAATTACAAAATTATGCCATGGTGTGAAAATAAAACCTGGTCGTTGCAAGGATAACTGGGCTAAATCTACACAGAGATATTATGGTCTTTCTTGGTGCAAAGAACCCTGTGACAATGCAATTATTAATTTTAACAATCTGGCCTCATTTTTACCACCTGATTTTTTTGTTATTTCAAATACCTCAAACAATATTATTGTGGGATATTTCACCGGTTATCTTATAAATGGTAACAGGGCTATGATTGAAATAAATATTTTCAGTGAAGCAACCCACTTTCAAACCTAAATTTTTCGGTGCCAAAATTTGTCTAAATAATAATTTGAACCTTCATCCACAGACTTGTATATTTTTAATTCACCTGCAACAGTTTGTATTTTTGTGTAATTATGTATATCCACGTCAATATTTTTGGAAAAAAGATGAACACAATTTTCCTCATTTTCAAGAGACCTTGACAAGGAATTGATAAATGCCACATCTTCATCTGACACATTTCCTTTTTCCAAAGCATTTATACATTTAATTAAAGTAGTGTCACTTTGCCTGTGTATAAAATTTAATTTAATTTTGTGGGGGAAACATCTTTTAAACCATGGTACATTAAAGCAATGTAAACCACGATCACCCACAAGCTCATTTGCCACTGGAGGCAGCTGTAAAAAATCACTGGCTAAAATTATTTGCAAATTTCTAAATAAAACTAACGAACTCCTGACTTTCTGACAAATAAATTGCACTTGTCCCAAAACTTTTGAACTTATCATTGATATCTCGTCTATGATTAAAGTATTAGTGGACTGCACATTGTCCTTTACATCATTAAACCTTTCATCGGTTTTTATTAAATGAACTTCATTTAAGTATCGGTCATCGCCAATTCCGGATCACTTAGGTAACGTGGTACCCCCTAACTTGCCGTAATGTGTGGAAGCTATGCCAGATGAACACGCTATAGTAACAGTTTTTCCCTTTGAACGTAAATTATTCACGATTTGTTTGAAAAGAAATGTTTTCCCACGACCGCCTTGACCAATAACAACTAAATTGTGGCCATCCTTGGCTAAATCGAACGCAGTTTGCTGATCTTCATCAAGCATGTTTACTTTTTGTTTTCCCCGAACTTTATTCGACTGTTAAATGAAATTCTCTTGCCTTATGGTGACTGCAGTAACATTCGGAACTTTTGTTTCAGGGAACCGGATTTGGCGCCATATTAGAGTTATCGTCCATAGTAGACTTCCGTTGATTAGAAATCCAAAATTGTAGATACGATGTAAAGTTCGTCGGATTTCTTGTTTCAGAGGAAAATGTTCGTGAAAAATGCCGACCGTTTAAAAAAGGAATATTAGCGGAGACGAAGCGTGCTCACCAACTCAAAGGTATATGCATTTTTATTGATTTAGACATGGGATTCCCCGAGCATGTAGCATAGTTTTCGTGAAAATTATGTGGAAGTGAGATACCTTCTCTATATATACATATCATTCGACTGATGCAATCAGAAAACGGCATCTCTATATACATATCAGTCGACTTATGCAATCAGAAAACGGCATATTATTGCTGTTTTACATATTTCTAAGCCATGGAAATGAAAAAAAAAAAAAAAAAAAATGGAAAGAGGGGGGTAGGGTGTAAAAAGGGGGGGGATGCTGTGTCCTGTCCACAAGTACCTGTGGTTTTCTCCGGTTTTCTCCACCAATAAAACTGACTGCCACGATACAACTGAAATATTGTTGAAAGTGTCGTTAAACACCATTAACGTAAAAACCTTATATGTTCCCGATGTAATGAAATATTAGTAATATCGAAAGACGATTACAACAATATAGAAAATAGTTTTTAAATTCCAGTAAGAATGTATTTTTGCAATGACAGAAATAAAATACTTTCCGATCCGGAACTCTGTGTATTTACATCCATATTAAAACATTGCGTATTAAATTTATGAGATAAATAATTGACAGTAAAATAGCATTTCTGTCTGGTATCGAAATGTTTCAAAATATATGTTTTAGACACTTTCTATTTTAAACTGTAAAAAAAGGGGGGGAGTGGAAGAGTCGAGATGGGAAGAAGAAAAAATTGCATAACAAGATTAAATTACTAAGTATTTGTTTCCTATGACTGTACACGTAAGTATGTTTTTTGGCCAATCCTTTAATATAGTTTCAATATTTTAAAATTATACAAATCTAGCACAAATAACTTACATCTAAGCTGATCGGTTCCGTTATAGACCCAATCGCATGATAAATTTTCACACTATCCCCTCCTTTACGCAATGGAGAATACACTCCAACCTTAGATTCTTAAAATATTCTCTTACATAATACATTTCCATCTGCAAAAGTGTTTTCATTTTATATTTTTACACTTTTAATGTTTAGAAAGCCAAATAAGACAACAATTAACAAATATAAAACGATTTTTTTTATCGCCATACGTACTTTCGATTCTCGTAAATATTTAGATATTTCGAGGTCTTTGAAGTGGCCCAAATGTTTTGTAATAACGTCATAGAAATGTATTAATTGGGGTTATCCCATGTAGCTATATATAGCCGTAAGGTAGCTATAGGGGGACTGGTGTTACTTCCCTTGCATTATATGTTACAGTGGATACCATGTATATAAGTATATGACTGCATTAAAGAACTAACTCATAGGCGGGTCCAGGGGGAGCTATTTTTTTATAGATTGGTAAAAACGTGTTTTAACAAAATATTCCCAATTACGTCCTTGTCATTTTTCTTTTTGTCATGTTTTGTAATTTTCACTTTGAATTACGCATCGGTATCTTTTGATTTTTTTTTAAACAAATTGTTTTGAAATCCGATTTTTTCTTTCTTTGTTAAACTCATGTTGTTTTCTGCACCTGTGATATATTTATTGTATTTTACTTTCTTTCAAATCACTGATAATGATTTTGCCCCTTGTGGACCCTCTGTAATTGGTAATCTTGATTTGTTTTTATGTAAATTAGCTATGTACACGTCATTTTGACAAGGTACATGTGTACTTATTAAGTTATATGACATGTATTAGTGTGTACATGTATATATATGTTTTACTTTCAAGGGTCGATAAGTCCTACGTGTATCATCATTTATCTTGTCAAATAAAACAAGAACAAAATTATAATACGTAAAAATAACGTGCATATTTGTAATAATATTTTTCAACCACAAATATATAAAAATATGGAAACTCATGCGATTCACGTACGAAGTGTTTTATTTTGTCTTTTCGAAGAAATTTGCGGTTGGGAATTCGAAGAAAGACCGATTTAGAACAAAACAGTTCCATTGCATAGATGGCTATATAAAGAGTTGAAGGAGATTATGTTTATAACTTGCCATCAGAGACATCAGGTATGTACACATCTATGTGGCTATTTAAATCGAAAGATTGAAATGTTTGATAAACTGGCGTAATTTTTACCCAATGTTAGTTAATTTGGCTTGACATTTCTATTTAGGGAAAGACCACTTTACTTTTGTTACCAAATTTTATAGAAAAAAAGAGTATATTGACCTGAAAGATGAGAAAAAATAATAAATCATCTGAGCCTACACTTTTCAACAAGAAATGTTTGTAAAATTTGAAGAATTTTTGTAGTGTAAAAAATAATAATCTGATTTTTGACGTGTTGTGTCATAAAAATGTCTGGCGCGACAGAGACAAGTTAAATGGTGGGCCCCTTAGCATGTAATCATCATAGACATAGTTCGACTGTAAAATCATTTGAGCGGAAGGTATGGTCTAGCGGTTAAAATCTTTAACCTATGACCACAATTATAATACCAATGACGTAGGTCCCGGCCCCCGTATCCACTTCACACGTGTTACAGTATTATAATACCAATGACGTAGGTCCCGGCCCCCGTATCCACTTCACGTGTTACCAGTGGCGGATTTAGAGGGGGTGCGGGGCGTGCGCCCCCCCTAAAATTCGCAAAGCATATGTTATACAACGTTAATTAAGCAGTTCAATAAATAACTTTTTCATGAATGGTTATCTCGTGACCTGTAGTAAAATATTCTTACACATTGTAAATACACGTTGGATGTGTTCGCTGATTCATATATGTATTCGCCGTCAGTAGTTCAAAGATTATTCCATTCTGATTGGTTCCGAGGTACCAGACATCAACTATTTTCTCACGCTAATTAAACATTATTTCTTCAGTCAATTTTAAAACTACATGTACACGTGCTATTTAGAAATTATAAAATGAACGAAAATTCTAGGCCAAGAAAACAAGCAAGATTGGATACATTTCTGATTCCTCGACGAGACGAGAAAAGTCAAAGGTAAACTACAAAGTAAATTCAATCAATACTTCGAATAATTAATTTAACAATTGATCTCATTTATAAAACATACAACGAAAACATATAACGAGAGAATCAGATGATGAAACTGAGATAGTGTGGAGAAACTTGAGTGTCCCAAGAAAATGGTCACTTCTCTTTAAATAATGGTTCAAATAGGTCTTGAATTCGAAATTCTGCAATTTCATATGAAAAAAAATATATAAGTTTGATTTGTATACAAATACCCGAAAATGTTGCCTTTTACTTTTCAAGTAAAGATCAGTAAAAATACGCATTGGTATATTGTACATTAAAATACAAAAGTAACATATTAATAAAGAACAAAATTAGCGGCAATTTATTTGTAACAATCTCTGCATCTGCCCGAGGTATCTGCACAAGAAAGTGTAAACAAATCCTTGTCCGGGTACGTTTATATTATTTATATCTACCAATGGATGTCTGTACAATTTTTTTACACATTTTTAACAAACAATTCTAACCACAATTTATTTATAATAAATTAATATCTACAACTGCACATGAAAGTGTGAAAATAATCTCGACAAAATGGTTTATGCATATCTCACACCTGATTTCGGTAAGCATATTTCTCGAGAACTTTGATACATTTTGTTTGTTTGATCTTTTAGTGTAATGAGGTTTTTACGTTCGTTGCTCAAACACTTGATGTCCGTCCGTCTGTAAGATTTCTGCAATCTGCAACTCCCCTGGCTGTAACCACGCAATTGATTGACGTTAAACTGTATAATGTACTTGAAATACATTGTAGTTGTGCACAATGGTTTTTAGATTTTGCATTGAAGGCCGGGTGGAGGGGGTAGTAGGATGATTCTGCAACCCGCAACTCCTAAATAACCACTCAATAGATTGAAGTGAAACTTAAACTACAAATTTGACATACAATGTAGTTTGCTCACTACGGTTTTATTTTTAGAATTGGAGGTTAGGGGTAGGAGGGAGATTCTGTAATCTGCGGTTCCTCAATAATGCACTGAATGGTTTGAAGAGAAACTTGTACAATAGACATGACATACATTGTACTTGTGCACCGTGTTTTTTTTAGGTCCTTCCACTGAATGGAGGAAATACGAGGGGCTGTGGGTATTAGTTAGCCCTACGCTCACTTAAATTTGTGATAGGTTAGCATCATACTAAAAGTAATGATTTTTAATTAGAAAAACGAAACTTCGCAATTAGTTTTATTCCGTAAAAGATAGTCGGAAATTTCAAACGGGAGTTTTGTACAAAATTTGGTGACCTATCTTAATTTATGAAATTAATGCACCTAGTCCAAATGATCATTCGAAGTTTTTTCATCACCCTGCGTCCGACGTCACGGTTGTTAAAAAAAAAGTTTTACTTCAGGTTCTTATAATCTGACAAAAACATACTGTTAACAATTATCCTACAAAATTAAGACTCAAATTAAAGTTTGTTTGGTCTGATAAAAATGGTGTGGTTGGTTCAAAATTGTTCAAATAAATGTCTGTAATTCCTCAAATCCCCAGAGCTTACGGGGGTGGGGTTCGTCCCCCTGGACCCCCTACTAGGGCTCTGCCCTGGACCCGCTGGGGACCTTAAGAGGTCCCCAGATCCCTCTCCTCCGCACGCCCCCCCCCTAATCCCAAATCCTGGATCCACCCCTGGTTACAGTATTATAATACCAATGACGTAGGTCCTGGCCCCCGTATCCACTTCACGTTTTACAGTTTCACCAATATTTCAGTCATATGCTGGCGATCAGTTGTATTGGTTGAGGCAAACCGGAGTATTCGGAGAAAATCACCGACTTATTGAAAGTCAATAAAAAACAAACTTATCACATGAAGTTGTATCGAGGTCGTTTCATCATGGGCGGGAATCGAACTCACAACTAAACCCACTAATTAAGTAAGTAAATGCAATACGCATGCACATATTTTTTTAATATGTTGGAATGTACATTATATCCAAGATAATTAACCAAGGTGGTGTTATTGCTAATGGGCTATGCTCCAGTGGTAACGATCGTGGGTTCTATTTCAGATCGAATAAAACCTCAAATATATTTGCTGCTTTTCCGGTAAGCTTTTATCATTAAGGAATGAAAGCAAAGACTGGTCCGATGTTATCAGGATACAACACGTCTACTTGCGGGTTGACACTGTTCTCCCGGTAAGCTAGTACTTTAAAAGCCCATCTCGGTGTGTTGATCTTCTACAATGCAGATATAATCACCTCGTCAAAAAGTAACTTGTACTCGCCAAGATGTAGCTGAGGTGTTGCTGACTTGGAGCTAGACAACAATCAATCGCTCACTCGCTATCGCTCACAAAAATGACGACTAACATTATTTGTTATATTTCTTTTGCAGATACAAAGACAAAGTTATACTACGACAAGAAAAAATGAAATCAACACAAATAAAGTTGGCTTTCTTCATATTTACCTTCATTGCCATTGTAAGTATAACTTAAATATATTTGTTTCGTCAGTGTAAGGGATTATGATGTTTAACGCCACTTTCAGCAATATTTAAGTTATATCAGTTTTATTGGTGGAGTACCCGAAGAAAACCACTAACCTACAGCAAGTTACTGACAAACTTTATAACATAATGTTGTATCGAGTTGTTTCACCAGAGACTATCTTTTGTCGTGACTTCTAGCTTCGAATATATAGACAATATTGTACATTGTCGACAATTATAACATTTATTTAGAAACAGGACCAAAAGTGAGCCTCTGTACACAACAATGTATATATATTGTTATTCATGTTGCAATGTCATGAAATATTAGAACAACATCGGTGGCGTAATGGTTAGCGTGATCGCCTCGAGTGTAGTAGGTCGTGGGGTTCGAACCCATGTCAGGTCAAAGCAAAGGCTATAAAATTGATATACATGTATGTTGCTTCTCCGCTGAACTTACAACATTAAGGAGCAAAAACAAAGACTTGTTGGCTCGAATTCTGATAATTTGACCAGATGGGACGACATGTTTACCCGCGGACTGTTGTTTCAGTGATCTAGCACTATCAAAGCCAAAGTAAAGGTGTTGGTTTAGTACACAACACTCCATAATTTCATCTAATATAAGTTGTTCTCTCCATGATATAGCTGAACAATTGCTCATTATCCTTGTTATATAAAATATTTTGTCTTTCAGCAATTGTGTTCAAATAGTCCGCCATTAGCAGAAGGTCGACTTAAGTGGATCTGGAAGGGAGTAAAAGCTGCTTTTAAACCAACGTGTGCTGGATGCGCAGGGATATGTGAACGTAAAGTTCCTGGAAAATGCCGATGTAGAGTTGATCAGGCGTGTATGAAAAATAGAGGACGTTAACCTAATACATTGTTTGTACATAGACTTTTATATGATTTTTTTTTATTTTTGTAGAATAAAATGGTAAAGCTTATTATCATTTTTCTTACATTTATTTAAAATATCCTCTTTGGATGAAAACAAACGAAGTGGTTTTTTTTTGTTTTTTTAAACAAATTGACAATTCCATTTCCTCCCGCAAGGGAGACAACTGCATAAGTCGTCTGCAAAGCTTCAACAATGGCCGTCTCGCCTGCTCAATAGACAGTGGGGGAAACATTCAGAATCGCAAGGTAGAGTGGTATTAGATTTTAGATGAAAAAAACAAAATTTAGTATTAGCCTGCTATTTAAAAATAAATGTGGAAGTGAACGTCAGACTGGTAATGTGTGTTGTGGTTGATGTCATAGCCTATAGGCATAGAAATGATGCGAAAAAATATGAGCTGCAGGCTCTAGGGGTGTTGTATTGTCCAGTAAATGGGTTGATTCACCAGTAAATGGGTTGATTCATACAAGATATGTTTTGTTACTGTGGAAAAAAGTAATTAAAACAGCATGGCCTTCATCTAAGGTAGATATTCAAATTTGTTAACCCTAGACAAGTTGTTTTCCACGAGAGCGCTCGGTTAGACAACCTCTCTTTGAGTTGACAAATCTGAATGTCTACCTCAGATGAAGGCCATAATTATTGTATATTGATTACTTATACCGGTATTCAGACATACTCCGTTTTATAGATCTTGTTGTTTGTTCAATAATAACATGTCTATGGTCTATTCTATTCAATGATGTGTGCTTATTATATATAATAAGTAAATAGTTCCGCTAAACCTTAATGAGAATAAGGGTAATAACAAAATTACCGAACTCCGAACAATCTTACAAAGGGAAAGTCAGTACTCATAATTATATAAACAGACAAAATCAGTCAACAGCCGGAAAACTGTGAAAACCGTAATGACCCTGACTTGGTATAGGCATTTCTAAAGAAATGGTGGGTTGAATCAGATTTTAAAGCGCCAAACCTCCCGCTTTCATTACGGCTCAAAGTTTCCGGCTGAGAACGTTACAACTACCAAATCGATCTTTAAAAATGGCATTGAAAATTTTGATGAATGAGAAATAAATCTTAAATCTTAACAGTCGGGCACAACGATATATGTTTACGTATTAAATTGTAAATTCGCAGGTTCTTGAGTTGTAGGGTTAGGGTTATGGTGTTTAACGCCACTTTCAACAACAATTCAGTTACATCGTGGCGGCAAGTTTTATTGGTGGAGGAAACCGGAGTACTAGAAGAAAACCACCGACCTGTCGCAAGTCACTTATAAGCTTGATCACATAAACACTGTCGTCAAAGAGCTCCGGTCGAAAATGTTCTGTCATCTTACGGTACAAGTCAATTAGGCATATTTGACATACAGGGGACGACAAAAGGTAAGTATTATGATCACATAGTATTATTATATCTTGAATCCAGAAGATGTCGTTATCGGTCGATTATTTTTGTTTGTTTTTACCTATATGTTTCTGTGGTTAACTTAATAGATTACTCAGATATAGATAAAATGATGGACATAAACAATGAAAAATTCTAATAATGAGATTGGAATCATCAAATAAAGCTATAAAAAGTAGTCTATATGTGTAATTAAAGTACACAAACCCTTTGTAATGCTTATATACGTGATAGTTTGCACTGGCGTGCCACCATGAATAGTTTTAGACTTACTACAGTGAAAAACACAATGCTTATTTACGTACATTCGTTCGGGCTCTGTCAGCCACTACTTTCCGGTTTTGTCTATGTAAAAAATTGCGAAAACAGCTCAATATCACAATTATGTTTCCTTTTTGTAATTTATTTAAGGTTCATTATAACACTTGTCAATGGTATGTTCGACTTGCAAATTGATAAAAATAAAAAAAAGAAACTTGTCTTAAATGAATAAAAGTTGTGGAAAAAAACCCCCAGCACATAGTCAAAATATTTTACATGTGGATGTTTTGTATAACATTAAAGGAAAGAAATACAAAACGACTCCTCAACGGCTTTCATCTGTAAAGTAAATTTAATATATAGCAGATACTAGTAAGTGAATGTTGAATGTAAAGATACACAAACATCTGTATGGAGTTCACAATATAATATAAATGTAGCAATCAAATTATCTGAAGCTGATATAAACAAAATGAAGGTAATCGCAAGATTGAAACATAAGATGTTTTAATAGTATTTCTTCGCTGCCCCTTAATGTTTTTTTTATCCTTCACTTGTTCTATTCGAGTAGTCACATTGTATTGCCCGGATATTTTTAGTTATACATTTGTATTTGGTTTCTGACCAAGATATCTTTTCTGGTACCTGATTCCTGTTGAGCGACGGTAAGAAACTGTAACAGCATGTATGCTTATAAGCTTAAACCTATAAGCGCGGACTTCACAGAGGACACAATCAAAAATGATAAGAACAACGCTTGTTTCTGCTCTTGTTAGACAATTTGACAGTTTCTTTGGGATTCATTTGTAATGTTAATGTAAACATTATACTGTGAAGAAATTTAGATATCGTATCCACGAAGTTATTTCCACAGAGTGACTTACTTCGTTATCAACGAGTATAAAATTAAAACATTGTGTTATAAAAAGAATCTCCCACTACTCAATTGATGCGACTTAAAGTGATGCCTGTGCCACAAAAAGCATAAAAAAATCAAGTGTTCGCGACAGCAGCAATTTAACATAGAAATAACGATTTGTATTGTACAAAGTAGCTGAAATTAGCAGCCATAGCGAATATTCATACTATGGATCAGTATTTATCGCTTTTGAGATATTTCCAAATCATAACTATTGTTAAATTGCAATATAATGCTCAATAACAATAAGATCAGTGGTATTTACATACTGACAAACCCGGTTTCTTATAAATGACACAATCGGTTTGTATACATGTTTACATTTTGACCAAGCCGAATTTCAAAAACATGTGTTGAGATCATGTTTTAGGGTATAACTAGTTACTAATTGACTTTTCCTCAACAAAATAATATTTCTAAGTAAAATCAATCATTCATCAATATTTTTTTCTTTTTTGCTATCATTTAATTCATTCGCAAATGCAAGATATAGCGATATTTCAGTTGATTGTAATGATTTTGATGCCGGATTCCTTATAACTTATAGAAAAATCTAATTTTACACTGCAAAAATAAATGATATTTGGACAAAAAATTAAATTAATAATAATAACAATCAGAGAGCATCACAATTCAAAATATTATATACACAGTATATTCATAAATACTTACGATAATTATCTGTGTCTTCTTTAAAAATACCGCTTTAAAATATCCCGGATGTTGACCAAACATTTTCGATCGGAGCTCTTTGACGACAGTGATAAAGTAATAGCTTGCATTTAAATATATAGAGATTTTACGTAGTAAGAGCAACAAGCTTCCTTGCTTGGAGTCGGGATAATGTGTCGAGTTGAGAGACATGTCAGTTTGTGGGCTTGTACTATGAAAATCCAACCAAGCGTGTTCAAGTTAGGTACATGATCTTGCCATGATATAGCTGAAACATGGTTCACCTTCACAGCATCTGAGTGCACCTACGTTTATTGTGGGGTTCATGTTTAACAATCTTTAATTTGCTATGTAGTGTATTGTAGATCACTACTTGTTCTTTTATCCATTTTATTTTGGCTATTGTATTATGAAAAGAATGTCTTAAACAGTGATGGTCATCAATTCTACCAATATCAACAAAACGAACAACCACCTCTCATCTATTGATTGCTCCTCTTCGATCTGCGACCCCTTGGAATCTTCAAGCTTTGCTTAGCGCTTACCAAAATCCCCTCGCTCACTATAACTAGACATGTAATTATGCTCATCATTGGTAATGTTGTGAGTTTGATTCTCACCTGTAGGTAGCAAGGTGTACTCGATAAAAGTTCATGTAAATTACAGTAATAAAGTGTGATAATTATTTGCGTCAGGTCGATGGTTTTCTCCATGGGTCTAAGTTTTAACAAAAACTTACCAATACGATAAACACGTAACCATGGCCGTAGCGCAATGGAGGCAAATGAGGCAAATGCCTCACTTTTGAAACGGCAAGTGTAACCTTTTGAAAGCAAATACAATCTTTTTTTTCAAAATTTTTTTAAATTCACCTCCTTTGCCTCACTTTATTCAGACCCGTCCTACGGACGAGGTAACAGTAATATTGTTGAAAGTGGCGTCCAAGAGCAATAATCCATATAATTATTTATTTTGTACACTTGAATGATTGCTGATAGGAAATTAAGTTTTCATAATAATTTGCAGCATTCTGTATGTTTTCATGTATTTATATATCCTGATACTGAGGGGCCGTGATCAGGACCGGATTACCCTATGAGCTGCAGCCTACGGCACCTCAAGGTTTAGGGATCCTGCTAAAATACTTTCAAATCACTATTCTAGTTTATTTAAAGAAAGAATTTGCAATAAATTGACTTCAAGCTATGTCACGAGTAAAAAATATTAAAGACTGGTGCAGGTGGTTTATGGTGTAGCTCCGTCTGAGGGGAGGGGGGGGGGGTGACACAATTGCGTTAGCCTCGAGGTCACAAAAGGTCATAACCCAGCCCTGGTCGTGTTAGTATGGTTGTTAGATTTACAAATACCTGTACAATCAGTGCCTATTACCGCTAAAGTTGTGAGTTCGAATTCCGCTCATGGCGAGGTGTACTCGAGACAACATTAAGTGATAAAGTTACGACAGGTCGGTGGTTTTCTCCGGTTTTCTCCACCAATAAAATTGACTGCCACGATATAACTGAAATATTGTTGAAAGTGGCGTTAAACACCATTAACGTAAAAACCTTATATGTTCCCGATGTAATGAAATATTAGTAACATCGAAAGACGATTACAAGTTTCAACAATATAGATTATAGTTTTTAAATTCCAGTAGGAATGTATTTTTGCAATGACAGAAATACACTTTCCGATCCGGAACTCTGTGTATTTGCATCCATATAGAAACATTACGTATTAAATTTATGAGATAAATAATTGACAGTAAAATAGCATTTCTGTCTGGTATCAAAATGTTTCAAAATATATGTTTTAGACACTTTCTATTTTAAACTGTAAAAAAGGGAGAGGAAGTGGAAGAGTCGAGATGGGAATAAAAAAAAATTGCATAACAAGATTAAATTTCTAGTATTTGTTTCCTATGACTGTACACGTACAAGTATGTTTTTTTTGCCAATCCTTTAATCTAGTTTCAATATTTTAATTGCATGATAAATTTTCACACTATCCCCGCCTTTACGCAATGGAGAATACACTCCAACCTTAGATTCTTAAAATATTCTCTTACATAATACATTTCCATCCGCAAAAATGTTTTCATTTTATGTTTTTACACTTTTAATGTTTAGAAAGCCAAATAAGACAACAATTAACAAAAATAAAACGAATGTTCACCTATATATGGTTCGTCTGATTTGTAATAACGTCATAGAAATATATTATTTGGGGTTATCCCATGTAGCTATATATAGCCGTAAGGTAGCTATAGGGGGACTGGTGTTACTTCCCTTGCATTATATGCCAGTGGCGGATTTAGAGTGGGGCGTGCGGGGCGTGCGCCCCCCTAAAATTCGCATAGCATATGTTATACAACGTTAATTAAGCAGTTCAATAAATAACTTTTTCATGAATGGTTAACTCGTGACCTGTAGTAAAATATTCTTACACCTTGTAAATACACGTTGGATGTGTTCGCTGATTCATATATGTATTCGCCGTCAGTAGTTCAAAGATTATTCCATTCTGATTGGTTCCGAGGTACCAGACATCAACTATTTTCTCACGCTAATTAAACATTATTTCTGCAGTCAATTTTACAACTACATGTACACGTGCTATTTAGAAATTATAAAATGGACGAAAATTCTAGGCCAAGAAAACAAGCAAGATTGGATACATTTCTGATTCCTCGACGAGACGAGAAAAGTCAAAGGTAAACTACAAAGTAAATTCAATCAATACTTCGAATAATTAATTTAACAATTGATCTCATTTATAAAACATACAACGAAAACCTATAACGAGAGAATCAGATGATGAAACTGAGACAGTGTGTAGAAACTTGAGTGTCCCAAGAAAATGGTCACTTCTCTTTAAATAATGGTTCAAATAGTTCTTGAATTCGAAATTCTGCAATTTCATATGAAAAAAAAAATATAAGTTTGATTTGTATACAAATACCCGAAAATGTTGCCTTTTACTTTTCAAGTAAAGATCAGTAAAAATACGCGTTGGTATATTGTACATTAAAATACAAAAGTAACATATTAATAAAAAAAAAAAATTAGCGGCAATTAATTTGTAACAATCTCTGCATCTGCCCGAGGTATCTGCAGAAGAAAGTGTGAAAAAATCCGTTGTCCGGGTACGTTTATATTATTTATATCTACCAATGGATGGATGTACAATTCGTTTTCACATTTTTAACAAAAAATTGTGACTACAATTTATTTGTAATAAATTAATATCTACAACTGCACATGAAAGTGTGAAAATAATCTCGACAAAATGGTTTATGCATATCTCACACCTGATTTCCGTAAGCATATTTCTCGAGAACTTTGATACATTTTTTTTGTTTTATCTTTTAGTGCAATGAGGTTTTTACGCCCGTTGCTCAGACACTTGATGTCCGTCCGTCCATCCGTCTGTCCGTCCGTCTGTCCCTCTGTAAGATTTCTGCAATCTGCAACTCCCCTGATTGTAACCACGCAATTGAATGACGTTAAGCTATATAATGTACTTGAAATACATTGTAGTTGTGCACAATGGTTTTTAGATTTTTCATTGAAGGCGGGGTGGAGGGGGTAGGAGGAGGATTCTGCAACCCGCAACTCCTAAATAACCACTCAATGGATTGAAGTGAAACTTAAACTACAAATTTGACATACACTGTAGTTTGCTCACCACGGTTTTATTTTTAGAATTGGGGGTTAGGGGTAGGAGGGAGATTCTGTAATCTGCTTTTTTGGCGTAAAATCGTGAATTTTCACACGAAATACCCCCCCCCCCCCCAAAAAAAAAGTGCGCCTCCCCTAACTTGAAATCCTGGATCCGCCCCTGGTCTGTACTGCTTTTGGTAACAATATATTTCGAGTCTGGTCCTTTTGAAAGTCTCCAAATAATACAGTTCTAATATCTCTCCGACAATTATGGTGGTGTAACAAATTATCGAGAACTGTCCTCTGTTCGCTATATAAGCGGCATTTCAATAGAAAGTGGAAAGAGTCTTCCTTGATAAATCCACAAACACATCTCGAATATGTTATTATACTAGATCGAAACAGATAATACTTTAGCGAGCTATAATTACGACGTAAGCTTGTATATCAATTATTGGATCTTCTATCCCAAACTAAGAAATTTCCTGGAATTTTAGACAGTACAATTTTTCTCTTCAGGTTGATTTTAAACGTATCAAATGTTCTGGTATTTCTGGTTTCGTTGTCTAGACTGTTCCAAAGATTTATGACAGACGGGATGAACAGAGATTGGTATAACGATAAGCGACATCTTGGAACATTGTAGTCATTTCTGTTTCGAACAGGGTAGTTGGTAACATGATATATCACGAACCAGAGGGGGTAATAAACCACACAGATAAGATGGGGGCGTGTCCATGGTACATGTGATACATTAAGCATAACTGTCTGCGTTCCATCTACTGGATAATTTTCCCCATTCTGTTTCTCGATATAAAGAATCCCTACTCGAATATTCAGTTAACACAGTAACATTACGTGCTGCTTCTATTTGTAATTTGTAATCATGGGAGGGGGAGGGGGACAGCCGGTGGAATAAAAGTCTTAATACAAGATGTAAATGTCGCTTTACAATAAATTTGGAGATAGGTCACCCTAAATAGAATATCCATTATGAAACGAAAGTTGAAATAGTGATGGTTTGGTTTGGTTTGGTTTGACGGTCTTAAACGCCAATTTCAACAATATTTCAGTTAAATCGTGCCGGTTAGTGTTATTGGTGGAGGAAACCGAAGGACCTGGAGAAAACCACCGATCTGTCGCAAGTCACCGACAAACTTTATCGCATAATGTTGTACACATCGCCCTGATCGGGATTCGAACTCACAACCTGAGTGGTGACAGGCACCGATTGCATAGGTATAGTTGTAAATCCAACTGTCATACGATCACGGCCACCACGTCCCCTAAACAGTGATGGTCATCAATTCCACTAACAGAACGAACAATTACCTCTCTTCTTAACTTTATTCACTAAATACACAAAAGACCACGACATATGACGTTAGAAATCTAGATCTTTGTTCTTGCTTTGATGCTTACTCATGTCGGAACCGCATCGATGGTGCTCGCCTCGACTAAGGTAGATCTATAAAATTGGTATTTGTAATTGCTCCGCTAAGCACGCAGCATTAGAGAGAGAGAGCGGAATTCTGATAATGTGTCCGAGTGGGGGCGACGTGTATATCCGCGGACTGGTTCAGGGAGCTAGCACTATGAAAAATGTTGGTCTAGTACAAAGCGGACCTCATCATCATCTCATTGAAAATTTAAAATTTAAAGGTCTTTTTAGCAATACTTTAAAGAGGTCAGATGTAATTAATTAAGGTAAAAAAATATATGACATATCAGTAGACATAGACAATCATATGTGAATTTGAATTGGTGATTGAGTGATTGTTGCTTAACACCACCCTTATTTAGCAATATCATGGCGAGAACAAGTAACATTTTGATGAGATAATGATGATATCTGTTTTGTACTAGAGTAACATGCTGAGTTGGATCTTATAGTGCTTGCTCACTGAAATAATAGTTTACAGATATACATATATGTCTCTCCACTCAAGCACACCATCCCGATGGCAGTAAGGTGGGAGCAAGCTTTCAAAACTAACAAGCAAGTTATTTGGATTCAAAACTACCCTTTTACCTCTTGATTTATTGGTAATTGTTGGTTGCCAGACTTAAAATCCAACTTTTTCTAGACCCCTCCCCCCCCCCCCCCAAAAAGTGGAGATAAAAAAGATGGTAGTAAAACGGCTGGAGAAGGGTAAGATACACATTAGCTGATGTGAGTGTGAAGTATAAATGAGTTTCCCGTGATTCTAGATAAACACATGATAATACACGTAGTACCAAGCTGACACAAATCTACCTCTTGTTCATGATTTCAAACTCAAATTCAAATATTTATTATCTTTAAACTAATACAAGTTTGAAATATTAAGAAATAGTCAAGTTTCCTACCCTCAAGCCGTGATCGTATGGTAGTTGGATCTACAACTACATGTGTACCTATGCAATCAGTGCCTATCACCATTGATGTTGTCAGCTCGAATCTCGATCAGGGCGAGGTGTACAACATAATGTAATAAAGTTTGTCAGTGACTTGCGACAGGTCGGTGGTTTTCTCCGGGTACTCCGGTTTCCTCCATCAATAAACTGACCGCCACGATATAACTGAAATATTGTTGAAAGTGGCTTTAAACACCATCAAGAAAACAAACCTTCAATTCTAATGATTGCTTTATAAAGTAACCGGCCCTTCAGTGGTTTTCTCCGAGTACTCCGGTTTCCTCAACCAATAAAAATGACCGCCACGATATAACTGAAATATTGTTGAAAGTGTAGTTAAACAACATGACTGCAACCCTTCGATTTACGGCTTCTTATTACAACTTTGGTATCGTCAAACTTTTGAAGTTGTTCTACTTGTCTTGGTGTTGATGGGTTTAACCCAAACATTATAACTGAATATCTAAAGTGAAAATAACACTATATTTATGTTTTTCATGTTAAAATCCCAAATAAGAAATAATGTTAAATTCTTATATATATATATATACCCCTCTCCCCCCCCCCCCCAAAAAAAAATTCAAATTGTCCAAATTCCCGATATTTCCAATATTTTAAATTTGAAAATTAGAAAGTGCCAGAGAAATGCCCGTGTCAAGACAGATAAAGGGGTACAACCTGGTAACTGGTCAACAATTAGTTTATATGAAGAGTTTGAAGATACCAAAGGGATAATCAGAATCCATAAATCGAAGAATGGCAGACCAGTCAATATCCTTCCCCTCCCCCCCCCCCTCCAAAGACAAAAGGACAAACAACGATCTACAAAACATTACGCATAAAACTTAAGATCGGAAGGATAAGCAGTTCCTGCTCCACTTGTGACACCCGTCGTGTATAAAATGTATTACGATTCCATATTCCAGTGAGTAAAACTGATGAAAACGATAATGTACAATATTAAATGCCAGTCAGTCACAGTTTAAAGACAACTGGCATTTTTTATACAAGAACATTTTTTCCATAGAAAATAATCGAAATCAAAGGTTCTTTTTATTGATTGTTTGTTCTTTCATTGTTATTTCCCCTGGATTTTTTAACTGGGGGGTATGGGGGTGCTGACAATTTTTCTTTTAAAAATTCCCAGCGCCAATTTTGTTATCCCTGCACGAACTGAACCTATCAGAAAAGGGGAAATGGGGGACTAGGATTAGTTTTGATTATTCTACAAAGAGAACACTGTTCTAAACTTATGTAAGTATCACGGGGAGGACTTGACCACTACACTACATGTAAATTAACCATTGATGTCTGATGTGGCCAACAATGGCATAGTCGGCGGCACTTAATTATTATTATAATTATTATTAGTATAAGTATTTAGTATATTTTATGGGCAGTTTTGTTCATTGTAACGTATAATATTTCTATTTCTATTTTTTATTTTTAATGTTATTGTTTATGAATCAATGTAATGACTTTGCCCCTTGTGGGCCCTCTATTGGACAATAAAATTCTTATTCTTATTCTGATATATATATATATATATATGTCTGAAAATTAAACCAAACAGTGTTAGAATTAGATTTTAGAGCTGTCAAATTTTTGTTCTTCCCTCGACGGGATTTGAACCCACACCATTATTACACTGCAGCACAATTCGCTTAGCATTACGTCCAGCGCCCTAGACCACTCGACTACATCCACTCCCTAAAAAAGGAGCTTCAATAGTCGTAGTGTTACCTTGTCTCGTAAGGCAAATCTAGGGATAGACGTAAGACATGTGTATAAGCGTGTGTAGATGGTACATCTATACTTAATATTATAATTTGACAGCAATCTAACTCAGCAATTTTTAATATATTGGATAGGATAATGAAGAATTATTCACTCTACAGTCACAGGAAATAAAGTATATTATACAAACGTCTAGAAGCAAGTGACAACCATACAATATATCTGTCCCACTGGATCTCAAAGTTACTTTAAAGGATACTAGGTTAATACTAAATATTATATACGTCTGAAAATTAAACCAAACAGTGTTAGAATTAGATTTTAGAGCTGTCAAATTTTTGTTCTTCCCTCGACGGGATTTGAACCCACACCATTGTTACACTGCAGCACCATTCGCTTGGCCTTACGTCCAGCGCCCTAGACCACTCGACCACATCCACTCCCTATATATATATATATATATCTTACAAATTTTTCATCAATATATATCATATTTTTTTCTTTCAAAATTTGCACATCTCAATTGCAAGTTATCAGATTGTCTACAACCCGTCAGGATTAAAGTTAGTTTTCCCGAAAAAAATAAGAACGAAAACGACCAATAAAAGGGAAATTTACCAAAGAGAAACAAGTTCAGTATACTGGTAAACTTTTCTGGTATCTAGGGTTAGGGTTAGGGTGTTTAACGCCACTTTCAACAATATTTCAGTTGTATCGTGGCGGTCAGTTTTATTAGTGGAAGAAACCGGTGTGAGAAATAAATATTATATTTAAAAGCACAATTTTATAAAATATTTGATACTGTGAAGTAACTGTGCATAACGGAAGCAAAGAAAACAAAATAACAACGGAAAAAAATGTTGCCATTACAATATTTTTGTATAATACATAAAATGTTTATTTTGATAAATTTAGAATAAAAATGTAATCATTCTTTTTATGTTTTGATTATCCCCCTTTTAATATAAAAGTGATAGATTAGGAAAATTTAAAGTATTCATTCTTTTCATTCAATATAATTAAAATTAGATCGCCGCACTTGCTGACTTGCTTACCCTTCTGGTGTACGTGATTTCACTCCTGTTTTTTAGTCTAGAGTTTATGTTGCTCAATATTTAGATTACAGTGTAGTGTTTTGTCCTTTTGTCATTTGTACTACTATTTTTGGCCAGGGCCGACTTAACAGCATTATAGGCCCCCGGTCAAAGCAGTGCACTGGCCCCCTACTTACACAACCACTCACATGAATAAAAATGTAAATGGTCGATAGATTAAACATACATTTATTGTATTGGTACTTCCAACAAAATCAGTGTTTAAACATAAAAAACATGCCGTACATAACATACATAGATTATCACGGGGCCTAATGACTATGCCACCCCCACCCCACTGGCAACTGCCCGTCGTGCTCATTCGTTAAGACGGCGCTGATTTTAGTCATAGTAGTATCTGTTCTATTTACGTCTTTTGATTACTCTTTTAGTATCTTCAAAATGTTCATATATTTCCTATGAGAATGAATTCGCATTTTAATGAGATTTAATGAGATCTTTCAAACGTATCGGTGTTGTAATGGTGAGCATTCTCGCCTCGAGTAAGAGCAAAGACTTCATGGCTCGGGTTCAGAATAATGTGTCCGAGTGGAGCGACATGTCTACTCACAGACTGCTGTTTCAGTGAACTAGCACTATAAAAATCCAATTAATTATGCTTGTCTTGTACAATACGTACATTTTTATCATCTGATATAATTTAATTGTTATCGTCATGATATATTGAAATATTGTTCATTTTGACGTTAAATAACAATCACTCACCAACTCAGTCCAATGAAAACGTCATTGCTGGCAAAATCCTGTGCGAATCTTAATTCCATTTCGCATTCCCCAAGTAAAGTTTTAGGATTATGTGCTTAACGCCACTTTCAATAACATTTCAGTTATATATTTGCGGGCAGTTTTATTGGTGGAGGACACCAGAGTATCCAGAGGAAACCACCGACACTCCTCAAGTCATTGACAAACTTTATTACATAATGTTGTACATCTCGCACTGAACGGGATTCGAACTCACAACATCAGTGGTGATAGGCACCGATTGCATAGGTAGTTGTAAATCCAGCTACCATGCAATCACGGCCACGACGACCCCCTCTTTCGATAATTATGACACACTTTCAATGATATTTCAGTTATATAGTTGCGGGCAGTTTTATTGGTGGAGGACACCAGAGTACCCGCAGAAAACCACCGACCTGTCGCAAGTCTGTGACAAACATCTATTTAAATGAACTATCGTAGTTCGAGTAGTTTCGACTTTACTTAATACAAGTGATTGTAAGTTATCTATTCTTAAATAAAACACAAATATTGGTGTTATGGTGTTTTAACGCCACTTTCAAAGATATTTCAGTTATATAGTTGGGGGCAGTTATATTGGTGGAGGACACCAGAGTGCACGGAGAAAGCCACCGACTTGTCCAAAGTCACTGATAAACTTGATCACATACTGCTTTTCGAGTGCGCCTCGCCATTCGCGAGATTCGATATCACACCTTTAGTAAATAAATTATCCTATGTCGGTCCATGGTATCATAGTCTCGTATGCCGTTTTGTGTAATATAATAGCTACTGACTATATTTGGGTAATAACAAGTTTATTGTTCCCCTCGAAACCAACTACTGGCCTTGGTTTTGTCTCGTGCTATTTAATATCCATCTGTCAGTAACTAAGAGTGTATTGTAAAATAATCCCCCTTTCTCTGTTTTATTTAATGAACAGTATAGTAATAACTATTATATGCTTTATTTTACAAGAATATTTCTCTGAAATAAAAAAGTAGATATCTAACTTAGTGTGCGTTTCAGCTCAAAGCCAAAATGTATGAAAGCCAAATGTTCCAAAAGTTTTTGGGAGCAAAAACACCAAAGGGCATAAACAGCATAGCCAAAATCGGCAAATGTACAATTCTCTAAGTCAATTTTACAAACCAAAACTTTACCAGTGGTATAAGAAGGTAACAAGAAAACGGCACTGTTTGGTTGAAAACGTAAAACCCAAGGTTGTGAAATTCCAAAATCTGTCGTAGATATCGTTCTGATATGTTTTCCCTCGCTTGTTATCTGATGGATATTATTAGAATGGTATCCTACAATATAAACGTTTCCTTCCACATCAACATCAATCCCCCTAGGTTGTGTCAACGTCGGACTGGAGTATGTAAATTGCTTTCTCTCATCTTTTGTGTAGGAAACAGCATTGGCACCGTCTGCACATATGTAGCTGCTTTTACCAAGAGAACGAACAAGCCAAGCCCCTGTATGAGTTTTACTATCTCTAAGTCGAAGGCCCTCGGAAGATAACCATCTTAACGTACCGGGGAATGCAGTAATAAATTCACCCTCCACGTACTGTAAGCCATATATATCGGTGGAAACTTTAATGGTCTTTGTCAAAGTCATTGTCTTAATATTTATGAGATAAATACCATCAGACTGAAGCGACGCCACAGCTACTGTGTCTTGCCCCGTGCTGGTAATGTCGCTTACCTGTTTTGGCAATGACAGGCTTGACAGGTAGACATAATTCTCGTTGTACTTGATAATTTGTTTGTTCATTAAATCCGTAATAAGAAGGAAATTTGGGACAAATATTCCATTTATTCGTCTTGTTACAGTATTATATATATCAATTTCGATGGTTTTGAGGATTTTTATACTTCCGGATACAAAATTCCCTTACCCCAAAATTCCGTTTGTGTTCAGATATGAATCGAGTGTTAAATCGCCGAAAGATTCAACATTTGCTTGAAATTCATTTAGAAACTTGTTGGGTTCAAAGGTCACTATAGATTTTCTTGGTTGCAAAATCGCTTCTTTCATCTCCTTATTTAGATCAAAGTTCTTTCGAGTTATTCGGTCCATTTCAACCAAACATTGCTGCTCTGAGCCATGTTGAACACAAGTGACCAGTATAGCCTTCCAGTTGTCAACGGTATATTTAATACTGGATAATTCTGTGACTTCATCAGATAAAGTTATGACAGTATTTTTCTTTGAAGAAGTTACTTTTTTCTTCATTTTTTCGGCGACTTCATTTATATGTTTTATAACAGCATCCTTGACTTCATCAATGTTCGCTAAAATGTCACCAGTTTTTTTTTCTATCACACCTATATTTTCTTTTCGGTTTTCAATCATTTCATCGAAATGCTTACTTTTTTGTTGCAATTCACTGGACAGGTCCACGACTTTCGTTGATTGCTTTATCCCCGCAGCTGCAGTATCGATGGATATTACACTTTCACATTTTCGGTGAGAAAGGGTTGCGCATAAAGTACAACAGGGTCTCGAATGATCCACGCAGTACACTTCGATTATTTTACCGTTATGTGCACTACAATAATTTATCCCACGGATACCTAGGGAAATTTTATCCGAATTCATTTCTTCTAACGGTACAATAACGTGGCTTAAAGTAATTTTGAACGAGCGATGATATTTGTCACATGACTTACGCAAACCCTCCTCACATGTTGAACACCAAGATACTGCTTTCACGCTTTCTGTATTAAATTAGCAGGGATCGCAGAGTTTTTCAGATGTTGTCATTGCTTGCTTGTCAACCATGGAGACGATCAAATTATTTAGTGGTAAACTTTTTGCCCATACTTCAATGTTGTTCTTTAAGTCTCCCAGTGTCACAATTCTTCGACAAATGGGACATTTGAAATTATTTTTTGTACTTTCATTTTCGACAGAAGATGAAACAAAAGTAGTGATACAAGATTCACAAAATGTGTGTAAACACGGAAGATATTTTGGTACCTGAAAAGTGTTCAGTCAAATGGAACATTTGAGTAAATTCGTATGATCCTCACTCTTCGTCGCCATTTTTATCAAGAAGGTTTAAATTTCCGTGTGTGTGTGATAAAAAAAAGCGATAACTTACTTCTATATATAGTAGAAAGCGAGATAACTCTAGAGATATTGAAGCATCTAGTGATTCGGAATCTCCCTGAAAATGTGTATATCAGAGATCATCTTACGTTTTAGCTCCCTCTACGTACAGTCAAACCTGTATTAAGAGGTCATCTTTGAGACAAAGAAACAATGTCCTTATAAGACAGGTGACCTCTTAAAAGAGTTTCAATTCATATGAAATTTTCTATGACAGGACACAGGCACTCGACGTTCAATGAATAAAATGTAGGGTCAATGTGGGAAAAAAAATAGCGTCTCTGTTATAATAAAGAGAAGGTTTCCAATGCATTTTTCGGCACAAATGTAAACAAAATCGGTTTATTTTTTCATGTACGGTTTTCGCTTGACCTTTGCGGTATTTATGGATGGAGACCTACCTAATAGTTTCTCCGCGCATCATTTATTGGAGAGCAGACGATCATACTTCACTAAGCCATACTTTTGTGACGTCTCCAGAAATACACACATAACAAAAATATGTAAGTGAGTGAGTGAGTGAGTGATTGTTGTTTAACGCCAATTCAGCATTTTTTCATATCAAGAGAGGGGGAAAAGGGGGGTTTCACCAACAGTATACTCATTCACTTATCCAGAGATATACTAAGAAATCTACACAATAAAAGGGAAACCCATCTCATGTTTATGAATTAATGAATTTAAATTAGGCCGGACAAACCCTCCCAATTAATAAACATGAGATGTGCCTCTAACTTAAATTTTCTTATTTCATGAAACACATAACCGTCTATGAATCAATGGGATTTTTCTGTAGGCTAAGCACAATGTATCTAATTGTATGTTTATATTTTATGTATATGATTTCTTTTCTCAATAAAATATTGTTTACACTAAACACATTATAAATGCTTCACTTAAAATAAAAAGTTAATGTGTGGTTTGTAAATCCATGACACAATTCATATTAAATTAATGTATTAAACTATTTATAAATGTTTTTATTAATAAATGTGGCTCTATTGAAGTTGTCCGATTCAACAGTCTCCATCATTTCTCTGACTTTTAATGAAATAAGGCTGCAAATCAGATCAGGGCCGTCTTAGCAACATCATAGGCCCCGGGAAAAGCAGTGCATTTGGGACCCCTACCTACACAAATAATCACAGGAATACAATTGTAAAGGGTTGATAAAATTAAACATATAATTATTTATTGGACCTTCCAACAAAATCAGTGTTTAAACATTAACAAAGCATGCCGTACACAAAATACATATATATAGAATAGCATGGGGCTCCTGCGCTCGTGGGGCACCCGGGACAAATATTCCATTTATTCGTCTCCATCCAGTTGTATTTCTTTCATTTTCGATGGTTTTAAGGATTTGTAAACTTCCGGATACAAAATTCACTTTCCCCAAAATTCCGTATGTGTTCAGATATGAATCGACTGTTAAATCGCCGAAAGATTCAACATTTGATTGAAATTCATTTAGAAACTTGTTGGGTTCAAAGGTCACTAACGACTTTCTTGGTTGCAAAATCGTTTCTTTCATCTCCTTATTTAGATCAAAGTTCTTTCGGGTTATTCGGTCCATTTCAATCAAACATTGCTGCTCTGAGCCATGTTGAACACAAGTGTCCAGTATAACCTTCCAGTTGTCAACGGTACATTTAATACTGGATAATTCTGTGACTTCATCAGATAAAGTTATGACAGTATTTTTCTTTGAAGAAGTTACCTTTTCCTTCATTTTGTCAGCGACTTCAATTAGATGTTTTATAACATCATTCTTGACGTCATCAATAATTAATTAATAAATAAAGGTAATAACAAAATTACCGAACTCCGAACAATCTTACAAAGGGAAAGTCAAAACTCATAATTATATAAACAGACAAAATCAGTCAACAACCGGAAAACTGTGAAAACCGTAATGACCCTGACTTGGTACAGGCATTTCTAAAGAAATGGTGGGTTGAATCAGATTTTAAGGCGCCAAACCTCCCGCTCTCATTACGGTTCAAAGGTTCCGGCTGTCACTGTAACAGTATTTAAATACAGGAACAAAATAGGTAAAATAGTTGTCAAAGCAGTACCATATTCGGTGACGTAAATGTCAAAAATATTTTTACGTCACACATTGACAAAAAAAAAATTTCTTGACATATTTGACTCTTTATCTTTATACATTTTCACTAAATGAAAATGCATCGCTTATAATTTTTTCTGCAGAGACGGAATATATTTCGACAAGATATTGGTATCGGAATATAAACTTTTTAAGAGATCGAATAAGGCGAATCTTTTTATAGCTCTGGTCCAGTAGCCTGTTTCTTAGATGAAGATGACGTTTCAGGGTTTCAGAATAATTGCTACTGCCCCTTGCATAGCGAATCAATTGCGAGATGTAAACACCATATGCAGGAGAAGCTGGTATATTGCTGCACATATTTGGAAAATTTATGATTTTAAAATTGAAGTCGTCCCGCTTATCATAAATTTTAGTACTGAGTTGACCACTGTCGTCAAATTCGAGGTATAAGTCCAAAAATGATGCGGACGAAGCTGTATCGGTGGTCTCTTTAACTTCCAGCTCTGGAGGATATATCAATGGAAGAAATTCTGCAAATCTAGAATTATTGATAGATAAAACGTTCGCTAATATGTCAGCAGTTTTTTTTGTCTATCACACCTATATTTTCTTTTCGGTTTTCAATCATTTCATCGATATGCTTACTTTTTTGTTGCAATTCATTGGACAGGTCCACGACTTTCGTTGATTGTTTTATCCCCGCAGCCGCAGTATCGATGGATATTACACTTTCACACTTCCGGTGAGAAAGGGTTGCGCATAAAGTACAACAGGGTCTCGAATGATCCACGCAGTACACTTCGATTATTTTACCGTTATGTTCGCTACAATAATTTATCCCACGGATACCTAGAGGGAAATTTTATCCGAACTCATTTCTTCTAACGGTACAATTACGTGGCTTTAACTAATTTTGAACGAGCGGTGAGATTTCTCACACGACTTGCACAAACCCTCCTCACATGTTGGACACCAAGATACTGCTTTCACGCGTTCTGTATTCAATTGACAGGGATCGCAGAGTTTTTCAGATTGTGTCATTGCTTGTTTGTCAACCATGGAGACGAGCAAACTATTAAGTGGTAAACTTTTTGCACATGCTGCAATATTGTTCTTTAAGTCTCCCAGTGTCACAGTTATCCGACAAATGGGACATTTGAAATTATTTTTTGTACTTTGATTTTCGATAGAAGATGAAACAAAAGTAGTGATACAAGATGAAACAAAATGTGTGTAAACACGGAAGATATCTTGGTACATGAAAAGTGTCCAGACAAATGGAACATTTGAGTAAATTCGTATGATCCTCACTCTTCGTCGCCATTTTTATCAAGGTTTAAACTTCCGTGTATGTGTGATTGATAAACGATTACTTATTTCTATATATAGTAGAAAACGTGATAACTCTAGAGATATTAAAACATCTAGTGATTCGGTGTGTTTAGGTGTCAAAAAAAAGTAATCATTTTTTTATTAGAATAACGAAAAATCAAAATATCTTTTAAACTATAGATTTTTGAACAGCAAAATAAACGAGAGTTTTATTTAGAATTAGGAGTGATAACTGAAAATGTTACAGTAATGCTTCTTATTGTTTTGGCTTAGGCTGCACTCGGATGAAATGTTTTATTTTGGTCCTATTTTGTTGTCATTTTTCAGGTGGGAGTAGATGTACTTTATAGAAGAGCCATCCGTACGTCAGGTATCTTACCTGTAACATCTTTCTCTCAGCCACGTGTACTTTAGACGAACCTGACAAGCATTTCTCTCATAAATTATTGTTATATTTTGCATTTTTTGTAAAATGGGTTAAAAGTCTGACTTATCTCCGAAATGCCAAAAGTTTGTAAAAAAGTTGTTTGTCTTTTTTAGTAAGGAAAAGGCAACGAAGAAGCCAATTGTCTCATTTGATAGGGTATATCAAAAGACATCTAAAGCTTTGGGTGTGTCTTACACTTCAGTTCACCGTATTATAAATGGTAAGAGGCCTTGTAAGTCAAATAGACCCAAAGAAAGAGATAACATGTTGGACGACTTTGATCATTGTGTTATTAAAAGAACAATCCACTGTTTATATTCACGGAAAATTGCTCCGACCGTCTCAATAATACATAAGGAAATAAAAGATTCTATTAAAATATCGAAGTCTAAGCTTACTTTAACTCTCATTGATCTTGGATATACTTATAAAAAAAATAGGTGATAATCGAAGAGTTCTGTACGATCAAGTGTTTATTATCAATGATAGGTGTAATTATCTGAGAAAGATCAAATCTTTTAGGGAAGCAGGGTATGCTATCGTGTACATGGATGAAACATGGGTTAACCAAAATCACTGCACAGATTATATGTGGCTTCCGAATGAGGGGTCTGATGCCCCAAAAATACCCTCATTAAAGACAAACGTTTGATTTTTTTGCATGCAGGTACGCGAAGGGAGGGCTTGATTGACGACTGCGATTTAGTTATTCTGGCCAAATCAAAGGATGGTGACTATCACCAGGAGATGAATAGTGTTGTCTTTCTTGAGTGGTTTGAAAATCAATTGATGCCTGCTTTGAAAAATCCTAGCTTGGTTGTGTTAGATAATGCAAGTTATCACAATGTTAAAACAAGATACAGTGTGCCCACATTTTAGTCAGAGAAAAACTGTTCTCCAAAACTATCTTACACAACACAACATTCCTTTTTCTGCTACTGATACCAAAACAGTTTTATATGAAAAATAAAACAAAAAAAGACCCCAGTAGTTTATAAAACAGATGAAATTGCTAATTTACACGGACATGAAGTAATAAGAACCCCCGTTCGACACTGTATACTTAACCCGATAGAATTAATATGGGCGCAAGTCAAAGGTTTCGTGGCTAAAAGCAATATCACCTTCCGATTAAAAGATGTTAAAGAACTCACGTACGCCGCTTTCGGAAAAATTACAAAAGATGTGTGGACAAAAGCAGAAGAACACGTGATCAAAATTGAAAAAGAATACTGCAAAGAAAACTGTATAGATAGAAGTGTCATAGAACCTATTATCATTGATTTTTGTGATGATGACTCGGATGACGACACGGGTTGAAGTATAATCATATTAAGTATAATAGACAGAAAAAAAAATGTAAAAAGCGAATAAATATCACGTTAAAGCCAATTCCGAAAATATTTGGAACATCTGTCTGCCAATTCATTAAGGTTTAAGAACAGTTGTAACTGTTGAAACTATCTGGGGTCAGATGAATTATTTAACTTATATTGATTATAACACATAAATAATACACAAAACAACAACAAAAAGCAAAAAAAAAAGATAAACAGGGACAGTTTATAATCCAACCAAAAACCAAACACAAAACGGGCCTCGTATTCATGAAAAGTCAAAACAAACAAGCACAAAGGTCGAAACTTCGGATTCCTGTTTTGGATAAGCATTTCGAAGTGGAATAGGTTAAATATATATTTCCAAACTTTTAGCTCACGTTTGAGTTGAAAGATATAACTTGGTTTAGTAGAATAGTTACGTTAAACAATTGCAAGTATCAATGATTCATCAATAATTTTTGCAGTTTTTAGGTATTTTTTACCAATGTTAAGTTGAAGGTTTGGTAAAAAAAATAGCTAAAAAAATGACAGTGCTCAATGTCTTTAATCTACACCCCACCCAAAAACAAATCAATCCTCCAATTGATCTCTGTGGTTCTATAATTTAAAAATGTACTAATATTACGAGCATTTTTTAATTAGGAAGTTGTACAATCTCAAAACTAATTTGTCGTTCCGTTTCTTACATGTACATTTATATATAAATTAAAAATGTCATACAGAATCGAACAAAACGACAATGATATATTATTCATATTATATGATATATGAAGACTTCATTTTTTCACTGAAGACAGAAGTGCTATATATTTAGAGAAAAAATAAAAATAATGAAAAATGTCCCAGTCCAAGCAACTTTTACACCCACAAACTCCTTTAAAATACGATTTTTCTATATGAGCAGGGCCAAATACGTTCACTTTCTGGTCTGCAAACTTCCAAATTAAATTAGCACCCTTGATTCCCTACACAACTCTCGTTTACACTTCTACTTTAAAATCTACAGTTTAAAAGATATTTCAAATTTCCGTTATTCTAATCAAAACATTATTACTTTTAATTCACCAATAAGAGCTTAGAAGTCCCTTTTAAAGAAAATAGTTCATTTCGCTTTGTTGTATTGTGACAAATACGGAATGGAATGGAATAATTAGAATTGATATTTGAAGTTAAATATATAAGGATTATTTTGAGCCCAAATTTGATGCATTTAGTTTTATTTTAATACCTCTATGGAGAATTTGATGCATGACCTATAAATATTGAATTTCCTGGGGATGACCGAGCTATTTTTAGAGTAGGTGTTTTCCATAGCCTGGCATTTCACTGCAAGACTTTAAACATCCCCTGATATGTTCACAGAACGTAGATGAATCATGTACGTTTCAGAAAATATATGGTCTTGGAAAGGCTCGAAAAAACACAAATTTAGTAGAAAATGTAAAAGAAATTAATTAGTGGTATTACACCTATATCAGAGATCATCAGAAAAAAATCACATTGTAGAGTTATCAAAAAACTATCCAAATTAAATTAGTTCTTTAATCGGTTCCTTTTTTCTAGGTTAGGTTATGGTGCTTAACGCCACTTCCAACAATAATCCAGTTAAATCGTGATGGTCAATTTTATTGGTGGAGGAAACAGGGGTACTCTCTTAGATCATCATACGTTCAGTTTCCCTCTACGTTAGAGTTGATTGGTCAATTGTATTGCTGGAGGAAACAGGGGTACTCTCATAGATCATCATACGTTCAGCTTCCCTCTACGTTAGAGTTGATTGGTCAATTGTATTGGTGGAGGAAACAGGGGTACTCTCATAGATCATCATACGTTCAGTTTCCCTCTACGTTAGAGTTGATTGGTCAATTGTATTGGTGGAGGAAACAGAGGTACTCTCATAGATCATCATACGTTCAGTTTCCCTCTACGTTAGAGTTGATTGGTCAATTGTATTGGTGGAGGAAACAGAGGTACTCTCATAGATCATCATACGTTCAGTTTCCCTCTACGTTAGAGTTGATTGGTCAATTGTATTGGTGGAGGAAACAGAGGTACTCTCATAGATCATCATACGTTCAGTTTCCCTCTACGTTAGAGTTGATTGGTCAATTGTATTGGTGGAGGAAACAGGGGTACTCTCATAGATCATCATACGTTCAGTTTCCCTCTACGTTAGAGTTGATTGGTCAATTGTATTGGTGGAGGAAACAGAGGTACTCTCATAGATCATCATACGTTCAGCTTCCCTCTACGTTAGAGTTGATTGGTCAATTGTATTGGTGGAGGAAACAGGGGTACTCTCATAGATCATCATACGTTCAGCTTCCCTCTACGTTAGAGTTGATTGGTCAATTGTATTGGTGGAGGAAACAGGGGTACTCTCATAGATCATCATACGTTCAGTTTCCCTCTACGTTAGCGTTGATTGGTCAATTGTATTGGTGGAGGAAACAGGGGTACTCTCATAGATCATCATACGTTCAGTTTCCCTCTACGTTAGAGTTGATTGGTCAATTGTATTGGTGGAGGAAACAGGGGTACTCTCATAGATCATCATACGTTCAGTTTCCCTCTACGTTAGAGTTGATTGGTCAATTGTATTGGTGGAGGAAACAGAGGTACTCTCATAGATCATCATACGTTCAGTTTCCCTCTACGTTAGAGTTGATTGGTCAATTGTATTGGTGGAGGAAACAGGGGTACTCTCATAGATCATCATACGTTCAGCTTCCCTCTACGTTAGAATTGATTGGTCAATTGTATTGGTGGAGGAAACAGGGGTACTCTCATAGATCATCATACGTTAAGCTTCCCTCTACGTTAGAGGTGATTGGTCAATTTTATTGGTGGAGGAAACAGAGGTACTCTCATAGATCATCATACGTTCAGTTTCCCTCTACGTTAGAGTTGATTGGTCAATTGTATTGGTGGAGGAAACAGAGGTACTCTCATAGATCATCATACGTTCAGTTTCCCTCTACGTTAGAGTTGATTGGTCAATTGTATTGGTGGAGGAAACAGGGGTACTCTCATAGATCATCATACGTTCAGCTTCCCTCTACGTTAGCGTTGATTGGTCAATTGTATTGGTGGAGGAAACAGGGGTACTCTCATAGATCATCATACGTTCAGTTTCCCTCTACGTACTACGTTAGAGTTGATAATCAAATAATGGGTTAGAATTACAGTCAAACCTGCTTTAGTGACCACCTCTATTAAGCAATAACTTGTATTATGTGACCTTAGTCTTTGCATTTTATAACCATTTAGAGCTAAAATTTGTGACCTTAATCTTTATTTCCCTTCACAGTGCATTGTATACCAATTTAACCTGTATTAAGCGACTACCTGTCTTATGCGACCATATTTCACATTTCCCTTGGAAGGTCACACAAGGCATGTTTGACTGTATTTCTTAATTAACAAAACGTGATGTAAACATGCTGTTACCAAGAGACCAGTGAAGGGACTGAGAATTATTTTCTCTTTATTAAAACTTATCCATTTAAAATAAGATCTTTAATTCCTATCCCTTTTCCTGGTAGCTTCAGTTAGTGCAGGGATCACATGGCATCTTTGGTATATACTTTTCAGCAATTAGCAAGTGTACATGCTCAGAAAAAAATATATTGTGTAAGTAAAACAGAAAGGAAAATTGATTCGATTTTTTGTGAATCCCGTCAAATTTAGACTTGGGAGGGAATGTTCATTCAGTGACTCGCCTACTGTTCTAAATGAATGTCTGTACTGCTTTTGATAATGGGAATGATATGACATGTTATGATATGTTTATCATATATTTCAACAGAGGAAATAACCGATTTGTACCAAAATGTTTAGTCATCTTGGCTAGAATTAAATATATAATCATGGAACAAGAAAATTATTGTTTTAATATACAAATCTCCTATTAAATGCACTTTTTTAAGCACTTTCAATATCCTAAGAGAGAAATTGTTAGCTAGTGATTATCTGTGCAAATACTTTATAAAACAGTTGAATCCGCCGTGTCTGTAAACACAGTTTTCCGGAAATTCACGAAGTGAACTTACGGACATTGACGGAAAGGCATGTAATAACATTCCGGAAGCAGTTAATAAACTCGCTTTATCAGCCAGCTTGGACCATTCTTGTGAAACTGGGTGAAATAAACATGACTCCTCTTATTATTCTAAGCAAAACTAAAAGTTTTATTACAAGGTAAAAATTTAGCTTGATCATCTACAAGTATATGATAAGTTACTATATTAGATCGAAACAGATAATACTTTAGCGAGCTATAATTATGACGTAATCTTGCATATAAATTATTAGATCTTCTATCACAAACTAAGAAATGTCCTGGAATTTTAGACAGTACAACTTTCCTCTGAAGGTTGATTTTAAACGTATCAAATGTTCTGGTATTTCTGGTCTCGTTGTCCAGACTGTTCCAAAGATTTATGACAGACGGGATGAACGGAGATTGGTATAACGATAAGCGACATCTTGGACATTGTAGTCATTTCTGGGGTTTTTTCGAACAGGGAAGTTGGTAACAGCATGAGCAAGAGGGGCTAATAAATAACACATATAACACGGGCGTGTCCATGTCATACATTAACCATAACTTTCTGCGTTCCCGTCTACTGGCTAATTCCACCCCATCCCGTTTAGATTAAATAGTGTTGGTTTGGTTTGGCCACTTTCAACAATGTTTCAGTTATATCGTGGCGGTCAGTTTTATTGGTGGAAGAATCCGGAGTATCCGGAGAAAACCACCGACCTGTCGCAAGTCAATGACAAACTTTATCACATAATGTTGTATCTAGTTCACCCCGCCTGAACGTCAGTGGTGATAGGCACCGATTGCATGGGTAGTTATAAATCCAACTACCATACGATCACGACCACGACGGCCCAAATATAAAAGATGTAAATATCACCCTACAATAAATATGTCATCATAAATAGAATAATCATTATGAAAAGAAAGATTAAACAGTGATAGTCATCAATTCCACCAATATCAATAAAACGAACAATTACCTCTCTTCTTAACTGTATTTACCAAGCACAAAAAAAGACCTCGACATATGACGTTAGAAATCTAGGTGTTTGTTCTTGCGTTGATACTTACTCATGTCGGAGCCGCATCGATGGTGCTCGCCGCGAGAGTGGTAGATCGTGGGTTCGAGTCTCGATCGGGTCAAACCAAAAAATTATAAAATTGGTATCTGTTGCTGCTCCGCTAAGTATGCACCATTAGGGGAGAAGAGCAAAGATTCGTTGGCTCGGAATTAAGATAATGTGTCCGAGTGGGGCGACGTGTATATCTTCGCTTTGTTGATCTAATACAAAGCAGACCTTATCATCATCTCATTGGAAATTAACTTGTTCTCGCCATGACATAGCTGAAAATTGATGGGTTTGGCGGAAAGCAACAATGACTAACACACTCACTCAATCAGTGCTCTTGTCGGTATATAATATAACACAATGAATAACCATATTAAAATTGCATCTATGAATGTAAAGGGTCTTTTTAGCAATACTTGAAATATTCTATTCTGCATGTTGCGTGATAAGAAAAACATGAAAACATTGTTGGTGAAACATTATATTTAACATCGTAAAATATGTATGCTACACACGATTTTTAAAACCTAACTTATGATACCGTCAAGTATCGGAGAATGAAACATACGGGTTAAAGGTTAGGGTTATAGTGTTTAACACCACTTTCAACAAATCAAATAATTTATTGATGGTAATTTTATAGCAAGGAAAGTGAATAAGCTAGAATATAATATTATAAAGTAATTTGGAAAAACATGTTCAGCTGAAAATCAAATGTAAAATACGGTTGGTCGAAAAGAGATGTCCTCGACGCGACCAAATCAATCGGAGAAATCACAAAAAAGCAACCTACCCACTCACAAAATTCGTCTGGCCAGAATAATAGAGCAACCTCAAACGATTTTCTGTCAAAATAATTATATAAAAGATGGCGTCTCCCGCGCGTAGCGGTGCTGCGCCATCAAACGAACGCACACTGGGTTCGTTCACGGGTTTCCCATTGTCAACACTGCTAAAACGGCCCTGAATACATTACTGGATAATGTTTATTATTTGGCCAACATACAAATCGCTTAAATACAAATGCCATAATTTAAGTTACTCGAAACATGAAAAGATCCATCATGCAATTGTGAGTAGAGTCACTACATTAAAATCACTCTTATTTCAATACAACATATAGAGGATTATACAGCAGGCCCAAATGGTCGTGATCGTATGGTAGTTGGATTTACAGTTACCTATGCAATCAGTGTCTATCACCACTAACGTTGTGAGTTCGAATCCCGCTCAGGGGAGGTGTACTCGATACAACATTTTGTGATAAAGTTTGTCATGACTTGCGACAGGACGGTGGTTTTTTCCGGACACTCCGGTTTCATCCACCAATAAAACTGACTGCCATTGTATATCTGAACTATTGTTGAAAGTGACGTTAAACACTCTAGCCCTAACCCCCAACCTTATTTGGCTAAATAGTATTCCAGTCGATGTTTATGCAAACTCGTGGCCTTTGAATCTCATGATCATGTTGTTGTTTTTTTTATTGTTGTGATGTTGAAAGTGCATACAATATCTCATATAGATATTTAACAAATTTTATCATATTTCCTCCCCCTACCCAGAGGGTGTGCCGGGGGTAAAGTAGGCACCAGGTTTCCCCGCCCTATAGGCACTAGTCCTCGGGGTATAGAAATGGGACCGAGAGCTTCTTCGGCTTGAAAGGGCGTCCGTCGGTTGTGCGGGATGTATAAATTCACAACCAACCCGTCCTGCGGATGAGACGTAAATGAAACCGAGGTGCCGTGTTGAGAGATTGTCACCCTCTTCGCATGTTAAAGAACCCAGTGTAACAGCTCATTATGAGCATTATGCTCATGATGAGTGGTCCATAAGAGACCTGTTGCACTGGCTAAATTATCCGTCCATGCCCATCACCTTTCCTTGTTTCGAGTCCCGTGGCGCTTAAATTTTTGAATGTTCTCGTCCTGAATATAGCTGAAAAATTGCTCGCTGGACGCTAAACACCAATCAATCAATCAGTCAATCAATCTATCAATCATATTTTTTTCTTTCAAAATTTGCACATCACAATTTCAAGTTTTCAAATGGTCTACAACCCGACATGATTAAAGTTAGTTTTCCCGAAAAAAATAAGAGAGAAGACGACCAATAAAAGGGACATTTACCAAAGGTAAACAAGTTCAGTATACTGGTAGACTTCTCTGGTATCTAGGATTAGGGTTAGGGTGTTTAACGCCACTTTCAACAATATTTCAGTAGTATCGTGGCGGTCAGTTTAATTAGTGGAGAAATAAATATTATATTTAAATACACAATTTTATAATATTTGATACTGTTAAGTAAGTGTCCATAACGGAAGCAATGAATAATAATAATAATGAAAAAAATGTTGCCATTAAAATATTTTGTATAATACATAAAATGTTCATATTAATAAATTTAGAATAGAAATGTAATCATTCTTTTTATGTTTTGATTATCTCCCTTTCAATATAAAAGTGATATACTAGAACAATTTAAAGTATTCATTCATTCCATAAAATATATTTAAAATTAGATCGCCGCACTTGCTCATTGAAAAGCAAATTGCGTGCAGAGATCTAATTTTAATAAGATTGTCACTTCATTTTAATATGATTTGAGGTGTCTCCCTTTCAATATAAAAGTGATAGATTAGAAAAATCTAAAGTATTCATTCATTTCATAAAATATATTTAAAATTAGATCGTCACACTTGCTCATTGAAAAATAAATTACATGCGGAGATTAAAGCGAAGATATATTATGGGTTAGGGTTATGGTATTTAACACCACTTTCAACAATATTTCAGTTATATCGTGTCGCTACGACATATTATGAATTTATTAATGTTATCCATTTTATTTACATCTATAAATCTAAATATACACATAAAAAAAACATGTAAGTAAATGATTGTTGTTTAACACCAATACAGCATTTTTTCAGCTATATCATGGCGAGAACAAGTTAATTTTCAATGAGATGATGATGAGGTCCGCTTTCTACCCGACCAACACGTTGAATTGGATCTTTATTGGTGCTAGCTCACTGAAACAACAGTCCGCGGGTAGACATGTCGCTCCAACCAGTCTTTGCTCTTTCTCCTTAATGATGCGTGCTTAGCGGAGAAGCAACAGATACCAATTTTATAGTCTTTGGTTTGACCCGACCGGGCTCGAACCAACGAGCTACTGCACTCTAGGCGAGCACGCTAACCATTACTCCACCGATGCGGTTAAATATGTAACATTTTCATATTTTATACATATTAATGAGTTTTTTTTCCCTTCTGCATCTAATTATAAACAGATGTAAGAAAAGTGACAGATCATGTTGCAATCCATAATTCTACCCAAGCCTTCCATCGTTTATCACAGTGTAATATTTTTGTCGGAAACCAAGTAAAAGTCAAACTGCACGTGTTGATAATTGTTAATGTATCATATCGCGAGTGAACCGCATCGGTGATGTAATCGTTAACGTGTTCGCCTCGAGTAAATATAGTAGATCGTTCGAGCCCCTGTCGGGTCAAGCCAAACACTATAAAATTGGTATTTGTTGCTTCTCCGCTAAGCACGCAACATTAAAGAGAAAGAGCAAAGATTGGTTGGCTCAGAATCAGGATAATGTGTCTGAGTGGAGCGACATGTCTACCCGCGGACTGTTATTTCAGTGAACTAGCACTATTAAATTCCAACTCAGCTTGTTGGACTAGAACAAAGCGGACATCATCACCATCTCATTGAAAATTAACTTGTTCTCGCCATGATATAGCTGAAAAATTGCTGAATTGGTGCTAAGCAAGAATCACTCACTCACTCATATCACGAGAGGAAAAAAAAAGGGGGGGGGGGTCATCAATAGTACACCCACTCACTCTTATCTTGACATTTGGACATAAAAAAAACTTCCAGAAATAAACTAATATAAATGCTACACTTAAAATAAAAAGTTGACGAATGGTGTGTAGATACATGACACCATTCATATTACATTTAATTATTAAACTATTTATAAATGTTTTTATTAATAAATGTGGCTCTATTGAAGTTTTCCGATTCAACAGTCTCCATCAGTTCTCTGACTTTAAATCAAATAAGGCGGCAAATCAGATCAGGGCCGTCTTAGCAACATCATAGGCCCCGGGCAAAGCAGTGCACTGGGGTCCCTACCTACACAATCACTCACAGGAATAACAAAAGTAAATGGTGATAAAATTAAACATATATTTATTTATTGGGACCTCCAACAAAATCAGTGTTTAAACATTAAAAAAGCATGCCGTATACAAAATACATAGAATAGCATCATGTGGCCCTTGTGCTCGTGGGGCACATGGGCAACTGCCCAGCGTGCCCATGCGTTCGGACGGCACTGAATCAGATGCCTCCACTTTCTGCTTCCATTTATATTTTTATGTCAACAATGCAGTTAACCGAAGTGTGAATGAAAGTTCGATTCTGATTGGTCGAATTTCCAAACAAGAATCCAATGAAAAAATAGCTGTTGTCTGCTGGGTATTTATCATCTACTTTTAGTAACATAAGGTTAATAAATATATATTCCGAGGGATTGTGAACATTCATACCCACAACAAATTTATTTTTTCTTTATATTAGAAAGTCATGTTCTAATAAGTTTATTGTTTGGCTTAGCACTGTAAAGCTGGTTAGGGATATGCTTAGGAATTTTGATGTTTAACGCCACTTTTAACAATATTTCAGTTATTTCGTGGCGGTTAGTTTTATTGGTGGATGAAACCGGAGTACCCGGAGAACCACCGACCTGCCGCTAGTCACTGACAAACGCGTTAACTTTACCACATAATGCTGTATGGAGTACACCTCGCATTGACCGGTATTCGAACTCATAACTTTAGTGATGATATACACTGATCATTAACGGAGCTAGAGAGAGGGGATGGGGCGGCACTTTTGGTTGTTTGGTTTGATGATGTCTAACGCCACTTTAAACAATAGTTCAGTTTTATTGGTGCAGAAATCCGGAGGACCCGGATAAAACCACCGACCTGTCGAAAGTCACTGACAAACTTTATCACCTAAAGTTGTACACCTCGCCCTAATCGAAATTCGAACTCACAACATCAACAACCACGACGGCCCCATTTAGCTAAATAAATAAAATATGTAGTAAAAATGGCATCACAGGAAGACAACGCTTACTCTATCATTTCAATAGAATAAGTGAATCGCATTTAAATATGTCAGCAAATTGTGGCAAATCTTTTGTTTTCTCCAGGTACTGATTTCCTCCACTAATATACCTAACCTTTATGATATAACTGAAATATTGTTGAAAGTGGTGGATCATATGCATGCAAAATGTGAAGATAGGAAAGGGGTAATCAGAAGCCGTAAATTGAAAAGAAATAAAACGGTTAAAAGATCAACGACGAAAGGACAAACAATGATCTACAAAACACTACACAAAGATTGAGCAACACAAACCCCACTATATGTGAAGGTGAACTCGGGTGTTCCAGAAGGGTACTCAGTTCCTGCTCCGTAATTGGTACTCGTCGTGTTAATCTTGTTACAAACCCAATGATAAGTCGTGAATGTGGAAATGTCCGGATTTGTCAGAGAATTGTGACATAACTGACGGCCACGATGTAACTGATATAAGACAGGGCTTCAAAGTTACTGTGACACAAGCTACTTAAGGGTGATCTGAATCAGATGTAGGAAGAAGAGTTTGAAGATACCAAAGGGATAATCAGAATCAGTATATCGAAGAAAAACAGACAACACAATGGTCAAAGGAAAAAGTACAAAAGGACAAACAACGATTTACAAAACATACATTTAAAACCAAAGATCGAGTAAAACTAACCCCACTAAAGACCGGGGGTTAACTCGGGTGATCCGGAAGGGTAAGCAGTTCCTGCTCCACTAGCGACACCCATCGTGTTAATCTAGTTACAAACCCGGTAATAGATTATGTACAGATATGTAAGAGTACATACAATCAAGGTCCATCTTCTCATGCAATAACATTATAACATTCTCGACTCTACTCTCTACACGAATATACCTCTCATAAAACTACAAATTGAACTGTACATACAAATACCTTGTTTGAAGAAGGGACAAATCTTATTTTGTAAAAAGCCACTCTAATTCTACCAAAAAGGTCTCTGAAACTGATATCATCATAAAGATCGTTTTAGATTGACAACTTGCCTACATTTGTTATGATTGATGGGTGTGTTTTTCGTTATTCTTATGGATACCTATTGTGTGTACTATTCTTGCCTATTTGTGCCTTTATTAGTATGAGGCAGACTTGATACCGAGGATTCTAAAGAAAAACGAAAAGAAGCTATACCGATCCTTTAGGAGGAAACACCAGCAGCTAGATCTTTTCAACAGTTACCTTTATCTCGAAATTGATTGATTGATTGAGTGAGTGATTGTTGTTTAACGCCAATTCAGCCTTTTTTCAGCTATAACATGGCGAGAACAAGTTAATTTTCAATGAGATGATGGTGAAGTCCGCTTTGTACTAGACCAACACCTTGAGTTGGGATTTTTATAGTGCAAGCTCACTGAAGTAACAGTCCGCAGGTAGACATGTCGCTCCACTCGGACACATTATTCTGATTCCGAGCCAACTTTGCTCTTTGTCCGTAATGCTGTCTGCTTAGCGGAGAAGCAACAGATGTCAATTTTTTATTCTTTGGTTTGACCCGACCAGGGCTCGAACCCACGATATACCGCACTCGAGGCGAGTACGCCAACCAATACGCCACCGATGCGGTCGAAATTGAGTGAGTGCCGATTAATAATGAAACTTTAAATCAAAAGAGATTGTTTCCCATTGTGAACTTTCCATTTATATGTAGGAACATTCCAGCAGCACCTGTATATGTAATGCATATCTCTCATATGATACGATATGTCAGGGCTTCTTGTTACGATCACGATTTCTATTGATAGAGGGTTGCTTCGAACTACGAAGCCATTAAACCAAGGGTTCCTATAGTGGTGAAGTTGAAGTAATCACTTCTAAAGTTATAGTGTCGCCACCATGGTTTGGTTAACCGTTACTGAATAGCTGGGTCACAAATGGCTACGGATTTGTTCCGTTTGTCATAATCCCAACCCGGTCCGTTCTTCATTCATGGCTTATTACACAAGAGCAACACGACGGGTACCACTAGAGGAACAGGTAGCCAATCCGGGTCACCTGAGTTCAGCCCTCTCCCTGTTTCAATATTAGTTTTTTGTGTAGTATTTTGTATATAATTGTTTGTTGTTTTGTTATTTCTCGTTTTGCCATTGTCATGTCTGTCCTTCGATTGATGGCTTCTGGTTACCCCTTTGATATCGTCAGACTTTTCAAATATTTTCCATGAGAATGATGATACATTCATATTTTATCCAATTTGTAACTACAAAAAATGGGGAAAATGAGACTGCCTTTTATATAGAGTGATTTGCTATGTAGAGGTGCTCTTAAAGGAAGATTTGACTGTATTCATTTATTTCACCGAAAACACCACTGCTGTCAAAATCATCTTACTTTGTGTTATCTAAGTGAGTGAATAATCGTATCATTCGGACGTTTTTCATTTGTATTGTTGATTGCACCCCGGCAACCGCGTTCAATCGTGGTAGACTATTTCGTCATATGAGGTGAACATCAAGCTGCTAAAGCAATCACACTCGGGTTAACAGCTTCCGATGTTCACCTAAAAGTAATATGACAATGTTGATGACGAGGAAGAAAACCCGGTGGACAACCGAAGCATACATAATGTGGAAGGAGACAATAGGTTGTCGGCAGGGGTCTACAATGGCCGACAACCAGGAAGTATGTTGGTTGAAAATCTTTCTTTTTTCAGTCCGGTTTCACAATTGTATTTTCTAGACCCGGAAATTATTTTGTTGTCTTCTACAAAATAAAACATTCAAGTTTTAATCATATTAAAGTAGTTTGGGGATAATAAAACAGTTATTGCCTTCAGATGAGTTGAACATAAAGTTGTCAAACCTGGAGAGGGGGACAACTTTCGATGTTCACCTCATATGAAAGCAATAATTGTATATTATATTATACCTCGCTGTCTATGAATGATTTGCATTGGATCATTTATGGTCATATAACATTACACAATATATGTATTCGGTGAGAACCTGAAAATTTTCCAGCTCAGGCGAGGTGTACTCAATACAACATTTATGTGATAAAGTTTGTCAGTGATTTGCGACAGGTCGGTAGTTTCCTCGGGTACTCCGTTTCTTCCACCAATAAAACTGACCGATACGATATAGCTGAAATATTGTTGAATGTGGCGTTAAACACCATAACCATCAAACCAAACCCAAGTCTAAAATTTTCCCTGGACTGGTAGACAAGCCTATTGTCTCTCTATCACGTCCGCGCAACTCTTTAAATTTAAATTTTACTGTTACCGTTAATTACCTTCGTAAACATTTGTTTTGCGAATGTAATGATTACAGGATAATTATCTTTCGTTTTCTTTCGGTATAATAAAGGGATTATGGCTGTCTAAGATTGTGGACATCAATAATTGTCAACCAGAGAAATGTTGTTTTCCCTCGGGCTAATCACTACTATATATGCTTTATTTTACAACAATATTTTTTTAAACACATACATGTAGTTGTTGAATCATTTTTATATTTAAAAGATATGACATATATATGATTTACAACATTGTAGAACTGGGGCTGTCGTGGTCGTATGGTAGTTGGATTTACAACTACCTATGCAATCAGTGTCTATCAGAACTAACGTTGTGAGTTCGAATCCCGCTCATTGCGAAGTGTACTCGATACAACATTATGTGACAAAGTTTGTCAGTGACTTGCTGCAGGCCGGTGGTGTTCTCTGGGTACTCCGGTTTATTTCACCAATAAAACTTACAACCACGATATAACTGAAATATTGTTGAAAGTGGCGTTCAACACCATAAATCTAAACCTAAAATTTCTCCTGGACTGTTAGACAAGTCTATTGTCTCTCTATCACGTCCGCGCAACACTTTAAATTTAAATTTTACTGTTACCGTTTATTACCTTCGTAAACATTTGTTTTGTGGATGTAATGATTACAGGATAGTTATCTTTCGTTTTCTTTCGGTATAATAAAGGGATTATGGCTGTCCAAGGAGGTGGACATCAATAATTGTCAACCAGAGCAATGTTGTTTTCCTTCGGCTAATCACTACTTATTATATGCTTTATTTTACAACAATATTTCTTTGAAATACATACATGTAGTAGTTGAATCATTTTTATATTTAGAAGAAATGACCAATAGAATTCAAGTTATTGTATAGTTGAGGGTCATCGAGGTTATTGACGTTGTGAGTTCGAATCCTGCTCATGGTGATGTAAACTCATTACAACATTATGTGATAAAGTTTGGCAGTGACTTGCGGCAGATCGGTGGTTTTCTGCGAGTACTCTCGTTTCATCTACCATTAAAACTGACTGTCACGATACAATTCAAACATTGTTGAAAGTTGTGGTCAAAAATATAACCCTAACCCAATAATGTAGGACTGTATAGTTTAAAGTTTTCCATGTTATTGATATATAAAATGGCATTGCTTTGTGTGTTAGATTAACTACTACAGGAAACAGAAAATGTCCAATATACTGTTTACTGACAGAAAATATAATAGTTTTTCAATCAATTTTACAAATCACAGCTTTTCCAGTGTTAATAGAAGTTAACAGGAAAACGGCACTGTTTGGCTTAAAACGTAAAACCCAAGGTGACGAAATTCCAAAGTCTGTGGTAGAAATCGTTCTGACATGCTCTCCCTCGCTTGTTATCTGATGGATATTTTTAGATGTGTTTCCTACAATATAAATGTTGCCTTCCACATCAACATCAATCCCTCTAGGGTAGCTCAACGTCGGACTGGAATATGTAAATTGTTTTCTCTCATCTTTTGTGTAGGAAGTAGCATTTGTACCGTCTTCACATATGTAGCTGTTTTTACCGAGAGAACGAACAAACCAAGCCTCCATATGGGGTTTTCTTTCTCTAAGTTGTAGTCCCTCGGCAGATAACCATCTTAACGTACCGCTGTATACAGAAATAAATTCACCCTCCACGTACTGTAAGCCATATAAATTGGTGGATACTTTTATTGCCTTTGTTAAAGTCATTGTATTAATATTTATGAGATAAATATCATCAGAAAACGACGACGCCACCGCCATTGTGTCTTGGTCCATGCTGGCAATGTCGCTCAACGTCTTTGGCAATGACAGACTTGACAGGTAGACATAATTCTCGCTATGCTTGATAACTTGTCTGTTGATTGAATCGGTCAAAATAAGGAGATTTTGGACGAATATTCCACTTATTTGTCTCGTTCCAGCTTTATTTATATCAATTTCGATTGTTTTGAGAATTTGTATACTTCCGGATACAAAATTTACTTTCCCCAAAATTCCGTTTGTGTTCAGATATGAATCGAGTGTTAAATCGCCGAAAGATTCAACATTTGCTTGAAATTCATTTAGAAACTTGTTGAGTTCAAAGGTCACTAACGACTTTCTTGGTTGCAAAATCGCTTCTTTCATCTCCTTATTTAGATCAAAGTTCTTTCGGGATATTCGGTCCATTTCAACCAAGCATTGCTGTTCTGAACCATGTTGAACACAAGTGTCCAGTATAACATTCCAGTTGTCAATGGTACATTTAATACTGGATAATTCTGTGACTTCATCAGATAAAATTATGACAGTATTTTACTTTGAAGAAGTTACCTTTTCCTTCATTTTGTCGGCGACTTCATTAAGATGTTTTATAACATCATTCTTGACTTCATCAATGCTCGTTAAAATGTCAGCAGTTTTTTTGTCTATCACACCAATATTTTCTTTTCGGTTTTCAATCATTTCATCAATATGTTTACTTTTTTGTTGCAATTCATTGGACAGGTCCACAGCTTTCGTTGATTGCTTTATCCCCGCAGCCGCAGTATCGATGGATATTACAGTTTCACACTTCCGGTGTGAAAATGTTCCGCATAGAGCACAACAGGCTCTCGAATGATCCACACAGTACACTTCGATTTTTTTACCGTTATGTTCGCTACAATAATTTATCCCACGGAAACCTAGGGACATTTTATCCGAATTTATTTCTTCCAACGGTACAATTACGTGGTTTGAAATAATTTTGAACGAGCGGTGATATTTGTCACACGACTTGCACAAACCCTCCTCACATGTTGCACACCACGATACTGCTTTCACGCTTTCTGTATTAAATTGGCAGGGATCGCACAGTTTTTCAGATGTTGTCAATGCTTGCTTGTCAACCATAGAGACGATCAAATTATTTAGTGGTAAACTTTTTGCCCATGCTTCAATGTTGTTCTCTAAGTCTCCCAGTGTCACAATTCTCCGACAAATTGGACATTTGAAATTATTTTGTGTACTTTTACTTTCGACAGAAGATGAAACAAAAGTAGTGATACAAGATTCACAAAATGTGTGTAAACACGGAAGATATTTTGGTACCTGAAAAGTGTCCAGACAAATGGAACATTTGAGTAAATTCGAATGATCCTCACCCTTCGTCGCCATTTTTTATTTTATCAAGAAGGTTTAAACTTCCGTGTGTGTATGATAAAAAAAGCGATTACTTATTTCTATATATAGTAGAAAGCGAAATAACTCTAGCGATATTAAAACATCTAGTAATTCGGAATCTCTCTGAAAATGTTTATATCAGAGATCATCATACGTTTCAGCTTCTCTCTACGTACAGTCAAACCTGTATTAAGAGGTCGCCTTTGCGACAAAGAAAAAATGTCCTTATAAGACAGGTGACCTCTTAAAAGAGGTTGAATTCAAATGAAATTTTCTAAGACAGGACAAGAAAAAGGTGACCCTTTAATACATGTGGCTGCTTAATAGAAGTGACTGCAAGTGCAGGTTTGACTGTACTACGTGAGAGTTGATAATTAAATAATAAGTAATTGTTATTTCTTATTAAACAAAACATGATGTAAGCATGATGTTACCAAGGGACCAGTGAGAATTATTTTCTCTTTATTAAAGCTTATCCATTTAAAATAAGATCTCTAATTGCTACCCCTTTTCCTGATAGCTTCAGTCAGTGCAGGAATCATGCAATCAACAATAAAAAAAACCTGGCACTCTGATATTTTGAGGGAAATAAATGTCTCTCATATATTGCGGAAGGTATTGTTTTAACCCAAGTCTACATGCTCAGGAAAAAATATACAGAAAGGAAAATTGATTTGATTTTTTTTCTGAAAACCGTCAAATTTAGATTTGGGATTATTTTCTCCTGCATAATTGAACGTATATTCTCTATTGCCCTGAACAACATTCCAATCACTTGCAATTATCACTGATGACTTTTCATACTGGTTATTATTGATTTAAGCATATTTTATTGTCAAATATATACAATAGGATTGAACACAAGTTTTACAACTTATATGAAGTTATATAAACAACGTAGGTCTGACAGCGTGCATGACGGATATTAAGTGTATAAGCATTTATAATATAGAAAAAAATAAATGAGGACAGATGCAAATGTAAGTAAAGTGTGGGGGTGGGGGGGTATGTTCTTTCAGTGAATCTCCTTCTTAATGAATGTCTGTACTGCTTTTGGTAGCAAAATATTTCGAGCCTGGTCGTTTTGAGAGTCTCCGAATGATAAAGTTCTAATATCTCTCCGAACATTATGGTGGTGTAACAAATTAATGAGAACTGTCCTCTGTTCGCTATATAAGCGGCATTTCAATAGAAAGTGGAAAGAGTCTTCCTTGATAAATCCACAAACACATCTCGAATATGTTATTATACTAGATCGAAACAGATAATACTTTAGCGAGCTATAATTACGACGTAAGCTTATATATAAATTATTGGATCTTCTATCGCAAACTAAGATATTTCCTGGAATTTTAGACAGTACATTTTTTCTCTTAATGTTGATTTTAAACGTATCAAATGTTCTGGTATTTCTGGTTTCGTTGTCTAGACTGTTCCAAAGATTTATGACAGACGGGATGAACAGAGATTTGTATAACGATAAGCGACATCTTGGAACATTGTAGTCATTTCTGTTTCGAACAGGGTAGTTGGTAACATGATACATCACGAACCAGAGGGGGTAATAAACCACACAGATAAGATGGGGGTGTGTCCAGGGTACATGTTATACATTAAGCATAACTGTCTGCGTTCCATCTACTGGACAATTTTCCCCATCCTGTTTCTCGATATAAAGAATCCCTACTCGAATATTCAGTTAACACAGAAACATTACGTGCTGCTTCTATTTGTAATCTATTTGTAATCTATTGTAATCATGGGAGTGGGGAGGGGGAGAGTCGGTGGAATAAAAGTCTTAATACAAGATGTAAATGTCGCCTTACAATAAATTTAGAGATAGGTCACCATAAATAGAATATCCATTATGAAACGAAAGTTGAAATAGTGATGGTTTGGTTTGGTTTGGTTTGGTTTGATGGTCTTAAACGCCAATTTCAACAATATTTCAGTTAAATCGTGCCGGTTAGTCTTATTGGTGGAGGAAACCGGAGGACCTGTAGAAAACCATCGATCTGTCGCAAGTCACCGACAAACTTTATCGCATAATGTTGTACACATCGCCCTGATCGGGATTCGAACTCACAACCTGAGTGGTGACAGGCACCGATTGCATAGGTATAGTTGTAAATCCAACTGTCATACGATCACGGCAACGACGTCCCCTAAACAGTGATGGTTATCAATTCCACTAACATCTACAGAACGAACAATTACCTCTCTTCTTAACTTTATTCACTAAATACACAAAAGACCACGACATATGACGTTAGAAATCTAGATCTTTGTTCTTGCTTTGATGCTTACTCATGTCGGAACCGCATCGATGGTGCTCGCCTCGACTAAGGTAGATCTATATAATTGGTATTTGTAACTGCTCCGCTAAGCACGCAGCATTAGAGAGAGAGAGCGAAATTCTGATAATGTGTCCGAGTGGGGGCGACGTGTATATCCGCGGACTGGTTCAGGGAGCTAGCACTATGAAAAATGTTGGTCTAGTACAAAGCGGACCTCATCATCATCTCATTGAAAATTTAAAATTTAAAGGTCTTTTTAGCAATACTTTAAAGAGGTCAGATGTAATTAATTAAGGTAAAAAATATATGACATATCAGTAGACATAGACAATCATATCTGAATTTGAATTGGTGAGTGAGTGATTGTTGCTTAACACCACCCTTATTTAGCAATATCATGGCGAGAACAAGTAACCTGTTGATGAGATAATGATTATATCTGTGTTGTACTAGACTAACATGCTGAGTTAGATCTTATAGTGCTAGCTCACTGAAATAATAGTTTACAGATATACATATATTTCTCTCCACTCAAGCACACCATCCCGATGGCAGTAAGGTGGTAGCAAGTTTTCAAAACTAACAAGCAAGTTATTTGGATTCAAACTACCCTTTTACCTCTTGATTTATTGGTAATTGGTGGTTGCCAGACTTAAAATCCAGCTTTTTCTAGACCCCCCTCCCCCCAACAAAAATGTGGAGATAAAAAAGATGGTAGTAAAACGGCTGGAGAAGCGTAAGATACAAAATAGCTGATGTGAGTGTGAAGTATAATGACTCTCCTGTGATCCTAGATAAACACATGATAATACACGTATAGTACCAAGCTGACACAAATCTACCTATTGTTTTTCATGATTTCAAACTCACATTTAAATATTTATTATCTTTAAACTAATACAAGTCTGAAATACTAAGAAATGGTCAAGTCTGCTACCCTCAAGCCGTGATCGTATGGTAGTTGGATTTACAACTACATGTGTACCTATGCAATCAGTGCCTATCACCATTGATGTTGTCAGTTCGAATCTCGATCAGGGCGAGGTGTACAACATAATGTGATCAAGTTTGTCAGTGACTTGCGACAGGTCGGTGGTTTCCTCCAGGTACTCCGGTTTCCTCCACCAATAAACTGACCGCCACGATATAACTGAAATATTGTTGAAAGTGGCGTTAAACACCATCAAACAAACAAACCCTCAATTCTAATGATTGCTTTATAAAGAAACCGGCCCTTCAGTGGTTTTCTTCGAGTTCCCCGGTTTCCTCAACCAATAAAAATGACCGCCACGATATAACTGATATATTGTTGAAAGTGGAGTTAAACAACATGACTGCAACCCTTCGATTTACGGCTTCTTGTTACAACTTTGGTATCGTCAAACTTTTGAAGTTGTTCTACTTGTCTTGGTGTTGATGTGTTTACCCCAAACATTATAACTGAACGTCTAAAGTGAACATAACACTATATTTAAGTTTTTCATGTTAATATCCCAAATAAGAAATAATGTTAAATTCTTATATATATATATACCCCTCTCCCCCCCAAAAAATTATAATTGTCCAAATTCCCGATATTTCCAATATTTTAAATTTGAAAATTAGAACGTGTCAGAGAAATGCCCGTGACAAGAAAGATAAAGGGGTATAACCTGGTAACTGGTCAACAATTAGCTTATATGAAGAGTTTGAAGATACCAAAGGGATAATCAGAATCCATAAATCGAAGAATGACAGACAAGACAATGTCCCTACAACGATCTACAAAACATTACACATAAAACTTAAGATCGGAAGGATAAGCAGTTCCTGCTCCACTTGTGACACCCGTCGTGTATAAAATGTATTACGATTCCATATTCCAGTGAGTAAAACTGATGAAAACGATAATGTACAATATTAAATGCCAGTCAGTCACAGTTTAAAAACAACTGGCATTTTTTAAGCAAGAAAATATTTTTCAATAGTTAAAAATTCGAATTCAAAGGTTCTTTTTATTGATTGTTTGTTCTTTCATTGTTTTTTCCCTGGATTTTTTAACTTGGGGGAGGAGGGGGAGGGGGGGCTGACAATTTTTCTCTTAAAAATTCCCAGCGCCAATTTTGTTATCCCTGCACGAACTGAACCTATCAGAAAAGGGGAAATGGGGGATTAGGATTAGTTTTGATTATTCTACAAAGAGAAAACGGTTCTAAACTTATGTAAGTATCACGGGGAGGACTTGACCACTACACTACATGTAAATTAACCATTGATGTCTGATGTGGCCAACAATGTCATAGTCGGCGGCACTTAATTATTATTATAATTATTATTGGTATAAGTATTTAGAATATGGTATGGGCAGTTTTGTTCATTGTAACGTATAATATTTTTATTTTGTATTTTTAATGTTATTGTTTATGAATCGATGTAATGACTTTACCCCTTGTGGGCCCTCTATTGGACAATAAAATTCTTATTCTTATTCTGATATATATATATAATGACCAATAAAAGGGACATTTACCAAAGACAAACAAGTTCAGTATACTGGTAAACCTTTCTGGTATCTAGGGTTAGGGTTAGGGTGTTTAACGCCACTTTCAACAATATTTCAGTTGTATCGTGGCGGTCAGTTTTATTGGTGGAAGACACTGAGTGACTGAGCAATAAATATTATATTTAAAAGCACAATTTTATAAATATTTGATACTGTTAAGTAACTATGCATAACGGAAGCAAAGAAAAATAATAATAATAATAACAATGAAAACAATGTTGCCATTTAGATATTTTTGTATAATACATAAAATGTTTATTTTGATAAAATTTAGAAATGTAATCATTCTTTTCATGTTTTGATTGTCTCCCTTTCAATATAAAAGTAATAGATTAGGAAAATTTAAAGTATTCATTCATTTCATACAATATAATTAAAATTAGATCGCTACACTTCCTCATTGAAAAAGAAATTGCGTGCAGAGATTAAAGCGACGATATATTATGGGTTAGGTTTATGGTATTTAACACCACTTTCAACAATATTTCAGCTATATCGTGGCGCTACGATATAAAAAATGTATTAATGTTATCCATTTTATTTACATCTATAAATCTAAATATACACATAAAAAAAATATGTAAGTGAGTGAGTGAGTGATTGTTGTTTAACGCCAATTCAGCATTTGTTCAGCTATATCATGGCGAGAACAAGTTAATTTTCAATGAGATGATGATGAGGTCCGCTTTGTACTAGATCAACACGCTGAATTTGATTTTTATTGGTGCTAGCTCACTGAAACAACAGTCCGCGGGTAGACATGTCGCTCCAACCAGTCTTTGCTCCTTCTCCTTAATGATGCGTGCTTAGCGGAGAAGCAACAAATACCAATTGTATAGTATTTGGTTTGACCCGACCGGGGCTCGAACCCACGAGCTACCGCACACTAGGCGAGCACGCTTACTATTACTCCACCGATAATGTTAAAATATGTAAACTTTTCATATTTTTTTTACATATTAATGAGCTTTCTGTTTCTTCTGCATCTAATTATAAACAGATGTAAGAAAAGTGACAGATCATGTTGCAAGTCATAAGTCTACCCAAGCCTTCCATCTTTTATCACAGTGTAATATTTTCGTTGGAAACCAACGAAAAGTCAATCTGCACGTGTTGTTAATTGCTAATGTATCATATCACATGTGAACCGCCGCGGTGATGTAATCGTTAGCGTGCTCGCCTATAGTCAATATAGCAGATCGTTCGAGCCCCGGTCGGGTCAAACCACAGGTACTTGTGGACAGGACCCTATGTTGCTTCCTTTTTCTTTTTTTTTTAAGATGTTGCCCCCCCCTTTTTTTAGCATCGACTTTTTGTCATATAAACAACATCTTAAAAAAAAAAAGGAGCAACATTGCGTCCTGTCCAAAGACTATAAAATTGGTATCTGTTGCTTCTCCGCTAAGCACGCAGCATTAAGGAGAAAGTGCAAAGACTGGTTGGCTCGGAATCAGAATAATGTGTCCGAGTGGAGCGACATGTCTTGCCGTGGACTGTTGTTTCAATGAGCTAGCGCTATAAAAATCAGCTCAGCTTGTTGGTCTAGAACAAAGCGGACCTCATCACCATCTCATTGAAAATTAACTTGTTCTCGCCATGATATAGCTGAAAAATGATGAATTGGTGTTAAACAAGAATCACTCACTCATTCATAACTCATATCACGAGAGGGAAAAAAAGGGGGTTCACCAACAGTACACCCACTCAATCTTATCTTGACATTTGGACATAGAAAAAAATTCCAGAGATATACTAAGAAATCTACACAATAAAAGGGAAACCCATCTCATGTTTATGAATTAATGAATTTAAATTAAGCCGGACGAGCCATCCCAATTAATATACATGAGAGGTGCTTCTAACTTAAATTTTCTTCTTTTATTGCCACCGTCTATGAATCAATGGGATTTTTCTGTAGGTTAAACACAATGTGTCCGATTGTATGTTTATATATTATGTATATGACTTCTATTCTCAATAGATATTGTTTACACTAAACACAATATAAAAATGTTACACTTAAAATAAAAAGTTAATGTGTAGATCCTGACACCATATTACATTTAATTATTAAACTATTTATGAAAGTTTTTATTAATAAAGGTGGCTCTCTTGACGTTGTCCGGTTCAACAGTCTCCATCAGTTCTCTGACTTTTAATTAAATAAAGCGGCAAATCAGATCAGTGCCGTCTTAGCAGCACCATAGGCCCCGAGCAAGGCAGTGCACTCTGGTCCCTTCAATCACTCACAGGAATAACAAAAGTAAATGATCGATAAATTTAAACATATATTTATTTATTGGGACTTCCAACAAAATCAGTGTTTAAACATTAAAAAAGCATGCGTACACAAAATACATAGAATAGCATCATGGGGCCCTTGTGCTCATGGGGCACCCGGGCAACTGCCCAGCGTGCCCATCTGTTCGGACGGCACTGATTCAGATGCCTCCACTTTCTGCTTCCATTTATATTTTTATGTCAACAAGGCAGTAAACCGAAGTGTGAATGAAAGTTCGATTTAGATTGGTCGAATTTCCAAACAAGAATCCAATAAAAACAATAACTGTTGTCTGCTGGGTATATATCATCTACTTTTAGTAAGATAATGTTAATAACTGTATATTCCGAGGGATTGTGAACATTCATACCCACTACAAACTTCTTTTTTTTTTTTATATTAAAAAGTCATGTTCTAATAAGTTTATTGTTTGGCTTAGCACCGTAAAGCTGGTTAGGGATAGGGTTAGGGAATTTGATGTTTAACGCCACTTTTAACAATATTTCAGTTACTTCTTGGCGGTTAGCTTTATTGGTGGATGAAACCGGAGTATTAGGAGAACCACCGACCTGCCGCAAGTCACTGACAGACGGGTTAACTTTACCACATAATGCTGTATCGAGTACACCTGGCATTGACCGGTATTCGAACTCATAAATTTAGTGATGGTATGCACTGATCATTAACGGAGCTAGAGGGAGGGGATGGGGCGGCACTTTTGGTTGTTTGGTTTGATGATGTTTAATGCCACTTTAAAAAATAGTTCAGTTATATCGTGGCTGTCAGTTTTATTGGTAAAGGAAACCGGATGACCCGGAGAAAACAACAGACCTGTCGCAAGTCACTAACAAACTTTGTCACATAATGCTGTACACTTCGCCCTGATCGAGATTCGAACTCACAAAATGAACAACCACGACGACCCCATTTAGCTAAATAAATAAAATATGTAGTAAAAATGGCATCACAGGAAGACAACGCTCACCCTTTCATTTCAAGAGAATAAGTGTTGAATTATTTGAAATATGCAAATCGCAGTCAGTAAATTGTGGCAAATCTTTTGTGTAAGCTGATTTCCTCCACTAATATAACTAACCTTTATGATATAACTGAAATATTGTTAAAAGTGGTGGATCATATGAAAAATGTGAAGATAAGAAGCCGTAAATCGAAAACGGACAGAGAATACAATGGCTAAAATATAAACGACGAAAGGACAAACAATGATCTACAAAACACAACATAAAGATTGGGCAACACAAACCCACTATGTGTGAAGGTGAACTCGGGTGTTCCAGAAGAGTACTCAGTTCCTGCTCCATAAGTGGTACTCGTCGTGTTACTCTTGTTACAAACTCGATGATAAGTCGTGAATGTGGAAATGTCCGGATTTGTCAGAGAATTATGGTATAAGACTGGGCTTCAGAGTTACTATGACACTATCTACTTAAGGGTGGTGTGAATCAATTGTAGATTCTCAAAATATATGTAAGAGTACATGCAATCAAGGTCCCTCTTCTCATGCAATAACATTATAACATTCGACTCTACTCTCTACACGACTATGCCTCTCATAAGACTACAAATTGAACTGTATTTTGTGAAACAGAATGGTCAACGTACTTACAAATACCTTGTCTTAAGAAGGGACAAATCTTATTTTGTAAAAAGCCACTCTGATTCTACCAAAAAAGTCTCTGAAACTAATATCATCAAAATGTTTGTTTTAGATTGACAACATTCATACATTTGTTATGTTTGGTCGGTATGTTTTTCAAAAGACAGTCGACATTCATATGGGTACCTATTGTGTGTGCTATTATTGCCGACTTGTGCCTTTGTTCGTATAAGGCAGACTTCATACCGTGGATTCTCAAGAAAAACGAAAAGAAGCTATACCAATCCTTTAATTTCACTTTCCAAATAGATGATGACCCTCATTAAGTAACTCTTAGGGTGGCGACTCTGTTGGTTACACCAATCTCATTGCGTTTGCAATAAAGGATGGCACAACAGCCGCTAAATCTGCTTCAACAGTTACCTTTATCTCGAAATTGATTGATTGATTGATTGATTGATTGATTGAGTGAGTGAGTGAGTGAGTGAGTGAGTGAGTGAGTGAGTGAGTGAGTGAGTGAGTGAGTGAGTGAGTGAGTGAGTGAGTGAGTGAGTGAGTGAGTGAGTGAGTGCGTGAGTGAGTGAGTGAGTGAGTGAGTGAGTGAGTGAGTGAGTGAGTGAGTGAGTGAGTGAGTGAGTGAGTGAGTGAGTGAGTGTTGTTTAACGCCAATTCAGCAATTTGTTCAGCTATGTCATGGCGAGAACAATATTCAATGAGATGATGATAAGATCCGTTTTGTATTAGACCAATATGCTGAGTTAGATTTTTATACTGCTAGCTCACCGAAACAACAGTCCGTGGGTAGACATGTCGCTCCACTCGGACACATTAGTCTGATTCCGAGCCAACTAGCATTTGCTCTTTCTCCTTAATGTTGCGTGTTTAGCGGAGAAGCAAAATATCAATTTTATAGTCTTTGGTTTGATCCGACCTCGGCTCGAACCTACGATCTACCGAATTCGAGGCAAATACGCTGACCATTACACCATCGATGCGGTAGAAATTGAGTGAGTGCCGGCTAAGAATGAAACTTTAAAACAAAAGAGATGGTTTCAGTTTTCCATTGTGAACTTTTCATTTACAGTGTATATATAGCAACATTCCAACAGCACCTGCATATATAGTGCATATCTCGATGATACGATATGTCAGGGCTTCTGGCTGCGATCACGATTTCTATTGATGGAGGGTTGCTGCTAGGTAAGAAGCCACTGAACCAAGGGTTCCTAGTGGTTAAGTTGAAGTCATCACTTCTAAAGTTGTAGTGTCGCCACCATGGTTTGATTAACCGTTACGGAATATCTGTGTCACAAATGGCTACGAATATGTTACGTTTGTCATAATCACAAACCGGTTCGTTCTTCATTGATGGCTTATCCCCCGAACTGTAACAAGAGCAACACGACGATACTACTAGAGGAACTGGAACTGGTTACCTACCGGGGTCATCTGAGTTCAGCCCCCTCCCTGTTTCAATATCTGTTTTCTGTGTAGTATTTTGAGATAATTGTTTGTTGCTTTGCCTCTTTCATTTGGCCATTGCATTGTCTGTCCTTCTATTTATGGCTTCTGATTACCCTTTTGAAATATTTCCCATGAGAATGATAATACATTCATATTTTATGCAAATTTGCAACAACAGTCAAACCTGTATACAAAGTTCACTTAATAGAACCTGAAAATGTTTCCTTTATGAGCAGAGCCCTTCATACCTTTATATACAGGATAAACATAATCTACACTATTCATTAATGGGGAAAATGAGACTGTAATTTGTTATATAGTGGTGCTCTTTAAGGCAGGTTTGATTGTATTCATATATTTCACTAAAACACAACTGCTGTCAAACTCTTGAACTGATCATCATCTTACTTCGTGTTAACTAAGAGAGTGAATAATCGTAAATCAATCGACGTTGTTTTTTTATCTTTGTTTTTATACATTTTATATATTTGCTTTGTCAGGGTTCATGTTTTATCTATGTTATTTGTATTTATTTACACATACTGGTGTCCAACACGATTACAATATCAGATGATGTTCGTGTCGTTTAACAGTAACACCACGGGTGACGCTATTATCGGGATGTACGTGCACATGTACATTTTATTAGATATCCATGGGCAATTTACGTTTGCCATATTTCATCACTACAAGGTTTACAGTGTAATGTAAACAACCATTGGAGTGAATGATTGATTGCTGCTTAACGCCAGATGAACAATTTATTAGCCATATCACGGCGAAAATAAGTTTTATTATACCTCATATATTAATTACCATAAATAGACTAATTTGATTGGACAATGGGTAAAAATCAGAACACGTGATCACACAGGACAAAAATCATATTCCGTGAAATAAAAATCATATTCCACCCCCTCGGAATCCTCGCGGGTTTTCCCGCCAGAGTTATCGTTCTTTGACAGGAAAACGTCAGAGGCACTCGGAGCGCATCACTTGCAGGCGATCGTTACAATTGTTGTGGATGTGTCTTTTAAATGTCTGAGACAACGTTCCAATGGACTTATAATATGCTTGCCAGCAGTATTTTACATGTATGTGTTTTCTTGGTTTCATTCGGTATAATAAAACATTTATAGCATGCGGGTTCAGGAAATATGAAAATTTATTCACCCACGAGTATCATATTCCCCTCGGGCGTTGCCCTAATGGAAAATGAACTAAACCAACAGTACATGTCGCTCCACTATAACTGTATTCTCTAATCCAATGATACAAAGGTTACAGAGTGAGAGAGTTCAAATTGATACAATCTAAATACATATTATTACATCAATTATTAAGATTATGGGTGTACATTGAATACAAATTATGAAAAGAATGTTTAAACATTAAATACAAATGATACTAATACTAACAGAGGTGTGATGGATTTTTATTCAAGGAGAACTAATTTTCTTATTTTATATTATATCAATAAGTTTACATAATTTACGAATAGTTTCAGGTTTCTTTTTGTTAAATAATGATGACAGTTTTAATGCGTTTGGCCTGTTGAAAAAATATTTTGGAATTATATTTTTTTTCTTTCACTTGCAAAGTTTGGACACTGTAATACGTCTATTATGTCTTTCTATATTTGCCGAGCGCCCTGCTTCAATCGGTAATCTATGATTAGATGTTCTAAATCTACAAAACGTAAATCTATTTTTGTCATTTAAGACGTCTAAATATTTTTCAAATCTAAATTCCGACTTGAATAACCTATAGCTCAATGCTCACACTATTTATTTTATTTGTATTGTTTATTGGATCCCAGCAACTACGTTCAATCTTTGTAGACTATCTCTTCATATGAGATGAACATCAAGCTGCTAAAGCACTAGGGAAAACAATCACACTCGGGTTAACAGCTTCCGATGTTCACCTAAAAGTAATACGACAATTTGGATGACAAGGGAGACAACCCGGTAAACAACCGAAACATACATAATGTGGAAGGAGACAATAGGTTGTCGTCCAGGCTCTACAATGCCCGACAACCAGAAAGTGTGCTGAAAATCTTTTTTTTTCAGTCCGGTTTCACAATTGTATTTTCTAAAACCGAAAATTATTTTGTTGTCTTCTACAAAATAAAACATTCAAGTTTTAAACATATTAGAGTATTTTCGGCTATTTCTTTCAGATGAGGTGAACATCAAGCTGTCAACCCTCGAGAGGTTGTCAACTTTAGATGTTCACCTCATATGAAAGCAATAATTGTATATTATATTCATACCTCACTGTGTTTGAAAGTTTTGTATTGGATCATTTATGGTCACATAACCTTAGACAATATATGTATTCGGTGAGAACCTTAAAATTTCGCCGCTCAGGCTAGGTGTATGTGATAAAGTGTGTCAGTTACTTGCGACATGTCGGTGGTCACCAATACAAATGACCGCCACAATATAACTGAAATGTTGTTGAAAGTGGCATTAAACACCGTGATCCTAACCCAATAATGTAGAATTTAATAGTTTAATGTTTTCCATGTTATTGACATATAAAATGGCATTGCTTTCTGTGTGTTAGATTAACTACTACAAGAAACAGAAAATGTCCAATATACTGTTTACTGACAGAACATCTAATAGTTTTTCAATCAATTTTACAAATCACAGCTTTTCCAGTCTCATAAGAAGTCAAAAGGAAAACAGCACTGTTTGGCTTAAAACGTAAAACCCAAGGTGACGAAATTCCAAAATCTGTCGTAGAAATCGTTCTGACATGCTCTCCCTCGCTTGTTATCTGATGGATATTATTAGATGCGTATCCTACAATATAAATGTTGCCTTCCACATCAACATCAATCCCCCTAGGGCTACTCAACGTCGGACTGGAGTATGCAAATTGTTTTCTTTCATCTTTTGTGTAGGAAATAGTATTTCTACCATCTACACATATGTAGCTGTTTTTACCGAGAGAACGAATAAAGTAAGCATGTGCATGGTTTTTGCTTTCTCTAAGTTGTAGTCCCTCGGCAGATAACCATGTTAATGTACCGTTGTATGCAGTAATAAATTCACCCTCCACGTACTGTAAGCCACGTAAAGTGGTGGATACTTTTATTGTCTTTGTTAAAGTCATTGTCTTAATATTTATGAGGTAAATATCAGAACTTAGACGCGTCGCCGACACCGCCACTGTGTCTTCGTCCATCCTGGTAATGTCGTTAAGCGCTTTTGGCAATGACAGACTTGACAGGTAGACATAATTCTCGTTGTACTTGTTAATTTGTCTGTTGATTGAATCGGTCAAAATAAGGAAATTTGGGACGAATATTCCAGTTATTTGTCTCGTTCCAGCTTTATTTATTTCAATTTCGATGGTTTTGAGGATTTTTATACTTCCGGATACAAAATTCACTTTCCCCAAAATTCCGTTTGTGTTCAGATATGAATCGAGTGTTAAATCGCCGAAAGATTCAACATTTGTTTGAAATTCACATAGAAACTTATTGGTTTCAAAGGTCACTAACGGATTTCTCGGTTGCAAAATCGTTTCTTTCATCTCCTTATTTAGATCAAAGTTCTTTCGGGTTATTCTGTCCATTTCAACCAAACATTGCTGTTCTGAGCCATGTTGAACACAAGTGTCCAGTATAACCTTCCAGTTGTCGACGGTACATTTAATACTGGATAATTCTGTGACTTCATCAGATAAAGTTATCACAGTATTTTTCTTTGAAGAAGTTACTTTTTCCTTCATTTTGTCGGCGACTTCAATTAGATGTTTTATAACAACATCCTTGACTTCATCAATGTTCGCTAAAATGTCACCAGTTTTTTTGTCTATCACACCAATATTTTCTTTTCGGTTTTCAATCATTTCATCGATATGTTTACTTTTTTGTTGCAATTCATTGGACAGGTCCACGACTTTCGTTGATTGTTTTATCCCCGCAGCCGCAGTATCGATGGATATTACAGTTTCACATTTTCGGTGAGAAAATGTTCCGCATAGAGCACAACAGGGTCTCGAATGATCCACACAGTACACTTCGATTATTTTACCGTTATGTTCGCTACAATAATTTATCCCACGGAAACCTAGGGACATTTTATCCGAATTTATTTCTTCTAACGGCACAATTACGTGGTTTGAAGACACTTTGAACGAGCGGTGACATTTATCACATGACTTGCACAAACCCTCCTCACATGTTGAACACCAAGATACTGCTTTCACGCTTTCTGTATTAAATTGACAGGGATCGCACAGTTTTTCGGATGTTGTCATTGCTTGTTTGGCAACCATAGAGACGATGAAATTATTTAGTGGTAAACTTTTTGCCCATGTTTTAATATTGTTCTTTAGGTCTCCCAGTGTCACAATTCTCCGACAAATGGGACATTTGAAATTATTTTTTGTACTTTCACTTTCGACAGAAGATGACACAAAAGTAGTGATACAAGATTCACAAAATGTGTGTAAACACGGAAGATATTTTGGTACCTGAAAAGTGTCCAGACAAATGGAACATCTGAGTAAATTCTGATGATCCTCACCCTTCATCGCCATTTTTATCAAGAAGGTTTTAACTTCCGTGTGTGTGTGTGATAAGAAAAAAAGCGATTACTTATTTCTATATATAGTAGAAAGCGAGATAACTCTAGAGATATTGAAGCATCTAGTGATTCGGAATCTCCCTGAAAATGTGTATATCAGAGATCATCTTACGCTTCAGCTCCCTCGACGTACAGTCAAACCTGTATTAAGAGGTCATCTTTGAGACAAAGAAACAATGTCCTTATAAGACAGGTTACCTCTTAAAAGAGTTTCAATTCATATGAAATTTTCTATGACAGGATAAGAAAAAGGTGACCCTTTAATACACGTGACTGCCTTATAGAGGTGACCGCAAGTGCAGGTTTGACTGTACTACGTGAGAGTTGATAATTAAATAATAAGTAATTATTATTTCTTATTTAGCAAAACATGATGTAAAAATGATGTTACCAAGGGACCAGTGAAGGGAATGAGAATTATTTTCTCTTTAATAAAACTAATCCATTGAAAATTAGATCTTTAATTTCTACCCCTTTTCCTGATAGCTTCAGTTAGTGCAGGGATCAAATGGTATCTTTGGTATATATTTTTTTACCAATTGTCTCTCATATTTGACGGAAGGTATTGTTTTAACCCAAGTCTACATACTCAGAAAAAAATATATTGTGTAAGTAAAACAGAAAGGAAAATTGATTCGTTTTTTCTGAAACCGGCCAAATTTAGACTTGGGACTATTTTCTCCTGTGTAATTGAAAGTATCTACTCTATTGCCATGAACAACATTACAATCACTTTCTGTTATCACTGATGAATTATCATATTTGTTATTATTGATTTAAACATATTTTATTGTCATGCATACAATAGGATTGAACACAAGTTGAAGTCCTCTTCAGTATCATACAAACATAGGTCTGACAGAGTGCATGACGGATAATAAGTGTGTATAAGCAATTATAATGTAGACAAAAATAAATAATGATTACAGATAAGTAAAATAGGGGGCTGGGTTGGGTGGGGGTGGTATCTTCCTTCAGTGAATCGCCTACTGTCCTTAATGAATGTCTGTACTGCTTTTGATAACAAAATATTTCGAGCCGGGTCCTTTTGAGAGTCTCCAAATAATAAAGTTCTAATATCTGTCCGAAAATTATGGCTGGTGTCCTCTTTTCGCTATATAAGCGGCATTTCAATAGAAAGTGGGACTAGGTGATTGAGTGATTGAATGATCTTTGTTTAGCATCACCTTTTTCTTAGCAATATCACGGCGAGAACAAGTAATATTTTGATGAGATAATGATGATATCTGTTTTGTACTAGACTAACATGCTGAGTTGGATCTTATAGTGCTTACGAACCACAGGGGCTAATAAATCACACAGATAAGATGGGGCGTGTCCATGGTACATGTTATACATTAAGCATAACTTTCTGCGTTCCATCTAATGGAAACTTTTCCCCATCCTGTTTCTCGATATAAAGAATCCCTACTCGAATATTCAGTTAACACAGTAACACTACGTGCTGCTTCTATTTGTAATTTGTAATCATGGGAGGGGGGAGAACCGGTGGAATAAAAGTCTTAATACAAGATGTAAATATCACCTTACAATAAATTTAGAGATAGGTCACCATAAATAGAATATCCATTCTGAAAAGAAAGTTTAAATAATGATGGTTTGGTTTGGTGTGACGGTGTTTAACGCCAATTTCAACAATATTTCAGTTATATCGTGGCGGTTAGTTTTATTGGGGGAGGAAACCGGAGGACCCGGAGAAATCCACCGATCTGTCGCAAGTCACTGACAAACTTTATCGCATAATGTAGTAGACCTCGCCCTGATCGGGATTCGAACTCACATCAGTGATGATAGGCACCGATTGCATAGGTATAGCTGTAAATCCAACTGCCATACGATCACGGCCACGACGTCCCCTTAACAGTGATAGTCATCAATTCCAATAATATCAACAGAACGAACAATCACCTCTCATCTTGACTGTATTCACTAAACACAAAAAAGACCACGACATATGATCTTGGAAATCTAGGTCCTTGTTATTGCTTTGATGCTTACTAATGTAGGAACAGCATCGATTGTGCTCGCCTCGACTAAGGTAGATCGTGGGTTAGAGTCTCGATCGGGTCAAACCAAAAACTATAAAATTGGTATTTGTAACTGCTCCGCTAACCACGCAGCAATAGAGACAAAGAGCGGAATTCTGATAATGTGTCCGAGTGGGGCGACGTGTATATCCGCGGACTGTTTCAGTGAGCTAGCACTATGAAAAAATGAACCTAAGCGTGTTGGTCTAGTACAAAGCGGACCTCATCATTATCTCATTGAAATTTTAAAATTGAAGGGTCTTTTTAGCAATACTTTAAAGAGGTCATATGTAATTAATTAAGGTCAAACATATATGACGTATCAGTAGACATAGACAATCATATGTGAATTTGAATTGGTGATTGAGTGATTGTTGTTTAACACCACCCGTTTCTGCAATATCATGGCGAGAACAAGTAACCTGTTGATGAGATAATGATAATATCTGTTTTGTACTAGACTAACATACTGAGTTGGATCTTATAGTGTTAGCTCACTGAAACAATAGTTTACAGATATACATATATGTCGCTCCACTCAAGCACACCATTCCGACTCCGCGCAAACTAGTATTTGTTCTTCCTCTATGATGCTACGGAGTAACAACAAATACCAATTTACTAGTTTTTGATTAAACCGACTGGGCATTGAATTCACCACTCGAGGCGAGAACCATTTCCATGAGACGATCAAAGAACGCTCACCACGAGGCGATCAAAACACGCTAACCATGTGGTTGTCAAAGCACACTAACCATGAGTCGATCAAAACACGCTTACCATGTGGCGGTCACAGCACGCTAACCATGATGCGGTCAAAACACGCTTACCATGAGGCGATCAAAACACGCTCACAATGTGGCGGTCAAAGCACGCTAACCATGAGGCGATCAAAACACGCTTACCATGTGGCGGGCAAAAACATTAACCGTGAGGCGGTCGAAGAACGCTAACGATGAGAACGTCAAAGAACATTAACCATGAGGAGGTCAGTATGAATTGGGTAGTACATGTTGGTGGAGGCAAGATTTTTAGGGGACCTGAAAGTGGGGGACACACTGTGTAAGAGGACTGGAAAATGGGTGGGGCAAATATTAAAGTGGACTGTGAAGTGGGGGAAAGCTTAAGGAGAGCGCATTAAGGTGGAAGCAAGCTTTCAAAACTAAAAAGCAAGTTATTTGGATTCAAAACTACCCTTTTACCTCTTGATATATCGGTAATTGTTGGTTGTCTGGCTTAAGATCCAGCTTTTCCTAGAATAAAAAAGTGCCGTGATTCTAGATAAACACATGATAATACACGTAGTACCAAGCTGACACAAATCTACCTCTTGTTCATGATTTCAAACCCAAATTCAAATATTTATTATCTTTAAGCTAATACAATTTTGAAATATTAAGAAATATTCAAGTCTCCTACCCTCAAGCCGTGATCGTATGGTAGTTGGATCTACAACTACGTGTGTACCTATGCAATCAGTGCCTATCACCATTGATGTTGTCAGTTCGAATCTCGATCAGGGCGAGGTGTACAACATAATGTGATAAAGTTTGTCAGTGACTTGCGACAGGTCGGTGGTTTTCTCCGGATACTCCGGTTTCCTCCACCGATAAACTGACCGCCACGATATAACTGAAATATTGTTGAAAGTGGCGTTAAACACCATCAAACAAACAAACCCTTATTCTAATGACTGCTTTATAAAGTAACCGGCCCTTCGGTGGTTTTCTCCGAGTACTCCGGTTTCCTCAACCAATAAAAATGACCGCCACGATATAACTGAAATATTGTTGAAAGTGGAGTTAAACAACATGACTGCAACCCTTCGATTTACGGCTTCTTATTACAACTTTGGTATCGTCAAACTTTTGAAGTTGTTCTACTTGTCTTGGTGTTGATGGGTTTAACCCAAACATTATAACTGAATATCTAAAGTGAAAATAACACTATATTTATGTTTTTCATGTTAAAATCCCAAATAAGAAATAATGTTAAATTCTTATATATATATATATACCCCTCTCTCCCCCCCTCCCCAAAAAAAAATTCAAATTGTTCAAATTCCCGATATTTCCAATATTTTAAATTTGAAAATTAGAAAGTGTTAGAGAAATGCCCGTGTCAAGACAGATAAAGGGGTACAACCTGGTAACTGGTCAACAATTAGTTTATGAAGAGTTTGAAGATACCAAAGGGGTAATCAGAATCCATAAATCGAAGAATGACAGACAAGACACTACACCCCTCCCCCTCCCAATAATAAACAAAAAGACAAACAACGATCTACAAAACATTACACATAAAACTTTAGATCGGAAGAGTAAGCAGTATCTGTTCAACTTAAGGCGCCCGTCGTGTATAAAATGTATTACGATTTCATATTCCAGTGGGAAACACTGATGAAAACTATAATGTACCAAATTAAATGGCGTTTTTTTATTGCTCGTTTGTTTTTTCTTTGCTTTTTTCCCTGGATTTTTTAATTTGGGGGGGAAGGGGGAGGGGGAGGGGGAGGGTAATAAAAGAAACAATTTTAATAGGATTAGTTTTACATCAATATATATCTTTTTTTTTTCTTTCAAAATTTGTACATAACAATTGCAAGTTATCAAATGGTCTGCAGCCCATCATGATTAATGTTAGAGAGAAAACGACCAATAAAAGGGACATTTATCAAAGGTAAACAAGTTCAGTATACTGGTAAACTTATCTGGTATCTAGGGTTAGGGTCCGGGTGTTTAACGCCACTTTCAACAATATTTCAGTTGTATCGTGGCGGTCAGTTTTATTGGTGGAAGACACCGGAGTGAGTGAGAAATAAATATTATATTTAAAAGCACAATTTTATAAATATTTGATACTGTGAAGTAACTGTCCATAACGGAGGCAAAGAAAAATAATAATAATAATAATAAATAACTATGAAAACAATGTTGCCATTTAGATATTTTTGTATAATACATAAAATGTTTATTTTGATAAAATTTAGAAATGTAATCATTCTTTTCATGTTTTGATTGTCTCCCTTTCAATATAAAAGTGATAGATTAGGAAAATTTAAAGTATTCATTCATTTCATAAAATAAATTTAAAATTAGATCGCCACACTTGCTCATTGAAAAACAAATTGCGTGCGGAGATTAAAGCGACGATATATTATGGGTTAGGGTTATGTTATTTAACACCACTTTCAACAATATTTCAGTTATATCGTGGCGCTACGATATAAAATAAATTTATTAATGTTATCCATTTTATTTACATCTATAAATCTAAATACACACATAACAAAAATATGTAAGTGAGTGAGTGAGTAAGTGAGTGATTGTTGTTTAACGCCAATTCAGCACTTTTTCAGCTATATCATGCGAGAACAAATTAATTTTCAATGAGATGATGATGAGGTCATAACTCATATCAAGAGAGGGGGAAAAGGGGGGTTTCACCAACAGTATACTCATTCACTTATCCAGAGATATACTAAGAAATCTACACAATAAAAGGGAAACCCATCTCATGTTTATGAATTAATGAATTTAAATTAGGCCGGACGAGCCCTCCCAATTAATAAACATGAGATGTGCCTCTAACTTAAATTTTCTTATTATATGAAACACATAACCGTCTATGAATCTATGTGATTTTTCTGTAGGTTAAACAAAATGTATCTAATTGTATGTTTATATTTTATGTATATGATTTCTTTTCTCAATAAAATATTGTTTACACTAAGCACATTATAAATGCTTCACTTAAAATAAAAAGTTAATGTGTGGTTTGTAAATCCATGACACAATTCATATTAAATTAATGTATTAAACTATTTATAAATGTTTTTATTAATAAATGTGGCTCTATTGAAGTTGTCCAATTCAACAGTCTCCATCATTTCTCTGACTTTTAATGAAATAAAGCGGCAAATCAGATCAGGGCCGTCTTAGCAACATCATAGGCCCCGGGAAAAGCAGTGCATTTGGTACCCCTACCTACACAAATAATCACAGGAAAACAAATGTAAAGGGTTGATAAAATTAAACATATAATTATTTATTGGACCTTCCAACAAATCAGTGTTTAAACATTAACAAAGCATGCCGTACACAAAATACATATACATAGAATAGCATGGGGCCCCTGTGCTCGTGGGGCACCCGGGCAACTGCCCAGCATGCCCATGCGTTCAGACGGCACTGAAACAGATGCCTGTATACTTTCTGCGGTCCTGCAATATCATGGTCGCTCCACAATGGAAGTCGAATATTTCTGGGCACGTCACAAAAGTATAGTTTAGTGAAGTATGATCGTCTGCTCTCCAATAAATGATGCGGCGGAGAAACTATTAGGTAGGTCTACATCCATAAATACCGCAAAGGTCAAGCGAAAACCGTACATGAAAAAATAAACCGATTTGTTTACATTTGTGCCGAAAAATGCATTGGAAACCTTCTCTTTTTTTTATAGCAGTGACACTATATTTGTTTTCCACATTGACCCTACATTTTATTCTTTGAACGTCGAGTGCCTGTGCATGGTTATAAATAAAACATCGATTGTTGTTCTTGTTTGTGTATATATAAATATGTAGACCTGTGTGTTTAGTATTTGGATCCATAGTGTCTTTTATTAAGATTAGGAAACAAACAAACATTTTCCTTAAAAAAATCGTAAACTTCTGCGAGTATGTAATGCTTGTTGTTTCTGCGTGTTTATCTACATTCACGACCTTAATGGCGGACGGAACAATTATGTCACATAGCGGCGGCGTGCAGTACTAAGGGGGTTAATTTGAAAACCCGTCTATAGAGATGACCGCAAGTGCAGGTTTGACTGTACTACGTGAGAGTTGATAATTAAATAATGAGTAATTATTATCTCTTATTTAACAAAACATGATGTAAATATGCTGTTACCAAGGGACCAGTGAAGGAACTAAGAATTATGTTCTCTTTATTAAAGCTTATCCATTTAAAACAAGATCTTTAATTCCTACCCCTTTTCCTGGTAGCTTCAAGTAGTGCAGGGATCAACTGGCATCTTTGGTAGAAAAGAAAAATAATTAGTAATTAACAAAAAAAACCTGGCACTGTGATATTTTGAGGGAAATAAATGTCTCTCATATTTTGCGGAAGGTATTGTTTTAACCCAAGTCTACATGCTCAGGAAAAAATATACAGAAAGGAAAATTGATTTGATTTTTTTTCTGAAAACCGTCAAATTTAGAATTGGGATTATTTTCTCCTGCATAATTGAAAGTATATTCTCTATTGTCCTGAACAACATTCCAATCACTTGCACTTATCACTGATGAATTTTCATACTGGTTATTATTGATTTAAACATATTTTATTGTCAAATATATACAATAGGATTGAACACAAGTTTTACAACTTATATGAAGTTCTCTTCAGTATCATATAAACAACATAGGTCTGACAGTGTGCATGACTGATAATAAGTGCATAAGCATTTAAAATATAGGAAAAAATAAATGATGACAGATACAAATGTAAGTAAAGTGTGTGTGTGTGGGGGGGGGGGGGGGGGTATGTTCTTTCAGTGAATCTCCTACTGTTCTTAATGAATGTCTGTACTGCTCTTGGTAACAATATATTTCGAGTCTGGTCCTTTTGAAAGTCTCCAAATAATACAGTTCTAATATCTCTCCGAAAATTATGGTGGTGTAACAAATTATCGAGAACTGTCCTCTGTTCGCTATATAAGCGGCATTTCAATAGAAAGTGGAAAGAGTCTTCCTTGATAAATCCACAAACACATCTCGAATATGTAATTATACTAGATCGAAACAGATAATACTTTAGCGAGCTATAATTACGACGTAAGCTTGTATATCAATTATTGGATCTTCTATCCCAAACTAAGAAATTTCCTGGAATTTTAGACAGTACAATTTTTTTCTGAAGGTTGATTTTGAACGTATCAAATGTTCTGGTATTTCTGGTTTCGTTGTCTAGACTGTTCCAAAGATTTATGACAGACGGGATGAACAGAGATTGGTATAACGATAAGCGACATCTTGGAACATTGTAGTCATTTCTGTTTCGAACAGGGTAGTTGGTAACATGATACATCACGAACCAGAGGGGGTAATACACCACACAGATAAGATGGGGGTGTGTCAAGAGTACATGTTATACATTAAGCATAACTGTCTGCGTTCCATCTACTGGACAATTTTCCCCGTCCTGTTTCTCGATATAAAGAATCCTTACTCGAATATTCAGTTAACACAATAACACTACGTGCTGCTTCTATTTGTAATTTGCAATCATGGGAGGGAGGGGGGAGAGAACCGGTGGAATAAAAGTCTTAATACAAGATGTAAATGTCACCTTACAATAAATTTAGAGATAGGTCACCATAAATAGAATATCCATTATGAAAAGAAAGTTGAAATAGTGATGGTTTGGTTTGACGGTAAGTCTTAAACGCCAATTTCAACAATATTTCTGTTAAATCGCGCCGGGTAGTTTTATTGGTGGAGGAAACCGGAGGACCCGGAGAAAACCACCGATCTGTCGAAAGCCACTGACAAACCTTATCGCATAATGTTGTACACCTCGCCCTGATCGGGATTCGAACTCACAACATGAGTGGTGATAGGCACCGATTGCATAGGTATAGCTGTAAATCCAACTGCCATACGATCACGGCCACGACGTCCCCTAAACAGTGATGGCCATCAATTCCAATAATATCAACAGAACGAACAATTACCTCTCATCTTAACTGTATTTACTAAACACAAAAAAGATCACGACATATGACGTTAGAAATCTAGGTCTTTGTTCTTGTTTTGATGCTTACTAATGTCGGAACTGCATCGATGGTGCTCGCCTCGACTAAGGTAGATTGTGGGTTCGAGTCTCGATCGGGTCAAACCAAAAACTATAAAATTGGTATTTGTAACTGCTCCGCTAAGCACGCAGCAATAGAGACAAAGAGCGGAATTCTGATAATGTGTCCGAGTGGGGCGACGTGTATATCCGCGGACTGTTTCAGTGAGCTAGCACTATGGTCTAGTACAAAGCGGACCTCATCATCATCTCATTGAAAATTTAAAATTGAAAGGTCTTTTTAGCAATACTTTAAAGAGGCCATATGTAATTAATTAAGGTCAAACATATATGACGTATCAGTAGACATAGACAATCATATGTGAATTTGAATTGGTGATTGAGTGATTGTTGCGTAACACCACCGTTTTCTGCAATATCATGGCGAGAACAAGTAACCTGTTAATGAGATAATAATGATATCTGTTTTGTACTAGACTAACATGCTGAGTTGGATCTTATAGTGTTAGCTCACTGAAACAATAGTTTACAGATATACATATATGTCGCTCCACTCAAGCACACCATCCCGACTCCGCGCAAACTAGTATTTGTTCTTCCTCTATAATGCTACGGAGTAACAACAAATACCAATTTACTAGTTTTTGATTAAACCGACTGGGCATTGAATCCACTACTCGAGGCGAGAACCATTTCCATGAGCCGATGAAAGAACGCTCACCATGAGGCGATCAAAACACGCTTACCATGTGGCGGTCAAAGCACGCTAACCATGAGGCGATCAAAACACGCTTACCATGTGGCGGTCAAAGCACGCTAACCATGAGGCGATCAAAACACGCTTACCACGTGGCGGTAAAAGCACGGTAACGATGAGGCGATCAAAACACGCTTACCATGTAGCGGTCAAAGCATGCTAACCATGAGGCGATCAAAACACGCTTACCACGTGGCGGTCAAAGCATGCTAACCATGAGGCGATCAAAACGCGCTTACCATGTGGCGGTCAAAGCACGCTAACCATGAGGCGATCAAAACACGCTTACCACGTGGCGGTCACAACACGCTAACAATGAGGCGATCAAAACATGCTTACCATGTGGCGGTCAAAGCACGCTAACCATGAGGCGATCAAAACACGCTTACCACGTGGCGGTCAAAGCACGCTAACCATGAGGCGATCAAAACACGCTAACCATGTGGTGGTCAAAGCACACTAACCATGAGGCGATCAAAGCACGCTTACCATGTGGTGGTCAAAGCACGCTAACCATGAGGCGATCAAAACACGCTAACCATGTGGTGGTCAAAGCACACTAACCATGAGACGATCAAAACACGCTTACCATGTGGTGGTCACAGCACGCTAACCATGAGGCGATCAAAACACGCTTACCATGTGGCGGTCAAAGCACGCTAACCATGAGGCGATCAAAACAAGCTTACCACGTGGCGGTCAAAGCACGCTAACCATGAGGCGATCTAAACACGCTAACCATGTGGTTGTCAAAGCACACTAGCCATGAGGCGATCAAAACACTCTAACCGTGTGGTGGTCAAAGCACACTAACCATGAGGCGATCAAAACACGCCTACCATGTGGCGGTCAAAAACATTAACCGTGAGCCGGTCGAAGAACTCTAACGATGAGAACGTCAAAGCACATTAACCATGAGGAGGTCAGTATGAATTGGGTAGTACATGTTGGTGGAGGCAAGTATTTTAGGGGACCTGAAAGTGGAGGACACACTGTGTAAGAGGACTGGACAATGGGTGGGGCAAATATTAAAGTGGACTGTGAAGTGGGGGAAAGCTTCAGGAGATCGCATTAAGGTGGAAGCAAGCTTTCAAAACTAACAATCAAGTTATTTGGATTCAAAACTACCCTTTTACCTCTTGATTTATTGGTAATTGTTGGTTGTCTGGCTTAAGATCCAGCTTTTCCTAGCCCCCCCCCCCCCACCCATCCCCCAAGTGGAATAAAAAAAGATGGTAGTAAAATGGCTGGAGAAGGATAAGATACAAAATTGCTGATGTGAGTGTGAGGTATAGATGAGTTTCCCGTGATCCTAGATAGACACATGATAATACACGTAGTACCAAACTGACACAAATCTACCTCGTGTTCGTGATTTCAAACTCAAATTCAAATATTTATTATCTTTAAACTAATAAAAGTTTGAAATATTAAGAAATAGTCAAGTCTCCTACCCTCAAGCCGTGATCGTATGGTAGTTGGATTTACAACTTCATGTGTACCTATGCAATCATTAAACACCACCAAACAAACAAACCCTCAATTCTAATGACTGCTTTATAAAGTAACCGGCCCTTCCGGCCCTTCGGTGGTTTTCTCCGAGTACTCCGGTTTCCTCAACCGATAAAAATAACCGCCATGATATAACTGAAATATTGTTGAAAGTGGAGTTAAACAACATGACTGCAACCCTTCGATTTACGGCTTCTTACTACAACTTTGGTATCGTCAAACTTTTGAAGTTGTTCTACTTGTCTTGGTGTTGATGGGTTTACCCCAAACATTATAACTGAAGATCTAAGGTGAAAATAACACTATATTTATGTTTTTCATGTTAAAATCCCAAATAAGAAATAATGTTAAATTCTTATATATATATATATATATACCCCTCTCCCCCCCAAAAAAAAATCAATTTGTTCAAATTCCCGATATTTCCAATATTTTAAATTTGAAAATTAGAAAGTGTCAGAGAAATGCCCGTGTCAAGACAGATAAAGGGGTACAACCTGGTAACTGGTCAACAATTAGTTTATATGAAGAGTTTGAAGATACCAAAGGGGTAATCATAATCCATAAATCGAAGAATGACAGACAAGACAATGTCCCTACAACGATCTACAAAACATTACACATAAAACATAAGATCGGAAGGATAAGCAGTTCCTGCTCCAATTGTGACACCCGTCGTGTATAAAATGTATTACGATTCCATATTCCAGTGAGTAAAACTGATGAAAACGATAATGTACAATATTAAATGCCAGTCAGTCACAGTTTAAAGACAACTGGCATTTTTTATACAAGAAAATATTTTTCAATAGTAAAAAATCAAAATCAAAGGTTCTTTTTAATGATTGTTTGTTCTTTCAATGTTTTTTCCCTGGATTGTTTAACTTGGGGGGGGGGGGGGGGGGGGGGGGGGGCGCTGACAATTTTTCTCTTAAAAATTCCCAGCGCCAATTTTGTTATCCCTGCATGAGCTGAATCTATCAGAAAAGGGGAAATGGGGGGATTAGGATTAGTCTTGATTATTCTACAAAGCAAAAACTGTTCAAAACTTATGTATGTATTACGGGGAGGACTTGACCACTACACTACATGTAAATTAACCATTGATGTCTGATGTGGCCAACAATGGCATAGTCGGCGGCACTTAATTATTATTATAATTATTATTAGTATAAGTATTTAGTATATTTTATGGGCAGTTTTGTTCATTGTAACGTATAATATTTTTATTTCTATTTTTTATTTTTAATGTTATTGTTTATGAATCAATGTAATGACTTTGCCCCTTGTGGGCCCTCTATTGGACAATAAAATTCTTATTCTTATTCTGATATATATCTTACAAATTTTACATCAATATATATCATATTTTTTTCTTTCAAAATTTGCACATCACAATTGCAAGTTATCAAATAGTCTACAACCCGTCATGGTTAAAGTCAGCTTTAATGGAAAAATATAAGAAAGAAGACGACCAATAAAGGGACATTTACCAAAGGTAAACAAGTTCAGTATACTGGTAAACTTCTCTGGTATCTAGAGTTAGGGTTAGGATGCTTAACACCACTTTCAACAATATTTTAGTTGTATCGGAGCGGTCAGTTTTATTGGTTGAAGACACCGGAGTGAGTGAGAAATAAATATTATATTTAAAAACACAATTTTATAAAATATTTGATACTGTGAAGTAACTGTGCATAACGGAAGCAAAATAATAATAATAATAATAACAATGGAAAAAAATGTTACCATTAAAATATTTTTGTATATTACATAAAATATTTATTTTGATAAATTTATAATAAAAATGTAATCATTCTTTTTATGATTTGATTATCCCACTTTTAATATGAAAGTGATAGATTAGGAAAATTTAAAGTATTTCATTTCATTCAATATAATTAAAATTAGATCGGCGCACTTGCTGACTTGCTTACCCTTCTGGTGCACGTGAGTTCACACCTGTTTTTAGTAGAGTTTATGTTGCTCAATATTTAGATTACAGTGTAGTGTTTTGTCCTTTTGTCATTTGTACTACTATTTTTGGCCAGGGCAGACTTAACAGCATGATAGGCCCCCGGGCAAAGCAGTGCACTGGCCCCCTACTTACACAACCACTCACATGAATAAAAATGTAAATGGTCGATAGATTAAACATACATTTATTGTATTGGTACTTCCAACAAAATCAGTGTTTAAACATAAAAAAACACGCCGTACATAACATACATAGATTATTACGGGGCCCAATGGCTATGCCACCCCCACCCCCCTGGCAACTACCCGTCGTGCTCATTCGTTAAGACGGCGCTGATTTTGGTCATAGTAGTATCTGTTCTATTTACGTCTTTTCATTACTCTTTTAGTATCTTCAAAATGTTCATATATTTCCTATGAGAATGAAATATGATACACATCTTAAACAAATTTGTTAGTTCATATATTCCAATGCCACCAAAATCTTGAACTGATCATAATCTTACTTGGTTGTATTTAGTAAGTGATGATAAATTAAGTTATTCTAGAATAAAATCATATATATCAGTTACTTCCCTTTACTGATATGTCGCGGCGTGGGTTATTTGAATAAACGCCAATACGGGTCACATGCAGGCGACCATATGTAGTGAATATTTAATGATATGATAAAAACTGGTAATGCTCTTTTTCGACCTATCGGATTGCCCGTAGAAAACAAAGCAGATTAGTGAATTGTGACTTTGCAGGAATGATCATTGGGTGGTCCTGTACTAAACTGGTGAATCGTTTGCCAATCGGAAATTCAAGATGGCCGCCATGACTCGACTTAGTTTAACATTGGACCCTATGGTAATTTCACATTTTCATCTTTTTTTCTGAAACCACAAAACAGATTTGAACCAAACTTGGCAGAAATGTTCATTGGATGGTCATATACAAGATTTGTGTTTTTGGTGCTGATCGGAAATCCAACATGGCTACCAGGGCTTATAATGTGTTCTGATTGGTCGAAATTTTAAAAATCTTCTTGTTAGAAACCACTAAGCCAATTGAATGGTGGCTTTGCAGGAATGATCATTGGGTGGTCCTGTACTAAACTTGTGAATCGTTTGCTGATCGGAAATTCAAGATGGCCGCCATGACTCGACTTAATTTTAACATAGGACCCTATGGAAAAAAGGTTTAAAAGTCTTCTCCTCTGAAACCAGTAAGTCAGTTTAAAGCAAACATGGGATGAATGGTCCTTAGGTGGTCAACTTTCAAAATTATGTCATGTGACCCCGACCTCCATCCAAGATGGCAATCATCAGCGAACATAGTTTTAACATAGGACCCTATGGGAAATATATTTAAAAATCTTCTTCTCTGAAACCAGTAAGCCAATTTAAAGCAAACATGGCATGGATGGTCCTTAAGTGGTCAATTTTCAAAATTGTGTCCAGTGACCCTGACCTCCATCCAAGATGGCCACCTTCAGCAGACATACTGTAGTTTTAACATAGGACCCTATGGGAAAAAATGTTTTAACATCTTCTCCTCTGAAACTAGGAAGCCAATATAGCAAACATGTCATCGATGGTCCTTAGGTGGTCAACTTCCAAAATTGTGTTCAGTGATCCCGATCTCGGTTCAAAATGGCCGCCGTCAGCAGACATAGTTTTAACATAGGACCCTATGGGAAAATTGTTTAAAAGTCTTCTCTTCTGAAACCAGTCAGCCAATTTAAAGCAAACATGGCATGGATGGTCCTTGGGTAGTATACTTTCAAAATTGTGTTCGGTGACCACGACCTCCATCCAAGATGGCTGCCATGAGCAGACATAGTTTTAACATAGAACCCTATGGCAGTATGGGATTTGAATAGTAACTTAGATGTATTCAGCATGCAGACATTCTTAAGAGGACTTATTTATGTCAGGTGAGCGATACAGGCTCACCTGAGCCTCTAGTTTGTATTTTGCGAACCAACGCCGTATTGGTGATAGGCTTGTATGAGTTGTTATGTAATTCAACTACCTCATAACTCATTGAGCCACCCGGGCCCTATCTTACTAGGAAGAGAACATAATATTTTTCATGTACAGCAAAACATTTTGTTTTCCAAAAAATATGAATGAAGATTTCTTTTGTATGTATTTCTGGTTCCATGTTTAATTGCTTGCTATTTTGTTATGGTGCTGAGCACATTGATGGCAGTATTTGTGAGATTAATAGAATCTAACATCGGTAAAAGTACAAGATCGTGAAGTCTCAGCCACCCGAGAGTGGACGCGATTACTGAACCTTGTACTTATGAACGGCGTTGGATTATATTTCTAATTACTACGAAATGACAAGTACTTTTAGTAGAAGATGTAAATAGAAAAGTTATTTCCCTTGAAAAAATGGTTCCGGTAGTCATCGATCCAGTGACGTCACTTGTCAGGATTTCCTTGATAGATGGTTGCTGCTAACAATAAAGCTACTGAACCAAGGATTCATATGGGTTAAGTTGAAATCATCACTTCGAAAGTTTTATGGTCGCGATCATGACTTAGTTAACCGCTACGGAATATCTGTGTCACAAATGACCATGTATATATTCCGCTTGTCTTAATCATAATCCCGTCCGTTCTTCATTGATATGACTTGCCATCCGATTTGTCAAAAGAATAACACGACGGGTGTCACTAGTGGAGCAGGAACTGCTTACCCTTCTGGTGCACGTGAGTTCACTCGTCTTTTCAGTGGTGTACGTGTTGCTTAATATTTAGATTACAGTGTAGTGTTTTGTCCATTTGTCATTTTTACTGCTATTTCGGCCAGGGCCGCCTTAACAGCATAATAGGCCCCCGGACAAAGCAGTGCATTGGGCCCCTACCTACACAACCACTCACATGAATAAAAATGTAAATGGTCGATAGATTAAACATACATTTATTGTATTGGTACTTCCAACAAAGGTGTAATTTTTCTAAGCATTAAAACAACCATGCCGTCATAACATACATAGATTATCATGGGGCCCTATGGCTATGCTTCTGGGGGCCCCCGGCAACTGCCCGTCGTGCCCTGAATTTGGCCATAGTAGTATCTGTTCTATTTACGTCTTCTGGTTACCCTTTTGGTATCGTCAAAATTTTCATATATTTCCTATGAAAATGAAAAATGATACATACATATCTTACACAAATTTCTTACTGTTCATATATTCCAATGTCACCAAAATTTTGAACTGATCATAATCTTACTCGGTTGTATTTAGTAAGTGATGATAAATTAACAGTTATTATAGAATAAAATAAAGATATCGAATGTCATCAAAGTATGTAAACATTAATCTGCATGAAGAAAATCAGATATCTCAGTTGCTTCCCTTTACTGGTATGTCGCGACGTGGGATATTGGAAGAAATTCCATAACGGGTCACATGCAGGAGACCATATGTCGTGAATATTTAATGATATCATAAAAACTGGTAATGCTCTTTTTGCCCGTAGAAAACAATACAGATGTGTAAATCATAACACTGTCATAGTATCGGAAGTGTCATTTTTATTGGACGGGAATGAACTCGCATTTTAATGAGATTTATTGAGATCTTTCAAACGTATCGGTGTTGTAATGGTGAGCATGCTCGCCTCGAGTAAGAGCAAAGACTTCATGGCTCGGGTTCAGAATAATGTGTCCGAGTGGAGCGACATGTCTACTCACAGACTGCTGTTTCAGTGAACTAGCACTATAAAAATCCAATTAAGTATGCTTGTCTTGTGCAATACGTACATTTTATCATCTCATATAATTTAATTGTTCTCGTCAAGATATATTGAAATATTGTTCAGTTTGACGTTAAATAACAATCACTCACCAACTCAGTCCAATGAAAACGTCAATGCTGGCAAAATAGTGTACGAATCATAATCATATTTCGTATTCCCAAAGCAAAGAGTTACAATTATGTATTTAACGCCACTTTCAACAATATGCTTATATAGTTGCGGGCAGTTTTATTGGTGGAGGACACCAGAGCACCAGGCGAAAACCATGCACCGACCTGTCGCAAGTAACTGACAAACACCTATTTAAATGAACTATCGTAGTTCGAGTAGTTTCGACTTTACTTAATACAAGTGATTGCAAGTTATTTATTTTAATATAAAACACAGATGTTGGTGTTATGGCGCTTAACGCCATATTTCAGTAATATTATGGCGTCAGCTTTATTGTTGGAGGAAACCGGAGTATCCGGAGAAAACCACCGACTTGTCGCAAGTCACTGACAAACTGTGCTACATAATGCTGTATCAAGTGCACTTCGCCATGAGTGGTATTCGAACTCACACCTTCAGTAAATAAATTATCGTATGTCGGTCCATGGTATTGTAGTCTCGTATGTCGTTCTGTATAATAAAAAACTTATTGACTGTATATTCTGGTAATAACAAGTTTATTGTTCCCCTCGACACCAACTATTAACCCTGGCTTCGTCTCGAGCAATAGTTGGTGTCTAGGAAACAAAACATTTGCCATTTAATATCCATCAGTCAGTAACTAAATGTATATCTTGTTCATGAAATAATTATTATATGCTTTATTTTACAAGAATATTTCTCTGAAATAAAAACGTAGATATCTAAATTAGTGTGCGTTTCTGGAATAACCTTCATCAGGTATGCTGAAAGCCAAAATATATGAAAACCAAATAATGAAAAAATGTTTGGGGGCAAGAAAACCAAAGGACATAATCAGGATAGCTAAAAACTGCTAAAGTCACTTATTCAAGACATACGTGTAGCAGTTGAACCTCTTTTTATATTTCATAGATGTTGAGCTGAATAGTAAAAAAAAAGTGTTATGTTATTGATATATACAATGGTATCGTTTTCTGTCTGTAAAGAAGAGTTTGAAGATATCGAAGGGGTAATCGGAATCCGTATATCGATAAAAGAACAGACAACACAATGGCCAAAAGAAAAAGTACAAAAGGACGAATATCGATCTACAAAACATACACATAAAACTAAAGATCGAGTAACACGAACCCCACCAAAAACCGGGGGGTGAACTCAATTAATTATTTCAAAAAGCAGAAAATCAATAAAGATATCCAATTCACTGTGTACTGACAGAAAGAAATCCTCAATACTGAAGATAGATGGAATATTTTACCAAGACACCAAAGGGGTAAGCAGGAGCCGTAAAGCGACGGACAGACAATGCAATGGCATACAGAAAAAGGACAAGCAACGATCTACAAAACATTACACATAAAATTAAAGATCGAGTAACACGAATCCCACTAAAACCGGCGGTGAACTCAGGTGCTCCGGAAGGGCAAGCAGTTCCTGCTCCACATGTAACACCCGTCATTTTATTCTTATTACAAATCAATTCTTCCAAGAAACAGAATAGCAATCAAGTTGTCCAATACACTGTGTGCTGACAGAAAAAATTCTTCCATACTGAAAATGTAATATTTTAGTCTCTCAGTCAATTTTACAAATCAAAACTTTACCAGTGGCATAAGTAGTTAACAGGAAAACAGCACTGTTTGGTTGAAAACGTAAAACCCAAGGGTTCGAGATTCCAAGGTCTTTCGTAGAAATTGTTCTGATATGTTTTCCTTCGCTTGTTGTCTGGTGGATATTATTGGATGATAATCCTACAATATAAATGTTGCCTTCCAAATCAACATCAATTCCCCTAGAGCATCTCAACGTCGGACTGGAATATATAAATTGTTTCCTTTCATCTTTGGTGTGGGAAATAACATGTTTACCGTCTCCACATATGTAGCTGTGTTTACTGAAACAACGAACGAACAAAGCATCTATAGATGTTTTGCTTTCTCCAAGTTGTAGGCCCGTGGCAGAAAACCATGTTAACGAATCGTCATTTGCAGTAATAAATTGACCATTCACGTACTGTAAGCCATATATAGTGGTGGATAACATTATTGTTTTTGTTAAAGTCATTTTCTTGATATCAATGATATATATTTCATTAGAAAACCGTGACGCCACCGCCACTGTGTCTTGTTCCATGCTGGTAATGTCACTCAACTCTTTTGGCAATGACAGGCTTGACAGGCTTGACAGGTAGACATAACTCTCGTTATACTTGATAACTTGTTTGTTGACTGAATCAATAATAATAAGGAAATTTGGGACAAATATTCCATTTATTCGTCTCGTTCCAGTTTTGATTATATCAATTTCGATGGTTTTGAGGATTTTTATACTTCCGGATACAAAATTTACTTTCCCCGAAATTCCATTTGTTTTCAGAAATGAATCGAGTTTTAAAACGCCGAAAGATTCAACATTTGCTTGAAATTCACATAGAAACTTGTTGGGTTCAAAGGTCACTAACGACTCTTTTGGTTGCAAAATCCCTTCTTTCATCTCCTTATTTAGATCAAAGTTCTTTCGGGTTATTCTGTCCATTTCAACCAAACATTGCTGCTCTGAGCCATGTTGAACACAAGTGTCCAGTATAATCTTCCAGTTGTCAACGGTACATTTAATACTGGATAATTCTGTGACTTCATCAGATAAAGTTATCACAGTATTTTTCTTTGAAGAAGTTATCTTCTCCTTCATTTTGTCAGCGATTTCATTTAAATGTTTTATAACAACATGCTTGACGTCATCAATGTTCGCTAAAATGTCACCAGTTTTTTGGTCTATCACACCTATATTTTCTTTTCGGTTTTCAATCATTTCATCGATATGCTTACTTTTTTGTTGCAATTCATTGGACAGGTCCACGGCTTTCGTTGATTGTTTTATCCCCGCAGCCGCAGTATCGATGGACATTACACTCTCGCACTTCCGGTGAGAAAATGTTCCGCATAGAGCACAACAGGGTCTCGAATGATCCACACAGTACACCTCGATTATTTTACCGTTATGTTCGCTACAATAATTTATCCCACGGATACCTAGGGACATTTTATCCGAATTCATTTCTTCTAACGATACAATTACGTGGCTTGAAGACATTTTGAACGAGCGGTGACATTTGTCACATGTCTTACACAAACCCTCCTCACATGTTGAACACCAAGATACTGCTTTCACGCTTTCTGTATTAAATTGGCAGGGATCGCACAGTTTTTCAGATTGTGTCATTGCTTGCTTGTCAACCATAGAAACGATCAAATTATTAAGTGGTAAACTTTTTGCCCATGTTTTAATATTGTTCTTTAAGTCTCCCAGTGTAACAATTCTCCGACAAATGGGACATTTGAAATTATTTTTTGCACTTTCATTTTCGACAGAAGATGAAACAAAAGTAGTGATACAAGATTCACAAAATGTGTGTAAACACGGAAGATATTTTGGTACCTGAAAAGTGTCCAGACAAATGGAACATTTTAGTAAATTCTGATGATCCTCACCCTTCGTCGCCATTTTTATCAAGAAGGTTTAAACTTCCGTGTATGTGTGTCTGATAAACGATTATTTATTTCTATATATAGTAGAAAGCGAGATAACTCTAGCGATATTGAAACATCTAGTGATTCGAAATCTCTCTGAAAATGTGCATATCAGAGATCATCATGCATTTTAGCTTCCCTCTAAGTACAGTCAAACCTGTATTAAGAGGTCACTTTTGGGACAAAGAAAAAATGGCCTGATAAGACAGGTGACCTCTTAAAACAGGTTCAATTCATATGAAATTTTCTATGAGAGGACAAGAAAAAGGTAACCTTTTCACGAGTGGCATGGACTTACCACCCCCTTTTTTTTCAAACTTTCTGTTTACAAATTTATTTTCAATAAAATTTCTTTATTTCTTTATTATTTCATCTCTTTTTCCTTATTTTAACTTGTTCGTGTCAATATTCATGCAATCTTATGTTAACAACAACTTGCATGTGTCGACCCTATATAGATACTAATAATCCACAAGGCATGAAACTCCGCAGGTTTAAAAATCGTACACCTGCTCGCTTCGAGTACATTTATTGCACCTTATTTCCATTATGTCATTCAAATTAAGACATGTATCCATTCCTAAAAGACGCACCTTTTCGCCCCTGTTTTTGTTTTGTGCATACGATAGCTCAGTTCTCCAGAATTTTAAGATTTTCACACATTTATTGCCAAATTTTTCGTATAGTACCCTTCGTTGACGGAAGTAGATATAAAATCAACGGACCGCTACGACCACTGAATTCCGAATGCATTACTTCAACGATAGGGTCAGAAAATTTCAAAAAATTTCTCCGAATATTATTTTGGCGCAATATTTTGAACGAAGATTGGTATAACGATAAGCGACATCTTGGAACATTGTTGTCATTTCTGTTTTGTTTTGAACAGAGAAGTTGGTAACTTCACGAGCAAGAGGGGGTAATAAATAACACATATAACATGGGGCGTGTCCATGTCATACATTAGGCATAACTTTCTGCGTTCCCGTCTACTGGATAATTCCACCACATCCCATTTCTCGATATATATTCAGTTAATACAGAAAAACTACGTGCTGCTTCTATTCTATTTGTAATTTGTAATGACGGGAAGGGGGCGGGGGAGGTAATCGGTGGAATAAAGATCTTGATACAAGATGTAAATATTACCTTACAATAAATTTAGATGCTGCTTCTATTTGTAATTTGTAATTACGGGTAAATATTACCTTACAATTGTAGGAATAGGTCATAATATATAGAGCAATCATTCATTATGAAAAGATTAAACAGTTTGACTTTACTACGTAGGAGAGTTGATAATTAAATAATGAGCTAGAATTATTTCTTAATTAATAAAACATGATGTAAACATGTTGTTTCCAAGAGAAGGAACTGAGAATTATTTTCTCTTTATTAAAACTAATCCATTTAAAATTAGATCTTTAATTCCTACCCCTTTTCCTGATAGCTTAGTTAGTGCAGGGATCAAATGCCATCTTTGGTAAAAAAAAAAAATAGTAATTAGTAAAAAGAAAACCTGGCACTAGGATATTTTGAGGGAAAAAATTACTCTCATATTTTGCGGAAAGCATTCTTTTAACCCAAGTCTATATGCTCATGAAAAATATATTGTGTAAGTAAAGCAGAAAGGAAAATCTATTTTTTTCTGAAACCCGTCAAATTTAGACTTGGGATTATTTTCTCCTGTATAATTGAAAGTATCTACTCTATTGTCCTGAACAACATTCCAATTAGATACGATAACGTAACCCTCATTCCGCTTGTGCTCCAGTTAGGAGCAAAAGCGGACTGAGGGTTACGTTATCGTATCTACATTCCAATCACCTGCTATTATCACTGATGAATTTTCATATGGTTATTATTGATCTAAGCATATTCTATTGTCAAATATATACAATAGGATTGAACACAAGTTTTGTAACTTATATGAAGTTTTCTCCACTATCATACAAACATAGGTCTGACAGAGTGCATGGCGGATAATAAGTGTATACGAATTTATAATATAGAAAAAAGTAAATGATGACCGAAAAGTAAAATGTTGTTGGGTTGTTTTTTTGGGGGGTGGGGGGGGGGGGGGGTGGGGGGGGGGGGGTATGTTCCTTCAGTGAATTGCCTACTGTTCTTAATAAATGTCTGTACTGCTTTTGATAACAAAATATTTCGAGCCTGGTCCCTTTGAGAGTCTCCAAATAATAAAGTTCTAATTTCTCTTCGAAAATTATGGTGGTGTAAAACATTAACGAGAACTGTTCGCTATATAAGAGGAATTTCAATAGAAGGTGGGAAGCGCCCTCCCTGATAAATCCACAAACACATCTCAAATATGTTATTGTATTAGATCGAAACAGATAATACTTTAGCGAGCTATAATTACGACGTAAGTTTGTATATAGATTATTGGATCTTCTATCACAAACTAAGAATTTTCCTGGAATTTTAGACAGTACAACTTTCCTCTGAAGGTTGATTTTAAACGTATCAAATGTTCTGGTATTTCTTAGTTCTAATAATAAAACCCTAAATGCTCGCTTACTCGCAAGGGTTATAACGGGATGCCATTACACGCAATGGAGCAGCCGCCGAGATTTTTTGCGCTCGCTTACAGAGCTTCTGACGCCTGCATTTATCAATAATAAGACATAACCTTTCCTTTTGTCCATTATTATAACAAGTTTTTATCACCTACCAGTATTTTAGAATGTAATTCCCACAAAATAAAAATCCATGTTTACATTTTGAATTTCGTCATTTCCGGCCTCACTATTTGGATGTCGATACCATATTTGGCGATTTAGGCGTGAATGTTTACCAATCGTAACTACTCGGCCATTCTCGCTACCCTGCAAATAACAGGGTAGCGAGAATGGCCGAGTAGTTACGATTGGAATGTTACATCAGCTTGTAGTAAGAAATACCATATTTAGAAAAGCTCCGCCTTCCGTAGTTTCCGGTTATGGAAAACGATCGATAAATTTGAACAAGGTTGTTGCTAACTTTGAAAAGCATATATTTCTCAGCCAAACCGATTTAAAAAGGACTGGGATCATCAGTAATAGTTATAATGAAATGTTTGAAGCATAAATAGTGAGTTTTTATGTTTCAACTGCAACTTTTTTTTTGCTCCATTGTGACGAATGGGACCGCGTTGTAGCTCTGCCGAGACACAAGTTTGTCACAGGAGCTACATTATTGCAGCTAGGTATTTCTGGTCTCGTTGTCTAGACTGTTCCAAAGATTTATGACAGACGGGAGGAACGAAGATTGGTATAACGATAAGCGACATCACGAACAAGAGGAGGTAATAAATCACACAGATGTTACCAACTGCCCTGTTCGAAAAAACGAAAAATAAACAAACAAACCCTCAATTCTAATTACTGCTTTATAAAGTACCCTGCCATTGCACCACTAACGCTGTGAGCTCGAATCACGTTTGTCAGTGACTTGCGGCAGGTCGGTGGTTTTCTCCGGGTACTCCGGTTTCCTCCACCAATAAAACTGACCGCCACGTAATAACTGAAATATTGTTGAAAGTGGAATTAAGCAAGATAACCCTAATCCTTCGATTTACGGCTTCTTATTACAACTTTGGCATCATCAAACTTTTCAAGTTTTACTGTAAACATATTTTATTAATCAATTCAATATAACATTACAATATTCGGCTATATACATTACATAATAAGAAGTAATTAATAGGATTGGGAAAGTTTTCCTACTTGTCTTGGTGTTGATGGGTTTAACCCGAACATTATGACTGAATATGAAAAGTGAAAATAAAACTATATTTGTTGAAATCTCAAATTAGAAATAATGTTAATTTTTATATATATACCACTCTCCGCCCCCACACAAAAATATTCAACTTGTCCAAATTCCCGATAGTTCAAATATTTGAAATTTGATAATTAGATAGATTCAGGAGAATGCTCGTGTCAAGAGAGCTAAAGACGTACAACAGTTGTAATTGGTTTATGGTGTTTAACACCACTTTCAATAGTATTTCAGTTATATCGTGGCGGCCAGGTTTACTGGTGGAGTAAACCGGAGTACCCGGTGAAAACCACCGACATGCCACAAGTCACAGACAGACTTCATCGCATAATGTTGTATTTAATATACCTCGCCATTAGCGGGATTCGAACACACAACTTTAGTGGTGATGGGCACTGATTGCACAGGTAGTTGTAAATCCACGATCACAACCACGAAGGCCCCGTGGTACAACAGGCTCATTAATTAGTTTATAAAATTGATTACGATTCCATTTTCCTGTCGGTAACACGGATGACAACTATAACGGTCAAAATTAAATGTCGGTCAGCCGCAGCTTAAAAGACAACTGGCATTATTTACAAAAGAATATATATTTCAATAGAAAAAAAATCGAAATCAAAGGATTTTTTTTTATTGCTTGTTTGTTATTTCTTTTTTTCCCCAGGATATTCTAATTTTTTTTCAAACCGTGGAGATGAGTTTAAAAAAGTTCCTTTAGTGAAATGTGGGAGACAATTTTTCTCTCAAAAATTCCCAGCGCCACTTTTGTGATCCCTGCACGAACTGGACCTATCAGAAGAGGAGAAGCAATACAGATATAATTTTGATTGATTATTCTACAAAGCAACAATTGTTCTTTGCTGATGTTTTCCTAATTAAGTAAGAATTTTCAATCATTATCTAATCATCAAATCTCGCACGTAGATCAGGGCCGTCTTAACAACATTGTAGGCCCCCGGGCAAAGTAGCATACTGGGTTCATACCGATTAAACCCCTCACAGGAATAAAACTGTAAATGTCGATAAAATATTGTATAGGTATTTCCAACAAAATCAGTGCTTAAAAATTAAAAAGCATGCTGTACACATCATATATAGATTAGCGTGAAGCCCCTGTGCTCGTGGGGCCTCGGGAAACTGTCCAGCGCACCTATGGGTTAAGACGGCACTGACGTAGATGGAAGATGATATCTAACATATTTTCAGAGAGCTTCCAGAATCATTTGATGTTTCAAATTTAAAAAAAAAATAAAATCGTTAGAGTTATCTTTCTTTCTGCTATAAATAGAAATGAGTGATCACTAATCAAACAAACCTACCTGATAGAAATGGCGACTAAGGTTGATGATAATTTACTCAAATGTTCCATTTGTCTGGACATTTTTCAGGTACCAAAATATCTTCCGTGTTTACACACATTTTGTGAATCTTGTATCACTACTTTTGTTTCTTCTTCTATTGAAAATGAAAGTACAAAAAATAATTTCAAATGTCCCATTTGTCGAAGAATTGTGACACTGGGGGACTTAAAGAACAACATTGAAGCATGGGCAAAAAGTTTACCACTTAATAATTTGATCGTTTCCATGGTTGACAAGCAAGGAATGATACAATCTGCACAGCTGTGCCATCCCTGTCGATTTAATACAGAAGGCATGAAAGCAGTATCTTGGTGTTCAACATGTGAGGAGGATTTGTGCAAGTCGTGTGACAAATATCACCGCACGTTCAAATTTACTTTTAAACACGCAATTGTACCGTTAGAAGAAATGAATTCTGATAAAATGTCCCCATGTATCCGTGGGATTAATTATTGTAGCGAACATAACGGTAAAATAATCGAAGTGTACTGCGTGGATCATTCGAGACCCTGTTGTACTTTATGCGTAACTCTTTCTCACCGGAAGTGTGAAACTGTAATATCCATCGATACTGCGGCTGCGGGGTTAAAACAATCAACGAAAGTCGTGGACCTGTCCAATGAATTGCAACAAAAAAGTCAGCATATCGATGAAATGATTGAAAACCGAAAAGAAAATATTGGTGTGATAGACAATAAAACTGGTGACATTTTAGCGAACATTGATGAAGTTAGGAATGATGTTATAAAACATCTAAATGATGTCGCCGACAAAATGAAGGAAAAAGTAACTTCTTCAAAGAAACATACTGTCATAACTTTATTTGATGAAGTCACAGAATTATCCAGTATTAAATGTACCGTTGACAACTGGAATGTTATACTGGACACTTGTGTTCAACATGGCTCAGAACAGCAATGTTTGGTTGAAATGGACCGAATAACCCGAAAGAATTGTGATCTAAATAAGGAGATGAAAGAAGCGATTTTGAAACCAAGAAATGCGTTGGTGACCTTTGAACCCAACAAGGTTATACGTGAATTTCAAACAAACGTTGATTCTTTCGGAGATTTAATATTCGTTGCATTTCCGATAACAAATGGTTATTTAGGGGGAAACAATTTTCTATCTGGAAGTATAAAAATCATCAAAACCATCGAAATTGATATAAATAAAACTGGAATCAGAAAAATAACTGGTATATTTGTCCCAAATTTTATTATTTTGACAGATTCAATCAACAGACACGTTATTAAGTACAACGATAATTACGTCTACCAGGCAAGCCTTTCATTGCCAATAGAGTTTAGCGACATTACCAGCATGGGACAAGACGTAGTGGCGGTGGCGTCGGCGCATTCTAATGAAATTTATATCATAGATATCAAAACAATGATTTTAACAAAAACAATAATATTACCCAGCTGTATATATGGCTTACAGTACGTGGAGGGAGAATTCGTTGTTGCAACTTACAGTAGATTGACGTGGTTTTCTACTGCGGGACTAGAGCTTAGAGATTACAAAACTCATACAGATGCTTGGTTTGTTCGTTCTCTCAGTAAAAACAGTTATATATGTGCAGATGCTTACAATGCTATTTCCTACACAAAAGATGAGAGAAAACAATTTACATATTCCAGTCCGACGTTGAGATCCGTCAGGGGGATTGATGTTGATATGGAAGGAAACGTTTATATTGTAGGATACGAATCTAAAAATATCCATCAGATAACAAGCGAGGGAGAGCATGTCAGAACGATTTCTACGACAGACCTTGGAATCTCGAAACCTTGGGTTTTACGTTTTCAACCAAACAGTGCCGTTTTCCTGTTGACCTCGTATGACACTGGTAAAGTTTTGATCTGTAAAATTGGCTGAAAGACCATTTATTTTTCGGTATTAAGGATGTTTTTTTCTGTCACCACACAGACCATGTGACAATTTGATTCATTCTTCAGCTTCTTGGAAGAATTAATTTAACAGACAGAAAATGATACCATTGTATATATGTCAATAACATAAACATTTATTTGACTTTTCAGTGCTATATTATACAATTATTGCCTTTTGATGAGGTCAATACATGTTTTTATCGACCCAATGAAAGTATATCGACAGAGGACGAAGTCGGTTTGGTTTATGGTGTTTAACTTTAACTTTCCACAATATTTCAGTTATATCGTGGCTGTCAGTTTTATTGGTGATGGAAATTGGAGTACCCGAAGAAAACCACCGACCTGCCGCGAGTAACTAACAAACTGTATCACACAATGTTTATCGAGTACACCTCTCCAAGATCGTGATTTGAACTCTCACCATTAGTGGTGAGAGACACTGAGTACATAGCAGGGGCGGATCCAGGTGGGGGGCGCATCCGGCGCGCGCCCCCCCCCCCTAAAATTAGAAAAAATATTATTTTTTGGCGTAAAATCGTGATTTGTCACACGAAATACCCCAAAAATTTTCGTGCCTCCCTTCGCAATTGGAAATAATAAGATTTTTTGGTGTAAAATCGTGATTTTTCACACGAAATACCCCAAAAATGTACGCGCCTCCCACCGCTCGGCGCAATTTTTTTAAGTGCGCCCCCCCTAACTTGAAATCCTGGATTCGCCCCTGCATTGGTAGTTGGGTTAGGGTTATGGTGTTTAACGCCGCTTTCAACACTATTTCAGTTATATTGTGGCTGTCAGTTTTATTGGTTAAGGAATCCGGAGAAAACCACCGACCTACCGCAAGTCACTGAAAAAACACATCAAAATTGGATGAAAATTTAAAAGTCTATATAACTTTCAAATATGCAAAATTTCTGAATTCGGGCCCCTTTTAGATTCCCGTTTCGAAATGAAATAGCAATTTTTAATGGCCATCAATAACCCATTGAAAATTGGATGAAAAATGAAACCTTTCAAATTTTGGAAATTAACACTTTTCGGTCAAGTTTATTTCCGAAACTGTAAAAGAGGAACTCCGTCGACATACCACCGAAAGCTCTCAACACAATCCATTCAACAACAAAATATCACATCACAATTGGATGAAAAATAAAAATTCAATATACCATTAAAAAAATGCGACATCGGAATTTGGAACCCCTTTAGACCCCTTTTTGAAATAAAATAGTAAAAAAATATGGTCAATCAATAACCCATAAAGATGAACACTTTCCAAAATACTGCAATAAAATTGGATGGAAATTTAAGTTTCAATTTGTTTAATTCCCCCTTTTTGACCCCTTTTATGTAACAAACGGTAATAGTTATATAATAACGTTATGTATGTTACTGCAAGGGAATTTTTTTTTATTAAGGAATGCATTAAAAAAATCCTCAAAAAACAAAAATTACAAATGAACAATACATAATGTATACCATATATATGGACATGCCCTTTTTGACACCTTTAGGCATCTTGTTCCTTTTGTGAACTTCTGATCAACAAAAACATAAACTTTGTAGGGACAATCCATTGAACATTCCTACCAAGTTTGGTTCCAATTGGTCCAGTGGTTTCAGAGAAGATTAAAATGTAAAGGTTTACGAACGACGATGAGCGCCAAGTGAAAGCAATACATCACATGACCTTTTGGGTCAAGTGAGGAAACAATGTTTTATCAGACATCACCTTTGTTTCGACGTCGTGGCACAAGAAATTATCTTCCAACAGATGTAGGGGCCCGAGTGGCTCAATGAGTTAGGTCGTTGGATCTAACAGCTCATACAAGCCTATCACCAATACGGCGTGGGTTCGCGCCCAGCTTTGTAAATTACAAAAAGGGTGCACTCGACTCGCAGCCGCAAGTCATAAAGGTTTACCAGTTGCTTGCCCAGGGTCGGTGGTTCTCTCATGGTACTCCGGCTTCCTCCACCACTAAAACTGGTCGCCATGATATAGCTGAAATATCGCTGAAAGTGGCGCTAAACACCAAAAATTCAAATTCATTTCAACAGATGTAAAGAAAGCCGCTGGCATACCTGACGCTACTGTGCACACCTGCTGACCAACCGCCTGATAGATATTTAATCGGCTGCACTGAATTGTGTTTAGAATACTCTCCCATCTTCATCTAGACGCTAAAAGGTTTTTTTTGTTGTTTTTTTTAACAATGGAGGAATTCAAAGTAAGAGTAATAGAGTTATTTCTGATTTCTAAGTTTGAAGATACTAAGGAACCGACCATTAATCTTTTAGGTGTGTGTGTGAGGAGGGAGTGTGGTAGAGGGCTATGTTTTTCACCTCGAACCAGAATTTTTTTCTAACGAAACAAAAATCAGATTAATTATTTTTTGGACATGAAAAGTGTTCATCAAATTTTACTATAAGGTTCTAGTTGAAAACTGCAGGGTCAAATTATCTAATTTTTGTTTTTGCATCTTTTAGGTCAATTAATTTGTATACATAAAATTTGGATGCATATTTCTTTTCTTCAGAAATAAACCATAGCCCCTCCCACTTAAAGTTAAATGAGTATGTCTATACGTACGGATGATTTCCTGATATTGGAGCCCGTCGTGGTCGTAATCCTATGGTAGTTGAATTTACAACTATCTGTACAATCAGTACCTATCATCACTAAAGTTGTGAGTTCGAATCATACCCAGGCGATGTGTACTCGATACGGCATTATGTGATAAAGTTTGACTTGTGACAGGTCTGTGGTTTTCTCCGGTTTTCTCCACCAATAAAACTGACTGCCACGATATAACTGAAATATTGTTGAAAGTGTCGTTAAACACCATTAACGTAAAAACCTTGTATGTTCCCGATGTAATGAAATATTAGTAACATCGAAAGACGATTACAAGTTTCAACAATATAGATTATAGTTTTTAAATTCCAGTAGGAATGTATTTTTGCAATGACAGAAATACACTTTCCGATCCGGAACTCTGTGTATTTACATCCATATAAAAACATTACGTATTAAATTTATGCGATAAACAATTGACAGTAAAATAGCATTTCTGTCTGGTATCAAAATGTTTCAAAATATATGTTTTAGACACTTTGTATTTTAAACTGTAAAAAAAGGGGGGAGTGGAAGAGTCGAGATGGGAAGAAGAAAAAATTGCATAACAATATTAAATCACTAAGTATTTGTTTCCTATGACTGTACACGTAAGTATGTTTTTTGGCCATTCCTTTAATACAGTTTCAATATTTTAAAATTATACAAATATAGGACAAATAAATTTCATCTAAGCTGATCGTTCCGTTATACACCCAATCGCATGATAAATGTTCCCACTATCCCCTCCTTTACGCAATGGAGAATACACTCCAACCTTAGATTCTTAAAATATTCTCTTACATAATACATTTCCATCTGCAAAAATGTTTTCATTTTATATTTTTACACTTTTAATGCTTAGAAAGCCAAATAAGACAACAATTAACAAATATAAGACGATTTTTTTTATCGCCATACGTACTTTCGATTCTCGTAAATATTTAGATATTTCGAGGTCTTTGAAGTGTCCCAAATGTTTTGTAATAACGTCATAGCAATGTATTATTTGGGGTTATCCCATGTAGCTATATATAGCCGTAAGGTAGCTATAGGGGGACTGGTGTTACTTCCCTTGCATTATATGTTACAATGGATACAATGTATATAAGTATATGACTGCATTAAAGAACTAACTCATAGGCGGGTCCAGGGGGAGCGATTTTTTATAGATTGGTAAAAACGTGTTTTAACAAAATATTCCCAATTTTTCTTTTTGTCATGTTTTGTAATTTTCACTTTGAATTACGCATCGGTATCTTTTGATTTTTTTTTTAAACAAATTGTTTTGAAATCCGATTTTATTCTTTCTTTGTTAAACTCATGTTGTTTTCTGCACCTGTGATATATTTATTGTATTTTACTTTCTTTCAAATCACTGATAATGATTTTGCCCCTTGTGGACCCTCTGTAATTGGTAATCTTGAATTGTTTTTATGTAAATTAGCTATGTACACGTCATTTTGGCAAGGTACATGTGTACTTATTAAGTTATATGACATGTATTAGTGTGTACATGTATATATATGTTTTATTTTCAAGGGTCGATAAGTCCTACGTGTATCATCATTTATCTTGTCAAATAAAACAAAAACAAAATTATAATACGTAAAAATAACGTGCATATTTGTAATAATATTTGTCAACCACAAATATATAAAAATATGGAAACTCATGCGATTCACGTATGAAGTGTTTGTCTTTTTTCTTTTCGAAGAAATTTGCGGTTGGGAATTCGAAGAAAGACCGATTTAGAACAAAACATTTCCATTGCATAGATGGCTATATAAAGAGTTGAAGGAGATTATGTTTATAACTTGCCATCAGAGACATCAGGTATGTACACATCTTTGTGGCTATTTAATTCGAAAGATTGAAATGTTTGATAAACTGGCGTAATTTTTACCCAATGTTAGTTAATTTGGCTTGACATTTCTATTTAGGGAAAGACCACTTTACTTTTGTTACCAAATTTTATAGAAAAAAAGAGTATATTGACCTGAAAGATGAGAAAAAATAATAAATCATCTGAGCCTACACTTTTCAACAAGAAATGTTTGTAAAATTTGAAGAATTTTTGTAGTGTAAAAAATAATAATCTGATTTTTGACGTGTTGTGTCATAAAAATGTCTGGCGCGACAGAGACAAGTTAAATGGTGGGCCCCTTAACATGTAATCATCATAGACATAGTTCGACTGTACAATCATTTGAGCGGAAGGTATGATCTAGCGGTTAAAATCTTTAACCTATGACCACAATTATAATACCAATGACGTAGGTCCCGGCCCCCGTATCCACTTCACACGTGTTACAGTATTATAATACCAATGACGTAGGTCCCGGCCCCCGTATCCACTTCACGTGTTACCAGTGGCGGATTTAGAGGGGGGTGCGGGGCGTGCGCCCCCCCTAAAATTCGCAAAGCATATGTTATACAACGTTAATTAAGCAGTTCAATAAATAACTTTTTCATGAATGGTTATCTCGTGACCTGTAGTAAAATATTCTTACACATTGTAAATACACGTTGGATGTGTTCGCTGATTCATATATGTATTCGCCGTCAATAGTTCAAAGATTATTCCATTCTGATTGGTTCCGAGGTACCAGACATCAACTATTTTCTCACGCTAATTAAACATTATTTCTTCAGTCAATTTTAAAACTACATGTACACGTGCTATTTAGAAATTATAAAATGAACGAAAATTCTAGGCCAAGAAAACAAGCAAGATTGGATACATTTCTGATTCCTCGACGAGACGAGAAAAGTCAAAGGTAAACTACAAAGTAAATTCAATCAATACTTCGAATAATTAATTTAACAATTGATCTCATTTATAAAACATACAACGAAAACCTATAACGAGAGAATCAGATGATGAAACTGAGATAGTGTGGAGAAACTTGAGTGTCCCAAGAAAATGGTCACTTCTCTTTAAATAATGGTTCAAATAGGTCTTGAATTCGAAATTCTGCAATTTCATATGAAAAAAAATATATAAGTTTGATTTGTATACAAATACCCGAAAATGTTGCCTTTTACTTTTCAAGTAAAGATCAGTAAAAATACGCGTTGGTATATTGTACATTAAAATACAAAGGTAACATATTAATAAAGAACAAAATTAGCGGCAATTTATTTGTAACAATCTCTGCATCTGCCCGAGGTATCTGCACAAGAAAGTGTAAACAAATCCTTTGTCCGGGTACGTTTATATTATTTATATCTACCAATGGATGTCTGTACAATTCGTTTACACATTTTTAACAAACAATTCTAACTACAATTTATTTGTAATAAATTAATATCTACAACTGCACATGAAAGTGTGAAAATAATCTCGACAAAATGGTTTATGCATATCTCACACCTGATTTCGGTAAGCATATTTCTCGAGAACTTTGATACATTTTGTTTGTTTGATCTTTTAGTGTAATGAGGTTTTTACGTTCGTTGCTCAAACACTTGATGTCCGTCCGTCTGTAAGATTTCTGCAATCTGCAACTCCCCTGGCTGTAACCACGCAATTGATCGACGTTAAACTATATAATGTACTTGAAATACATTGTAGTTGTGCACAATGGTTTTTAGATTTTGCATTGAAGGCCGGGTGGAGGGGGTAGTAGGATGATTCTGCAAACCCGCAACTCCTAAATAACCACTCAATGGATTGAAGTGAAACTTAAACTACAAATTTGACATACAATGTAGTTTGCTCACTACGGTTTTATTTTTAGAATTGGAGGTTAGGGGTAAGAGGGAGATTCTGTAATCTGCGGTTCCTCAATAATGCACTGAATGGTTTGAAGAGAAACTTGTACAATAGACATGACATACATTGTACTTGTGCACCGTGTTTTTTTAGGTCCTTCCACTGAATGGAGGAAATACGAGGGGCTGTGGGTATTAGTTAGCCCTACGCTCACTTAAATTTGTGATAGGTTAGCATCATACTAAAAGTAATGATTTTTAATTAGAAAAACGAAACTTCGCAATTAGTTTTATTCCGTAAAAGATAATCGGAAATTTCAAACGGGAGTTTTGTACAAAATTTGGTGACCTATCTTAATTTATGAAATTAATGCACCTAGTCCAAAGGATCATTCGAAGTTTTTTCATCACCCTGCGTCCGACGTCACGGTTGTTAAAAAAAAAGTTTTACTTCAGGTTCTTATAATCTGACAAAAACATACTATTAACAATTATCCGACAAAATTAAGACTCAAATTAAAGTTTTTTTGGTCTGATAAAAATGGTGTGGTTGGTTCAAAATTGTTCAAATAAATGTCTGTAATTCCTCAAATCCCCAGAGCTTACGGGGATGGGGTTCGTCCCCCTGGACCCCCTACTAGGGCTCTGCCCTGGACCCGCTGGGGACCTTAAGAGGTCCCCAGATCCCTCTCCTCCGCACGCCCCCCCCCCTAATCCCAAATACTGGATCCACCCCTGGTTACAGTATTATAATACCAATGACGTAGGTCCTGGCCCCCGTATCCACTTCACGTTTCACAGTTTCACCAATATTTCAGTCATATGCTGGCGATCAGTTGTATTGGTTGAGGCAAACCGGAGTATTCGGAGAAAATCACCGACTTATTGAAAGTCAATAAAAAACAAACTTATCACATGAAGTTGTATCGAGGTCGTTTCATCATGGGCGGGAATCGAACTCACAGCTAAACCCACTAATTAAGTAAGTAAATGCAATACGCATGCACATATTTTTTTAATATGTTGGAATGTACATTATATCCAAGATAATTAACCAAGGTGGTGTTATTGCTAATGGGCTATGCTCCAGTGGTAACGATCGTGGGTTCTATTTCAGATCGAATAAAACCTCAAATATATTTGCTGCTTTTCCGGTAAGCTTTAATCATTAAGGAATGAAAGCAAAGACTGGTCCGATGTTATCAGGATACAACACGTCTACTTGCGGGTTGACACTGTTCTCCCGGTAAGCTAGTACTTTAAAAGCCCATCTCGGTGTGTTGATCTTCTACAATGCAGATATAATCACCTCGTCAAAAAGTAACTTGTACTCGCCAAGATGTAGCTGAGGTGTTGCTGACTTGGAGCTAGACAACAATCAATCGCTCACAAAAATGACGACTAACATTATTTGTTATATTTCTTTTGCAGATACAAAGACAAAGTTATACTACGACAAGAAAAAATGAAATCAACACAAATAAAGTTGGCTTTCTTCATATTTACCTTCATTGCCATTGTAAGTATAACTTAAATATATTTGTTTCGTCAGTGTAAGGGATTATGATGTTTAACGCCACTTTCAGCAATATTTAAGTTATATCAGTTTTATTGGTGGAGTACCCGGAGAAAACCACTAACCTACAGCAAGTTACTGACAAACTTTATAACATAATGTTGTATCGAGTTGTTTCACCAGAGACTATCTTTTGTCGTGACTTCTAGCTTCGAATATATAGACAATATTGTACATTGTCGACAATTATAACATTTATTTAGAAACAGGACCAAAAGTGAGCCTCTGTACACAACAATGTATATATATTGTTATTCATGTTGCAATGTCATGAAATATTAGAACAACATCGGTGGCGTAATGGTTAGCGTGATCGCCTCGAGTGTAGTAGGTCGTGGGGTTCGAACCCATGTCAGGTCAAAGCAAAGGCTATTAAATTGATATACATGTATGTTGCTTCTCCGCTGAACTTACAACATTAAGGAGCAAAAACAAAGACTTGTTGGCTCGAATTCTGATAATTTGACCAGATGGGACGACATGTTTACCCGCGGTCTGTTGTTTCAGTGATCTAGCACTATCAAAGCCAAAGTAAAGGTGTTGGTTTAGTACACAACACTCCATAATTTCATCTAATATAAGTTGTTCTCTCCATGATATAGCTGAACAATTGCTCATTATCCTTGTTATATAAAATATTTTGTCTTTCAGCAATTGTGTTCAAATAGTCCGCCATTAGCAGAAGGTCGACTTAAGTGGATCTGGAAGGGAGTAAAAGCTGCTTTTAAACCAACGTGTGCTGGATGCGCAGGGATATGTGAACGTAAAGTTCCTGGAAAATGCCGATGTAGAGTTGATCAGGCGTGTATGAAAAATAGAGGACGTTAACCTAATACATTGTTTGTACATAGACTTTTATATGATTTTTTTTTATTTTTGTAGAATAAAATGGTAAAGCTTATTATCATTTTTCTTACATTTATTTAAAATATCCTCTTTGGATGAAAACAAACGAAGTGGGTTTTTTTTGTTTTTTTAAACAAATTGACAATTCCATTTCCCCCCGCAAGGGAGACAACTGCATAAGTCGTCTGCAAAGCTTCAACAATGGCCGTCTCGCCTGCTCAATAGACAGTGGGGGAAACATTCAGAATCGCTAGGTAGAGTGGTATTAGATATTAGATGAAAAAAACAAAATTTAGTATTAGCCTGCTATTTAAAAATAAATGTGGAAGTGAACGTCAGACTGGTAATGTGTGTTGTGGTTGATGTCATAGCCTATAGGCATAGAAATGATGCGAAAAAATATGAGCTGCAGGCTCTAGGGGTGTTGTATTGTCCAGTAAATGGGTTGATTCACCAGTAAATGGGTTGATTCATACAAGATATGTTTTGTTACTGTGGAAAAAAGTAATTAAAACAGCATGGCCTTCATCTAAGGTAGATATTCAAATTTGTTAACCCTAGACAAGTTGTTTTCCACGAGAGCGCTCGGTTAGACAACCTCTCTTTGAGTTGACAAATCTGAATGTCTACCTCAGATGAAGGCCATAATTATTGTATATTGATTACTTATACCGGTATTCAGACATACTCCGTTTTATAGATCTTGTTGTTTGTTCAATAATAACATGTCTATGGTCTATTCTATTCAATGATGTGTGTTTATTATATATAATAAGTAAATAGTTCCGCTAAACCTTAATGAGAATAAGGGTAATAACAAAATTACCGAACTCCGAACAATCTTACAAAGGGAAAGTCAGTACTCATAATTATATAAACAGACATAATCAGTCAACAGCCGGAAAACTGTGAAAACCGTAATGACCCTGACTTGGTATAGGCATTTCTAAAGAAATGGTGGGTTGAATCAGATTTTAAAGCGCCAAACCTCCCGCTTTCATTACGGCTCAAAGTTTCCGGCTGAGAACGTTACAACTACCAAATCGATCTTTAAAAATGGCATTGAAAATTTTGATGAATGAGAAATAAATCTTAAATCTTAACAGATATATGTTTACGTATTAAATTGTAAATTCGCAGGTTCTTGAGTTGTAGGGTTAGGGTTATGGTGTTTAACGCCACTTTCAACAACAATTCAGTTACATCGTGGCGGCAAGTTTTATTGGTGGAGGAAACCGGAGTACTAGAAGAAAACCACCGACCTGTCGCAAGTCACTTATAAGCTTGATCACATAAACACTGTCGTCAAAGAGCTTCGGTCGAAAATGTTCTGTCATCTTCCGGTACAAGTCAATTAGGCATATTTGACATACAGGGGACGACAAAAGGTAAGTATTATGATCACATAGTATTATTATATCTTGAATCCAGAAGATGTCGTTATCGGTCGATTATTTTTGTTTGTTTTTACCTATATGTTTCTGTGGTTAACTTAATAGATTACTCAGATATAGATAAAATGATGGACATAAACAATGAAAAATTCTAATAATGAGATTGGAATCATCAAATAAAGCTATAAAAAGTAGTCTATATGTGTAATTAAAGTACACAAACCCTTTGTAATGCTTATATACGTGATAGTTTGCACTGGCGTGCCACCATGAATAGTTTTAGACTTACTACAGTGAAAAACACAATGCTTATTTACGTACATTCGTTCGGGCTCTGTCAGCCACTACTTTCCGGTTTTGTCTATGTAAAAAATTGAAAGAATAGCGAAAACAGCTCAATATCACAATTATGTTTCCTTTTTGTAATTTATTTAAGGTTCATTATAACACTTGTCAATGGTATGTTCGACTTGCAAATTGATAAAAATAAAAAAAAGAAACTTGTCTTAAATGAATAAAAGTTGTGGAAAAAAAACCCAGCACATAGTCAAAATATTTTACATGTGGATGTTTTGTATAACATTAAAGGAAAGAAATACAAAACGACTCCTCAACGGCTTTCATCTGTAAAGTAAATTTAATATATAGCAGATACTAGTAAGTGAATGTTGAATGTAAAGATACACAAACATCTGTATGGAGTTCACAATATAATATAAATGTAGCAATCAAATTATCTGAAGCTGATACAAACAAAATGAAGGTAATCGCAAGATTGAAACATAAGATGTTTTAATAGTATTTCTTCGCTGCCCCTTAATGTTTTTTTTATCCTTCACTTGTTCTATTCGAGTAGTCACATTGTATTGCCCGGATATTTTTAGTTATACATTTGTATTTGGTTTCTGACCAAGATATCTTTTCTGGTACCTGATTCCTGTTGAGCGACGGTAAGAAACTGTAACAGCATGTATGCTTATAAGCTTAAACCTATAAGCGCGGACTTCACAGAGGACACAATCAAAAATGATAAGAACAACGCTTGTTTCTGCTCTTTTTAGACAATTTGACAGTTTCCTTGGGATTCATTTGTAATGTTAATGTAAACATTATACTGTGAAGAAATTTAGATATCGTATCCACGAAGTTATTTCCACAGAGTGACTTACTTCGTTATCAACGAGTATAAAATTAAAATATTGTGTTATAAAAAGAATCTCCCACTACTCAATTGATGCGACTTAAAGTGATGCCTGTGCCACAAAAAGCATAAAAAAATCAAGTGTTCGCGACAGCAGCAATTTAACATAGAAATAACGATTTTGTATTGTACAAAGTAGCTGAAATTAGCAGCCATAGCGAATATTCATACTATGGATCAGTATTTATCGCTTTTGAGATATTTCCAAATCATAACTATTGTTAAATTGCAATATAATGCTCAATAACAATAAGATCAGTGGTATTTACATACTGACAAACCCGGTTTCTTATAAATGACACAACCGGTTTGTATACATGTTTACATTTTGACCAAGCCGAATTTCAAAAACATGTGTTGAGATCATGTTTTAGGGTATAACTAGTTACTAATTGACTTTTCCTCAACAAAATAATATTTCTAAGTAAAATCAATCATTCATCAATATTTTTTTCTTTTTTGCTATCATTTAATTCATTCGCAAATGCAAGATATAGCGATATTTCAGTTGATTGTAATGATTTTGATGCCGGATTCCTTATAACTTATAGAAAAATCTAATTTTACACTGCAAAAATAAATGATATTTGGACAAAAAATTAAATTAATAATAATAACAATCAGAGAGCATCACAATTCAAAATATTATATACACAGTATATTCATAAATACTTACGATAATTATCTGTGTCTTCTTTAAAAATACCGCTTTAAAATATCCCGGATGTTGACCAAACATTTTCGATCGGAGCTCTTTGACGACAGTGATAAAGTAATAGCTTGCATTTAAATATATAGAGATTTTACGTAGTAAGAGCAACAAGCTTCCTTGCTTGGAGTCGGGATAATGTGTCGAGTTGAGAGACATGTCAGTTTGTGGGCTTGTACTATGAAAATCCAACCAAGCGTGTTCAAGTTAGGTACATGATCTTGCCATGATATAGCTGAAACATGGCTCACCTTCACAGCATCTGAGTGCACCTACGTTTATTGTGGGGTTCATGTTTAACAATCTTTAATTTGCTATGTAGTGTATTGTAGATCACTACTTGTTCTTTTATCCATTTTATTTTGGCTATTGTATTATGAAAAGAATGTCTTAAACAGTGATGGTCATCAATTCTACCAATATCAACAAAACGAACAACCACCTCTCATCTATTGATTGCTCCTCTTCGATCTGCGACCCCTTGGAATCTTCAAACTTTGCTTAGCGCTTACCAAAATCCCCTCGCTCACTATAACTAGACATGTAATTATGCTCATCATTGGTAATGTTGTGAGTTTGATTCTCACCTGTAGGTAGCAAGGTGTACTCGATAAAAGTTCATGTAAATTACAGTAATAAAGTGTGATAATTATTTGCGTCAGGTCGATGGTTTTCTCCATGGGTCTAAGTTTTAACAAAAACTTACCAATACGATAAACACGTAACCATGGCCGTAGCGCAATGGAGGCAAATGAGGCAAATGCCTCACTTTTGAAACGGCAAGTGTAACCTTTTGAAAGCAAATACAATCTTTTTTTTCAAAATTTGTCTAAATTCATCTCCTTTGCCTCACTTTATTCAGACCCGTCCTACGGACGTGGTAACTGTAATATTGTTGAAAGTGGCGTCCAAGAGCAATAATCCATATAATTATTTATTTTGTACACTTGAATGATTGCTGATAGGAAATTAAGTTTTCATAATAATTTGCAGCATTCTGTATGTTTTCATGTATTTATATACCCTGATACTGAGGGGCCGTGATCAGGACCGGATTACCCTATGAGCTGCAGCCTAGGGCACCTCAAGGTTTAGGGATCCTGCTAAAATACTTTCAAATCACTAATCTAGTTTATTTAAAGAAAGAATTTGCAATAAATTGACTTCAAGCTATGTCACGAGTAAAAAATATTCAAGACTGGTGCAGGTGGTTTATGGTGTAGCTCCGTCTGAGGGGAGGGGGGGGGGTGGCACAATTGCGTTAGCCTCGAGGTCACAAAAGGTCATAACCCAGCCCTGGTCGTGTTAGTATGGTTGTTAGATTTACAAATACCTGTACAATCAGTGCCTATCACCGCTAAAGTTGTGAGTTCGAATTCCGCTCATGGCGAGGTGTACTCGAGACAACATTAAGTGATAAAGTTACGACAGGTCGGTGGTTTTCTCCGGTTTTCTCCACCAATAAAATTGACTGCCACGATATAACTGAAATATTGTTGAAAGTGGCGTTAAACACCATTAACGTAAAAACCTTATATGTTCCCGATGTAATGAAATATTAGTAACATCGAAAGACGATTACAAGTTTCAAAAATATAGATTATAGTTTTTAAATTCCAGTAGGAATGTATTTTTGCAATGACAGAAATACACTTTCCGATCCGGAACTCTGTGTATTTGCATCCATATAGAAACATTACGTATTAAATTTATGAGATAAATAATTGACAGTAAAATAGCATTTCTGTCTGGTATCAAAATGTTTCAAAATATATGTTTTAGACACTTTCTATTTTAAACTGTAAAAAAGGGGGAGGAATGGAAGAGTCGAGATGGGAATAAAAAAAAATTGCATAACAAGATTAAATTTCTAGTATTTGTTTTCTATGACTGTACACGTACAAGTATGTTTTTTTTGCCAATCCTTTAATCTAGTTTCAATATTTTAATTGCATGATACATTTTCACACTATCCCCGCCTTTACGCAATGGAGAATACACTTCAACCTTAGATTCTTAAAATATTCTTTTACATAATACATTTCCATCCGCAAAAATGTTTTCATTTTATGTTTTTACACTTTTAATGTTTAGAAAGCCAAATAAGACAACAATTAACAAAAATAAAACGAATGTTCACCTATATATGGTTCGTCTGATTTGTAATAACGTCATAGAAATATATTATTTGGGGTTATCCCATGTAGCTATATATAGCCGTAAGGTAGCTATAGGGGGACTGGTGTTACTTCCCTTGCATTATATGCCAGTGGCGGATTTAGAGTGGGGCGTGCGAGGCGTGCGCCCCCCTAAAATTCGCATAGCATATGTTATACAACGTTAATTAAGCAGTTCAATAAATAACTTTTTCATGAATGGTTAACTCGTGACCTGTAGTAAAATATTCTTACACCTTGTAAATACACGTTGGATGTGTTCGCTGATTCATATATGTATTCGCCGTCAGTAGTTCAAAGATTATTCCATTCTGATTGGTTCCGAGGTACCAGACATCAACTATTTTCTCACGCTAATTAAACATTATTTCTGCAGTCAATTTTACAACTACATGTACACGTGCTATTTAGAAATTATAAAATGGACGAAAATTCTAGGTCAAGAAAACAAGCAAGATTGGATACATTTCTGATTCCTCGACGAGACGAGAAAAGTCAAAGGTAAACTACAAAGTAAATTCAATCAATACTTCGAATAATTAATTTAACAATTGATCTCATTTATAAAACATACAACGAAAACCTATAACGAGAGAATCAGATGATGAAACTGAGACAGTGTGTAGAAACTTGAGTGTCCCAAGAAAATGGTCACTTCTCTTTAAATAATGGTTCAAATAGTTCTTGAATTCGAAATTCTGCAATTTCATATGAAAAAAAAAATATAAGTTTGATTTGTATACAAATACCCGAAAATGTTGCCTTTTACTTTTCAAGTAAAGATCAGTAAAAATACGCGTTGGTATATTGTACATTAAAATACAAAGGTAACATATTAATAAAAAAAAAAATTAGCGGCAATTAATTTGTAACAATCTCTGCATCTGCCCGAGGTATCTGCAGAAGAAAGTGTGAACAAATCCGTTGTCCGGGTACGTTTATATTATTTATATCTACCAATGGATGGATGTACAATTCGTTTACACATTTTTAACAAAAAATTGTGACTACAATTTATTTGTAATAAATTAATATCTACAACTGCACATGAAAGTGTGAAAATAATCTCGACAAAATGGTTTATGCATATCTCACACCTGATTTCCGTAAACATATTTCTCGAGAACTTTGATACATTTTTTTTGTTTTATCTTTTAGTGCAATGAGGTTTTTACGCCCGTTGCTCAAACACTTGATGTCCGTCCGTCCATCCGTCTGTCCGTCCGTCTGTCCCTCTGTAAGATTTCTGCAATCTGCAACTCCCCTGATTGTAACCACGCAATTGAATGACGTTAAGCTATATAATGTACTTGAAATACATTGTAGTTGTGCACAATGGTTTTTAGATTTTTCATTGAAGGCGGGGTGGAGGGGGTAGGAGGATGATTCTGCAACCCGCAACTCCTAAATAACCACTCAATGGATTGAAGTGAAACTTAAGCTACAAATTTGACATACACTGTAGTTTGCTCAACACGGTTTTATTTTTAGAATTGGGGGTTAGGGGTAGGAGGGGGATTCTGTAATCTGCTTTTTTGGCGTAAAATCGTGAATTTTCACACGAAATACCCCCCCCCCCCCAACAAAAAGTGCGCCTCCCCTAACTTGAAATCCTGGATCCGCCCCTGGTCTGTACTGCTTTTGGTAACAATATATTTCGAGTCTGGTCCTTTTGAAAGTCTCCAAATAATCCAGTTCTAATATCTCTCCGACAATTATGGTGGTGTAACAAATTATCGAGAACTGTCCTCTGTTCGCTATATAAGCGGCATTTCAATAGAAAGTGGAAAGAGTCTTCCTTGATAAATCCACAAACACATCTCGAATATGTTATTATACTAGATCGAAACAGATAATACTTTAGCGAGCTATAATTACGACGTAAGCTTGTATATCAATTATTGGATCTTCTATCCCAAACTAAGAAATTTCCTGGAATTTTAGACAGTACAATTTTTCTCTTCAGGTTGATTTTAAACATATCAAATGTTCTGGTATTTCTGGTTTCGTTGTCTAGACTGTTCCAAAGATTTATGACAGACGGGATGAACAGAGATTGGTATAACGATAAGCGACATCTTGGAACATTGTAGTCATTTCTGTTTCGAACAGGGTAGTTGGTAACATGATATATCACGAACCAGAGGGGGTAATAAACCACACAGATAAGATGGGGGCGTGTCCATGGTACATGTGATACATTAAGCATAACTGTCTGCGTTCCATCTACTGGATAATTTTCCCCATTCTGTTTCTCGATATAAAGAATCCCTACTCGAATATTCAGTTAACACAGTAACATTACGTGCTGCTTCTATTTGTAATTTGTAATCATGGGAGGGGGAGGGGGACAGCCGGTGGAATAAATGTCTTAATGCAAGATGTAAATGTCGCTTTACAATAAATTTAGAGATAGGTCACCCTAAATAGAATATCCATTATGAAACGAAAGTTGAAATAGTGATGGTTTGGTTTGGTTTGGTTTGACGGTCTTAAACGCCAATTTCAACAATATTTCAGTTAAATCGTGCCGGTTAGTCTTATTGGTGGAGGAAACCGAAGGACCTGGAGAAAACCACCGATCTGTCGCAAGTCACCGACAAACTTTATCGCATAATGTTGTACACATCGCCCTGATCGGGATTCGAACTCACAACCTGAGTGGTGACAGGCACCGATTGCATAGGTATAGTTGTAAATCCAACTGTCATACGATCACGGCCACCACGTCCCCTAAACAGTGATGGTCATCAATTCCACTAACAGAACGAACAATTACCTCTCTTCTTAACTTTATTCACTAAATACACAAAAGACCACGACATATGACGTTAGAAATCTAGATCTTTGTTCTTGGTTTGATGCTTACTCATGTCGGAACCGCATCGATGGTGCTCGCCTCGACTAAGGTAGATCTATAAAATTGGTATTTGTAATTGCTCCGCTAAGCACGCAGCATTAGAGAGAGAGAGTGGAATTCTGATAATGTGTCCGAGTGGGGGCGACGTGTATATCCGCGGACTGGTTCAGGGAGCTAGCACTATGAAAAATGTTGGTCTAGTACAAAGCGGACCTCATCATCATCTCATTGAAAATTTAAAATTTAAAGGTGTTTTTAGCAATACTTTAAAGAGGTCAGATGTAATTAATTAAGGTAAAAAATATATGACATATCAGTAGACATAGACAATCATATGTGAATTTGAATTGGTGATTGAGTGATTGTTGCTTAACACCACCCTTATTTAGCAATATAATGGCGAGAACAAGTAACATTTTGATGAGATAATGATGATATCTGTTTTGTACTAGAGTAACATGCTGAGTTGGATCTTATAGTGCTTGCTCACTGAAATAATAGTTTACAGATATACATATATGTCTCTCCACTCAAGCACACCATCCCGATGGCAGTAAGGTGGGAGCAAGCTTTCAAAACTAACAAGCAAGTTATTTGGATTCAAAACTACCCTTTTACCTCTTGATTTATTGGTAATTGTTGGTTGCCAGACTTAAAATCCAACTTTTTCTAGACCCCTCCCCCCCCCCCAAAAAAAAGTGGAGATAAAAAAGATGGTAGTAAAACGGCTGGAGAAGGGTAAGATACACATTAGCTGATGTGAGTGTGAAGTATAAATGAGTTTCCCGTGATTCTAGATAAACACATGATAATACACGTAGTACCAAGCTGACACAAATCTACCTCTTGTTCATGATTTCAAACTCAAATTCAAATATTTATTATCTTTAAACTAATACAAGTTTGAAATATTAAGAAATAGCCAAGTCTCCTACCCTCAAGCCGTGATCGTATGGTAGTTGGATCTACAACTACATGTGTACCTATGCAATCAGTGCCTATCACCATTGATGTTGTCAGTTCGAATCTCGATCAGGGCGAGGTGTACAACATAATGTAATAAAGTTTGTCAGTGACTTGCGACAGGTCGGTGGTTTTCTCCGGGTACTCCGGTTTCCTCCATCAATAAACTGACCGCCACGATATAACTGAAATATTGTTGAAAGTGGCTTTAAACACCATCAAGAAAACAAACCTTCAATTCTAATGATTGCTTTATAAAGTAACCGGCCCTTCAGTGGTTTTCTCCGAGTACTCCGTTTCCTCAACCAATAAAAATGACCGCCACGATATAACTGAAATATTGTTGAAAGTGTAGTTAAACAACATGACTGCAACCCTTCGATTTACGGCTTCTTTGGTATCGTCAAACTTTTGAAGTTGTTCTACTTGTCTTGGTGTTGATGGGTTTAACCCAAACATTATAACTGAATATCTAAAGTGAAAATAACACTATATTTATGTTTTTCATGTTAAAATCCCAAATAAGAAATAATGTTAAATTCTTATATATATATATATATATACCCCTCTCCCCCCCAAAAAAAAAAATTCAAATTGTCCAAATTCCCGATATTTCCAATAATTTAAATTTGAAAATTAGAAAGTGCCAGAGAAATGCCCGTGTCAAGACAGATAAAGGGGTACAACCTGATAACTGGTCAACAATTAGTTTATATGAAGAGTTTGAAGATACCAAAGGGATAATCAGAATCCATAAATCGAAGAATGGCAGACAAGTCAATATCCTTCCCCCCCCCCCCCAAAGACAAAGGGACAAACAACGATCTACAAAACATTACGCATAAAACTTAAGATCGGAAGGATAAGCAGTTCCTGCTCCACTTGTGACACCCGTCGTGTATAAAATGTATTACGATTCCATATTCCAGTGAGTAAAACTGATGAAAACGATAATGTACAATATTAAATGCCAGTCAGTCACAGATTAAAGACAACTGGCATTTTTTATACAAGAAAATATTTTTCAATAGAAAAAAATCGAAATCAAAGGTTCTTTTTATTGATTGTTTGTTCTTTCATTGTTTTTTCCCCTGGATTTTTTAACTGGAGGGGGGGGGGGGGGGCTGACAATTTTTCTTTTATAAATTCCCAGCGCCAATTTTGTTATCCCTGCACGAACTGAACCTATCAGAAAAGGGGAAATGGGGGATTAGGATTAGTTTTGATTATTCTACAAAGAGAACACTGTTCTAAACTTATGTAAGTATTACGGGGAGGACTTGACCACTACACTACATGTAAATTAACCATTGATGTCTGATGTGGCCAACAATGGCATAGTCGGCGGCACTTAATTATTATTATAATTATTATTAGTATAAGTATTTAGTATATTTTATGGGCAGTTTTGTTCATTGTAACGTATAATATTTTTATTTTGTATTTTTAATGTTATTGTTTATGAATCAATGTAATGACTTTACCCCTTGTGGGCCCTCTATTGGACAATAAAATTCTTATTCTTATTCTGATATATATATATATATATATATATATATATATATATATATCTTACAAATTTTACATCAATATATATCATATTTTTTTCTTTCAAAATTTGCACACCACAATTGCAAGTTATCAAATAGTCTACAACACACCATGATTAAAGTTAGTTTTCCCGAAAATATAAGAAAGAAGACGACCAATAAAAGGGACATTTACCAAAGACAAACAAGTTCAGTATACTGGTAAACTTCTCTGGTATCTAGGGTTAGGGTGTTTAACGCCACTTTCAACAATATTTCAGTTGTATCGTGGCGGTCAGTTTTATTGGTGGAAGACACTGAGTGACTGAGCAATAAATATTATATTTAAAAGCACAATTTTATAAATATTTGATACTGTTAAGTAACTATGCATAACGGAAGCAAAGAAAAATAATAATAATAATAACAATGAAAACAATGTTGCCATTTAGATATTTTTGTATAATACATAAAATGTTTATTTTGATAAAATTTAGAAATGTAATCATTCTTTTCATATTTTGATTGTCTCCCTTTCAATATAAAAGTAATAGATTAGGAAAATTTAAAGTATTCATTCATTTCATACAGTATAATTAAAATTAGATCGCTACACTTCCTCATTGAAAAACAAATAGCGTGCAGAGATTAAAGCGACGATATATTATGGGTTAGGGTTATGGTATTTAACACCACTTTCAACAATATTTCAGCTATATCGTGGCGCTACGATATAAAAAAAAATATTAATGTTATCCATTTTATTTACATCTATAAATCTAAATATACACATAAAAAAAATATGTAAGTGAGTGAGTGAGTGATTGTTGTTTAACGCCAATTCAGCATTTTTTCAGCTATATCATGGCGAGAACAAGTTAATTTTCAATGAGATGATGATGAGGTCCGCTTTGTACTAGATCAACACGCTGGATTGGATTTTGGTTGGTGCTAGCTCACTGAAACAACAGTCCGCGGGTAGACATATAGCTCCAACCAGTCTTTGCTTCTTCTCCTTAATGATGCGTGCTTAGCGGAGAAGCAACACATACCAATTTTATAGTCTTTAGGTTTGACCCGACCGGGGCTCGAACCCACGAGCTACCGCACTCTAGGCGAGCACGCTTACTATTACTCCACCGATAATGTTAAAATATGTAAACTTTTCATATTTTTTTTACATATTAATGAGCTTTCTGTTTCTTGTGCATCTAATTATAAACAGATGTAAGAAAAGTGACAGATCATGTTGCAAGTCATAAGTCTACCCAAGCCTTCCATCTTTTATCACAGTGTAATATTTTCGTTGGAAACCAAGGAAAAGTCAATCTGCACGTGTTGTTAATTGCTAATGTATCATATCGCGTGTAAACCGCCGCGGTGATGTAATCGTTAGCGTGCTCGCCTATAGTCAATATAGCAGATCGTTCGAGCCCCGGTCGGGTCAAACCACAGGTACTTGTGGACAGGACCCTATGTTGCTCCCTTTTTCTTTTTTTTATTTTTTTTTAAGATGTCGCCCCCCCTCCCCCATTTTTTTTTAGCATCGACTTTTTGTCATATAAACAACATTTTTCAACTTTCTATGTATCACTGTATGACATATATACAATAAATACAATCAAACAGTAGTTTCTATCCATGCCGGGTTTCTGACAAGATATAAGTTAGAAGGTAAGTCACTCTTCTTTGTTTACATTTGGGTACTTGTTGTGCATTCATCTTAAATTTAGTGAATAAAAAAGGCCTACCTGTCTGGAAATTGGCTTATTCCTTCTCTGTATATATTATTCTCCCTGAAAACACACATCAATATTTATTTACAGCAGCTGACAACTCCCCATTGAACATTTTCCACTCGCGTTTTAAAACTCGAATTAAAGCTACGGAAGTGTGATTATTAGCGACATCTGCTGGTCATTTGAAATATTGAGGATACGGTAAAACGCGAGAGTTCCGGGTAAAATTAAATTTTGCGCCAAAAAATTCCCGTAATTTTTACCCGGAACTCTCGCGTTTTACAGTATCGTCAATATTTCAAATGACCAGCAGATGTCGCTAATAATCACACTTCCGTGTAGATCCTGACACCATATTACATTTAATTATTAAACTATTTATGAAAGTTTTTATTAATAAAGGTGGCTCTCTTGACGTTGTCCGGTTCAACAGTCTCCATCAGTTCTCTGACTTTTAATTAAATAAAGCGGCAAATCAGATCAGGGCCGTCTTAGCAGCATCATAGGCCCCGGGCAAGGCAGTGCACTCTGGTCCCTACAATCACTCACAGGAATAACAAAAGTAAATGGTCGATAAATTTAAACATATATTTATTTATTGGGACTTCCAACAAAATCAGTGTTTAAACATTAAAAAGCATGCGTACACAAAATACATAGAATAGCATCATGGGGCCCTTGTGCTCATGGGGCACCCGGGCAACTGCCCAGCGTGCCCATGTGTTCGGACGGCACTGATTCAGATGCCTACACTTTCTGCTTCCATTTATATTTTTATGTCAACAAGGCAGTAAACCGAAGTGTGAATGAAAGTTCGATTTAGATTGGTCGAATTTCCAAACAAGAATCCAATAAAAACAATAACTTTTTGTCTGCTGGGTATATATCATCTACTTTTAGTAAGATAATGTTAATAAATGTATATTCCGGGGGATTGTGAACATTCATACCCACTACAAACTTATTTTTTCTTTATATTGAAAGTCATGTTCTAATAAGTTTATTGTTTGGCTTAGCACCGTAAAGCTGGTTAGGGATAGGGTTAGGGAATTTGATGTTTAACGCCAATTTTAACAATATTTCAATTACTTCGTGGCGGTTAGTTTTATTGGTGGATGAAACCGGAGTACCAGGAGAACCACCGACCTGCCGCAAGTCACTGACAGACGGGTTAACTTTACCACATAATGCTGTATCGAGTACACCTGGCATTGACCGGTATTCGAACTCATAAATTTAGTGATGGTATGCACTGATCATTAACGGAGCTGGAGGGAGGGGATGGGGCGGCACTTTTGGTTGTTTGGTTTGATGATGTTTAATGCCACTTTAAAAAATAGTTCAGTTATATCGTGGCGGTCAGTTTTATTGGTAAAGGAAACCGGATGACCCGGAGAAAACCACCGATCTGTCGCAAGTCACTAACAAACTTTGTCGCATAATGCTGTACACTTCGCCCTGATCGAGATTCGAACTCACAACATCAACAACCACGACGACCCCATTTAGCTAAATAAATAAAATATGTAGTAAAAATGGCATCACAGGAAGACAACGCTCACCCTTTCATTTCAAAACAATAAGTGTTGAATTATTTGAAAAATGGCGGTGAAATTTGTCAGCAAATTGTGGCAAATCTTTTGTGTAAGCTGATTTCCTCCACTAATATAACTAACCTTTATGATATAACTGAAATATTGTTGAAAGTGGTGGATCATATGTATGAAAAATGTGAAGATAAGAAGCCGTAAATCGAAAACGGACAGAGAATACAATGGTTAAAATATAAACGACGAAAGGACAAACAATGATCTACAAAACACAACATAAAGATTGGGCAACAGAAACCCACTATATGTGAAGGTGAACTCGGGTGTTCCAGAAGGGTACTCAGTTCCTGCTCCATAAGTGGTACTCGTCATGTTACTCTTGTTACAAACTCGATGATAAGTCGTGAATGTGGAAATGTTCGGATTTGTCAGAGAATTATGGCATAACTGACGGCCATGATGTAACTGGTATAAGACTGGGCTTCAGAGTTACTATGACACTATCTACTTAAGGGTGGTGTGAATCAGTTGTAGAATCTCAACATATATGTAAGAGTACATGCAATCAAGGTCCCTCTTCTCATGCAATATCATTATAACATTCAATTCTACTCTCTACACGACTATGCCTCTCATAAGACTACAAATTGAACAGTATTTTGTGAAACAGAATGGTCAACGTACTTACAAATACCTTGTCTTAAGAAGGGACAAATCTTATTTTGTAAAAAGCCACTCTGATTCTACCAAAAAAGTCTCTGAAACTGATATCATCAAAATGTTTGTTTTAGATTGACAACATTCATACATTTGTTATGTTTGGTCGGTATGTTTTTCAAAAGACAGTCGACATTCATATGGGTACCTATTGTGTGTGCTATTATTGCCGACTTGTGCCTTTGTTCGTTTAAGGCAGACTTCATACCGTGGATTCTCAAGAAAAACGAAAAGAAGCTATACCAATCCTTTAATTTCACTTTCCAAATAGATGATGACCCTCACTAAGTAACTCTTAGGGTGGCGACTTTGTTGGTTACACCAATCTCATTGAGCTTGCAATAAAGGATGGCACAACAGCCGCTAAATCTGCTTCAACAGTTACCTTTATCTCGAAATTCATTGATTGATTGATTGATTGATTGAGTGAGTGAGTGAGTGAGTGAGTGAGTGAGTGAGTGAGTGAGTGAGTGAGTGAGTGAGTGAGTGAGTGAGTGAGTGAGTGAGTGAGTGAGTGAGGGAGGGAGGGAGGGAGGGAGGGAGGGAGGGAGGGAGGGAGGGAGGGAGGGAGGGAGTGAGTGAGTGAGTGAGTGAGTGAGTGAGTGAGTGAGTGAGTGAGTGAGTGAGTGAGTGAGTGAGTGAGTGAGTGAGTGAGTGAGTGAGTGAGTGAGTGAGTGAGTGAGTGAGTGAGTGAGTGAGTGAGTGCGTGAGTGAGTGAGTGAGTGAGTGAGTGAGTGAGTGAGTGAGTGAGTGAGTGAGTGAGTGAGTGAGTGAGTGAGTGGGGGTCAAAAACATTAACCGTGAGGCGGTCGAAGAACGCTAACGATGAGAACATCAAAGAACATTAACCATGAGGAGGTCAGTATGAATTGGGTAGTACATGTTGGTGGAGGCAAGATTTTAGGGGACCTTAAAGTGCGGGACACACTGTGTAAGAGGACTGGAAAATGGGTGGGGCAAATATTAAAGTGGACTGTGAAGTGGGGGAAAGCTTAAGGAGATCGCATTAAGGTGGAAGCAAGCTTTCAAAACTAAAAAGCAAGTTATTTGGATTCAAAACTACCCTTTTACCTCTTGATATATCGGTAATTGTTGGTTGTCTGGCTTAAGATCCAGCTTTTCCTAGCCCCCCCCCCCCTTCCTCCCCCAAACAAAAAAGTGGCGTAAACAAGATGGTAGTAAAATGGCTGGAGAAGGGTAAGATACAAATTAGCTGATGTGAGTGTGAAGTATAAATGAATTTCCCGTGATTCTAGATAAACACATGATAATACACGTATAGTACCAAGCTGACACAAATCTACCTCTTGTTCATGATTTCAAACTTAAATTCAAATATTTATTATCTTTAAACTAATACAAGTTTGAAATATTAAGACATAGTCAAGTCTCCTACCCTCAAGCCGTGATCGTATGGTAGTTGGATCTACAACTACATGTGTACCTATGCAATCAGTGGCTATCACCATTGATGTTGTCAATTCGAATCTCGATCAGGGCGAGGTGTACAACATTATGTGATAAAGTTTGTCAGTGACTTGCGACAGGTCGGTGGTTTTCTCCGGGTACTCCGGTTTCCTCCACCGATAAACTGACCGCCACGATATAGCTGAAATATTGTTGAAAGTGGCGTTAAACACCATCAAACAAACAAACCCTCAATTCTAATGACTGCTTTATAAAGTAACCGGCCCTTCGGTGGTTTTCTCCGAGTACTCCGGTTTCCTCAACCAATAAAAATGACCGCCACAATATAACTGAAATATTGTTGAAAGTGGAGTTAAACAACATGACTGCAACCCTTCGATTTACGGCTTCTTATTACAACTTTGGTATCGTCAAACTTTTGAAGTTGTTCTACTTGTCTTGGTGTTGATGTGTTTAACCCAAACATTATAACTGAATATCTAAAGTGAAAATAACACTATATTTATGTTTTTCATGTTAAAATCCCAAATAAGAAATAATGTTAAATTCTTATATATATATATATATATACCCCTTTCCCCCCCCCAAAAAAAAAATTCAAATTGTTCAAATTCCCGATATTTCCAATATTTTAAATTTGAAAATTAGAAAGTGTTAGAGAAATGTCCGTGTCAAGACAGATAAAGGGGTACAACCTGGTAACTGGTCAACAATTAGTTTATGAAGAGTTTGAAGATACCAAAGGGGTAATCAGAATCCATAAATCGAAGAATGACAGACAAGACACTACACCCCTCCCCCTCCCAATAATAAACAAAAAGACAAACAACGATCTACAAAACATTACACATAAAACTTTAGATCGGAAGAGTAAGCAGTATCTGTTCCACTTAAGGCGCCCGTCGTGTATAAAATGTATTACGATTTCATATTCCAGTGGGAAACACTGATGAAAACTATAATGTACCAAATTAAATGGCGTTTTTTTATTGCTCGTTTGTTTTTTCTTTGCTTTTTTCCCTGGATTTTTTAATTTGGGGGGGAAGGGGGGAGGGGGAGGGGGGGGGGGGTAATAAAAGAAACAATTTTAATAGGATTAGTTTTACATCAATATATATCATTTTATTTTTCTTTCAAAATTTGTACATAACAATTGCAAGTTATCAAATGGTCTGCAGCCCATCATGATTAATGTTAGAGAGAAAACGACCAATAAAAGGGACATTTATCAAAGGTAAACAAGTTCAGTATACTGGTAAACTTATCTGGTATCTAGGGTTAGGGTCCGGGTGTTTAACGCCACTTTCAACAATATTTCAGTTGTATCGTGGCGGTCAGTTTTATTGGTGGAAGACACCGGAGTGAGTGAGAAATAAATATTATATTTAAAAGCACAATTTTATAAATATTTGATACTGTGAAGTAACTGTCCATAACGGAGGCAAAGAAAAATAATAATAATAATAATAATAAATAACAATGAAAACAATGTTGCCATTTAGATATTTTTGTATAATACATAAAATGTTTATTTTGATAAAATTTAGAAATGTAATCATTCTTTTCATGTTTTGATTGTCTCCCTTTCAATATAAAAGTGATAGATTAGGAAAATTTAAAGTATTCATTCATTTCATAAAATAAATTTAAAATTAGATCGCCACACTTGCTCATTAAAAAACAAATTGCGTGCGAAGATTAAAGCGACGATATATTATGGGTTAGGGTTATGTTATTTAACACCACTTTCAACAATATTTCAGTTATATCGTGGCGCTACGATATAAAATAAATTTATTAATGTTATCCATTTTATTTACATCTATAAATCTAAATACACACATAACAAAAATATGTAAGTGAGTGAGTGAGTGATTGTTGTTTAACGCCAATTCAGCATTTTTTCAGCTATATCATGGTGAGAACAAGTTAATTTTCAATGAGATGATGATGAGGTCATAACTCATATCAAGAGAGGGGGAAAAGGGGGGTTTCACAGTAAACTCATTCACTTATCCAGAGATATACTAAGAAATCTACACAATAAAAGGGAAACCCATCTCATGTTTATGAATTAATGAATTTAAATTAGGCCGGACGAGCCCTCCCAATTAATAAACATGAGATGTGCCTCTAACTAAATTTTCTTATTATATGAAACACATAACCGTCTATGAATCAATGTGATTTTTCTGTAGGTTAAACAAAATGTATCTAATTGTATGTTTATATTTTATGTATATGATTTCTTTTCTCAATAAAATATTGTTTACACTAAACACATTATAAATGCTTCACTTAAAATAAAAAGTTAATGTGTGGTTTGTAAATCCATGACACAATTCATATTAAATTAATGTATTAAACTATTTATAAATGTTTTTATTAATAAATGTGGCTCTATTGAAGTTGTCCAATTCAACAGTCTCCATCATTTCTCTGACTTTTAATGAAATAAAGCGGCAAATCAGATCAGGGACGTCTTAGCAACATCATAGGCCCCGGGAAAAGCAGTGCATTTGGTACCCCTACCTACACAAATAATCACAGGAATACAAATGTAAAGGGTTGATAAAATTAAACATATAATTATTTATTGGACCTTCCAACAAAATCAGTGTTTAACCATTAACAAAGCATGCCGTACACAAAATACATATATATAGAATAGCATGGGGCCCCTGTGCTCGTGGGGCACCCGGGCAACTGCCCAGCGTGCCCATGCGTTCAGACGGCACTGAAACAGATGCCTGTACACTTTCTGCTTCCATTTATATTTTTATGTCAACAATGCAGTTAACCGAAGTGTGAATGAAAGTTCGATTTTGATTGGTCGAATTTCCAAACAAGAATCCAATCAAAAATTAGATAAATTGTCTACTGGGTATTTATCATCTACTTTATAAATATCTATTCCGAGGGCTTGTAAACATTCATACCCGCTACAAACTTATTTTTTCTTTATACAAAAAGTCATGTTCTCATAAGTTTATTGTTTAGCATAGGACCGTAAAGTTGGTTAGGGGTTATGATGTTTAACGCCACTTTTAACAATATTTCAGTTATTTCGTGATGGTTAGTTTTATTGGTGAATGAAACCGGAGTATCCGGAGAACCACCGACCTGCCGCTAGTCATTGACAAACGCGTTAACTTTACCTTATAATACTGTATCGAGTACACCCCGCATTGACCGGTATTCGAACTCACAACTTTAGTGGTGATATGCACTGATCATTAACGGAGCTAGAGGGAGGGGATGGGCGGCACTTTTGGTTGTTTGGTTTGATGATGTTTAACGCCACATTAAGCAATATTTCAGTTATATCGTGGCGTCAGTTTTATTGGTGGAGGAAACCAGAGGACCCGGAGAAACCCACAGACATGTCGCAAGTCACTGACAAACTTTATCACATAATGTTGTACACCTCGTCCTGATCGAGATTCGAACTCACAACATCAACAACCACGACGGCCCCATTTAGATAAATAAAGAAAATCTGTAATAAAAATAGCATCACAGGAAGACAACGCTCACTCTTTTATTTCAAGAGAACAAGTGTTGATTTATTTGAAATATGCAAATCGCAGTGAAATTTGTCAGCAAATTGTGGCAAATCTTTGGTTTTCTCCGGGTAAAAACTGATTCCCTCGACTAATATAGCTAACCTTTATGATATAACTGAAATAAGAAAGGGGGAATCAGAAGCCGTAAATAGAAAACGAACAGAGAATACAATGGCTAAAACAACTGACGAAAGGACAAACAATGATCTACAAAACACAACATAAAGATTGAGCAACACAAATCCACTATATGTGAAGGTGAACTCGGGTGTTCCAGAAGGGTACTCAGTTCCTGCTCCATAATTGGTACTCGTCGTGTTAATCTTGTTAGAAACCCAATGATAAGTTGTAAATGTGGAAATGTCCGGATTTGTCAGAGAATTGTGGCATAGCTGACGACCACGATGTAACTGATATAAGACTGGGCTTCAGAGTTACTGTGACACTAGCTACCTAAGGGTGATCTGAATCAGATGTAGGAAGAAGAGTTTGAAGATACCAAAGGGATAATCAGAATCAGTATATCGAAGAAAAACAGACAACACAATGGCCAAAGGAAAAAGTACAAAAGGATAAACAACGATTTACAAAACATACATTTAAAACCAAAGATCGAGTAACACTAACCCCACTAAAGACCGGGGGTTAACTCGGGTGCTCCGGAAGGGTAAGCAGTTCCTGCTCCACTAGCGACACCCATCGTGTTAATCCAGTTACAAACCCGGTAATAGATTCTGTACAGATATGTAAGAGTACATACAATCAAGGTCCCTCTTCTCATGCAATAACATTATAACATTCGACTCTACTCTCTACACGACTATACCTCTCATAAAACTACAAATTGAACTGTATTTTGTGAGAAAGAATGGTCAACGTACTTACAAATACCTTGTTTTAAGAAGGGACAAATCTTATTTTGTAAAAAGCCACTCTAATTCTACCAAAAATGTCTGAAACTGATATCATCATAAAGTTCGTTTTAGATTGACAACTTACATACATTTGTTATGATTGATGGGTGTGTTTTTCAACAGACAGTCGGTATTCTTATGGATACCTATTGTGTGTACTATTCTTGCCTATTTGTGCCTTTATTAGTATGAGGCAGACTTCATACCGAGGATTCTCAAGAAAAACGAAAAGAAGCTATACCGATCCTTTAGGAGGCAACACCAGCAGCTAGATCTTTTCAACAGTTTCCTTTATCTCGAAATTGATCGATTGATTGAGTGAGTGATTGTTGTTTAACGCCAATTCAGCATTTTTTTCAGCTATAACATGGCTAGAACAAGTTAATTTTCAATGAGATGATGGTGAAGTCCGCTTTGTACTAGACCAACACCTTGAGTTGGGATTTTTATAGTGCTAGCTCACTGAAACAACAGTCCACAGGTAGACATGTCGCTCCACTCGGACACATTATTCTGATTCCGAGCCAACTTTGCTCTTTCTCCGTAATGCTGTCTGCTTAGCGGAGAAGCAACAGATGCCAATTTTTTATTCTTTGGTTTAACCCGACCGGGGCTCGAACCCACGATATACCGCACTCGAGGCGAGCACGCCAATCATTACGCCACCGATGCGGTCGAAATTGAGTGAGTGTCGATTAATAATGAAACTTTAAATGAGATGGTTTCCCATTGTGAACTTTCCATTTATATGTAGCAACATTCCAGCAGCACCTGTATATGTAATGCACATCTCTCATATGCTACGATATGTCAGGGCTTCTTGTTGAGATGACGATTTCTATTGATAGAGGGTTGCTGCTAGCTAAGAAGCCACTGAACCAAGGGTTCCTAGTGGTTAAGTTGAGGTCATCACTTCTAAAGAAAGAGAAGCAACAAATTTATAGCCTTTGGTTTGACCTGACCGGGGCTCGAACCCACGATCTACCGCACTCGAAGCGAGCACGCTAACCATTACGCCACGGATGCGGTTTCATCACTTCTAAAGTAATAGTGTCGCCACCATGGTTTGGTTAATCGTTACTGAATATCTGTGTCACAAATGGCTACGGATTTGTTCCGTTTGTCATAATCCCAACCCGGTCCGTTCTTCATTCATGGCTTATCACACAAGAGCAACACGACAGGTACCACTAGAGGAACAGGTAGCCCATCCGGGTCACCTGAACTCAGCCCTCTCCCTGTTTCAATATTGGTTTTTTGTGTAGTATTTTGCAGATAATTGTTTGTTGTTTTTTTTCTCTCGTTTGGCCATTGTCATGTCTGTCCTTCGATTTATGGCTTCTGGTTACCCCTTTGATATCGTTAGACTTTTCAAATATTTTCCATGACAATGACGATACAAAAAATGGGGAAAATGAGACTGCTCTTTATATAGAGTGATTTGCTATGTAGAGGTGCTCTTAAAGGAAGATTTGACTGTATTCATTTATTTCACTGAAAACAACACTACTGTCAAAATCATCTTACTTCGTGTTATCTAAGTGAGTGAATAATCGTAAATCAACCCTAGTGAGCGATTAATTGTTGCTTAACGCCAGATGAGCAATTTTGCAGGTATATCATGGCGAGAACAAGTTATGTTCAATGAAATGATGAAGATGATGATGAAGTCCACTTTGTACTAGACCAACTAGACATGTCGCTCAATTCGGATTTTTTTCATTTGTATTGTTTGTTGCACCCCGGCAACCGCGTTCAATCGTGGTAGACTATTTCTTCATATGAGGTAAACATCAGGCTGCTAAAGCAATCACACTCGGGTTAACAGCTTCCGATGTTCACCTAAAAGTAATATGACAATTTGGATGACGAGGAAAAAAACCTGGTGGACAACCGAAGCATACATAATGTGGAAGGAGACAATATGTTGTTGCTCGTGGCTACATTGCCCGACAACCAGGAAGTATGTTGAAAATCTTTCTTTCTTTTTTTTTCAGTCTGGTTTCGCAATTTTATTTTTTAGACCCGGAAATTATTTTGTTGTCTTCTACAAAATAAAACATTCAAGTTTTAGACAAATTAGAGTAGTTTCGGGATAATAAAACACTTATTGCCTTCAGATGAGTTGAACATAAAGTTGTCAAGCCTCGAGAAGGTGACAACTTTCGATGTTCACCTCATATGAAAGCAATCATTGTATATTATATTATACCTCGCTGTCTATAAATGATTTGTATTGGATCATTTATGGTCACATAACCTTAGACAATATATGTATTCGGTGAGAACCTGAAGCTCAGGCGAGGTGTACTTGATACAACATTATGTGATAAAGTTTGTCAGTGATTTGCGACAGGTCGGTAGTTTTCTCGGGTACTCCGGTTTCTTCCACCAATAAAACTGATCGATACGACATAGTTGAAATATTGTTGAATGTGGCGTTAAACACCATAACCATAAAACCAAACCCAAGCCTAAAATTTTCCCTGGACTGGTAGACAAGCCTATTGTCTCTCTATCACGTCCGCGCAACACTTTAAATTCAAATTTTACTGTTACCGTTTATTACCTTCGTAAACATTTGTTTTGCGGATGTAATGATTGCAGGATAGTTATCTTTCGTTTGCTTTCGGTATAATAAAGGGATTATGGCTGTCTAAGATTGTGGACATCAATAATTGTCAACCAGAGAAATGTTGTTTTCCCTCGGACTAATCACTACTATATATGCTTTATTTTACAACAATATTTTTTGAAACACATACATGTAGTTGTTGAATCATTTTTATATTTAAAAGATATGACGTATATATAATTTACAACATTGTAGAACTGGGGCTGTCGTGGTCGTATGTTAGTTGGATTTACAACTACCTATGCAATCAGTGCCTATCAGAACTAACGTTGTGAGTTCGAATCCCGCTCATTGCGAAGTGTACTCGATACAACATTATGTGACACAGTTTGTCAGTGACTTGCGGTAGGCCGATGGTGTTCTCTGAGTAAATTTCAGTTGGACTGGTAGACAAGCCTATTGTCTCTCTGTCATGTCGGCGCTACACTTTAAATTCAAATTTACTGCTAGCTAGTTGAATCATTTTTATATTTAGAAGAAATGACCAATAGAATTCAAATTATTGTATAGTTGAGGGTCATCGAGGTTATTGACGTTGTGAGTTCGAATCCTGCTCATGGTGAGGTAAACTCATTACACATTATGTGATAAAGATTGGCAGTGACTTGCGGCAGATCGGTGGTTTTCTGCGTGTACTCTCATTTCATCTACCAATAAAACTGACTGTCACGATACAATTCAAACATTGTTGAAAGTTATGTTCAAAAATATAACCCATACCCAATAATGTAGAACTGTATAGTTTAAAGTTTTCCATTTTATTGATATATAAAATGGCATTGCTTTGTGTGTTAGATTAACTACTACAAGAAACAGAAAATGTCCAATATACTGTTTACTGACAGAAAATCTAATAGTTTTTCAGTCAATTTTACAAATCACAGCTTTTCCAGTGTTACAAGAAGTCAAAAGGAAAACAGTACTTTTTGGTTTAAAACGTAAAACCCAAGTTGACGAAATTCCAAAGTCTGTCGTAGAAATCGTTCTGATATGTTTTCCTTCGCTTGTTATCTGATGGATATTATTAGAACCGTGTCCTACAATATAAACGTTTCCTTCCACATCAACATCAATCCCCCTAGGGTTAATCAACGTCGGACTGGAGTATGTAAATTGTTTCCTTTCATCTTTGGTGTGGGAAATAGCATTGAAACCGTCTGCACATATGTAGCTGTTTTTACCGAGAGAACGAACAAACCAAGCATCGGTATGGTTTTTGCTATCTCTAAGTTGTAGTCCCTCGGCAGATAACCATGTTAACGTACCGCTGTATACAGAAATAAATTCGCCCTCCACGTACTGTAAGCCATGTAAAGTGGTGGATACTTTTATTGTCTTTGTTAAAGTCATTGTATTAATATTGATGAGGTAAATATCATCAGAATTTGACGACGCCACCGCCACTGAGTCTTCGTCCATACTGGTAATGTCGCTAAGCTCTTTTGGCAATGACAGACTTGACAGGTAGACATAATTATCGTTGTACTTGATAACTTGTCTGTTGATTGAATCGGTCAAAATAAGGAAATTTGGGACAAATATACCAGTTATTCGTTTCGTTCCAGCTTTATTTATTTCAATTTCGATGGTTTTGAGGATTTTTATACTTCCAGATACAAAATTCACTTTCCCCAAAATTCCGTTTGTTTTCAGATATGAATCGAGTGTTAAATCACCGAAAGATTCAACATTTGCTTGAAATTCACATAGAAACTTATTGGTTTCAAAGGTCACTAACGACTTTCTCGGTTGCAAAATCGCTTCTTTCATCTCCTTATCTAGATCATAGTTCTTTCGGGTTATTCTGTCCATTTCAACCAAACATTGTTGCTCTGAGCCATGTTGAACACAAGTGTCCAGTATAACCTTCCAGTTGTCAACGGTACATTTAATACTGGATAATTCTGTGACTTCATCAGATAAAGTTATGACAGTATTTTTCTTTGAAGAAGTTACTTTTTCCTTCATTTTGTCGGCGACTTCATTTAGATGTTTTATAACAACATCCTTGACGTCATCAATGTTCGCTAAAATGTCACCAGTTTTTTTGTCTATCACACCAATATTTTCTTTCCGGTTTTCAATCATTTCATCGATATGCTTACTTTTTTGTTGCAATTCACTGGACAGGTCCACGGCTTTCGTTGATTGTTTTATCCCCGCAGCCGCAGTATCGATGGATAATACACTTTCACATTTCCGGTGAGAAAGGGTTGCGCATAAAGTACAACAGGGTCTCGAATGATCCACGCAGTACACTTCGATTATTTTACCGCTATGTTCGCTACAATAATTTATCCCACGGATACCTAGGGATATGTTATCCGAATTCATTTCTTCTAACGGTAAAATTACGTGGCATGAAGTCATTTTGAACGAACGATGACATTTGTCACACGACTTGCACAAACCCTCCTCACATGTTGAACACCAAGACACTGCTTTCACGCTTTCTGCATTAAATTGGCAGGGATCGCAGAGTTTTTCAGATGTTGTCATTGCTTGCTTGTCAACCATAGAGACGATGAAATTATTTAGTGGCAAACTTTTTGCCCATGTCTTAATATTGTTCTTTAAGTCTCCCAGTGTCACAATTCTTCGACAAATGGGACATTTGAAATTATTTTTTGTACTTTCACTTTCGATAGAAGATGAAACAAAAGTAGTGATACAAGATTCACAAAATGTGTGTAAACACGGAAGATATTTTGGTACCTGAAAAGTGTCCAGACAAATGGAACATTTGAGTAAATACGTATGATCCTCCCACTTCGTCGCCATTTTAATCAATAAGGTTTAAACTTCCGTGTGTGTGTGTGATAAAAATAAAAGCGATTACTTATTTCTATATCTCGATAGAAAGCGTGATAACTCTAGGGATATTGAAACATCTAGTGATTCGGAAACTCTCTGAAAATGTTTATATCCGAGATCGTCATACGTTTCAGCTCCCTCTACGTACAGTCAAACCTGGGAATACGATACAGTAGGGATTGCCAAATGATTTTTTCATGAAAATTCGTGATTTGGTCCATTTCGACATGCTCTTTCCACATATGCAAAGAAAAATATACCTTCGTGACTTAGTTTTCGAGATATTTATGATCGAATTTCGACCATTTTTCGACAAATTTTTAAAATACGGATTTCTATAGCGGTAAAGAAAATATCACAATTTCAAAACGGTAAAAGATAATTGCATCCGGTTTTTTGCAATAGCTTCCTATGATAATTTCGTTTAAAGATGATGAACATGTACATTGCCAATAATAGATTAAGTAGTCCAAAAATTCTACTTATCTGTGGAATATGGATTATTTAGTGGTTTCTTCATGAATAAATTTGCATGTAGAAAATAAATGCCAATTGATATTTTCTTAATATTTTGTCATGATATTCTCGCAATGATTTTATTCAGAATTTTAACAAAAAGTATGTGCTTGTGTTTTAGCTACAGAACAAAAACCGTGCATTTTTCATGACAAACCTAGACATCGTCAATTTCGGTGCCAAATTACCCTACAATGTATTTTAATAGGTAAAACGTCGTGGAGTCTTTCCCGCCGTTTTCCTTGGATTGGAAGAAAGGACAACGCAACCGGAGAATGCGTTATATATGGACCCAGTCGTTTGAAACATTTATCCGTTGTATAAACTAACCTAATCTGGTGTGTTTGACTTGAAGTTGTCCGCCAGAAACAAATTTGAACAACTTGGCCAAGATGGCTAGTTTGTACATCTCGAGCTTGTTTGCCAATGCAGGCATCACATGCTCGTTTGAATAAGTAACTGTGTTTGTTGTGTTTGTATGTGTTTATTCGATTACTTTAACAATTATGGGTGTAATTACGTAAATTATTTATCTTTACTTAATGCGCTATTGAATCGGGGAGGTTTACGACCTGGGTCTGCATGGTCTGATAATTACGTATAGATCATTCTAATATGTTTAAATGACCATGTTTATCAAAACAGTATTCAATTTCAAAGCTGGCTGAAATACATATTTAATTTTCATAAATGCGTTATATTTGGTTTGTAAATAGTAAAGGAGGATTATTTTTATCATAAATATTTGTAAATTTTTCAACATCTCAACATATAACCATTTTTCCAAAAGGGGGTGACCCAACAGCATCGGCTAAAACAATAAAAGTAATAATAAAAAAAAGAGTTTGTAATTCTATGTATAATCTAACTAAGTATATGAGCCTCAACAAGATAAAATATTTAGTTTTCAATTGTTCAACAATATTAGAACGTAAATAATTTCAATCGAAACGGTCCCCGAATACATAAATGAGGGTATAACCCCCCTTTTGGTACGCGATATTCCGGGTATTTTTTAAAGAGTATTCGGTACGCGCAGTATATGGTATTCAGTATGCAGGAATTACAAAATTTCTTATTTTAAAGCATTTTTTTTTCGCAAAAGAGGTTAGTGTGTGTTAAAAAATCTATTTGGTTAGCAAATAGTACTCGGTATTCAGTTAGTTTTTCACAGGTATTTGGTACGCATAGGGGAGGGGATTATACCCCTATAAATATTTTATGGTTTTTATAAACACTGATGCAGCAACTTCTTTTTTAACTCTTTATTGACTTCTTTCGCCAGCCAGAAATTACTTAATCTGTAATCCCTGCCCACCACAGTGGGGGTTAGGATTTGGGTAGTTTTATTGCATCACTATATTCACGCATATAAAATAATGTTTCATCAACACATAAAACAACAAAAATACACATCTTACAATATCAAACCTTAACATGTACATGTACTGTTGATTTATATTCATAGTGAGTGTTTAACGCTTTATATAATCAATAAAAACTACCAATGAATTTTAACATTTGGACTGCTAAAATATCTGTTGCCTTCAAAATTATTGTTTTTTTTTATACATGTATGTTACACTATTGTTTTTTAATTTATATTTCATATATTTGTATCGATGTTATTCTTATATTTTTTGTTTTCATTTTAAAGGCTGACCAAAGAGGCGAATAATCCATATTGCATCGTCAGTCGTGCTGAAAAATGCAGAAAATATTATGAGTAAATCAAATATATTCTAAATAACAGGTAATCCGCGCAAATGTAAAAAAAAGTCTCGGGTATATTTTACGGGCAATTGTAATGCTCTTTCTCCGTGGAAAAATGATACCTGGCTGTTAATCCTCAAATCCAGAACCGATAGAAAGTACACTGAAACAAACAATAATGTGTAGCTGTTTTAATGATTTTTTATGGCTCTCGAAATATCAAAAATGTTGCTGCATCTAATATTTATTGATTGCTTCGTTTGATTAATGTTCATATTAAAAAAAAATATAGATAGCAATTCTTCTCTTCAAAAATAGGTTTACGATTTACGACTTACGTGTACTTTCCACCACTCTTAACTTTGCGATCACTTTTTATCGTAAGTCGTAAATCCTAACTATTAGTGAAACGGTAGTAACTCTTAAGAGTACACTTACGTCTACGTTTACGACTTACGACCTTTAGTGAAACGGTCGCCTGGTGCGTTTGTCTTGAAGTTGTCCGCCAGAACAAAATTTGACCAACTTGGTCAAGATGGCTAGTTTGTGCATCTCGAGCTTGTTTGCCAATGCAGGCTTCACTCGTTTGAATAAGTAACTGTGTTTGTTGTGTTTTTATGTGTTTATTCGATTACTTTAACAATTATGGGTGTAATTACGTAATTTAGTTATCTTTACTTAATGCGCTATTGAATCGGGGAGGTTTACGACCTGGGTCTGCATGGTCGGATAATTACTTATAGATCATTCTAATATGTTTAAATGACCATGTTTATCAAAACAGTATTCAATTTCAAAGCTGGCTGCAAATACATATTTAATTTTCATAAATGCATTATATTTGGTTTATAAATAGTAAAGGATGAATATTTTTATCATAAATATTTGTAAATTTCAACATATAACCATTTTTCCAAAAGGGGGTGACCCAACAGCATCGGCTAAAACAATAAAAGTAATAATAAAAAAAAGAGTTTGTAATTCTATGTATAATCTAACTAAGTATATGAGCCTCGACAAGATAAAATATTTAGTTTTCAATTGTTCAACAATATTAGAACGTAAATAATTTCAATCGAAACGGTCCCCGAATACATAAATGAGGGTATAACCCCCCTTTTGGTACGCGATATTCCGGGTATTTTTTAAAGAGTATTCGGTACGCGCAGTATATGGTATTCAGTATGCAGGAATTACAAAATTTCTTATTTTAAAGCATTTTTTTTTCGCAAAAGAGGTTAGTGTGTGTTAAAAAATCTATTTGGTTAGCAAATAGTACTCGGTATTCAGTTAGTTTTTAACAGGTATTTGGTACGCATAGGGGAGGGGATTATACCCCTATAAATATGACAATTAACTTCTGAATTAACACAATCAAAGATAAATAACCGTCATAAAACTATTTTTTATTATTAGACGATTAAATGATAGCCAGGTCTTCATATGGTCTTCTTCTAGTGTTACATGCTTTATAAGGGAAATTTGAGATTCGATAAAAAATGGAATTATCCAAGGGCGTGATGTTTTTTTTTCTTTTGAAGTTTTTTTTCTTACTTTCCCCGGTCCGTGATTCAGATTAGATTAAACGTATTTTATTGTTAACTATATAACATTTGGATCGGACACAAGTTATTCCAACTTACAAAGGTTATCTCCACCATGATTCGTTTCTACGCTTTTGATTCTTGTGTTACACTTAAACAATATAATATAGATAACGCAACGAACTTGCGCTAACAGAGAGATGAACGAACGAACGGATGAAGGGACACTCTGATAATTACAGGACTAGCTCTTAAAGTCAGCACGCCCTATATAACATGATACTCATTTTTATGCACTCTCTGTTAGGTGTCGTGGTATTCAGTATACCAAGGGTCGTTAAAGATTTCTCCGATTTCTCTGTGATTGGATTCCTTTCTAAGACATGATTAAATAGATGTATAATGTATTTCGATGTTACGTATATAAAGTGATTTTTTGTTTGATGTTGGTGGAACCGTGCCGCTGGAATACACTTTTAAAAGGTAAAATGTATTATTAGGGCGCAATAAGATCCGTGAATGTGGAAACGAACGAAAGTTCCTGAATTATTTGTATATTTACCTATTGCTGCTTTCGTGTTGATATCGAAGATAGCAGGTCCCTTTCTTCCAGGGTGCGTTTTGCTCGTAACAGCTGTATTAAGTAAATTACAAGTTGCACAGCGAATAGATAAGTAACTGCCGAACCCGTGCAAACGTTCTTGCTCAATGTTCATTAGATTTAACGGTGAATCACAACCGTCACACGCGTTTAATTGCTCTGCTAGTATTTTTAGTTCAACTATTCGTCTCCCATCCTGCCAGCATATGTCTTTATAATCAGTTCCAGGGTTTGCGTCCGTCTGGTCTGCATCTGTCTGGTCTACCTTTGTCTCACCAACATTCCTATCCAACTCTTTCAAGCGCTCTGAACATTTTTTCCGACCGCGTATTTCTCCTTCTTTTAGAAACGGCACTATTCGGCTTGAAGCAGGTGCTTTCAAATTTTTACGCAATCGACTTTTTATGACGTCGATGCAACTTCCGCGAAAAAGAGACGTTCCGTCAAGCGCAATCTCGAAAATGTCGCGCTCATTACCGCGACGTCGCGAAAACAACATGCGGTATTCGGCAAAGTAATTATCTGCCCTTGCTACTGTATCGTATTCCCTTAAAATGTCCTTATAAGACAAGTGACGTCTTAAAAGAGGTTCAATTCATATGAAATTTTCTATGACAGGACAAGAAAAATGTGACCTTTTATTACATGTGGCTGCTTAATATGCGAGCTTAAGCGAGCTCTTTATGGTATAAAATGTGTACTTAGGATTTTTTAACAAACATGGTTGAACATATTGTCGAAGAAAAAAAAATTCTACGTTTTGTAAACACCGGTTTCCGGGTAACACACTAACACACTCAACTAATGAAGATCTTCTTAACATAAAGCGCAAATGTGATCCTGAAGTCTCGTACCCTCTCTCGTACGTCCGATACCACTGAAACCCGGAACCCGTGTGTAATAAAAGTCATTTTGTTAGCTTGTTTTACTTATATTGATATTTTTTAATTTATTAAATCTCTTCTGACATACTGACAAGAATGTTTGTTTCTACGCGGAAGTTAACTTTTGAGATTTTGTAAGGAACGATAACTCGAATAAAGGAACGACAGCTCGATTGAATGAGACTAGATTCGGCCCTAAAAAAAATCGTCCCTAATATATCTCGGCCCAAAAAATCTCGACACTTTTTGTAACTTGAATAATACTGCGCCCTCTATCGGCACTTTCGCTGGACGTTAATGCAGCGACTAGCGGGAGAGTAATATAACGACTGGATTATTCGGGTTACACTTTTGATGAAATTGCCAGATAATTTTCAGATGAGCGAGCATTCATGGCCGTGCCGGTTTCATGTTAAAGGTGACCGCAAGTGCAGGTTTGACTGTACTACGTAGGAGAGTTGATAATTAAATAATCAGTGAAAATTATTTCTTTATTAACAAAACATGATGTAAACATGGTGTTACCAAGGGATCAGTGAAGGGACTGAGAATTATTTTCTCTTTATTAAAACTAATCCAGTTAACATTAGATCTTTAATTCCTACCCCTTTTCCTGATAGCTTCAGTTAGTGCAGGGATTAAATGGTATCTTTGGTAAAAAAAAATAGCAATTAGCAAGAAAAAAAAACAACCTGGCACTGGGATATTTTGAGAAAAAAAATGTCTCTCATATTTTACGGAAGGCATTGTTTTAACCCAAGTCTACATGCTGAGAAAAAATATATTGTGTAAGTAAAACAGAAAGGAAAATTTTTTCTGAAGCCGGCCAAATTTAGACTTTTTATTTTCTCCTGTATAATTGAAAGTATTTACTCTATTGTTCTGAACAACATTCCAATCACTTTCTATTATCACTGATGAATTATCATACTGGTTATTATTTATTTAAACATATTTTATTGTCAAATATAGGATTGAACACAAGTTTTACAATTTATATGATGTTCTCTTCAGTATCATACAAACGTAGGTCTGACAAGAGTGCATGACGGATAATAAGTGTATTAGCATTTATAATGTAGACAAAAATAAATGGTGACAGATGTTTTGGTTATTTTTTTTCGGGAGGTGGGGGAGTGGGTATGTTCCTTCAGTGAATCGCCTACTGTTTTTATTGAATGTCTGTACTGCTTTTGATAACAAACTAATTCCAGCCTGGTCCTTTTGATAGTCTCCAAATATCAAAGTTCTAATATCTCCGAAAATTATGGTGGTGTAAAAAATAACTAGAACTGTCCTCTGTTCACAATATAAACGGCATTTCAATAGAAAATGGGAAGCGCCCTCCCTGATAAAACCACAAACACATCTCGAATATGTTATTGTATTAGATCGAAACAGATAATACTTTAGCGAGCTATAATTACGACGTAATCTTGTATATAAATTATTGGATCTTCTATCACAAACTAAGAATTTTTCTGGAATTTTAGACAGTACAACTTTTCTCTTAAGGTGATTTTAAATGTATCAAATGTTCTGGTATTTCTGGTCTCGTTGCCTAGACTGTTCCAAAGATTTATGACAGACGGGAGGAACGAAGATTGGTATAACGACAAGTGACATCTTTGAACATTGTAGTCATTTCTATTTCGAACAGGGAAGTTGGTAACATCACGAACAAGAGGGGGTAATAAATCGCACAGATGTTACCAACTACCCTGTTCGAAAAAACAAAAAATAAACAAACAAACCCTCAATTCTAATTACTGCTTTATAAAGTACCCTGCCATTGCACCACTAACGCTGTGAGCTCGAATCACGTTTGTCAGTGACTTGAGACAGGCCGGTGGTTTTCTCCGGGTACTCCGGTTTCCTCCACCAATAAAACTGACCGCCACGTAATAACTGAAATATTGTTGAAAGTGGAATTAAGCAAGATAACCCTAATCCTTCGATTTACGGCTTCTTATTACATCATCAAACTTTTCAAGTTTTAGTTTAAACAAATTTTATTAATCAATTCAATATAACATTACAATATTCGGCTATATACATTACATAATAAGAAGTAATTAATAGGATTGGGAAAGTTTAACCCGAACATTATGACTGAATATGAAAAGTGAAAATAAAACTATATTTGTTGAAATCCCAAATTAGAAATAATATCAATTTTTATATATATATACCACTCTCCGCCCCCACACAAAAATATTCAACTTGTCCAAATTCCCGATAGTTCAAATATTTGAAATTTGATAATTAGAAAGATTCAGAGGAATGCTCGTGTCAAGACAGCTTAAGACGTACAACAGTTGTAATTGGTTTATGGTGTTTAACGCCACTTTCAATAGTATTTCAGTTATATCGTGGCGGCCAGGTTTACTGGTGGAGTAAACCGGAGTACCCGGTGAAAACCACCGACCTGCCACAAGTCACAGACAGACTTCATCGCATAATGTTGTATTTAATATACCTCGCCATTAGCGGGATTCGAACTCACAACTTTAGTGGTGATGGGCACTGATTGCACAGGTAGTTGTAAATCCACGATCACAACCACGAAGGCCCCGTGGTACAACAGGCTCATTAATTAGTTTATAAAATTGATTACGATTCCATTTTCCTGTCGGTAACACGGATGACAACTATAACGGTCAAAATTAAATGTCGGTCAGCCGCAGCTTAAAAGACAACTTACATTATTTACAAAAGAATATATATTTCAATAGAAAAAAAATCGAAATCAAAGGATTTTTTTTTATTGCTTGTTTGTTATTTCTTTTTTTCCCCAGGATATTCTAATTTTTTTTTCAAACCGTGGAGATGAGTTTAAAAAAGTTCCTTTAGTGAAATGTGGGAGACAATTTTTCTCTCAAAAATTTCCGGCGCCACTCTGGTGATCCCTGCACGAACTGGACCTATCAGAAGAGGAGAAGCAATAAAGATATAATTTTGATTCTTTTTTATTCTACAAAGCAACAATTGTTCTTTGCTGATGTTTTCCTAATTAAGTAAGAATTTTCAATCATTATCTAATCATCAAATCTCGCACGTAGATCAGGGCCGTCTAAACAACATTGTAGGCATACTGGGTTCATACCGATTAAACCCCTCACAGGAATAAAACTGTAAATGTCGATAAAATATTTTATAGGTATTTCCAACAAAATCAGTGCTTAAAAATTAAAAAGCATGCTGTACACATCATATATAGATTAGCATGAAGCCCCTGTGCTTGTGGGGCCTCGGGAAACTGTCCAGCGCACCTATGGGTTAAGACGGCACTGACGTAGATGGAAGATGATATTTAACATATTTTCAGAGAGCTTCCAGAATCATTTGATGTTTCAAATTTAAAAAAAAAATAAAATCGTTAGAGTTATCTTTCTTTCTGCTATAAATAGAAATGAGTGATCACTAATCAAACAAACCTACCTGATAGAAATGGCGACTAAGGTTGATGATAATTTACTCAAATGTTCCATTTGTCTGGACATTTTTCAGGTACCAAAATATCTTCCGTGTTTACACACATTTTGTGAATCTTGTATCACTACTTTTGTTTCTTCTTCTATCGAAAATGAAAGTACAAAAAATAATTTCAAATGTCCCATTTGTCGAAGATTTGTAACATTGGGAGACTTAAAGAACAACATTGAAGCATGGGCAAAAAGTTTACCACTTAATAATTTGATCGTTTCCATGGTTGACAAGCAAGGAATGATACAATCTGAAAAGCTGTGCCATCCCTGTCGACTTAATACAGAAGGCATGAAAGCAGTATCTTGGTGTTCAACATGTGAGGAGGATTTGTGCAAGTCGTGTGACAAATATCACCGCACGTTCAAATTTACTTTTAGCCACGCAATCGTACCGTTAGAAGAAATGAATTCGGATAAAATGTCCCCATGTATCCGTGGGATAAATTATTGTAGCGAACATAACGGTAAATTAATCGAAGTGTACTGTGTGGATCATTCGAGACCCTGTTGTACTTTATGCGTAACTCTTTCTCACCGGAAATGTGAAACTGTAATATCCATCGATACTGCTGCTGCGGGGTTAAGACAATCAACGAAAGTCGTGGACCTGTCCAATGAATTGCAACAAAAAAGTAAGCATATCGATGAAATGATTGAAAACCGAAAAGAAAATATTGGTGTGATAGACAATAAAACTGGTGACATTTTAGCGAACATTGATGAAGTTAGGAATGATGTTATAAAACATCTAAATGATGTCGCCGACAAAATGAAGGAAAAAGTAACTTCTTCAAAGAAAAATACTGTCATAACTTTATCTGATGAAGTCACAGAATTATCCAGTATTAAATGTACCGTTGACAACTGGAAGGTTATACTGGACACTTGTGTTCAACATGGCTCAGAACAGCAATGTTTGGTTGAAATGGACCGAATAACCCGAAAGAATTGTGATCTAAATAAGGAGATGAAAGAAGCGATTTTGAAACCAAGAAAGTCGTTAGTAACCTTTGAACCCAACAAGGTTATACGTGAATTTCAAACAAACGTTGATTCTTTCGGAGATTTAATATTCGTTGCATTTCCGATAACAAATGGTTATTTAGGGGGAAACAATTTTCTATCTGGAAGTATAAAAATCATCAAAACCATCGAAATTGATATAAATAAAACTGGAATCAGAAAAATAACTGGTATATTTGTCCCAAATTTTATTATTTTGACAGATTCAATCAACAGACACGTTATCAAGTACAACGATAATTACGTCTACCAGGCAAGCCTTTCATTGCCAATAGAGTTTAGCGACATTACCAGCATGGGACAAGACGTAGTGGCGGTGGCGTCGGCGCATTCTAATTTAATTTATATCATAGATATCAAGACAATGACTTTGACCAAAACAATAATATTACCCACCTGTATATATGGCTTACAGTACGTGGAGGGAGAATTCGTTGTTGCAACTTACAGTAGATTGACGTGGTTTTCTACTGCGGGACTAGAGCTTAGAGATTACAAAACTCATACAGATGCTTGGTTTGTTCGTTCTCTCAGTAAAAACAGTTATATTTGTGCAGATGGTTACAATGCTATTTCCTACACAAAAGATGAGAGAAAACAATTTACATATTCCAGTCTGATGTTGAGCAGCCCTAGGGGGATTGATGTTGATATGGAAGGAAACGTTTATATTGTAGGATACGAATCTAAAAATATCCATCAGATAACAAGCGAGGGAGAGCATGTCAGAACGATTTCTACGACAGACCTTGGAATCTCGAAACCTTGGGTTTTACGTTTTCAACCAAACAGTGCCGTTTTCCTGTTGACCTCGTATGACACTGGTAAAGTTTTGATCTGTAAAATTGGCTGAAAGACCATTTATTTTTCGGTATTAAGGATGTTTTTTTCTGTCACCACACAGACCATGTGACAATTTGATTCATTCTTCAGCTTCTTGGAAGAATTAATTTAACAGACAGAAAATGATACCATTGTATATATGTCAATAACATAAACATTTATTTGACTTTTCAGTGCTATATTATACAATTATTGCCTTTTGATGAGGTCAATACATGTTTTTATCGACCCAATGAAAGTATATCGACAGAGGACGAAGTCGGTTTGGTCTATGGTGTTTAACTTTAACTTTCCACAATATTTCAGTTATATCGTGGCTGTCAGTTTTATTGGTGATGGAAATTGGAGTACCCGGAGAAAACTACCGACCTGCCGCGAGTAACTAACAAACTGTATCACACAATGTTTATCGAGTACACCTCTCCAAGATCGTGATTTGAACTCTCACCATTAGTGGTGAGAGACACTGAGTACATAGCAGGGGCGGATCCAGGTGGGGGGCGCATCCGGCGCGCGCACCCCCCCCCCTAAAATTAGAAAAAATATTATTTTTTGGCGTAAAATCGTGATTTTTCACACGAAATACCCCAAAAATTTTCGTGCCTCCCTTCGCAATAGGAAATAATAAGATTTTTTGGTGTAAAATCGTGATTTTTCACACGAAATACCCCAAAAATGTACGCGCCTCCCACCGCTCGGCGCAATTTTTTTAAGTGCGCCCCCCCTAACTTGAAATCCTGGATCCGCCCCTGCATCGGTAGTTGGGTTAGGGTTATGGTGTTTAACGCCGCTTTCAACACTATTTCAGTTATATTGTGGCTGTCAGTTTTATTGGTTGAGGAATCCGGAGAAAACCACCGACCTACCGCAAGTCACTGAAAAAACACATCAAAATTGGATGAAAATTTAAAAGTCTATATAACTTTCAAATATGCAAAATTTCTGAATTTGGGCCCCTTTTAGATTCCCGTTTCGAAATGAAATAGCAATTTTTAATGGCCATCAATAACCCATTGAAAATTGGATGAAAAATGAAACCTTTCAAATTTTGGAAATTAACACTTTTCGGTCAAGTTTATTTCCGAAACTGTAAAAGAGGAACTCCGTCGACATACCACCGAAAGCTCTCAACACAATCCATTCAACAACAAAATATCACATCACAATTGGATGAAAAATAAAAATTCAATATACCATTAAAAAAATGCGACATCGTAATTTGGAACCCCTTTAGACCCCTTTTTGAAATAAAATAGTAAAAAAATATGGTCAATCAATAACCCATAAAGATGAACACTTTCCAAAATACTGCAATAAAATTGGATGGAAATTTAAGTTTCAATTTGTTTAATTCCCCCTTTTTGACCCCTTTTATGTAAAAAACGGTAATAGTTATATAATAACGTTATGTATGTTACTGCAAGGGAATTTTTTTTTATTAAGGAATGCATTAAAAAAATCCTCAAAAAACAAAAATTACAAATGAACAATAAATAATGTATACCATATATATGGACATGCCCTTTTTGACACCTTTAGGCATCTTGTTCCTTTTGTGAACTTCTGATCAACAAAAACATAAACTTTGTAGGGACAATCCATTGAACATTCCTACCAAGTTTGGTTCCAATTGGTCCAGTGGTTTCAGAGAAGATTAAAATGTAAAGGTTTACGAACGACGATGGGCGCCAAGTGAAAGCAATACATCACATGACCTTTTGGGTCAAGTGAGGAAACAATGTTTTATCAGACATCACCTTTGTTTCGACGTCGTGGCACAAGAAATTATCTTCCAACAGATGTAGGGGCCCGAGTGGCTCAATGAGTTAGGTCGTTGGATCTAACAGCTCATACAAGCCTATCACCAATACGGCGTGGGTTCGCGCCCAGCTTTGTAAATTACAAAAAGGGTGCACTCGACTCGCAGCCGCAAGTCATAAAGGTTTACCAGTTGCTTGCCCAGGGTCGGTGGTTCTCTCATGGTACTCCGGCTTCCTCCACCACTAAAACTGGTCGCCATGATATAGCTGAAATATCGCTGAAAGTGGCGCTAAACACCAAAAAATTCAAATTCATTTCAACAGATGTAAAGAAAGCCGCTGGCATACCTGACGCTACTGTGCACACCTGCTGACCAACCGCCTGATAGATATTTAATCGGCTGCACTGAATTGTGTTTAGAATACTCTCCCATCTTCATCTAGACGCTAAAAGGTTTTTTTTGTTGTTTTTTTAACAATGGAGGAATTCAAAGTAAGAGTAATAGAGTTATTTCTGATTTCTAAGTTTGAAGATACTAAGGAACCGACCATTAATCTTTTAGGTGTGTGTGTGAGGAGGGAGTGTGGTAGAGGGCTATGTTTTTCACCTCGAACCAGAATTTTTTTCTAACGAAACAAAAATCAGATTAATTATTTTTTGGACATGAAAAGTGTTCATCAAATTTTACTATAAGGTTCTAGTTGAAAACTGCAGGGTCAAATTATCTAATTTTTGTTTTTGCATCTTTTAGGTCAATTAATTTTTATACATAAAATTTTGATGCATCTTTCTTTTCTTCAGAAATAAACCATAGCCCCTCCCACTTAAAGTTAAATGAGTATGTCTATACGTACGGATGAATTCCTGATATTAGGGCCCGTCGTTTTCATTTTATATTTTTACACTTTTAATGTTTAGAAAGCCAAATAAGACAACAATTAACAAATATAAAACGATTTTTTTTTATCGCCATACGTACTTTCGATTCTCGTAAATATTTAGATATTTCGAGGTCTTTCAAGTGTCCCAAATGTTTTGTAAAAATGTCATAGAAATGTATTATTTGGGGTTATCCCATGTAGCTATATATCGCCGTAAGGTAGCTATAGGGGGACTGGTGTTACTTCCCTTGCATTATATGTTACAGTGGATACAATGTATATAAGTATATGACTGCATTAAAGAACTAACTCATAGGCGGGTCCAGGGGGAGCTATTTTTATAGATTAGTAAAAACGTGTATTAACAAAATATTCCCAATTACGTCCTTGTCATTTTTCTTTTTGTCATGTTTTGTAATTTTCACTTTGAATTACGCATCGGTACCTTGTAATTTTTTTATTAAGCAAATTGTTTTGTGTTTAGTGTAAACATATTTTATTAAGTAATTCATTAAGACAATACAAGCATGAATATGTACAAACTATTCGGATGAATCCTTAATAGGATTCGGAAAAAGTGAATGTTTATTTACGTTAGACCTACGCTAGATACGATAACTTAACCCTCATTCCGCTTGTGCTTCAGTTAGGGTTACGAATCGGTCCCATTCAACGTATGGTAGCAAATTAAAATTTTCACTTTCTTTTTGCATATCTGGTCATAACTTATTATTCCCTACAATTTTTAAGTAATGGCGATACGAAATAAGTGTTACAATACCTGTTTCTACCTTCACGATCGATTTAGTATACGTATACTCTCGTGATGGGCGGAGCCTATCCATATATGGATCTGAAAGCTAAATATGAAAAACTTTACTACGATTGATCCAAATAAGGATATCTCCAAAACGAGGCAAGTGCACGTGAAATAGCAACTTGTAAACAAAATGTCGGACAGAAAGAAGATTTCATGCATTCAAATTTTCAGATGGATATAAGTCTACCATGGATTGATGCAGCGTTTACTTAACACCTCAAGGTTTACCTAAATATATTTATCTTTCACCGCCGTTAATTTTTCCAACCACTTACAACGGAATTAGGACAAAAACCGCCCGGTGTGGGACCGATTCGTAACCCTCGCTGGGAGCAAAAGCGGACTGAGGGTTCCGTTATCGTATCTAGACCTATGTATGTACTGAAATCATGTAATATTATAACTTGTGTAGATCTGCGGTGAAGTTTCCGTCATCTTTAGTAAAAAGGTTGCGCCGAATAGATGTGGAAACCCGTTTGAAAGGATATAAATATTTTGAAATTGAAAGAGATTTTTTTAATAAACTTGGTGTCCTGATTGATGGAGATTTTAAATTTGGTGTACTGCTACTTGTTTTTGTTCGTTTCCTTGGCGGTGATACAGGCAATCTATATCGAAATGGTTTTTTGTAAAGAGTCAATGTCAGTCCCCTATTCCTCTTTCCCTTGAATCCTGGCATCTCCTGAAAGTGGACAGAGAATATTTTATTTTTATTAGAGTATTTATCAGTTTTGTGTTTAAAAGTGTCAATTTATCAATTTTGCAGAAAACAATTACCAAAACTAGCAAATCTCCTCATGCATTCGCAATGTGCTCTATCAGAACCGATCTTCTCAAGCAGGAAAACGTGAAAATTGACAGTTTGTAGATTTATCTAGACTTCAATTTATTTCTGACGAATCGGAATTTATCCCCGATTACATTTAGACTCCCATGATGAAAAAAATTGAAAATTTAACTTGCATCTTTGTCAAGAACAACTTAGAAATGTAAGAGTGTCACAATTTTCGTCATGTTTTTCGTGGGACGATTGATTTTGAGAGAGTTACACTTCATATACAAGAATAAACTATATATGTTTCTAATCGTGAAAGCATTCGCCACAGCATAGCATTCTCTGATTTTGCAATATTCGAGCAGTAAAAAAGAAAATTTCAATTTTTGACATGTACATACCTTGCGAAACGTCTTCGTGAACTCTCCTCCACCAAAACCGGAAGTTATCCTCACGAATTTCTTTGCAGAACCAACTGTTCTGCTTGTGCCGATTACCAGCCGTGTCAAGGCCAAGTTATAGTTAGAGTATATTAAGTGAAATTTTAATGGTTAAGAAGGGGCGGAGCGAGCGAAGCGATGCGACCCCCTTCTTAACCAATAAAATTTCACTTAATATACTCTAACTGACTTAGAATATAATCTACTTTTTCATTGGTTCAATGTTCCAGACATTTCATACGTCACACCCTAGACGTTTGCTGGAAAGTGCGCGGCACGGATTTTACCACGGCATGATGGAGGACGTGTTGAATGACGAAAGCGAAAATATATCTTTCTCCCAACTGCTTGACATCCCCACACAACAGCTGCATTAAAAATGAAACGCGTGTGCGCGAAGCCGAAGAATTTTTTTTTAATTGAAGTGCCTGACAACGTAAGGAAAATTGTGATCGTAAAAGCACAGGTACATGGGGTCATGACCTACATTACCCCCCCCCCTTTTTTTTTTTTTTTTTTCATTCACTTCTCAACATAATTTTGGTATCAAATAATCATAAATCTACTATTTCTTTCTCTCTATATTGATTTATAGAGATTTACGATTATTTTATACCAAAATTACGTTGTCGGGCACTTCAATTTTAAAAATTCCTTCGGCTTCGCGCACATGCTATTTATATTGATTGTGAGTTATGAAAGTGATATTGTATGAATAAAAAGATAACAACAAATCATATTAGCAATATTTCATAGGTATTCGAGTTTATCATCAAATCCATATCATATCTTACATGTACATAAAATTCACCATCAAGGTCATTTTCCGGATGAGTAAATATTTTTACAACCGTACCATTTGATGGCACGTGCTTTGCGGGTATATGAAATAGGTATAATTAAAGCATATTAGTATTGCATTATTACCAATACAAACATGTTCCATGTCGGACGTTTTCGGTTGTTTCATGCTGGGAGAAGAGTTTTACGTAGAGAGCGAGTATTCAGAGATCGTCCAAAACCTCTTGATATCTACGATGACTTCGAGTTAATAGACAAATACAGATTTGACCGACAGTCTATTATGATGATATGTGATATGTTACAGGATGACTTAGAAAACAGTACATTTAGGAATCGAGCCTATTTTTTTTTATGTTTTATTTACATGATATTTCCATACAGTAGGACAGCCAGCGTGACAGGAGAGCTCCAAAGTCAAGTCCCAGTCACGTGACTTTCGCTTCATTTTTGATGAAAAATGACGTTCAACCCTTCGCTTAAAATACGTCGGTTTACAATAAATATTTATGCTTGAAATCAATTAAAATATACGGGAGATGTCTATGGATAAATAGAAATGTATTGTATCACTTCAGTTTTTATTTATATTGTGCACAAACATCGAATTTTGCTACTTGAAGTGGACTCAATTTCAAAACAAATGTCAAGGTGGTTCTATTTAAAAGAGAAAATTTAATTAAAACAATATGATGGCTTTCTGTAACATACATTGCCTGAGGAAATCATCTAGGATCATTGTCATACAGACAACTAGTGTCAATGTCTTGTGGGATGCAATTGTTCCACTTAGCCCTACACCCACCTTGATCGGATCGACCATTTGCCAAACATCGAAATTCATTGTCTTTCGGAACACATCGGTGGTGTTCCTTAACATCAACAATAAACGACACCTAAGCGTACATCCGAAAGAGTATATTTCATTTGGGAAATGGGTGTCTATGTCTTTTTTTTTATTTTCTTGTATTAATACCGTATTTTTCAGTTTAATTGAATTATTTGTATTGCAATATTGTTTTAGACATTGTGCATTTTGTAATTTAGACTGGGGAATTACTATTTATTATCACTTTAAATTTAAAAAAAAATCATCTATGACTATGATACAGAGGAGGCACGACACGTTGGTGTCGTGTGCAAAATTTAACGTGTTGCTCAACCGGAAGTAGGCATCAATATATCGTTATCTGATGAGGGTGACATTATCGAATTTTCAGTGTTTTACTAAGCCGATTACTGCGTTCATGGATGATTAATGGCGAGTCCCTCTCGGTAAATTATTGATAGATATCTATATATGAATGGAATTAACATAAGAATGTTTGGGTTGAATGTTAAATGTGATCATCTGCAATTTTCGAGAGGGACATTTTGTCGCCATCTTTTTTTTCATTCATAGCGTCCTCAACCGATCACCATTATGAATGAAAATTTGTAAAATATGTTGGAAACTTTTCCTATCCCTTTTAGTATGACATAGATCAATCATTTTGCTTCCAATATTTTCTTAAGTCTCCTTAAGTCTCCATCCATTGCGCCACAATTGACCTTGAAAAATGCCCCAATTTTTCGTGATTTGTGTTGTATCAAACATCTCCTGTGACAATTTGAATCCACAGAATATCATATTTTAGCCTTTTTAATGGTGATTATACGATTTCACACTAAAACATATTGAGGATCACGTGAACTTTATGCATACAAATATATAATAAAAAAAATATATGATAAAAAAAAGTACAAGTATTGTCGAAGTATTGTTACCTGTATTTTACCTGAGAACTAATTAGTGCATAGTGTATGTGATTTTGATAAGAATGTTTTAGTATTGTTGCGTAACTAAATGTAATTAAGTTTAATGATCTTTGATAATTATGATAAATGTTGTAGATGTGTATTGCAGAGACATGTTTGTGTAATGTGCAATAACTAAACTATAACCGTTTTTCTATAAAGCAAAATGTCAAATAAGTGAAAAAAAATATGGACAATTTATTAATTATGATTCTTTAAATAAAAACACAATTTCATTAAAACTCCATAACAGAACAGAAAAATAATCATAATCAATAGAGTTCAACTATTGAGGGGGAGGGAATAACAATACTTGTACACTTTTTTATACAAGTATTGTTGACAATACTTGTATACAAGTATTGCGATCATACATTTCAAGAGATCCCATATTGAAAATAAATTTAGACAGCTGGATAAATTCACGTTTAATTTAAGTATTTTTTTTAACGAGATGTTTTCACTTCAAAATCCATTTTCAAACTGAATCGTAAACATCCGGTTGTCGATAATATACTTGCTATATGCGTGTCGTGTGCAAAGCGTCGTGCCTCCTCTGACTATGATACTAGACTTGCACAGGGAATGTACAACAATTAATAATTTCAATTTAATTTAATTTCAATACAACAGGTACAAGATAAATAGAAATAAATAAATGTGTGGAAAAAATAAAAGCATGTAAACAAAAATTAAGCGAATTGAAAAAATATGAAAATATTGTAAAAAAAAAACATGTAAAAAAATTAATAATTTTTTTAAAATCTAAAAATAAAGTGAAACCTTGAGACAAAAAGGGGCATAAAAAATTGTATTCAGATATCTTAACCCTTCCTATTATATGAAGGCAAATTTTAAAAAAATCAGTGTAAGCAAATATTTTTCTTGAAATTAGGAAATTATATTATCTGAATGAAAGCTACTAAGTTTCATGTTTATCTCACAATGTAAATATCAATGTATTTGGAATATTCATGTGTTTGACACAACTACAAACTAGCTTTTATAACATATATGGGTGGTCAAGTTGTAACAATTCTTTCCCCTTGACATTCACAAAATGACCAGCATTTACAAATATGAGTACTTAGGTTGCAATAATTCTTTCTCCAGGACATTCACAAAATGACCAGCATTTACAAATATGGGTACTTAGTTTGCAATAATTCTTTCTCCAGGACATTCACAAAATTACCCGCATTTACAAAAATATGGATACTTAGATTGCAATAATTTTTCCACCATGACATTCACAAACAGAATGACTATAGCATTCACATAAAAGACAGACACAAAATGACTAGCATTCACATAAAAGACACATACAGAATAACTAGCATTCACATAAAAGAGCATATTGAATGACTACCATTCACATAATTTTAAGACACATACAGAATACTTGTATTCACATGAAAGGACAAACCAGAATTCCAAATTTCATTAAGTAAATTAAATGACTAGAATAGAATGAATATGTTTTCTGTTGGCAAAATAACCAAGTATTGGTTAATATTGTTTAAAATTGAAGTTAAAAAAATTATTTTATTTGTTCCAATGACTGGAAAAAAGTTAATAAATGGGCACATTTTGAAAAATTCTTTTCTGTAAAAGAAAATTTATAAATTTCGGCATTAATATTCATAGATAAAAGATAATTATATTTCTCATAAACAACAGGCAACATAAGTACCTTTTCATCTAAAAAAAAAGCATGAATAACAAATTCAACAACATGTTGGAGTGTATACAGGTCTAAATGTCTGTAGAAACTTGTTCAACAACTTAGTTCTGGTTCAATATATCTATAAGAAATTGAAAAGTTTGAGATCTTGTTTCAGCTCCACTTTCTGACCTAGAAAATGCGTTGCAACTGTTATAACAATATGTACCACAATATAATTTATCTTCTGAGCCAAATTCTTTAAAGAAATTTAATTCATTCTTGAAATGTTTAAAACAAGTCCTGGTTTTCAATTGAAATTGAAATAAACCTTTTGACTTTCAGATGAAGTTTCACAAATTACACAATCAAAAAGTTCTTTTCTGAATGACTTTATTATAATTTATGACACAAGGTGTCTTGAAAACTCATGGCATTTGTTTGATGATGTACTTTAAAAATAATTGGAATGCTGGTCCATTTTTTTTTACTTCATGGATATTTTAGAAGAAAAAAACCATATATATATATATATATATATATTGATTTTCAAACATGTATGAATATATATATAAGACTTATCATATATTCTTATTTTTATTTATTCAAATATTCAACCAATAAACATCACAGGAAACTTTGCATTTATACTCATAGAATCTGAAACTAACAGAAAATAAACATCCATTTTATTTAATAGAATCTGTAACTTTGCCCCTTTGGTATCTTCAGACTCTTGTTAAAAAAAAAATAAACATCCCATGTCCAGTCTGTATATATATATATCTATCTACAATGATCTAAAACTAACTAAAACTGGAGGTTGTCAATACCATTAGCACTGAAAAGTAGCATGTACACACATCAATAAGTATTTAAGGAAAACAGACTGAAAATGAAAAAAAGGGGGGGGGGGTGTAAATGCTTGACATGAACTAAATATGTAGCCTTATGCTATGCCATGTTAATCTAGAGTGAATTTAACATAATCTTTCACCATTCTCTGCATGACAAGATCATACATTATATAATGCAGACCTTTTTATTTCTAAAATGTATTTATTAATTATGTCAATATTTTGACATGTCCATAAATGCCATGGAACGAGTCAACGAAAATGAAAGATTTGTTGTTAAAAATGGAATAAAATGACTCTATATATGTGTGACTATGATTGGTCAAGTGGTTCTTTCGTGCTTAAACAGAAACAGTCACATTTTCATCCTAATAGATCGATCAATCTATGAAAAAACCCAGAAATATTTGGTTAGAATCTCGAAATATAGTGCTTCTTGTTTACATCCAAATATGGAATTCTAGTGACGAATGATGGGGAAATATGCAAATAATCCATACTCTAATTCTAGCTATTTTTACCAAATTTATTAATAAACAGCCAATGGGATGCAATTGTTCCACTTAGTTAAAGAGTCTATTTTTAGCGCCATTTTTTTTACAACATTTCATCAGCAGCGGTATCCCGAGTTCCAACGTTGATTTCAAGCAAACGATATCATAAATACACGCATTCACGCGTCAGTCACGTTACAATTTTATTTAAAAAATGGATCCAATAAAAATGAATACTTCTTTCAGTTTTATTTGTGAAGATATTCAGTAAAAACACATGGGTGTCGACGTAAACAATGCATGGCCGCTCACTTGTAAAGCGTCGAGTTGGAATCGTATCTGACCCATCTTGTCGATGTGGTGCAGCCCTTGAAAATTTAAAACATTTCTTTTTGGATTGTCCTATATACATACAAGCCAGAACTATATTGATAGGTAATATCAACAGGGTTACAACTTGCTACACTCTAGATATTGAATTTCTGACATGTGGCAATGATAATTTAACTTATGAACAAAATTGTATTATATTTAAATATGTTTTTGATTATATTAAATGTTCAACAAGATTCCTTATTGTATAACTGGTGGAATTGAATTGGGTGAACATGCACATCATATGAATCCATCTTAATTTTATTTTTCTTTCTGTTTGTGAATATTTATCATTGATTCGTTATTAGTGCTACATATAGTAATGCATGTCTTTTATGTACTTCTTTATTGTAACATATTGTAATTTGGAGAAGACTTCATAAGTTTGTTTAACTTGTGTCTAATCCACTTTGTCTGTTTAATTGGCAAATAAAATATGTTTAAACTAAGCGTCATGTCTAAAAAAAAATAGAGTTACGTCCCTTGATTTCGGGATTTGACTTTGCATTGTTGGAGGTACGGAATCTGTGCGTGGCTTCCCGACTGTTATTGATCTGTTTGACACCTTTACAGGTAAATTGGGTCATGGAGATTAATTAAGGTGTTGATGATTATACACCAATTATCCACTGATTGATAGTTAATTGGGGATAAGGAAGTGGGTTTGTGGCACACGCTTAGATGATTAGAAGTGTGATAGCGGCAATTACAAATAGTTATAAACCGTTGTGCAAACAGGAGTCGGACAACCTTTGATGCCGAGGAAAACTTCTTATTTCGATCAAACGTGCAATGAATTCATCTCGGATTGAGTTGTTATGGCTTGTTTGGGACCAAAGCCGATCAAAGTATTATTTAAGGACTAAGTTCCAGGATGGAATTGATAAACCACAAAAATGCCAAAACGTATGCTATCACCCAACGCACCAGCAGCAAAGTGACTTTTTAATTTTAGTGCTCTATGACTTTATTGTTCAGAACATTCTGTCTTCATTGTTATTGCTTTGTTATAACCTTATGATTATGAATAAATTATAAATACAGTTTGTATCCTTCATTCATCATATGAAACACTACTAATAAGACAGAAATGTAAACAATATATATTGAAATGGGATGCAGTTGGTTCAATACTGAAACAAACAAAAAGAAAACATAAGTTAACAATAAAAACATGCATCAAATACGTCGATAAAAAATCTCCAGTTATGAGACCAAATCTCCAGCCAAAAATTTACAAATCTCCAGTTGTAGCATAGCAACTCTATCACATGTATGCAACTACAAGGTACAGTTTTGTGCGTTTAAAGGCGACGCACAAAATCTCCCCCTTAGAAGAGTTGGTAGGGTGGAGATCTCCTCCCTAGCAGTTCCAAGAGGTTAACAGGTATGTATATGTGACTATAAAATTTTACTGAAATGTCCTGAACTGCATATTTTAGACCATGGCTAAATGAAAATCGTTTTCAATTTCCTTATGCAAACCAAGTTTATTTCTTAACTATTCTAAAAACATTACATTAACTAGTTTTTTACTACATTTCAACAATTTTGGACATAATTTTTAGTTCAGGGAGCCAAAATTATTCTTTACTATCTTAGAATTATCAACATATACATGATAGAGGGAAATCAATATGTATTTTTCATATAAAGGTTTTCTATTTAAAGAATTGTCATTTGAACTGCTTGTTATCCCCTCGCCAACGAAGTTGCGAAGGGATATAGTAACGCTACCGTCTGTCCGTCACATCCTTGTGAACACTCTAGAATCAACATCCTTCAATGAATTTTGACCAAACTTGGTACATACTTAGTCCTCAAGAGAATTTGAAACCCTATTGATTTTCAAGGTCAAAGGTCAAGGTCATCTGGTCAAATTTTTACTGCGTAACATCCTTCTGAACATTCTAAAATCAACATCCTTCAATGGATTTTGACCAAGCTTGGTACATACTTAGTCCTTATGAGAATCTGGAACCCTATTGATTTTCAAGGTCATATGTCAAAGATCAAGGTCACAGCCTCAAATTTTTACCACGTAACATCCTTGCGAACACTCTAAGAATCAACATTCTTCAATGGATTTTTTACAAAACTTGGTACATACTTAGTCCTTAAGATAATCTGAAACCCTATTGATTTTCAAGGTCATAGCCTCATAGGTCAAAGGTCAAGATAACTAGGTCAACATTTTACCACGTAACATCCTTGTGAACACTCTAGAATCAACATCCTTCAATGGATGTTGACCAAACTTGGTACATACTTAGTCCTTAAGAGAATCTGGAACCCTATTTATTTTCAAAGTCAAAGGTCAAGGTCACCGGGTCAAATTTTTAGGCGAGGGGATACGCCACGCTTTGCTCTTGTTTGTTTGGATCTTGTAAGTATGATTTATAAACAAGATTTTTAAGAAATAATGTGAAGATCCATAGCAATTTGCATGTTTCACAGTGTGTGAATTTAACAGTAGACCGATGGCCCATGTTTGTGTTAAAATCATGCAGGTTTATGTAAAATTATCTTAATTTTTTAGGCAAATTACTACAAAAACTGGTAATTTCAGACAAATGTGATTTTGTAGCGATTGATATTTGTACTTTTGATTTAGATATTCTAACCAAGGTATTTCTAGAGTAGAAGAAATGAGCAGCCATCACATCTCAACGAAACGGATGAAACTGGAGAAATCGAGTTCATTTGTGAACCCATTTGAGTATGTTCATATTGTTAAAGATTAGACATATTCTACATTATGTTTATAGGTAACATTTTCAATATTGTTCAACACAGTCACTTGTATAACAGTTTCCTATTAATTATTGTGGCTTGCATAGTGATACTACTAGAACTATATTATATAGGGATCATGTTGGCTTCTGCGTCATCGTTACATTTTCATCAATCCACAAGCTGAAATGGAATGAAACCAAACTGGGACAGAATTGACGCACGTCTGGCGCACCAAATTTTTTCCTGGAACTTTGATGTAATTTTGTCTCTTTATATTGGGTTGTGTAGATGTGTGCAGGATACATGTATTTAGATTATAGATTTAATATTATTTTGAAAAGCTTTTTCGTTATACAGCTGCACATCAGAACCATATAGCAAAATTTGTTTCGATATTATACACATACACTGTAATAAACAATTATTTTTTATTCTTACAGTCTCTCAATAGATATTATTGAAGAGGGCAGTGATGTTGGTGATGATTCTGACGATGAAGATTTTGAACCTAGCCTCAACTTCACTCTAAGGTTTGTCATGTTAATTTCATATGTTTCAGTTGTAGCTTACATACTTGAAATGTTGTCCTAATAACAGAACAATACATGATCATATGTCATAGGAGCTTTATTATACCCCCGCTCCAACGGAAGGGGGGATATACTGTTTTACCTCTGTCCGTCCGTACGTCCCAAGATGTTCATAAAATTTTTCTCAGTAATTATTTATGGCAGCAATCTGATAATTGGTCATAGGCTTCAGAAGGGTCAATCGAAAGTCGCAAACCTGCTGTGTTGTCCATGGTCAAGTCCGGTAGAAGTCAGACTTGGGGTCAATTACTTTCAAATGTAATCGATTACATTACAATTACTTTGCAATTTTCATGATTACATTACATTACGATTACATCAATTTTCAAATGTAATCGATTGAATTACAATTACTTTGTAAATGTAATCGATTACATTACTGATTACATTTAATGTCATGACAACCAATATTAGTGCTTTATGTTATAATTTTGTCTCATATGCATCTATCCAATATCTCCTTTTTTAATGTATTTCTTACTCAGAACAATGAATTACAATTCAGTTTTAATGTGATCATTACATGCAATAAGATACATTATTAATTGACTCTATATTATTGTTGTCAATACAACCTAAACTGTCTTTACAATATAAAATCATAAACTCGGCCAATATAAAAAAAACTAAACCAATATCGATATTGGCTTAGTTTTTTTTATATTGGGCGAGTTTATGATTTTATAATTACCCATTATAAGATAAAATTTTATGGTTAATTAATAATTTGAACTGTAATAAAATGGATCTTATCTTTTAGCTGATGAGATGATAACTTTTTAGAATTAGTGGTGAAATGCATATTTTTATATCTAAAGTAGTCAATCAGATGCGAATCTATAATTTTAATGAACTTTTTAAATGGCGACACGGTTGGGGGAAACAGATGTGAAATACAGCAAAGTGATATAATATTCATGTATGCCAATGACAAATTTTAGACTATCCTATTCCTGTAATTAACTTTTAGCAGCAATCTGACAAATTGTATAATCTTAACTGTATATAGAAGGATTTTTATGCTAAGTGTGTGTGGGTAGGACTTCACTGTATATATGTGCACAAAATCTAATGATGGAGGGAATACGAGCACTGTACATAAACGGAGCACCTGCTCTACATACTGACGTATGGTTCTCCTACAGAGGGGGTTAAAGATAAAGAAGAAGAAGATTGAATATTTATTTTTCAATTTTAAAACTATATATATGAAATATGAAAACGTAATGATAAATTTTAAAACTATTATAAGCACTACATTTAGAAATATATAAATGTCAATGATGTTGGTATTTAGCTTGGATGGGGAGCCCTTGGATCATCTGCTCTCCATATATTAAAGTTTTAATTAATGGCTTATTTTCTCATTACTTTGTCATTTTCTTTAATTCAATTTTCTTTTTAAAATCAATATATTTTACTTCATTTTCATTATATTTTAATTAAATATAGCATGTCATATTTCACTTATTAATTACTTTTTTAAAACTAAATTACAACAAATAAATTATTTTATTTCTCATTAAATTTGTCATTTTCTTTACTTCAATTTCAATATATATATATATATATTTTTTTTTAATGAATCACAAAAAATATATTATTTAATTTCTTATTAAATTTGTCCTTTTGTTTATTTCAATTTTTCTTCATATATATTTATATTTTTTTTTTAATTACAAAAAATATTTTATTTCATTTCTCATTATATTTTAATCAAATTTAGCATATAATATTTCACTGATTAATTACTTTAAAAAAACCTTCAAGTGGCCTCAACTTAATTGCTAAAACAACAATCTACACTATATGTTGTTTTAATGATTTACCACCAAAAACTACACAGACAGACAGCCATGAAGTGTCACTCAGATGGTAACCCAACTTGGATGGGAACCACTCCAGGTTAGGAGAGTTAAGATCCGCCTCCTTTTGCTATTTAAGACCCAGCATAACCTAGTGGATATTCCGGCAGAAGCATATCTTCTTCCATCAGACTCCAGGACTAGATGTCAGAATACCTTTCGGATTCCATCAACCAGGAAGGATGTCTACCGAAACTCCTTTTTCCCAAGATCCATCCGGGATTGGAACAACCTTCCATCGGCAGCAACAACAGCCAGTTCCGTGGAGGAGTTCAGGGAAACGCTGGGCAACTTACCACCTGCCCAGTTCCTGACCGTGTAGATAAGATTCCCGCCTGTTTTTAACTGTAAATATTGCCCTGCAGGGCTTTTATCTTGACTGTCACGCTGGAGTATAACGCTCAATGATGAGTACACTCTGTACACGGAAGAAAAAGAAGAAGAATGTTGGCGTTCCGGGAACACCCCACCTGAGCCGCAGATAAAATTTGTAATTAAGGTCTTATTTATGACACCAAATTATGTAACAATCATCATTACTAAATTTCACACCATTTACATGGGTGTCCTTGATATATAATTCAGAAGATAAAACTAGAGGCTCCCAGGAGCCTGTATAGCTCACCTGGGTATAATAACAACATCAGTCAATAAAACTTGATAACTTCGGTGAAAAAAATTAACAAATGTAGCCTTCGTCATTGCAGACCCCTTCTACAAACAAATTTGGGCAGGGGTTCCCCCTTTAATGTAAGTTATCAAAAATGCTGTAAAAAAAAACATATATGTCAATGATTCTCAAAATTTAGCTTTTCCTACTTCACATTTTGTAATAGAGTTGCTTCCCTTTGATTATTTGAGTAACCAAAAGCAGTGAGTCAACAAAAAATGCATTTCAAGAGGAATAACTCTTCACACAGTTGTCACACATTTTTAACTGTGGGAAATTTCTTGTAGATCTTGACATGCTGAACATTTTTGCAGTTTAAACTTTCCCTCTATCTCTAATAGTTTTTGAGATATAAGATGATAGTATTAAAATTGAGAACATTTTGATGAAAAAAGGGCAATAACTCCAAAATGGGTAATGGGATTTACTTCAAAATTGCAGGGTAGGAAGATCTTGACATGCTGCAAATTTTTGCAATTTAAACTTAACCTTTATCTCTTATAGTTTTTGAAATATAAGACGAAAAGTATTTAAAAAAAATTTAATTTGATGAAAAAAAGGGCAAGAACTCCAAGATGGGTAATCATATTTACTTCAAAATTGCAGGGTAGGTAGATATCGACATGGTGCACATTTTTGCAATTTAAACTTAACATCTATCTCTTATAGTTTTTGAAATATAACACGAAAAGTATTAAAATTAAAAAAAAAAATTGATCGAAGTGCCGAACCGCCGGACACATTTTTGGAAGAGAACCATCCAATGACTATTTCATCAAAATTTTGTTCTTATTGAGCAAATGGTTTCAGACAAGAAGATGTTTATGGGAATTTCCCATAGGGTCCTATGTTAAATTAAGTTCGGCTGTGGCGGCCATCTTGGTCAGTGTTCTTAAACGCGGGACACAATTTTGGAAGAGGACCACCCAAGAATCATTTCAGCAAAGTTTGGTTGAGATTGGCTCAATAGTTTCAGAGGAGAAGATTTTTTCTTAATTTCATCCCCCCTTTTTTCTAATTTGCATAATCGGTCAAAATAGGCAAAATTTCAAAGTTCATAAAAAATCCCGTAATATATGTTAAAAAGCTCATCTCATTATGCTTATGCAGTTCAAATTTGGGCACTTTCTGGCTTAAAATAGAGCAGTTTTGGCCATTTGAAGAAATTTCTATTTTTAGTAATGGCGGCCATCTTGGATACAAGACGGTGCTGACGGACACAATTTTGAAAGGGGACCACCCAAGGATCATTTCAGCAAAGTTTGGTTGAGATTGGCACAGTAGTTTCAGAGGAGAGGATTTTTTTTTAATTTCATCCCCTCTTTTTTCTAATTTGCATAATCGGTCAAAATAGGCAAAAGTTCAAAGTTCATAAAAAATCCAGTAATATATGCTAAAAAGCTCATTATGCTTATACAGTTCAAATTTGGGCACTTTCTGGCTTAAAATAGAGCAGTTTTTGGCCATTTGAAGAAATTTCTATTTTTAGTAATGGCGGCCATCTTGGATACAAGACGGTGCTAACGGACACAATTTTGAAAGGGGACCACCCAAGGATCATTTCAGCAAAGTTTGGTTGAGATTGGCTCAGTAGTTTCAGAGGAGAAGAATTTTTTTTAATTTCATCCCCCCTTTTTTCTAATTTGCATAATTGGTCAAAATAGGCAAATGTTCAAAGTTCATAAAAAATCCCGTAATATATGTTAAAAAGCTCATCATTATGCTTATACAGTTCAAATTTGGGCACTTTCTGGCTTAAAATAGAGCAGTTTTGGCCATTTGAAGAAATTTCTATTTTTAGTAATGGTGGCCATCTTGGATACAGGACGGCGCTGACGGACACAATTTTGAAAGGGGACCACCCAAGGATCATTTCAGCAAAGTTTGGTTGAGATTGGCTCAGTGGTTTCAGAGGAGAGGAATTTTTTTTAATTTCATCCCCCCTTTTTTCTAATTTGCATAATCGGTCAAAATAGGCAAAAGTTCAAAGTTCATAAATAATCCCGTAATATATGTTAAAAAGCTCATCATTATGCTTATACAGTTCAAATGTGGGCATTTTCTGGCTTAAAATAGAGCAGTTTTGGCCATTTGAAGAAATTTCTATTTTTAGTAATGGCGGCCAGCTTGGATACAGGACGGCGCTGACGGACAAAATTTTGAAAGGGGACCACCTAAGGATCATTTCAGCAAAGTTTGGTTGAGATTGGCTCAGTAGTTTCAGAGGAGAAGATTTTTTTTTAATTTCATCCCCCCTTTTTTCTAATTTGCATAATCGGTCAAAATGGGTAATGGGATTTACTTCAAAATTGCAGGGTAGGTAGATCTTGACATGCTGCACATTTTTGCAATTTAAACTTAACATCTATTTCTAAACAGTTTTTGAAATACAAGACGAAAAGTATTAAAATTTTAAAAAAAAATTGATGAAAAAAGGGCAATAACTCCAAGATGGGAAATCAAATTTACTTCAAAATTGCAGGGTATGTAGATCTTGACATGCTGAACATGTTTGCAGTTTCAACTTACCATCTGTCTCTTATAGTTTTTGAAATAAAGGACGAAAAGTATTAAAATTTTGAAAATTTGATGAAAAAAGGGAAATAACTCCAAAATGGGTAATGGGATTTACTTCAAAATTGCAGGGTGGGTAGATCATGATATGCCGCACATTTTTGCAATTTAAAGTTAACCTTTATCTCTTATAGTTTTTGAAATATAAGACGAAAAGTATTAAAATTTTACAAATTTGATGAAAAAAGGGCAATAACTCCAAGATGGGCAATCAGATTTACTTCAAAATTGAAGGGTAGGTAGATCTTGATGTGCTGATCATTTTTACCCAATGTCAGATTTTTGATATTATTAACGGTTTTTGAGTTATTACCCAAAACCTGCAATTTTACCATATGTTCTATTTTTAGTAACAGTGGCCATGTTGGTTGGTACACGGCATCACCGGACACAATTTGGAAACTAGACACCCTAGTGATGATTCAGACCAAGTTTGGTTTCCATTGGTTTTGTACTTTCAGAGGAAAAGATTTTTGAAAAAGTTTACGACGTACGACGGACGGACGACGACGACGGACGCCAAGTGATGGCAATAGCTCACATGACCCTTGGATCAGGTGAGCTAAAAAACCAAGTCATTCTGATTCTAAACATTTGCTTAAAAATATGCATAATTTCTCAGTCTAAATATGAAAATTAAATCTTTAATTTATGTAAATAGGTTTAATAAAATATAATTTAAAATTTTAGAGCTGTTTTCACTGAAATTTTTAAACCCCATTGAAATTGAGATATTATTTGTTTGGATATCAAGTCTTTGAAGCCATACTTAATAATTTGTTTGTACTTGTGATAGTTTTGATTGCAATTAAACATAGAAGAATATCTTTTGATCATGTTGTGATTGCCACTTTATTTTAATAGAGTTTTTTTTTTAATTTCATAACATATTTTTTTATTTAGATGTCAATAAACTTTATATGTTTTCTATCAAACCATTCTACATTATTTGTTAAATAAATTCCATGAAGAAAATTCATTTACATAAATCATACATTAAATATCTAAGGAGATATATGTTTCAGTTAAGAAAAATTAAGTCAAAATGATGAAAAGTAATCTAAATGTCATCAGAAAGTAATCATGATTACAGGGTCAAAATGAATGTAATCGATTACATTACGATTACATGTAATCTAAAAAATGGCCGATTACAGATTACATCCGATTACATGAAAAAATGTAATCGATTACAACTGATTACAATTACAAATTACGATTACCCCATGTCTGGTAGAAGTCCCATCCAATGAAGGGAAAGACATCAACAACAAATGAAGATCAGTTCTGATTTGGGTAACAGACACCCTGTAACCATTGACCAGCACGTGATGCCTGCCATAGAACTTCTTGAGGGATGACCACAACCTAAATTATGTCTACAAATTACTCAAATCCTTCATAAAGTGGACTTGTAATGATATGTTTAGTTGCTCATTCACTATACATTCGAGATATTCATCTTGAATTGAAAGTTAGGGCTCCATAGATCATAATCTCAATTCTATTGTTTTATTCTTGTGAATTACATTGTATGTATTTTTCTACTTCAGGTGGCAGAGAAGTTACAACAAAAAGACAGCTAGATGGTCTGTGCAGCCTGTTAAAGTTGACAAGTCATATTCCTATGTTCCAAGACAATTAAGGGTCATCATTTGTATGAGACTGCAAGATAATGAAGGAATGAATTAACATGTGCGGTTGGAAGTAAATGATCCCAGAAGAATCTAGGTCCATCTTACACCAATTCCACAACCTCCAACTCGGGATAATAGTGTAGCATCTCAGAAATCCAGATTTGAAGACCAAGACAAAACAATTGACTTTATTGTTGCATAAAATAAATTTAGATTGTCACTCTTTGTTTTTACTGGTCTAGCAGAAGTTCTGCACATTTAGAGCGGAAAAGTACCCAAGTCAGGATAATGGGCATTACAAATTGTCCAATGCACAATAATGATAGCACTCAATGTGTTGGTCTAGTTAGTACAAACCAGGACAACTTTTTAGGACCTCACAAGAAACATCTCTGCCAAATTTGGTTAAATTCTGTTCGGCTGTTCTCAAGAAGAAGATGAAAATGTTGTTTCCCATAGGGTTTCAATGCAAACTTTGACCTCCGCTGGTGGCCATTTTGAATTTTCAAATGGTGCAAACAGCAACAACACATGTTAAAGACATTCATAGGAACATACATACCAGATTTCAATTCAATCCCTTCAGCAGTTCTTGAGAAGAAGTTTCTTGAAAATCGACCAATCAGAATTTTCAAAGTCACATGGTGGCAATGTTTTTTGACGAATCTGCACAAAAGTAACAACTCTTGTGTAGGACCTCATAGAAAACATCTCTGCCAAGTTTGGTTTTGAATTATATAAAAGACTGTCAGTCCATTTTAGAAGAAGTTGTCAGTGCTGATAGAACAAAAAATAATAATAAGATGGCAAAACTTTCAAATTAAATTTACAATTCCAACTGACCAACTTGTGAAATTAACAACTCATTAGGGTTGATTTATTTTTAACTGTTGGTGTTTTAACGCCACTTTCAGCAATATTTCAGCTATATCATGGCGACCAGTTTTAGTGGTTATGGAAGCCAGAGTACCCGGACAACCACCGACCATAGGGAAGCAAGTGGTAAACTTTATCATTAGGGTATATAGGATAAAATACAAAATATTTCATGAACAAGTTTTAATTAAATCGTCTAGGAATGCAACCCTTGTATTGTCCATATAGATCAGGATACTTGTCCCTAATTTTCCAAGTACAACAGCTTGGGATCACACATCTGACCCCAGCTCCAAGTCGGCCATGTGCCCCAAATGGTATACTGGCGGTAGGCTGCATACCTATTGGATCTGTTGTAATCCTCGTCATTGGGGGCATTAGTACAAGTTCCTCTCGAAACATTCTAGCAACCCCCAACACTTCCTCATCAAGGACAATCCGATCAAAGTCCTGTAATAAAGACAAGAGATTTAATAAAAACAGAGTAAAGACAGATGGTTATACATTCATCTAGAAAAATGAGCTCTACTTAAAAAAGAAATATAATTCATTATAAGTGAAATAGTTTGCACAAATACAGTTTAGAAAAATAAAAAAAAGTCTTATTTTAGAAGGAAAGATTTTCTCGTGGGACTTTCTTATGACCACAGTTTTATTTCGTTTTTTTTGTTGGTATATGGGAGAACCATTTTGGTCTTGCAAATTTTTTTCTCAATTTACCCCTCAAGCTTATTCAATTTTAATTTTATATTATTTTTTTCTAAAAAAATATTTTGATTCAAGAAAAAAATTTGGCTGGACAGGGGATAAAAATATATTCCGACTTGACATTTTCACAGTATAATCATATACTTGCCATTTTCACAGTATAATCGTATACAAAATTTTGAAGAAAAAAAATTATTCCAGCACTTCGCCAATCTAATTAAAATTAGATCTACGCACTTGCTCCCTATTTTAGATCTAATTATACCCCCGCTCCCCTAAGGGGGAGGGGGGTATATTGTTTAACCTCTGTCCGTCCGTCCTTCCAAAATATTTTTCGTCACATTTTTCTCAGCAACTATTGGTGGCAGAAATCTGATATTTGGCCACAAGCTTCACATAGGTATGCCATATCGTGGGAAGCGTTTTTGGAACCATCAGATTCCTACTTCCTGTTTGCCGACTTAGTTGGTTTTTATACACATTGAACATATATGCACATTTTTCTCAACAACTATTGATGGCAGAAATCCGGTATTTGGTCACAAGCTTCATACAGGTACCCCATATCATGGGAAGTGGCAGGGGTATCATAAGTGAGCATTAGATCACAGTTCACCTTATAATAATTAGATTGGCACTTCGCCGGAAAATAAGAAAATATGATTTCTGTGGCGTCTGAAAAAAAAATTTCTACGGCGAAAAAACGTGACATAGCCCCCCCCCCCCCCCCTTTCAAGGTAAATGGTCAGTCCCATATTATTTTGCAGCAACTGTCTTGTGGAACTAAAAGTAAGGTCTCTTGTTTCTAATCCAGCCCAAATTTCTCTGAAACATTCCAGTCAATTAACAAATAAAACAACACTGGCTACGTCATTCGTTTTCATCAGACATGTATTTCACTGTGTTCTACATGTATGTCTCTGTTTTCATATTGTCGGTAAAACTGGCTAAATTAAATTAATTTAACACGTATCAAAATCTCGGGGAACAACTTCATAACTTGTAAGAAGAAAAAAACTAATCTAGTTATTTTTAACGCTGGCAAAAATTTCCGATCGAAAATACGTAGTTGAGCTTGTCCCCATGGGGTGCCTCCTGGCATGTTTTCAATGGTGATCGTGGAAATATCGGCTGAATCTGTTAAGGCATGTAGTTTTCATTAAAGAAAATATATTCCTGATACAGAAATTATTTATTCTACTTCTTTTAGATACAATCGGTTCGCAAATAGCTTTTTTCCTCAACTTTTATAGAAACTTACCTCAATATCCATGCTGCAGCATCCGGGCTACTGACATAAAAATAGATAAATAAATAGAGTTGGCCTCGCCCAGGTCAGTGCATAATTAATTAGCTTCCGGTAACGATGGGCAGCTTTTTTAGTCGAAAAAACAACGTTTCGGAGCGTATTCGTCAATAATTCGGTGTTGAATCATCATTTTATGAAGATCAGTACGGAAATCGACAATAATTTTGGGTATGCAAAAATTACGCAGCTGGTAGACAATATCCCTTTAAATAAGTAACTCGTTCTTTTCATAATATACTGCAGAATTGTTCACTTGGCGTAAAGAGGAAGTACAAATTATAATTTAATCATACCTCATTTAGCAAATGTTTTAATGCATAAACTTACAATAGGTATTAAATATACTTATTATAATTACTGAATCATTTTGAAGTAGTTCATGATGATCACTTTTACGTGGTAGAGCTAAGGACATAATCTTTTGTGGTATTGTCCCCTTAACATTGATAAGTCTGAACCGAATGACTCTCATGTCCTGATATTTATGCAATCTTCCCGATAAACTGTGCATGGTGAATATAATCTGGTACTCGTGACCCCTCGGATTTGTTGTTGGTAGAGGGGCTAAATCATGGCTAAATCTATGTTTTAATAGCGGACGCCATAGGAGACAGGAAACTCCATCTCGACAAAGGTAAAGATGCATAGCATTGATTGAAGAAGTGTCTTAACTTGGAATTTGGCATCATTCAAACCAGACACATTTGTCTCCATCCGTGTTGTGAAGTCTGCTACGATTTCCGCGCAAAAACGATGTTCGAGTAGTCTTGACTCCCATTTGTTTTGTAAAGGGTTCATGGTATTTGTATTTATTTACTATTACTGGTGTCCAACACAATTTCCAAATCAGATGATGTTCGTGTCGTTTAACAGTAACATGACGGGTGTCACATGTGGAGCAGGAATGCTAATCATTCCGGAACACAATGAGTTTAACCCCGGTTTTAACCATGACTTTGTTGACCATTATGGAATATCTGTGTCACAAATGACCACGGATATGTTCCACTTGTCGTAAACACTTCCCAGTCCTTTCCTCATTCACGACTTATTAACGGGTTTGTAACTAGATTAACACGACGGGTGCCACTAGTGGAGCAGGAACTGCTTACCCTTCCGGGGCACCTGAGTTCACCCCTGGTTTTTAGTGGGGTTCGTGTTACTCGATCTTTAGTTTTATATGCATGTTTTGTCGATCGTTGTTTGTCCTTTTGTACTTTTTCTTTTGGCCATTGTGTTGTCTGTTCTTTTTCGATATACGGTTTCTGATTGCCCCTTTGGTATCTTCAAACTCTTCTTAAGTAGGGTTCGTGTTGCTCTATCTTTTGTTTGCTGTGTAATGTTCGTTGTTTGTTCTTTTTCCCTTTGTCTTTTGGCCATTGTATTGTCTGTACTTACGTCTTTTGAGTACCCCTTTAGTATCTTCAAACTTTTCTTATGTGTACTATTGAATTAATGTATCGAATTGTTTATGTCAGTTTGCTGCCTGTGATACCCAGATAATTATTGAAACGTCCGCCAAGGAGTTGATAACTGTTAACGATCTACATCTGGTTGTATTACTGGACTGCACAGAAAGATGAGTAAAAAATGTATCTAACTTCCAGTCCATATGGTTGAACCCACATAGGAGAAACGGGTCCTATTTTTATGCCACATGGTTTCCTCGGAGGAGTATTACTCAAAGATTCATGTTACAATTTCCCCTAACAAGTTAATAATTCTTAACAGTCTCTTAAATAGCAGTTTGTGAATTATAAAAGGGTGTTTTTTAAACTTTTATTTACTACAGGAGAACAGGAAGTGTGTAAGGAGTTATAAAGATCTATTCAAACAAATTAAGCCGGAAATTTATTATCACCTTTTTATACTTGATAATTATTTTTGCAGGTGTGATTGCACCATTATTTCACTGTGACCATTCTGATCATCCGGGTTACATATTTATGTTATAAGAACATTATAAAACGTCATGAAAAATTAAGATTTATGGTATTAAACCACTGGAATTCGTGTGAATACATCATTTTGTTGGTAAAAAAAATTATAAATGCCAGTGTATGAAGGGGGTTGTTTAAAGTGTCTCATGGGTCACTACTCGTGTCAAAACGAAACATAACAAGTTAATAGGAGTAACATTTTATAATTATTTTGTTAACTTGTTTGTTTGTAAATTAATGTAATGCTAAGCATACATGTTATTTTGTTTTCATACAAGAAAACTTAAACAAAAACAGTGGCCAGGTTCATACCACAAAAACTCTCATTACACATGTTATGTGAGAGATGCTAACTTTGTATCAATTAAGTTTATTGTCGTGTATATATACAATATTTGTGCACTGTCGAAGCATATAGGTAATATGTGTATGAGGCTTAGAAACGGGGGGAAAAGGCGAGGCTTCGCCGAGCCTTTTCCCGCGTTTCGCGCCGAATACACACATTTACCTATATGCTTCGACAGTGCTCATGTATTGTATTTATCTTGCAATTTTAAATCGTAAATAAACGTTTACTGGACGATGATAAAAGTATTTGAATAATTTTGTGTATGTATTTGAAAACAATATCCCCCGATGTGCCCCGTTTTACATTTGTATGTTCTATTTATAACTGACCAATATAAAAAAATGTTCTATTTATAACTGACCAATATAAAAAAATGTTCTATTTATAACTGACCAATATCAAAAAAAATATTGGGCAGGCTATATTGGTCGGTAAATGCTGTCATTGCAGGATAAATCAATGAACGTGTCCTCATTTCATTTTTTTCTGTTGTTGTCCAAATTCCATCCAAGATGGCCACCGTTACTAAAACTAAAATTACGAATAGGGTCAAAACAGCGTTATCTGAAACCGTAGGTGCTCTTTAACGTATATTCCATTTTTTCGTCAACCTTAAGGCCTATTTACACGATCTGTTCTCTCCAAAGCTGTCTTTCCATAGCTGATAACATATGCCTCATTAGTCTGTTTAGCCGGTATGTCATTTCACGTCTGAGCTAATTAATATTTCTATCCAAATTTTGTTTTTATTTACATTTACATGAAGAATGATGATTTTGTTGCTCCTATGTGTATTTTAATGATAGCTGCTGCATGTCATATTATCTGTAACAATCAACGTGGTCGGAGAACATGGGTGAGGCCATGGATACAACTAAGAAGAGAAGTTGGTGCTTACCATGCATTAATTAGGGAGCTGGAACAGGAGGATCAAAGACGTTTCAAAATTTTGTGAGAATTAACAAAGAAGATTTTGAAGAACCTTTGCATAGAGTATCCCCTCTTATCAAACCTGCGCCCCTGGAAAATTACACGTGCACATCAGTATATTTATAGTATAACCTTATTGACCTTTTCCATGAAGGGTTTATTTCCTCTGTCTTGACAGAGAGAATAGGGAAAGTTCTAAACGCTCTGTCTTCAGTCTGACTTCATATCTGTCATATGTTTTCCCAATGCACACGGTGTGTTTTAACAGCCATGGAAAATCAGCCATGGAAAAACAGATCGTGTAAATAGGCCTTTATACTTTTGTCGATTTGTGTTGGTTAATTATGGCAATAAAGCTAATTTAAGCCAAAAACATCATCAGAATATATTCTCTAAAATTACTCAGCCAATTTGAACCAAACTTTGCAGGAATAGTCTTGGGTTTTTCCCCGATCTAATAAAATTTAGATCTCCTTCATTGCTCCTTACTTTTTCTGTGTAGCTGCGTGAAAGATCTAACAACATTGCATTAGAGATCACGACAGTGGTCAGAATTTGAAATAAGCTACAACTTAATTGATTATCGTGACTAATAAAAATATTTTCCTAGGTTTCTTTATATCTATTGATTGATTTTTGGTGTTTAACGCCACTTTCAGTAATATTTCAGCTATATCATGGCGACCAGTTTTAGTGGTGGAAGAAGCCGGAGTACCCGGAGAGAACCACCGACCATGGGCAAGCAACTGGGAAACGTTATCACTTGCGGCTGCGAGTCGAGTACACCCCTTTTTGTAATTACCAAAGTCGGGCGCGAACCCACGCCGTATTGGTGAAAGGTTTGTATGAGTTGTTAGGTAATCCAACTATCTAACCCATTGAGCCACCGGGGCCCTTTTCTTTATATCAAATCAGAGGTCATTTACAGACGTTTGGTTATTGAGGGAAAATTGACGACCTCCATAGAAATAGAAGAAACGAGTAGTGAATTATACCTCAGTTCGGGGTGAATGAACTAAAAACAGAGAAAACACCGTTTTTGTTGATCATTTCATTGTCAAACATGATCTGCATTTTTTTTTCTAATCCTTATATCTTATCTGTACCGTTGAATATGGTTATTGAGAATAAAGATGATTGATATAAATTAAAATAATTACCTTTGCATGAATTTGGTGATATTTCCCCACTGGCTGCTTCATAGTGAATAGTTGGAGGATGCGAGTTTGATTGGATGAGGGCTTTTGACCTCTGAGATGATGTTGTTAGATTTCAGACGAAACGAGAAAGAAAAAGAGGATAGTAAGCGATTATAATAAGGGTAATCAGGGGCGGATCCAGGATTTGTGGTTAGGGGGGGCGTGAGTAGGCCAGGGGTCTGGGGACCGCTTATGGTCCTCAGCGGGTCCAAGGCAGAGCTCTGGTAGGGATCCAGGGGGGGAAGCGCCCCGGAAGCTCTGGGGTTTGAGGAATTACAGACGTTTATTTGAACGACAATTTTGAACCAACCACACCATTTTTATCAGACCAAAAAAACTTGACTTTGAATCTTAATTTTGCCGGATAATTGTTAACAGAGTTTTTGTCAGATTATAAGAAGGCATGCCTTATAAGAACCTAAAGTAAACATTTTCTTTAACAACCGTGATGCGAATTGTTCAAATCATGACTGATCGATCACGATATGTTAACCCTTCAAAGAACTATTGGTTTAGTTTTATCGCATTCCTCATTTCACTAATTGGTTTGTACTTTAGGTGCTTGTCCTTTCGGGTGGTTCTAGTTAATGCTGCCCGTCCGGATGGAGCTTTTCTTTTCGTCGTTTGATTCATTCATTGAAAACGTAAGATTCGACCGTTCTTGTTTATAGACAAACAAAAGCGGAAATTGTCAATACATGAACTTGTTGTTGATTTCTGATAAGCTAACGTAACTAAATTAGATGATCAGAATCGTTTCATGCAGCTTTAATGTTAACTTGTAACATAAATACGCATTTTTCCTTTGATGTTTTTATGCAATAATCAACTTAGAAATAGTGAACTTTAACAAAGCATGGTCTAACATGAAGATCTTGATGTTATTCCATGATTTTGACGCCATAGGTCTATTATTCCATGATTTTGACATCATAGGATCTGTTATTACATGGATTCGTTGGTTTAAATAAGTTCATTCGTAAGATCCATGGTATATATAATACACATTAGCCTTTGTTTGTCTATAAACAAGAACGAATCGTCCGTTTTCAATGAATGAACCAACGGCAAAACGAAAAGCATCATCCGGCCGGACAGTATACTGATCATTTATCAATTGGTAGAGCTTTTTAGAATGATATCCCAAATTTACTCCTAATATCATTACTATTCATTTTGACTTACAAGTCACGAGTTAACCATTCATGAAAAAGCTGTTTGTTGAACTGCTTAATTAACGTTGTATAACATATGCTTTGCGAATTTTAGGAGGGGCGCACGCCCCGCACGCCCCCCTCTAAATCCGCCTCTGATTATGTATATATTTTTTAATGTCGGACTTAAAAGCACATTAGAGCTTATGTTATTGTTGTACTCATGTACCGACTTTTAAATAAATTACAAATGATGCCCACCGGTGCAAACGTAAAAGTCGTACAGTTTACTTTGTTCAGTCAATCCCATTTAACTTTTGCATTTGAAATTACAGAAATTAATTTCATGTGATTACAAATCATTGACACGCATTCAACCTGTACCTGAAATATCGGGACCACCAATCATCAAATTTACGGCAACATAAATATTTACATGTATATTTTTTTGTATATATCTCATACTAGACGGAATTAGCATTAGACTTTACGAATAAAGTTGAAACAAACATTTGAAAAATTATTAGGTGTAAAAATATATCTTCGCATGTTCATGTATAGCAAAACATAACATAACATAGTTTATTAAATCAATCAAGAAGCCCGTGAGAGCACAGAATTACAGACATTTACATTTTACCCTTACAATGATTTTGATGATGTATGCAAAAGGGGGTAACGTAAATATGACTGATCAATTGTGTGTTGAAATTTACTGAAACTATCAACCTTTTCCGACAAACATTCATGCAAATGTTCTGTTAAATTTTCTTATACTTATATAAATATGAGATATTTTTGTCTTTATTTTGTACGTAAATACCCTAGTGTATTTCTACCTTGCCCCATATTCGCGCCAGGAAAGGTAGCTCAAAGGTCAATATATAACTGAAATATTGTTGAAAAGTGACGTTTAAACACCCATAGCCTCATATGAATTATTGCAATAAAATATCGATTAAGTAACGAAATCGATATAAATTATTTTCCAGTTTATTTAGTATAAAAAGCTTGTTCTACACGTTTACTGCGAGATGTATTGCAACCGCCATTTTTTACTACAACCACGTGCGCATGCTCGTGTTTGATAGAAAAGCTATAGCTATATTTAGATATTTTGTGATAATAATTTTATATTGTAAATCAATCCACCCTGTGATTTTTTTCAACAAGATACATTTTTTATAGTATATATTTTATTATTAAATACAATATATTGAATTGATTTTCGCTAACACTTCAATCATTGAATATTGATTTTTTTTCGGATGTTGAATATGTTTTCCCCAGAATTGCACCCCCTGTTAGTATACATAAATTTTATTGCTTTATTTAAAAAAAAATAACACCAAGAACATCGATGATACGAGTGTTCTTATTCAGAAATAAACCTACAGCAAAATAAAGGTATACTGTAAACAAAATTTATTGTCCGAAAAATACGGTACTCCTCTACTATACTAATTTGGATTAGGTGATGGGAATTAGGTGTCATCATCAAAATAAAGTATTTTATGATAATGGTGTAAATATGTACTAAAGATCTTAGATTTTAACTGTAAGAACATTTTAACATGTGGACCATTTTTTCAGGAACTTAATAACTCCATTGATATCTACCTATTGCAAGAACACTGGTTATTTGATTGCCAACTGAACTTATTAAACGAAATTCACCAGCAGTATACAGGAGTAGGCAAAGCAGTGGACTCCAATGACCCAATTACACCGTTGCGCATGCCAAGAGGATATGGTGGAACAGCTATACTTTGGAGAAAAGATATTGATACAATAGTAACTCCACTGACAATAGGCAACAATCGTATACAATCCATAGAGATCACAGGAGACCCAAATCTATTAATCATCTCTGTCTATCTTCCTTGTAAAGGTTCTCCCAACAGTCAAAATGAATTCCAAGAATGTATAGACCAGTTACATGAAATAATGTCAACTTATGAGCAAACACATCAAGTAATCATTGGAGGGGACTTTAATGAAGAAATTACAAATATCAATACCACAACTAGACAGCAATATGTAGTAGAATTTATGGCTGAACACCAGTTGTACACGAAAGAAATGGGACCTACTTTTATCAATGCTAAGGGAAAAGATTGCACATCAATTGATTATATACTGTTCCAAGAGAGTTACAGAGATCAGATAAGCAGCATCAAGAAAATTGACGTCATAGCAAATGTCTCTGATCATTATCCCATACTACTAACTTTGAAGTATAAAAAACCAATAGATAAGAATCAAAAACATGCACATACTCAAAAGACAAAAATTAAATGGGATACGGCAGACAAAGACAAATATATAGAATTAGTCAATGAAGGAATACAATCTTCAGATCTAACTTTGGAAACAGCTAAAGATGTTGAGAAAGCCTTTCTTAATCTAAACAGTCTCATAAATAATGCAGCTAGTGCTATTACTCCAAAGCCAAAAATAAGGAAGAACAAACCTAAATTACAAGTAATGTCAGAGGAATTACTCGAGGCTATAAAAAATAAAAAGACTGCATTTTATAACTGGAAAACAAATGGGCGAATAAAGGACATCCATGACCCCTTCTTGATGGAAAAGAAAATTACAACATATGAACTGAGGAAAAACTGCAGAAAAGAAATGGCACAAAAACGTATACAAGAGAGACAAACAATAACAGAAGCTAGGACCTCTGATAAAACTCTATTTTATAGAATCATAAGACAGCAACGCGGAAAACTAACACGATTTATTGACGAACTTTATGTTGGAAATCAAACACACAATACAGAAGACCAGATACTAGAAGGATGGAAATCACACTTTGAACAACTAGCAGAACGCTCCATATGTGAGAATTATGATAAGGATTACTTACACCTAGCCGAAGCTGAATATCAAACCATCATCCAATCATGTAAAGAAAGAGCCGTACATGTTCCAGTGACCAAACAAGAAGTAAAAAAAGCTATCAACAGTTTAAATCGTAACAAAGCAGCAGACTTTTATGGCATCACTGCTGAAAATATTGTCTATGGAGGGGATAATCTTGTAAAATATATACAAGAGGTACTCAATAAAACCTTCCAACTACATCACATTCCGGATATTCTGAAAATTGGAATCTTATTCCCTGTATTCAAAAATAAAGGTGACTGCAAAAATGCTAAGAACTACAGAGGAATTACAGTAACACCTACACTTTCTAAAATAATAGAGAAAATACTAAAAATAAGAGAAAATGGCAAAATCCTATTGAATCAGAATCCACTACAAAAAGGATTCACAGAAAACTCATCACCACTTCTTTGTGAATTACTTGTAGAAGAATTTGAACGAGAAAACAAAGATCTCAAAAGACCTACATATATTGCTATGTTGGATGCAAAGTCAGCGTTCGATGTTGTAGTGCATGCAAACCTAATTAGAAGACTACATCAGTATGAATTTTCGGATCAGTCTATCCTATTAATAAATAGTCTTTATGAAAATGCAGTATCCCATATAAAATGGAAAAACCTAATGTCCGAACAAAACTTTAAAATTGAACAGGGTGTTCGAAAAGGTGGAGTCTTAAGTGCCGACCTGTATAAACTGTATATCAACCCTCTCCTGAATTTCCTTGATGACTCTGGATTAGGTGGGAAAATTGGAAATATTAATGTCTGTGCTCCGACCTGCGCAGATGATGTTGCATTGATTGCTTACAACCCATTGGATATACAAACGATGGTGGACATTGCAGTAGATTTCAGCAAACGTGAAGGATACCAACTACAACCTGCCAAAAGTGTTATTCTTCCAGTCAAATCCAAAATTAAGACAATTGTAACAAATGAAGGCTTCTGGAAAATAGATAATAGAATAATGCCAGTAGTAGATAAAGCCACCCATATTGGAATTACCAGATCTGACACCAACTCAGCACGAACTACCGTAGATGAAAACATTAGAAAAGCCAGAAGAGCCACATACAGCCTCATGGGTACTGGATTGCATGGCGAAAATGGCCTAGATCCTGAAACATCAATATCACTGCTGAAAACTTATATCTTACCAATATTAACCTATGGACTAGAAATCGTAATACCAAAAGGAAAAATATTAGATGACATACAAAATTATTACAAGAAGCTTTTAAAGCAATTGTTGTCCCTGACTATAAATGTAGCAGATCCTGCTATATACATGATATCAGGACTATTACCTCTGGAAGCAGAGATGCATACCAAGGTTTTTACAATGTTCGGCAATATTACAAGAGCGCATAAAAACTCCACTGAATGGAAGTTAGCAGAAAGACAATTACATATCAAAAGTCTTGACAGTAACAGCTGGTTCATGGAAATAAAAAAGCTATGTATAAAATACGACCTAGAGGATCCAATACATTATATGCAAAACCATTTATCTAAAACAAAATGGAAGAGTCTGATTACATCAGCAATATATAATTATTGGAGTGACAGAATTAATGAGGAAATAAAATATTATTCTACTCTGAAATACCTCTCACCAACATATGAAATTGGAAAAATCCATCCACTAGCCAAAACAAATACTGTCAACCAGAAAGATATCAACAGAATTCCAACCAGACTTAAACTTGCAACTGGGAATTACATGCTACAAACTATGAGAGCAGCTTATAATCAAAACCCTATTGATCCAACCTGCAAACTGTGTAACCAGGCAGAAGAAACTGTCTCACACTTCTTAATATGCTGCAAAACCTTGGAATATCTCCGAGCACCAACGATAAATAACATTATTGAGGAAAGTAGTAAACTGTTTGCTTCACACTGTACTAACCCGCAACTAGATATTATACAATTGATTATTAATCCATTTCACTACGCTGTGAATAATAGCTTAAAAGCAAATATTTGCACCAGCATTGAGCCACTGTGTAGGCAATTAATATACAAATTGCACTGTAAAAGATATGAACTGCTTGTGAAGAACGACCTGTTGAGATGTAAGAGAAAGATAAACATTTCTGCGTAGTCAATAACTCTTGTGTGTATACAGATCACCTAGACATATATTGTTTTAAAATACATGTATTTTACCTTTTAAGCGACTTTACTTAATATGAACTATGTAAATAACATGTGACGTGTAAATACTTTGGTGCTGGATTGAATTGACAATTGGGATATAGTAACATTGTGTTTTATTACTCCAATCAAGGAGGTGTGCCTTAACTGGCAGAATTTCATTGGATACAGATACAGATGGCTGATTAAAATTGTTTGTCCTGCATTGGCTGTCAGTTGTAATATACAGGATGTAACCAATATACAGGAAGAGCTCCTACTGTGAAGCCATCTATTTTGAGATGTCATTCAATGAAAATAACAACCTGACCATATTGTTACATAATAAGAATAAGAATTAGATAAGAAATTAAAATTGATAGAAGGCAAGGATTTATATAATTAACACATTAAGTCACATTTCATTTATCTAGCTTGGGAATTTGAGAAAAGTTTTCGCACTTATAACCACGAGACTACATGACTCCTCGATGACCCGAATGCTATTCTCTTATCCAAATTAACATATCCGGGTATTTAATAATAACACTTTTTTTTAGCAATCAATTTTAATCGTTTCATTTATATAAATCGTTATTTAATAATTCGTCTATTTTATTAACAAAAATAAACTATTGTAAAGAAAATATTACTTATTAGCAAAGTGTATGAATGGATCAGAGACTATATTATGTAACCTTGTACATGTCAATAAAAAAAAATGTCGGGTGTAAAAATACGGATGAAAACACATAAATTGACGCTACTTTGTAGGAATAATGACATTCTTTTCTTAAAGACGTAACATCCGATCAGCCTGATCGGGAGACTTGCGCATTGAAATGACATTGTTTATAGTAACGTGGGCTGGGAGTTACTGATAAACAACCGCTGATAATGGTAAACATATGCACACTATCATGGATGAGGACTCTTGCGTGAATATATAAACACAACATCAAACATATAAAATTAGATTTCTAAATTTTGATACTTAAAAAGTTACGTCTTTAAGAAAGGATAAATACAGCAAGCAAGCTTGTTATACATTTAAATTTCACCCCGAGATCAAAATATTACTAAAACTAGGATGTCAACAAACAACATGCATAACCAACAAAACACGTCACGCTATCAAAAAAAAATATCGTTAACTAATGAAATAGAAAATTGAAGTACAACTTTTAAAATATTTTATTGAATAAAAATACAATAATGAATGGAGTATGTGATCTGAGCTCTTCCTATCCAAAAATATGTAGAAGAATTTTCGATTATTAGCATCGTGTTATCGGTTTTCGTGCTATTATCGATTTTCAGATATAGCGATTAACAGTGTTAACCCTTCATTCATATGACGATTGGAATTTTCAAAGAATGCCCAGTTAAATATTTCTTTGTACATAAGATTGTTTTTAAAGCCATTCTTGTATTTTAATATACTCTCGATTATCTGGCAACTTTTGCTGTCAGTAAAATGGCGTCATCTGTTTTCGTATGAAGTAAAAACAGGGCCGATATACGGGATGGAAACGAATGTAAAATCCGGAAATGGCTGGTTTTAAAATTTCATGGTTCTGGTCATCTACCAAATCATATTACATCTAAATAAAATAACAGAATATTTGAAAATGACCACTTTCAAAATTGTGTTTACTTTTGATGTTTTTTTTAGTGCTGAAACCACAATGCACTGCAAAGTGACATGTATTTTATATAAGAAACAGGCACATTTCAGTCAGCTCTTTTGTTTACAAGTACGATCAGTGACCCCATGAGAGTTACATGACAGAAAGAGCCGGTGCCTGAGAGGCAGGCGACATAGTTCAATTTTATATAGCCCTTCTGGATTTTTTTCCAGCTACTTTATAAATGAAGTAAATTTTTAGCATTACAAAAAGTACGGTTCAGTAGGTAGGTTCACTGTTTTTGGTACTTGCGTCTTTAAAAGCAAACTTTAACATCTTTTATGAATTTATTACACAATCTCTTTTTGCAGATTTACGTTTTGTTTCTATATACTTATGGCAAAACAAACGAATCGGAGAAAACAATCCGTCTTTAATGAGACACATTTACAAAAGATTTTTTTCGAAAATTGAAGAACTACGAAATTATGTGAAAAAAAAAGAACAGACATCGGAACAATGCCATGAATTCGTAAAAAAATTAAAATAGGCCTATGCTACGGAGCAAAATTGTTTTAATGCTATTATTTATAAGATCGCACTTTGTAATCGATCGTTCATGCACTACAATAAAGCTACACATAAGCTCTGCTTCTTAGTTAAAAGCACAGAAAGTTACAGGGTAGGAAGCCATAAAATTGAGAGGATTATGTAAACATATAATTTGTAATAGTTTTCATTTGACAATTACAGACGATGCGTATTATAAATACTTTTAAAGTACATTATACAAAACTTCAGGGTACATCTCTTACGTAATATAATAATTTGTTTATGGAAATACAATATTCTTACTTGCCAACAGTAAACAGATTAATCTGTTTTCATAACGGTTATTTCTGATTTGAACAAAGCGTAACATATAATATGTCTGCGTAAAGAAAACATTTTTTGTTTATTTTAATAACGTCTTTCGAACTGGCGGACACTTCTGATTAATCTCAGAATAGTCATAAAAAATATGATTGTTGTTTTTATAAGAAGAAATTGCATATGAATGTTTTTTGTCTATTTTGCTTTTTGGGATTTGCAAAGAAGAATGTTCTACCCTGCTCTGTTCACCCCGCTTTACTTCATAATTTTGGTTGTTGCTATATCATTCTGATGATGCACAAAAAAAATCAAGATAAAAATGAACAATCCAATATAACTTACGATCAATGTTAATCTTAAGATTTTTTTGTGAAAATAGCCCCAGAATCATTGCTGCATCAGGCGCGGATCCAGCAGTTTTGAAAACGGGGACCCAGGCTCTTGTTTGCCAATTTTACCCAATTGATACACGAATTTTACTAAACTGTCGAACACCCTCTTGATCCGCCAGTGTGCACTAATATGCACCCATTCCTCATGTATACTTGATCACCTATTAGAACCTTTAAAATGTGTATTGCATCTCATATTCTAGTCACGGGTACCGTTAAATGGTCACAAAATGTGTATTGCGTTTCTGATTATTGCCAAAGATTGTGACACATGTATTCATGTATTCGGTCAGAGTCCTGTCGACCGGATGTAAGATGACACTTGTATATTCTGCCTGGCAATATTAGGTACCCTGCTGAGTGAACCGGTAATAAATAAATAAATAAATAAATAAATAAGCTTTATTTAGAGTCGGCATGGTTAAAACAACATACAACATAAGCTCAGTTGAGCTTTTAACCGACATACACAGACACATAATAAATAACAAATAACAAGCATGCAACATACAGCTAAAATACAAGACTAAGTAAGCACTACATGTAAAATACTAACAGTTATAAGATAAGCAAAAAAGCAGATTAAAAACTGATGTTATAAGCTAAGCATACCAAGAGCTAATGTAGCAAACTATGAACAACTAAAAGCTGATATTATGAGCAAAGCATAAAAATTTTATAAGCACAATAAATAAAAACTGGATATGACCTAGATGGTAGAAATTTAAACAAATTTAAAAGTCAGCACAAGCTGAACATTTACATACATTTCCATTCCAAGATTTTAAAATATTCTTAAACTGATTAAAATTGGAAATTTTTCTAAAATCATCAGGTAGGTCATTCCATAAAACAGCTGCTGCATATTTAAAACTATTCTTACCGTAGGTAGATGTTCGTACCCTAGGTATATCTACAATATTGGAATATCTAAAATTATATTTACAATCTTTAAAAACAACTAAATCATGTAAACAAGATGGTGAAAGTTTGTTTAAAATCTTAAAACATTCAATAGCCATGGTACGCATTCTTCTAACTTTCAGAGATGGAACTTTAGCTTTTTCTAATAACTCATCATATGTGCTCTCATAGTCCTCGTATATAAATCGTAAAGCCCTCGCCTGGATTTTTTCTAATTTAGAGGTATTACTTTTATTGCAAAAATGCCACGCCAAAGGACAAAAATTAAAATTAGACAAAATGAAAGTATGAAAAATTGTTAATTTATTTAATTTTGAAAGGAAACAACCAATGCGCTTTAAAACATTCAACTGTTGAGAAGCTTTACGACATATATTTTTAATATGATAATTGAAATTAAGTTGGTAATCAATATCTATTCCTAGTAATTTTACCACTTCATCACAAGTAATTTCAACTGAATCTATTTTAAATACTGGTGTCTTGGCATGTGTCTTATTGCCAACTGCAATGGCTTGAAACTTATCTGGATTAGCCTGCATACAATTGAATTTGAACCAGTTTATCAATACTGAGCTTTCTTTTTCAAGTATATCAATTAATTTCTCATAATTATCATTTACATAAGACAAGGTGTTATCATCAGCATAATTATACAATGTACCATATTCAATAAAATAAAAGATGTCGTTAATAAAAATTTAAATAACAAGGGGCCAAGTATAGAGCCTTGAGGTACCCCTTTTTGTATATCAGCCCAACTGCTGAGATCTCCCTGAAGTTTGATTTGTTGCTTACGACCAGTTAAATAATTTCTAAGTAATTCCACAGATTTTGGAGATAGGCCGTATGCAGACAGCTTACAAAGGAGAATGTCATGTGGCAGACAGTCAAAAGCCTTCGAAAGATCCATAAGAATTGCTGCCACATACTGATTTTTATCTAGAGCTGTTTTCCAATCTTCAAGGAGTCTCAGCAAAGTTGTCTGACAACCATGACCCTTTCTAAAAGCGCATAAAAAAGTATGAAAAATATTTTCAAATAAATCAGTTAGTTGGTCAGATAAAACCATTTCATAAACTTTAGAAATTGTGGGTAAGATGCTAACTGGCCGGTAGTTCTTTTTGTCTAAAGGGTCATTTTTTTTATGTAGTGGAACAACCTGAGCTTCTTTTAACCTGGTTGGAAAAACACTGGTTTTGATAGTGTTATTAACAAGTGTTGTTATATGCTTGTTAAGTACAGGTGCACCAGCACGTAAAAGTTTAGATGAGATCTGATCTACACCAGTAGCTTTCTTGATGTTTATTTTGCTAACCAGTTTGTTTATAGTGTCAACATCTGTAGGTTTAAAATCAAACAGTGTATTATGTTGTGTATTGTTCTTAATTTTCAATATACTAGGGTGACTATTTCCATCAAAAATAACATCTTTGCCAATGTCATTTGCAACATTTACAAAAAAGGTGTTAAAGGTATCACATATATCTTTAGTGTTGTTCACAATCTTATCATTTTCTACTAGAACAATTTTCTGTTGACAACCTGTAGATTTTTTTGATAGAAATGGTTTGACTGTGGTGTAAAAATGTTTAGATTTTTGTCCACCAGTACATCTTTCTTGAAAATATGTGTTGATAGATTTTCTTTTTAGTTTGGTAACAAGATTTCTTTGTTTTCTGTATGCTTCCCAGGTTTTATTTGTTTTGTATTTCTCAAATTTCGATCGTAGCATTTGTTTTTTGTATATGGCTTTTCTCAGCTCTCTGTTCATATACGGTACTGAGTTTTTTCGAGGGTATCTATATTTTATGGGTGCATGATGATCAATGACCTGCGAGACTTTAGTTTCAAAATCATTATACATAGTGTTTATATCATCTACACACTCACTAGAATCATGTAGATAAACAGTATTATCTAGATCACTAATATATTTATTAACATCAAAATCTTTAAAACTTCTATATTGTATCTTGCTGTTTACACAATTTGGTGTATTACCTTTAATAAATGTCGATATCATATGATGACAATCACTGACTCCAGTATTAAAATTAAGTGTCTTAAAACAAAAATTGTTTTTATTAGTAAGTATAACATCTACTAATGATGGTTCATATCCTTTCATAAAACATGTAGGATTTTTAACAATATTTCTTAAATCAAAAATATCACATAAATCATCAAGTACCTGCGATTTATCAGGAGTCAAAATATCATAGTTAAGATCACCAATAACCATGTAATTTTCTATAAATTTAGAACCTTTATCTAATAAAATGTTCATATGGTTAGTGAAAATATCATTAGCCATTGATGGAGGTCTATAAATAGCATATATTAACCATTTGGTTTTATCAAGAGTAACTTCATACACAATATAAAAACCGGTGTGAATGTACCTGTCGTTTTCAGAATGAAAATAAAAGTAAGTAAACCCGCCTTTCACTTCTTATTTCAGGAATTATTTGCCTTAATTTATTGAAGAATAAAATATTTCAAATTAAAATATGGTCTCTCGCTTTACGCGTTTACATAGGGATATGATTATTTGTTTTATATCATAAACAAAAATATTTATTGTTCATTAAAGTGCCTCATTACAATAATCAGAACTTTTAAAGCACAATAACTTTGAGGCTGTACATACACAATCCTGTGCTATAAAACAAAGCATAAATAGCTTAATAGAGACCGATAGTTTAATATATACTTAATTCATTTTTTAGTAAATAGTCTCAGCATAGGTAATACAAGGTTAATGTGTTTCTCGCATGATAATCAAAAACAAGTAATAGTGAAGTGACAACAGTATACGTATTCTGTACGTGTATCACACTTTGCTAATATTTTAATACATTTTAAGTCACATTTCTTAATAAACATCGCATTAAGTTCAAATACGACATGAAAATCAAATACGCAACAATTGATGGATTATTGTGTATTGAATACACTAAATTTATTAAGGGCCAGACTAGTATGACATAAATAATAATAATAAATAAATAAATAAATACGTATAGATACACGATAATATAATACTATAGATCGTCATATTCAATGAGCTAGTGACGACTACAGTATTACGTAATCTCTCTACTCGGCGGGTGATTTAGATGACCGTGCGATTTAACTGGTAAAATGCAAATTCAAAAGGAAAAACGCTAAAATACCACGACAATGCAAATTTAAAAGGAAAAACGCTAAAATCCCACGACAATGAAAATTTAAAAGGAAAAACGCAAATATAAAAGGAAAAACGCTAAAATACCACGACAATGCAAATTTAAAAGGAAAAACGCAAATATAAAAGGAAAAACGCTAAAATCCCACGACAATGCAAATTTAAAAGGAAAAACGCAAATTTAAAAGGAAAAACGCAAATATAAAAGGAAAAACGCTAAAATGCCACGACAATGCAAATTTAAAAGAAAAAACGCTAAAATCCCACGACAATGCAAATTTAAAAGGAAAAACGCAAATATAAAAGGAAAAACGCTAAAATGCCACGACAATGCAAATTTAAAAGGTAAAACGCAAATATAACAAAATAATTCGCTAATTTAACTGGTAAACGCTAATATAACTGGTAATCTTTAATTATTTGCATTTTACCGGGCATATTTGCATTTTCTATTTCCTAGTGTAAGTCCTACGTGTATCATTATTTATCTTGTCAAATAAAACCCAAAAAATTATAATACGTAAAAATAACGTGCATATTTGTAATAATATTTGTAATAATATTTGTCAACCACAAATATATAAAAATATGGAAACTCATGCGATTCACGTATGAAGTGTTTGTCTTTTTTCTTTTCGAAGAAATTTGCGGTTGGGAATTCGAAGAAAGACCGATTTAGAACAAAAATTTCCATTGCATAGATGGCTATATAAAGAGTTGAAGGAGACCGATTTAGAACAAAAATTTCCATTGCATAAATGGCTATATAAAGAGTTGAAGGAGACCGATTTAGAACAAAAATTTCCATTGCATAGATGGCTATATAAAGAGTTGAAGGAGACCGATTTAGAACAAAAATTTCCATTGCATAAATGGCTATATAAAGAGTTGAAGGAGACCGATTTAGAACAAAAATTTCCATTGCATAGATGGCTATATAAAGAGTTGAAGGAGTCCGATTTAGAACAAAAATTTCCATTGCATAGATGGCTATATAAAGAGTTGAAGGAGATTAGGTTTAAACCCTCACATTACATTACATAGGTTTATAACTTGACATCAGAGGCATCAGGTATGTACACATCTATGTGGTTATTTAAATCGAAAGATTGAAATGTTTGATAAACTGGCGTAATTTTTACCTAATGTTAGTTAATTTGGCTTGACATTTCTATTTAGGGAACGACCACTTTACTTTTGTTACCAAATTTTATAGAAAAAAAGAGTATATTGACCTGAAAGATGAGAAAAAATAATAAATCATCTGAGTCTACACTTTTCAACAAGAAATTTTGGTAAAATTTGAAGAATTTTTGTAGTGTAAAAAATAATAATCAGATTTTTGACGTGTTGTGTCATAAAAATGTCTGGCGCGACAGAGACAAGTTAAATGGTGAGTCCCTTAACATGTAATCATCATAGACATAGTTTGACTGTAAAATCATTTGAGAGGAAGGTATGGTCTAGCGGTTAAAGTCTTTAACCTATGACCACAATTATAATACCAATGACGTAGGTCCCGGCCCCCGTATCCACTTCACGTGTTACAGTATTATAATACCAATGACGTAGGTCCCGGCCCCCGTATCCACTTCACGTGTTACAGTATTATAATACAGTGGCGTAGCTTGGGTCTTTTTTCTAGTGAGATAATTCGCCGAGCGCATTTCTTACGTGAACATTAGTACTATAGGGGAAAAGAGTGTATTTAACTCTTATAAAAAGATTTCGATGCTACATTTTTGTAACTGAAAAAAAAATGCACTCTGAAGCAGAATTTTGTTCTGGGAAATTTGTCAACCCCTTATGACCAATAATAAAAATCTGGGTAAAAGGGTAAAAAATCAAAACCATAATGTACAATACACAGGAACACAACAAATTCATTTATACCTTTAGACAGTAATATAAAATTTTAAACAAAAAAACAGAAAAAGAACAAGTAATAATTAAAAAAAACCTTGTATTAATGAACAAATGGACTATCTGTGTGTATAGACACCTTTTCAAGTAACATAGTTGGTACTTCATATCTTTGAAAGGGGAGTTTATTCAAAATAAATCCCAAAACGGCTAATGATTAAAAAAAAAATAATAATAATAAATTTATGTTTGTAATAAACAATCCAAAGGGAAGATATTTGTGATTATTTTCCAAACTTTTCCAACAAAAAATATTCTTTATCTGTATGATATATCCAGTTTAAAGAAAGAAAAAACTTAACTGACATTCCCTACAATATTTAACTCAGTAGTCCGTTAGGGGTTTTCGTGGACGTGATCGTTTGGTAGTTGGATTTACAACTATCTATGCAATCAGTACCTATCAACACTAATGTTATGAGTTCGAATCTCGCCCAGGCGATACAACATTATGTGATAAATTTTGCCAGCGACTTGTGACAGGTACGTGGTTTTCTCTGTGCACTCCGTTTTCCTCCACCAATTAAACTGACCCCAACGATATAACTGAAATTTGTTGAAAGTGGTGTTAAGCACCAAACCCAGTAGTCCGTACGTTTCCAATCGTGTAGTTTACATTTTATCTATGCTTTTTTTTATTGTATAGGAGTTAGAACGCTGGGTTTTATGCAAATTCCGATTTTTTCGTAGCATTTCTGAAATTGTAATTCAAATCGTTTGACTGTTCATTTCAATAACATGCAGCTAACTTAAGTTATAAATAACGTTTTTACCTGCATTAGAATGGAATAAACCCACAAAAAAATAATGTGGCATATATACTACAATGAAATAAATTTGATATTTGGGATAGTATAGTGGTGCGTGAATAGGTCAACAGATAAGAAAAGTTTGTTTGTAGATGCCAAAAGAGTTATCGGAAGTCATAAATGGAAGACAGGCAGGCAATGCAATGGCCAATCGAAAAAGGAAAAAATGATAAACAGTGGTCTAATAAAAACTACACAGAAAACTGAAGATTTAGCAGCACGAATCCCACTTAAAACCCGGACGGAATTCTGTCGGTGACAATTTGAGTCTTTAGTTTTACATTGTATGGCAGTTTCAGGCTTTGTACCATGATCCGCCAGTCTGATTGTACAAACTATTTGAGTGCTACCAAAATCTGTGGAAAATAATTTAAAATAGTAAGAAACAGCGAATTTTCTTTATTTAACTATTTATCATGCTATTCATAATACATCTGCTCAAAATCTTTCCAAAATAAATGCTATGATTAATCCGCTTGTTGTCGAATCTTTAACAGTTAATAACACTACACAAAGAAGGAATATATTATATGTATAATTTTGTACCAACTAATTTTAAAGAGTGTGATTTAGATTTGAAGATTACTTAAATATAGATAGACCTAACATCATGTACACCTAATATAGGCTACACCAACGTATATGCCGATATGGCTTGTAAACGTCCGTTGTATTTCTTAATATGTTCATAATAAAACTCTTTTCATATGACTTTAAGACTTATACTTTTATTTTACATATACTCGTCAACTAAATCTATACTTCTAACTGTTAACAAGTAATACCACCCCGCGCTGTACTAGTTAAACCTTCAATGTTTGCACTGTCCAAGTTTGTGCCGTCATTAGGTTAACGTTAGATACAAGCGTCTTTGTGATTCAAGCGCATATGTAACCACTTATGGAACAGCAGCGTCACCAAACGGGAGAAGCGGTGAATGATCCCTATTATAATTAACCCGAATAATCCAGTCGTTATATTACTCTCCCGCTAGTCGCTGCATTAACGCCTGGATGCATTCATTGAAAAAATCCGTCAAACCGGAAATAGTAAATCGCTATGACTTATGAGTATTACGACATAAAATAGGAGGAGCTAAAGTGTTTGTAAATAATGTCCAATGGAGCGATCAGATGATGTAATGTTGTATGCAATACACATATCCGGATAAATACAACCAAACATGAAATAAAACATAAATGAATAATTACTATTTTTTAAATATTAAGACATAATGATTTTTATTTCAAAGTTGGAAAGTAAATAAAAGCTTGAATTGAATTCACTCTTATAATGATTTTTTAATTTCAATTAAAATAAAGATTTAAAAAAAATGTATTTTATGATACTGATGGCTGATTAAAATTGTTTGTCATGCATTAGCTGTCAGTTGTAATATACAGGATGTAACCAATATACAGGAAGAGCTCCTACTGTGAAGCCATCTATTTTGAGATGCCATTCAATGAAAATAACAACCTGACCATATTGTTACATAATAAGAATAAGAATTAGTTAAGAAATTAAAATTGATAGAAGGCAAGGATTTATATAATTAATACATTAAGTCACATTTCATTTATTTTGGCTAACTTGGGTCAGTTATCAGTTAAAAATCATTTTAATTTATGAAATAATCAACTTTCTGTTTACATATTTATTTTCAATAAAATTTCTTTATTATTTCATCCCATTTTCCTTAATCTAACTTGTGCATATCCATATTTATACAATCTTATGCTAACGGCAAATTACGTGTATCGACCCTATTATCCACAATAAATTCACTTTTATTGTCGCACATACATTACAAAAATACATGTTAGATGTGTATTGCGACATTTTAGCAAATTTAGATTAAAACATAAAAACTTCAAAAAATGATTACACAGTGTTTTATTTTTTTAAATCTTTAAAGATTTGTGAATCTATGGCAATTTAAATCATAATTATGAGAATAAAGGTGTATTTGTTTTCTAAATATGCAAAGGCACGTGCACAATCATTCTCCGTGTTTGTTTCGTCAATATTTACAAACGGAAGTAAAGGGATTCACTAATGCGCATACGCGCTAATATCTGACATTTGATTGGTCGGCTGTACCAGCCAGCAGACTGACGGATTTTTACCACTAAGAGCGTTCAAGCCCTCGTCCAGCGAAAGTGCCGATAGAGGGCGCAGTATTATTCAAGTTATATTATAATGGGGTTTTTTTATTCATGGCAGAGTCATGATTTTTGACTGTCGTCTGACTCGATTGTCATTATGAGGTAACCCACTGTAGACTAGTTTAATTTTACCTGGTGCTGTCCTAGTGTCCGTGGACTCTGTAGTCTTCCTTTTTTAATTAGGAACTTTTCCATTTCCACTTTCAAACTTTGGCACACGGCAACAAACTATTCTAAATTATGCAACATGACGGAGCCAAAAGTTTCCGTAAACGATTTCAATTAATGATGTAGAATATATTTTTATTAAGAACTTTGACAAAGGTTTTTAATTCTCGTATTTTAATCAACTTTTATAATATTAATCACATTAATTTTTTTTCTGCAAAAAAATCTAGTGAGGCAGTTGCCTCATTGCCTCAATGGAAGCTACGCCACTGATAATACCAATGACGTAGGTCCCGGCCCCCGTATCCACTTAACACGTGTTACAGTAGTATAATACCAATGACGTAGGTCCCGGTCCCCGTATCCACTTCACGTGTTACAGTTCCACCAATATTTCAGTTATATGTTGGCGATCAATTGTATTGGTTGAGGCAAACCGGAGTATTCGGAGAAAATCACCGACTTATTGAAAGTCAATAAAAAACAAACTTATCACATGAAGTTGTATCGAGGACGTCTCATCATGGGCGGGAATCAAACTCACAACTTAAGCCACTAATTAAGAAAGTAAATGCAATAAGCATGCACAATTTTTTTTAATATGTTGGAATGTACATTATATCCAAGATAATTAACCAAGGTGGTGTTATTGCTAATGGGCTATGCTCCAGTGGTAACGATCGTGGGTTCTATTTCAGATCGAATGAAACCTAAAATATATTTGCTGCTTTTCCGGTAAGTATTTATCATTAAGGAATGAAAGCAAAGACTGTTTGGTCTGATGTTATCAAGATATAACACGCACGTCTACTTGCGGGCTGACACTGTTCTCCCGGTAAGCTAGTACTTTAAAAGCCCATTTCGGTGTGTTGATCTTCTAAAATGCAGATATAATTACCATCTCGTCAAAAAGTAACTTGTTCTCGCCAAGATGTAGCTGAGATGTTGCTGACTTGGCGCTAAACAACAATCAATCGCTCACTCGCTATCGCTCACAAAAATGACGACTAACATTTTTTTTATATTTCTTTTGCAGATACAAAGACAAAGTTATACTACGACAAGAAAAAATGAAATCAACACAAATAAAGTTGGCTTTCTTCATATTTACCTTCATTGCCATTGTAAGTATAACTTAATTATCTTTGTTTCGTCAGTGTTAGGGATTATGATGTTTAACGCCACTTTCAGCAATATTTAAGTTATATCAGTTTTATTGGTGGAGGAAAGTGGAGTACCCGGAGAAAACCACCGACCTACAGCAAGTTACTGACAAACTTTATAACATAATGTTGTATCGAGTTGTTTCGCCAGAGACTATCTTTGTTGTGACTTCTAGTTTCGAATATATAGACAATATTGTACATTGTCGGCAATTATAACAGGACCAAAAGTGAGCCTCTATACACAACAATGTATGTATATTATTATTCATGTTGCAATGTCATGAAATATCAGAACCACATCGGTGGTGTAATGGTTAGCGTGATCGCCTCGAGTGTGGTAGATCGTGGTTCATTGGTGGTGTAATGGTTAACGTGATCGCCTCGAGTGTGGTAGATCGTGGGGTCATCGGTGGTGTAATGGTTAGCGTGATCGCCTCGAGTGTGGTTGATCGTGGGGTTCATCGGTGGTGTAATGATTAACGTGATCGCCTCGAGTGTGGTAGATCGTGGAGTTCATCGGTGGTGTAATGGTTAGCGTGATCGCCTCGAGTGTGGTAGATCGTGGGGTTCATCGGTGGTGTAATGGTTAACGTGATCGCCTCGAGTGTAGTAGGTCGTGGGTTCATCGGTGGTGTAATGGTTAACGTGATCGCCTCGAGTGTAGTAGGTCGTCGGTTCATCGGTGGTGTAATGGTTAGCGTGATCGCCTCGAGTGTAGTAGGTCGTGGGTTCATCGGTAGTGTAATGGTTAACGTGATCGCCTCGAATGTAGTAGGTCGTGGGTTCATCGGTGGTGTAATGGTTAGCGTGATCGCCTCGAGTGTAGTAGGTCGTGGGTTCATCGGTGGTGTAATGGTTAGCGTGATCGCCTCGAGTGTGGTAGATCGTGGGTTCATCGGTGGTGTAATGGTTAACGTGATCGCCTCGAGTGTAGTAGGTCGTGGGTTCATCGGTGGTGTAATGGTTAACGTGATCGCCTCTAGTGTGGTAGATCGATCGTGGGGTTCATCGGTGGTGTAATGGTTAGCGTGATCGCCTCGAGTGTGGTAGATCGTGGGTTCATCGGTGGTGTAATGGTTAACGTGATCGCCTCGAGTGTAGTAGGTCGTGGGTTCATCGGTGGTGTAATGGTTAACGTGATCGCCTCGAGTGTAGTAGGTCGTGGGTTCATCGGTGGTGTAATGGTTAGCGTGATCGCCTCGAGTGTAGTAGGTCGTGGGTTCATCGGCGGTGTAATGGTTAACGTGATCGCCTCGAGTGTAGTAGGTCGTGGGTTCATCGGTGGTGTAATGGTTAACGTGATCGCCTCGAGTGTAGTAGGTCGTGGGTTCATCGGTGGTGTAATGGTTAACGTGATCGCCTCGAGTGTAGTAGGTCGTGGGTTCATCGGCGGTGTAATGGTTAACGTGATCGCCTCGAGTGTAGTAGGTCGTGGGTTCATCGGTGGTGTAATGGTTAGCGTGATCGCCTCGAGTGTAGTAGGTCGTGGATTCATCGGTGGTGTAATGGTTAGCGTGATCGCCTCGAGTGTAGTAGGTCTTGGGTTCATCGGTGGTGTAATGGTTAGCGTGATTGCCTCGAGTGTAGTAGGTCGTGGGTTCATCGGTGGTGTAATGGTTAGCGTGATCGCCTCGAGTGTAGTAGGTGGTGGGTTCATCGGTGGTGTAATGGCTAACGTGATCGCCTCGAGAGTAGTAGGTCGTGGGTTCATCGGTGGTGTAATGGTTAGCGTGATCGCCTCGAGTGTAGTAGGTCGTGGGTTCATCGGTGGTGTAATGGTTAGCGTGATCGCCTCGAGTGTAGTAGGTCGTGGGTTCATCGGTGGTGTAATGGTTAGCGTGATCGCCTCGAGTGTAGTAGATCGTGGGTTCATCGGTGGTGTAATGGTTAGCGTGATCGCCTCGAGTGTAGTAGGTCGTGGGTTCATCGGTGGTGTAATGGTTAGCGTGATCGCCTCGAGTGTAGTAGATCGTGGGTTCATCGGTGGTGTAATGGTTAGCGTGATCGCCTCGAGTGTGGTAGGTCGTGGGGTTCGAACCCATGTCAGGTCAAAGCAAAGGCTATAAAATTGATATACATGTATGTTGCTTCTCCGCTGAACTTACAACATTAAGGAGCAAAAGCAAAGACTTGTTGGCTCGAATTCTGATAATTTGACCAGATGGGACGACATGTTTACCCGCGGACTGTTGTTTCAGTGATCTAGCACTATCAAAGCCAAAGTAAAGGTGTTGGTCTAGTACACAACACTCCATAATTTCATCGAATATAAGTTGTTCTCTCCATGATATAGCTGAAACATTTCTCATTATCCTTGTTATATATAATATTTTGTCTTTCAGCAATTGTGTTCAAATAATCCGCCATTAGCAGAAGGTATTTTGTTAAAGCCAGTGTGTGCTGGATGCGCAGGGATATGTGAACGTAAAGTTCCTGGACAATGCCGATGTGTAGTTGATCAGGCGTGTATGAGAAAAAGAGAATTTTAAAAAAGCCGATATAAATTTGATCAGGCGTGTATGAGAAACAGAGGACGTTAACCTAATACATTATTTGTACATAGACTTTTATATGAAATTTATTTATTTTTGTAGAATAAAATGCTAAAGCTTATTATCATTTTTCTTACATTTAATTAGAATATCCTCATTGGATGAAAACAAACGAAGTGGTTTTTTTTTTTGCTTTTTCTACACAAATTGACAATTCCATTTTCCCCCGCATTAGATATTAGATGAAAAAAACAAAGTTATAGTATTAGCCTGTTATTTAAAAATAAATGTGGAAGTGAACTTCAGACTGGTAATGTGTGTTGTGGTTGTTGACATAGCCTATAGGCATAGAAATGATGCGAAAAAATATGAGCTGCAGGCTCTAGGGGTGTTGTATTGTCCAGTAAATGGTTTGATTCACCAGTAAATGGGTTGATTCATACAAGATTGTTACTATGGAAAAAAGTAATTAAAACAGCATGACCTTCATCTTAGGTAGATATTCAGATTTCTTAACCCTAGACAAGTTGTTTTCCACGAGAGCCCTCGGTTAGACAACCTCTCTTTGAGTTGACAAATCTGAATGTCTACCTCAGATGAAGGCCATAATTATTGTATATTGATTACTTATACCGGTATTCAGACAAACTCCTTTTTATAGATCTTGTTGTTTGTTCAATAATAACTTGTCTATGGTCTATTCTATTCAATGATGTGTGTTTACGGCTCAAAGTTTCCGGCTGAGAACGTTACAACTACCAAATCGATCTTTAAAAATGGCATTGAAAATTTTGGTGAATGAGAAATAAATCTTAAATCTTAACAGTCGGGCACAACGATATATGTTTACGCATTAAATTGTAAATTCGCAGGTTCTTGAGTTGTAGAGTTAGGGTTATGGTGTTTAACGCCACTTTCAACAACAATTCAGTTACATCGTGGCGGCAAGTTTTATTGGTGGAGGAAACCGAAGTACTAGGAGAAAACCACAGACCTGGCCCAAGTCACTGATAAGCTTGATCACATAAAGTAATAGCTTGCATTTAAATATTTAGAGATTTTAGGTAGTAAGAGCAACAAGCTTCCTTGCTTGGAGTCGGGATAATGTGTCGAGTTGAGAGACATGTCAGTCTGTGGGCTTGTACTATGAAAATCCAACCAAGCGTGTTCAAGTTAGGTACATGATCTCGCCATGATATAGCTGAAACATGGCTCACCTTCACAGCATCTGAGTGCACCTACGTTTATTGTGGGGTTCATGTTTAACAATCTTTAATTTGCTATGTAGTGTATTGTAGATCCCTACTTGTTCTTTTATCCATTTTATTTTGGCTATTGTATTATGAAAAGAATGCTTAACAGTGATGGTCATCAATTCTACCAATATCAACAAAACGAACAACCACCTCTCATCTATTGACTGCTCCTCTTCGATCTGTGACCTCTGATTACCCCCCTTGGAATCTTCAAACTTTGCTTAGCGCTTACCAAAATCCCCTCGCTCACTATAACTAGACATGTAATTATGCTCATCATTGGTAATGTTGTGAGTTTGATTCTCACCTGTAGGTAGCAAGGTGTACTCGATACAAGTTCATGTAAATTACAGTAATAAAGTGTGATAATTATTTGCGTCAGGTCGATGGTTTTCTCCATGGGTCTAAGTTTTAACAAAAACTTACCAATACGATAAACACGTAACCATGGCCGTAGCGCAATGGAGGCAAATGAGGCAAATGCCTCACTTTTGAAACGGCAAGTGTAACCTTTTGAAAGCAAATAAAATCTTTGTTTTTCAAAATTTGTCTAAATTCACCTCCTTTGCCTCACTTTATTCAGACCCGTCCTACGGCCGTGGTAACTGTAATATTGTTGAAAGTGGCGTCCAAGAGCAATAATCCATATAATTATTTATTTTGTACACTCGAATGATTGCTGATAGGAAATTAAGTTTTCATAATAATTTGCAGCATTCTGTATGTTTTCATGTATTTATATATCCTGATACTGAGGGGCCGTGATCTGGACCAGATTACCCTATAGACTGCAGCCTAGGGCACCTCAAGATCCTGCTAAAATACTTTCAAATCATTATTCTAGTTTATTTAAAGAAAGAATTTGCAATAAATTTACTTCAAGCTATGTCACGAGTAAAAAATATTAAAGACTAGTGCAGGTGGTTTATGGTGTAGCTCCGTCTGAGGGGAGAGGGGTGGCACAATTGCGTTAGCCTCGAGGTCACAAAAGGTCATGACCCGGCCCTGGTCGTGTTCGTATGGTTGTTGGATTTACAACTACCTGTACAATCAGTGCCTATCACCGCTAAAGTTGTGAGTTCGAATCACACCCAGGCGATGTGTACTCGATACAACATTATGTAATAAAGTTACGACAGGTCGGTGGTTTTCTCCGGTTTTCTCCACCAATAAAACTGACTGCCACGATATAACTGAAATATTGTTGAAAGTGGCGTTAAACACCATTAACGTAAAAACCTTATATGTTCCCGATGTAATGAAATATTAGTAACATCGAAAGACGATTACAAGTTTCAACAATATAGATTATAGTTTTTAAATTCCAGTAGGAATGTATTTTTGCAATGACAGAAATACACTTTCCGATCCGGAACTCTGTGTATTTACATCCATATAAAAACATTACGTATTAAATTTATGAGATAAATAATTGACAGTAAAATAGCATTTCTGTCTGGTATCAAAATGTTTCAAAATATATGTTTTAGACACTTTCTATTTTAAACTGTAAAAAAAGGGGGGGGGGGGGGGGGGGGGGGGGGGGGAGTGGAAGAGTCGAGATGGGAAGAAAAAAAAATTGCAAAACAAGATTAAATTTCTAGTATTTGTTTCCTATGACTGTACACGTAAGTATGCTTTTTGGCCAATCCTTTAATATAGTTTCAATATTTTAAAATTATACAAATATAGGACAAATAAATTACATCTGAGCTGATCGGTTCCGTTATAGGTGTATTGCCACTAAACATGGGTAACAGTCGAAAGTAGTACGTAAACACAAAATGGATTCCTACATTGTTGGATAAAAAATAAACCTAATTAGATACTGCAAAATACTGAATGTCAGCAGACACCTACATATTTCAGGATAATATTAAGCCCATATTTGATGTCCTTGTGGTTTTAAATAGAAAATTGATTGCATTGGAAAGAAACCACCTGAATTTGTGTTAAATCGAAAGTGAAAGTAGGATTTTTGACGGTAGACATCTTCGGACTGTCTGTTTTTTCTTATATGCTATTAAATACATGTTGATTTTCGGAGTTAAGCTTCCAATTAGGTACCCCTTCCATGAGATATGAGTGTCACTTAGATTAAACTTAAGATGAATCCTGTATGAAAGCTCAATTATTTTTTTATTTAACATATGGAAAATTCTTTAGTGGTATTCTCCTATAGACCCAATCGCATGATAAATTTTCACACTATCCCCGCCTTTACGCAATGGAGAATACACTCCAACCTTAGATTCTTAAAATATTCTCTTACATAATACATTTCCATCTGCAAAAATGTTTTCATTTTATGTTTTTACACTTTTAATGTTTAGAAAGCCAAATAAGACAACAATTAACAAAAATAAAACGAATGTTCACCTATGGTCCGTCTGATTTGTAATAACGTCATAGAAATATATTATTTGGGGTTATCCCATGTAGCTATATATAGCTGTAAGGTAGCTATAGGGGGACTGGTGTTACTTCCCTTGCATTATATGTCAGTGGCGGATTTAGAGGGGGCGCGCGGGGCGTGCGCCCCCCCCCCTAAAATTCGCAAAGCATATGTTATACAACGTTAATTAAGCAGTTCAATAAATAACTTTTTCATGAATGGTTAACTCGTGACCTGTAGTAAAATATTCTTGCACATTGTAAATACACGTTGGATGTGTTCGCTAATTCATATATGTATTCGCCGTCAGTAGTTCAAAGATTATTCCATTCTGATTGGTTCCGAGGTACCAGACATCAACTATTTTCTCACGCTAATTAAACATTATTTCTGCAGTCAATTTTAAAACTACATGTACACGTGCTATTTAGAAATTATAAAATGGACGAAAATTCTAGGCCAAGAAAACAAGCAAGATTGGATACATTTCTGATTCCTCGACGAGACGAGAAAAGTCAAAGGTAAACTACAAAGTAAATTCAATCAATACTTCGAATAATTAATCTAACAATTGATCTCATTTATAAAACATACAACGAAAACCTACAACGAGAGAATCAGATGATGAGACTGAGACAGTGTGTAGAAACTCGAGGGTCCCAAGAAAATGGTCACTTCTCTTTAAATAATGGTTCAAATAGTTCTTGAATTCGAAATTCTGCAATTTCATATGGAAAAAAAAAATATAAGTTTGATTTGTATACAAATACCCGAAAATGTTGCCTTTTACTTTTCAAGTAAAGATCAGTAAAAATAAGCGTTGGTATATTGTACATTAAAATACAAAAGTAACATATTAATAAAAAAAATTAGCTGCAATTAATTTGTAACAATCTCTGCATCTGCCCGAGGTATCTGCAGAAGAAAGTGTGAACAAATCCGTTGTCCGGGTACGTTTATATTATTTATATCTACCAATGGATGGATGTACAATTTGTTTACACATTTTTAACAAAAAATTGTGACTACAATTTATTTGTAATAAATTAATATCTACAACTGCACATGAAAGTGTGAAAATAATCTCGACAAAATGGTTTATGCATATCTCACACCTGATTTCCGTAAACATATTTCTCGAGAACTTTGATACATTTTTTTTGTTTGATCTTTTAGTGCAATGAGGTTTTTACGCCCGTTGCTCAAACACTTGATGTCCGTCCGTCCATCCGTCCGTCTGTCCGTCTGTAAGATTTCTGCAATCCGCAACTCCCCTGACTGTAACCACGCAATTGATTGACGTTAAACTATATAATGTACTTGAAATACATTGTAGTTGTGCACAATGGTTTTTAGATTTTTCATTGAAGGCGGGGTTGAGGGGGCAGGAGGATGATTCTGCAACCCGCAACTCCTAAATAACCACTCAATGGATTGAAGTGAAACTTAAACTACAAATTTGACATACAATGTAGTTTGCTCACCACGGTTTTATTTTTAGAATTGGAGGTTAGGGGTAGGAGGGAGATTCTGTAATCTGCTTTTTTGGCGTAAAACCGTGATTTTTCACACGAAATACCCCCCCCCCCCCCAAGTGCGCCCCCCTTAACTTGAAATCTTGAATCCGCCCCTGGTCTGTACTGCTTTTGGTAACAATATATTTCGAGTCTGGTCCTTTTGAAAGTCTCCAAATAATACAGTTCTAATATCTCTCCGAAAATTATGGTGGTGTAACAAATTATCGAGAACTGTCCTCTGTTCGCTATATAAGCGGCATTTCAATAGAACGTGGTAAGAGTCTTCCTTGATAAATCCACAAACACATCTCGAATATGTTATTATACTAGATCGAAACAGATAATACTTTAGCGAGCTATAATTACGACGTAAGCTTGTATATCAATTATTGGATCTTCTATCCCAAACTAAGAAATTTCCTGGAATTTTAGACAGTACAATTTTTCTCTTAAGGTTGATTTTAAACGTATCAAATGTTCTGGTATTTCTGGTTTCGTTGTCTAGACTGTTCCAAAGATTTATGACAGACGGGATGAACAGAGATTGGTATAACGATAAGCGACATCTTGGAACATTGTAGTCATTTCTGTTTCGAACAGGGTAGTTGGTAACATGATACATCACGAACCAGAGGGGGTAATAAACCACACAGATAAGATGGGGGCGTGTCCATGGTACATGTTATACATTAAGCATAACTGTCTGCGTTCCATCTACTGGATAATTTTCCCCATCCTGTTTCTCGATATAAAGAATCCCTACTCGAATATTCAGTTAACACAGTAACATTACGTGCTGCTTCTATTTGTAATTTGTAATCATGGGAGGGGGGAGGGGGACAGCCGATGGAATAAAAGTCTTAATACAAGATGTAAATGTCGCCTTACAATAAATTTAGAGATAGGTCACCATAAATAGAATATCCATTATGAAACGAAAGTTGAAATAGTGATGGTTTGGTTTGGTTTGGTTTGACGGTCTTAAACGCCAATTTCAACAATATTTCAGTTAAATCGTGCCGGTTAGTTTTATTGGTGGAGGAAACCGGAGGACCTGGAGAAAACCACCGATCTGTCGCAAGTCACTGACAAACTTTATCGCATAATGTTGTACACATCGCCCTGATCGGGATTCGAACTCACAACCTGAGTGGTGACATCTAGATCTTTGTTCTTGCTTTGATGCTTACTCATGTCGGAACCGCATCGATGGTGCTCGCCTCGACTAAGGTTATTCGTGGGTTCGAGTCTCGGTCGGGTCAAGCCAAAAACTATGAAATTGGTATTTGTAACTGCTCCGCTAAGCACGCAGCATTAGAGAGAGAGAGAGCGGAATTCTGATAATGTGTCCGAGTGGGGGCGACGTGTATATCCGCGGACTGGTTCAGGGAGCTAGCACTATGACAAATGTTGGTATAGTACAAAGCGAACCTCATCATCATCTCATTGAAAATTTAAAATTTAAAGGTCTTTTTAGCAATACTTTATAGAGGTCAGATGTAATTAATTAAGGTAAAAAATATATGACATATCAGTAGACATAGACATTCATATGTGAATTTGAATTGGTGAGTGAGTGATTGTTGCTTAACACCACCCTTATTTAGCAATATCATGGCGAGAACAAGTAACATTTTGATGAGATAATGATGATATCTGTGTTGTACTAGACTAACATGCTGAGTTAGATCTTACAGTGCTAGCTCACAGAAATAATAATTTACAGATATACATATATGTCTCTCCACTTAAGCACACCATCCCGATGGCAGTAAGGTGGTAGCAAGCTTTCAAAACTAACCAGCAAGCTATTTGGATTCAAAACTACCCTTTTACCTCTTGATTTATTGGTAATTGTTGGTTGCCAGGCTTAAGATCCAGCTTTTTCTAGCCCCCCCCCCCCCTCCTCCTCCCCCAAAGTGGAGATAAAAAAGATGGTAGTAAAACGGGTGGAGAAGGGTAAGATACAAAATAGATGATGTGAGTGTTAAGAATAAATGCGTTTCCTGTGATCCTAGATAGACACATGATAATACACGTAGTACCAAGCTGACACAAATCTACCTCTTGTTTGTGATTTCAAACTCAAATTCAAATATTTATTATCTTTAAACTAATAGAAGTTTGAACTATTAAGATATAGTCAAGTCTCCTACCCTCAAGCCGTGATCGTATGGTAGTTGAATTTACAACTACATTTGTACCTATGCAATCAGTGCCTATCACCATTGATGTTGTCAGTTCGAATCTCGATCAGGGCGAGGTGTACAACATAATGTTATAAAGTTTGTCAGTGACTTGCGACAGGTCGGTGGTTTTCTCCGGGTACTCCGGTTTCCTCCACCAATAAACTGACCGCCACGATATAACTGAAATATTGTTGAAAGTGGCGTTAAACACCATCAAACAAACAAACCCTCAATTCTAATGACTGCATTATAAAGTAACCGGCCCTTCGGTGGTTTTCTCCGAGTACTCCTGTTTCCTCAACCGATAAAAATGACCGCCACGATATAACTGAAATATTGTTGACTGCAACCCTTCGATTTACGGCTTCTTATTAAAAATTTGGTATCGTCAAACTTTTGAAGTTGTTCTACTTGTCTTGGTGTTGATGGGTTTAACCCAAACATTATAACTGAATATCTAAAGTGAAAATAACACTATATTTATGTTTTTCATGTTGAAATCCCAAATAAGAAATAATGTTAAATTCTTAAAAATATATATACCCCTCTCCCCCAAAAAAAAATTCAAATTGTCCAAATTCCCGATATTTCCAAGATTTTAAATTTGATAATTAGAAAGTGTCAGAGAAATGCCCGTGACAAGAAAGATAAAGGGGTACAACCTGGTAACTGGTCAATAATTAGTTCCTATGAAGAGTTTGAAGATACCAAAGGGGTAATCATAATCCATAAATCGAAGAATGACAGACAAGACAATGTCCCTACAACGATCTACAAAACATTACACATAAAACTTATGATCGGAAGGATAAACAGTTCCTGCTCCACTTGTGACACCCGTCGTGTATAAAATGTATTACGATTCCATATTCCAGTGAGTAAGACTGATGAAAACGATAATGTACAATATTAAATGCCAGTCAGTCACAGTTTAAAGACAACTGGCATTTTTTATACAAGAAAATATTTTTCAATAGAAAAAAATAAAAATCAAAGGTTCTTTTTATTGATTGTTTGTTCTTTCAATGTTATTTCCCTGGATTTTTTAACTTGGTGGGAGGAGAAGGGGGGGGGGGGGGCTGACAATTTTTCTCTTAAAAATTCCCAGCGCCAATTTTGTTATCCCTGCATGAACTGAACCTATCAGAAAAGGGGAAATGGGGGATTAGGATTAGTTTTGATTATTCTACAAAGAGAAAACGGTTCTAAACTTATGTAAGTATCACGGGGAGGACTTGACCACTACACTACATGTAAATTAACCATTGATGTCTGATGTGGCCAACAATGGCATAGTCGGCGGCACTTAATTATTATTATAATTATTATTAGTATAAGTATTCAGTATATTTTATGGGCAGTTTTGTTCATTGTAACGTATAATATTAATATTTTTATTTTTTATTTTTAATGTTATTGTTTATGAATCAATGTAATGACTTTGCCCCTTGTGGGCCCTCTATTCTAATTGGACAATAAAGTTCTTATTCTTATTCTGATATATATATATATATATATATATACGTCTGAAAATTAAACCAAACAGTGTTAGAATTAGATTTTAGAGCTGTCAAATTTTTGTTCTTCCCTCGACGGGATTTGAACCCACACCATTGTTACACTGCAGCACCATTCGCTTAGCCTTACGTCCAGCGCCCTAGACCACTCGACTACATCCACTCCCTATATATATATATATATATATATATATATATATATATATATATATATATATATATATATATATATATATATATATATATATATACAAATGGGTAGGTTGGGCGAAACTTTTGGTATATTTTATATGGGTTTGGGCGACATTTTTATTTGGGCGAAAAAAATCGTTTCGCCCTAAATTTCAAAGTCATTTAATAACAATTTATGTGTGCTTAATAGCTTATAGGAAGCGGTTGGTAGTAGAGGGGATAGTAATCTAGTACATAATTTCTACTTAGCTAGATATTTTCAGCGGTTACTGAGATTTTTCAACTTAAAGTCAAATCGTGTTATATTAGCCTTACTCAAAAGATGTTTGTTGTGGATAAAGCTACACAAACGCAAATATATTTCTTATTTGAATATTATATTTTGCTGAAAATGATACTACACGTAAAGCGTGTTTTCACCTAATTTTCTGTCCTATTCCAAGCAGTGTAATTTTCTTTATCTATTTGTAAATACAATTATTCGTTTTTAACACGAAACATAACGTTTTTTGTAGAGGTTTCAATTACACTTGAATTTGATTTGCTGAGAAAGGATAATTGACACATGACGTGGTCATACTATATTTGGCTATTGTAAATAACAACAACTAAAGAGTAAATACATACTAGTGACCTAGTTTAAGTTCCATACCATAGTAAAATATACATACAACCAATAGTATGCATTACGTAATCATGCTAATATTTTCTTTGACGATAAGACACAACAATAAAGGTGCAGTCAGTGTAATTATTTATCAAGGCTATATTACAGTAATTTGACATTTATAGACATTCACGCAGAGTAAGCGATATGGGAATAATATTAACTTCGTCCTAAGCAGGCAATTGCGAGAATTCATATTAAAATCTAAAATGACAAAGATCCCTTTGGTTATTGAACAAATATGTTTACTCAATATGATGTACATATTGCATGCATGGATTAGGAAATGGCAACATATGTCATTAATGGGACATGATGATCTAATCCTTTCTGAGTACCTGATCTATTTATCTGATTTTTGGAGTTCGTGTTGACCGAGTCTTTACCCTTTTCTTAAGTGTTTTTACCTAATTTTTTGTTTTTGTTTTTTATTTTTTTTAATTCCGGATCGTCCCTTTATTCGAATATCACTCGGAATCTTGTACTTTTGAGATTATCTTATTATTTAGTGAATAACACAAATTACTTGAAACATTAGGCAGCGGAACCAGTGAGGTAGACAAATTGGGGTGGGCAATTCCCAGAAGTAGGTAGCAAAATTATGCCGAAGAAACAGAAAAGACGAAAGAGAAGCAGAGGTAGCTGTTTTTAAATGGAAAGCATACAATTAGTACTAATAGGAAACACATATATTGACAGTGTAGCAATTTTGGCATCAGCAAAGAATAGTCAGTTTACAAGTCGAAAAATGCATAGTACATGCTTGAGGATATAGCTAACAAATTACGAGCATCGACCTAATTCAAGCTACTGGTATACACAAGTAGCTTTAAATTTAGTAAATTAAATTGAATTAAACAACAAAATTGTATGAACATTGAAAAAGCAGGTAAGAAATACTATAAACCAACCAGTACATTCACTTCAAAAACCTTATTAATAAAATAACAGCAGAAAACAAAGAGAAAACAAGATACAATGTATTAAAATTTTATAATTTCAAATTTTCAAATGTAATCAACAACTATTAAATATATACCAATTATTTCCGTCGTTGTCTTTCTTTCTTTTTTTTCTTTTTTTTTGTGACGAAAAGATGCCTAATATTTAAGACGACGATGAATATTCTGGGCACATGAACAACCACTGAATCAATTATATTGAGTGAGTGAGGGATTATTGCTTAGCGAGAACAAGTTATTTTTCAATGAGATGATGATGAGGTCCGCTTTGTTCTAGACCAACACGCTGAGTTGGATTTTTATAGTGCTAGCTCACTGAAAAAAAAATCCGCGGGTAGACATGTCACTCCACTTCGACACATTATCCTGATTCTGATCCAACCATTTTTTGCTATTTCTCCTTAATGATGCGTGCTTAGCGGAGAAGCAACATATACCAATTTTATAGTCTTTGATTTGACCCGACTTGGGCCAGAACCCTCGGTCTACTGCACTCGAGACGAGCACGCTTACCACTACGCCATCGATGTCGTTCAATTATATTGATATATCAAGTTTATTGTTATTTTTATATATAAACATATAGCTGTTTTTATTTTATTTTGCAGTGTCTGAAAAAACCAAGTTCGATAAGGATAGTCTTGGGCGGTTGAGCAAAAACCAAGCAAAACATCTAATATGAATCGTCATTTACTGTTTGGCAAAGATATATGTTGAATATTTTGAAAAATTAATCCAAGGACCTGTATTAAAATATTTGGATAATATGAAGCAGCCGGCCGCGATACTGGTATTACCAGTATTTTACCAGAATCTTCCAGTATCTGCAATACTGGTACAGATACTGGTAAATACTAGTATCCCAGTATTTTCCAGAATTTTCCAGTATCTGCAATACTAGAAGATACTAGTCATTGCCAAAATATGAGTATTGCAGATACTGGAAGAATCTGGAAAATACTGGTTATACCAGTATTGCAGATACTGGAAGATTCTAGAAAATACTGGTTATACCAGTATTGCAGATACTGGAAGATTCTAGAAAATACTGGTAATACCAGTATTGAGTGTATAAGGAGACCGGGAGAAAGGAGACTAGGGGCGAGAGAAAGGAGAAGAGGAAGAGAAAAAAGAGGGAAGGAAGAAAGGTGAAGCGAGGTGGGAGAAATGAGAAAAGGGGTGGGAGAATAAATTCACCAATGATAAAACAAGACATGTAGCGTAATATTTCTGTAAGTCGAATTCATAATTTTAAATTAACGAATGTCCCACCCATTTCTAGTATTTTGATAAAATTGTAATTATTTATGTTTTAACTAGTATGTTTTATTTCGTTATTGTCTTGTTTTTGTTCAGAATAAATTCAGGATACTAACGTTTCCAGTATTGTGTATTTTACAATACTAGTATTATCAATATTGCTGGATGAAGAATACTGGAGCTTCCAGTATTGTGTGTTTTACAATACTAGTATTACCAGTATTGCTGGATGAAGAATACTAGAGTTTCCAGTATTGTGTGCTTTACAATACTAGTATTACCAGTATTGGTGGATGAAGAATACTGGAGCTTCCGGTATTGTGTATAGATCAACGATTCTGGTATTCCAGTATTGTAAATGCACGATACTGGTACATCCAGTATTGTATACATACGATACTGGATTTCCGGTATTGTAACATTACAATACTGGTATTTCTAGCATTGTACAGTGTTACGATACTGGTATTACCAGTATCGCGGCCGGCTGCTTCATATTATCCAAATATTTGAGCACAAATACAATATGTACGCAAATATTATTAAGCTGATATGGGTCGAGACACCAAGCAACAGAGGTTCCCCTTTTCTCAGTGTTCTGCCAGACTGACTAGATTATCTGCCGTTTTGAATGCCAATTCGAATTATTTTCTGACCAGATTAGACATTTTGAGAGTCAGTTTGGGAATATGGATGATCTCTTACTCGCATTCGCGTATAACGTGAAAACCACTCATTTCCAACCATCTTCAAATAAAATACTTCAACCAAAAAAACGGTGGGATGTTCTGTGTCGTATTATCAGAGAATGTTAGGAGAGCAACTTCTACAATTACTTAACATTAGAGAAAATTCAATTTGCCAAGAGAACTCATTCGAATGGCATCATGGAAAACGAACATCGGCGTTTTTACACATATCTTCAAAGTTAGGGATGCAGTATGCTGAAACTTAGAAAAATGGTGAATCAGAAATTGTTACTGCATGGCACTCAGAGTGGGCTCTATACTCACATTCCTCCGAGGAATCTGGTGTCAGCGTTGCAAACTCTAGTCACTCGTACCGATACCACTACCATCTGCTGATTATGAAATCTCTACAGCACGTAAATGTCATTATACACCAAGGAGGGGTTTCATACCATACTTGTGTGAATATCAAGTGTTGAGGGATGCAAGGACTGCCTAATGCAACAATACAATCATGATGCAACACACCATCCTAAGGGATTCGTGACCAAGATTTAGATGTGCAAAGAAAGAAGGAAAGCATGGTGCACTATGATAAAGAGGGTGTGGACTAAATAAATTGTATTTATGGTATGTGGATATGACATCATTGTTCTTATTGATGTAGGTAGTACATGTATGTCATATCATAAAGGCCAATGGTGTAAGAAACCAAAATGACAGACATGCACATAGGGGTGAGAATGTGGTCAACATCAGCAATTGGTTTCGTCGAGAAAAGCGGGGCAGAAAAGTGGGGTACATGGGCTTATGTCATAAAGTTTTCTGGTGAGTGGTGGTAGGCATGGTTAGAGAAAATAGTCTCCGATACATAGATAGGAGATGGCGAGGACCAAATTATCCAGACGTGTCGGATGAGCCACACTTAGCAACACATCGCTAGACAGGGTAGTGTGTCACTAACACACTAAATTATGGAAATGCACGGCGGAGGTGGCAGACACTACATAAAGTAAAGCTGATGATGACTGGACATGACTGATTTCCAATTTCAAGGGTGGGTGTAAGCATGCATTCCTGTTTTCAGACATACAGACGTTCACATGTTCATTTTTGATGTCAACATTGCAAGATACTGGAAACTACTTCATCAATCTGTTATTAAGATCAACTCGACAATGCTAAGATCAAATTGTGCAGTGTACCCAGTGTCGTAAGATCACTGTACATTAAGAAAAAACATAAATTTAGAATACAAATGTATTAAGAAATTAAAGAAAATCTCATTAACATCAGTAGTAGCATCCTATCCGTACAAAACAAAATGGTAAATGTATATTATAAAGGTAATATGAACTTGAAAATAAAAAGGCTTCGAAGAAATATATAGTTCTGTAGACGTTCGTTACCAAAGCAAAATATGATCGAAAACAACTGAACTATATCTCTGTAAAGATAGCGGCCCTTTCAGAGATGTGGAATGAAGTTATAACATCACAATATATCTTATTATAAATTCAGGAACCTACTGATGGACACATGCATTAAGCATACACAAGAACTATCGTTTCAAGAAAACTGGCCAACTTTAAGCACATATTATATCATATAGTTAAAAGAAGAGAGTATACTCTTTTGTGATTGTTGCGACAGGTTATATTATTTAGATATCCAATGCCACCCACTGCTCTGTGTGGGTATATGCGTCTCCAGATTATATGAATTGTGTAAAAATAATAATAATAAAACAACGGGAAAAAACAAACAAACATAAAAACTGCAATGTTTATGAAACGTTTAGATATAAAGTGCATATATTTAGATTTTCGAGTGAGATTGCTCCTTACGAACCCTTTTTACTCTTTAAGATTAAGGAAAATACGTCTTTGAAAAATGTTCTTTTATTATGAATTAAGTATTGAATGTTTTAATCTATATTTCTCTAGGAAGCTCTGTCGACTCTTGTAATAAAACACAGTGCTTCGCTATTGTCAGTATATTTTGTCTCTTACATGGAATACGCAGAGAGGTACCCAATTTGTAGCATGTTAAAGAAAACAGATGCTATTTCCTCAACAAAATCATTATCCTTTCTAGAGCATTTTTAGACAAACATAATCTGTGTATTCACCAAATGTGTATCATCTATATCGCCACGTGCACAATGTATACTTAAGTGGTTCTGCACAGTCAAGAGATTTCACTAGTAATTTGCTGTTTCGATGTACAAAATAAGATCGCATACCTATGCCAATTGCACAAAAACCAACATTCGTTATATACATGTATATGTATTATTTGCATACGAAGATTTAAGCATCCTCTTTCCTTAATGGAATCACATCCAAATTTAGTCGGTTATTCTTTCATAAAAAAAACCTTTAATACTACATAATCGACGGAAGTTATAATATTATTTAACATATTTTAATTACTTTTACATATTCCAAGAAATAAAATATGTTATCACGCGGACGACTGTGATGGATTGCTTAAGAAACCTTATTTCGGAGCTCTTTTTTCGAGTTGAGAATTAATTTGTTACAGTCGGCAGTTCCTCATGTAGGCATGATAATGAAAGTCTCACATACAGTTGTGGCAAGAATTTTCATCATCAATAATGAATATTAAGGCAATGAACCAAAAATAATACAATAAAACAATCTTATGAAACTACTATTTGTGAAAAAGGACAAACATTATAGTATATCGTATATAAAAATATAAACACATCTAAGGATTGAAAATCATTTTGTGACATGTCAATTTCTTATTTTGTTTAGCAAAAACCAATAACACGCTGATTCTACCAAACATTTCTCTGAAACTTATATTATCAAAATGCTCGAGCTTTAGCCATTGACACCTGATTGCTATGTTTGGTGGATGTGTTTTTCCAGACGGTAGGCATACATATAGGTACAAACGGGGCTCCTCTTCTCACTGACTTGTTCCTTTTTTCGTACGAGGGATAATTCATACAGAGGCTTCTCAAGAAAAACGAAAAGAAGCTAGCCTGATACTTTGATGTTACATCCCGGTATATAGTTGATGTACTTTCACTACATAATTCCTAACTTGGTGATTTTGTTAATCGTATCTATCCCACTGAGGTTGAAATAAAGGATACAACAGGTACAGATAGGTTTACTTCATATTTTGACCTACACCTCGCAATTGACAGTAACTGTCAGTTAAGAACGAAACTTTGCCCATTCTGACCTTTCCAATTATGCGTAGCAACATTCCAGAAGCATCTGCATGTGGAGTATATATTTCTCAGTTGATCCGATATTATTGAGTGTGTGGTTCCTTTCAGGATTTATGGTTGCTGTTAGGAAGTGAGCTACTGAACAAATGGTTTCTATTGTCTAAGTTGAAGTCATCACTTCGAAAGTTTTACGGTCGCAACTATGACCACGGATATGTTACAGTTGTTGTTAGCACTTTCTGGTCCTTTTTTCATTCATGACTTATCACCGTAACTTGTAACTGAAGCAACACGACGGGTTTCGCTAGAAGAGCAGGAACTGCATACCCTTCCGGAGCTCACCCCCGGTTTTTAGTTAGGTTCATGTTGCTCCATCTTTATTTTTCTGTGTAGTATTTTGTAGACCATTGTTTGTCCTTTTGTCATGTTCGCTTTGAGCCGCATCGGTGGTGTAATGGTTAGCGTGCTCGTGCGGAAGATCGTGAGTTCAAGTCCCGGTCGGGTCAATCCAAAGAACTTAAAATTGGTATTGTTGCTTCTCCGCTAAGCACGCATCACTAAGGAGTAAAAACAAAGACTGGTTGAACAGGAATCAGAATAATGTGTCCAAGTGGAGCGACATGTCTACTCACGGACAGTTGTTTCAGTGAGCTAGCACTATCACAATCCAACTCAGCGCGTTGGTCTAGAACAAAGCGGACCTCATCATCATCTCATTGATAAGTAACATGCTCTCGCCATGATATACTAGTAGCTCACTCTTGTTCCTTTTGCCAACTGTATTGTCTTTCCATCGTCGATTTAAAGATTCTGAGCCCCCCCCCCCCCCCCCCCTGTATCTCCAAATTATTCCGTAAAGCAACTTTTACGTATTAAATCGTAATAGCATTTTATTGTTCAGGTAAAAATATAGCTTCAGCGCTCTGCATGAACATCTGCTTTATTGTCTTTTTAATATTGAAATGCAATATAGGTAGAAACTGAATAGTGCCTAATGAAATTTTTTTTTCCGTACTGATGTCTTTTTTTAAAAGTGAAAACCAATTTACATGTATAATAAGCTGTGTCCAATGTAGACGGTTCAACAAATAAAATACATTGATTATGAAGTAATAATATCAAAAACGTGGAACCCAATACACAGCAACAGGATTATGTTTGTGCTACTATCAGAATTTGACAATATGTGTCTATATAGGAATGCTTGAACATGAATAATATAGCGTCATAAGATATATATACAATGATAAACATAGGATGAAATTATTAAAGAGTTCGTTACATGTGATCTTCTAAATTTTACATGTACACATTCAGCTGGAGCAATAAGCACTGATGAAAAACAAGGACCAGCATTAATGCATCAATTAAACATTGTATTTTTTAGTTAACATATGGATTTCCGAGGGCCCTGTCTAATGATGGGTTATTTCTGTGTAAACATTCTGTCCGCAAATTAATGGTTTAGTGTGTGATGAAAATTAAATAAGTAACAAAGTTATTGTAAAGTACTAATGATAAGCACACGACATACTGGAACAGCATGCCACCCGACATTTGCTAAGTCATAGTCATTTAAAATCTTTAAATCTCAAGTAACTATCACACTTTAAAAATGCACCTTAAGTTTTTATTCTGCTTTAATAATGCACACCTCGCCGAACGATTGAATGTAGGCAATACATTGATAAAATGAAAAACACAAAATACCATGGTCAGAACAGTCCAAAATCGAGTCGAACAGATAGAGACAACATTAAAACCTCTAACACAAATATACACGACCCCTCCCTTTCCTGGCTTGATACAGACAGAAGAAGACATTGCATTGCCAGGTGTATGGGCATGCAGAATGTACCGTCAAAAGAGATATATACAATGGCAGACATAGCATGAAATTAATAGAATTGTACGTTACATGTGAACTTGTCAATTCTTCATGATAAGCACTCTGCTGGACTGGATCCAGAAACACTGATGCAACAAAAAGAACCAATAACCCGCATCAATACATTAATAAAACATCTGGATTTCCAATGGCCTTGTCTGAGTGTGGGGACGCTATGGTCGTGCCTACTACCACTAAAGTTGTGAGTTGCAATCCCGCTCATGGTGTACTCGACACAACATTATATAATAAAGTTTGTCAGTAACTTGCGACAGGTAGGTGGTTTTCGCCGGATACCCCGATTACCTCCACCAACAATTCTCACCGCCACTACATAGCAGAAATATATTTTGGGATGAAACATTCTGTCCACAATTTAATGGTTTAACGCATTGGATAATCCTATATCCAATTGTTCTATGCTATGTTACTGATTTTAAGTCTTTTATTGTGCAATATATTTTAAAACTGTGGCAAAGCAGTTGGGACCAGGAAATATATAACAAATTGCATGAAATACAGAACCCATGTTCTTACGGTCAAAATCGCAAAAAATAAAACAAGTAGTCTTGACTAGATATTGTATACATAGGTCATGGTAGAATTACTCATAGTTACATTGTATTTGTTAAATAATGAGGAACGACTGTATTCCGTGTATTTCTAATTATTCAATGAAACATGTCTTAATCGACAGCGTGGATGCTCCTGACTTTCGGCTGACATTCTACAATGTCAAAAGTTTATAAGATTTATTAAATGATACATGTATGTTTGTCGATCAAGTGTTTTAATTATTGATTAAAATATATTTTTTATGTATTACCTATTTTTATTTTATATTGTGATATGTACATAATTATATTTTAGACGCACTGCAGGTTCCCCGCCTGTATGAGCCCCCGAGGTAAAGGGGTAGTTATTCTAAATAAAAAAATATATATTAACAAATGTGGCAGGCGAAACAATTTTTTTTTTTTTTTAAAGAATTGTTTTCTTTTATTTGAATATATATATATAACACAATTGTTTTGTAAACAAATATTTTATTTCTAAGAGTCTGGTAGATTTGGAAATTTATTTGTAAAATTTGCTCACGCCACGATATAGCTGAAATATTGCTAAAGTTGGCGTTAAACACCAATCAAACAATAAATCAATCATTTATTCAGTATCGTCCTTGATTCCGCGCATTTTCCTCCTGCATTTTCTAGCTTTCGTGAAGGCTGACGATTTCTTTTTGTAGGCTTCATAGAAGAAATAACAGAACTTTAATATCATTAAAGCGAATCTTACAAATCTGAGGAAGCTTGAAGGAATTTGTCATTAAGATCTAAATACAAGATCTTAATTAATGTCTTGAAATACATAGTGAATGGGAACAAAGTATGAATTAACTTAGCTTAACATTTTGTGATCTCATTTATATGAGGAAAAGGGACCTGGTGGCTCAATGAGTTAGATAGTTGGGTTATCTAACAACTCATACAAGCCTATCACCAATACGGTGTGGATTCGCGCCAGACTTTGTAAATTACAAAAAGGGTGCTCCCGACTCGCAGCCGCAAGTGGAAAAGCTTACCAATTGCTTGCCCATGGTCGGTGGTTCTCTCCGGGTACTCCGGCTTCTTCCACCACTAAAACTGGTCGCCATGATATCGATGAAATATTGCCGAAACACCAATAATATTGTTAAACCCCAAAACTCAAAATCAAAATCTATGAGGAAATAAAAAGGGAGAGGTATCAAAAAATGCAAACTTTTCATATTAATCAGATATTGAAAGTGCAAATGAGGCATATATATATGTGTGCTAAAATTTACTTATTATGTTGGGAATCAACTTTGCAATTGTAATATATTAAGATAAAAGGTTAGTTTTATTATATTTCACAATCTCAGCTCAACAACTGAAAATTCATATTTTTTCACCAATAGCTTCAAGATTTTCTAATCCTACACATTTGTCTTCATCGATTCTGATAGTTTAATCAGAATACATGCACAATGTACTTATTAAGTAGTTTATTTGCGAATTGGGTATTTAAAAAATATGTAATTTTAGTGATCCCAGGAAAATTGTATTTCATGGCGTAGCATTTGGTGGCTTCAAATATAATATATAAGAGGTATCATTTTTGCAGATTTTTTTTCATACATTTTTTTTCATACAGTTTTAATCAGAATACACGTTAAATGTACTTATTGAGAGATTTTATTTGAGAATTGGATATATAATTGGATAGAAAATTGTATTGGCACCTCAACATTTACTGTTAATATTTCACATTGTCAATGTGGATTTTATGACTTAGAATATAAATTGACTGTGAAAGTATATTTGAACATCCTGCTTAAATGAACGATAACAAAAGTTGTCAAGAAACATACATTTATTGAGTTTTGAGGAAAAATTTAGTTTCTCATATCTAAAGAAATAGCAGAATTTGAATATTACTAAGTAAGACATACTTATACAAATCTGAAGCAGTTTGAAGAAATGCTTGATTAAGATCTAAATACTAGATCTTATTTAATGTCTTGAAATAGATAAGTATAAATTAACACAGTTCTAATATACTGAGAGCTCATTTCTATCAGTCCAATAAAAAAGGGGGGGGGGGTATTCCTAAATGCAAACTTTTCATATTAATCAGATGTTGAATGTATAAATGACAATATACGTGTGTTAAAAATTACTTAATGTGTTGGGAATCAGCTTTACAACTGTAACATATTTAGATAAAATGTCAGATTTATACGAAAGCTGAGGAGGGCCGTTTTTATCCAGAATTAATAACTCAAAATCAGAAATTCAATATTCAGAATCAGGAATTCAGAATTCAGAATCAGGGGATTATTTCCCACTTTCACTTTCCCGTGGTTGATTATATCATGTGATCATTACATATCGGTTAGCTGCTGTAACAATAGAATATAAATATGAAATTATAGAGGAGTGTACTTTTAAGTGGGGAAGCAAGTTTAAGAGAGAGGTACTAAACGTTTGTTTGCTTGTTTGCTTGATGGTGTTTAACGCCACTTTCAACAATATGTCAGTTATATCGTGGCGGTCATTTTTATTCGTGGATGAAACCGGAGGACCCGGATAAAACCACCGACCTGTCACAAGTCACTGAACAACTTTTTCACATAATTACAACATCAGTGATAATAAGCACTGATCGCACAAGTAGTTGTAAATCCAACTACCATGTGATCACGGCTACGACGGCCAGGTACTAAAAGTCTGGCGGCAAGTTTTTAAAACTCAAGCAAAAAAACTATGAATAAAAAACAACAAAAAGAAAAGAAAAAAAATAAAGCAAAACGTATTTGTAATTCCAACCATCAAACGATCGCGACCACGATAGCCCCTTTCTGTGTTATTTTATGTTTATATAGTACATTATAGATATTTCCAATTTGGATTCAATATCTTATCATTGTGTGAAAGACATCATTGTATATACTTGATATTTCCAATAAACAGTCTTATTTTAAAACATATTACTAACGTTGTACAATTTTATTACAAAACCAGACAATATCACTATAACGACAATAAAATTACAACGTTATCATTGACCTCAATTTAGATGCTATGCATACTACAATTTGAACCTAGTGGCCTCGGTAAAGGTTAAACTCTGACAAGCTGTGAATCAAATGTATGTTTCCCTAGTGATGCAGATTATAATCTTATTTTAAATCGACATTTAATATATACTGAAATTGAACGTTTAAAAATAACTTCCAAAAAATAAAACAATATATTGCAATTTAAAATATAATATTTCTACTCTACTATAAAAGAATGATTCTAGCTAAAGAAATTTTTATTAAACCAATTAAACTAAAATTACAATTGTCTTCTCATCACATATATGTTTGTGAATCGTGGTAAGAACAGTCCATGCACCCCTCCTCCTTTTTTCATGTCAGTAGAAAATCATTTTTTTTCACACATTAGGTAGATCTAAAAAAAAACATTTTGATAGATACATGAGGCCAAAACAGTAGTTCCAAGAATTTGTTTTTAAATGGCTCTTGGCTCTGTCTGTCTACGAATGGCTTGAGGGTATTGACCCTGCAGAATACACCGCACTCGAAAGATTGAGGGGTAAAACAGACAAAATACTTAACTGATTGTACACAAGAAACATGAATGAAACCGTTGAAAATAAAAAGATTTGTAAGAAAACTTCATCCAACTTTTCATAGGAAAGCTTTTGATTTGAATAAGAAGAGCTTGAAGATATCAAAGGGGCAATCAGAAACCGTATATCGAAGAAGAACGAACAACACAATGGCGAAAAGAAAAAGGACAAAAGGACAAACAACGATCGACGAAACATATATACATATAAAACTAAAGATCGAGTAACGCGAACCCCACTAAAAACCGGGGGGAAGGGTATGTAGTTCCTGCTCCACTAGTGGCACCCGTCGTGTTAATCTAGTTACAAACCCGGTAATAAGTCGTGAATGAGGAAAGGACCGGGAAGTGTTTACGACATGTGGAACATATCCGTGGTCATTTGTGAAACAGATATTCGTAGCGGTCAACCAAGTTATGGTGGCGACCGTAAAATTCTCGAAGTGAGGACTTCAGCTTTACCAAAAGGAACCCTTGGTTCAGTAGCTTCCTTGTTAGCAGCAACCCTCTATCAAGGAAATCCTGATAGGAACCACAAGCTCTGGAATATCGTATCATCTGAGAGATATATATTCCATATGCAAGTGCTGCAGGAATGTTGCTACATATAAATGTAAAGTTCACAATGGGAAAATTGAAATCATCTCTTTTGTTGTAAGGTTTCGTTCATAACCTACCCTCACTGTCGATTTCGAGGTGTAGGTCCAGGTATGAAGCAGACCTATTTGTATTTGAGGTATCCTTTATTTCAATCTCAATAAAATAGATGCGATCAACAAAATCACCAAACCTAGAATTATTTAGTGAAAGGACATCATCTATATACCGGAACGTGAAATTAAATCATCGGGCTAGCTTCTTTTCGTTTTTCTTCAGAAGCCCCTGTATGAAGTGTGCCTCATACGAATAAAGGAAAAATTCGGCGAGAAGAGGAGCACAGTTTGTACCCATAGGTATGCCGACTGTCTGTTGAAAAACACGTCCACCAAACATAACAAATATGTTGTCAATCAAAAACACGAGCAGTTCTTGTAGGTTCCACTGGGAAGGATGATTCAGATCTGCCCAAGGCGGTGCAAGTGCAAATTCCATCCAATGTGTTTCGGCATTCCATTTCTGAGAAAAGTGTTTTACAGTTGTCAAAAAGATACAATAGGTCATGGTACAAAACTCCACAAAACACATTTCAAATCATTCATTCATTCTAAAACTGTTGTTATCAGCAAGCTATAGTAGAGGAAGGCAAGAGAGAGATAACCGAACATCGTTTTTATGCGGAAATCGTAACGGACATCACAAAACGGAACTCAGAACGTAAAGACACATGATAAGACACCATAAGAAATAACAGAACTTGAAAATGAATAAAGCATAAATTTAAAAATCTGAGGCAGATTGAAGACATTTTTGTTTGTTTGAGAGCGTTCAACGCCACTTTCAAGAATATTTCAATTATATCGTGGCGGTGCGTTTTATTGGTGGAGGAAACCGGAGGACCCGGAGAAAACCACAGACCTGTCGAAAGTCAATAACAAACTTTATCACATAATGCTGTACACCTGGCCCTGATCGCGATTTGAACTCACAACATCAGTGGTGGTATGCACTGGTTGCATAGGTAGTTGTAAATCTAACTACCATACGATCACGTCCAAGACGGCCCCAATACATTTTTGATTAAGATCTAAAAAGTAGAGTTTATTTAATGTTTTGAAAAAGATACCTAATTGGAACAAAGTATAATTAAATTAACATAGTTCTAATATACCGGGAGTTCATTTCTAGCAGTCCAATAAAAGGGGGAGGCATGCTTAAATTGAAACTTTTCATATTAATCAGATGTTGAATATATAAATGACAATATATGTGTGTTAGAAATTACTTATTGTGTTGGGAATCAGCGTTACAATTGTAATATATTAAGATAAAAGGTTAGTTTTATTATATTTCACAATCTGAGCTCAACAACTGAAAACTCATATTTTTTCACCAATAGCTTCATAGGGGTAAATTAGCTTTTCAACATTAATTCTTGGAAATATTTGACTCCTCACATATCGTATATAGCTTTTCAGCATGAAAATTGATATAGGAACATAAATTAGCTCAAAGAAAGCCTAGCGAAAGAGGTTTATTGCTCTTAGAGAAAAAACAAGACATTTAATATTTTTTGATAATATGCTCAAATTATCCTAGGACAGTCACAACAGACCCGTTTTGATATTTTCCACTCAAACATTTTACAAATTACACTGAGTTGTCATGCTACGGCTTCAATAAGAATATTATGTAATATTTTGAGAAAAAAAAAGATGTTCCCTATCTGCACAGAAGGTATTCAAATATACATGTAATTTGATACTTATTTATGACTTTACAATTTTTAAGATTGGTTGCTTGAATGTTTTTTGTAATCGAATGGCAGATTATGCAGAAAAAATTGCAAAGATTAAGAATTTTAACAATTTCATGTTGTAGCATTTGGTTAACTTCAAATGTAATATATGGATATATCATTTCATCCTCTCCGCATGTTAAAGAACCCAGTGTAACTACTCATTATGAGCATTATGCTCATGATGAGTGGTCCATAAGAGACCTGTTGCACTGGCAAAATTATCCGTCCCTACCCATCACCTTTCCTTGTTTCGAGTCCCGTGGCTTTTAAATTTTTAAATGTTCTCGTCCTGAATATAGCTGATAAATTGCTCGCTGGACGTTAAACACCAATCAATCAATCAATCATTTATCAAGATTTTCTAATCCTACACATTTTTCTTCATGATTCTGATAGTTTAATCAGAATACATGCACAATGTACTGAGTTTTATCTGATAATTGGGTATTTAAAAATATGCAATTTTAGTGATCCTAGGAAAATTGTATTGGCCACTCAACATTTACTGTTAATTTTTGACATTGTCAATGTGGATTTTCCGTTTTAGAGTATAAATTGACTGTGAAAGTACATTTGAGAATCCCGTTTTCATGAACGCTAACAAAATGTGTAAAGAAACATACATGTATTGGGTTTTTAGGAAAATTACAAGTTCTCCTCATAAGAAATGACAGAACTTGAAAAAAAATTGAGCATAATTTTACAAATCTGAGGCGGTTTGACGAATTTTTTTTATTAAGATTTAAATATCAGATCTTATTTAATGTTTTTAAATAAATGCTTAATGGGAAAAAGTATAAAATATAATAGTTCTAGTATACTGCGATCTCATTTCGACCAGTCCAATAAAAGGGGGACTCTCATATTAATCAGGTTTTAAATGTACAAATGACAATACATGTGTGTACGTAGTTGACCTCAAATATAATATATAGGAGGTATCATTTTTGTAGATTTTCTAATCCTACACATTGTTTTCATACAGTTTTAATCAGAATACACGCTAAGTGTACTTATTGAGAGGTTGTATTTGAGAATTGGGTATATAAAGAATATGCCATTTTAGTGATCCATGGAAAATTGTATTGGCATCTCAATATTTACGGTTAATATTTCACATTGTCAATGTGGATTTTATGCTTTAGAGTATAAATTGACTGTGAAAGTATATTTGAACATCCTGCGTATATAAGTAAGGGTAATAACAAAATTACCGAACTCCGAACAATCTTACAAAGGGAAAGTCAAAACTCATAATTATATAAACAGACAAAATCAGTCAACAACCGGAAAACTGTGAAAACCGTAATGACCCTGACTTGGTACAGACATTTCTAAAGAAATGGTGGGTTGAATCAGATTTTAAGGCGCCAAACCTCCCGCTCTCATTACGGTTCAAAGGTTCCGGCTGTCACTATAACAGTATTTAAATACAGGAACAAAATAGGTAAAATAGTTGTCAAAGCAGTACCATATTCGGTGACGTAAATGTCAAAAATATTTTTACGTCACACATTGACAAAAAAAATATCCTTGACATGTTTTGACTTCTGTATCATTATACATATTCACTATATGAAAATGCATCGCTTATAATTTTTTCTGCAGAGACGGAATATATTTCGACAAGATCTTGGTATCGGAATATAAACTTTTTAAGAGATCGAATAAGGCGAATCTTTTTATAGCCCTGGTCCAGTAGCCTGTTTCTCAGATGAAGATGACGTTTCAGGAAATCAGAATAATTGCTACTGGCCCTTGCATAGCGAATCAATTGCGAGATGTAAACACCATATGCAGGAGAAGCTAGTATATTGCTGTACATGTTTGGAAAATTTATGATTTTAAAATTATCATAAATTTTAGTACTGAACGATAACAAAAGTTGTTAAGAAACATACATTTATTGAGCTTTGAGGCAAATTTCAGTTTCTCATATCTAAAGAAATAGCAGAATTTGAATATTACTGAGGCATACTTTTACAAATCTGAGGCAGTTTGAAGAAATGCTTGATTAAGGTCTAAATATAAATTAACATAGTTCTAATATACTGAGAGCTCATTTCTATCAGTCCAATAAAAGGGGGAGGTATTCCTAAATGCAAACATTTCATATTAATCAGATGTTGAATGCATAAATGACAATATACGTGTGTTGAAAATTACTTATTGTGTTGATAATGAGCTTTATAGCTGTAATATATTAAAATAAAAAGTCAGATGTATACGAAAGCCGAGAAGGGCCGTCTTTTTCCGGAATTCAGAACTCAGATTCAGATTTTCAAGATTGAGAATCAGGGAGTTATTTCCCGCTCTTCCTTTCCCGTGGTTACTTATATCATGTGACTATTACATATCGGCTAGCTGCTGGAACAATAGAATATAACTGACAAATTATAGAGGAGGTGTACTAAAAGTGGGAAGGCAATTTTAAGGGACAGTTACTAGAGTTTTGTTTGTTTGCTTGATGGTGTTTAGCGCCACTTTCAACAATATTTCAGTTATATCGTGGCTGTCATTTTTATTGGTGGATGAAACCGGAAAACCCAGGGAAAACCACCGACCTGTCACAAGTCACCGACCGACTTTATCACATAATGCTGCATACCTCGGCTTAATCGAGATTCGAACTCGCAACATCAGTGGTAGTATGTACTGATTGCATAGGTAGTTGTAAATCCAACCACCATACGATCACGACCACATCGGTACTAAAGGTGTGAGAGACAAACTTTAGAAGACATGTACTAAAAGTGTGGAGGTAGTTTTGAAAACTCAAGCAAAATATAAATAAATGCAAAACAACAAAAATAAAAAAAGCAAAAAAATAAATAATTAAAAAGGAAAAAAGAAAGCAATTTTTTTGGTTTCCAACTATCAAACGAACGCGATCACTATGACTTCTTTTGTGTGATCTTAAAACGTATAACTAACGATTATAATCACTTTTGTACAATTCTATAACAAACCCAGACTCTATCACTGTAATGACAATAAAATGACACCGTTATCATTGACCTCAGTTTAGTTTGAGAACAGAAACAAAAAAAGTCATTAATCAGCTGCAATGCAGACTACGATTTGAACCTTAGTGGCCTCGGTAAAGGTTAAACACTGACAAGTATGTTTCCATAATCTTATCTTAAATCGACATCTAACATTTTCTGAAATTGAACATTTAAAAATAACTTCCAAAAAATTAAAAAAAATATCGCAATTTGAAATATAATATTTCTACTTTTAATACTATAAAAAAATGTTTCTAGCAAAAGAAATTTTTATTAAACCAATTAAGCTAAAATATTCAGTATGTTGAATGTGGGCAGTATACGGGAGAAAAAAAGAAAATTAGTATTGTCTTCTCATCACGTTGTACGTTTCCGCAAATTGGCATTACTTTTCCGCAAGAAAAAAGTTACGTTTCCGCAAATTTATACATTACGTTTCCGCTAATTTCCCCTATCGTTAGCCAGATAAAATTACCTGTTGCCCCCTGCTCACCAACGGGGATGTGGAAGTAGGACTTAGAGCAGGATAATGTTTATTTATATAAAAGTCAGCATTAAAATATATTTACACCATAAAAGCACTATAAAAGCACAGGTAAGTACATGTAGATATAACATCAGTACTAAAAATCATATATCTGTTCTAGCAGAATATTTGCAACCAACGGTTTTTACAAATTCAATCTTTGATCGTTCACCCGCAACAAGCTTTTCATATGTTTCGATAGCAAAGTCTAGCCTTTCTTTTTCATTTTTTCTTGTCGCAGCCTGTATATGTAATGTTCTTATTTTTTATGTACGACGTTGTTTGTATTTTAAGAAGAACATCTAAGAAGATGAAAATGCTAGGATGACACGCGTAAAATTGCGCATTTAGGTGAGAGTGGAACGACTCAGGACCGTTTGTGGTTCTTTTAGTGTCTGGATCTGGGGGAGCTGCCCAAATGGTGGGTGGAAACTTCGAATTTACAGTAACATAATTTTCTAGAATGTAGTCAACAAATCTAGAACATTTATCATTTAGCGGTGCATCTGCCATCAAGTCAACAAAACAATCCTCGATGTCATTTGTTGGTAAAAATGCTAGTCCAAAAAAAAAATAGTCAGCCATTTCCCTATTTCGGACGACTTGTCTTTATATTCTACACTTAAACCGATTGCTTGAATATTGCGCCACCAACTTTGTCCTAAATGAAAACGGCAGCAACTAATAGTAGAATTTGGAAACTTTGTTAAAATTGCACTATGCATTGCATATTCGAAATCTATATGGAACACTTCAGGTTGTAAAACTAAATTCCTCTCTCGACAAGCAGCAATAAGAAGGTCCCACATCTTAATATAACAATCCTCACTTTTAGCAGGAAGCAGAGCAAAAACCAAAGCAATAGCATTGCCATTCTTGCAACCGTGGAGTGAATATAACTGATAAAAGTATTTGGGACAATACTTGAATGTTCCATCAATTAAAATGCCTTTCATGTCATTACAGAGGCATTCCAAATTTAAACGGCACGAAAACAATCACAATGCCTGACTCTGTATCATTTGCTACAATTTCAAAATTTGCGGAAATGTAATTCGCCCATTTTTGCGGTACGTTTAAACACCGCTAAGACCGTCTTAGTGCACTTAGACTCTAAAAACTGCCAACACGGACATGAAGGAATGTTTTTTTTGTGTGCATAATGATTCCTTTAGATGAAAAATATATTATTCAAAACCTTGATTATGAATTTTGATGGAAAAATTAAGAATATTAATAATTTTCTGCTGCTGCATTTGGTTGACTTCAAATATGATATATTGTGATATCATTTTTGAAGATTTTCTATTCCTACAAATTTTTATTTATGCATTTTTATAGTTTTAGTTATATATGTAAAATGTAATTATGAAACAATATTTGTAACGGCGGTAAATTTGGACGACTCCGTTACTATTAATGTTCGGAGGAAGCTCACAAACTTAAACTAAATAAAACACAAAATGTTACTGTAAAAGTTGTATATTACAAAATAGACGAATAAGTACACACATGCGGTATAATACAAGAATACAAGCAAATACGGTTATCCGTTTAAAATGTGCCTTACAGTATAACAATGTCACTAAAACATACAGCGTCCGTACAAAGTGCCTGTCGGTTTCCAACATCCGTTTCTCAATCACAACACAATCATTCATATAATAATATTGTACATGAAAGGACTTGCCGAAATTGACACAATAAATGAAATTAATTAATATTGAAACAAAGAGTGACAAGTTTCAAAAGCAACATGTTACATAATTGATGATAATGCTATTAATTAGCGGGACACAATAATTGCCCATTATGTCCGAAAGATAATTGAAAGAATAAAGCTCGAATAAAAAAATTTGGAATGAGCAAACATAACTGACCCCCCCCCCCCCCCCCCTTTTAAGTTGTGTTAAAAATTTTAACTACTTTAAATCTTTTGACCCCCTCCCTTTCCTGATTATTGTTGAAAGGCTTCTAATTTCATATGTTGCTATAAATTTCTTTTAGCAAGGATAGTAGCTCATAGGTAATGGAACTAAAGGTCCTTCTGTGTTCATGAAGGCAACCACAACCACATCTAATGCAAAGGATACCCTTAAGTCACTTTGTTGTAATTTTTTGTCTTCACAGTCTTCAACAAGCCAGGAGTCCACTATTTAAAGAAGCTGCATCTGGAATTTTGCCATAAATACAATGTACTATAACAATAGTTTTTTTGTAATATATTGAAATAGTATTTTAATCATCAGTTTCACAATTAATCTCAAATCAACAGTATTATGATAACAGAAATTTGCAAATTAAAAAATACTTTATAATACAACAAAACAATTGAGAAAGTATTCGTAGTGCCAAAATTATCAAAAAATAATGTATTTTAAAGCCAAATTTCCCTTTATGGGTTTATTCCAACACCAAAGTTTTTTCCAAAACAGTTCAATGAATAGTATTACACACAACCAAAAACAGGAAAAAAATAGGAAAAAATGCAGAAAGAAGTTAAGAGGCCAAATCAAATTTCAATCAAAGCTATATTGTTCAAATGTGATGCTATCTGAAATCATTTCCCATTGAATGTGTATAAATGTGATGCTATAATCTCAAAGCATAATATGCTATTTCAAAATTTTAAGATACCAGGATGCTATCTGAAATTTCTGGGGAGAACACTGATTTGATATGTTTGCTTTGTTGTCTTATACATACATGTACATTGGTACTTTTATTGAGAGTGTCAATACATGTTTATTTTATTTTTGTTACCACAAAACATTTGTCAATTGATATTTTTAACTTACATTTATGTTTATATCTTTATTATTTATAAGTCCCATTTTCCTTCAATTCCATCCATTATTTTTTATTGTTAGTTTTTTATTTGTTTAAAACTCCTCATTAAATACTCAGATGATTGCTTTTATTTGATTTTGAAACAGGAGTTGTTTCTTGCTAAAATGCATCAGTGACTATGATACTTTATTTTAAGCATACAATACAAAACTGTTCTAATTTGTTTTATTTATATTTTTGCTGGACAGCACATTTTGTTATTTGTGATGCATTTAATTTTAACAAGCTTCATAATCTAGTCAGAACTATTTAATTGATGTAAGTGCAGTATTATACATATGAATTTATTACTACCTAGTCAGTTTTTGTATTCCTCTGGATTGAAATTTGAAAGTTATTAAAGTGTTTCAGATTTGTTTTTAGCAATTAAATAGCTACCTTTAAAACCATGTTTTTTTTTCATGTTTGAGATGTTGAAAGGAAGCCTATCTTGGTGTTTCCTTTGAAAAGAATATACTATCAAAAATATTTTTTGTCAAGAATATCTAAAACATATCAGTGGTTCTCCCAAGGATTTTCAAATAGTACCATGGAAATTAAGGTAGCACTGGTTTTCTGAAAATTAAAGCACCATTGCCCTGATACATTCTATTACAAAATTTCACAAAATAGTACCATGGTAGAAAATATAGCACCATGGTGCCATGGTGCTACATGGGGGCCTTGAGAGAACACTGCATATCCTATGTTCATGCATTGATCTATCTCTCTGGGTTGACTCTGGAACTGTAATGTAGTGAATCAGAAAGCCTCGTTCCTATGTACTCTATACATATATATTTATTTATATATAGCGAGAGTTTGATATTTGGCAAAATGTATGACAAGGAGACATTTTTTTCGGTTGAAATATATTTATTTTCATTTTACATGCAAATAGATTTTATCTATAGTGTATGTTTAAAAAAAAATCATGACCCCTCCTGCTTGATCAACCAGAAAAGCAGTGACCCCTTCTATCAATTTCCAATTTTTTCATGGCCCCCCCCCTTACCTTTTTGCCCCCCCCCCCTGGAGATAAATAATTACCGGTCCCTTAGTGATCAGAGGAAAATTGGCCTCTCAATATTTAATTTGAATTTTTCACATTATGGATTATATGTCTTAGGCAACAACCATTTTCTTATCTGGGGGGGGGGGGGGGGGGGGGGGGGTGGGGCTGGGATTTTTTTTTTTTTAAATATTTCAATTGCCCTAGCTGACCGAAAAACAATTTAGATTTTGCATTGTAGCTGAAAAAAATTTATGCTGTCACCGGCTAGAAAAAAAATTATTGCGCTGCTGTATTTGAGTAGTCAATATTGTTTTTATGGAAAAATGTATTTCTGTTCCACATAATAGGAAAACAATTTTTGCTTTCCTTCTTAGGAGAAGAAAATATGAAAATCCCAGACCCCCCGCACCCCCCCCCCCCCCCCCCCGCCCCGCCCCCCAAGATGGAAAAATGGTTGTTGCCTTAGGGTACGGTATAAATTGACTGTGAAAGTACTTTTGAACACCCCATTTACATGAACGATAACAAAATTTGTCAATAATTTCAGTTTCGCATTATCATAAGAAATAGCAGAATTATTACTAAAGAATTATTTTACCAATCTGAGGCAGTTTGAAGAAATTTGTGATTAAGATCTAAATACTAAATCTTATTTAATGTCTTGAAATAGACAATTAATGGGAACAAAGTATGAATTAACAGTTTAATATACCGTGAGCTCATTCCCAATTGGCAAAGAAGGGGGTGCCTAAATGCAAAATTGTCATATTAATCAGATGTTAAATACATGTACAAATGCAATTTTATATTGTGCTAAAAATCAGTTTTAAGATAAAAAAAAAGTTAGTTTAATGATTTTTTTCACAATCTAAAGTCAACAGCTGAAAATTCAGATTTTTCGTTAATAGCTTTATGGTGGGTACACAAATGTACCTATGTGTATAGCCATTAATTCTTACAATATTGGACTGTCACACGCCTTATATAACTTTTAGTTGGATATTGGTATGGGAATATAAGTTTGCAAAAAAAAATAAGATATTTTTTAGAGTTCTTATTGCTTTTAAAATAGGCAAATAACAAGAAAACTCCTTTTTCTGGATAGCATGCTCATATTAAATAAATAATAAATAAATAAGCTTTATTTAGAGTCGGCATGGTTAAAACAACATACAACATTAGCTCTGTTGAGCTTTTAACCAACATATTTTCATAGGAGAGTTACAACAGACCCAATTTGACATTTTCCACACAAAAGTGTTACAAATTACATCGAGGTGTCATGTTATGGCTTTAGTATGAATAATTGATTATTCTGTAATCTCGGCGATTTGAACCCGGATTTGACATCCCAGTTTTAGGTACGAAATACCGGAAAAAGAACGACTTATTTTGTTATTAAAATGGCGCAAAAAATAATAACAGATTTGTTAAATCTGTCGACGAACAATGTCTTCATGTGTATCCACAGTATGACGTTTTTAAGCAGTTTGAATATTTGAACGGGGTATAAACATGCATGTTTTACAGAAAGCAGAGTTGACTTTAAAAGAATGGCAACAACCTTTTGTGTTCATATCTGTTATCAAAGAGATTTTTTTAAAATGGCTTGTGCTAATTAGTAAAGTAATATCTTGTACTGGTCAGCGAGTAATTCTCGCCATTTTTTACGTTTTATCCAATATTTTTAAGAAGCAGGCGAGAAACCTTTGTTTCACCCCATTATTATTGTGCATGACCCATAACGATTTACCTACGAAATGAATTTTCATAAAAGAGAGTGCACGCTGATCGGGGATCCATTATTACGATCCTTATGACAGATGCGGCCTAACTTGAATAATACTGTGCCCTCTATCGGCACTATCGCTGGATGAGGGCTTGAACGCTCTTAACGGAAAAAATGCGTCAGCTGCTGGCTGGTTCAGCCGACCAATCAAATGGCAGTTGTAATATACAGGATGTAACCAATATATCAGTGACTTCCTTTACTTCCGTTTGTAAATATTGACAAAACAAACACGGAGAATGATTGTGCACGTGCCTTTGCATATTTAGAAAACAAATACACCTTTATTCTCATAATTATGATTTAAATTGTCATAGATTCACAAATCTTTAAAGATTTAAAAAAATAAAACACCATGTAATCATTTTTTGAAGTTTTGCTTTCGAGATGATCCGGCCTTAAACAAATGCTGCCTTAGTTGATACGGCCTTGGTTAATGCGGCCTCCGTTAAGAATGATGTGTAGCTATGGATATATACGATATTACGATAAAACGACACATTATGATGATTTGAGTAAACAATTAATTAATTAATTTGTCTATCAGGCACGTAGCAACCCGTACGCAAAAACGCAGTTGCGTACACATCGAAAATTTTCACAAAAATGAAAACATGGTAAATCTAGGACATAAGGTAGAATAAAATTAAATTAATAAACTAAATCAAATTCAAACAAATACAAACATGTTAATAATTACTTAATGTACCTATATTCAATTCCGGAAACTACGCTTATCATCTACGGAATCAGCATAGAACGGTGCGTGTTATATAAGTGCAATGCCGATTGATGGTTGTGCACGTGTTTTAGGAATGGAGTTTGGGGTGGGGGATTTGTCGCTAAAGTATGATTTTTTTTTAATCTTGCTTCAACAAACAAACTATTCGTATTTCTTTTTAAAGGAAAACCACAACGCACACCCAAAAACAAAGAGCACATGGGATCGTTAACGTTATTGGAAGCATATTGATATTAGTTTACTTTTAGTAAACTTTTAAAATCTTCTGGTAACCTGGATACGTATCATATGGAACGAACCGGAATAAGAAAAAAAGTATTGGTTTAACGCGGATGGAATTTGCATTTTCCAGTCTGTACAGCCGGTGCACATCGACATCGTTTCGAATTGATTGAGATTACAGTTTATCATGTTTATACATTATCATACCATTGACAGAGAGTATAAATTATTTCTATTTGAGAAATGTTCCTTTGAAATAAAATTTGCGTAAAAATAGTGAAGACTAGCTAATATTTTTTCCAAGGGAATCTCGAATTCTACAAGGAGAGCAAAGGCTAAATTGTTTCTTGAACACACTTGGATGAAATATTCAAAAACTCAAGATAGTGTCTACTGTGCACCGTGTAGATTCTTTGGTCCATATATGTTAATTGTATTCGATTCCAAATCAAGCTTAATCCACTACACATTTAACAAAATAAAATTTCTAAGTCAACTACATATTTGTATTATATTGCTCTACTTAATATTTTATTTCTCAAAATTTATGTTCAAAAGTTGACTTGTTGCTCATGAAAATTGGGTTTCAGTGGGATCATTTTTAGTGCCAGGAAATTGCAGGAATGCAGGATTTTGCACCATTTACCCCAGACCCCCTGCCATAAGGCCACCTCTGTGAGGTGGGGGAGGGTTTCGTGACCCTCCACCAGACTTTTAAACAGATTTGAGTACACTTCATTTTGGGGTAGCTACGCCCCTGAGCATGTTTTTTTTGTCCCGGGCAGGTAGTCGTTGTTTACTTATTTATCTGTTACGAGGAGTTCCGAAGGCAGCTTATCGTTGAGGCGGGATTGCTTATATAACATAGTATATCGTATTTATATTGACGGAAACCTTTCATACGATAAATATATATATATCTATATGTATATTATTTCGAGTAAATCTTGTGAAAACACTACAAGTTCCAATATGTCATGAATATTTATGCTAATAATCTGAATACATTATTTTATTCATCATATCCAAAAAAATAGATGTGTTTCCGATCGACCGATCGACCCTAACATTTGTTATGCCAAAAAAAAAATAGATCGGCAAGATCCGGAAATTCGTCTCCATTTCCGTGTTTGTTTCTGACTTCAACAATTTTCTTCATTTCCTTGTACATTTGATCGATGTTTTGAACCAGTACGCATGTCAAATAATTAATAAGCTGTAGTAAGAAAGAAAGAATCAAGTTGGTGTGATTTTAGAGGAAGGAGTATACTTGCAGGTAAAAAAAAAATAATCTAGACCTACTGACCCTAATGTTGAAGACTATGCAATCGGAAACACACCTATTTTTGTGTTTGGTCTCGGGGAACGACCATTTAACTTGAAGGGAGGGGGTATGATTTTTTTTCTAAAAAAATATTCTGATTCCCAATGTTGCCGAAAAAAAAATTCTGATTTTGGTGGAGGAAAAAAATAATAATCTGATTCAGAGTTTTTGTCATATAACTTAATGTTAAATTCTGGAAAAAAAAATTGTGCTTTGCACGACAAAAACAATAAATATTCTAACTTGTGTTGTCCGGAAAAAAAAATTCTGAACGAAACATAAAAGCATACCCCCCCCCCCCCCCTGCAAGTTAAATGGTCGGTCCCTTAAATAATATTTTTAATTTAAATACAACTTTTACTTTTTAATTATTTCCTTTTCCCTAAAATCATAGTCACAAAAATATATTGGCGCAGTTGTTTATAATAGCGTATACTGAATATATCTCACGGCCGGATTTGCGTAAGGCCGCATAAACTAAGGTCGCATCTAACCCGAATAATCCAGTCGTTATATTACTCTCCCGCTAGTCGCTGCATTAACGCCTGGATGCATTCATTGAAAAAATCTGTCAAACCTGAAATAGTAAATCGCTATGACTTATGGGTATTACGACATAAAATAGGAGGAGCTAAAGTGTTTGTAAATAATGTCCAATGGAGCGATCAGATGATGTAATGCTGTATCGGATAAATACAACCAAACATGAAATACAACTTAAATGAATAATTACTATTTTTTAAATATTAAAACATATTGAATTTTATTTCAAAGTTGGAAAGTAAATAAAAGCTTGAATTGAATTCAACCCTTACAATGATTTTTTAATTTCATTTAATAAAGATTAAAAAAAATTTATTTTTACTGATGGCCGATTAAAATTGTTTGTCATGCATTAGCTGTCAGTTGTAATATACAGGATGTAACCAATATACAGAAGAGTTCCTACTGTGAAGCCATCTATTTTGAGATGCCATTCAATGAAAATAACAACTTGACCATATTGTTACATAATAAGAATAAGAATTGGATAAGAAATTAAAATTTATAGAAGGCAAGGATTTATATAATTAACACATTAAGTCACATTTCATTTATTTAGGCTAACTTGGGTCAGTTATCAATTAAAAAGACAACAATGGTTTTAAAAAAAATCAGTCTAATAAGTATTTACCTAAATAACGATATTGTGATGAGTATTTCTTAATAAATTGTATTAAAAATCATTTTAATTTAATCAACTTTCTGTTTACATATTTATTTTCAATAAAATTTCTTTATTATTTCATACCATTTTCCTTAATTTAACTTGTGCATATCCATATTTATACAATCTTATGTTAACGGCAAGTTACGTGTGTCGACCATATTATCCACAATAAATTCAGGAAAAAAAGATGAAATAATAAAGAAATTTTATTGAAAATAAATAAGTACTCAGAAAGGGGGTAGTAATTCCGTACCACGAGTGCTGTATGAGAATAAAGATATACAATAATGCTAACAATAATCATAAAAAGTCACTTTTATTGTCCCACATACATGTTAGATGCGATATTTTAGCACATTTAGATTAAAACATAAAAACTTCCCTTACAAGTTGATTCGGCCTTATGACAGATGCGGCCTCAGTTGATGCGGCCTTGTGCAAATCCGGCCTTATATCAAATGGATGTTCCGGCCTTATCATATATTTATGCGGCCTACGGCAAATCCGGCCTTATATCAAATGGAAAAGAATAATTAAAAAATAAAAGTTGTATTTAAATTGAAATATTATTTAAATATTCATGGATATGATGAATAAAATATTGGAACTTGTAGTGTTTTCACAAGATTTACTTGTAGCTCTGGCAAATGTACTGAAACTTAGTAGGAAGCATCTATGGCATGTCCTCTATAAAGATTGCTCATCTCGTCGCGATCCGTTAACAAACATGGCCACCACAGGCAATTCTTGTTTCTGATTGGTTGATTTCTAAAAAATCTTCTCTTCTGTAACCACTTGGCCAAATGAATCGAAATTTGGTAGGAAGCATCCTTGGAAGGTCCTCTATAAAGAATGCTCATTTCGTTCCGATCCGTTAATAAACATGGCTGCCACAGGCAATTCTTGTTTCTGATTGGTTGATTTCTAAACAATCTTCTCTTCTGATTTGAAACCGCTGTGCCAAATGAATCGAAACCTGGTAGGCAGCATCTATTGAAGGTCCTTTATAAAGCTTTTTCATTTCATCCCGATCCGATTACAAACGGCTGCCGCAGTCAATTCTTTTTTCTGGTTGGTCGATTCTAAAAAATCTTTTCCTCTGAAACCGCTTGGCCAAATGAACTGAAACCTGGTAGGAAGCATCTATGGCATGTCCTCTATAAAGATTGGTCATTTTGTTCCGATCCGTTAACAAATATGGACGCCACAGGCAATTCTTGTTTATGATTGGACTATTTTTTAAAATCTTCTCGGAAACCAATCGGCCAAATGTACCAAAACTTAGTAGGAAGCATCTATGGCATATCCTCTATAAAGATTGCTCATTTCGTCGCGATCCGCTGACAAACATGGCCACCACAGGCAATTCTTGTTTCTGATTGGTTGATTTCTAAAAAATCTTCTCCTCTGTATCCACTTGGCCAAATGAATCGAAATTTGGTAGGAAGTATCCTTGGAAGGTCCTCTATAAAGAATGCTCATTTCGTTCCGATCCGTTAGGAAGCATGGCTGCCTCAGGGATTCTTGTTTCTGATTGGTTGATTTCTAAACAATCTTCTCTTCTGATCTGAAACCGCTTTGCCAAATGAATCGAAACCTGGTAGGCAGCATCTATTGAATGTCCTTTATAAAGCTTGCTCATTTCGTCCCGATCCGATTACAAACATGGCTGCCACAGGCAATTCTTTTTTCTGGTTGGTCGATTCTAAACAATCTTTTCCTCTGAAACTGCTTGGTCAAATGAACCGAAACTTGGTAGGAAGCATCTATGGAAGGTCTTCTATCAAGATTGCTAATTTAGTCCTGTTCAGTTAACAAACATGGCCACCATACATGTAGGTAATTCTTGTTTTCTATTGGTCGATTTCTTAATAATCTTCTCTGAAACTGAGTAGGCAAATGAACCGAAATTTGGTGGAAGCACCTATGGAAGATTCTGTATAAAGTTTCTTCAAAGCAGAATGAAAGGTGAGAGACACAGGCTCAGCCCACTGAGCCTCTAGTTCCGAAATAGCATATCTTGTGAAAATCTATTTGTGTTTGTCCTTAGGACATTTCGTACACTAGTGGATCATTCATACATGTATGAAGTCTCACTGTCACTATGTAACGGTATAGACATAAGTTGGCAGTGGTCAGGTTGATGTTGAAAAGAAACAGCAAATATTACGTCAAAAACAAATGATGAGAAAAGGTGAGAAGAATGGTAGTTTTTTGTTAGGATATTGTAACAAATGTTTTTATTGCTTAAGTGCATTTTGTTTGTATTATGACATTGCAGGGCAGTTTTAAAAAAATGGCTCCTACTGCTATAGCTGTTTAATTTACTCATTTGTATGATTTTATTGGATCTAAAAAGTTCAAAAGATCTGTAATGATTTAATGTTTGTTACTGCAAAAAATCTTTAAGATATCTAGAATAACAAAAAAAATATGTCCAAAAAACATGTCAAAATTGTCAGGAATGCAACCCTTTTTTGTGACACTTTAAAAAATCCTTAATTTTCAACAACCTACCACAATGCTAGATCAAATAATATGTTATCAAAATCTATTTCATCACAAACTTTGATATGTTGACATACTTAAAGATACAGTAGCAATAGATCATGCTTTACATTTATTATTGCATAAAAATATTGCTTTGTAAAAAAGATGTACCTAGTCAGGAGTGCAACAAACATTAATTATGCAAGTTTTCCTAAATTACATTGTAGAAATGTTGTCTTTTAATTTTCAAAGATATGGGGTATAAATAAATCTTAATACATCATTGCTGCTTCAACACCATAGTTAAAGGATACAATAAAATCAGTAGTAAGGCCAAGAATGTCACATTAAAGGCAGCACCCTCAAATGTCAGGAGTGCAATATTTGATATTTTCTTAGTCATATTTTCTTTTAAATGTAACTAAAATCACATTTGTCTTTCTATTTCAACAGAGACTGACCAAGATAACAGATCAAACCCATTTACCTGTTTGAGATACATAAACTATCTCTCACAGAGGCATTTGATTGATGTCAGGAGTGCAACTAGTTTTAAGTGATCTTCTACACAGTCTAAATTATAGCTTTTTATATGGATGATTTAAATAAAATGAGATTCTGTCAAGTTTAGAATAATGTTTGAAAAAATTAAAAGTGCCAATAGCATTTTATGTGCTTTTAATTTTATGTAATAAAGCATTTTTGTTCATTTTAAATGGTCTCATGCTTTAATATCTATTAGGTATTAATACTAGAGACATTCTCTGACAAGGGAACATGTTTTCTAGGTTCATTAGCTATTGGAGATCAGGCCTTAACATTAACGTTTGTCCAATTGTCCGGTACCAGTGAAAACTAACGTCGGACAAATAGATCTTGTATTACGGTTGTCCGACGGAACAAGTGAAAAAATCAGAGATTCCCAAGCGTGCCGGTATGACGGACAAATCTATTTCCACTGGTATAAAATACTGGGTTTGTTGTATAAAAGAGCCCTGTTTGATCTCCTGAATCCAATTTGTCCATAATTCATTTTGATTAAAACTAAAGTGAAAAGCCAGATCAAAACTCTTTTATTGTATCATTTATCGTTCCTCCATATGAAGTTCAAGGACATTGACAAAATTAAAGTCACAATCTCAGAAACGCTTTAATGAACGGAAATATCAATATTTGAAATATAAGAACAAGAATCACTCCGGAACGGACACTTAAAAATTATCGGATATCAATTTGGCGCCAAATTTAATCTTGTCTTTTGTGCAAAATACGATAGAGGACTTGATTTAGGCTTTTGGGAAATATTGAAACCTTGAAATGGACAAATATTACAAGCTTTTTCCTGATCTGGTTGAAAAGATCCACTAAAATTTGTGTTTCTCTGTGAATTTAAATAAAATACTTTGCTTTATTTATATTACAGGCACTTGTTTCTGGTAAAACAAATATACCTAGATACTGGTATATATAGTATCTAGGTATATTTTTTTTTACCAGAAACAATAAATAGCGCAAATATGAGTTATTACAATTTGTGTGGTATTGGATCACAACACAGTAATATTTCAAAAGGAAAAAAAAGGGGGGGGGGTACATAGGGGGTACATATAAAAATCACTGGTAAGCAAGACTCCAATCAAGGTAGACAGAAATAAAAATGTGACATTGAATATATGCCCTTAAGGTAGTTATGAATAAAAAAAAAACACAGAACAAATCAGATCAGGCAACTCTAACTATTTACTAAATTTGGGCAGGGTAACGTCAGTCTCAGGGGTCGCGAAACAATGTTTCGATTAATCGCAATTGACTTCTCCCACAAGTCTGCCCACTTCTCCCTGTGAGCTCTCTGAAAGTAGTGGGAGCCCTGGATAATTATTCTCTAGTTTTTGTAATTTTTATTAATTTTTTCGGACAACTAAAAGATTGAGTCGGACAAGTACTTTTTTTAGTTACTTAGTTGTGCGAAGGGACAAGTTGAAAAATATGTTAATGTAGAGGCCTGGAGATTAATTGACTTGATAAAGTTTATGATAAATGCAGTTATCTATTTTCTTATACATGTAGATAATTTATGGTTGACCATGTAAATGTTGCACTCCTGACATAAATATTTAAAAATCATTGAAATTTGATATTATCAATTTTCGAAGTATCCAAAAAATACTTGTAATTGTACATTAAACATCTATTTTCAATATTAATTTATGTTAATACATGTTTTAAATGTTTTTACATAGTATATTTCAAAAATAAGTTGGAATTTTCGAGAAATATGGCTGTAAACAAGTTACAAATAACTAGAAAAATGTTACTTTAAGAAACAATTATCATTAAAACTTGGTAAAACTAATGCTTGAAAGAACACCAACTGATTTTTTTCCCTGTGAATTGTTTTTAAGTTATTAACTCTTCTTTTTTTTATGGCAATGTAATGTCAGGAGTGCAACATATCCTGATAAAATAGTACCATTGATAAAATAATGATAATTTATAATAAATTGACTTTTCTAGACTATAAAAATATTCGAATTATTTCTTTATGATTTATCTAATATATTAGAGTGGTATAATACAAATTTTCAAATGTACATAATTAAAAATATTGCTGCTAAAACTGGGTATTAAAGAAGTGGTATGGCAATCAATTGCTACAAATGTCCAAATACTGTCATTTCTGTACAAATATTTCATTGAAACAAGGTAAAAATTAGTGTATTAGTTAACAGTAACATCACTGTTCAATGTTGGCATTTTAAAATGTGATATTTTCTTCTTTTTTTTTCTTTATTATAAAATGTCAGGAGTGCAACAAAAATAGACAAAATGTTTTCTCTACAACCAATTATTTTGCGATCGTTCAAGGAATCAATGTGAATTCTTTTTACAAATGGCTACTTATCTTTAAAGTTTGAAAATTTTGCTGTCTTAAGTAAAAATATTCGTTATCATTTTGATAATAAAAACTTTATCAGATTGATTGGCAAAAATATTGAGAATTTTTCATAAAAAATAGCATTTAAGAAAAACTACAACTACCAATAACACAATATTTTGCACAAAAAGTCATTTATATCGGTTCCATTGTTTGAGAAACCATTATACAAAATAATTGAGACTAAAGATTGTTTAACTGATATAGAATAAGTATGTGTTTTACATGTTTTTATGCCAATTTGTGTTCAATAAAAGGTTCTTAAAAATTTATTGCTTATCTGTTCATAGTTTCTTTCTTGTTTCATTTACTTCAATATATACAACATTGAAAATTATCAGCAGAAAGGTTTTAGGAGTGAGTTTAATTTGGACATTATTTTCACATGTTGGAGCCATTTTTTTTTAAACAGCCCTGCAGTGTACCATTGGTAGAATGGGATATTGGCAAAAAGGGACAATCCTGATACAAAGCATACACAAATCTAAAAAAAAGAGAGAATATAGCAAAATCTTATATGAAGTGAATTCCAAAAAATCTTCATCGGTTGGACAAATATGACTGCCGTTACAATGGAAACCTGACAGGGGGCTTTCAAATTTAACAATTTTGTAACTGTTTGTCCTTCAAACTGCAAGTTGAAGTGCTAATTGCTATCAATATAACAGTACTAGTTTACGTAGGAGAATATATGATTGTCAGTATTGTCTTAATTTTGTAAATACTAGAGCTGATATCACTAATATATTTATATAAGAAATTAAAGAACTGTGCTATGAACAGTATTTATTACATCGTAATTAATACACACACAAATTATCAAATAGTTTTCTCTTATTGAATAAAAATAGTTTGTTATAGTAAATGGTAGCTGCAGATAAAACTGATACATTTCAGCTTAGATATTGCTCATGTGGAGTTAAGCAACACATACTCACGTTATATGCGCATGCAACACTTGCAATATAATGACATAAAACTATGGTGGCACGTTTGTAAAGGGTTAAAACGACCAGTTAAGCTCTTGATAACTTGATAATGGCAGATACAGATAAAGAAGAATTTGCTTCAGTTTATGTTGAAACTTGCTCACTCGGAGTTTAACATCATTTACTCACTGCATATGAGCATGCAACGATGAAATAAAGTGGGGGCACTTGTGTGCCTGTTCGGAACGACTAATTAAACTTGTGATAGCCTTAAGATGGCAGTTACAGATAAAGAAGGTACGTGTTCAGGTTAAATATTGCTCTTTTGGAGCTAAACAACACCAACTCACGCTATTTGCGCATGCAACACTTGCAATCAAATGACATAGAACAACGGTGACACGTGTGTAAGAGGTAGAAGCGACTGGTTAAACTCTTGATAACATTAAGATGGCAGCTACAGATACAACTGATACATTTCAGCTTAAATATTGCTCACTTGGAGTTAAACAACACCCACTCACGTTATATTGGCATGCAACACTTGCAATCAAATGGCATAGAACTACGGTGACACGTTTGTAAACGGTTGAAACGACTAGTTAAACTCTCGATAACTTGATGATGGCAGATACAGATAAAGAAGAATTTATTTCAGTTTCTGTTGAAACTTGCTCACTCGGAGTTTAACATCATTTATTCACTATATATGACCATGCAACGATCAAATGAAGTGCCGGCACTTGTGTACCTGTTCGGCTGATTAAACTTTTGATAACCTTAAGATTGCAGCTACAGATAAAAACGGTACGTGTTCAGCTTAAATATTGCTCATTTGGAGTTATGCAACACCCACGCACGTTATATTCGCACGCAACACTTGCAATCAAATGACATAGAACAACGGTGACACGTGTGTAGGAGGTGGAAGCGACTGGGTAAACTATTGATAACTTTAAGATGGCACCAGTAAATAAAGAAGATATGTTTTCAGTTTATGTTTCAGTGTTATACAGGCTATTTGTAATAAAGTTCAAACTAAGTTCACGTTATTATGTATCTTAATTCATACACCAATAAAATGTCTTCTACGTTGTAGGAAAGGGAAAACAATGTTAAAGTATTTCAAATGAAACAAAAAGTATGCATCAATTGAGCTTGATAATCAATGGTATTCTAGTATCAAGAGGACCTGATTGTCTTGAGTGTATGGTACTTGGATCTACAACTACCTATTCAATCAGTGCCTATTACTCAAATCCACAATATGGTCATCTTATAGCTATGACGCGAAGGGAATAGTCAACCTCCTACGTATATCATTACACTGGGCACTATATATATATCACAAAGTGGGGATATGGAACCCTGAACCGACTATCCCCGGCTACATGACCATTAGCAAACCCGGTATCCATATCCACATTAGGTTCAACTGATAGCTGGGACACCAAAGGATTAATCAATCCAGTAACATCTGGGAATAGGGTGCTCTCCTTCTGTTGAGCCATCGGACTACTGGTAGAGGGGAAACTAGCAATAGGACGGGTAGAAGTAGATGTAACTCTAATTAAAGTGGGGTTGATCTAACTGGCCAAGTGATGGAGGTGGACATGACTCTCATTGAAGTGATGACGAGTCTAGGGTCTCCAATACCCGAGGTGGCGGTGAAAGATACCATCAAAGAAGGGATAACGGGACAGGGGTGGACATTTCTGTGCACATTAATTCCCTAAACGGGGGGTCGATAGTGACGAAACCGCTGACGCACAATATAGTCCTGCTATGACAAAATCCCCATACACTACGACCATGATAGAATCGTCTCTATCACCAGTATCTGGGGATATACAACCTGGGTATTGATTGATTGATATGTGTTTTTCAATATTTCAGCTATATCGTGGCGTGAGCAAATTGTATTTCTTAACTTAGATACATATACGATCCTTAGAAATAAAATCCTTGTCTATAAAACAATCTGATTATTTGTACACATAAAAGAAACATTAAACAGATAAAACCTTATATTAAGAACGTATGCTGTCTAACTACAGTTTTGCATAGAAATAAATTTCTTTAAAATTTAAAACTTGTATCGCCTGCGACATTTGTAAATAAATCATATAAATTATTGACATTGTAGAATGTCTGACGAACGTCAGCATCATTTACGCAGTCGATTAAAACAGGTTTAAATGAATGATTGAAGCTACACGGCACGTTCCTCATTATTCATCATACAATGCATACAATCAGAATATGGAATTGACCAATTGGATATATGACCATACAATGCGTCCTTGACCTCCTCTTTTACCGAGTCGTCTAAGCATGTTTCACTGATTGATTTTGCTGCCGCTCTGGAATTTAAAGCATATTTATTTACTCAGATTTATTTTTGATCTCCCGGAAAGCCAATCTGCATAATAATGTAATATGTAGCAATATACATTTTCGCACATATTATGTGTGACTTCTATTTGCCTATTTCACAGTGCATGCTTTTCCTGTTTGTATTCCTTTGTTGCATATGCAGTATTGCATGGACATCTATGGTATGCTTTACTATATATGGTCCTGTATGAGAGTGCACACCTCATCACATTAGCATACACAGTGTGGTCTTTGAAGTTATTGTAAAGTTAGATACGTAAAATTGGTACGTTCACAGATGGGAATGAATGGCCCACATGTTGTTACTTTTTAGGTGACCTTGGTTAAACTAATAAATATATTTTTACATTGAAATTAGAAATTGTTCCAGCTGTGTGGGGTTTTATTTTTGTTTCTATTGTTAAATAGATTAGCCTGTCCCCTCCTATGTTTGGAGAACTTTACGTTCGTTTCATATGGTATATCTGTCTGTTTTTATATGTTTCTGTGCGCTAACCTTGATGTGATGATATTATTATATTGGTTTTGTTGTTTAACTCCACTTTCAACAATAGTTCAGTAATATCGTGGTGGTCAGCAGAGTACGCGGAGAAAACCACTGACCTGTCGCAAGTTATCGACAAACTTTATTACATAGTGCTGTCTCGAGTATCCCTCGTGATAGCGGGATTCGAACTCACAACGTTAGTGTTGATAGGAAATGATTTCATAAGTAGTTTTTTATCCGGCTACCATAAGACCACGACGGTCTCCTTTTAGCAATAAAATCGACAGACATAAATTATGTGACTAATACAAATTCCATGATGTTTTCTTCTTTATAGTGTACCTGTTCACGAGTATACATTACTTCAAATTTATTTTTCCCACGGTACATGACTCGTCACAACATTGCCAAACAATAATGTGCATTCAAGTTGTCATAGAACAATAATGCATGCACAGGTTTACTGAAGCTAAACAATAACTTTAAACCTCCATTATGTATGTTTATATGTCAAAGATAGTACACAATGGATGAAAGATTGAATTAATTATCAGATTACCAAGATCAAATGCAGTTAAACAGCATAACTTTAAAAGAATTTACAAAATAAAAATCGCTATTCATACAATATAAACCAGTTGTGTTTTATGAACGTGTATCACTCGTGTTTTGTCCTGTTGTACTTTTTCTTTTGTCCATTATATTGTCTGTTCCTCTTCAATATACGGATTCTGATTACCCCATTGCTATCTTCAAACTCTTCTCGTAATGCCTACTTTATACGCAGCATTAAATAGCTTTGCTAATTTACATTTTGGACAAGTCTAGAAAGACAGCTTTTTAAAACGTGAACTGTGTCTATCTCTGAATTTGTATCAACATGAACAACAAAGTGAGTGTATATTGTGATGTAGAAAGTTGAAGAATCCAAAACTGTCTATCATCGGTAACCCACGACTGGACACACTCCTAAGCCCTCTAGGCATCGCCCGTTGGTCATTTGATGGACATATCGTCGTACTCGTGAATAGTTCACCTCAAATCTGATTGGTCAAGTGACGTTTGAGTCAAGGGAATTGTATGGAAGTGATACCGTATTTGTATGATAAACAAAAACACATTTTTTATATATATATATCATATTGTGTTTCAGACCTACCGACCAATCTTAAGATCTGAACATCTCTGGGGCGAATTAAGCAAATATAATTGATAAAGGATGCCGAGTGAACAGCATCATAGCATGATCATCCATGTGCTTCCGATGATTTGAATAGGTGAAATAATGACTACGATAAAAAAAAATATCAGATATGTAAACAATATTAGAAAAATCGACAATGTAGAGTTAAATTAAGAGAGGAAACACACCGTCAAAAATGTAGATCAACTTAATATGAAAACGTGACAGTTTGATCGATTTATTTTCGGGTTGTTTCAAACCATTATAGTCTGTCACGTAAGCCTTATTTTTACCTAGCCATCTTGTTGATATGTTATCAACGTTGAATTTAGGAGCATTTAATTAAATTAATATTTGTTGTTGTTTGTATGTGTTATATACAGGAGGGAAACGCTCGATACAAAATTTCATCTATATCACGGCGAGAACAAGCTACAATTTGATGTGATGATGATGATGATGATGATGATGATGTCCTCCGTTTACTAGACCAAGATGCTTAGTTGGATTCGTGTAGTGTTAGCTCACTGACATAACAGTCTGTGGGTAGACATGTCGTTCCACTCGAACACATTCTTCTGAATCCGAGCCAACACGCAGTTGCTCTTCCTCTTAAATTTGTGTGCTGAGCGGAGAGGCAACAAATGCCAATTTCATAGTCTTTTGTCATACCCGACAGAAGCTCGAACCCACTTTCTACCGCACACGAAGCGAGCAGTCGATTCATTACACCACCAATGTGGTTGGAAAACAAAATATGATGGCGGAAAAATTACCTTTAGTTGCTTATAATTTGATTTTTTGATATGTAATATCTGTTTAATTTCCACCAGATGTTTTAATATAGGGGGAGATATAGGTATTCATGAAGAAATTCATCTAAGACATACACATGGTTATTTTTATTGCAAATACCATGTATGTTTAAGAACAAAACATCTTTCGTAAATACCAATTTAAAATGCATTTAGACAATTTTACCCGTAGTTTGAATATATAATGTAGATAATAAGATTATTGTTTTTGAATGAAGAAAAAAAGGTTTCCTGAGTTTATTGCATACACAGCATTTACATGAACGACGATAAATCAGGATATTTGTCACACGATAATGAATATTCATACACAATTAAGAATTTGATCAAACAAAATAGATAGCATGCATCTTTGCTTGTTAAACATGCATACATATATATATCTATTACTTCTGTTGTTGTCTATGGGGAAGTTATTGTAAGAGTTACAAAATTTGACAAAAGAAATCGTTTGTAAAGAATGGGACAGTCGTCAGTAGAGATTATTTTGATGGACCTGCATCGTGTCTATGGGCTAATGTGACCTTAGCCGATTTTGGCTATCCTGTTTATGCCCTTTGGCTTTATATCTTCCAAAAATTGTAAAAATGTTTGCCGTTCCATTTTTTCGAATTTGGAGCGTGCCTGATGAAGGTTGTGACAAAAACGCGCAATGCGCTCTAAATTTAATATTTACGTTTATATTTATTACTGTTTAGATATTGAGAATGAGTAACAGTTACATCCCATGAGTTGTGATGCACCTGGTGTTGTTTTTCTCCCACACAAATGTTCTTTTCTATCGTGTGAAACAAAATTGAAACCCTTTCGGTCATCTATGGTTTTAATTCAAGAGGGAAAAGCTTCGGTACCATATTTAATTTCCTGTATATCAATATATATTGACAAAATATGATTTATTTAACTTACTTTCAAAAATGAAATGTTTCCCTCAGAGTTAATAGCATACAGGGCATTTACATGAACGACGATAAATCAGGATATTTTGTCACACGATAATGAATATTCATACACAATTAAGAATTTGATCAAACAAAATAGATAGCATGCATCTTTGTTTGTTAAACATGCATACATATATATATATATTACTTCTGTTGTTGTCTATGCGGAAGTTATTGTAAGAGTTACAAAATTTGATTATCACTTGCTTCTAGACGTTTGCATAATATACTTTATTTCCTGTGACTGTAAAGTGAATTCTTCATTATCCTATACAATATATTAAAAATTGCTGAGTTAGATTGCTGTCAAATTATAATATTAAGTATATATGTACCATCTACATACGCTTATACACATGTCTTACGTCCATCCCTAGATTTGCTTTACGAGAAAAGATAACACTAGGATTATTGAAGCTCCTTTTTAAGGGAGTGGATGTGGTCGAGTGGTCTAGGGCGCTGGACGTAAGGCTAAGAGAATGGTGCTGCAGTGTATCAATGGTGTGGGTTCAAATCCCGTCGAGGGAAGAACAAAAAATTGACAGCTCTAAAATCTAATTCTAACACTGTTTGGTTTAATTTTCAGACGTATATATATGAAAGAGTTTGGGTATTATACCGTTTTCAACAATATTTTGACAGTGCTATTTGATACATTTACCAATAATGTCTCATTTTTATATTTATTTTTATTTCTAATTTAACATTTATTTAAATGTGTAGCCCTATTGTATATTTATATTATTGTTATTGTACTTTTATTAATTTATATGTAGGATTTCCATTCTTTTATGCATGTAGTTTCATATGTGCATCTTCTGGTTCATTTGTGCCGTACATGGACCGTCAAAAACTTTTTTTTGAAATTTCAAAAGTCGCTATATTGTTTCGAGATTTTATTTAATTAGACATTCATAAAGTCCCTCGGTGGGACGAACATTTTGTCATTCAACGAAGTGTTTAATTCTTTATTACTTTGTTTTGTGTACTTGGTGTTGTTTTACAAACCATTTTAGACGTTTATAATTGTTTTACTTGTATAGTATCGTTATACCGTAACGATCCAACACCCCGTAAGATTGATCGTTGACTGGTTTTTCAGACGTTGTATATATATAGGGAGTGGATGTAGTCGAGTGGTCTAGGGCGCTGGACGTAAGGCTAAGCGAATGGTGCTGCAGTGTAACAATGGTGTGGGTTCAAATCCCGTCGAGGGAAGAACAAAAATTTGACAGCTCTAAAATCTAATTCTAACACTGTTTGGTTTAATTTTCAGACGTATATATATATATTTTCAGACGTATATATATATATATATATATATACGTCTGAAAATTAAACCAAACAGTGTTAGAATTGGATTTTAGAGCTGTCACATTTTTGTTCTTCCCTCGACGGGATTTGAACCCACACCATTGATACACGGCAGCACCATTCGCTTAGCCTTACATCCAGCGCCCTAGACCACTCGACCACATCCACTCCCTATATATATATATATATCTTACAAATTTTACATCAATATATATCATATTTTTTTCTTTCAAAATTTGCACATCTCAATTGCAAGTTATCAAATGGTCTACAACCCGTCAGGATTAAAGTTAGTTTTCCCGAAAAAAATAAGAACGAAAACGACCAATAAAAGGGAAATTTACCAAAATTTATACAAGTTCAGTATACTGGTAAACTTCTCTTGTATCTAGGGTTAGGGTTAGGGTGTTTAACGCCACTTTCAACAATATTTCAGTAGTATCGTGGCGGTCAGTTTTATTAGTGGAAGAAACCGGTGTGAGAAATAAATATTATATTTAAAAGCACAATTTTATAAAATATTTGATACTGTGAAGTAACTGTGCATAACGGAAGCAAAGAAAAAAAAATAACAAAGAAAAAAAATGTTGCCATTAAAATATTTTTGTATAATACATAAAATGTTTATTTTGATAAATTTAGAATACAAATGTAATCATTCTTTGTATGTTTTGATTATCCCCCTTTTAATATAAAAGTGATAGATTAGGAAAATTTAAGGTATTCATTCATTTCATTCAATATAATTAAAATTAGATCGCCGCACTTGCTGAAATGCTTACCCTTCTTGTGTACGTGATTTCACTCCTGTTTTTTAGTCTAGAGTTTATGTTGCTCAATATTTAGATTACAGTGTAGTGTTTTGTCCTTTTGTCATTTGTACTACTATTTTTGGCCAGGGCCGACTTAACAGCATTATAGGCCCCCGGGCAAAGCAGTGCACTGGCCCCCTACTTACACAACCACTCACATGAATAAAAATGTAAATGGTCGATAAATTAAACATACATTTATTGTATTGGTACTTCCAACAAAATCAGTGTTTAAACATAAAAAACATGCCGTACATAACATACATAGATTATCACGGGGCCTAATGGCTATGCCACCCCCACCCCACTGGCAACTGCCCGTCGTGCTCATTCGTTAAGACGGCGCTGATTTTGGTCACAGTAGTATCTGTTCTATTAACGTCTTTTGATTACACTTTTAGTATCTTCAAGATGTGCATATATTTTCTATGAGAATAAACTCGCATTTTAATGGGATTTATTGAGATCTTTCAAACGTATCGGTGTTGTAATGGTGAGCATGCTCGCCTCGAGTAAGAGCAAAGACTTCATGGCTCAGAATAATGTGTCCGAGTGGAGCGACATGTCTACTCACAGACTGCTGTTTCAGTGAACTAGCACTATTAAAATCCAATTAAGCATGTTTGTCTTGTACAATACGTACATTTTATCATCTCATATAATTTAATTGTTCTCGTCATGATATATTGAAATATTGTTCAGTTTGACGTTTAATCACAATCACTCACCAACTCAGTCCAATGAAAACGTCAATGCTGGCAAAATCTTGTACGAATCTTAATTCTATTTCGCATTCCCCAAGTAAAGGGTTACGATTATGTGCTTAACGCCACTTTCAATAACATTTGAATTATATATTTGCGGGCAGTTTTATTGGTGGAGGACACCAGAGTGCCCGGAGAAAGCCACCGACTTGTCCCAAGTAACCGATAAACTTGATCACATACTGCTTTTCGAGTGCGCCTCGCCATGCGCGAGATTCGAACTCACACCTTTAGTAAATAAATTATCCTATGTCGGTCCATGGTATCATAGTCTGGTATGCCGTTTTGTGTAATGTAATAGCTACTGACTATATTTGGGTAATAACAAGTTTATTGTTCCCCTCGAAACCAACTACTGGCCTTGGTTTCGTCTCGTGCTATTTAATATCCATCAGTCAGTAACTAAGAGTATATTGTAAAATAATTCCTCTTTCTCTGTATTATTTAATGAACAGTATAGTAATAACTATTATAGGCTTTATTTTACAAGAATATTTCTCTGAAATAAAAACGTAGATATCTAATTTAGTGTGCGTTTCAGGTATGCTCAGAGCCAAAATGTATGAAAGCCAAATATTCCAAAAGTTTTTGGGAGCAAAAACACCAAAGGGCATAAACAGCATAGCCAAAATCGGCAAATGTACAATTCTCTCAGTCAATTTTACAAATCAAAACTTTACCAGTGGTATAAGAAGTTAACAAGAAAACGGCACTGTTTGGTTGAAAACGTAAAACCCAAGGTTTCGAGATTCCAAAGTCTGTGGTAGAAATCGTTCTGACATGTTCTCCCTCGCTTGTTATCTGATGGATATTATTGGATAATAATCCTACAATATAAATGTTTCCTTCCACATCAACAGCAATGCCCCTAGGGCAGCTCAACGTCGGACTGGAGTATGTAAATTTCTTTCTCTCATCTTTTGTGTAGGAAACAGCATGTTTACCGTCTGCACATATGTAGCTGTTTTTACCAAGAGAACGAACAAGCCAAGCATCTGTATGGTTTTTGCTATCTCTAAGTCGAAAGCCCTCGGTAGAAAACCATGTTAACGTACTGCTGTATGCAGTAATAAATTCACCCTCCACGTACTGTAAGCCATATATATCGGTGGAAACTGTAATGGTCTTTGTCAAAGTCATTGTCTTAATATTTATGAGATAAATCCCATCAAACTGAAGCGACGCCACCGCCACTACGTCTTGTCCCATGCTGGTAATGTCGCTCACCATTGTTGGCAATGACAGACTCGACAGGTAGACATAATTCTCGTTGTACTTGATAACTTGTCTGTTCATTAAATCCGTAATAAGAAGGAAATTTGGTACAAATATTCCATTTATTTGTCTCACTCCAGTTTTATCTATATTAATTTCGATGGTTTTGAGGATTTTTATACTTCCGGATACAAAATTCACTTTCCCCAAAATTCCGTTTGTTTTCAGATATGTATCGAGTGTTAAATCGCCGAAAGATTCAACATTTGCTTGAAATTCACATAGAAACTTATTGGTTTCAAAGGTCACTAACGGATTTCTCGGTTGCAAAATCGCTTCTTTCATCTCCTTATTTAGATCAAAGTTCTTTCGGGTTATTCGGTCTATTTCAACCAAACATTGCTGCTCTGAGCCATGTTGAACACAATTGTCTAGTATAACTTTCCAGTTCTCAACGGTACATTTAATACTGGATAATTCTGTGACTTCATCAGATAAAGTTATCACAGTATTTTTCTTTGAAGAAGTTACTTTTTCCTTCATTTTGTCGGCGACTTCATTAAGATGTTTTATAGCAACATCCTTGACGTCATCAATGTTCGCTAAAATGTCACCAGTTTTTTTTTCTATCACACCTATATTTTCTTTTCGGTTTTCAATCATTTCATCGATATGTTTACTTTTTTGTTGCAATTCATTGGATAGGTCCACGGCTTTCGTTGACTGTTTTATCCCCGCAGCCGCAGTATCGATGGATATTACAATTTCACATTTTCGGTGAGAAAATGTTCCGCATAGAGCACAACAGGGTCTCGAATGATCCACACAGTACACTTCGATTATTTTACCGTTATGTTCGCTACAATAATTTACCCCACGGAAACCTAGGGACATTTTATCCGAATTCATTTCTTCTAACGGTACAATTACGTGGTTTGAAGACACTTTGAACGAGAGGTGACATTTATCACATGACTTGCACAAACCTCCTCACATGTTGAACACCACGATACTGCTTTCACGCTTTCTGTATTAAATTGACAGGGATCGCACAGTTTTTCGGATGTTGTCATTGCTTGTTTGGCAACCATAGAGACGATGCAATTATTTAGTGGTAAACTTTTTGCCCATGTTTTAATATTGTTCTTTAGGTCTCCCAGTGTCACAATTCTCTGACAAACGAGACATTTGAAATTATTTTTTGTACTTTCACTTTCGACAGAAGATGAAACAAAAGTAGTGATACAAGATTCACAAAATGTGTGTAAACACGAAGATATTTTGGTACCTGAAAAGTGTCCAGACAAATGGAACATCTGAGTAAATTCTGATGATCCTCACCCTTCGTCGCCATTTTTATCAAGAAGGTTTTAACTTCCGTGTGTGTGTGTGATAAGAAAAAAAGCGATTACTTATTTCTATATATAGTAGAAAGCGAGATAACTCTAGAGATATTGAAGCATCTAGTGATTCGGAATCTCCCTGAAAATGTGTATATCAGAGATCATCTTACGTTTTAGCTCCCTCTACGTACAGTCAAGCCTGTATTAAGAGGTCATCTTTGAGACAAAGAAACAATGTCCTTATAAGACAGGTGACCTCTTAAAAGAGTTTCAATTCATATAAAATTTTCTATGACAGGTGACTGCCTTATAGAGGTGACCGCAAGTGCAGGTTTGACTGTACTACGTGAGAGTTGATAATTAAATAATAAGTAATTATTATTTCTTATTTAGCAAAACATGATGTAAAAATGATGAGGGACCAGTGAAGGGACTGAGAATTATTTTCTCTTTATTAAAACTAATTCAGTTAAAATTAGATCTTTAATTGCTACCCCTTTTCCTGATAGCTTCAGTTAGTGCAGGGATTAAATGGTATCTTTGGTATATATATTTTTTACCAATTGTCTCTCATATTTGACGGAAGGTATTGTTATAACCCAAGTCTACATACTCAGAAAAAAATATATTGTGTAAGTAAAACAGAAAGGAAAATTGATTCGATTTTTTCTGAAACCCGCCAAATTGAGACTAGGGACTATTTTCTCCTGTATAATTGAAAGTATCTACTCTATTGCCATGAACAACATTACAATCACTTTCTATTATCACTGATGAATTATCATATTTGCTATTATTGATTTAAACATATTTTATTGTCATGCATGCAATAGGATTGAACACAAGTTGAAGTCCTCTCCAGTATCATACAAACATAGGTCTGACGGATAATAAGTGTGTATAAGCATTTACGATATAGAAAAAAAATGATGACAGATAAGTAAAATATGGGACTGGGTTGGATGTGGGGGTGGGAGTGGGTATGTTCCTTCAGTGAATCGCCTACTGTTCTTAATGAATGTCTGTACTGCTTTTGATAACAAAATATTTCGAGCCGGGTCCTTTTGAGAGTCTCCAAATAATAAAGTTCTAATATCTGTCCGAAAATTATGGCTGGTGTCCTCTTTTCGCTATATAGGCGGCATTTCAATAGAAAGTGGGACTAGGTGATTGAGTGATTGAATGATCTTTTTTTAGCACCACCTTTTTCTTAGCAATATCACGGCGAGAACAGGTAATATTTTGATGAGATAATGATGATATCTGTTTTGTACTAGACTAACATGCTGAGTTGGATCTTATAGTGCTTACGAACCAGAGGGGGTAATAAACCCCACAGGTAAGATGGGGGTGTCCATGGTACATGTTATACATTAAGCATAACTTTCTGCGTTCCATCTAATGGAAACTTTTCCCCATCCTGTTTCTCGATATAAAGAATCCCTACTCGAATATTCAGTTAACACAGTAACACTACGTGCTGCTTCTATTTGTAATTTGTAATCATGGGAGGGGGGGGGAGAACCGGTGGAATAAAAGTCTTAATACAAGATGTAAATATCACCTTACAATAAATTTAGAGATAGGTCACCATAAATAGAATATCCATTCTGAAAAGAAAGTTTAAATAATGATGGTTTGGTTTGGTTTGGTTTGGTTTGGTGTGACGGTATTTAACGCCAATTTCAACAATATTTCAGCTATATCGTGGCGGTTAGTTTTATTGGGGGAGGAAACCGGAGGACCCGGAGAAATCCACCGATCTGTCGCAAGTCACTGACAAACTTTATCGCATAATGTTGTACACCTCGCCCTGATCGGGATTCGAACTCACATCAGTGATGATAGGCACCGATTGCATAGGTATAGCTGTAAATCCAACTGCCATACGATCACGGCCACGACGTCCCCTAAACAGTGATCGTCATCAATTCCAATAATATCAACAGAACGAACAATCACCTCTCATCTTAACTGTATTCACTAAACACAAAAAAGACCACCACATATGATCTTGGAAATCTAGGTCCTTGTTATTGCTTTGATGCTTACTAATGTCGGAACCGCATCGATTGTGCTCGCCTCGACTAAGGTAGATCGTGGGTTAGAGTCTCGATCGGGTCAAACCAAAAACTATAAAATTGGTATTTGTAACTGCTCCGCTAAGCACGCAGCAATAGAGACAAAGAGCGGAATTCTGATAATGTGTCCGAGTGGGGCGAAGTATATATCCGCGGACTGTTTCAGTGAGCTAGCACTATGAAAAAATGAACCTAAGCGTGTTGGTCTAGTACAAAGCGGACCCCATCATCATCTCATTGAAATTTAAAAATTGAAGGGTCTTTTTAGCAATACTTTAAAGAGGTCATATGTAATTAATTAAGGTCAAACATATATGACGTATCAGTAGACATAGACAATCATATGTGAATTTGAATTGGTGATTGAGTGATTGTTGTTTAATACCACCCGTTTCTGCAATATCATGGCGAGAACAAGTAACCTGTTGATGAGATAATGATGATATCTGTTTTGTACTAGACTAACATACTGAGTTGGATCTTATAGTGTTAGCTCACTGAAACAATAGTTTACAGATATACACATATGTCGCTCCACTCAAGCACACCATCCCGACTCCGCGCAAACTAGTATTTGTTCTTCCTCTATGATGCTACGGAGTAACAACAAATACCAATTTACTAGTTTTTGATTAAACCGACTGGGCATTGATTCCACCACTCGAGGCGAGAACCATTTCCATGAGACGATCAAATAACGCTCACCATGAGGCGATCAAAACACGCTTACCATGTGGCGGTCAAAGCACGCTAACCATGAGGCGATCAAAACACGCTTACCATGTGGCGGTCAAAGCACACTAACCATGAGTCGATCAAACACGCTTACCATGTGGTGGTCACAGCACGCTAACCATGATGCGGTCAAAACACGTTTACCATGAGGCGATCAAAACACGCTTACAATGTGGCGGTCAAAGCACGCTAACCATGAGGCGATCAAAACACGCTTACAATGTGGCGGTCAAAGCACGCTAACCATGAGGCGATCAAAACACGCTTACCATGTGGCGGTCAAAAACATTAACCGTGAGGCGGTCGAAGAACGCTAACGATGAGAACGTCAAAGCACATTAACCATGAGGAGATCAGTATGAATTGGGTAGTACATGTTGGTGGAGGCAAGATATTTAGGGGACCTGAAAGTGGGGGACACACTGTGTAAGAGGACTGGAAAATGGGTGGGGCAACTATTAAAGTGGACTGTGAAGTGGGGGAAAGCTTCAGGAGATCGCATTAAGGTGGAAGCAAGCTTTCAAAACTAAAAAGCAAGTTATTTGGATTCAAAACTACCCTTTTACCTCTTGATATATCGGTAATTGTTGGTTGTCTGGCTTAAGATCCAGCTTTTCCTAGCCCCCCCCCCCCCCCCCCCAAAAAAAAAGTGGCGTAAACCAAATGGTAGTTAAATGGCTGGAGAAGGGTAAGATACAAATTAGCTGATGTGAGTGTGTAGTATAAATGAATTTCCCGTGATTCTAGATAAACACACGATAATACACGTAGTACCAAGGTGACACAAATCTACCTCTTGTTCATGATTTCAAACCCAAATTCAAATATTTATTATCTTTAAGCTAATACAAGTTTTAAATATTAAGAAATAGTCAAGTCTCCTACCCTCAAGCCGTGATCGTATGGTAGTTGGATCTACAACTACATGTGTACCTATGCAATCAGTGCCTATCACCATTGATGTTGTCAGTTCGAATCTCGATCAGGGCGAGGTGTACAACATAATGTGATAAAGTTTGTCAGTGACTTGCGACAGGTCGGTGGTTTTCTTCGGGTACTCCGGTTTCCTCCACATATAAACTGACCGCCACGATATAACTGAAATATTGTTGAAAGTGGCGTTAAAAACCATCAAACAAACAAACCCTCAATTCTAATGACTGCTTTATAAAGTAACCGGCCCTTCGGTGGTTTTCTCCGAGTACTCCGGTTTCCTCAACCAATAAAAATGACCGCCACGATATAACTGAAATATTGTTGAAAGTGGAGTTAAACAACATGACTGCAACCCTTCGATTTACGGCTTCTTATTACAACTTTGGTATCGTCAAACTTTTGAAGTTGTTCTACTTGTCTTGGTGTTGATGGGTTTAACCCAAACATTATAACTGAATATCTAAAGTGAAAATAACACTATATTTATGTTTTTCATGTTAAAATCCCAAATAAGAAATAATGTTAAATTCTTATATATAAATATATATATATATATACCCCTCTCTCCCCCCCCCCCCCCAAAAAAAAATTCAATTGTTCAAATTCCCGATATTTCCAATATTTTAAATTTGAAAATTAGAAAGTGTTAGAGAAATGTCCGTGTCAATACAGATGAAGGGGTACAACCTGGTAACTGGTCAACAATTAGTTTATGAAGAGTTTGAAGATACCAAAGGGGTAATTAGAATCCATAAATCGAAGAATGACAGAAAAGACACTACACCCCTCCCCCTCCCAATAATAAACAAATAGACAAACAACGATCTACAAAACATTACACATAAAACTTTAGATCGGAAGAGTAAGCAGTATCTGTTCAACTTAAGGCGCCCGTCGTGTATAAAATGTATTACGATTTCATATTCCAGTGGGAAACACTGATGAAAACTATAATGTACCAAATTAAATGGCGTTTTTTTATTGCTCGTTTGTTTTTTCTTTGCTTTTTTTCCCTGGATTTTGTAATTTGGGGGGGAAGTGGGGAGGGGGAGGGGGAGGGTAATAAAAGAAACAATTTTAATAGGATTAGTTTTACATCAATATATATCATTTTTTTTTCTTTCAAAATTTGTACATAACAATTGCAAGTTATCAAATGGTCTGCAGCCCATCATGATTAATGTTAGAGAGAAAACGACCAATAAAAGGGACATTTATCAAAGGTAAACAAGTTCAGTATACTGGTAAACTTCTCTGGTATCTAGAGTTAGGGTTAGGGTGTTTAACGCCACTTTCAACTATATTTCAGTTGTATCGTGGCTTTCAGTTTTATTGGTGGAAGACACCGGAGTGAGTGCGAAATAAATATTATATTTAAAAGCACAATTTTATAAATATTTGATACTGTAAAGTAACTGTCCATAACGAAGGCAAAGAAAAATAATAATAATAATAATAAATAACAATGAAAACAATGTTGCCATTTAGATATTTTTGTATAATACATAAAATGTTTATTTTGATAAAATTTAGAAATGTAATCATTCTTTTCATGCTTTGATTGTCTCCCTTTCAATATAAAAGTGATAGATTAGGAAAATTTAAAGTATTCATTCATTTCATAAAATAAATTTAAAATTAGATCGCCACACTTGCTCATTGAAAAACAAATTGCGTGCGGAGATTAAAGCGACGATATATTATGGGTTAGGGTTATGTTATTTAACACCACTTTCAACAATATTTCAGTTAAATCGTGGCGCTACGATATAAAATAAATTTATTAATGTTATCCATTTTATTTACATCTATAAATCTAAATACACACATAACAAAAATATGTAAGTGAGTGAGTGAGTAAGTGAGTGATTGTTGTTTAACGCCAATTCAGCATTTTTTCAGCTATATCATGGTGAGAACAAGTTAATTTTCAATGAGATGATGATGAGGTCATAACTCATATCAAGAGAGGGGGAAAAGGGGGGTTTCACCAACAGTATACTCATTCACTTATCCAGAGATATACTAAGAAATCTACACAATAAAAGGGAAACCCATCTCATGTTTATGAATTAATGAATTTAAATTAGGCCGGACGAGCCCTCCCAATTAATAAACATGAGATGTGCCTCTAACTTAAATTTTCTTATTATATGAAACACATAACCGTCTATGAATCAATGTGATTTTTCTGTAGGTTAAACAAAATGTATCTAATTGTATGTTTATATTTTATGTATATGATTTCTTTTCTCAATAAAATATTGTTTACACTAAACACATTATAAATGCTTCACTTAAAATAAAAAGTTAATGTGTGGTTTGTAAATCCATGACACAATTCATATTAAATTAATGTATTAAACTATTGATAAATGTTTTTATTAATAAATGTGGCTCTATTGAAGTTGTCCAATTCAACAGTCTCCATCATTTCTCTGACTTTTAATGAAATAAAGCGGCAAATCAGATCAGGGCCGTCTTAGCAACATCATAGGCCCCTGGAAAAGCAGTGCATTTGGTACCCCTACCTACACAAATAATCACAGGAATACAAATGTAAAGGGTTGATAAAATTAAACATATAATTATTTATTGGACCTTCCAACAAAATCAGTGTTTAAACATTAACAAAGCATGCCGTACACAAAATACATATATATAGAATAGCATGGGGCCCCTGTGCTCGTGGGGCACCCGGGCAACTGCCCAGCGTGCCCGTGCGTTCAGACGGCACTGAAACAGATGCCTGTACACTTTCTGCTTCCATTTATATTTTTATGTCAACAATGCAGTTAACCGAAGTGTGAATGAAAGTTCGATTTTGATTGGTCGAATTTCCAAACAAGAATCCAATCAAAAATTAGCTAAATTGTCTACTGGGTATTTATCATCTACTTTATAAATATCTATTCCGAGGGCTTGTAAACATTCATACCCGCTACAAACTTATTTTTTCTTTATACAAAAAGTCATGTTCTCATAAGTTTATTGTTTAGCATAGGACCGTAAAGTTGGTTAGGGGTTATGATGTTTAACGCCACTTTTAACAATATTTCAGTTATTTCGTGGCGGTTAGTTTTATTGGTGAATGAAACCGGAGTATCCGGAGAACCACCGACCTGCCGCTAGTCATTGACAAACACGTTAACTTTACCTTATAATACTGTATCGAGTACACCCCGCATTGACCGGTATTCGAACTCACAACTTTAGTGGTGATATGCACTGATCATTAACGGAGCTAGAGGGAGGGGATGGGCGGCACTTTTGGTTGTTTGGTTTGATGATGTTTAACGCCACATTAAGCAATATTTCAGTTATATCGTGGCGTCAGTTTTATTGGTGGAGGAAACCAGAGGACCCGGAGAAACCCACAGACATGTCGCAAGTCACTGACAAACTTTATCACATAATGTTGTACACCTCGTCCTGATCGAGATTCGAACTCACAACATTAACAACCACGACGGCCCCATTTAGATAAATAAAGAAAATCTGTAATAAAAATAGCATCACAGGAAGACAACGCTCACTCTTTTATTTCAAGAGAACAAGTGTTGATTTATTTGAAATATGCAAATCGCAGTGAAATTTGTCAGCAAATTGTGGCAAATCTTTGGTTTTCTCCGGGTAAAAACTGATTCCCTCGACTAATATAGCTAACCTTTATGATATAACTGAAATAAGAAAGGGGAAATCAGAAGCCGTAAATAGAAAACGAACAGAGAATACAATGGCTAAAAAAACTGACGAAAGGACAAACAATGATCTACAAAACACAACATAAAGATTGAGCAACACAAATCCACTATATGTGAAGGTGAACTCGGGTGTTCCAGAAGGGTACTCAGTTCCTGCTCCATAATTGGTACTCGTCGTGTTAATCTTGTTAGAAACCCAATGATAAGTTGTAAATGTGGAAATGTCCAGATTTGTCAGAGAATTGTGGCATAGCTGACGACCACGATGTAACTGATATAAGACTGGGCTTCAGAGTTACTGTGACACTAGCTACCTAAGGGTGATCTGAATCAGATGTAGGAAGAAGAGTTTGAAGATACCAAAGGGATAATCAGAATCAGTATATCGAAGAAAAACAGACAACACAATGGCCAAAGGAAAAAGTACAAAAGGATAAACAACGATTTACAAAACATACATTTAAAACTAAAGATCGAGTAACACTAACCCCACTAAAGACCGGGGGTTAACTCGGGTGCTCCGGAAGGGTAAGCAGTTCCTGCTCCACTAGCGACACCCACCGTGTTAATCCAGTTACAAACCCGGTAATAGATTCTGTACAGATATGTAAGAGTACATACAATCAAGGTTCCTCTTCTCATGCAATAACATTATAGCATTCGACTCTACTCTCTACACGACTATACCTCTCATAAAACTACAAATTGAACTGTATTTTGTGAGAAAGAATGGTCAACGTACTTACAAATACCTTGTTTTAAGAAGGGACAAATCTTATTTTGTAAAAAGCCACTCTAATTCTACCAAAAATGTCTGAAACTGATATCATCATAAAGTTCGTTTTAGATTGACAACTTACATACATTTGTTATGATTGATGGGTGTGTTTTTCAACAGACAGTCGGTATTCTTATGGATACCTATTGTGTGTACTATTCTTGCCTATTTGTGCCTTTATTAGTATGAGGCAGACTTCATACCGAGGATTCTCAAGAAAAACGAAAAGAAGCTATACCGATCCTTTAGGAGGCAACACCAGCAGCTAGATCTTTTCAACCGTTACCTTTATCTCGAAATTGATCGATTGATTGAGTGAGTGATTGTTGTTTAACACCAATTCAGCATTTTTTGCAGCTATATCATGGCTAGAACAAGTTAATTTTCAATGAGATGATGGTGAAGTCCACTTTGTACTAGACCAACACCTTGAGTTGGGATTTTTATAGTGCTAGCTCACTGAAACAAAAGTCCACAGGTAGACATGTCGCTCCACTCGGACACATTATTCTGATTCCGAGCCAACTTTGCTCTTTCTCCGTAATGCTGTCTGCTTAGCGGAGAAGCAACAGATGCCAATTTTTTATTCTTTGGTTTAACCCGATCGGGGCTCGAACCCACGATATACCGCACTCGAGGCGAGCACGCCAATCATTACGCCACCGATGCGGTCGAAATTGAGTGAGTGTCGATTAATAATGAAACTTTAAATGAGATGGTTTCCCATTTTGAACTCTCCATTTATATGTAGCAACATTCCAGCCGCACCTGTATATGTAATGTACATCTCTCATATGCTACGATATGTCAGGGCTTCTTGTTGAGATGACGATTGCTATTGATAGAGGGTTGCTGTTGGCTAAGAAGCCACTGAACCAAGGGTTCCTAGTGGTTAAGTTGAAGTCATCACTTCTAAAGAAAGAGAAGCAACAAATACCAAATTTATAGCCTTTGGTTTGACCTGACCGGGGCTCGAACCCACGATCTACCGCACTCGAAGCGAGCACGCTAACCATTACGCCACCGATGCGGTTTCATCACTTCTAAAGTAATAGTGTCGCCACCATGGTTTGGTTAACCGTTACTGAATATCTGTGTCACAAATGGCTACGGATTTGTTCCGTTTGTCATAATCCCAACCCGGTCCGTTCTTCATTCATGGCTTATCACACAAGAGCAACACGACAGGTACCACTAGAGGAACAGGTAGCCCATCCGGGTCACCTGAGCTCAGCCCTCTCCTTGTTTCAATATTGGTTTTTTGTGTAGTATTTTGCAGATAATTGTTTGTTGTTTTTTCTCTCTCGTTTGGCCATTGTCATGTCTGTCCTTCGATTTATGGCTTCTGGTTACCTCTTTGATATCGTTAGACTTTTCAAATATTTTCCATGACAATGACGATACAAAAAATGGGGAAAATAAGACTGCCCTTTATATAGAGTGATTTGCTATGTAGAGGTGCTCTTAAAGGATGATGAAGTCCACTTTGTACTAGACCAACTAGACATGTCGCTCAATTCGGATTTTTTTCATTTGTATTGTTTGTTGCACCCCGGCAACCGCGTTCAATCGTGGTAGACTATTTCTTCATATGAGGTAAACATCAAGCTGCTAAAGCAACCACACTCGGGTTAACAGCTTCCGATGTTCACCTAAAAGTAATATGACAATTTAGATGACGAGGAAAAAAACCTGGTGGACAACCGAAGCATATATAATGTGGAAGGAGACAATATGTTGTCGCTCGTGGCTACATTGCCCGACAACCAGGAAGTATGTTGAAAATCTTTCTTTCTTTTTTTTTCAGTCTGGTTTCGCAATTTTATTTTTTAGACCCGGAAATTATTTTGTTGTCTTCTACAAAATAAAACATTCAAGTTTTAAACATATTAGAGTAGTTTCTGGATAATAAAACAGTTATTGCCTTCAGATGAGTTGAACATAAAGTTGTCAAGCCTCGAGAAGGTGACAACTTTCGATGTTCACCTCATATGAAAGCAATCATTGTATATTATATTATACCTCGCTGTCTATAAATGATTTGTATTGGATCATTTATGGTCACATAACCTTAGACAATATATGTATTCGGTGAGAACCTGAAGCTCAGGCGAGGTGTACTTGATACAACATTTATGTGATAAAGTTTGTCAGTGATTTGCGACAGGTCGGTAGTTTTCTCGGGTACTCCGGTTTCTTCCACCAATAAAACTGATCGATACGATATAGCTGAAATATTGTTGAATGTGGCGTTAAACACCATAACCATCAAACCAAACCCAAACCTAAAATTTCCCCTGGGCTGGTAGACAAGCCCATTGTCTCTCTGTCACGTCCGCGCAACACTTTAAATTTAAATTTTACTGCTAGCGTTTATTACCTTCGTAAACATTTGTTTTGCGGATGTAATGATTACAGGATAATTATCTTTCGTTTTCTTTCGGTATAATAAAGGGATTATGGCTGTCTAAGGAGGTGGACATCAATAATTGTCAACCAGAGAAATGTTGTTTTCCTTCGGGCTAATCACTACTATATATGCTTTATTTTACAACAATATTTTTTGAAACACATACATGTAGTTGTTGAATCATTTTTATATTTAAAAGATATGACATATATATAATTTACAACATTGTAGAACTGGGGCTGTCGTGGTCGTATGGTAGTTGGATTTACAACTACCTATGCAATCAGTGCCTATCAGAATTAACGTTGTGAGTTCGAATCCCGCTCATTGCGAAGTGTACTCGATACAACATTATGTGATAAAGTTTGTCAGTGATTTGCGACAGGTCGGTAATTTTCTCGGGTACTCCGGTTTCTTCCACCAATAAAACTGATCGATACGATATAGCTGAAATATTGTTGAATGTGGCGTTAAACACCATAACCATAAAACCAAACCCAAACCTAAAATTTCCCCTGGGCTGGTAGACAAGCCCATTGTCTCTCTGTCACGTCCGCGCAACACTTTAAATTTAAATTTTACTGCTAGCGTTTATTACCTTCGTAAACATTTGTTTTGCAGGTGTAATGATTGCAGGATAATTATATTTCGTTTGTTTTGCTTTCGGTATAATAAAGGGATTATAGCTGTCTAAGGAGGTGGACATCAATAATTGTCACCCAGAGCAATGTTGTTTTCCCTCGGGCTAATCACTACTTATTATATGCTTTATTTTACAACAATATTTCTTTGAAATACATACATGTAGTAGTTGAATTATTTTTATATTTGGAAGATATGACCAATAGAATTCAAGATATTGTAAAGTTGAGGGTCATCGAGGTTATTGACGTTGTGAGTTCGAATACCACTCATGGTGAGGTAAACTCATTACAACATTATGTGATAAAGTTTGGCAGTGACTTGCGACAGATCGGTGGTTTTCTGCGAGTACTCTCGTTTCATCTACCAATAAAACTGACTGTCACATACAATTCAAACATTGTTGAAAGTTGTGGTCAAAAGTATAATCCTAACCCAATAATGTAGAACTGTATAGTTTAATGTTTTCCATGTTATTGATATATAAAATGGCATTGCTTTGTGTTTAACTACTATAAGAAACAGAAAATGTCCAATATACTGTTTGCTGACAGAACATCTAATAGTTTTTCAATCAATTTTACAAATCACAGCTTTTCCAGTCTCATAAGAAGTCAAAAGGAAAACGGCACTGTTTGGTTTAAAACGTAAAACCCAAGGTGACGAAATTCCAAAGTCTATCGTAGAAATCGTTCTGATATGTTTTCCTTCGCTTGTTATCTGATGAATATTACTGGAAGTAAATCCTACAATATAAATGTTTCCTTCCACATCAACATCAATCCCCCTAGAACTGCTCAACGTCGGACTGGAGTATATAAATTGTTTCCTTTCATCTTTGGTGTGGGAAATAGCATGCTTACCGTCTGCACATATGTAGCTGTTTTTACCGAGAGAACGAACAAACCAAGCATCTGTATGGTTTTTGCTATCTCTAAGTTGTAGTCCCTCGGCAGATAACCATGTTAACGTACCGTTTCGTGCAACAATAAATTCGCCCTCCATGTACTGTAAGCCATGTAAAGTGGTGGATACTGTTATTGTCTTTCTTAAAGTCATTGTCTTAATATTTATGAGGTAAATATCATCAGAACTGAACGACGCCACCCCCACTGAGTCTTCGTTCATACTGGTAATGTCGCTAAGCTTTTTTGGCAATGACAGACTTGACAGGTAGACATAATTCTCGTTGTACTTGATAACTTGTCTGTTGATTAAATCGGTCAAAATAAGGAAATTTGGGACAAATATACCAGTTATTCGTCTCATTCCAGTTTTATTTATTCTAATTTCGATGGTTTTGAGGATTTTTATACTTCCGGATACAAAATTCACTTTCCCCAAAATTCCGTTTGTTTTCAGATATGAATCGAGTGTTAAATCACCGAAAGATTCAACATTTGCTTGAAATTCACGTATAACCTTATTGGTTTCAAAGGTCACTAACGGATTTCTCGGTTGCAAAATCGCTTCTTTCATCTCCTTATCTAGATCAAAGTTCTTTCGGGTTATTCGGTCCATTTCAACCAAACATTGCTGTTCTGAGCCATGTTGAACACAAGTGTCCAGTATAACCTTCCAGTTGTCAACGGTACATTTAATACTGGATAATTCTGTGACTTCATCAGATAAAGTTATCACAGTGTTTTTCTTTGAAGAAGTTATTTTTTCCTTCATTTTGTCGGCGACTTCATTTAGATGTTTTATAACAACATCCTTGACGTCATCAATGTTCGCTAAAATGTCACCAGTTTTTTTGTCTATCACACCTATATTTTCTTTTCGGTTTTCAATCATTTCATCGATATGCTTACTTTTTTGTTGCAATTCAATGGACAGGTCCACGGCTTTCGTTGATTGCTTTATCCCCGCAGCCGCAGTATCGATGGATAATACACTTTCACACTTCCGGTGAGAAAGGGTTGCGCATAAAGTACAACAGGGTCTCGAATGATCCACGCAGTACACTTCGATTATTTTACCGCTATGCTCGCTACAATAATTTATCCCACGGATACCTAGGGACATGTTATCCGAATTCATTTCTTCTAACGGTACAAGTACGTGGCATGAAGTCATTTTGAACGAACGATGACATTTGTCACACGACTTGCACAAACCCTCCTCACATGTTGAACACCAAGATACTGCTTTCACGCTTTCTGTATTAAATTGGCAGGGATCGCACAGTTTATCGGATGTTGTCATTGCTTGCTTGTCAACCATAAAGACCATGAAATTATTTAGTGGTAAACTTTTTGCCCATGTTTTAATATTGTTCTTTAAGTCTCCCAGTGTCACAATTCTCCGACAAATGGGGCATTTGAAATTATTTTTTGTACTTTCACTTTCGACAGAAGATGAAACAAAGTCGTGATACAAGATTCACAAAATGTGTGTAAACACGGAAGGTATTTTGGTACCTGAAAAGTGTCCAGACAAATGGAACATTTGAGTAAATTCGTATGATCCTCACCTTTCGTCGCCATTTTAATCAAGAAGGTTTAAACTTCCGTGTGTGTGTGGGATAAAAAAAAAGCGATTACTTATTTCTATATATGATAGAAAGCGAGATAACTCTAGGGATATTGAAACATCTAGTGATTCAGAATTTTAACAAAAAGTAAGGTATGTGCTTGTTTTTTAGCTACAGAACAAAAACCTAGACATTGTCAATTTCGGCGCCAAATTACCCTACAATGTATTTTAATAGGTAAAACCACTGTGTACACAATCGAGTACGGCAACGGTTGTTTGGTTTCACTTCCGGTTAGCAAGGATGGACGTCAGGACACGAGAGGTGGGCACATTTTTTGAAAAAAAATTTATCTAGAAATAAATTGATAATCCAAGCATTACACTTGTCTTTTTCTAGATATAGTTTTGCATCAAAACACATTCAATATTAAGCCCATTATTACACATGGTATGAAAAAATCATGGGAGATGGTGGTGTTGGTGATCATTTTCACAGATTTTGGCGTGGTTTTCCTCGATTTTGTGCTCCTATTTGATATATATCATCTTTTTATTGATTCTGCATTTAGATTAATATGTTCCCTACCTTTGACACTATCCTACCATTGACGATTCCTGCAAATTATCGCTTGTCATCTCAGTTTTTGTCAGTGGGTTTAAAAGTCGATGTACGTCTTTGGTTTAAGGTAAGTGTACGGTTCGGTATTATAAACAATACAAAAAATGTACGGTTTGGTTTTTCTCTTAGTTGGTTTAAAGGTCCGTGTTGCGTATATCAAATATGAAAATTCTTCACTATGTAATTTTATACTGCGGCAGATTTCTTATTGGAATATTTCATATCCAAAAATTCAGTAGATACATCAGAAAACTTCCCATTTTGCTTAGATATTGTTGTCTAAAATGCAATATTTCGCCAACACCGTTTCCAACATCCAGAACGATTATAAAGACTTTTGTATAAAATCATGATTATCATGTCAGAAAACTTTCAATGGCATGGCTTGCAATGCGTAGAGAATGAACTGAAACTTGGTAGGAAGCATCTATGTTTATAAAGATTGCTCATTTTGTCCCGATCCATTAACAAACATGGCCGCCACAGGCAATTCTTGTTTCTTATTGGCCAATTTTAAAACATTTTCTCCTCTGAAACCGCTGGCCAAATGAACCGAACTTTGGTAGGAGGCATCTATGGAAGGTCCTCTATAAAGATTGCTCATTTCATCCCGATCTGTTAACAAACATGGCTGCTATAGGCAATTCTTGTTTCTGGTTGGTTGATTTCTAAAAATCTTCTTCTCTGAAACTGCTTGGCCAAATGAACCGAAACTTGGCGGGAAGCACCTATGGAAGGCTCTGTATTAAGTTTCCTCAAAGCAGAATGAAAGGTGAGCGACACAGGCTCAGCCCACTGAGCCTTTAGTTGTTATCATCATCAGAAAGTGACTAGACCATGTACATGCAAACCATCCATGTTGCTGTTATTATTGTGATACAACATGTACGCAATTTGACAACATCATCAAACACTTAGTAACAAATCACAGCCTAGACGTCTTAAAGATCAAGCATTTAGAGTTAAATGAAAAAAATGGAATATACGGTTACAGGAGCCATAATTTTAATATTATACCTAGAGAGCTTGATTCAACGGGAAAGAAAATCGAAACCGACACTACACTTGATTCCTTAAAACTTCACATCGTATTAGATAAAAGCTCAGACATTACTACTATTTCAAGTCCTCTTCATAAAAGGATGAAACCATCTGATTCACCAGTTCATGACTGTATAAATGAAAATCACGAAACACTTGCTAAGGAGGACGTCGATTTCCAAGAAATGGATAATAGCGACAATGGTGATTTTGAAAATGAGGACGAAAAACAACTTCTAGATCTCGTTCCATCAGTACTAGAAACAATGAACAATCATGGAAAAGTAGATATATATGGATACAATTTCACAAAATGTTGGCTTTTGCCTCATTTCCGATGCACAATATAGCTTTTTTATTATTTCTAGATGTTGGTAAGTGGCATAATTCGGAGTCTACCACCCTAATGAGATACAAATGTCCTACAGTTAACAAGTTTTGGCGAATTGGATACAAAATGTTCCATGGTAAATGGTTAAGGTTCATGAGTGGACCTAAGAATAAAGGTGACATCGTCAAATATTTATGACGCATGGCTGGTTCATTACTTCAAATCTTGATATGAAATGAGATGAAATATGGATTAACTGATTTTTCGTTTTTGCTCATACAGGAAGTCAAGACACTCATCGGGTGTCTTGTAAGAGGAAGGCATTACTACTTCTGGGATGCTGTTAAATAGACAACCTGGCTTTTGAACGTCTTATGTATGGCCAAAATCTATGTAGCCTTTAATGTAAAGATGGAATTGAGAATACGATAATAAAAATGTTGATTTTTGGTGTTACCTCATCATGAGAAAGAAAGGTATTGTGTATGTTTTTTTATCTCTACACGTACAGAGTAATGCCCAAAGATAATCGATGTCCCTGATTAAGATTATATCGAATTGCTGTGGCATACTACAGTTGAAATCGAATTTTCGAATTTTTCTATACATACCATATCGTACACTTTTGCATTACCAAACCGTTGCAAACAAATAGTTTTGCATTAACCAAACACGTACACCGACTTTTAAACCCACTGACAAAAACTGAGATGACAAGCGATAATTTGCAGAAATCGTCAATGGTAAGATAGTGACAAAGGTAGGGAACATATTAATCTAAATGCAGAATCAATAAAAAGATGAAATATATCAAATAGGAACACAAAATCGAGGAAAACCACGCAAAAGAAACCAACATCACCATCTCCCATGTTTTTTCATACCATTTGTAATAATGGGATTAACATTGAATGTGTTTTGACGCAAAACTATATCTAGAAAAAGACAAGTGTATTGCTTGGATTATCAATTCATTTCTAGATAACAAAATTTTCAAAAAATGTGCCCACCTCTCGTGTCCTGACGTCCTTCCTAGCTAACCGGAAGTGAAACCAAACATCCGTTGCCGTACTCGATTGTACACAGTGAAAACATCATGGAGCCTTTCCCGCCGTTTTTCTTGGATTGGATGAAAGTGCAACGCAACCGGAGAATGCGTTATATATGCACCGTGTCCCCCGTCACATTTGGGGACATGACTTTGTGAAGGTGGGGGACACGGATCTGAAGCGGCGGTTTCAGGTAAGCTGGTGTGAAATCATAAATTATAGCATTATTACAATTATTTGAAATATATGACTTATTTAGCGGAACACTAGGTTCATTTCGGGGGATGTAGATCCCATTTTACCCACGTTATTCGTCCGGTATATAGGTGAACAGTTCTGCAATTTATGACGAGGGTGGTCAAAATTGAAAATTATCACAAGTCTCCGTCAGATTTTAGCTAATTTAATGCTCGATGCACATACTTTCAATGACATATGTTATCTAAAAAGTCGACCGCGTTAAATGCAATCATTATTTCAAACCACCAACGCAATATAAGAAGCATACGATCGAATTGTCTCTCGCGTTAAATTGTGGCGTATGGGGATAAAATATTTGTGACGCCAGGGGATAGGGCTCACATTTTAAAAACAAGGATAATTATGTATATTACCCTTTTTATCAACAACAAATACAAGTTTAAGGACGACAGACGGACGACGTACTCCAAGTGAAGGCAAACGCTCACCTGACTCTTTGGGTCAGGTGAGCTAAAAACGTACATTCTTCTACACATCCATATGATAAATAAGGTCAAAATAAGATTACATATAAGTGGAACGTGCCTTCGTGCCCTGAATTGTGATTTTTATTACACGAGGGCTGCTTTGCCTTTCATGAAAAATGGTAATATACATAATTATCCTTGTTTTTAAAATGTGAGCCCTATCCCCTGGCGTCACAAATATTTTACCCCATACGCCACAATTTAACGCGAGAGACAAATCGATCGCATGCTTCTTATATTGCGTTGATGGTTTGAAATAATGATTGCATTTAACGCGACGACTTTTTAGATAACATATGTCATTGAAAGTATATGCATCGAGACTTAAATTAGCTAAAATCTGACGGAGACTTGTGATAATTTTCAATTTTGACCACCCTCGTCATACATTGCAGAACTGTTCACCTATATACCGGACGAATAACGTGGGTAAAATGGGATCAACATCTCCCGAAATGAACCTGGTGTTCCGCTAAATAAGCCAAATATTTTAAATAATTGTACTAATGCTATAATTTATGATTTCACACCAGCTTACCTGAAACCGCTGCTTCAGATCCGTGTCCCCAAATGTGACGGGGGACACGGTGTATATGGACCCAGTCATTTGAAAAAGTTATCCGTTGTATAAACTAACCTAATCTGGTGCGCTGGTCTTGAAGTTGTCCGCCAGAAACAAATTTGAACAACTTGGCCAAGATGGCTAGTTTGTGCATCTCGAGCTTGTTTGCCAATGCAGGCATCGCATGCTCATTTGAATAAGTAACTGTGTTTGTTGTGTTTGTATGTGTTTATTCGATTACTTTAACAATTATGGGTGTAATTACGTAATTTATTTATCTTTACTTAATGCGCTATTGAATCGGGGAGGTTTACGACCTGGGTCTGCATGGTCGGATAATTACTTATAGATCATTCTAATATGTTTAAATGACCATGTTTATCAAAACAGTATTCAATTTCAAAGCTGGCTGCAAATACATATTTAATTTTCATAAATGCATTATATTTGGTTTATAAATAGTAAAGGATGAATATTTTTATGATAAATATTTGTAATTTTTTGAACATCTCAACATATAACCATTTTTCCAAAAGGGGGTGGCCCAACAGCATCAGCTAAAACAATAAAAGTAATAATAAAAAAAAGAGTTTGTAATTCTATGTATAATCTAACTAAGTATATGAGCTTCGACAGGATAAAATATTTAGTTTTCAATTGTTCAACAATATTAGAACGTAAATAATTTCAATCGAAACGGTCCCCGAATACATAAATGAGGGTATAACTCCCCTTTTGGTACGCGATATTCCGGGTATTTTTTAAAGAGTATTCGGTACGTGCAGTATATGGTATTCAGTATGCAGGAATTACAAAATTTCTTATTTTAAAGCATTTTTTTTTCGTAAAAGAGGTTAGTGTGTGTTAAAAAATCTATTTGGTTAGCAAATAGTACTCGGTATTCAGTTAGTTTTTAACAGGTATTTGGTACGCATAGGGGAGGGGATTATACCCCCATAAATATGACAATTAACTTCTGAATTAACACAATCAAAGATAAATAACCGTCATAAAACTATTTTTTATTATTAGACGATTAAATGATAGCCAGGTCTTCATATGGTCTTCTTCTAGTGTTACATGCTTTATAAGGGAAATTTGAGATTCGATAAAAAATGGAATTATCCAAGGCCGTAATGTTTTTTTTTTCTTTTCAAGTTTTTTTTCTTACTTTCCCCGGTCCGTGATTCAGATTAGATTAAACGTATTGCATTGTTAACTATATAACACTTGGATCGGACACAAGTTATTCCAACTTACAAAGGTCCTCTCCATCGTGATTCGTTTCTACGCCTTTGATTCTTGTGTTACACTTAAACAATATAATATAGATGACGCAACGAACTGGCGCTAACAGAGAGATGAACGAAAGAACGGATGAAGGGACACTCTGATAATTACAGGACTAGCTCTTAAAGTCAGCACGCCCTATAAAACATGATACGCATTTTTATGCACTCTCTGTTAGGTGTCGTGGTATTCAGTATACCAAGGGTCGTTAAAGATTTCTCCGATTTCTCTGTGGTTTGATTCCTTTCTGAGACATGATTAAATAGATGTATAAGGTATTTCAATGTTACGTATATAAAGTGATTTTTAGCTTGATGGTGGTGGAACCGTGCCGCTGGAATACACTTTTAAAAGGTAAAATGTATTATTAGGGCGCAATAAGATCCGTGAATGTGGAATCACAACCGTCACACGCGTTTAATTGCTCTGCTAGTGTTTTTAGTTCAACTATTCGTCTCCCATCCTGCCAGCATATATCTTTATAATCAGTTCCAGGGTTTGCGTCCGTCTGGTCTGCATCTGTCTGGTCTACCTCTGTCTCACCAACATTCCTATCCAACTCTTTCAAGCGCTCTGAACATTTTTTCCGACGGCGTATTTCTCCTTCTTTTAAAAACGGCATTATTCGGTTTGAAGCAGGTGCTTTCAAATTTTTACGCAATCGACTTTTTATGACGTCGATGCAACTTCCGCGAAAAAGAGACGTTCCGTCAAGCGCAATCTCGAAAATGTCGCGCTCGCTTCCGCGACGTCGCGAAAACAACATGCGGTATTCGGCAAAGTAATTATCTGCCCTTGCTACTGTATCGTATTCCCTTAAAATGTCCTTATAAGACAAGTGACGTCTTAAAAGAGGTTCAATTCATATGAAATTTTCTATGGCAGGACAAGAAAAATGTGACCTTTTATTACATGTGGCTGCTTAATATGCGAGCATAAGCGAGCTCTTTATGGTATAAAATGTGTACTTAGGATTTTTTAACAAACATGGTTGAACATATTGTCGAAGAAAAAAAATTCTACGTTTTGTAAACACCGGTTTCCGGGTAACACACTAACACACTCAACTAATGAAGATCTTCTTAACATAAAGCGCAAATGTGATCCTGAAGTCTCGTACCCTCTCTCGTACGTCCGATACCACTGAAACCCGGAACCCGTGTGTAATAAAAGTCATTTTGTTAGCTTGTTTTACTTATATTGATATTTTTTAATTTATTAAATCTCTTCTGACATACTGACAAGAATGTTTGTTTCTACGCGGAAGTTAACTTTTGAGATTTTGTAAGGAACGATAACTCGAATAAAGGAACGACAGCTCGATTGAATGAGACTAGATTCGGCCCTAAAAAAAATCGTCCCTAATATATCTCGGCCCAAAAAATCTCGACACTTTTTGTAACTTGAATAATACTGCGCCCTCTATCGGCACTTTCGCTGGACGTTAATGCAGCGACTAGCGGGAGAGTAACATAACGACTGGATTATTCGGGTTACACTTTTTGATGAAATTACCAGATAATTTTCAGATGAGCGAGCATTCATGGCCGTGCCGGTTTCATGTTAAAGGTGACCACAAGTGCAGGTTTGACTGTACTACGTAGGAGAGTTGATAATTAAATAATCAGTGAAAATTATTTCTTTATTAACAAAACATGATGTAAACATGGTGTTACCAAGGGATCAGTGAAGGGACTGAGAATTATTTTCTCTTTATTAAAACTAATCCAGTTAACATTAGATCTTTAATTCCTACCCCTTTTCCTGATAGCTTCAGTTAGTGCAGGGATTAAATGGTATCTTTGGTAAAAAAAATAGCAATTAGCAAGAAATAAAAACAACCTGGCACTGGGATATTTTGAGAAAAAAAATGTCTCTCATATTTTATGGAAGGCATTGTTTTAACCCAAGTCTACATGCTCAGAAAAAATATATTGTGTAAGTAAAACAGAAAGGAAAATTTTTTCTGAAGCCGGCCAAATTTAGACTTTTTATTTTCTCCTGCATAATTGAAAGTATTTACTCTATTGTTCTGAACAACATTCCAATCACTTTCTATTATCACTGATGAATTATCATACTAGTTATTATTGATCTAAACATATTTTATTGTCAAATATAGGATTGAACACAAGTTTTACAACTTATGTGATGTTCTCTCCGGTATCATACAAACGAAGGTCTGACAGAGTGCAAGAGTGCATGACGGATAATAAGTGTATTAGCATTTATAATGTAGACAAAAATAAATGGTGACAGATGTTTTGGTTATTTTTTTTCGGGAGGTGGGGGAGTGGGTATGTTCCTTCAGTGAATCGCCTACTGTTTTTATTAAATGTCTGTACTGCTTTTGATAACAAACTAATTCCAGCCTGGTCCTTTTGATAGTCTCCAAATATCAAAGTTCTAATATCTCCGAAAATTATGGTGGTGTAAAAAATAACTAGAACTGTCCTCTGTTCACAATATAAACGGCATTTCAATAGAAAATGGGAAGCGCCCTCCCTGATAAATCCACAAACACATCTCGAATATGTTATTGTATTAGATCGAAACAGATAATACTTTAGCGAGCTATAATTACGACGTAATCTTGTATATAAATTATTGGATCTTCTTTCACAAACTAAGAATTTTTCTGGAATTTTAGACAGTACAACTTTTCTCTTAAGGTGATTTTAAATGTATCAAATGTTCTGGTATTTCTGGTCTCGTTGCCTAGACTGTTCCAAAGATTTATGACAGACGGGAGGAACGAAGATTGGTATAACGACAAGTGACATCTTTGAACATTGTAGTCATTTCTGTTTCGAACAGGGAAGTTGGTAACATCACGAACAAGAGGGGGTAATAAATCACACAGATGTTACCAACTACCCTGTTCGAAAAAACAAAAAATAAACAAACAAACCCTCAATTCTAATTACTGCTTTATAAAGTACCCTGCCATTGCACCACTAACGCTGTGAGCTCGAATCACGTTTGTCAGTGACTTGCGACAGGCCGGTGGTTTTCTCCGGGTACTCCGGTTTCCTCCACCAATAAAACTGACCGCCACGTAATAACTGAAATATTGTTGAAAGTGGAATTAAGCAAGATAACCCTAATCCTTCGATTTACGGCTTCTTATTACATCATCAAACTTTTCAAGTTTTAGTTTAAACAAATTTTATTAATCAATTCAATATAACATTACAATATTCGGCTATATACATTACATAATAAGAAGTAATTAATAGGATTGGGAAAGTTTAACCCGAACATTATGACTGAATATGAAAAGTGAAAATAAAACTATATTTGTTGAAATCCCAAATTAGAAATAATATCAATTTTTATATATATATATACCACTCTCCGCCCCCACACAAAAATATTCAACTTGTCCAAATTCCCGATAGTTCAAATATTTGAAATTTGATAATTAGAAAGATTCAGAGGAATGCTCGTGTCAAGACAGCTTAAGACGTACAACAGTTGTAATTGGTTTATGGTGTTTAACGCCACTTTCAATAGTATTTCAGTTATATCGTGGCGGCCAGGTTTACTGGTGGAGTAAACCGGAGTACCCGGTGAAAACCACCGACCTGCCACAAGTCACAGACAGACTTCATCTCATAATGTTGTATTTAATATACCTCGCCATTAGCGGGATTCGAACTCACAACTTTAGTGGTGATGGGCACTGATTGCACAGGTAGTTGTAAATCCACGATCACAACCACGAAGGCCCCGTGGTACAACAGGCTCATTAATTAGTTTATAAAATTGATTACGATTCCATTTTCCTGTCGGTAACACGGATGACAACTATAACGGTCAAAATTAAATGTCGGTCAGCCGCACCTTAAAAGACAACTGGCATTATTTACAAAAGAATATATATTTCAATAGAAAAAAAATCGAAATCAAAGGATTTTTTTTTATTGCTTGTTTGTTATTTCTTTTTTTCCCCAGGATATTCTAATTTTTTTTTTCAAACCGTGGAGATGAGTTTAAAAAAGTTCCTTTAGTGAAATGTGGGAGACAATTTTTCTCTCAAAAATTTCCGGCGCCACTCTGGTGATCCCTGCCCGACTGGACCTATCAGAAGAGGAGAAGCAATAAAGATATAATTTTGATTCTTTTTTATTCTACAAAGCAACAATTGTTCTTTGCTGATGTTTTCCTAATTAAGTAAGAATTTTCAATCATTATCTAATCATCAAATCTCGCACGTAGATCAGGGCCGTCTAAACAACATTGTAGGCATACTGGGTTCATACCGATTAAACCCCTCACAGGAATAAAACTGTAAATGTCGATAAAATATTGTATAGGTATTTCCAACAAAATCAGTGCTTAAAAATTAAAAAGCATGCTGTACACATCATATATAGATTAGCATGAAGCCCCTGTGCTCGTGGGGCCTCGGGAAACTGTCCAGCGCACCTATGGGTTAAGACGGCACTGACGTAGATGGAAGATGATATTTAACATATTTTCAGAGAGCTTCCAGAATCATTTTGATGTTTCAAATTTAAAAAAAAAATAAAATCGTTAGAGTTATCTTTCTTTCTGCTATAAATAGAAATGAGTGATCACTAATCAAACAAACCTACCTGATAGAAATGGCGACTAAGGTTGATGATAATTTACTCAAATGTTCCATTTGTCTGGACATTTTTCAGGTACCAAAATATCTTCCGTGTTTACACACATTTTGTGAATCTTGTATCACTACTTTTGTTTCTTCTTCTATCGAAAATGAAAGTACAAAAAATAATTTCAAATGTCCCATTTGTCGAAGATTTGTGACATTGGGAGACTTAAAGAACAACATTGAAGCATGGGCAAAAAGTTTACCACTTAATAATTTGATCGTTTCCATGGTTGACAAGCAAGGAATGATACAATCTGAAAAGCTGTGCCATCCCTGTCGATTTAATACAGAAGGCATGAAAGCAGTATCTTGGTGTTCAACATGTGAGGAGGATTTGTGCAAGTCGTGTGACAAATATCACCGCACGTTCAAATTTACTTTTAGCCACGCAATTGTACCGTTAGAAGAAATGATTTCGGATAAAATGTCCCCATGTATCCGTGGGATAAATTATTGTAGCGAACATAACGGTAAATTAATCGAAGTGTACTGTGTGGATCATTCGAGACCCTGTTGTACTTTATGCGTAACTCTTTCTCACCGGAAATGTGAAACTGTAATATCCATCGATACTGCTGCTGCGGGGTTAAAACAATCAACGAAAGTCGTGGACCTGTCCAATGAATTGCAACAAAAAAGTAAGCATATCGATGAAATGATTGAAAACCGAAAAGAAAATATTGGTGTGATAGACAATAAAACTGGTGACATTATAGCGAACATTGATGAAGTTAGGAATGATGTTATAAAACATCTAAATGATGTCGCCGACAAAATGAAGGAAAAAGTAACTTCTTCAAAGAAAAATACTGTCATAACTTTATCTGATGAAGTCACAGAATTATCCAGTATTAAATGTACCGTTGACAACTGGAAGGTTATACTGGACACTTGTGTTCAACATGGCTCAGAACAGCAATGTTTGGTTGAAATGGACCGAATAACCGGAAAGAATTGTGATCTAAATAAGGAGATGAAAGAAGCGATTTTGAAACCAAGAAAGTCGTTAGTGACCTTTGAACCCAACAAGGTTATACGTGAATTTCAAACAAACGTTGATTCTTTCGGAGATTTAATATTCGTTGCATTTCCGATAACAAATGGTTATTTAGGGGGAAACAATTTTCTATCTGGAAGTATAAAAATCATCAAAACCATCGAAATTGATATAAATAAAACTGGAATCAGAAAAATAACTGGTATATTTGTCCCAAATTTTATTATTTTGACAGATTCAATCAACAGACACGTTATCAAGTACAACGATAATTACGTCTACCAGGCAAGCCTTTCATTGCCAATAGAGTTTAGCGACATTACCAGCATGGGACAAGACGTAGTGGCGGTGGCGTCGGCGCATTCTAATGAAATTTATATCATAGATATCAAGACAATGACTTTGACCAAAACAATAATATTACCCACCTGTATATATGGCTTACAGTACGTGGAGGGAGAATTCGTTGTTGCAACTTACAGTAGATTGACGTGGTTTTCTACTGCGGGACTAGAGCTTAGAGATTACAAAACTCATACAGATGCTTGGTTTGTTCGTTCTCTCAGTAAAAACAATTATATATGTGCAGATGGTTACAATGCTATTTCCTACACAAACGATGAGAGAAAACAATTTACATATTCTAGTCCGATGTTGAGATCCGTCAGGGGGATTGATGTTGATATGGAAGGAAACGTTTATATTGTAGGATACGAATCTAAAAATATCCATCAGATAACAAGCGAGGGAGAGCATGTCAGAACGATTTCTACGACAGACCTTGGAATCTCGAAACCTTGGGTTTTACGTTTTCAACCAAACAGTGCCGTTTTCCTGTTGACCTCGTATGACACTGGTAAAGTTTTGATCTGTAAAATTGGCTGAAAGACCATTTATTTTTCGGTATTAAGGATGTTTTTTTCTGTCACCACACAGACCATGTGACAATTTGATTCATTCTTCAGCTTCTTGGAAGAATTAATTTAACAGACAGAAAATGTCAATAACATAAACATTTATTTGACTTTTCAGTGCTATATTATACAATTATTGCCTTTTGATGAGGTCAATACATGTTTTTATCGACCCAATGAAAGTATATCGACAGAGGACGAAGTCGGTCTGGTTTATGGTGTATAACGCCACTTTCAACAATATATCAGCTCTATCATGGCGACCAGTTTTAGTGGTGGAAGAAACCTGATCTGTATCGACCCAATGAAAGTATATCGACAGAGGACGAAGTCGGTTTGGTTTATGGTGTTTAACTTTAACTTTCCACAATATTTCAGTTATATTGTGGCTGTCAGTTTTATTGGTGACGGAAATTGGAGTACCCGGAGAAAACCACCGACCTGCCGCGAGTAACTAACAAACTGTATCACACAATGTTTATCGAGTACACCTCTCCAAGATCGTGATTTGAACTCTCACCATTAGTGGTGAGAGACACTGAGTACATAGGTAGTTGGGTTAGGGTTATGGTGTTTAACGCCGCTTTCAACACTATTTCAGTTATATTGTGGCTGTCAGTTTTATTGGTTGAGGAATCCGGAGAAAACCACCGACCTACCGCAAGTCACTGAAAAAACACATCAAAATTGGATGAAAATTTAAAAGTCTATGTAACTTTCAAATATGCAAAATTTCTGAATTTGGGCCCCTTTTAGATTCCCGTTTCGAAATGAAATAGCAATTTTTAATGGCCATCAATAACCCATTGAAAATTGGATGAAAAATGAAACCTTTCAAATTTTGGAAATTAACACAATCCATTCAACAACAAAATATCACATCACAATTGGATGAAAAATAAAAATTCAATATACCATTAAAAAAATGCGACATCGGAATTTGGAACCCCTTTAGACCCCTTTTTTAAATAAAATAGTAAAAAAATATGGTCCATCAATAACCCATAAAGATGAACACTTTCCAAAATACTGCAATAAAATTGGATGGAAATTTAAGTTTCAATTTTTTAATTCCCCCTTTTTGACCCCTTTTATGTAAAAAACGGTAATAGTTATATAATAACGTTATGCATGTTACTGCAAAGGATTTTTTTTTTTAGCATTAAAAAAAAATCCTCAAAAAACAAAAAATACAAATGAACAATGCATAATGTATACCATATATATGGACATGCCCTTTTTGACACGTTTGGGCATCTTGTTTCTTTTGTGAACTTCTGATCAACAAAAACATAATCTTTGTAGGGACAATCCATTGAACATTCCTACCAAGTTTGGTTCCAATTGGCCCAGTGGTCTCAGAGAAGATTAAAATGTAAAGGTTTACGAACGAAGATGGGCGCCAAGTGAAAGCAATACATCACATGACCTTTTGGGTCAAGTGAGCTAACAATGTTTTATCAGACATCACCTTTGTTTCGACGTCGTGGCACAAGAAATTATCTTCCAATTAACAGATGTAAAGAAAGCCGCTGGCATACCTGACGCTAATGTGCACACCTGCTGACCAACCGCCTGATAGATATTTAATCGGCTTCACTGAATTTTGTTTAAAATACTCTCCCATCTTCATCTAGACGCTAAAAGGTTGTTGTTTGGGGTTTTTTTTAACAATGGAGGAATTCAAAGTAAGAGTAATCGAGTTATTTCTGATTTCTAAGTTTGAAGATACTAAGAAACCGACCATTAATCTTTTAGGTGTGTGTGTGTGTGTGGGGGGGGGGTAGAGGACTATGTTTTTCACCTCGAACCAGAATTTTTTTCTAACGAATCTAAAATCAGATTAATTATTTTTTGGACATCAAAAGTTTTTATCAAATTATACTATAAGGTTCTAGTTGAAAACTGCAGGGTCAAATTATTTAAAAAATATTTTGCATCTTTTAGGTCAATTAATTTGTATACATAAAATTTGGATGCATATTTCTTTTCTTCAGAAATAAACCATAGCCCCTCCCACTTAAAGTTAAATGAGTATGTCTATACGTACGGATGATTTCCTGATATTAGGGCCCGTCGTGGTCGTAATCCTATGGTAGTTGAATTTACAACTATCTGTACAATCAGTACCTATCATCACTAAAGTTGTGAGTTCGAATCACACCCAGGCGATGTGTACTCGATACAGCATTATGTGATAAAGTTTGACTTGTGACAGGTCGGTGGTTTTCTCTGGTTTTCTCCGGTTTTCTCCACCAATAAAACGGACTGCCACGATATAACTGAAATATTGTTGAAAGTGGCGTTAAACACCATTAACGTAAAAACCTTATATGTTCCCGATGTAATGAATATTAGTAACATCGAAAGACGATTACAACAATATAAAAAATAGTTTTTAAATTCCAGTAGGAATGTATTTTTGAAATGACAGAAATACACTTTCCGATCCGGAACTCTGTGTATTTACATCCATATTAAAACAAAAATTACGTATTAAATTTATGAGATAAATCATTGACAGTAAAATAGCATTTCTGTCTGGTATCGAAATGTTTCAAAATATATGTTTTAGACACTTTCTGCAAAAGTGTTTTCATTTTATATTTTTACACTTTTAATGTTTAGAAAGCCAAATAAGACAACAATTAACAAATATAAAACGATTTTTTTTATCGCCATACGTACTTTCGATTCTCGTAAATATTTAGATATTTCGAGGTCTTTGAAGTGTCCCAAATGTTTTGTAATAACGTCATAGAAATGTATTATTTGGGGTTATCCCATGTAGCTATATATAGCCGTAAGGTAGCTATAGGGGACTGGTGTTACTTCCCTTGCATTATATGTTACAGTGGATACAATGTATATAAGTATATGACTGCATTAAAGAACTAACTCATAGGCGGGTCCAGGGGGAGCTATTTTTTTATAGATTGGTAAAAACGTGTTTTAACAAAATATTCCCAATTACGTCCTTGTCATTTTTCTTTTTGTCATGTTTTGTAATTTTCACTTTGAATTACGCATCGGTATCTTTTGATTTTATTTTTAAACAAATTGTTTTGAAATCCGATTTTTTCTTTCTTTGTTAAACTCATGTTGTTTTCTGCACCTGTGATATATTTATTGTATTTTGCTTTCTTTCAAATCACTGATAATGATTTTGCCCCTTGTGGACCCTCTGTAATTGGTAATCTTGAATTGTTTTTATGTAAATTAGCTATGTACACGTCATTTTGGCAAGGTACATGTGTACTTATTAAGTTATATGACATGTATTAGTGTGTACATGTATATATATGTTTTACTTTCAAGGGTCGATAAGTCCTACGTGTATCATCATTTATCTTGTCAAATAAAACAAAAACAAAATTATAATGCGTAAAAATAACGTGCATATTTGTAATAATATTTGTAATAATATTTGTAATAATATTTGTCAACCACAAATATATAAAAATATGGAAACTCATGCGATTCACGTATGAAGTGTTTGGCTTTTTTCTTTCCGAAGAAATTTGCGGTTGGGAATTCGAAGAAAGACCGATTTAGAACAAAACATTTCCATTGCATAGCTGGCTATTTAAAGAGTTGAAGGAGATTATGTTTATAACTTGCCATCAGAGACATCAGGTATGTACACATCTATGTGGCTATTTAAATCGAAAGATTGAAATGTTTGATAAACTGGCGTAATTTTTACCCAATGTTAGTTAATTTGGCTTGACATTTCTATTTAGGGAAAGACCACTTTACTTTTGTTGCCAAATTTTATAGAAAAAAAGAGTATATTGACCTGAAAGATGAGAAAAAATAATAAATCATCTGAGCCTACACTTTTCAACAAGAAATGTTTGTAAAATTTGAAGAATTTTTGTAGTGTAAAAAATAATAATCTGATTTTTGACGTGTTGTGTCATAAAAATGTCTGGCGCGACAGAGACAAGATAAATGGTGGGCCCCTTAACATGTAATCATCATAGACATAGTTCGACTGTAAAATCATTTGAGCGGAAGGTATGGTCTAGCGGTTAAAGTCTTTAACCTATGACCACAATTATAATACCAATGACGTAGGTCCCGGCCCCCGTATCCACTTCACACGTGTTACAGTATTATAATACCAATGACGAAGGTCCCGGCCCCCGTATCCACTTCACGTGTTACCAGTGGCGGATTTAGAGGGGGGCGTGCGCCCCCCTAAAATTCGCAAAGCATATGTTATACAACGTTAATTAAGCAGTTCAATAAATAACTTTTTCATGAATGGTTAACTCGTGACCTGTAGTAAAATATTCTTACACATTGTAAATACACGTTGGATGTGTTCGCTGATTCATATATGTATTCGCCGTCAGTAGTTCAAAGATTATTCCATTCTGATTGGTTCCGAGGTACCAGACATCAACTATTTTCTCACGCTAATTAAACATTATTTCTTCAGTCAATTTTAAAACTACATGTACACGTGCTATTTAGAAATTATAAAATGAACGAAAATTCTAGGCCAAGAAAACAAGCAAGATTGGATACATTTCTGATTCCTCGACGAGACGAGAAAAGTCAAAGGTAAACTACAAAGTAAATTCAATCAATACTTCGAATAATTAATTTAACAATTGATCTCATTTATAAAACATACAACGAAAACATATAACGAGAGAATCAGATGATGAAACTGAGATAGTGTGGAGAAACTTGAGTGTCCCAAGAAAATGGTCACTTCTCTTTAAATAATGGTTCAAATAGGTCTTGAATTCGAAATTCTGCAATTTCATATGAAAAAAAATATATAAGTTTGATTTGTATACAAATACCCGAAAATGTTACCTTTTACTTTTCAAGTAAAGATCAGTAAAAATACGCGTTGGTATATTGTACATTAAAATACAAAAGTAACATATTAATAAAGAAAAAAATTAGCGGCAATTTATTTGTAACAATCTCTGCATCTGCCCGAGGTATCTGCACAAGAAAGTGTAAACAAATCCTTTGTCCGGGTACGTTTATATTATTTATATCTACCAATGGATGTCTGGACAATTTTTTTACAAATTTTTAACAAACAATTCTAACTACAATTTATTTGTAATAAATTAATATCTACAACTGCACATGAAAGTGTGAAAATAATCTCGACAAAATGGTTTATGCATATCTCACACCTGATTTCGGTAAGCATATTTCTCGAGAACTTTGATACATTTTGTTTGTTTGATCTTTTAGTGTAATGAGGTTTTTACGTTCGTTGCTCAAACACTTGATGTCCGTCCGTCTGTAAGATTTCTGCAATCTGCAACTCCCCTGACTGTAACCACGCAATTGATTGACGTTAAACTATATAATGTACTTGAAATACATTGTAGTTGTGCACAATGGTTTTTAGATTTTGCATTGAAGGCCAGGTGGAGGGGGTAGTAGGATGATTCTGCAACCCGCAACTCCTAAATAACCACTCAATGGATTGAAGTGAAACTTAAACTACAAATTTGACATACAATGTAGTTTGCTCACTACGGTTTTATTTTTAGAATTGGAGGTTAGGGGTAGGAGGGAGATTCTGTAATCTGCGGTTCCTCAATAATGCACTGAATGGTTTGAAGAGAAACTTGTACAATAGACATGACATACATTGTACCTGTGCACCGTGTTTTTTTAGGTCCTTCCACTGAATGGAGGAAATACGAGGGGCTGTGGGCATTAGTTAGCCCTACGCTCACTTAAATTTGTGATAGGTTAGCATCATACTAAAAGTAATGATTTTTAATTAGAAAAACGAAACTTCGCAATTAGTTTTATTCCGTAAAAGATAATCGGAAATTTCAAACGGGAGTTTTGTACAAAATTTGGTGACCTATCTTAATTTATGAAATTAATGCACCTAGTCCAAATGATCATTCGAAGTTTTTTCATCACCCTGCGTCCGACGTCACGGTTGTTAAAAAAAGTTTTACTTCAGGTTCTTATAATCTGACAAAAACATACTGTTAACAATTATCCGACAAAATTAAGACTCAAATTAAAGTTTTTTTGGTCTGATAAAAATGGTGTGGTTGGTTCAAAATTGTTCAAATAAATGTCTGTAATTCCTCAAAACCCCAGAGCTTACGGGGGTGGGGTTCGTCCCCCTGGACCCCCTACTAAGGCTCTGCCCTGGACCCGCTGGGGACCTTAAGAGGTCCCCAGATCCCTCTCCTCCGCACGCCCCCCCCCTAATCCCAAATCCTGGATCCGCCCCTGGTTACAGTATTATAATACCAATGACGTAGGTCCCGACCCCCGTATCCACTTCACGTTTTACAGTTTCACCAATATTTCAGTCATATGCTGGCGATCAGTTGTATTGGTTGAGGCAAACCGGAGTATTCGGAGAAAATCACCGACTTATTGAAAGTCAATAAAAAACAAACTTATCACATGAAGTTGTATCGAGGTCGTTTCATCATGGGCGGGAATCGAACTCACAACTAAACCCACTAATTAAGTAAGTAAATGCAATACGCATGCACATATTTTTTTAATATGTTGGAATGTACATTATATCCAAGATAATTAACCAAGGTGGTGTTATTGCTAATGGGCTATGCTCCAGTGGTAACGATCGTGGGTTCTATTTCAGATCGAATAAAACCTCAAATATATTTGCTGCTTTTCCGGTAAGCTTTTATCATTAAGGAATGAAAGCAAAGACTGGTCCGATGTTATCAGGATACAACACGTCTACTTGCGGGTTGACACTGTTCTCCCGGTAAGCTAGTACTTTAAAAGCCCATCACGGTGTGTTGATCTTCTACACTGCAGATATAATCACCTCGTCAAAAAGTAACTTGTACTCGCCAAGATGTAGCTGAGGTGTTGCTGACTTGGAGCTAGACAACAATCAATCGCTCACTCGCTATCGCTTACAAAAATGACGACTAACATTATTTGTTATATTTCTTTTGCAGATACAAAGACAAAGTTATACTACGACAAGAAAAAATGAAATCAACACAAATAAAGTTGGCTTTCTTCATATTTACCTTCATTGCCATTGTAAGTATAACTTAAATATATTTGTTTCGTCAGTGTAAGGGATTATGATGTTTAACGCCACTTTCAGCAATATTTAAGTTATATCAGTTTTATTGGTGGAGTACCCGGAGAAAACCACTAACCTACAGCAAGTTACTGACAAACTTTATAACATAATGTTGTATCGAGTTGTTTCACCAGAGACTATCTTTTGTCGTGACTTCTAGCTCGAATATATAGACAATATTGTACATTGTCGACAATTATAACATTTATTTAGAAACAGGACCAAAAGTTAGCATCTGTACACAACAATGTATATATATTGTTATTCATGTTGCAATGTCATGAAATATCAGAACAACATCGGTGGCGTAGTGGTTAGCGTGATCGCCTCGAGTGTAGTAGGTCGTGGGGTTCGAACCCATGTCGGGTCAAAGCAAAGGCTATAAAATTGATATACATGTATGTTGCTTCTCCGCTGAACTTACAACATTAAGGAGCAAAAACAAAGACTTGTTGCCTCGAATTCTGATAATTTGACCAGATGGGACGACATGTTTACCCGCGGACTGTTGTTTCAGTGAGCTAGCACTATCAAAGCCAAAGTAAAGGTCTAGTACACAACACTCCATAATTTCATCGAATGTAAGTTGTTCTCTCCATGATATAGCTGAACAATTGCTCATTATCCTTGTTATTTATAATATTTTGTCTTTCAGCAATTGTGTTCAAATAGTCCGCCATTAGCAGAAGGTCGACTTAAGTGGATCTGGAAGGGAATAAAGACTGTTTTTAAACCAACGTGTGCCGGATGCGCAGGGATATGTGAACGTAAAGTTCCTGGAAAATGCCGATGTAAAGTTGATCAGGCGTGTATGAGAAATTGGGGACGTTAAAAATGCCGATGTAGAGTTGATCAGGCGTGTATGAGAAACAGAGGACGTTAACCTAATACATTGTTTGTACATAGACTTTTATATGAATTTTATTTATTTTTGTAGAATAAAATGCTAAAGCTTATTATCATTCTTCTTACATTTATTTAAAATATCCTCATTGGATGAAAACAAACGAAGAGTTTTTTTTTTTTTTTTTTTTTTTATACACAAATTGACAATTCCATTTCCCCCCGCATTAGATATTAGATGAAAAAAACAAAGTTATAGTATTAGCCTGTTATTTAAAAATAAATGTGGAAGTGAACGTCAGACTGGTAATGTGTGTTGTGGTTGATGACATAGCCTATAGACATAGAAATGATGCGAAAAAATATGAGCTGCCGGCTCTAGGGGTGTTTTATTGTCCAGTAAATGGGTTGATCCACCAGTAAATGGGTTGATTCATACAAGATTGTTACTATGGAAAAAAGTAATTAAAACAGCATGACCTTCATCTGAGGTAGATATTTAGATTTGTTAACCCTAGAAAAGTTGTTTTCCACGAGAGCCCTCGGTTAGACAACCTCTCTTTGAGTTGACAAATCTGAATGTCTACCTCAGATGAAGGCCATAATTATTGTATATTGATTACTTATACCGGTATTCAGACATACTCCGTTTTATAGATCTTGTTGTTTGTTCAATAATAACATGTCTATGGTCTATTCTATTCAATGATGTGTGTTTATTATATATACAAAGTAAATAGTTCCGCTAAACCTTAATGAGAATAAGGGTAATAACAAAATTACCGAACTCCGAACAATCTTACAAAGGGAAAGTCAGTACTCATAATTATATAAACAGACAAAATCAGTCAACAGCCGGAAAACTGTGAAAACCGTAATGACCCTGACTTGGTACAGGAATTTCTAAAGAAATGGTGGGTTGAATCAGATTTTAAAGCGCCAAACCTCCCGCTTTCATTACGGCTCAAAGTTTCCGGCTGAGAACGTTACAACTACCAAATCGATCTTTAAAAATGGCATTGAAAATTTTGATGAATGAGAAATAAATATTAAATCTTAACAGTCGGGCACAACGATATATGTTTACGTATTAAATTGTAAATTCGCAGATTCTTGAGTTGTAGGGTTAGGTTTATGGTGTTTAACGCCACTTTCAACAACAATTCAGTTACATAGTGGCGGCAAGTTTTATTGGTGGAGAAAACCGGAGTACTAGGAGAAAACCACAGACCTGTCGCAAATCACTGATAAACTTGATCACATAAAGTAATAGCTTGCATTTAAATATTTAGAGATTTTACGTAGTAAGAGCAACAAGCTTCCTTGCTTGGAGTCGGGATAATGTGTCGAGTTGAGAGACATGTCAGTCTGTGGGCTTGTACTATGAAATTCCAACCAAGCGTGTTCAAGTTAGGTACATGATCTCGCCATGATATAGCTGAAACATGGCTCACCTTCACAGCATCTGAGTGCACCTACGTTTATTGTGGGGTTCATGTTTAACAATCTTTAATTTGCTATGTAGTGTGTTGTATATCAATCCTTGTTCTTTTATCCATTTTATTTTGGCTATTGTATTATGAAAAAAATGCTTAAACAGTGATGGTCGTCAATTCTACCAATATCAACAAAACGAACAACCACCTCTCATCTATTGATTGCTCCTCTTCGATCTGCGACCCCTTGGAATCTTCAAACTTTGCTTAGCGCTTACCAAAATCCCCTCGCTCACTATAACTAGACATGTAATTATGCTCATCATTGGTAATGTTGTGAGTTTGATTCTCGCCTGTAGGTAGCAAGGTGTACTCGATACAAGTTCATGTAAATTACAGTAATAAAGTGTGATAATTATTTGCGTCAGGTCGATGGTTTTCTCCATGGGTCTAAGTTTTAACAAAAACTTACCAATACGATAAACACGTAACCATGGCCGTAGCGCAATGGAGGCAAATGAGGCAAATGCCTCACTTTTGAAACGGCAAGTGTAACCTTTTGAAAGCAAATAAAATCTTTTTTTTTCAAAATTTGTCTAAATTCACCTCCTTTGCCTCACTTTATTCAGACCCGTCCTACGGCCGTGGTAACTGTAATATTGTTGAAAGTGGCGTCCAAGAGCAATAATCCATATAATTATTTATTTTGTACACTCGAATGATTGCTGATAGGAAATTAAGTTTTCATAATAATTTGCATCATTCTGTATGTTTTCATATATTTATATATCATGATACTGAGGGGCCGTGATCAGGACCGGATTACCCTATGAGCTGCAGCCTAGGGCACCTCAAGGTGTAGGGATCCTGCTAAAACACTTTCAAATCACTATTCTAGTTTATTTAAAGAAAGAATTTGCAATAAATTTACTTCAAGCTATGTCACGAGTAAAAAATATTAAAGACTGGTGCAGGTGGTTTATGGTGTAGCTCCGTCTGAGGGGAGGGGGGGTGGCACAATTGTGTTAGCCTCGAGGTCACAAAAGGTCATAACCCGGCCCTGGTCGTGTTCGTATGGCTGTTGGATTTACAACAACCTGTACAATCAGTGCCTATCACCGCTAAAGTTGTGAGTTCAAATTCCTCTCATGGCGAAGTGTACTCGATACAACATTAAGTGATAAAGTTTGTAAGTGGTTTTCTCCGGGTACTCCGGTTTCCTCCACCAATAAAACTGATCGCCATGATGTAACTGAAATATTGTTGAAATCTGCGTTAAACACCATAACCCTGTACATTATAATCGGTTCTCATGTTGTAATACGGAAAGCTTGACCGTGGACCATAGTACGTATTTGGAGAGTTTAATTATCCCTGCACGTTAAAGGCATCCTTGTTAGATTTCGGGAAAATAATAGGCACATTGTGTCCGTTACAAAAGACAACATTTTCGTCCCTACCTAACTCTTCATACTTTTTTCGTGACAGACAAAAGTCGTTGTCCCAGGGTGACCCATTCCTTCACTCATTCTCCTCCTGGTGCCGTCGTGGTCATGATCGTATGGACGTTACGCGCGCTATTGGTGATACTTTGACTAAATAGAACATGAAATAAGTAAAACGAATATAGATTTTTTTTAGATTGATGGATTTTTATTTCCGATACATGCTTGTATAGGGAATTATACGAATAATTGTTTTATTATATTAGATTAGGTTTATTTTTACTTTTGAAAACGAATTTATTGGAAGAAAACGTCGTTAACGCACATTTTTCTCATGTAATGCGTTACAAAATATTCGTATGTCTTTTACATTTTTCTCAGTAAAAACCTAAAAATACGTTTTTCGGACCATTTTTTTGTGGGACCGGAAACAGAGTCATCAGTGCTTTATGACCCCATTAACGATTTCTGATTAAAGCAATGCTTGAAGGAAAAAATCGGTAAGTTCATGGAAAGAAGGGAAAACATCTGCATGCCAAATAACAAGCTTTATTTCAGCTATGTTTTACAAAATTTTCACAAAAAAAAGTATACATATCAAATGTTATTATCTTCAAAAACGAAAAAGTCTTTTTAAAAATGATTTTTTTAAAGCAAGTTAAAAAATATTCCTAAAGGAGTAAGGTCAACAAAATGTCCAGTTGCAACTTGACGTAAAAAAAAACCACGAAGTATAAAACTTTACACATTCGAACTATATTTTTCGCTCATAATTTTCGTGCTAAATCCAAATAACAAAAAATGTTCATTTTCAGTGGCAGAGATAAAAATTACGATTTCTACGTAAAATTGTAGAACGTTACCCAATTTGTCCAGTAAACGTTTTTTCTTATCGACGGAAAAATAACGTCGCGCTACTTCTATATTTTTCTATAGTTTTCTATTAAGATTAAAACAAATAAACAACAACTAAAAAAAAAAGCGATATCAAAACTTGAAAAACAACAAACAAAAGAGCGAAAACAAAATACAAAAATATACCAAACCTGAAAAAATAACGATGTGTTTCCGCTTACTCAAGCGACCCTAATTAAAAATGAATTCATGACCTTAATTTTTGTGTGTGTCATTTTTGAACAAGCATTGCAAAAAAGAATGTGTGCATTGTGGAAACTATAATTATATAATAGTTAAAAAAAATGGCGAATATAATTGATTTATATGAAAATTAAAAATGTGAACTGAATTATTTTAATTATAATTTCACTAGATTATACATAAGATATTACGAGAAATTTTCAAGAATACAAGTATACAATCAATCAATAAACAAACAGAATGTGATCATATACTTTCAAAGAAAAAATAATAAAGTACAGTCACATAACATAAACAATAAATAAATACAAAAAGGGAATACAAACGAAATAAATAAGCAAACAAACAAACAAACATTGAAATAAACACCTAAAGGAAAACACCAACAACACAAATATATACAAGCAAGCCAAAATAAAATAAAAATTAATAAAAACAAAAAGTGAAGTTCCGAAATAAAGAACAATACATCAAAACACCCCCACACCACCTCCATCCTAACCAAACCCACGGTATACAAACACAAATAAGGAAGAAAAAAATGAAAAAGAAGACGCGAAACGTTCTTTTCAATGTTAAAATTATGTGTAACCAACATCGCGCGTAACGTCATCATGGTAGTTGGATTTACAACTACTTGTGCAATCAGTGCCAATCACCACTAAAGTTGTGAGTTCGAACCCCGTTCATGGCGAGGTGTACTCGATACAACACTATGTGATAAAGTTCATCCGTATAAATTGCGACAGGTCGGTGATTTCCTCCACCAATAAAACTGACCGCCACGATATAACTGAAATATTGTTGAAAGTGGAGTTAAACAACACACCGGCCTCGTGTTCTCGTCCTGGACATAGCTGAAATACTGCTCGCTGGGCGTTAAGCAACAATCAGTCAAACAATTATGAAAGCTAGTTATAACTAAAGGGAGATAATCTCTCCTTATCATGAAGTTCAACAAGGCGCAATTTTTCATTTCTATTCTAGAATTTTTTTACTCTGTAATTACAATGTCTTAAAATATCTCACCGCATGCTGTCACTGACAATTAGACATCTTTAGTAATGCCATTGTTGATTTTTTTTTTTTTTTGTCAAAAGATTCGTGTATATGTTTATCAGAACAAGGAAAATCAAGAGATATTTTCGGAGATGCTTGTTTGAATTATTTTGCAGTGTCTGTGGAATTCTTCGACCTCTCTCTCATGCAAATTATGGGTAAATGGAGTCAACGTGTGCTAATTTGTTTTATGACATTTTTTGATTGCACTTCCCGTTTATTTCACACAATGAATAACATTTAAATTATTCACATTACATGTATAAGCATTCAACCATCAGTTATTCCATTGGAATCCATCCAGGATAAAAATGGTCAGAATAATTTGAATATAATCTTGAAAATGGCGATCCCGGTTTATCCGGGTATTTGTAATACACAGTTGTCCCCCTTGTCACCCATGATACCATCCATCCATATGTTCCAACAGTCATTAGTGTATGATTTGTCAGTGTTAGCAATGCCATATCTAATATCCCAGAATTCCCTTCTACTATAAAAATGTCTTCTGATTTTGGCAAGATCTCTTTCGCCCATGAAATATCATTCGCACAAACTATGAAGAAACAATTCGTAAAGCGACTTCTATAATAGTCCATTCCTTCTATTAAATAACTTTTGGGAGCAAATTGTTTACCAAAAACATTTGTTTCGTATGATGAAAACTTTCTTATATGTACGCCAATGAATGTTTTCTTTATACCGGAAGTGACGTTTCTCGATAACACAATCTGGTGCAATTGTTGTTGGGCTTCATTTAAAATGTGCGGTTTTATTTGAAATATCTTTCTCAATTCTGATTCATATTTTTGCCAATACCTCCAAGATTGGAAATATCCATGAAATGATAAATCTCTATCGTCTGGTAAATTTTCAAATTTATAATCGTAACCACAATGGTATCGGTCGTCAATATATTTCCAGAAACACCAGCAACTGAATCTATTATAACCATATAAACTCCATGTGTTTGGCCTTATGTTAAAATATCGAGTCAACATATTGCCTTCCGGTATTATTAACTGTAAGTTCTTTTCCCGCCCTTTACTGTATGCGAAAGCATAGTGGAAAAACTGGTTCCCTATTCCACCGTGGAAGGACATGCATACCATTTTATTCCGTTGATGTCCATTTTGTAAAAGAGGTGTACATATAAATAAATACGTGAAAATGTATAGCAGAATGAAAATACAAGCTAAGAGAAATAGAAACTTCAAAAATATCTTCAAAAGTAATAATTTTCCTGAAAAAAGAAGAAGAAAATATTAGACTAAGTCGTAAATATTGGAATACAATTATGTACATTTTTGGTCAAGGACATTTTCAAATCATGTTGTAAAGTTTGCATGTAATGTTTGCTTGATTGTTTGGTTGGTTGTTTGTTTGTTAATTTCACGTATTAAATGTTGGATTTGCTGACGATTCCTGGACAAATATTTAATGTATTTTGTTTTGTCTCTCGACTCTATGTTCGCATTGTTGCTTTTTCCTGATCGGCCATGCATCAATAAATCTCTAGTGATTGAGGTACTGCACGTTCATTATCATAAAAAATGGTTGTGATTACATGCCGGTCACTTCCTATACAGGTATAATACAGACGTGCCGTTGGAAGGGGTTCGAAATATTTCAGCCTTCAAATACATGACTGGATCGTAAATTCTACTTCAATATATGGATGCTGAATTTTGAGCTGCAATATATCAATGTATGGACTGAGGGCAATAATTTACCCCCCTCCCCCCCCCTCCAACACACACACCTTTATTGGCTAAATTTAAGAAAAACTGAATAACTCCCATTATAGCTAAAATAAAACAGAGAAAACAATTGGTATAGATTATAAGAGTATAGATGCAAGAGCTAACTAATCTTATTTTTTTATTGCTTGTCAGATTTGAAACTAGCAACCCTCATTTCTCGGTCCACTCCAAAAACTTGCATCCCCCTTTCCACAAACTTTTCGGTCCACACCGTCTCCTTTACAATGGGTCTTATGCGAGTTTTGGCATTTCACACACATGTGGAAAGCAAATGCATGACCGCATCATTTCACTAAGAGAAGAGGGTTGACCCATATACTAGTTTAAACCCGCCACTTTTTTCATTGAAGTGCTGGAACCAAGCCAGGAAAGTGAGCGGTCATGTATTTGTGTGTTTGTGGTATCAATTTTTTCTCTGTCTACGATTTTTACATTTGATTTTGGAATTGTTCCCAGTGGGTGATATATTTTTTTTTCATGTTATATATTAATGGATTAACAACAACAACAACTGAAAAATATTAGAATGAGTCTCGTTTTCAAACAGCAAACATATAAATTAAGTGGGGTTTCATGCTGAATAAATATATACATCGGAATGTTTTTCAATCCCTATAGCTGCAACCTTGTACCTAATTCTACCTACAATGACCCTCTGTGTGGGATTATTAACGATTATTAACGATATTGATGACCTGGGCCATTAGAACACGCCGTCGTTGAAGATGATATACATTATTTTCTGGAATGTCCTTTATACCTGAACGAAAGAAGAACACTTCTGAGTAATTGCGACGATATCAATATCAATATTGAAACTTTGCTCTTTGGGAACGATAAGTATAGTTATGACGTCAACTCCAAAATATTTGGAAAAGTTCGAACTTTTATAAATCAATCAAAAATTTTTTAGGGCTAATGTCAGCAATTTTTCACTTTTTCACTTTTTCACTTGTACTTCTTGCTTTCTTCCTGTGTCTAAATTTTAAATGTCTATTGTCTGTGTTTTGTTTTGCTGTCATTAATTCATGTGTATAATTTGTAAGGAGAGGACTTCATATAAGTTGGTATAACTTGCTGTCCAATCCTATTGTTTATGTACAATAAAATATTATTAAACTAACACGCCGTCCATTCATGGTCAGTATGTTTGTATAATAAAGGATCACTATCAAAGTATTGACATTTGTTGTTTACAATTGTCGTGGAAATGTTTATTTTGGTGTCTTAGTTAAAATGATATGGTATTGATTCAAATATTACTGTTTTCATAGTACTCTGATACGATAACATTTGTCTGGGGGTACTGGTGACGGTTCCCACGGCTTAAACCCGCAAAGCTGCCCAGCTCGTACCCAGGTGGCGGTTAGGGGAACCCTCTAGATGGGGGTGTCATGTTATAATACGGAAAGCCTGAGTGTGAAGTATAGCGGGTAACGTGTTTGGAGAGTGCCACGCTGACTGCATGTTACAGACCTCGTTTGTATATTTCGGAAAATACTAGGCGCAGTGTAGCCATACAAAAGGCAAATGTTGTTGTCTCTACTTTTATCTCCACACCTTTTCAGTGGCAGTTAAGTCGTTTTTCCGGTTGATCAATTCCTTCTCTCATTTCTATATAGTTTATTTAAGGAATATTTTGAATTTTTGAACAGATTAAACGATATAACCTGCTTTGGGAGGTTTACGCTTAATGAATCGCGAAGCTGTTAATGAAAAGCGTATATTGTTCCAAACCAGGTTATAACTTGTTCAAAAATTGAAAATATTCCTTATAATTTAATTTTTGCAACAAAATTTAATGATCCCTCGATTTTAATTACGATTATTCCATGGGACTATGTGAATTAGTCATTTGTGCATGATTACATTGGCGGCGTCACCATACCAACCCATGTTTACAAGTATAACCAATGTTGGTACAGGCGGATCAGCCAATCAGATTGCAGTATTCACGGCAAATTAAATTATATATTATTGAACTTGTTCTTTTCTTGAATATAGTTTAAATACTGCTCGCTGGACGCTAAACAATAATCAATCAATCAATCAATCAATCAATCAAACCACAACATGTGGCTGGCGATATTACTAGTATATTTTGTGGTTTTTACATGCATATAGTTGTTATATGTTGTTGAACTTGTTCTCGTCCTGAATATAGCTGAGATACTGTTCTCTGGACGTTAAGCAATAGTCAATCAATCAAACCATAACATGTGGCTGGCGATATTACTAATAGGAAGAAGAATTTGAAGATATACCAAAGGGGTAATCAGAATCCGTATATCGAAGAAGAACAGACAACACAATGGTCAAAAGAAAAAGTACAAAAGGACAAACAACGATCTACAAAACAATCACATAAAACTATATATCGAGTAACACGAACCCCACTAAAAACCGGGGGTGAACTCAGATGCTCCGGAAGGGTAAGCAGTCCCTGCTCCATTAGTATATTTATTGTACTTACGATTTTTATATACATCATATAGTTTTCTGATATTTGTATGGATAATCCTCATATTTCCTATAAAAATAAAAATAAATGTGATAAAAAGTTCCATGGGAACCTAATTAGGAAATGAGTCGTCCGCGTATCCAAATGTTTTTAATTTAATTCATTATTTATTTAACGAGGATTACTAACAGCCAACGGCTACCAGGGGTGGATCCAGGATTTCAAGTTAGGGGTGGCGTACTTAAAAAAATTGCGCCGAGCGGAGGGTATTTCGTGTGAGAATTCGCGATTTTACGCCAAAAAAGCAGATTACAGAATCTCTCTCCTACCCCTAACCTCCAATTCTAAAAATAAAACCGTGATGAGCAAACTACATTGTATGTCAAATTTGTAGTTTAAGTTTCACTTCAATCCATTGAGTGGTTATTTAGGAGTTGCGGGTTGCAGAATCCTCCTCTTACCCCCTCCACCCGACCTTCAATGAAAATTCTAAAAAACATTGTGCACAACTACAATGTATTTCAAGTACATTATATAGTTTAAGTCAATCAATTGCGTGGTTACAGTCAGGGGAGTTGCGGATTGCAGAAATCTTACAGACGGACGGACGAACGGACGGAGATCAAGTGTTTGAGCAACGGGCGTAAAAACCTCATTACACTAAAAGGTCAAACAACAAAAATGTATCAAAGTTCTCGAGAAATATGCTTACGGAAATCAGGTGTGAGATGTGCATAAACCATTTTGTCGAGATTATTTTCACACTTTCATGTGCAGTTGTAGATATTAATTTATTACAAATAAATTGTAGTCAGAATGTTTTGTTAAAAATGTGTAAAAACATTGTCCAGACATCCATTGGTAGATATAAATAATATAAACGTATACGGACAAAGGATTTGTACACACTTTCTTGTGCAGATACCTCGGGCAGATGCAGAGATTGTTACAAATAAATTGCCGCTATTTTTTTTATTTTTTTTTATTAATATGTTACTTTTGTATTTTAATGTACAATATACCAACGCGTAATTTTACTGATCTTTACTTGAAAAGTAAAAGGCAACATTTTCGGGTATTTATATACAAATCAAATTTATATTTTTTTTCATATGAAATTGCAGAATTTCGAATTCAAGACCTATTTGAACCATTATTTAAAGAGAAGTGACCATTTTCTTGGGACACTCAAGTTTCTACACACTGTCTCAGTTTCATCATCTGATTCTCTCGTTATAGGTTTTCGTTGTATGTTTTATAAATGAGATCAATTGTTAAATTAATTATTCGAAGTATTGATTGAATTTACTTTTTAGTTTACCTTTGACTTTTCTCCTCTCGTCGAGGAATAAGAAATGTATCCAATCTTGCTTGTTTTCTTGGCCTAGAATTTTCGTCCATTTTATAATTTCTAAATAGCACGTGTACATGTAGTTGTAAAATTGACTGCAGAAATAATGTTTAGTTAGCGTGAGAAAATAGTTGATGTCTGGTACCTCGGAACCAATCAGAATGGAATAATCTTTGAACTACTGACGGCGAATACATATATGAATCAGCGAACACATCCAACGTGTATTTACAATGTGTAAGAATATTTTACAACAGGTCACGAGTTAACCATTCATGAAAAAGTTATTTATTGAACTGCTTAATTAACGTTGTATAACATATGCTTTGCGAATTTTAGGGGGGGCGCACGCCCCCTCTAAATCCGCCACTGGCTACAAGTAGCTCTCCTAAACATATACAGATTATACACAATAATGATAAATATGATGAAATAACATTAGACGAACGACAATATATACAGAATAAGGCACACAAACATACACATTTTTATACAGATGCTCTCACTGACACACACGCACTCAAAAACAGACATGTCAGGAAGTGTGTAAGGTTGTGATGAAAGTGATATGATAATGAGACAATAGTTTCTTACTATTATACAGGGGCCGTCGTGGTCGTATGGTATTTGGATTGAGAACTACCTGTGCAATCAATGCCTATCACCACTAGAGTTGTGAGTTCGAACACCGTTCACGGTGAGGTGTACTCGATACAACATTATGTGATAAAGTTTGTCAGTGACTTGCGACAGGTCGGTGGTTTTCTCCGGGTACTCCAGTTTCCTCCACCAATAAAACTGACCACCACGATATAACTGAAATATTGTTGAAAGTGGCGTTAAACAACATCAACTAATTTCTTACTATTGTACAATTCAACAATGTTAATCATGAATTTTGAAATCGAATTCGTCCAGTAGATTTGATAAATTGGAATACACAATTAAAGAGTTCGAGGTTATACCTACTGATGCACAATCATTACTTCCTTCTAATACAATTTGACAGAGATAGATATTAACATTTAATTCAGTCTAGTCTTGTATTGGCTATCGGATCAAACTCATGGTCAGTATATATCTATTTGTATAGTAAAGGAGCCCTATGAAGTTATTGACATTCTCTGTTTACAATTGTCGTGGAAATGTTTATCTAGGAGTCTTATGTCAAATGATATTATGTACAGAAATGTATTGGTTCACATATTACTAAACCACATCGGTAGTGTAACGGTTAGCGTGTTCGCCTCGAGTGTAGTAGGTCGTGGATTCTAGCCCTTGTCGAGTCAAACCAAAGACGATGAAATTGGTATTTGTTGCTTCTTCGCTAGGTACGCAGCATTAAGGAGTATGAACAAAGATTAGTTGGTTCGGAATCAGGATAATGTGTCTACAGTGGAGCAACATGTCTACCCCCAGATTATTTTTTCAGTGACCTAGTACTATAAAGATTCAATTGTGCGTGTTGGCTTAGTACAAAGCGGACATTATTATCATCATTTCATCATGTTGTTCTCGCTATGATATTCACTGAAAAAATTGCTGAATTGGCGTTAAACAACAATCACTCACTCTATCAGATCAAGATATAGTATACAATAGGTACATGCTGCTTCTCTGATAAGCACCCAGCTTTAAGGAGTATGAACAAAGACTGGCTTGTTCGGAATCAGGATAATGCGTCCGAGTGAAGCGATATGTCTACCCGTGGACTGTCATTACAGTGAGCTAGCACTATAAATATCCAATTGTGCATGTTGGTGTAGTTCAAAGCAGACCTCATCATTATCGTCATTTCATTATGTTGCTCTCGCCATGATATTCACTGAAAATAGCTCATTTGGCGTTAAACAACAATCACTCACTCAATGTTATGGAAACTATGTCTACTAACTGGCGAAGAACAAGATCTTTTGAACATAGACAATGTATAAAAGATTAACAAAAACACATTTATTTTCGCCTGAACATTGCATTTTATTCTGCGGAGTATATTTGGTTATTGATGTATATTCTCCGTATCTTCGATTTTTAAGAAATAAAAACGTAGATATCAAATCTAGTGAGAACAACATATTTCTGGAATAACCATCATCAGGTACACTCAAAGGCAAAATATTTGAAAGCCAAAGAATTTAAAAGTCTTTGGGAGCAAGAAAACAAAAGGCCCTCATCATTGATTGATTGATTGATTGATTGATTGATTGATTGGTGTTTAACGCCAACTTTAGCAATATTTCAGCTATATCGTGCCCTAATCAGAATAGCCAAGAAACATGAATATTTCCTCGTATATATATTATATAACCCTTACCTGGTTAAAATCGGTTACAAAAATATGTAATTTAGGTCTATTATAAGGCGCATGCATGAATGACGTCAATCAAAACAAGATTTACTGCTTACATGAAGTATTGTATAATTATTGTTATGTAATATCTGTTTTCCTTATACAATACATGGTATTTTGTAAAGTTTCATTAAGCTTTCAATCAGTGTTTGTAAACATTGAGTGTTTTGAAACGTTTTCATCGGTTAAATTCAAATAGCAATTACTAATGTTCAAAAGATAGGCCAAACCAACGATACACATATTTTTAAAACAAATCTTTTTGATACGCACATGTTCAAGGACAAGTATATCGTGCTATTTATTTATATATATATTTTTTTTTTTTAAAACAGAATTGTGTGTCTCACTGAGGAATATAATTTCTATTGTACAAAAATGTCATATTGTGTTTCTCTGTGTGATTGAAATAATGATATCATACGAACAATAATATAATAACACGGGTGGGGTGGGATGGGGAGGGGGAGGACGTGCGTCACAACCTTAATATAGGTATAAAGACGTGCCTCTGAAATGGGTAAACCTTTTCATCTTTCAGGTATATGATTGTGATGCAATTTTTCCAATTTAATATGTAAATGGGTGGGTATTTTTCAGCTATGATATATCAATGGGTCATATTTCAGGGGCGGATCCAGGATTTCAAGTTAGGGGGGGGGGGGGGGGGGGCGCACTTAAAAAAATTGCTGGGGTATTTCGTGTGATCCGCCCCTGTATTTCTGCAAGCCAATCCCCTCCCATCTTTTAACAGCAACACAGCTTTGATAAAAAAAATATTGTTCTTACAATATTGTATCTCTACCCACTTATTTTGTTTTCTGAATTATCTATTGTGTGTATATACATATAGAGTGAGTGAGTGAGTGAGTGTTGTTTAACGCCAACTCAGCAATTTTTCAGTTATATCATGGCGAGAACAAGTTAATTATCAATGAGATGATGATGCGGTCCGCTTTATTCTAGACCAACACGCTGAGTTGGATTTTTATAGTGCTAGCTCAATGAAACAACAGTCCGCGAATAGACATGTCGCCCCACTCGGACACATTATTCTGATTCCGAGCAAACCAATCTTTGCTCTTACTCCTTAATGCTGCGTGCTTAGCGGAGAAGCAACAGATGCCAATTTTATAGTCTTTGGTTTAAACCGACGGGGCTCGAACCCACGATCTACCGCACTCGAGGCGAGCATGCTAACCATTACACCACCGATGCTGTTATATATTTATATATTATCCTGCAATCAGTACATTTGCTGTACAAATATGCTATACGAATACATTTTTGCTTTATTCGTACTAGACGAATAAACTTTTCAGCCTACGAATAAACTTTCCTGGTACTCTGTAGCTATGTACAGCGGAGGGCGCAGACAAGTATGAAACTGGTACTAATGTAACGCGGACCACGAAGAAGACACCCTTGACAACATTTATGAAAGGCGAGGAATGACGCTTGTTTCTGTCCTTTTTGCTTAAATCTGACAAGTTTTCCGACTTTTTTGACATTGCAGGATAAACACAATATACGTACATTGTCGTCAAATATAAAATTCATTTGTACTCGCTGCGAAACAGGCCTGAAAAGCTCGACGAAGGCTCGCTATTCTGCCTGTTTCTAAAGCTCGTACAAATAAATTTTATATTTACCGACAATGTACGTATATTGTATATATAATGTTGTGTTAGCAATGACTATGCCAATATAGTGGTCAGGGTTGAAGACATAGTGCACGACCCGAAGGGGAGTGCACTATGTCTTCAACCCTGACCACTATATGGAGTGCACTATGTCTTCATCCCTGACCACTATATGGCATAGTCATTGCTAACACAACATTATTATTATTATTATGCTGACTGTTATATGTAGACAAAATATATTGAGAACTATTACAATAAAGGAGGTCCTGATATTGGTGACTAATATATTGGATCAGATAGTCTTGAAAGTGTGAGAATATTCTTTGTTTCATTTAAGGCTTTAAGAATACAAAGATTTTTGAAGTTTGAAATTTAATTAACAACAATAAAAAGTATTAAAAAACGTTTAGACGACTATGATAGATTGACAGATTGGATCCGCCCCCTTGCACGTGGACTAGCTATACTGTATATAGCTTGACAGACAGCTGAAAACCGACCTTCCCCGCGTGAAACTGGCATAGTAGATGTACTTTCGCATTGTATATCTGTGACGGAACAGAAGTTCCTCTATAAAATTTATTCCTAAGAAAATTTATTATGCAATAAAAGTTCCTAAAGGAATTTATTTTATGTATTACATGTTCCACTGACATAATAAAAATACCATCACAATTTATTTTATGTAATACATGTTCCACTGACATAATAAAAATACCAGTACAATGGTATTTTTATTATGTCAGTGGAACATGTAATACATAAAATAAAATCCTTTAGGAACTTTTATTACATTATAAATTTTCTTAGTAATAAATATCCGGAACTTTTATTATATAATAAATTTTCTTAGAAACAAATATTTTAAGGAACAAATAAGTTTAAAATGAAAAGAATATTACATAAAATATGTTCCGATCCAGAAATAAATTTTCTGAGGAACAAACATTGTGGAAGGTTAAGAGTGTTAGTCATATAAAACCTTGAAAATTATGAAAATTATCTTTTCTTTATAAACTTGGCATTCGCAGAGACCATTATAACTAATTATTTAAATAAAATCACAAATTATTTAACAAAAACCCATTTAATAAATATTCAAAAAATATTTGTTTTGATTCTAGTAAAATCTATTCTTTCATTGTACGATATTTATTTTGTTAGGTACAAGTATTATATAATATTTATTCTGGTACCCCGAAAAACTTCTTATTTCGATCAAACATGCAATGAATTCATCTCGGATTGAGTTGTTATGGCTTGTTTGGGACCAAAGCCGATCAAAGTATTATTTTTTTTTGGTCACACAAAAAAAAAAAAAATCAAAAAAATCAAATCAAAGTATTATTTAAGGATGGAATTGATAAACCACAAAAGTGCCGAAACGTATGCTATCACCCAACGCACCAGCAGCAAAGTGACTTTTTTAATTTTAGTGCTCTATGACTTTATTGTTCAGGATATTCTGTCTTCATTGTTATTGCTTTGTTATAACCTTATGATTATGAATGATTATGAATAAATTATAAATACAGTTTTTATCCTTCATTCATCATATAATACTAATAAGACAGAAATGTAAACAATATATATTGAAATGGGATACAGTTGGTTCAATACTGAAACAAACAAAAGGGAAACATCAATAAACAATAAAAACACGCATCAAATACGTCGATAAAAAATCTCCAGTTATGAGACCAAATCTCCAGCCAAAAATTTACAAATCTCCAGTTGTAGCATAGCAACGCTATCACATGTATGGCTAGGTATAAGTATTATATAATATTTAATCTGGTATGTACAAGTATTATATAATATAATATTTTATTCTGGTCATTAGATAAAACATTTCTATGATATGTATATAAAATCAATGAAGCATAACTAATCACCTGATATTTAAGAACTTTTATTATATCATTTACCTATATTAAATGTACCTCTCAAAGGTGGAACAAATGTCATACAGGTGGAATAAATATTCCATAAGACTTGTTCCATGGAATATATATTATTCAATTATTTTTTCCTTTTGGAACAAATATTATTAGGAACAAATATACGTTCACATATCAACGCTATATAATTCTTTGCCAAAATATCGTATGAACTTATATTACAGAAGAAATTTACAGAAAGCATAATAAATATAAATATATAACCAATACTGCATAATATATGAATGGGTATGGTTTATATACTACGAATAATACCGCCATGATATAACTGAAATATTGTTAAAAATGGCGTTAAACACCATAACTCTACTACGAATAGATGAAAGTTTAGGGATTTCATATTGAGAAAATAAATATATTTGGTTCGTGCCTCTGAAATTTTTTGTTGTCATCACAAAAATTATTAATATTATATGGTTATGGTAATGGTGTTTAACGCCACATTCAACAATATTTCAGTCATATCGCGGCGGTCAGTTTTTTTGGTAGTGGAAAACGGAGTACCCGGAGAAAATCACCGACCTACCGCAAGTCACTGACAATCTTTATCATTAATATCATAATGATATTGTGTTCAGCGTAAACGAAATATCACGTTTAAGGCAAATATTATTTTAAAATGCTGGTTATATAGATTTTTAAATGCTTACCTCTGTTTCGTTCCGGTTTTTGATCTCAACTGATAGAACTTGGACAACAGAACCACAACAAAATGTTCAAAAACTTAAAATATTCCACTTAATGTTATCCCTATGTTTAAATACCCGTGGTCTACAAAAATACCAATGCAAGCGAGTCTCAAAGTCAAATAATGATTTAATCTCAATATCTACACTAGTAAACAAGAAGTGACACGAATTAAAATACTATACATGTACAGGGGCGGATCCAGAGGGGGGCGCACCCGGCGCGCCCCCCCCCCCCTAAAATTGAAAAAAATAAGATTTTTTTTGCGTAAAATCGTGATTTTTCACACGAAATACCCCAAATATTTTCACGCCTCCCTCTAACTTGAAATCCTGGATCCGCCCCTGATGTACAGTAACACATACCCATGTGGTCAACTCTATTAAGCAGTCACATATATTAAAAGGTCACCTTTTTCTTGTCCTGTGATAATCCGAATAATCCAGTTGTTATATTACTCTCCCGCTAGTCGCTGCATTAACGCCTGGATGCATTCATTGAAAAAATCCGTCAAACCGGAAATAGTAAATCGCTATGACTTATGGGTATTACGACATAAAATAGGAGGAACTAAAGTGTTTGTATATAATGTCCAATCAGTCGGGAAGCCACGCACAGATTCGTACCTCCAACAATGCAAAGTCAAATCCCGAAATCAAGGGACGTAACTCTAAATTTTTTAGACATGACGCTTTACAAGTGAGCGGCCATGCATTGTTTACGTCGACACCCCATGTGTTTTTACTGAATATCTTCATAAATAAAACTGAAAGAAGTATTCATTTTTATTGAATCCATTTTTTAAATAAAATTGTAACGTGACTGACGCGTGAATACGTGTATTTATGATATCGTTTGCTTGAAATCAACGTTGGAACTCGGGATACCGCTGCTGATGAAATGTTGTAAAAAAAAATGGCGCTAACAATAGACTCTTTAACTAAGTGGAACAATTGCATCCCATTGGCTGTTTATTAATAAATTTGGTAAAAATAGCTAGAATCACGTATTAGAGTATGGATTATTTGCATATTTCCCCATCATTCGTCACTAGAATTCCATATTTGGATGTAAACAAGAAGCACTATATTTCGAGATTCTAACCAAATATTTCTGGGTTTTTTCATAGATTGATCGATCTATTAGGATGAAAATGTGACTGTTTCTGTTTAAACACGAAAGAACCACTTGACCAATCATAGTCACACATATATAGAGTCATTTTATTCCATTTTTAACAACAAATCTTTCATTTTCGTTGACTCGTTCCATGCCCATGGCATTTATGGACATGTCAAAATATTGACATAATTAATAAATACATTTTAGAAATAAAAAGGTCTGCATTATAATGTATGATCTTGTCATGCAGAGAATGGTGAGAGATTTTGTTAAATTCACTCTAGATTAACATGGCATAGCATAAGGCTACATATTTAGTTCATGTCCAGCATTTACACCCCCCCCCCCTTTTTTTTTTCATTTTCAGTCTGTTTTCCTGAAATACTTATTGATGTGTGTACATGCTACTTTTCAGTGCCAATGGTATTGACAACCTCCAGTTTTAGTTAGCTTTAGATCATTGTAGGTAGATATATATATATATACAGACTGGACATGGGATATTTATTTTTTTTTAACAAGAGTCTGAAGATACCAAAGGGGCAAAGTTACAGATTCTATTAAATAAAATGGATGTTTATTTTCTGTTAGTTTCAGATTCTATGAGTATAAATGCAAAGTTCCCTGTGATGTTTTATTGGTTGAATATTTGAATAAATAAAAATAAGAATATATGATAAGTCTTATATATATATTCATACAGGTTTGAAAATCAATATATATATATATATATGGTTTTTTTCTTCTAAAATATCCATGAAGTAAAAAAAATGGACCAGCATTCCAATTATTTTTAAAGTACATCATCAAACAAATGCCATGAGTTTTCAAGACACCTTGTGTCATAAATTATAATAAAGTCATTCAGAAAAGAACTTTTTGATTGTGTAATTTGTGTAATTTGTGAAACTTCATCTGAAAGTCAAAAGGTTTATTTCAATTTCAATTGAAAACCAGGACTTGTCTTAAACATTTCAAGAATGAATTAAATTTCTTTAAAGAATTTGGCTCAGAAGATAAATTATATTGTGGTACATATTGTTATAACAGTTGCAACGCATTTTCTAGGTCAGAAAGTGGAGCTGAAACAAGATCTCAAACTTTTCAATTTCTTATAGATATATTGAACCAGAACTAAGTTGTTGAACAAGTTTCTACAGACATTTAGACCTGTATACACTCCAACATGTTGTTGAATTTGTTATTCATGCTTTTTTTTTTAGATGAAAAGGTACTTATGTTGCCTGTTGTTTATGAGAAATATAATTATCTTTTATCTATGAATATTAATGCCGAAATTTATAAATTTTCTTTTACAGAAAAGAATTTTTCAAAATGTGCCCATTTATTAACTTTTTTCCAGTCATTGGAACAAATAAAATAATTTTTTTAACTTCAATTTTAAACAATATTAACCAATACTTGGTTATTTTGCCAACAGAAAACATATTCATTCTATTCTAAAAATTTACTTAGTGAAATTTGGAATTCTGGTTTGTCCTTTCATGTGAATGCAAGTATTCTGTATGTGTCTTAAAATTATGTGAATGGTAGTCATTCAATATGCTCTTTTATGTGAATGCTAGTTATTCTGTATGTGTCTTTTATGTGAATGCTAGTCATTTTGTGTCTGTCTTTTATGTGAATGCTATAGTCATTCTGTTTGTGAATGTCACGGTGGAAAAATTATTGCAATCTAAGTATCCATATTTGTAAATGCTGGTAATTTTGTGAATGTCCTGGAGAAAGAATTATTGCAAACTAAGTACCCATATTTGTAAATGCTGGTCATTTTGTGAATGTCAAGGGGAAAGAATTGTTACAACTTGACCACCCATATATGTTATAAAAGCTAGTTTGTAGTTGTGTCAAACACATGAATATTCCAAATACATTGATATTTACATTGTGAGATAAACATGAAACTTGGTAGCTTTCATTCAGATAATAAAATTTCCTAATTTCAAGAAAAATATTTGCTTACACTGATTTATTTTTAATTTGCCTTGATATAATAGGAAGGGTTAAGATATCTGAATACAATTTTTTATGCTCTTTTTTGTCTCAAGGTTTCACTTTTTTCTTAGATTTTAAAAAAATTATTAATTTTTTTACATGGTTTTTTTTATAATATTTTCATATTTTTTCAATTCGCTTAATTTTTGTTTACATGCTTTTATTTTTTCCACATATTTATTTCTTTCTATTTATCTTGTACCTGTTGTATTGAAATTAAATTAAATTGAAATTATTAATTGTTGTACATTCCCTGTGCAAGTCTAGTATCATAGATGGTTTTTTTTTAAATTTAAAGTGATAATAAATAGTAATTCCCCAGTCTAAATTACAAAATGCACAATTTCTAAAACAATATTGCAATACAAATAATTCAATTAAACAGAAAAATACGGTATTAATACAAGAAAATTAAAAAAAGACATAGACACCCCTTTCCCAAATGAAATATACTCTTTCGGATGTACGCTTAGGTGTCGTTTATTATTGATGTTAAGAAACACCACCAATGTGTTCCGAAAGACAATGAATTTCGATGTTTGGCAAATGGTCAATCCAGGTGTTGACCGATTTTAACGAACGACAGGATATGAATTTTAGTCATAAATAGAGCTCGGAAAAATAGTGAAAATTTAGATGTTGGGGTATTATAATATATATATAAGAGTCTCTTATATATATATTATATTACCCCAGCATCAAGGTGTGTGTAGGGCTAAGTGTAACAATTGCATTCCACAAGACATTGACACTAGTTGTCGGTATGACAATGATCCTAGATGATTTCCTCAGGCAATGTATGTTACAGAAAGCCATCATATTGTTTTAATTAAATTTTCTCTTTTAAATAGAACCACCTTGACATTTGTTTTGAAATTGAGTCCACTTCAAGTAGCAAAATTAGATGTTTGTACACAATATAAATAAAAACTGAAGTGATACAATACATTTCTATTTATCCATAGACATCTTCCGTATATTTTAATTGATTTCAAGCATAAATATTTATTGTAAACCGACGTATTTTAAGCGAAGGGTTAAACGTCATTTTTCATCAAAAATGAATCGAAAGTCACGTGACTGGGACTTGACTTTGGAGCTCTCCCGTCACGCTGGCTGTCCTACTGAATGGAGCGATCAGATGATGTATTGTTGTATGCAATACACATATCCGGATAAATACAACCAAACATGAAATAAAACATAAATGAATAATTACTATTTTTTAAATATTAAAACATAATGATTTTTATTTCAAAGTTGGAAAGTAAATAAAAGCTTGAATTGAATTCACTCTTATAATGATTTTTTAAATTCATTTAAAATAAAGATTTAAAAAAAATGTATTTTATGATACTGATGGCTGATTAAAATTGTTTGTCATGCATTAGCTGTCAGTTGTAATATACAGGATGTAACTACTGTGAAGCCATCTATTTTGAGATGCCATTCAATGAAAATAACAACCTGACCATATTGTTACATAATAAGAATAAGAATTAGTTAAGAAATTAAAATTGATAGAAGGCAAGGATTTATATAATTAATACATTAAGTCACATTTCATTTATTTAGGCTAACTTGGATGTACAAAAAATAATTTCAAATGTCCAATTTGTCGAAGAATTGTGACACTGGGAGACTTAGAGAACAACATTGGCAAAAAGTTTACCACTAAATAATTTGATCGTCTTCGTGGTTGACAAGCAAGCAATTACAACATCTGAAAAACTCTGCGATCCCTGCCAATTTAATACAGAAAGCGTGAAAGCAATATCTTGGTGTTCAACATGTGAGGAGGGTTTGTGTAAGTCATGTGACAAATATCATCGCTCGTTCAAAATTACTTTAAGCCACGTTATTGTACCGTTAGAAGAAATGAATTCTGATAAAATTTCCTTAGGTATCCGTGGGATCAATTATTGTAGTGAACATAACGGTAAAATAATCGAAGTGTACTGCGTGGATCATTCGAGACCCTGTTGTGCTCTATGCGGAACATTTTCACACCGAAAGTGTGAAAATGTAATATCCATCGATACTACGGCTGCTGGGATAAAGCAATCAACGAAAGCGTGGACCTGTCCAATGAATTGCAACAAAAAAGTAAGCATATCGATGAAATGATTGAAAACCGAAAAGAAAATATAGGTGTGATAGAAAAAAAAACTGGTGACATTTTAGCGAACATTGATGAAGTCAAGGATGCTGTTATAAAACATCTAAATGAAGTCGCCGACAAAATGAAGGAAAAAGTTACTTCTTCAAAGAAAAATACTGTCATAACTTTATCTGATGAGGTCACAGAATTATCCAGTATTAAATGTACCGTTGACAACTGGAAGGTTATTCTGGACACTTGTGTTCAACATGGCTCAGAGCAGCAATGTTTGGTTGAAATGGACAGAATAACCCGAAAGAACTTTGATCTAGATAAGGAGATGAAAGAAGCGATTTTGCAACCGAGAAATCCGTTAGTGACCTTTGAAACCAATAAGTTTCTATGTGAATTTCAAGCAAATGTTGAATCTTTCGGCGATTTAACACTCGATTCATATCTGAACACAAACGGAATTTTGGGGAAAGTGAATTTTGTATCCGGAAGTATAAAAATCCTCAAAACCATCGAAATTGATATAAATAAAGCTGGAACGAGACGAATAAATGGAATATTTGTCCTAAATGTCCTGATTTTGACCGATTCAATCAACAGACAAGTTATCAAGTACAACGAGAATTATGTCTATATGTCAAGCCTGTCATTGCCAAAACAGGTGGCCGACATTACCAGCATGGGACAAGACGTAGTGGCGGTGGCGTCGTTAAGTTCTGATGATATTTACCTCATAAATATTAAGACAATGACTTTAACAAAGACAATAAAAGTATCCACCACTTTACATGGCTTACAGTACGTGGAGGGCGAATTTATTGCTGTAAACAACGGTACGTTAACATGGTTATCTGCCGAGGGACTACAACTTAGAGAAAGCAAAAACCATACAAATCCTTGGTTTGTTCGTTCTCTTGATAAAAAAAGCCACATATGTGGAGACGGTATACATGCTATTTCCCACACCAAAGATGAAAGGAAACAATTTACATACTCCAGTCCGACGTTGAGCAACCCTAGGGGAATTGATGTTGATGTGGAAGGAAACGTTTATATTGTAGGATACGGTTCTAATAATATCCATCAGATAACAAGCGAAGGAAAACATATCAGAACGATTTCTACGACAAACTTTGGAATTTCGTCACCTTGGGCTTTACGTTTTAAACCAAAAAGTGCTGTTTTCCTTTTGACTTCTTATGAGACTGGAAAAGCTGTGATTTGTAAAATTGACTGAAAAACTATTAGATTTTCGGTCAGTAAACAGTATATTGGACATTTTCTGTTTCTTGTAGTAGTTAATCTAGCACACAGAAAGCAATACCATTTTATATGTCAAAAACATGGAAAACTTTAAACTATTCAGTTCTACAAATTGGGGTAGGGTCAACATGTTTAATGCCACTTTCAACAACATTTCAGTTATACTGTGACGGTCAGTTTTATTGGTGGAGGAAACCGGAGTACCCGGAGAAAATCACCGATCTGTCGCAAGTCACTGAAAAACTTTATCACTTAATGTTGTATCGAGTACACCTCGCCTGAGCGTGGAAATTTTAATGACTTAGCTTATGTGACTATAAATGATCCAATACAAATCATTTATATACAGTGAGGTATAAAACAATATACAATTATTGCTTTCATATGAGGTGAACATCTAAAGTTGACAACCTCTCGAGGGTTGACAACTTTATGTTCAACTCATCTAAAGAAAATAGCTGTTCCTGGTTGTCGAGCATTGTAGACCTCGGTCCCCGGGCGATAACCTATTGTCTCCTTTCACATTATGTATGTTATGTCAATCTCGAGAGATTGGTGACGAATTTCATTACGTATTACAGTGTCCAAACTTTGCAAGTGAAAGAAAAAAATCTAATTCCAAAATATTTTTTCAACAGGTCAAACGCATTAAAACTGTCATAATTATTTAACAAAAAGAAACCTGAAACTATTCGTAAATTATGTAAACTTATTGATATAATAAATAAGAAAATTAGTTCTCCTTGAATAAAAATCCATCAGACCTCTGTTAGTATTAGTATCATTTGTATTTAATGTTTAAACATTCTTTTCATAATTTGTATTCAATGTACACCCATAATCTTGATAATTGATGTAATAATATGTATTTACTTTGTATTAATTTGAACTCTCTCACTCAGTAACCTTTGTACCACTGGTTTAGAGAATAAAGTTATAGTGGAGCGACATGTACTGTTGGTCTAGTACAAAGCGGACTTCATCATCGTCATCAACATTTTATTGAATATTATACATTTATTGCATTCTGGTGAGGGAACTATGAAAATTTATCCACCCAAGAGTATCATATTCCCTGAGGGCACGCCCAAGGGCAATATGATACTCGTGGGTGAATAAATTTTCATATTTCCTGAACCCGCATGCTATAAATGTAAAATTATGTTTTATTATACCGAATGAAACCAAGAAAACACATGCATGTAAAATATTGCTGGCAAGCATATTTTAAGTCCATTGGAACGTTGTCTCAGACATTTAAAAACCATATCCACAACAATTGTAACGGTCGCCTGCAAGTGATGCGTTCTGAGTGCCTCTGGCGTTTTCCTGTCAAAGAATGATAACTCTGGCGGGAAAACCCGCGAGGCTTCCGAGGGGGTGGAATATGATTTTTATTTCACGGAATATGATTTTTGTCCTGTGTGATCACGTGTTCTGATTTTTACCCATTGTCCAATTAAATTAGTCTATTTATGGTAATTAATATATGAGGTATAATAAAACTTATTCTCGCCATGATATAGCTAATAAATTGTTCATCTGGCGTTAAGCAGCAATCAATCACTTACTCCAATTGTTGTTTACATTACACTGTAAACCTTGTAGTGATGTAATATGGCAAACGTAAATTGCCCATGGATATCTAATAAAATGTATGTACATCCCGATAATAGCGTCACCCATGGTGTTACTGTTAAACGACACGAACATCATCTGATATTGTAATCGTGTTGGACACCAGTATGTGTAAATAAATACAAATAACATAGATAAAACATGAACTCTGACAAAGCAAATATATAAAATGTATAAAAACAAAGATAAAAAACAACGCCTATTGATTTACGATTATTCCCTCTCTTAGATAACACGAAGTAAGATGATGATCAGATCAAGATTTTGACAGCAGTTGTGTTTTCAGTGAAATATATGAATACAGTCACACCTGCCTTAAAGAACACCACTATATAGCAAATTACAGTCTATAAAGGGCAGTCCCATTTTCCCCATTAATGAATAGTGTAGATTATGTTTATCCTGTATATAAAGGTATGAAGGGCTTCTGCTCATAAAGGACACATTTTCAGGTTCTATTAAGTGACCTTTGTATACAGGTTTGACTGTTGTTGCAAATTTGCATAAATTTGAATGTATTATCATTCTCATGGGAAATATTTCAAAAGGGTAATCAGAAGCCATAAATAGAAGGACAGACAATGCAATGGCCAAATGAAAGAGGCAAAGCAACAAACAATTATCTCAAAATACTACACAGAAAACAGATATTGAAACCCCGGTAGGTAACCAGTTCCTCTAGTAGTATCGTCGTGTTGCTCTTGTTACAATTCGGGGGATAAGCCATGAATGAAGGACGAACCGGTTTGTGATTATAACAAACGGAACATATTCGTAGCCATTTGTGACACAGATATTCCGTAACGGTTAATCAAACCATGGTGGAGACACTATAACTTTAGAAGTGATGACTTCAACTTAACCACTAGGCAGCCTTGGTACAGTGGCTTCTTACCTAGCAGCAACCCTCTATCAATAGAAATCGTGATCGCAGCCAGAAGCCCTGACATATCGTATCATCGAGATATGCACTACATATGCAGGTGCTGTTGGAATGTTGCTATATATACAACTGTAAATGAAAAGTTCACAATGGAAAACTGAAACCATCTCTTTTGTTTTAAAGTTTCATTCTTAGCCGGCACTCACTCAATTTCTACCGCATCGATGGTGTAATGGTCATCATATTTGCCTCGAGTGCGGTAGATCGTAGGTTCGAGCCGAGGTCGGGTCAAACCAAAGACTATAAAATTGATATTTTGCTTTTTCCGCTAAACACGCAACATTAAGGAGAAAGATCAAATACTAGTTGGCTCGGAATCAGACTAATGTGTCCGAGTGGAGCGACATGTCTACCCACGGACTGTTGTTTCAGTGAGCTAGCAGTATAAAAATCCAACTCAGCATGTTGGTCTAGTACAAAATGGATCTCATCATCATCTCATTGAATATTGTTCCCGGCATGACATAGCTGAAAAAATTGCTGAATTGACGTTAAACAACACTCACGCACGCACTCACGCACGCCCGCCCGCCCGCCCGCCCACCCGCATTCCCTCCCTCCCTCACTCACTCACTCACTCACTCACTCACTCACTCACTCACTCACTCACTCACTCAATCAATCAATTTCGAGATAAAGGTAACTGTTGAAGCAGATTTAGCTGCTGTTGTGCCATCCTTTATTGCAAGCTCAATGAGATTGGTGTAACCAACAAAGTGGCCACCCTAAGAGTTACTTAGTGAGGGTCATCATCTATTTGGAAAGTGAAATTAAAGGATTGGTATAGCTTCTTTTCGTTTTTCTTGAGAATCCACGGTATGAAGTCTGCCTTATACGAACAAAGGCACAAGTCGGCAATAATAGCACACACAATAGGTACCCATATGAATGTCGACTGTCTTTTGAAAAACATACCAACCAAACATAACAAATGTATGAATGTTGTCAATCTAAAACAAACATTTTGATGATATCAGTTTCAGAGACCTTTTTGGTAGAATCAGAGTGGCTTTTTACAAAATAAGATTTGTCCCTTCTTAAGACAAGGTATTTGTAAGTACGTTGACCATCCTGTTTCACAAAATACAGTTCAATTTGTAGTCTTATGAGAGGCATAGTCGTGTAGAGAGTAGAGTCGAATGTTATAATGCTATTGCATGAGAAGGGGGACCTTGATTGTATGTACTCTTACATATATTTTGAGAATCTACAACTGATTCACACCACCCTTAAGTAGATAGTGTCATAGTAACTCTGAAGCCCAGTCTTATACCAGTTACATCATGGTCGTCAGTTATGCCACAATTCTCTGACAAATCCGGACATTTCCACATTCACGACTTATCATCGAGTTTGTAACAAGATTAACACGACGAGTACCAATTACGGAGCAGGAACTGAGTACCCTTCTGGAACACCCGAGTTCACCTTCACATATAGTGGGTTTGTGTTGCTCAATCTTTATGTTGTGTTTTGTAGATCATTGTTTGTCCTTTCGTCGTTTATCTTTTAGCCATTGTATTCTCTGTCCGTTTTCGATTTACGGCTTCTGATTACCCCTTTCTTATCTTCAAATGTTATATACATATGATCCACCACTTTCAACAATATTTCATTTATATCATAAAGATAAGATATATTAGTCGAGGAAATCAGTGGAGAAAACCAAAGATTTGCCACAATTTACTGACAAATTTCACTGCGATTTGCATATTTCAAATAATTCAACACTTATTCTCTTGAAATGAAAGAGTGAACGTTGTCTTCCTGTGATACCATTTTTACTACATATTTTATTTATTTAGCTAAATGGGGCCGTCGTGGTTGTTGATGTTGTGAGTTCGAATCTCGGCGAGGTGTACAGCATTATGTGATAAAGTTTGTCAGTGACTTGCGACAGGTCAGTGGTTTTCTCCACCAATAAAATTCACCGCCAAGATATAACTGAAATATTGTTTAAGGTGGCGTTAAGCATCATCAAACCAAACAACCAAAAGTGCCGCCCCATCCCCCTCTAGCTCCGTTAATGATCAGTGTATATCACCACTAAAGTTGTGAGTTCGAATACCGGTCAATGTCAGGTGTACTCGATACAGCCTTATGTGGTAAAGTTAACCCGTCTGTCAGTGACTTGCGGCAAGTCGGTGGTTCTCCTGGTACTCCGGTTTCATCCACCAATAAAACTAATCGCCATGAAATAACTGAAATATTGTTAAAAGTGGCGTTAAACATCAAAATCCCTAACCCTATCCCTAACCAGCTTTACGGTGCTAAGCCAATCAATAAACTTATTAGAACATGACTTTTAATATAAAGAAAAAATAAGTTTGTAGTGGGCATGAATGTTCACAATCCCTCGGAATATACATTTATTAACCTTATCTTACTAAAAGTAGATGATAAATACCCAGCAGACAACAGCTATTTTTTGATTGGATTCTTGTTCGTAAATTCGACCAATCAAAGTCGAACTTTCATTCACACTTCGGTTAGCTGCATTGTTGACATAAAAATATAAATGGAAGCAGAAAGTGGAGGATTCTGATTCAGTGCCGTCCGAACGCATGGACACGCTGGGCAGTTGCCCGGGTGCCCCACGAGCACAAAGGCCCCATGATGATATTCTTCGTATTTTGTCAAACCAAACCAAACCAAACCATCACTATTTCAACTTTCGTTTCATAATGGATATTCTATTTAGGGTGACCTATCTCTAAATTTATTGTAAAGCGACATTTACATCTTGTATTAAGACTTTTATTCCACCGGCTGTCCCTCTCCCCCCTCCCATGATTACAAATTACAAATAGAAGCAGCACGTAATGTTACTGTGTTAACTGAATATTCGAGTAGGGATTCTTTATATCGAGAAACAGAATGGGGAAAATTATCCAGTAGATGGAACGCAGACAGTTATGCTTAATGTATCACATGTACCATGGACACGCCCCCATCTTATCTGTGTGGTTTATTACCCCCTCTGGTTCGTGATATATCATGTTACCAACTATCCTGTTCGAAACAGAAATGACTACAATGTTCCAAGATGTCGCTTATCGTTATATCAATCTCTGTTCATCCCGTCTGTCATAAATCTTTGGAACAGTCTAGACAACGAAACCAGAAATACCAGAACATTTGATACGTTTAAAATCAACCTTAAGAGAAAAATTGTACTGTCTAAAATTCCAGGAAATTTCTTAGTTTGGGATAGAAGATCCAATAATTGATATACAAGCTTACGTCGTAATTATAGCTCGCTAAAGTATTATCTGTTTCGATCTAGTATAATAACATATTCGAGATGTGTTTGTGGATTTATCAAGGAAGACTCTTTCCACTTTCTATTGAAATGCCGCTTATATAGCGAACAGAGGACAGTTCTCGATAATTTGTTACACCACCATAATTTTCGGAGAGATATTAGAACTGTATTATTTGGAGACTTTCAAAAGGACCAGACTCGAAATATATTGTTTCCAAAAGCAGTACAGACCAGGGGCGGATCCAGGATTTCAAGTTAGGGGAGGCGCACTTTTTTTTTGGAGGGGAGGGGTATTTCATGTGAAAATTCACGATTTTACGCCAAAAAAGCAGATTACAGAATCTCCCTCCTACCCCTATCCCCCAATTCTAAAAATAAAACCGTGGTGAGCAAACTACAGTGTATGTCAATTTGTAGTTTAAGTTTCACTTCAATCCATTGAGTGGTTATTTAGGAGTTGCGGGTTGCAGAATCATCCTCCTACCCCCTCCACCCCGCCTTCAATGAAAAATCTAAAAACCATTGTGCACAACTACAATGTATTTCAAGTACATTATATAGCTTAACGTCAATCAATTGCGTGGTTACAGTCAGGGGAGTTGCAGATTGCAGACATCTTACAGAGGGACAGACGGATGGACGGACGGACATCAAGTGTTTGAGCAACGGGCGTAAATACCTCATTGCACTAAAAGATCAAACAAAAAAAATGTATCAAAGTTCTCGAGAAATATGTTTACGGAAATCAGGTGTGAGATATGCATAAACCATTTTGTCGAGATTATTTTCACACTTTCATGTGCAGTTGTAGATATTAATTTATTACAAATAAATTGTAGTCACATTTTTTTTGTTAAAAATGTGTAAACGAATTGTACATCCATTCATTGGTAGATATAAATAATATAAACGTACCCGGACAACGGATTTGTTCACACTTTCTTCTGCAGATACCTCGGGCAGATGCAGAGATTGTTACAAATTAATTGCCGCTAATTTTTTTTTTTATTAATATGTTACTTTTGTATTTTAATGTACAATATACCAACGCGTATTTTTACTGATCTTTACTTGAAAAGTAAAAGGCAACATTTTCGGGTATTTGTATACAAATCAAACTTATATTTTTTTTTTCATATGAAATTGCAGAATTTCGAATTCAAGAACTATTTGAACCATTATTTAAAGAGAAGTGACCATTTTCTTGGGACACTCAAGTTTCTACACACTGTCTCAGTTTCATCATCTGATTCTCTCGTTATATGTTTTCGTTGTATGTTTTATAAATGAGATCAATTGTTAAATTAATTATTCGAAGTATTGATTGAATTTACTTTGTAGTTTACCTTTGACTTTTCTCGTCTCGTCGAGGAATCAGAAATGTATCCAATCTTGCTTGTTTTCTTGGCCTAGAATTTTCGGCCATTTTATAATTTCTAAATAGCACGTGTACATGTAATTGTAAAATTGACTGCAGAAATAATGTTTAATTAGCGTGAGAAAATAGTTGATGTCTGGTACCTCGGAACCAATCAGAATTGAATAATCTTTGAACTACTGACGGCGAATACATATATGAATCAGCGAACACATCCAACGTGTATTTACAATGTGTAAGAATATTTTACTACAGGTCACGAGTTAACCATTCATGAAAAGTTATTTATTGAACTGCTTAATTAACTTTGTATAACATATGCTATGCGAATTTTAGGGGGCGCACGCCCCGCACGCCCCCCTCTAAATCCGCCACTGGCATATAATGCAAGGGAAGTAACACCAGTCCCCCTATAGCTACCTTACGGCTATATATAGCTACATGGGATAACCCCAAATAATACATTTCTATGACGTTATTACAAATCAGACGGACCATAGGTGAACATTCGTTTTATTTTTGTTAATTGTTGTCTTATTTGGCTTTCTAAACATTAAAAGTGTAAACTTATAAAATGAAAACATTTTTGCAGATGGAAATGTATTATGTAAGAGAATATTTTAAGAATCTAAGGTTGGAGTGTATTCTCCATTGCGTAAAGGCGGGGATAGTGTGAAAATTTATCATGCGATTGGGTCTATAGGAGAATACCACTAAAGAATTCTCCATAGACTTCTATGTTAAATAAAAAAATAATTAAGGTTTCATACAGGATTCATCTTAAGTTTAATCTAAGTGACACTCATATCTCATGGAAGGGGTACCTAATTGGAAGCTTAACTCCGAAAATTAACATGTATTTAATAGCATATAAGAAAAAACAGACAGTCCGAAGATGTCTACCGTCAAAAATCCTACTTTCACTTTCGATTTAACACAAATTCAGGTGGTTTCTTTCCAATGCAATCAATTTTCTATTTAAAACCACAAGGACATCAAATATGGGATTAATATTATCCTGAAATATGTAGGTTTCTGCTGACATTCAGTATTTTGCAGTATCTAATTAGGTTTATATTTTATCCAACAATGTAGGAATCCATTTTGTGTTTACGTACTACTTTCGACTGTTACCCATGTTTAGTGGCAATACACCTATAACGGAACCGATCAGCTCAGATGTAATTTATTGGTGCTATATTTGTATAATTTTAAAATATTGAAACTATATTAAAGGATTGGCCAAAAAGCATACTTACGTGTACAGTCATAGGAAACAAATACTTAGTAATTTAATCTTGTTATGCATTTTTTTTTATTCCCATCTCGACTCTTCCACTCCCCTTTTTTTTACAGTTTAAAATAGAAAGTGTCTAAAACATATATTTTGAAACATTTTGATACCAGACAGAAATGCTATTTTACTGTCAATTATTTATCTCATAAATTTAATACGTAATGTTTTTATATGGATGTAAATACACAGAGTTCCGGATCGGAAAGTGTATTTCTGTCATTGCAAAAATACATTCCTACTGGAATTTAAAATCTATAATCTATATTGTTGAAACTTGTAATCGTCTTTCGATGTTACTAATATTTCATTACATCGGGAACATATAAGGTTATTACGTTAATGGTGTTTAACGCCACTTTCAACAATATTTCAGTTATATCGTGGCAGTCAGTTTTATTGGTGGAGAAAACCGGAGAAAACCACCGATATGTCGTAACTTTATTACATAATGTTGTATCGAGTACACATCGCCTGGGTGTGATTCGAACTCACAACTTTAGCGGTGATAGGCACTGATTGTACAGGTAGTTGTAAGTCCAACAACCATACGAACACGACCAGGGCCGGGTCATGAGCTTTTGTGACCTCGAGGCTAACGCAATTGTTCCACCCCCCCTCCCCTCAGACGAAGCTACACCATAAACCACCTGCACCAGTCTTGAATATTTTTTACTCGTGACATAGCTTGAAGTAAATTTATTGCAAATTCTTTCTTTAAATAAACTAGAATAGTGATTTGAAAGTATTTTAGCAGGATCTTGAGGTGCCCTAGGCTGCAGTCTATAGGGTAATCTGGTCCAGATCACGGCCCCTCAGTATCATGATATATAAATACATGAAAACATACAGAATGCTGCAAATTATTATGAAAACTTAATTTCCTATCAGCAATCATTCGAGTGTACAAAATAAATAATTATATGGATTATTGCTCTTGGACGCCACTTTCAACAATATTACAGTTACCACGGCCGTAGGACGGGTCTGAATAAAGTGAGGCAAAGGAGGTGAATTTAGACAAATTTTGAAAAAAAAAGATTTTATTTGCTTTCAAAAGGTTACACTTGCCGTTTCAAAAGTGAGGCATTTGCCTCATTTGCCTCCATTGCGCTACGGCCATGGTTACGTGTTTATCGTATTGGTAAGTTTTTGTTAAAACTTAGACCCATGGAGAAAACCATCGACCTGATGCAAATAATGATCACACTTTATTACTGTAATTTACATGAACTTGTATCGAGTACACCTTGCTACCTACAGGTGAGAATCAAACTCACAACATTACCAATGATGAGCATAATTACATGTCTAGTTATCGTGAGCGAGGGGATTTTGGTAAGCGCTAAGCAAAGTTTGAAGATTCCAAGGGGTCGCAGATCGAAGAGGAGCAATCAATAGATGAGAGGTGGTTGTTCGTTTTGTTGATATTGGTAGAATTGATGACCATCACTGTTTAAGACATTCTTTTCATAATACAATAGCCAAAATAAAATGGATAAAAGAACAAGTAGTGATATACAATACACTACATAGCAAATTAAAGATTGTTAAACATGAACCCCACAATAAACGTAGGTGCACTCAGATGCTGTGAAGGTGAGCCATGTTTCAGCTATGTCATGGCAAGATCATGTACCTAACTTGAACACGCTTGGTTGGATTTTCATAGTACAAGCCCACAAACTGACATGTCTCTCAACTCGACACATTATCCCGACTCCAAGCAAGGAAGCTTGTTGCTCTTACTACGTAAAATCTCTATATATTTAAATGCAAGCTATTACTTTATCACTGTCGTCAAAGAGCTCCGATCGAAAATATTTGGTCAACATCCGGGATATTTTAAAGCGGTATTTTTAAAGAAGACACAGATAATTATCGTAAGTATTTATGAATATACTGTGTATATAATATTTTGAATTGTGATGCTCTCTGATTGTTATTATTATTAATTTAATTTTTTGTCCAAATATCATTTATTTTTGCAGTGTAAAATTAGATTTTTCTATAAGTTATAAGGAATCCGGCATCAAAATCATTACAATCAACTGAAATATCGCTATATCTTGCATTTGCGAATGAATTAAATGATAGCAAATAAGAAAAAAATATTGATGAATGATTGATTTTACTTAGAAATATTATTTTGTTGAGGAAAAGTCAATTAGTAACTAGTTATACCCTAAAACATGATCTCAACACATGTTTTTGAAATTCGGCTTGGTCAAAATGTAAACATGTATACAAACCGGTTGTGTCATTTATAAGAAACCGGGTTTGTCAGTATGTAAATACCACTGATCTTATTGTTATTGAGCATTATATTGCAATTTAACAATAGTTATGATTTGGAAATATCTCAAAAGCGATAAATACTGATCCATTGTATGAATATTCGCTATGGCTGCTAATTTCAGCTACTTTGTATAATACAAAATCGTTATTTCTATGTTAAATTGCTGCTGTCGCGAACACTTGATTTTTTTATGCTTTTTGTGGCACAGGCATCACTTTAAGTCGCATCAATTGAGTAGTGGGAGATTCTTTTTATAACACAATATTTTAATTGTATACTCGTTGATAACGAAGTAAGTCACTCTGTGGAAATAACTTCGTGGATACGATATCTAAATTTCTTCATAGTATAATGTTTACATTAACATTACAAATAAATCCCAAAGAAACTGTCAAATTGTCTAAAAAGAGCAGAAACAAGCGTTGTTCTTATCATTTTTGATTGTGTCCTCTGTGAAGTCCGCGCTTATAGGTTTAAGCTTATAAGCATACATGCTGTTACAGTTTCTTACCGTCGCTCAACAGGAATCATGTCCCAGAAAAGATATCTTGGTCAGAAACAAAATACAAATGTATAACTAAAAATATCCGGGCAATACAATGTGACTACTCGAATAGAACAAGTGAAGGATAAAAAAAACATTAAGTGGGCAGCGAAGAAATACTATTAAAACATCTTATGTTTCAATCTTGCGATTACCTTCATTTTGTTTGTATCAGCTTCAGATAATTTGATTGCTACATTTATATTATATTGTGAACTCCATACAGATGTTTGTGTATCCTTACATTCAACATTCACTTACTAGTATCTGCTATATATTAAATTTACTTTACAGATGAAAGCCGTTGAGGAGTCGTTTTGTATTTCTTTCCTTTAATGTTATACAAAACATCCACATGTAAAATATTTTGACTATGTGCTGGGGTTTTTTTCCACAACTTTTATTCATTTAAGACAAGTTTCTTTTTTTTTTTTTTTTTTTTATCAATTTGCAAGTCGAACATACCATTGACAAGTGTTATAATGAACCTTAAATAAATTACAAAAAGGAAACATAATTGTGATATTGAGCTGTTTTCGCTATTCTTTCCATTTTTTACATAGACAAAACCGGTTCTACTGAAGCACAATTTTGGGACTTAACCGGAAAGTAGTGGCTGACAGAGCCCGAACGAATGTACGTAAATAAGCATTGTGTTTTTCACTGTAGTAAGTCTAAAACTATTCATGGTGGCACGCCAGTGCAAACTATCACGTATATAAGCATTACAAAGGGTTTGTGTACTTTAATTACACATATAGACTACTTTTTATAGCTTTATTTGATGATTCCAATCTCATTATTAGCATTTTTCATTGTTTATGTCCATCATTTTATCTATATCTGAGTAATCTATTAAGTTAACCACAGAAACATATAGGTAAAAACAAACAAAAATAATCGACCGATAACGACATCTTCTGGATTCAAGATATAATAATACTATGTGATCATAATACTTGCTTTTTGTCGTCCCCTGTATGTCAAACATGCCTAATTGACTTGTACCGGAAGATGACAGAACATTTTCGACCGGAGCTCTTTGACGACAGTATTTATGTGATCAAGCTTATCAGTGACTTGCGACAGGTCGGTGGTTTTCTCCTAGTACTCCGGTTTCCTCCACCAATAAAACTTGCCGCCACGATGTAACTGAATTGTTGTTGAAAGTGGCGTTAAACACCATAACCCTAACCCTACAACTCAAGAACCTGCGAATTTACAATTTAATACGTAAACATATATCGTTGTGCCCGACTGTTAAGATTTAAGATTTATTTCTCATTCATCAAAATTTTCAATGCCATTTTTAAAGATCGATTTGGTGTTGTAACGTTCTCAGCCGGAAACTTTGAGCCGTAATGAAAGCGGGAGGTTTGGCGCTTTAAAATCTGATTCAACCCACCATTTCTTTAGAAATGCCTATACCAAGTCAGGGTCATTACGGTTTTCACAGTTTTCCGGCTGTTGACTGATTTTGTCTGTTTATATAATTATGAGTATTGACTTTCCCTTTGTAAGATTGTTCGGAGTTCGGTAATTTTGTTATTACCCTTATTCTCATTAAGGTTTAGCGGAACTCTTTACTTATTATATATAATAAACACACATCATTGAATAGAATAGACCATAGACATGTTATTATTGAACAAACAACAAGATCTATAAAACGGAGTATGTCTGAATACCGGTATAAGTAATCAATATACAATAATTATGGCCTTCATCTGAGGTAGACATTCAGATTTGTCAACTCAAAGAGAGGTTGTCTAACCGAGCGCTCTCGTGGAAAACAACTTGTCTAGGGTTAACAAATTTGTATATCTACCTTAGATGAAGGCCATGCTGTTTTAATTACTTTTTTCCACAGTAACAAAACATATCTTGTATGAATCAACCCATTTACTGGACAATACAACACCCCTAGAGCCTGCAGCTCATATTTTTTCGCATCATTTCTATGCCTATAGGCTATGACATCAACCACAACACACATTACCAGTCTGACGTTCACTTCCACATTTATTTTTAAATAGCAGGCTAATACTATAACTTTGTTTTTTTCATCTAATATCTAATACCACTCTACCTAGCGATTCTGAATGCTTCCCCCACTGTCTATTTAGCAGGCGAGACGGCCATTGTTGAAGCTTTGCAGACGACTTATGCAGTTGTCTCCCTTGCGGGGGGAAATGGAATTGTCAATTTGTTTAAAAAAACAAAAAAAACCCACTTCGTTTGTTTTCATCCAAAGAGGATATTTTAAATAAATGTAAGAAAAATGATAATAAGCTTTACCATTTTATTCTACAAAAATAAAAAAAAAATCATATAAAAGTCTATGTACAAACAATGTATTAGGTTAACGTCCTCTATTTCTCATACACGCCTGATCAACTCTACATCGGCATTTTCCAGGAACTTTACGTTCACATATCCCTGCGCATCCAGCACACGTTGGTTTAAAAGCAGCTTTTACTCCTTTCCAGATTCACTTAAGTCGACCTTCTGCTAATGGCGGACTATTTGAACACAATTGCTGAAAGACAAAATATTTTATATAACAAGGATAATGAGCAATTGTTCAGCTATATCATGGAGAGAACAACTTATATTCGATGAAATTATGGAGTGTTGTGTACTAATCCAACACCTTTACTTTGGCTTTGATAGTGCTAGATCACTGAAACAACAGTCCGCGGGTAAACATGTCGTCCCATCTGGTCAAATTATCAGAATTCGAGCCAACAAGTCTTTGTTTTTGCTCCTTAATGTTGTAAGTTCAGCGGAGAAGCAACATACATGTATATCAATTTCATAGCCTTTGCTTTGACCTGACATGGGTTCAAACCCACGACCTACTACACTCGAGGCGATCACGCTAACCATTACGCCACCGATGTTGTTCTGATATTTCATGACATTGCAACATGAATAACAATATATATACATTGTTGTGTACAGAGGCTCACTTTTGGTCCTGTTTCTAAATAAATGTTATAATTGTCGACAATGTACAATATTGTCTATATATTCGAAGCTAGAAGTCACGACAAAAGATAGTCTCTGGTGAAACAACTCGATACAACATTATGTTATAAAGTTTGTCAGTAACTTGCTGTAGGTTAGTGGTTTTCTCCGGGTACTCCACCAATAAAACTGATATAACTTAAATATTGCTGAAAGTGGCGTTAAACATCATAATCCCTAACACTGACGAAACAAATATATTTAAGTTATACTTACAATGGCAATGAAGGTAAATATGAAGAAAGCCAACTTTATTTGTGTTGATTTCATTTTTTCTTGTCGTAGTATAACTTTGTCTTTGTATCTGCAAAAGAAATATAACAAATAATGTTAGTCGTCATTTTTGTGAGCGATAGCGAGTGAGCGATTGATTGTTGTCTAGCTCCAAGTCAGCAACACCTCAGCTACATCTTGGCGAGTACAAGTTACTTTTTGACGAGGTGATTATATCTGCATTGTAGAAGATCAACACACCGAGATGGGCTTTTAAAGTACTAGCTTACCAGGAGAACAGTGTCAACCCGCAAGTAGACGTGTTGTATCCTGATAACATCGGACCAGTCTTTGCTTTCATTCCTTAATGATAAAAGCTTACCGGAAAAGCAGCAAATATATTTGAGGTTTTATTCGATCTGAAATAGAACCCACGATCGTTACCACTGGAGCATAGCCCATTAGCAATAACAACACCTTGGTTAATTATCTTGGATATAATGTACATTCCAACATAATAAAAAAATATGTGCATGCGTATTGCATTTACTTACTTAATTAGTGGGTTTAGTTGTGAGTTCCATTCCCGCCCATGATGAAACGACCTCGATACAACTTCATGTGATAAGTTTGTTTTTTATTGACTTTCAATAAGTCGGTGATTTTCTCCGAATACTCCGGTTTGCCTCAACCAATACAACTGATCGCCAGCATATGACTGAAATATTGGTGAAACTGTAAAACGTGAAGTGGATACGGGGGCCGGGACCTACGTTATTGGTATTATAATACTGTAACCAGGGGCGGATCCAGGATTTGGGATTAGGGGGGGCGTGCGGAGGAGAAGGATCTGGGGACCTCTTAAGGTCCCCAGCGGGTCCAGGGCAGAGCCCTAGTAGGGGGTCCAGGGGGACGAACCCCACCCCCGTAAGCTCTGGGGGTTTGAGGAATTACAGACATTTATTTGAACAATTTTGAACCAACCACACCATTTTTATCAGACCAAAAAAACTTTAATTTGAGTCTTAATTTTGTCGGATAATTGTTAACAGTATGTTTTTGTCAGATTATAAGAACCTGAAGTAAAACTTTTTTTTTGAACAACCGTGACGTCGGACGCAGGGTGATGAAAAAACTTCGAATGATCCTTTGGACTAAGTGCATTAATTTCATAAATTAAGATAGGTCACCAAATTTTGTACAAAACTCCCGTTTGAAATTTCCGATTATCTTTTACGGAATAAAACTAATTGCGAAGTTTCGTTTTTCTAATTAAAAATCATTACTTTTAGTATGATGCTAACCTATCACAAATTTATGTGAGCGTAGGTCTAACTAATACCCACAGCCCCTCGTATTTCCTCCATTCAGTGGAAGGACCTAAAAAAACACGGTGCATAAGTACAATGTATGTCATGTCTATTGTACAAGTTTCTCTTCAAACCATTCAGTGCATTATTGAGGAACCGCAGATTACAGAATCTCCCTCCTACCCCTAACCTCCAATTCTAAAAATAAAACCGTAGTGAGCAAACTACATTGTATGTCAAATTTGTAGTTTAAGTTTCACTTCAATCCATTGAGTGGTTATTTAGGAGTTGCGGGTTGCAGAATCATCCTACTACCCCCTCCACCCGGCCTTCAATGCAAAATCTAAAAACCATTGTGCACAACTACAATGTATTTCAAGTACATTATATAGTTTAACGTCAATCAATTGCGTGGTTACAGTCAGGGGAGTTGCAGATTGCAGAAATCTTACAGACGGACGGACATCAAGTGTTTGAGCAACGAACGTAAAAACCTCATTACACTAAAAGATCAAACAAACAAAATGTATCAAAGTTCTCGAGAAATATGCTTACCGAAATCAGGTGTGAGATATGCATAAACCATTTTGTCGAGATTATTTTCACACTTTCATGTGCAGTTGTAGATATTAATTTATTACAAATAAATACCTCGGGCAGATGCAGAGATTGTTACAAATAAATTGCCGCTAATTTTTTTCTTTATTAATATGTTACTTTTGTATTTTAATGTACAATATACCAACGCGTATTTTTACTGATCTTTACTTGAAAAGTAAAAGGCAACATTTTCGGGTATTTGTATACAAATCAAACTTATATATTTTTTTTCATATGAAATTGCAGAATTTCGAATTCAAGACCTATTTGAACCATTATTTAAAGAGAAGTGACCATTTTCTTGGGACACTCAAGTTTCTCCACACTATCTCAGTTTCATCATCTGATTCTCTCGTCATAAGTTTTCGTTGTATGTTTTATAAATGAGATCAATTGTTAAATTAATTATTCGAAGTATTGATTGAATTTACTTTTTTATTTAGTTTACCTTTGACTTTTCTCGTCTCGTCGAGAAATCAGAAATATATCCAATCTTGCTTGTTTTCTTGGCCTAGAATTTTCGTTCATTTTATAATTTCTAAATAGCACGTGTACATGTAGTTTTAAAATTGACTGAAGAAATAATGTTTAATTAGCGTGAGAAAATAGTTGATGTCTGGTACCTCTAAACCAATCAGAATGGAATAATCTTTGAACTACTGACGGCGAATACATATATGAATCAGCGAACACACCCAACGTGTATTTACAATGTGTAAGAATATTTTACTACAGGTCACGAGATAACCATTCATGAAAAAGTTATTTATTGAACTGCTTAATTAACGTTGTATAACATATGCTTTGCGAATTTAAGGGGGGCGCACGCCCCGCACGCCCCCCCTAAATCCGCCACTGGTAACACGTGAAGTGGATACGGGGGCCGGGACCTTCGTCATTGGTATTATAATACTGTAACACGTGTGAAGTGGATACGGGGGCCGGGACCTACGTCATTGGTATTATAATTGTGGTCATAGGTTAAAGACTTTAACCGCTAGACCATACCTTCCGCTCAAATGATTTTACAGTCGAACTATGTCTATGATGATTACATGTTAAGGGGCCCACCATTTCACTTGTCTCTGTCGCGCCAGACATTTTTATGACACAACACGTCAAAAATCAGATTATTATTTTTTACACTACAAAAATTCTTCAAATTTTACAAACATTTCTTGTTGAAAAGTATAGGCTCAGATGATTTATTATTTTTTCTCATCTTTCAGGTCAATATACTCTTTTTTTCTATAAAATTTGGTAACACCAGTCCCCCTATAGCTACCTTACGGCTACATATAGCTACATGGGATAACCCCAAATAATACATTTCTATGACGTTATTACAAATCAGACGGACCATAGGTGAACATTCGTTTTATTTTTGTTAATTGTTGTCTTATTTGGCTTTCTAAACATTAAAAGTGTAAACATATAAAATGAAAACACTTTTGCAGATGGAAATGTATTATGTAAGAGAATATTTTAAGAATCTAAGGTTGGAGTGTATTCTCCATTGCGTAATGGCGGGGATAGTGTGCAAATTTATCATGCGATTGGGTCTATAATGGAACCGATCAGCTTAGATGTAATTTATTTGTGCTACATTTGTATAATTTTAAAATATTGAAACTATATTAAAGGATTGGCCAAAAAACATACTTGTAAGTGTACAGTCATAGGAAACAAATACTTAGTAATTTAATCTTGTTATGCAATTTTTTTTTTCTTCCCATCTCGACTCTTCCACTCCCCCCCTTTTTTACAGTTTAAAATAGAAAGTGTCTAAAACATATATTTTGAAACATTTTGATACCAGACAGAAAAGCTATTTTACTATCAATTATTTATCTCATAAATTTAATACGTAATGTTTTAATATGGATGTAAATACACAGAGTTCCGGATCGGAAAGTATATTTCTGTCATTTCAAAAATACATTCCTACTGGAATTTAAAAACTATTTTTTAAATTGTTGTAATCGTCTTTCGATGTTACTAATATTTCATTACATCGGGAACATATAAGGTTTTTACGTTAATGGTGTTTAACGACACTTTCAACAATATTTCAGTTATATCGTGGCAGTCAGTTTTATTGGTGGAGAAAACTGGAGAAAACCACCGACCTGTCGTAAGTCCTGATTGTACAGGTAGTTGTAAATCCAACAACCATACGAACACGACCAGGGCCGGGTCATGACTTTGTGTGGCCTCGAGGCTAACGCAATTGTGCCACCCCCCTCCCCTCAGACGGAGCTACACCATAAACCACCTGCACCAGTCTTGAATATTTTTTACTCGTGACATAGCTTGAAGTAAATTTATTGCAAATTCTTTCTTTAAATAAACTAGAATAGTGATTTGAAAGTATTTTAGCAGGATCCCTACACCTTGAGGTGCCCTAGGCTGCAGCTCATAGGGTAATCCGGTCCTGATCACGACCCCTTAGTATCAGGATATATAAATACATGAAAACATACAGAATGCTGCAAATTATTATGAAAACTTAATTTCCTATTAGCAATCATTCGAGTGTACAAAATAAATAATTATATGGATTATTGCTCTTGGACGCCACTTTCAACAATATTACAGTTACGTGTTTATCGTATTGGTAAGTTTTTGTTAAAATTTAGACCCATGGAGAAAACCATCGACCTGACGCAAATAATTATCACACTTTATTACTGTAAGTTACATGAACTTGTATCGAGTACACCTTGCTACCTACAGGCGAGAATCAAACTCACAACATTACCAATGATGAGCATAATTACATGTCTAGTTATCGTGAGCGAGGGGATTTTGGTAAGCGCTAAGCAAAGTTTGAAGATTCCAAGGGGGGTAATCAGAGGTCACAGATCGAAGAGGAGCAGTCAATAGATGAGAGGTGGTTGTTCGTTTTGTTGATATTGGTAGAATTGATGACCATCACTGTTTAAGCATTCTTTTCATAATACAATAGCCAAAATAAAATGGATAAAAGAACAAGTAGTGATCTACAATACACTACATAGCAAATTAAAGATTGTTAAACATGAACTCCACAATAAACGTAGGTGCACTCAGATGCTGTGAAGGTGAGCCATGTTTCAGCTATATCATGGCAAGATCATGTACCTAACTTGAACACGCTTGGTTGGATTTTCATAGTACAAGCCCACAAACTGACATGTCTCTCAACTCGACACATTATCCCGACTCCAAGCAAGGAAGCTTGTTGCTCTTACTACGTAAAATCTCTATATATTTAAATGCAAGCTATTACTTTATCACTGTCGTCAAAGAGCTCCGATCGAAAATGTTTGGTCAACATCCGGGATATTTTAAAGCGGTATTTTTAAAGAAGACACAGATAATTATCGTAAGTATTTATGAATATACTGTGTATATAATATTTTGAATTGTGATGCTCTCTGATTGTTATTATTATTAATTTAATTTTTTGTCCAAATATCATTTATTTTTGCAGTGTAAAATTAGATTTTTCTATAAGTTATAAGGAATCCGGCATCAAAATCATTACAATCAACTGAAATATCGCTATATCTTGCATTTGCGAATGAATTAAATGATAGCAAAAAAGAAAAAAATATTGATGAATGATTGATTTTACTTAGAAATATTATTTTGTTGAGGAAAAGTCAATTAGTAACTAGTTATACCCTAAAACATGATCTCAACACATGTTTTTGAAATTCGGCTTGGTCAAAATGTAAACATGTATACAAACCGGTTGTGTCATTTATAAGAAACCGGGTTTGTCAGTATGTAAATACCACTGATCTTATTGTTATTGAGCATTATATTGCAATTTAACAATAGTTATGATTTGGAAATATCTCAAAAGCGATAAATACTGATCCATAGTATGAATATTCGCTATGGCTGCTAATTTCAGCTACTTTGTACAATACAAAATCGTTATTTCTATGTTAAATTGCTGCTGTCGCGAACACTTGATTTTTTTATGCTTTTTGTGGCACAGGCATCACTTTAAGTCGCATCAATTGAGTAGTGGGAGATTCTTTTCATAACACAATATTTTAATTTTATACTCGTTGATAACGAAGTAAGTCACTCTGTGGAAATAACTTCGTGGATACGATATCTAAATTTCTTCACAGTATAATGTTTACATTAACATTACAAATAAATCCCAAAGAAACTGTCAAATTGTCTAAAAAGAGCAGAAACAAGCGTTGTTCTTATCATTTTTGATTGTGTCCTCTGTGAAGTCCGCGCTTATAGGTTTAAGCTTATAAGCATACATGCTGTTACAGTTTCTTACCGTCGCTCAACAGGAATCAGGTACCAGAAAAGATATCTTGGTCAGAAACCAAATACAAATGTATAACTAAAAATATCCGGGCAATACAATGTGACTACTCGAATAGAACAAGTGAAGGATAAAAAAAAACATTAAGTGGGCAGCGAAGAAATACTATTAAAACATCTTATGTTTCAATCTTGCGATTACCTTCATTTTGTTTGTATCAGCTTCAGATAATTTGATTGCTACATTTATATTATATTGTGAACCCCATACAGATGTTTGTGTATCTTTACATTCAACATTCACTTACTAGTATCTGCTATATATTAAATTTACTTTACAGATGAAAGCCGTTGAGGAGTCGTTTTGTATTTCTTTCCTTTAATGTAATACAAAACATCCACATGTAAAATATTTTGACTATGTGCTGGGGTTTTTTTCCACAACTTTTATTCATTTAAGACAAGTTTTTTTTTTTTTTTTTTTATCAATTTGCAAGTCGAACATACCATTGACAAGTGTTATAATGAACCTTAAATAAATTACAAAAAGGAAACATAATTGTGATATTGAGCTGTTTTCGCTATTCTTTCAATTTTTTACATAGACAAAACCGGTTCTACTGAAACACAATTTTTGGGACTTAACCGGAAAGTAGTGGCTGACAGAGCCCGAACGAATGTACGTAAATAAGCATTGTGTTTTTCACTGTAGTAAGTCTAAAACTATTCATGGTGGCACGCCAGTGCAAACTATCACGTATATAAGCATTACAAAGGGTTTGTGTACTTTAATTACACATATAGACTACTTTTTATAGCTTTATTTGATGATTCCAATCTCATTATTAGCATTTTTCATTGTTTATGTCCATCATTTTATCTATATCTGAGTAATCGATGAAGATAACTACAGTAATATATAGGTAAAAACAAACAAAAATAATCGACCCATAACGACATCTTCTGGATTCAAGATATAATAATACTATATGATCATAATACTTACTTTTTGTCGTCGCCTTTATGTCAAACATGCGTAGTTGACTTGTACCGGAAGATGACAGATCATTTCCGATCGGATATCTTTGACGACAGTCTAGATGGCTATATAAAGAGTTGAAGGAGATTATGTTTATAACTTGCCATCAGAGACATCAGGTATGTACACATCTATGTGGCTATTTAAATCGAAAGATTGAAATGTTTGATAAACTGGCGTAATTTTTACCCAATGTTAGTTAATTTGGCTTGACATTTCTATTTAGGGAAAGATCACTTTACTTTTGTTACCAAATTTTATAAAAAAAAAAGAGTATATTGACCTGAAAGATGAGAAAAAATAATAAATCATCTGAGCCTACACTTTTCAACAAGAAATGTTTGTAAAATTTGAAGAATTTTTGTAGTGTAAAAAATAATAATCTGATTTTTGACGTGTTGTGTCATAAAAATGTCTGGCGCGACAGAGACGAGTTAAATGGTGGGCCCCTTAACATGTAATCATCATAGACATAGTTCGACTGTACAATCATTTGACTTATTGAAAGCCAATAAAAAACAAACTTATCACATGAAGTTGTATCGAGGTCGTTTCATCATGGGTGGGAATCGAACTCACAACTAAACCCACTAATTAAGTAAGTAAATGCAATACGCATGCACATATTTTTTTAATATGTTGGAATGTACATTATATCCAAGATAATTAACCAAGGTGGTGTTATTGCTAATGGGCTATGCTCCAGTGGTAACGATCGTGGGTTCTATTTCAGATCGAATAAAACCTCAAATATATTTGCTGCTTTTCCGGTAAGCTTTTATCATTAAGGAATGAAAGCAAAGACTGGTCCGAAGTTATCAGGATACAACACGTCTACTTGCGGGTTGACACTGTTCTCCCGGTAAGCTAGTACTTTAAAAGCCCATCTCGGTGTGTTGATCTTCTACAATGCAGATATAATCACCTCGTCAAAAAGTAACTTGTACTCGCCAAGATGTAGCTGAGGTGTTGCTGACTTGGAGCTAGACAACAATCAATCGCTCACTCGCTATCGCTCACAAAAATGACGACTAACATTATTTGTTATATTTCTTTTGCAGATACAAAGACAAAGTTATACTACGACAAGAAAAAATGAAATCAACACAAATAAAGTTGGCTTTCTTCATATTTACCTTCATTGCCATTGTAAGTATAACTTAAATATATTTGTTTCGTCAGTGTTAGGGATTATGATGTTTAACGCCACTTTCAGCAATATTTAAGTTATATCAGTTTTATTGGTGGAGTACCCGGAGAAAACCACTAACCTACAGCAAGTTACTGACAAACTTTATAACATAATGTTGTATCGAGTTGTTTCACCAGAGACTATCTTTTGTCGTGACTTCTAGCTCGAATATATAGACAATATTGTACATTGTCGACAATTATAACATTTATTTAGAAACAGGACCAAAAGTTAGCATCTGTACACAACAATGTATATATATTGTTATTCATGTTGCAATGTCATGAAATATCAGAACAACATCGGTGGCGTAGTGGTTAGCGTGATCGCCTCGAGTGTAGTAGGTCGTGGGGTTCGAACCCATGTCGGGTCAAAGCAAAGGCTATGAAATTGATATACATGTATGTTGCTTCTCCGCTGAACTTACAACATTAAGGAGCAAAAACAAAGACTTGTTGGCTCGAATTCTGATAATTTGACCAGATGGGACGACATGTTTACCCGCGGACTGTTGTTTCAGTGAGCTAGCACTATCAAAGCCAAAGTAAAGGTGTTGGTCTAGTACACAACACTCCATAATTTCATCGAATGTAAGTTGTTCTCTCCATGATATAGCTGAACAATTGCTCATTATCCTTGTTATTTATAATATTTTGTCTTTCAGCAATTGTGTTCAAATAGTCCGCCATTAGCAGAAGGTCGACTTAAGTGGATCTGGAAGGGAATAAAGACTGTTTTTAAACCAACGTGTGCCGGATGCGCAGGGATATGTGAACGTAAAGTTCCTGGAAAATGCCGATGTAAAGTTGATCAGGCGTGTATGAGAAATTGGGGACGTTAAAAATGCCGATGTAGAGTTGATCAGGCGTGTATGAGAAACAGAGGACGTTAACCTAATACATTGTTTGTACATAGACTTTTATATGAATTTTATTTATTTTTGTAGAATAAAATGCTAAAGCTTATTATCATTCTTCTTACATTTATTTAAAATATCCTCATTGGATGAAAACAAACGAAGAGTTTTTTTTTTTTTTTTTTTTTTTATACACAAATTGACAATTCCATTTCCCCCCGCATTAGATATTAGATGAAAAAAACAAAGTTATAGTATTAGCCTGTTATTTAAAAATAAATGTGGAAGTGAACGTCAGACTGGTAATGTGTGTTGTGGTTGATGACATAGCCTATAGACATAGAAATGATGCGAAAAAATATGAGCTGCAGGCTCTAGGGGTGTTTTATTGTCCAGTAAATGGGTTGATCCACCAGTAAATGGGTTGATTCATACAAGATTGTTACTATGGAAAAAAGTAATTAAAACAGCATGACCTTCATCTGAGGTAGATATTTAGATTTGTTAACCCTAGAAAAGTTGTTTTCCACGAGAGCCCTCGGTTAGACAACCTCTCTTTGAGTTGACAAATCTGAATGTCTACCTCAGATGAAGGCCATAATTATTGTATATTGATTACTTATACCGGTATTCAGACATACTCCGTTTTATAGATCTTGTTGTTTGTTCAATAATAACATGTCTATGGTCTATTCTATTCAATGATGTGTGTTTATTATATATACTAAGTAAATAGTTCCGCTAAACCTTAATGAGAATAAGGGTAATAACAAAATTACCGAACTCCGAACAATCTTACAAAGGGAAAGTCAGTACTCATAATTATATAAACAGACAAAATCAGTCAACAACCGGAAAACTGTGAAAACCGTAATGACCCTGACTTGGTACAGGAATTTCTAAAGAAATGGTGGGTTGAATCAGATTTTAAAGCGCCAAACCTCCCGCTTTCATTACGGCTCAAAGTTTCCGGCTGAGAACGTTACAACTACCAAATCGATCTTTAAAAATGGCATTGAAAATTTTGATGAATGAGAAATAAATCTTAAATCTTAACAGTCGGGCACAACGATATATGTTTACGTATTAAATTGTAAATTCGCAGATTCTTGAGTTGTAGGGTTAGGTTTATGGTGTTTAACGCCACTTTCAACAACAATTCAGTTACATAGTGGCGGCAAGTTTTATTGGTGGAGAAAACCGGAGTACTAGGAGAAAACCACAGACCTGTCGCAAATCACTGATAAACTTGATCACATAAAGTAATAGCTTGCATTTAAATATTTAGAGATTTTACGTAGTAAGAGCAACAAGCTTCCTTGCTTGGAGTCGGGATAATGTGTCGAGTTGAGAGACATGTCAGTCTGTGGGCTTGTACTATGAAATTCCAACCAAGCGTGTTCAAGTTAGGTACATGATCTCGCCATGATATAGCTGAAACATGGCTCACCTTCACAGCATCTGAGTGAACCTACGTTTATTGTGGAGTTCATGTTTAACAATCTTTAATTTGCTATGTAGTGTATTGTATATCACTACTTGTTCTTTTATCCATTTTATTTTGGCTATTGTATTATGAAAAGAATGTCTTAAACAGTGATGGTCATCAATTCTACCAATATCAACAAAACGAACAACCACCTCTCATCTATTGACTGCTCCTCTTCGATCTCTGACCTCTGATTACCCCCCTTGGAATCTTCAAACTTTGCTTAGCGCTTACCAAAATCCCCTCGCTCACGATAACTAGACATGTAATTATGCTCATCATTGGTAATGTTGTGAGTTTGATTCTCGCCTGTAGGTAGCAAGGTGTACTCGATAAAAGTTCATGTAAATTACAGTAATAAAGTGTGATAATTATTTGCGTCAGGTCGATGGTTTTCTCCATGGGTCTAAGTTTTAACAAAAACTTACCAATACGATAAACACATAGCTGTAATATTGTTGAAAGTGGCGTCCAAGAGCAATAATCCATATAATTTTTTATTTTGTACTCTCGAATGATTGCTAATAGGAAATTAAGTTTTCATAATAATTTGCAGCATTCTGTATGTTTTCATGTATTTATATATCCTGATACTGAGGGGCCGTGATCTGGACCGGATTACCCTATAGACTGCAGCCTAGGGCACCTCAAGATCCTGCTAAAATACTTTCAAATCACTATTCTAGTTTACTTAAAGAAAGAATTTGCAATAAATTTACTTCAAGCTATGTCACGAGTAAAAAATATTCAAGACTGGTGCAGGTGGTTTATGGTGTAGCTCCGTCTGAGGGGAGGGGTGGCACAATTGCGTTAGCCTCGAGGCCACAAAAGGTCATGACCCGGCCCTGGTCGTGTTCGTATGGTTGTTGGATTTACAACTACCTGTACAATCAGTACTTACGACAGTTCGGTGGTTTTCTCCGGTTTTCTCCACCAATAAAACTGACTGCCACGATATAACTGAAATATTGTTGAAAGTGTCGTTAAACACCATTAACGTAAAAACCTTATATGTTCCCGATGTAATGAAATATTAGTAACATCGAAAGACGATTACAACAATATAAAAAATAGTTTTTAAATTCCAGTAGGAATGTATTTTTGAAATGACAGAAATATACTTTCCGATCCGGAACTCTGTGTATTTACATCCATATTAAAACATTACGTATTAAATTTATGAGATAAATAATTGATAGTAAAATAGCTTTTCTGTCTGGTATCAAAATGTTTCAAAATATATGTTTTAGACACTTTCTATTTTAAACTGTAAAAAAAGAGGGGGAGTGGAAGAGTCGAGATGGGAAGAAAAAAATATTGCATAACAAGATTAAATTACTAAGTATTTGTTTCCTATGACTGTACACGTACACGTAAGTATGTTTTTTGGCCAATCCTTTAATATAGTTTCAATATTTTAAAATTATACAAATGTAGCACAAATAAATTACATCTAAGCTAATCGGTTCCATTATAGACCCAATCGCATGATAAATTTGCACACTATCCCCGCCATTACGCAATGGAGAATACACTCCATCCTTAGATTCTTAAAATATTCTCTTACATAATACATTTCCATCTGCAAAAGTGTTTTCATCTTATATGTTTACACTTTTAATGTTTAGAAAGCCAAATAAGACAACAATTAACAAAAATAAAACGAATGTTCACCTATGGTCCGTCTGATTTGTAATAACGTCATAGCAATGTATTATTTGGGGTTATCCCATGTAGCTATATGTAGCGTAAGGTAGCTATAGGGGGACTGGTGTTACTTCCCTTGCATTATATGTTACAGTGGATACAATGTATATAAGTATATGACTGCATTAAAGAACTAACTCACAGGCGGGTCCAGGGGGAGCGATTTTTTATAGATTGGTAAAAACGTGTTTTAACAAAATATTCCCAATTACGCCCTTGTCATTTTTCTTTTTGTCATGTTTTGTAATTTTCACTTTGAATTACGCATCGGTATCTTTTGATTTTTCTTTAAACAAATTGTTTTGAAATCCGATTTTTTCTTTCTTTGTTAAACTCATGTTGTTTTCTGCACCTGTGATATATTTATTGTATTTTGCTTTCTTTCAAATCACTGATAATGATTTTGCCCCTTGTGGACCCTCTGTAATTGGTAATCTTGAATTGTTTTTATGTAAATTAGCTATGTACACGTGCATATTTGTAATAATATTTGTCAACCACAAATATATAAAAATATGGAAACTCCTATGCGATTCACGTACGAAGTGTTTTATTTTGTCTTTTCGAAGAAATTTGCGGTTGGGAATTCGAAGAAAGACCGATTTAGAACAAAACATTTCCATTGCATAGATGGCTATATAAAGAGTTGAAGGAGATTATGTTTATAACTTGCCATCAGAGACATCAGGTATGTACACATCTATGTGGCTATTTAAAGGGATATTGTCTACCAGCTGCGTAATTTTTTCATACCCAAAATTATTGTCGATTTCCGTACTGACCTTCATAAAATGAGGATTAAACACCGAATTATTGATGAATACGCTCCGAAACGTTGTTTTTCGACTAAAAAAGCTGAACATCGTTACCGGAAGCTAATTAATTATGCACTGATCTGGGCGAGGCCAACTCTATTTATTTATCTATTTTTATGCCAGTAGTCCGGATGCTGCAGCATGGATATTCAGGTAAGTTTCTATAAAAGTTGAGGAAAAAAGCTATTTGCGAACCGATATTGTATCTAAAAGACGTAGAGATAAATAATTTCTGTATCAGGAATAGATCTGAAACATTTGAAAGAATGAAAACTACATGCCTTAACAGATTCAGTCGATATTTCCACGATAACTATTGAAAACATGCCAGGAGGCACCCCATGGGGGCAAATTGTTGAAGCAGCTACTAGAGTTATTTTCGATCGGACTTTTTTGCCGGCCTTAAAAATAACTAAATTAGTCTTTTTCCTCATATAAGTTATGAAGTTGTTCCCCGAGATGTTGATACACATGTTAAATTAATTTATTTTAGCAAGTTTTACCGACAATATGAAAACAGAGACATAGAACACAGTGAAATACATGTCTGATGAAAACGAATGACGTAGCCAGTGTTGTTTTATTTGTTGATTGACTGGAACGTTTTAGAGAAATTTGGGCTGGATTAGAAACGAAAGAGACCTTCTAATTCCACAAGACAGTTGCTGGAAAATATTAATGGCAAATTATATGGTACTGACTATTGACTTTGAAGGGGGCTATGGTTTTTTTCAGACGCGACAAAAATCATATTCTTTTACATTTGTATTTGCCGGAATGATTTTTTTTTTCTTCAAAATTTTGTATATGATTATACTGTGTCTGTGAAAATGGCAAGTATATGATTTTATTGTGAAAATGGCAAGTCGGAATATTTTTTTTCTCTCCTGTCCTGTTGCAAGACCAAAATGGTTCTCCCATAAACAAAAAAAAAAACAAAAAAAACGAAATAAAACTGGTCATCAGAAAATCTTTCCTTCCAAAATCTAAAATAAGACTTTCTTTATTTCTCTAAACTGAATTAGTGCAAACTATTTCACTTATATAAATGAATTATTTAAAAACAAAATAGAGCTCATTTTTCTAGATGAATGTAAAATAAATTCTGAAAGTCCACAATTGTGTATATCTACATGTAATCAAAATTACATTTTTTCTTTATAGTATTCTGAAAGTTCTGTTTCAAAACACGATAGCAGTACATGTAGTGACAGTGATACACAGGCCCCAAGGGGTAGAGGAAGAGGCAGGGGGGAAAAGAGAACCAGGGGGAGTACAAGGAGACCATCAAGAAGAGGGGCAAGAGGAGGAAGAGGTTCCAGGGGAGGAAGACAGACTTGGGCACCAAATAGGGCCGATATTGCTCTTCAGACGAGGCAAAGAAGAGATCAAGAACGTCAGGTATCAGATTGCTAAAAAAAATATAAAATAATACTTTCATAAGGCGAGGATGGTATCAGGAAACCACGCTTGTCAGTTGGATGATTATACTATATCAACACGACGGGTGCCACTAGTGGAGCAGGAACTGCTTACCCTTCCGGAGAACCTGAGTTCACCCCCGGTTTTTAGTGGGGTTCGAGATACTCGATCTTTAGTTTTATATATATGTTTTGTCGATTGTTGTTTGTCCTTTTGGGCATTGTATTGTCTGCTCTACTTCGATATACGGTTTCTGATTGCCCCTTTGGTATCTTCAAACTCTTCTTAACCCTAGCATGTTAAAGACCCCTTTATAGGGTTCGATAAGAGTAGGCTCAGTAGGGCCGCTATGAAGGTGGTACTCGCACCCGCCACCTGGAGAGGGGGTTTCATCCAAGCCTTGGCTTATCCCCCAATGCACTATAAATAAATGAGCTTAAACTAAACACTGCATTGAAAACCTAATTAAGTTTTTAATTTGTTTTTTATGTAATGCATTTTTTTTTGTACTTGAACTGTAAAGCACTCCCATTGAATTCATATTAATCATTAAAATGATTTATTTATTTATTTAAGGAGAGAATATCAAGACTAACCGAAGACCAGCTCAGGACCATTGTGAACGAGATGGTAGTTAGGCATCCTGGGTACGTCTTTGACATCCTTGATAGTCAGAATACGACACCAAGTGGAGGACATCATCCACCAGAAGGCAGTACATCACCAGAGTGGTGTACCTGCTCCTACTGCAGGGATATGCCATCAGAAGCTGAGAGGCATTGCTGTGGCAGGAACCCAGAAAATTGCTACTCTCAAATAGCAGTATGTATAAATTTCTATATTTTTTTTTTACAATAAATGATTTTCCAAGTTTCATGTGCATTTAAAACCTGAAAGGGATGTATTTAGGACCATCTCAGATGGATGTTTGATATATGCAAGTATGAGCAGCAAAAGTGTATGCCAGTGTAAGTTCATTATTTACTAATTTTTTTAACAAGGTGTGCCTCTCAGCAAAGATCTTCCAGGAAGCACTATAAAAATCTCAATTTTTTAAGGCAACCAAACCTTCATACTTTTAATTGTCAATTTCAGTGGATCCCAATACCTACATGTATGAAATAAAACTTGCAAATGTATTATGGGATCGACCATTTAACTTGCAGGTGGGAGGGCAAGTTTTTTATCCAAAAAATATTTTTATTCTGAATCTTGGGAAGAAAAAAAAAATTTGGCTGTTCAGGAGAAAAGAAAATATTCCGACTTGCAATTTTCACAGTATAATATGCATCAGAAAAAAAAAGAATATGATTTTTGTCGTGTATGAATAAAAAAACATTACCCCCCTTCAATTTAAATGGTCGGTCTTGAATGGTTTATTACCATGTCTTTACTCTATTTTTATTAAATCTCTTGTCTTTATTGTAGGACTTTGATCTGATTGTCCTTGATGAGGCAGTGTTGGGGGTTGCCAGAATGTTTCGAGAGGAACTTTTAGTAATGCCCCATGACCAGGATTACAACAGATCCAATAGGTATGCAGCCTACCGCCAGTATACCATTTGGGCATATGGCCGACTTGGAGCTGGGGTTAGACGTGTGATCCCAAGCTGTTGTACTTGGAGAATTAGGGACAAGTATCCTGATCCATATGGACAATACAAGGGTTTCATTCCTGGACGATTTGATTAAAACTTGTTCATGAAATATTTTGTATTTTATCCCATATACCCCAATGAGTTGTTAATTTCACAAGTTGGTCAGCTGGAATTGTAAATTTAATTTGAAAGTTTTGCCATCTTATTATTATTATTAGTTCACCTGACCCGAAGGGTCACGAGAGCTATTGCTACCAGTGGGCGTCTGTCGTTAGCTTTTTGCATTTAAATCAACTCTAAAACCACTAGGCCAATTTGAACCAAACTTTGGTGGAATGGTCCTTGAGTGCTCCCCTTTCAGAATTGTGTCCGACAATCCCCCCGCCAACCAACATGGCTGCCATTACTAAAAATATAAAATTTTGCAAAAAATCACTTAAAAATTATCTTCTTTGAAACTGCTGGGCCAATTGGGCCCAAACTATGGTGGAATGGTCTTCAGATGGTCCTCTTTGATAATTGTGTCAAGACAGACCTGCCCTCCATTCAAGATGGCTATTGTTACTAAAACTAGAAATTTGTTCAATTGTCCATTGCTGCTTTATTATAAATCTAAATGAGCTCAAATTTTTACTGCAGCTACATGGAATTTAGGTAGTTTAACATATTTTAGCGGGCTAGCTGGTGAAATATATCCCGCCGAGGATGCCAAAAATTATGTAGCGGCTAGCTGGTGAAATAAATAAACCACAAGTTATATTCTATCCCTTGATAGAATCCTCAAATATACCAAGATATAACTGATATAAAAATATTGACAAAGTGATTCTATGTGTCGCTTTACATGTATTGGTAAAGCAATACTATGTCTCGTGTACAGTACTAACTTTTAGTACTGGGTCATCTAAACTTCACTAATGTGAACGAAAAATATAAGGGAAAACATGGCAAAATTCATGGAATACTATATGATTTAATATATCATTTATTTTCTCAACTTATTCTCAATGTCACAGATAAAATCAAAACAATTGAATATATTTGGATCCTGAGCTCTTACAGGATATGTGGATAAAATGCATTAATATATACAACAATCAAAATTACTTTGTCTCCAGATACATTGATTGATTAACTAATTACAGTAGTAATTACTAATTTACGCTACCGGGTATTTATCTACTTATGAAAATAGTTGTTATTGAACAAAGTTCTTTCAAATTGTAATCTGAACAGAATTTAACCAAACTTGGCAGAGATGTTTCTTGTGAGGTCCTAAAAAGTTGTCCTGGTTTGTACTAACTAGATCCTGACTTGGGTATTTTTCCTCTCTAAATGTGCAGACCTTCTGTTAGACCAGCAAAGACTAGTATTACTGTGAGCACAGCTCACTAAGATATACCCCCCACATCTGTCCAACCTATTTCCATAACCAAAACATTAATGATTGTTCCAACCAAAAATGAAAGGGATCCTCCTCTCTTCACTGGTAAGCTGCTGATACAATTTCAAAACATTCTGAGAAACACTACTCAAGTTATCATACGACATAGGGTAAAAATTATATTTTCCATCATAACAAGTCCAATAACTCTGGAACAGCAAAAGTGCAAATCGTCAAAAATAAAAAGGATCCTCCTCTCTTCACCTGTAAACAGCTGATAAAATTTTAAAAGATTCTAAGAAACACAACTCAAGTTATTGTACGAAATAGGATTTGTCTAGAGACGGACGGACATGGTGAAACCAGTATACCCCCCTACAACTTTGTTGCAGGGGGTATAACAAAGTGACAATTAAAATTTATTTTATGGGATAATATAGTCAATTGTTTTGTCTTGGTTTTCATATCTGGACTTATGAGATGCTACAATATCCCGAGTTGGAGGTGGTGGAATTGGTGCAAGATGGACAGAGATTCTTCTGGGATCATCTACTTCCAACTGCACACGTTGATTCATTCCTTCATTATCCTGCAGTCTCATACAAATGATGGCCCTTAATAGTCTTGGAACATAAAAATATGACTTGTCAGTTTTAACAGGCTTCACAGACCATCTAGTTGTCTTTTTGTTGTAACTTCTCTGCCATCTGAAGTAGAAAAATACATACAATGTAATTCACAAGAATAAAACATTAGAATTGAAATTATGATCTATGGAGACCTAACTTTCAATTCAAGATGAATATCTCGAATGTATAGTGAATGAGCAACTAAACATATCATTACAGGTCCACTTTATGAAGGATTTGTAGACAGATTTTAGGTTGTGGTCATCCCTCAAGAAGTTCTACGGCAGGCATCACGAGCTGGTGAACAGCTGATTTGGGTAACAGGGTGTCTGTTACCCAAATCAGAACTGGTCTTCATTTGTTGTTGATGTCTTTCCCTTCATCGGACATGACTTCTAACGGAATTGACCATGGACAACGCAGTGGGTGTATTGCAATAGGCAGGAACTGTTGACTCTTCCGGAGCATCTGAGTTACCCCCATTTCATCGGAGATCTGTGTTGTTCATGTTTTTTTGTTGTTGATGTGATTTATATTTTTGTGTGTTTTGGTTGTATGTTCCTGGGATGTTCATGTTATCGGATTTATGACTTTTGATTGACCCTTCTATTTTTCCCATACATACCTTGAAGAACCATCTTTGTTAGTCATTAAAGGTCTCTCTACATGGCCATTGTGGTACAGAGCTGCCAGTCTGTTCCTAACCCTGTACACTGGGGGGACTATATGAATGTCTCTTGGAGGCATAGGCAAGGATCAGATTTTGGAAATTTTCCAACTCTGCTGTGCTCCTAAAAATATAAAATCATTCATGATAGTGTGTTATAGACAAATTAACAACTTTCTTTATTTGTGAAAAGGATCAAAACTTGCTACATGCAGATGTATATCCCACATAAATGCTACAAAAATCGCTATAATACGACCATATGTATATCATGTATAAGAAACGTGTCCATTGGACAAAGATGCCGCAGCCCCCTAACTTGAAAACCCCTCATACCAGATATCCAAAATTAGAACTTCGTTTGCGGATTACTGATATAAACAACATTTCCAAATTTTAAATAAATCAGTCGAGACATTCAGGAGTTATTGCATGGAAACCTATTTCAAGACGTACAGACGGACATACAGGGGTAACACTTCATGCCCCTGTCACTTATCAGTGGGGTCATGAAAGCCTGCAAAGTCAAATGGAAATAGACAAATTATTTGAGAGAAGTAGTGTTCACAACAGTTTGGGAGGAGTTGCACTTTACAAGGGAGATGGACAGTCTGATACGACATACAGACAGGGTGATCTCAATTGGTGTGGGATGAAGTAAAAATTAATAATAAAAAAATTTTAAGTTTTGTTATTTTTATGGAAATTATTTTTGTATATCTTACTCAAATGATAGAAGTTTTAAAATGTGTTGATTTCTGTTTTGCAAAAAATTCACTTTCCCACAGACAAAATGTGAAAAAGTTAATGGACGGATAACGGATGCCAAGTGATGGCAATACATCAAATGGCCCTTTGGGCGAGGTGAGCTAGCAATACATAGTTGACATAAGTACCTGCAGTTAAGATAATAGTGAACTCTGTTGACCAGGTATTTGTCCATCACAACTGATCGTAAACTGTTGTGTGCAGAAGAACCTTTTCTTAAATATGTCGTATCCTCCAAAGGTCCATGCTGGCAACCGCCAATGACAGAGGAATCCCCATATGGGTCTGCATAAGGCACAGGCCATTCATGTTCATCAACCACATGATGGAGGACGCCATACCAAATATCCTGTAATTAGATTGTACTGACATTTAAAGATTGTGTTTTCCCATGATTTCAACAGAATAATTAATAATTTACGACAAAAGAGATGATTTCAATTTTCCCATTGTGAACTTTCCATTTATATGTAGCGATATTCCAGCAGCACCTGCATATGGAGTATTTATCTCTCAGATGATACGATATTCTAGAGCTTGTGGTTCCTATCAGAATTTCCTTGATAGAGGGTTGCTGCTAACAAGGAAGCTACTGAACCAAGGGTTCCTTTGGGTAAAGTTGAAGACATCTCTACGAAAATTTTACGGTTGCATGACTTGGTTGACCGTTATGGAATATCTGTGTCACAAACGACCACGGATATGTTCCACTTGTCGTAAACACTTCCTGGTCCTTTCCTCATTCACGACTTATTATCGGGTTCGTAACTAGATTAACACGGGTGCCACTAGTGGAACAGGCACTGCTTACACTTCCGGAGCACCCGAGTTCACCCCCTGTTTTTAGTGGGGTTCGGGTTACTGGATCTTTGGTTTTATATATATGTTTTGTCGATCGTTTTTTGTACTTTTTCTTTTGGCCATTGTATTGTCTGTTCTACTTCGATATACGGTTTCAGATTGCCCCTTTGGTATCTTCAAACTCTTTTTATTTAACTTGTTAATTCTCATTATCTTGTTTCCATTCCAGAAGAAATTTTAATACCACATTAACTATTTCTAACTATAAGGCCTATCACTCTTGACACTTGAATTTTATTTATTACCATAAAGGAAACACTTTGGGCTTTGGTTTCCAAGTTGATTTTTACAGATGTAAGATATGAGCCAATGAACCCATTATAATACATATTTGCCAGTTCCTCCATGACAATTGTGATAACACCCATAGTTTTACTTACAAGAAATCTTTCTACTGTCTTTCCTACATCAGCAGTGTGCCAGTAATGGTTGACGATATCTTTCACCCACACGAGCAACTCCTTATTCTCTTTTTCCTGACCCACCTAAAAAAATAAAAATTTATACTACAAAAGGAAATGATCGTGATAACAAGCCTAAGTTTAAAACTTGAATCAAACTGTATAAATTCATGCAGCTTGTATTTATAAAATGCAGCACTTTTGAATGTTTTATCATGTTATACAAATTCTGTGCTCAGTTAAAGTCATATAGTGCTTTATGGAGATAAACTACAGGCTCAGGTGAGCCTGTATCGCTCACCTGACATAAATAAGCCCTCTTAAGAATGTCTGCAAGTCAATATGCCAAAGTCATGTATCAAAAATAAAATCATTTCTTCCAGTAGCAGCTGAGACATCTTTAACGGAAGTGTGAACGGACGGACAAACGGACGGACAAGGTGTTTGCAATATAACCCCTTCTCTACGAGTGGGGGTATAAAAATCAGGTATATGACCATCCAATGAACATTTCTGCCAAGTTTGGTTCAAATCTGTTTTGTGGTTTCAGAAAAAAAGATGAAAATGTGAAATTCCCATAGGGTCCAATGTTAAACTAAGTCAAGTCATGGCGGCCATCTTGGATATGCGATCGGCACAAAAATAACAAACTTGGTACAATGTAGAGGACCACATAGACATCATTTCTATAATGTTACAATTCCATCGGCTGGGTATTTTATGACAAGAAGATTTTCAAAGTTGGATTTCCGATCTGCACCAAAATAACAAATCTGATGGAAGACCTCCTAATGAGCATTTCTGCCAAGTTTGGTCCAAATCTGTTCAGTGGTTTCAGAGAATAAGATGAAAATATGAAAAGTTTACAGACACGGATGCAAAGTGATGACAAAAGTTCACATGGCCCTTTGGGCCAGGTAAGCTAAAAACACATTGGCCCTCATCCTGAAATATCATTATATATATATACATATCAAGCATTCTGGTTTCATGATTTGATATGTCATTGAAATCAATTAAAACTATAAATGTTTAATTTCCAATCATACCAAACATATAACAATATACGAGGCCATGCAAAGTTAATTTATTGGTTCACAGGCCATTTTTGATGAAAATCAATGAGGGAGGGAGGCACTTGTTTTCCTTTTTTATTGTCCCAAAAGAGTGATGAGGATGTTTTTTACATTGTTCATAGACAGAAAAAATTATAAGCGATGTAGTTTTTGGATTTTGTTTTATTAATATGGCAATAAAAATGGGTAATAAGGCACCTTTAAAAGAGATGAGGGAAATTATTTTTTGTTGGCCCCATAAAAAATCTTACCTTTGTCAACTTCTATCCCAAATTCTTAGTGCCATGCCAAACATCAAAAGAGTGTTTGATGTCAGGGTAATCTTTCTCTGAAACATAAAAATTAACACTATTAATCATTTAAAAGTATTGTTGGGGAAGTAAATCAATTCTAATGAATTTACATTTTGTTGCACTTTGCATATTGCCATGAAAGAAACAGAAACATTACATAAGAAAGAATGCTTTTCGAGTGAATATGACATGTTAATTGATCTGCTGAATCAATACCGAGCATATTGACTTATTCCTAATAAGAAACAAATTGACTGAACATTTAACTTAGTTGTCAAACAGGTTGGAAGGTAGGAGAAATAAGTAAATCTTACTCATCAATGCAGCTATCTGGTTGTGAGCATCTGTAACAACTTCCACAACTCGCAAATGCTTTTCCCTAAAAAACTGCATCCCTTTCTGGAAACATGCCTTTTCCATATTTGTGCTCTTTCTGTCAGTGTTGCGCTTGTCCAAAGTCACAATAAATAGGATCTTCTTACTGTGATATTCCATGAAGGTATAGAAACAGTACTGTGCACTGTGTCCAGGGCTGTCCATCCTTCCATCCCCTGAAAATGATGTAAATTACCTAATTTTGGTCTATTACGTTTCTCTCAGTCAATCTGATATTTTATTAAGCCTCTTATCATAGTCCTTTTCTAGATGTATACAAATGAAAATGAATACATGTACATACAATGAATACATGTACATACAATTATTGTAAATGTTGGTAGTAATGACATGTAACTTTATATCAATGTAAGACCTTTATAAAACTGACATTTACATTGACAAGAGTTTAATTTCACTTAAAATGAAATTATATTGAAAGATCTATTCCCATGCATACAACCTTCGTTCGGTCTTTCCTTTAATTGGTCATAAGCAGTCTGTACCAAAAACTTTTTCAGCTACTAGCCCGAAATAGCTACTTTTGAGGTTTTCTTCTATTTGTTTGTATAAATTTCAGTCAAATTTCAATAGCTTGGAACAACATTTTACTAGTTTCGAGCATAGGGCTAGTGGCTAAAGGCACAGACTGCCATAAGGTGTTCTAATAATAATTTACAAAATTTAGGCCAGATAAATTTAAATTCTAACATGACCTTCTTCTTTTGCTTTGTTAACAAACGAGCCAGTTATCCATTCGGTATAATCTCATTTGCACACGTGTCGGTGAATGTGAACGACTTTTGCATGGACAGCAAAATAATGACGATAGAGGGTGCAGTATTATTCAAGTTACATAAATTGTGTGCGACATTTTACGCAAGCGTAAATATAAATTACCGTCTTCCAATCAAAGTATACTACCGTATTTGTACTCTTAGACATATCAGAATAGAAATAAATAATGGAAGCCAGAATGTGTTTTGAGCTTTAACATGAATTAGCGGATATTAGTAAATTGTATCCCTTGCTTCTGGCTCGGGATAACATACTAATATCCGCCAATCCATGTAACAACTCCCAACACATTCTGGCTTCCATGATTTATTTCTTTATTTTATATTCTCATCCTCTTACTCTCCTGTTTTTTGAGCAGCAAAATCACAATTCATTTTCAATTTTTGTGGAATTTTCTTAAAATTTCAGCAATTTTAGCACAAATTCAACTAATTATAAATTATAAATGCCTCCCTCCCTTCCCATATTTTTACTGACAGGACGAGAATATAAAAATTTATTTCATGTGGCCTTACCCAGCACAATAAGATCTTTGTCCTGAAATTCACTGAGAACATACTCCTGTTGTTGCATCCAAAACCTGTCAATTGAGGGCACAAGGTATGTTCCCTGGATACGATGAAATGTCGAAGAACTCAAAAATGGTAGTTTCAAACATTTTGCCAAAGTGGAAATTTTTTGGAAGTTGTTGCCTGAAATCAAAATAAACGAAGCTAACATTAAGTCTCCAGCATGCATGCGCATATTCAGTAGAGGTTGAGAGCACCATCTGTGATTTATATGTTCATTTGTGCAGACCTGCAAAGAGAATATAAGATATATGTACATGCATTTATAATAAAAGTCTAGCTATATGTAAATCAGCGAAATGACATAAACTGTGCTACAACTATAAATATAAAACATGTTTAAAATACAGTGTGTGTATATTTTCCGGCTAACTATTTTACAAGTTTGTAAATAATATTTTTGATAAAAGAAGATGAACTGTGAGCTAATGCGCATGCTCATTTATGATACCCCCGCTCTTCGGTAAACAGGAAGTAGGAATCTGATGGGTCCAAAAACACTTCCCACAATATGGCATACCTATATGAAGCTTGTGACAAAATATCAGATTCCTGTCATCAATAGTTGCTTAGAAAAATGTGCATATACAAAATATATGTTCAATGTGTATAAAAATCAACAAAATCGGCAAACAGGAAGTAGGAATCTGATGGGTCCACAAACGCTTCCCACGATATGGGGTACCTATATGAAGCTTGTGACCAAATATCAGATTTCTGCCATCAATAGTTGCTGAGAAAAATGTTACAAAAAATGTGCATATATGTTCAATGTGTATAAAAACCAACTAAGTCGGCAAACAGGAAGCAGGAATCTGACGGGTCCAAAAACGCTACCCACAATATGGTATATCTCTATGACGCTTGTGACCAAATATCAGATTTCTGCCATCAACAGTTACTGAGAAAAGTGTGACGAAAAATATCTTGGACAGGCAGAAGGACAGTGGTAAAACAGTATACCTCCCTCCCCCTTTGGGGAGCGGGGGTATAAAAACAAACAAAAAACAAAATTTTAGTAAATACAACATACTCACCCACTTGATGTAGATTGCAGATGCAATGATCTCAGTGGACATAGATATAGCTTCTCCACAGTCCTTAAATGTACAGTTGGAATTGACATGTGTTGTAGCTAAGTCCATAAGCTGTCTCTGGTACACAAGAACAGGACGATCACTTGTCAGCAAGTCAACTTCTTCCTCTTTCTTAATTCTGTGAATTCCTATTCCTAGGTCGATCTCTTGGTCATCCAAAGGTTCATCCTCACCATAATCAGATTCATCAGATTCCTCGATGGGGAGGTGTTCGGCATTGTTATGTCTGTGTAGAAGAGACAAGTAACACAATGTGTATTACCATTAAAATAATGTACATGTATCTGAATTGGATCAGTTGGTATGAATGCAAGTTTAAACAACTGTCCTGTTGAATACATTAAAACCTCATTTTTTATAACATCTGCTTAGTATTACAATTTTCAATGTGTATAAAACAAACTATGTCAGCAAACAGGAAGTAGGAATCTCACTGGTCCAAAAAATGCTTCCATTATATGGCATACTTATATGAAGCCCATGACCAAATATCAGATTGCTGCCATAAATAATTACTGAGAAAAATATCTTGGGACAGACGGATGGACAGAGGTAAAACCGGTGGAGCGGGGTATAATAAAGCTCCTATGACATGATCATGCATGGTTCTGTTAATTTATTAGGACCAAATTTCAAGTATGTAAGTAAGTTACAACTGAAACATATGAAACTAGGAAGAACTGTTTTAGATACCTAAAACTTACGTCTCCCCTTAATGCGGCCATCTGTACAACAACCCATCTTGAAAGACAAAAATGTTATGGCCCGGACAAGAAAATAATATTTAAAAAACCATTATTTGAACTGGAGGTCAAAGGTCAAGGTCCCACGAAGGTCATTATGGTATGCAACACATCGCCTTATGGTCATACACCCACATACCAAATATCATTGACCTATCTCGAAAGAGTAAAATGTTATGGCCCAGACAAGAAAATACTATCCAAAAACAATTATTTGACCTTGAGGTCAAAGGTCAAGGTCACACAAAGGTCACTACGGTATGTGACACACTGCCTTATGGTCATGCACCCACAAATCAAATATAATTGACTTATCTGGAAAGAAAAAAAATTTATGATCTGGACAAGCTTTGCTGAGAAGAAGCGGAAGAAGGAAAAATCAGACTAAAACAATATGTCTCCCTTCGTTCGAAGGGGAGACATAATTAATATGACAAACCTTAGAGTGAAGTTGAGGCTAGGTTCAAAATCTTCATCATCAGAATCATCACCAACATCACTGCACTCTTCAGTAATATCTATTGAGAGACTGTAAGAATAAAAAATAATTGTTTATTGGTGTATGTGTATAATATCGAAACAAATTTTGTAACATGGTCCTGATGTGCTGCTGTAAAACGAAAAAGATTTTCAAATTGATATCAAATCTATAATCTAAATACATGTATTCAGCACACATCTACACAGACAACCCAATATCAAGAAACAAAATTATATCAAAGTTCCAGGCAAACATTTGGTGTGCCAGAAGCGTGTCAATTCTGTCCAAGTTTGGTAACATTCCCATAAATAGCTAAGGAGGAGTCACACGACTGGCCATTTCAGCTTGTGGATTAATGAAAATGTAACGATGACGCAGAAGCCAACATGATCCCTACTAGTAGTAATAAGCATGCAAGCCACAATAATTAATAGGAAACTGTTATACAAGTGACTGTGTTAAACAATATTGACAATGTTACCTATAAACATAATGTAGAATATGTCTAATCAAACAAAATGAACATACTCAAATGGGTTCACAAATGAATTTGATTTCTCCAGCTTCGTCCGTTTCCTTGAAATGTGATGGCTGCTCCTTTCTTCTACGCCAGAAATACCATAGTCAGAATATCTAAATTAAAAGTACAAATATCAATCATTACAAAATCACATATCAAATTACCAGTTTTTGTAGTAATTTGCCTAAAAAAAATAAGATAATTTTACAAAAATCTGCATGATTTTAACACATACATGGTCCATCTGTCTACCGTTAAATTCACACACTGTGAGAACATGCAAATTGCTTTGGATCTTCACATTATTTCTTAAAAATCTTGTTTATAAATCATACTAACAAGATCCAAACTAAAAAAACATTTCAAATGACACTTCTTTAAATAGAAAGCCTTTATATGAAAAATACATATTGATTTTCCTCTATCATATTTATGTTGATAATTCAAAAACAGTAGGTATAATTATGTCAAAAATTGTTGAAATGTAGTAAAAAACTAGTTAATGTAATGTTTTTAGAATAGACAAGAAATAAACTTGGTTTGCATAAGGACATTGAAAATTATTTTCATTTAGCCATGGTCTAAACTAAAATATGCAGTTTAGGACATTTCAGTACAATTTTATAGTCAAATTTCTATGGATCTTCATATTATTTTTGAAAACCTTGTTGATGTATCATACTTACAGGATCCAAACTAAAAATGCTATTGAAATGACACTTATTTAATGGAAAGCTTTTTATATAAAAGATACATACTGATTTTCCACTATGGTGATAATTCACAGACAGGTAGATATAATTTTGGTTCCCATAACAAAGTTTTATGCTCAAACTTGTTGAAAAGTACTTAAAACCTTATTTATGTAATGTACTTCCAGTACCCAAGATATAAACTTGTTTGCATAAAGGAATTGAAAATGATTTTCATTTAGCCATGGTCTAAAATATGCGTTTTAGGACATTTTGTTAAAATTTTGTAGTCATATATAAAAAAAGTTCTGAAACTTGAAAATTTCAATGGATATTCATATCATTTCTTCAAAACCTTGTTTATATATTATACTTACAGGATACAAACTAAAAATGCACTTCAAATGAAGCTTCTTTAATAATAGAAAGCTTTTATATGAAAAATACATATCAATTTTCCATTATAGTGATAATTCACAGAAAGTAAGGTGTACTTTTGGTTCCCAAAACTAAGTTTTATGTCCAAGTTGTTGAAATTTGATAAAAGCCTAATTATATGTAATATATTTAGAAGATCAAAGAAATAAATGTGCTTGAATGGTTTTCATTCAGCCAAAGTCCAAAATATGTACATACAGGTACCTGTATATTTCAATAATTTACAGATATTATACATGTAGTCAAATACATATATCACACTTTTTAAGTGTACAAAATTCATTCATGTAATGGTCAAGTCTAAAAGTGATAAATTATCAATTAGCATTCTGTGTAATGAATTATTTACTCTGAACAAAATACCATCCCACAGATACAAACAAAAAAAACTCACAATCCACGTTCTCCTCCAGAAGAAATGTCCGACACCCCACATGGTGATACAAATTCAGGACGTACTGGGTCTGGTGTAGAGGCAAATGCAATAGGTTGCTGACATGCTGTTGCAGAAACTGGTTTAAGCTCTTTTTCTACATGTACACTACTTGTGGCCGTCTCGACACAGGATTTGTAATAACTGAATAGTAAATAAATCCAATATCACATCTTAAGGTTTTTAATCACTGTTTTAAAGAAGTGTTGTTGAGAACAATTTCTTTTTTATGCAATCTGTTCCTTTATTTCATGAGACATGATTTTACAGACTTTGCCAACAAGGCCATCTAAACAAGCCTTGTTACAAGGCATATAGAATACCTGCATGTACACCTGTAGATCCATGTAGAGTTTTAATACTTGCATTAACAATTAATTGATTCGATATTTTTATTTAAATTGATAATAATAGTAAAATTCGGCTCATTTCAATATTTGTTGATCGCAAAAATACTAAACTGCATTGATATCATTTTTGTATTCCCATTTCCCCTTTGCTGGCCTCTTAACATTCGTGTTTGTTTACCTCGCAAATATGACTGTTTTATGCTACTCATTGACAATAACCTGCTGTTGCCAGGTGCAAAATTACATATATTGAATAATTATCTACCGAAAATGATCATAGGCATCATCATAAATTCATAAAATATGAAAAACGATTGAGAAAGGAAGGCAACATGCTCTGTTTACCTATCAAGCAAAATCTTTGCCACTTTAGCGTGAGTTTTGACGCGTAGCACTTTCTTCAGTTCGTTCCAACGGTCCAACTGATCCCCTATATATATCCTGCCTGTGTTCCATTTGGAAGACACTGCACTTCTATTCCTCTTTCTCTCTGAATCTGTCAAAGTCCGCTTTCTACCACGTGTTGAAACTTTCTCTTCCGACATGTTGTTTATTGTTTTTAAGCAGTGCGCATGCTCAAGACGCGTGAAATAAGAAGGCCATATGAATATATTTGAATATTGTCATCCGGACAATAATTACAATAACGATAGTTTTGGGTCTTTTTTGTAAAAAAATCGTATCTTTTGCAGTGTTAATCTTCATTTTATGAAGGTCAGTACGGAAATCGACAATAATTTTGGGTATGAAAAAATTACGCAGCTGGTAGACAATATCCCTTTAAATCGAAAGATTGAAATGTTTGATAAACTGGCGTAATTTTTACCCAATGTTAGTTAATTTGGCTTGACATTTCTATTTAGGGAAAGACCACTTTACTTTTGGTACCAAATTTTATAGAAAAAAAGAGTATATTGACCTGAAAGATGAGAAAAAATAATAAATCATCTGAGCCTACACTTTTCAACAAGAAATGTTTGTAAAATTTGAAGAATTTTTGTAGTGTAAAAAATAATAATCTGATTTTTGACGTGTTGTGTCATAAAAATGTCTGGCGCGACAGAGACAAGTTAAATGGTGGGCCCCTTAACATGTAATCATCATAGACATAGTTCGACTGTAAAATCATTTGAGCGGAAGGTATGGTCTAGCGGTTAAAGTCTTTAACCTATGACCACAATTATAATACCAATGACGTAGGTCCCGGCCCCCGTATCCACTTCACACGTGTTACAGTATTATAATACCAATGACGAAGGTCCCGGCCCCCGTATCCACTTCACGTGTTACCAGTGGCGGATTTAGAGGGGGCGTGCGGGGCGTGCGCCCCCCTAAAATTCGCAAAGCATATGTTATACAACGTTAATTAAGCAGTTCAATAAATAACTTTTTCATGAATGGTTATCTCGTGACCTGTAGTAAAATATTCTTACACATTGTGAATACACGTTGGATGTGTTCGCTGATTCATATATGTATTCGCCGTCAGTAGTTCAAAGATTATTCCATTCTGATTAGTTCCGAGGTACCAGACATCAACTATTTTCTCACGCTAATTAAACATTATTTCTTCAGTCAATTTTAAAACTACATGTACACGTGCTATTTAGAAATTATAAAATGAACGAAAATTCTAGGCCAAGAAAACAAGCAAGATTGGATACATTTCTGATTCCTCGACGAGACGAGAAAAGTCAAAGGTAAACTAAAATGTAAATTCAATCAATACTTCGAATAATTAATTTAACAATTGATCTCATTTATAAAACATACAACGAAAACATATAACGAGAGAATCAGATGATGAAACTGAGATAGTGTGGAGAAACTTGAGTGTCCCAAGAAAATGGTCACTTCTCTTTAAATAATGGTTCAAATAGGTCTTGAATTCGAAATTCTGCAATTTCATATGAAAAAAAATATATAAGTTTGATTTGTATACAAATACCCGAAAATGTTGCCTTTTACTTTTCAAGTAAAGATCAGTAAAAATACGCGTTGGTATATTGTACATTAAAATACAAAAGTAACATATTAATAAAAAGAAAAAAATTAGCGGCAATTTATTTGTAACAATCTCTGCATCTGCCCGAGGTATATGCACAAGAAAGTGTAAACAAATCCTTTGTCCGGGTACGTTTATATTATTTATATCTACCAATGGATGTCTGTACAATTTTTTTACACATTTTTAACAAACAATTCTAACTACAATTTATTTGTAATAAATTAATATCTACAACTGCACATGAAAGTGTGAAAATAATCTCGACAAAATGGTTTATGCATATCTCACACCTGATTTCGGTAAGCATATTTCTCGAGAACTTTGATACATTTTGTTTGTTTGATCTTTTAGTGTAATGAGGTTTTTACGTTCGTTGCTCAAACACTTGATGTCCGTCCGTCTGTAAGATTTCTGCAATCCGCAACTCCCCTGACTGTAACCACGCAATTGATTGACGTTAAACTATATAATGTACTTGAAATACATTGTAGTTGTGCACAATAGTTTTTAGATTTTTCATTGAAGGCCGGGTGGAGGGGGTAGTAGGATGATTCTGCAGCCCGCAACTCCTAAATAACCACTCAATAGATTGAAGTGAAACTTAAACTACAAATTTGACATACAATGTAGTTTGCTCACTACGGTTTTATTTTTAGAATTGGAGGTTAGGGGTAGGAGGGAGATTCTGTAATCTGCGGTTCCTCAATAATGCACTGAATGGTTTGAAGAGAAACTTGTACAATAGATATGACATACATTGTACTTGTGCACCGTGTTTTTTTAGGTCCTTCCACTGAATGGAGGAAATACGAGGGGCTGTGGGTATTAGTTAGACCTACGCTCACTTAAATTTGTGATAGGTTAGCATCATACTAAAAGTAATGATTTTTAATTAGAAAAACGAAACTTCGCAATTAGTTTTATTCCGTAAAAGATAATCGGAAATTTCAAACGGGAGTTTTGTACAAAATTTGGTGACCTATCTTAATTTATGAAATGAATGCACCTAGTCCAAATGATCATTCGAAGTTTTTTCATCACCCTGCGTCCGACGTCACGGTTGTTCAAAAAAAAAGTTTTACTTCAGGTTCTTATAATCTGACAAAAACATACAGTTAACAATTATCCGACAAAATTAAGACTCAAATTAAAGTTTTTTTGGTCTGATAAAAATGGTGTGGTTGGTTCAAAATTGTTCAAATAAATGTCTGTAATTCCTCAAACCCCCAGAGCTTACGGGGGTGGGGTTCGTCCCCAGATCCATCTCCTCCGCACGCCCTCCCCCTAATCCCAAATCCTGGATTCGCCCCTGGTTACAGTATTATAATACCAATGACGTAGGTCCCGGCCCCCGTATCCACTTCACGTTTAACAGTTTCACCAATATTTCAGTCATATGCTGGCGATCAGTTGTATTGGTTGAGGCAAACCGAAGTATTCGGAGAAAATCACCGACTTATTGAAAGTCAATAAAAAACAAACTTATAACATGAAGTTGTATCGAGGTCGTTTCATCATGGGCGGGAATCGAACTCACAACTAAACCCACTAATTAAGTAAGTAAATGCAATACGCATGCACATATTTTTTTAATATGTTGGAATGTACATTATATCCAAGATAATTAACCAAGGTGGTGTTATTGCTAATGGGCTATGCTCCAGTGGTAACGATCGTGGGTTCTATTTCAGATCGAATAAAACCTCAAATATATTTGCTGCTTTTCCGGTAAGCTTTTATCATTAAGGAATGAAAGCAAAGACTGGTCCGAAGTTATCAGGATACAACACGTCTACTTGCGGGTTGGAACTGTTCTCCCGGTAAGCTAGTACTTTAAAAGCCCATCTCGGTGTGTTGATCTTCTACAATGCAGATATAATCACCTCGTCAAAAAGTAACTTGTACTCGCCAAGATGTAGCTGAGGTGTTGCTGACTTGGAGCTAGACAACAATCAATCGCTCACTCGCTATCGCTCACAAAAATGACGACTAACATTATTTGTTATATTTCTTTTACAGATACAAAGACAAAGTTATACTACGACAAGAAAAAATGAAATCAACACAAATAAAGTTGGCTTTCTTCATATTTACCTTCATTGCCATTGTAAGTATAACTTAAATATATTTGTTTCGTCAGTGTAAGAGATTATGAGGTTTAACGCCACTTACAGCAATATTTAAGTTATATCAGTTTTATTGGTGGAGTACCCGGAGAAAACCACTAACCTACAGCAAGTTACTGACAAACTTTATAGCATAATGTTGTATCGAGTTGTTTCACCAGAGACTATCTTTTGTCGTGACTTCTAGCTTCGAATATATAGACAATATTGTACATTGTCGACAATTATAACATTTATTTAGAAACAGGACCAAAAATGAGCCTCTGTACACAACAATGTATATATATTGTTATTCATGTTGCAATGTCATGAAATATCAGAACAACATCGGTGGCGTAATGGTTAGCGTGATCGCCTCGAGTGTAGTAGGTCGTGGGGTTCGAACCCATGTCAGGTCAAAGCAAAGGCTATAAAATTGATATACATGTATGTTGCTTCTCCGCTGAACTTACAACATTAAGGAGCAAAAACAAAGACTTGTTGGCTCGAATTCTGATAATTTGACCAGATGGGACGACATGTTTACCCGCGGACTGTTGTTTCAGTGATCTAGCACTATCAAAGCCAAAGTAAAGGTGTTGGTTTAGTACACAACACTCCATAATTTCATCGAATATAAGTTGTTCTCTCCATGATATAGCTGAACAATTGCTCATTATCCTTGTTATATAAAATATTTTGTCTTTCAGCAATTGTGTTCAAATAGTCCGCCATTAGCAGAAGGTCGACTTAAGTGGATCTGGAAGGGATTAAAAGCTGTTTTTAAACCAACGTGTGCTGGATGCGCAGGGATATGTGAACGTAAAGTTCCTGGAAAATGCCGATGTAGAGTTGATCAGGCGTGTATGAGAAATTGGGGACGTTAAAAATGCCGATGTAGAGTTGATCAGGCGTGTATGAGAAACAGAGGACGTTAACCTAATACATTGTTTGTACATAGACTTTTATATGATTTTTTTTTATTTTTGTAGAATAAAATGGTAAAGCTTATTATCATTTTTCTTACATTTATTTAAAATATCCTCTTTGGATGAAAACAAACGAAGTGGGTTTTTTTTGTTTTTTTAAACAAATTGACAATTCCATTTCCCCCCGCAATGGAGACAACTGCATAAGTCGTCTGCAAAGCTTCAACAATGGCCGTCTCGCCTGCTCAATAGACAGTGGGGGAAACATTCAGAATCGCTAGGTAGAGTGGTATTAGCTATTAGATGAAAAAAACAAAATTTAGTATTAGCCTGCTATTTAAAAATAAATGTGGAAGTGAACGTCAGACTGGTAATGTGTGTTGTTGTTGATGTCATAGCCTATAGGCATAGAAATGATGCGAAAAAATATGAGCTGCAGGCTCTAGGGGTGTTGTATTGTCCAGTAAATGGGTTGATTCACCAGTAAATGGGTTGATTCATACAAGATATGTTTTGTTACTGTGGAAAAAAGTAATTAAAACAGCATGGCCTTCATCTAAGGTAGATATTCAAATTTGTTAACCCTAGACAAGTTGTTTTCCACGAGAGCGCTCGGTTAGACAACCTCTCTTTGAGTTGACAAATCTGAATGTCTACCTCAGATGAAGGCCATAATTATTGTATATTGATTACATATACCGATATTCAGACATACTCCGTTTTATAGATCTTGTTGTTTGTTCAATAATAACATGTCTATGGTCTATTCTATTCAATGATGTGTGTTTATTATATATAATAAGTAAATAGTTCCGCTAAACCTTAATGAGAATAAGGGTAATAACAAAATTACCGAACTCCGAACAATCTTACAAAGGGAAAGTCAATACTCATAATTATATAAACAGACAAAATCAGTCAACAGCCGGAAAACTGTGAAAACCGTAATGACCCTGACTTGGTATAGGCATTTCTAAAGAAATGGTGGGTTGAATCAGATTTTAAAGCGCCAAACCTCCCGCTTTCATTACGGCTCAAAGTTTCCGGCTGAGAACGTTACAACTACCAAATCGATCTTTAAAAATGGCATTGAAAATTTTGATGAATGAGAAATAAATCTTAAATCTTAACAGTCGGGCACAACGATATATGTTTACGTATTAAATTGTAAATTCGCAGGTTCTTGAGCTGTAGGGTTAGGGTTATGGTGTTTAACGCCACTTTCAACAACAATTCAGTTACATCGTGGCGGCAAGTTTTATTGGTGGAGGAAACCGGAGTACTAGGAGAAAACCACCGACCTGTCGCAAGTCACTGATAAGCTTGATCACATAAACACTGTCGTCAAAGAGCTCCGGTCGAAAATGTTCTGTCATCTTCCGGTACAAGTCAATTAGGCATATTTGACATACAGGGGACGACAAAAAGTAAGTATTATGATCACATAGTATTATTATATCTTGAATCCAGAAGATGTCGTTATCGGTCGATTATTTTTGTTTGTTTTTACCTATATGTTTCTGTGGTTAACTTAATAGATTACTCAGATATAGATAAAATGATGGACATAAACAATGAAAAATGCTAATAATGAGATTGGAATCATCAAATAAAGCTATAAAAAGTAGTCTATATGTGTAATTAAAGTACACAAACCGTTTGTAATGCTTATATACGTGATAGTTTGCACTGGCGTGCCACCATGAATAGTTTTAGACTTACTACAGTGAAAAACACAATGCTTATTTACGTACATTCGTTCGGGCTCTGTCAGCCACTACTTTCCGGTTAAGTCCCAAAAATTGTGTTTCAGTAGAACCGGTTTTGTCTATGTAAAAAATTGAAAGAATAGCGAAAACAGCTCAATATCACAATTATGTTTCCTTTTTGTAATTTATTTAAGGTTCATTATAACACTTGTCAATGGTATGTTCGACTTGCAAATTGATAAAAAGAAAAAAAAGAAACTTGTCTTAAATGAATAAAAGTTGTGGAAAAAAAACCCAGCACATAGTCAAAATATTTTACATGTGGATGTTTTGTATAACATTAAAGGAAAGAAATACAAAACGACTCCTCAACGGCTTTCATCTGTAAAGTAAATTTAATATATAGCAGATACTAGTAAGTGAATGTTGAATGTAAAGATACACAAACATCTGTATGGAGTTCACAATATAATATAAATGTAGCAATCAAATTATCTGAAGCTGATACAAACAAAATGAAGGTAATCGCAAGATTGAAACATAAGATGTTTTAATAGTATTTCTTCGCTGCCCACTTAATGTTTGTTTTATCCTTCACTTGTTCTATTCGAGTAGTCACATTGTATTGCCCGGATATTTTTAGTTATACATTTGTATTTGGTTTCTGACCAAGATATCTTTTCTGGGACCTGATTCCTGTTGAGCGACGGTAAGAAACTGTAACAGCATGTATGCTTATAAGCTTAAACCTATAAGCGCGGACTTCACAGAGGACACAATCAAAAATGATAAGAACAACGCTTGTTTCTGCTCTTTTTAGACAATTTGACAGTTTCTTTGGGATTTATTTGTAATGTTAATGTAAACATTATACTGTGAAGAAATTTAGATATCGTATCCACGAAGTTATTTCCACAGAGTGACTTACTTCGTTATCAACGAGTATAAAATTAAAATATTGTGTTATAAAAAGAATCTCCCACTACTCAATTGATGCGACTTAAAGTGATGCCTGTGCCACAAAAAGCATAAAAAAATCAAGTGTTCGCGACAGCAGCAATTTAACATAGAAATAACGATTTTGTATTGTACAAAGTAGCTGAAATTAGCAGCCATAGCGAATATTCATACTATGAATCAGTATTTATCGCTTTTGAGATATTTCCAAATCATAACTATTGTTAAATTGCAATATAATGCTCAATAACAATAAGATCAGTGGTATTTACATACTGACAAACCCGGTTTCTTATAAATGACACAACCGGTTTGTATACATGTTTACATTTTGACCAAGCCGAATTTCAAAAACATGTGTTGAGATCATGTTTTAGGGTATAACTAGTTACTAATTGACTTTTCCTCAACAAAATAATATTTCTAAGTAAAATCAATCATTCATCAATATTTTTTTCTTTTTTGCTATCATTTAATTCATTCGCAAATGCAAGATATAGCGATATTTCAGTTGATTGTAATGATTTTGATGCCGGATTCCTTATAACTTATAGAAAAATCTAATTTTACACTGCAAAAATAAATGATATTTGGACAAAAAATTAAATTAATAATAATAACAATCAGAGAGCATCACAATTCAAAATATTATATACACAGTATATTCATAAATACTTACGATAATTATCTGTGTCTTCTTTAAAAATACCGCTTTAAAATATCCCGGATGTTGACCAAACATTTTCGATCGGAGCTCTTTGACGACAGTGATAAAGTAATAGCTTGCATTTAAATATATAGAGATTTTACGTAGTAAGAGCAACAAGCTTCCTTGCTTGGAGTCGGGATAATGTGTCGAGTTGAGAGACATGTCAGTTTGTGGGCTTGTACTATGAAAATCCAACCAAGCGTGTTCAAGTTAGGTACATGATCTTGCCATGATATAGCTGAAACATGGCTCACCTTCACAGCATCTGAGTGCACCTACGTTTATTGTGGGGTTCATGTTTAACAATCTTTAATTTGCTATATAGTGTATTGTAGATCCCTACTTGTTCTTTTATCCATTTCATTTTGGCTATTGTATTATGAAAAGAATGTCTTAAACAGTGATGGTCATCAATTCTACCAATATCAACAAAACGAACAACCACCTCTCATCTATTGATTGCTCCTCTTCGATCTGCGACCCCTTGGAATCTTCAAACTTTGCTTAGCGCTTACCAAAATCCCCTCGCTCACTATAACTAGACATGTAATTATGTTCATCATTGGTAATGTTGTGAGTTTGATTCTCGCCTGTAGGTAGCAAGGTGTACTCGATACAAGTTCATGTAAATTACAGTAATAAAGTGTGATAATTATTTGCGTCAGGTCGATGGTTTTCTCCATGGGTCTAAGTTTTAACAAAAACTTACCAATACGATAAACACGTAACCATGGCCGTAGCGCAATGGAGGCAAATGAGGCAAATGCCTCACTTTTGAAACGGCAAGTGTAACCTTTTGAAAGCAAATAAAATCTTTTTTTCAAAATGTGTCTAAATTCACCTCCTTTGCCTCACTTTATTCAGACCCGTCCTACGGACGTGGTAACTGTAATATTGTTGAAAGTGGCGTCCAAGAGCAATAATCCATATAATTATTTATTTTGTACACTCGAATGATTGCTAATAGGAAATTAAGTTTTCATAATAATTTGCAGCATTCTGTGTGTTTTCATGTATTTATATATCCTGATACTAAGGGGCCGTGATCAGGACCAGATTACCCTATGAGCTGCAGCCTAGGGCACCTCAAGGTGTAGGGATCCTGCTAAAACACTTTCAAATCACTATTCTAGTTTATTTAAAGAAAGAATTTGCAATAAATTTACTTCAAGCTATGTCACGAGTAAAAAATATTCAAGACTGGTGCAGGTAGTTTATGGTGTAGCTCCGTCTGAGGGGAGGGGGGGGGGTGGCACAATTGTGTTAGCCTCGAGGTCACAAAAGGTCATAACCCGGCCCTGGTCGTGTTCGTATGGTTGTTGGATTTACAACAACCTGTACAATCAGTGCCTATCACCGCTAAAGTTGTGAGTTCAAATTCCGCTCATGGCGAAGTGTACTCGATACAATATTAAGTGATAAAGTTTGTAAGTGGTTTTCTCCGGGTACTCCGGTTTCCTCCACCAATAAAACTGATCGCCATGATGTAACTGAAATATTGTTGAAATCTGCGTTAAACACCATAACCCTGTACATTATAATCGGTTCTCATGTTGTAATACGGAAAGCTTGACCGTGGACCATAGTACGTATTTGGAGAGTTTAATTATCCCTGCACGTTAAAGGCATCCTTGTTAGATTTCGGGAAAATAATAGGCACATTGTGTCCGTTACAAAAGACAACATTTTCGTCCCTACCTAATTCTTCATACTTTTTTCGTGACAGACAAAAGTCGTTGTCCCAGGGTGACCCATTCCTTCACTCATTCTCCTCCTGGTGCTGTCGTGGTCATGATCGTATGGACGTTACGCACGCTATTGGTGATACTTTGATTAAATAGAACATGAAATAAGTAAAACGAATATAGATTTTTTTTTAGATTGATGGATTTTTATTTCCGATACATGCTTGTATAGGGAATTATACGAATAATTGTTTTATTATATTAGATTAGGTTTATTTTTACTTTTGAAAACGAATTTATTGGAAGAAAACGTCGTTAACGCACATTTTTCTCATGTAACGCGTTACAAAATATCCGTATGTCTTTTACATTTTTCTCAGTAAAAACCTAAAAATACGTTTTTCGGACCATTTTTTTGTGGGACCGGAAACAGAGTCATCAGTGCTTTATGACCCCATTAACGATTTCTGATTAAAGCAATGCTTGAAGGAAAAAATCGGTAAGTTCATGGAAAGAAGGGAAAACATCTGCATGCCAAATAACAAGCTTTATTTCAGCTATGTTTTACAAAATTTTCACAAAAAAAAGTATACATATCAAATGTTATTATCTTCAAAAACGAAAAAGTCTTTTTAAAAATGATTTTTTTAAAGCAAGTTAAAAAATATTCCTAAAGGAGTAAGGTCAACAAAATGTCCAGTTGCAACTTGACGTAAAAAAAAAACACGAAGTATAAAACTTTACACATTCGAACTATATTTTTCGCTCATAATTTTCGTGCTAAATCCAAATAACAAAAAATGTTCATTTTCAGTGGCAGAGATAAAAATTACGATTTCTACGTAAAATTGTAGAACGTTACCCAATTTGTCCAGTAAACGTTTTTTCTTATCGACGGAAAAATAACGTCGCGCTACTTCTATATTTTTCTATAGTTTTCTATTAAGATTAAAACAAATAAACAACAACTAAAAAAAAAAGCGATATCAAAACTTGAAAAACAACAAACAAAAGAGCGAAAACAAAATACAAAAATATACCAAACCTGAAAAAATAACGATGTGTTTCCGCTTACTCAAGCGACCCTAATTAAAAATGAATTCATGACCTTAATTTTTGTGTGTGTCATTTTTGAACAAGCATTGCAAAAAAGAATGTGTGCATTGTAGAAACTATAATTATATAATAGTTAAAAAAAATCGCGAATATAATTGATTTATATGAAAATTAAAAATGTGAACTGAATTATTTTAATTATAATTTCACTAGATTATACATAAGATATTACGAGAAATTTTCAAGAATACAAGTATACAATCAATCAATAAACAAACAGAATGTGATCATATACTTTCAAAGAAAAAATAATAAAGTACAGTCACATAACATAAACAATAAATAAATACAAAGAGGGAATACAAACGAAATAAATAAGCAAACAAACAAACAAACATTGAAATAAACACCTAAAGGAAAACACCAACAACACAAATATATACAAGCAAGCCAAAATAAAATAAAAATTAATAAAAACAAAAAGTGAAGTTCCGAAATAAAGAACAATACATCAAAACACCCCCACACCACCTCCATCCTAACCAAACCCACGGTATGCAAACACAAATAAGGAAGAAAAAAATGAAAAAGAAGACGCGAAACGTTCTTTTCAATGTTAAAATTATGTGTAACGTCTTGAGTGTCACCAACATCGCGCGTAACGTCATCATGGTAGTTGGATTTACAACTACTTGTGCAATCAGTGCCAATCACCACTAAAGTTGTGAGTTCGAACCCCGTTCATGGCGAGGTGTACTCGATACAACACTATGTGATAAAGTTCATCCGTATAAATTGCGACAGGTCGGTGATTTCCTCCACCAATAAAACTGACCGCCACGATATAACTGAAATATTGTTGAAAGTGGAGTTAAACAACACACCGGCCTCGTGTTCTCGTCCTGGACATAGCTGAAATACTGCTCGCTGGGCGTTAAGCACCAATCAGTCAAACAATTATGAAAGCTAGTTATAACTAAAGGGAGATAATCTCTCCTTATCATGAAGTTCAACAAGGCGCAATTTTTCATTTCTATTTTAGAATTGTTTTACTCTGTAATTACAATGTCTTAAAATATCTCACCGCATGCTGTCACTGACAATTAGACATCTTTAGTAATGCCATTGTTGATTTTGTTTTTTTTTGTTTGTCAAAAGATTCGTGTATATGTTTATCAGAACAAGGAAAATCAAGAGATATTTTCGGAGATGCTTGTTTGAATTATTTTGCAGTGTCTGTGGAATTCTTCGACCTCTCTCTCATGCAAATTATGGGTAAATGGAGTCAACGTGTGCTAATTTATTTTATGGCATTTTTTGATTGCACTTCCCGTTTATTTCACACAATGAATAACATTTAAATTATTCACATTACATGTATAAGCATTCAACCATCAGTTATTCCATTGGAATCCATCCAGGATAAAAATGGTCAGAATAATTTGAATATAATCTTGAAAATGGCGATCCCGGTTTATCCGGGTATTTGTAATACACAGTTGTCCCCCTTGTCATCCATGATACCATCCATCCATATGTTCCAACAGTCATTAGTGTATGATTTGTCAGTGTTAGCAATGCCATATCTAATATCCCAGAATTCCCTTCTACTATAAAAATGTCTTCTGATTTTGGCAAGATCTCTTTCGCCCATGAAATATCATTCGCACAAACTATGAAGAAACAATTCGTAAAGCGACTTCTATAATAGTCCATTCCTTCTATTAAATAACTTTTGGGAGCAAATTGTTTACCAAAAACATTTGTTTCGTATGATGAAAACTTTCTTATATGTACGCCAATGAATGTTTTCTTTATACCGGAAGTGACGTTTCTCGACAACACAATCTGGTGCAATTGTTGTTGGGCTTCATTTAAAATGTGCGGTTTTATTTGAAATATCTTTCTCAATTCTGATTCATATTTTTGCCAATACCTCCAAGATTGGAAATATCCATGAAATGATAAATCTCTATCGTCTGGTAAATTTTCAAATTTATAATCGTAACCACAATGGTATCGGTCGTCAATATATTTCCAGAAACACCAGCAACTGAATCTATTATAACCATATAAACTTGGAGTTTACGGTTGCCAGTTGTCTTTAATCTGTGACTGACTGGCATTTAATATTGTACATTATCGTTTTCATCAGTTTTACTCACTGGAATATGGAATCGTAATACATTTTATACACGACGGGTGTCACAAGTGGAGCAGGAACTGCTTATCCTTCCGATCTTAAGTTTTATGCGTAATGTTTTGTAGATCGTTGTTTGTCCCTTTGTCTTTGGGGGGGGGGGAAGGATATTGACTTGTCTGCCATTCTTCGATTTATGGATTCTGATTATCCCTTTGGTATCTTCAAACTCTTCATATAAACTAATTGTTGACCAGTTATCAGGTTGTACCCCTTTATCTGTCTTGACACGGGCATTTCTCTGGCACTTTCTAATTTTCAAATTTAAATTATTGGAAATATCGGGAATTTGGACAATTTGAATTTTTTTTTTGGGGGGGGAGAGAGGTATATATATATATATATATAAGAATTTAACATTATTTCTTATTTGGGATTTTAACATGAAAAACATAAATATAGTGTTATTTTCACTTTAGATATTCAGTTATAATGTTTGGGTTAAACCCATCAACACCAAGACAAGTAGAACAACTTCAAAAGTTTGACGATACCAAAGAAGCCGTAAATCGAAGGGTTGCAGTCATGTTGTTTAACTACACTTTCAACAATATTTCAGTTATATCGTGGCGGTCATTTTTATTGGTTGAGGAAACCGGAGTACTCGGAGAAAACCACTGAAGGGCCGGTTACTTTATAAAGCAATCATTAGAATTGAAGGTTTGTTTTCTTGATGGTGTTTAAAGCCACTTTCAACAATATTTCAGTTATATCGTGGCGGTCAGTTTATTGATGGAGGAAACCGGAGTACCCGGAGAAAACCACCGACCTGTCGCAAGTCACTGACAAACTTTATTACATTATGTTGTACACCTCGCCCTGATCGAGATTCGAACTGACAACATCAATGGTGATAGGCACTGATTGCATAGGTACACATGTAGTTGTAGATCCAACTACCATACGATCACGGCTTGAGGGTAGGAGACTTGACTATTTCTTAATATTTCAAACTTGTATTAGTTTAAAGATAATAAATATTTGAATTTGAGTTTGAAATCATGAACAAGAGGTAGATTTGTGTCAGCTTGGTACTACGTGTATTATCATGTGTTTATCTAGAATCACGGGAAACTCATTTATACTTCACACTCACATCAGCTAATGTGTATCTTACCCTTCTCCAGCCGTTTTACTACCATCTTTTTTATCTCCACTTTTTTTTTGGGGGGGGAGGGGTCTAGAAAAAGTTGGATTTTAAGTCTGGCAACCAACAATTACCAATAAATCAAGAGGTAAAAGGGTAGTTTTGAATCCAAATAACTTGCTTGTTAGTTTTGAAAGCTTGCTCCCACCTTACTGCCATCGGGATGGTGTGCTTGAGTGGAGAGACATATATGTATATCTGTAAACTATTATTTCAGTGAGCAAGCACTATAAGATCCAACTCAGCATGTTACTCTAGTACAAAACAGATATCATCATTATCTCATCAAAATGTTACTTGTTCTCGCCATTATATTGCTAAATAAGGGTGGTGTTAAGCAACAATCACTCAATCACCAATTCAAATTCACATATGATTGTCTATGTCTACTGATATGTCATATATTTTTTACCTTAATTAATTACATCTGACCTCTTTAAAGTATTGCTAAAAACACCTTTAAATTTTAAATTTTCAATGAGATGATGATGAGGTCCGCTTTGTACTAGACCAACATTTTTCATAGTGCTAGCTCCCTGAACCAGTCCGCGGATATACACGTCGCCCCCACTCGGACACATTATCAGAATTCCGCTCTCTCTCTCTAATGCTGCGTGCTTAGCGGAGCAATTACAAATACCAATTTTATAGATCTACCTTAGTCGAGGCGAGCACCATCGATGCGGTTCCGACATGAGTAAGCATCAAACCAAGAACAAAGATCTAGATTTCTAACGTCATATGTCGTGGTCTTTTGTGTATTTAGTGAATAAAGTTAAGAAGAGAGGTAATTGTTCGTTCTGTTAGTGGAATTGATGACCATCACTGTTTAGGGGACGTGGTGGCCGTGATGGTATGACAGTTGGATTTACAACTATACCTATGCAATCGGTGCCTGTCACCACTCAGGTTGTGAGTTCGAATCCCGATCAGGGCGATGTGTACAACATTATGCGATAAAGTTTGTCGGTGACTTGCGACAGATCGGTGGTTTTCTCCAGGTCCTTCGGTTTCCTCCACCAATAAGACTAACCGGCACGATTTAACTGAAATATTGTTGAAATTGGCGTTTAAGACCGTCAAGCCAAACCAAACCAAACCATCACTATTTCAACTTTCGTTTCATAATGGATATTCTATTTAGGGTAACCTATCTCTAAATTTATTGTAAAGCGACATTTACATCTTGTATTAAGACATTTATTCCACCGGCTGTCCCCCTCCCCCTCCCATGATTACAAATTACAAATAGAAGCAGCACGTAATGTTACTGTGTTAACTGAATATTCGAGTAGGGATTCTTTATATCGAGAAACAGAATGGGGAAAATTATCCAGTAGATGGAACGCAGACAATTATGCTTAATGTATCACATGTACCATGGACACGCCCCCATCTTATCTGTGTGGTTTATTACCCCCTCTGGTTCGTGATATATCATGTTACCAACTACCCTGTTCGAAACAGAAATGACTACAATGTTCCAAGATGTCGCTTATCGTTATACCAATCTCTGTTCATCCCGTCTGTCATAAATCTTTGGAACAGTCTAGACAACGAAACCAGAAATACCAGAACATTTGATACGTTTAAAATCAACCTGAAGAGAAAAATTGTACTGTCTAAAATTCCAGGAAATTTCTTAGTTTGGGATAGAAGATCCAATAATTGATATACAAGCTTACGTCGTAATTATAGCTCGCTAAAGTATTATCTGTTTCGATCTAGTATAATAACATATTCGAGATGTGTTTGTGGATTTATCAAGGAAGACTATTTCCACTTTCTATTGAAATGCCGCTTATATAGCGAACAGAGGACAGTTCTCGATAATTTGTTACACCACCATAATTGTCGGAGAGATATTAGAACTGTATTATTTGGAGACTTTCAAAAGGACCAGACTCGAAATATATTGTTACCAAAAGCAGTACAGACCAGGGGCGGATCCAGGATTTCAAGTTAGGGGAGGCGCACTTTTTTTTTGGGGGGGGGGGGTATTTCGTGTGAAAATTCACGATTTTACGCCAAAAAAGCAGATTACAGAATTTCCCTCCTACCCCTAACCCCCAATTCTAAAAATAAAACCGTGTTGAGCAAACTACAGTGTATGTCAAATTTGTAGCTTAAGTTTCACTTCAATCCATTGAGTGGTTATTTAGGAGTTGCGGGTTGCAGAATCATCCTCCTACCCCCTCCACCCCGCCTTCAATGAAAAATCTAAAAACCATTGTGCACAACTACAATGTATTTCAAGTACATTATATAGCTTAACGTCATTCAATTGCGTGGTTACAATCAGGGGAGTTGCAGATTGCAGAAATCTTACAGAGGGACAGACGGACGGACAGACGGATGGACGGACGGACATCAAGTGTTTGAGCAACGGGCGTAAAAACCTCATTGCACTAAAAGATAAAACAAAAAAATGTATCAAAGTTCTCGAGAAATATGTTTACGGAAATCAGGTGTGAGATATGCATAAACCATTTTGTCGAGATTATTTTCACACTTTCATGTGCAGTTGTAGATATTAATTTATTACAAATAAATTGTAGTCACAATTTTTTGTTAAAAATGTGTAAACGAATTGTACATCCATCCATTGGTAGATATAAATAATATAAACGTACCCGGACAACGGATTTGTTCACACTTTCTTCTGCAGATACCTCGGGCAGATGCAGAGATTGTTACAAATTAATTGCCGCTAATTTTTTTTTTTTATCAATATGTTACTTTTGTATTTTAATGTACAATATACCAACGCGTATTTTTACTGATCTATACTTGAAAAGTAAAAGGCAACATTTTCGGGTATTTGTATACAAATCAAACTTATATTTTTTTTTTCATATGAAATTGCAGAATTTCGAATTCAAGAACTATTTGAACCATTATTTAAAGAGAAGTGACCATTTTCTTGGGACACTCAAGTCTCTACACACTGTCTCAGTTTCATCATCTGATTCTCTCGTTATAGGTTTTCGTTGTATGTTTTATAAATGAGATCAATTGTTAAATTAATTATTCGAAGTATTGATTGAATTTACTTTGTAGTTTACCTTTGACTTTTCTCGTCTCGTCGAGGAATCAGAAATGTATCCAATCTTGCTTGTTTTCTTGGCCTAGAATTTTCGTCCATTTTATAATTTCTAAATAGCACGTGTACATGTAGTTGTAAAATTGACTGCAGAAATAATGTTTAATTAGCGTGAGAAAATAGTTGATGTCTGGTACCTCGGAACCAATCAGAATGGAATAATCTTTGAACTACTGACGGCGAATACATATATGAATCAGCGAACACATCCAACGTGTATTTACAAGGTGTAAGAATATTTTACTACAGGTCACGAGTTAACCATTCATGAAAAAGTTATTTATTGAACTGCTTAATTAACGTTGTATAACATATGCTATGCGAATTTTAGGGGGGCGCACGCCCCGCACGCCCCACTCTAAATCCGCCACTGGCATATAATGCAAGGGAAGTAACACCAGTCCCCCTATAGCTACCTTACGGCTATATATAGCTACATGGGATAACCCCAAATAATATATTTCTATGACGTTATTACAAATCAGACGAACCATATATAGGTGAACATTCGTTTTATTTTTGTTAATTGTTGTCTTATTTGGCTTTCTAAACATTAAAAGTGTAAAAACATAAAATGAAAACATTTTTGCGGATGGAAATGTATTATGTAAGAGAATATTTTAAGAATCTAAGGTTGAAGTGTATTCTCCATTGCGTAAAGGCGGGGATAGTGTGAAAATGTATCATGCAATTAAAATATTGAAACTAGATTAAAGGATTGGCAAAAAAAACATACTTGTACGTGTACAGTCATAGAAAACAAATACTAGAAATTTAATCTTGTTATGCAATTTTTTTTTATTCCCATCTCGACTCTTCCACTTCCTCCCCCTTTTTTACAGTTTAAAATAGAAAGTGTCTAAAACATATATTTTGAAACATTTTGATACCAGACAGAAATGCTATTTTACTGTCAATTATTTATCTCATAAATTTAATACGTAATGTTTCTATATGGATGCAAATACACAGAGTTCCGGATCGGAAAGTGTATTTCTGTCATTGCAAAAATACATTCCTACTGGAATTTAAAAACTATAATCTATATTTTTGAAACTTGTAATCGTCTTTCGATGTTACTAATATTTCATTACATCGGGAACATATAAGGTTTTTACGTTAATGGTGTTTAACGCCACTTTCAACAATATTTCAGTTATATCGTGGCAGTCAATTTTATTGGTGGAGAAAACCGGAGAAAACCACCGACCTGTCGTAACTTTATCACTTAATGTTGTTTCGAGTACACCTCGCCATGAGCGGAATTCGAACTCACAACTTTAGCGGTGATAGGCACTGATTGTACAGGTATTTGTAAATCTAACAACCATACTAACACGACCAGGGCTGGGTTATGACCTTTTGTGACCTCGAGGCTAACGCAATTGTGCCACCCCCCCCCCCCCCCTCCCCTCAGACGGAGCTACACCATAAACCACCTGCACCAGTCTTGAATATTTTTTACTCGTGACATAGCTTGAAGTCAATTTATTGCAAATTCTTTCTTTAAATAAACTAGAATAGTGATTTGAAAGTATTTTAGCAGGATCCCTAAACCTTGAGGTGCCCTAGGCTGCAGCTCATAGGGTAATCCGGTCCTGATCACGGCCCCTCAGTATCAGGATATATAAATACATGAAAACATACAGAATGCTGCAAATTATTATGAAAACTTAATTTCCTATCAGCAATCATTCAAGTGTACAAAATAAATAATTATATGGATTATTGCTCTTGGACGCCACTTTCAACAATATTACAGTTACCACGGCCGTAGGACGGGTCTGAATAAAGTGAGGCAAAGGAGATGAATTTAGACAAATTTTGAAAAAAAAGATTGTATTTGCTTTCAAAAGGTTACACTTGCCGTTTCAAAAGTGAGGCATTTGCCTCATTTGCCTCCATTGCGCTACGGCCATGGTTACGTGTTTATCGTATTGGTAAGTTTTTGTTAAAACTTAGACCCATGGAGAAAACCATCGACCTGACGCAAATAATTATCACACTTTATTACTGTAATTTACATGAACTTGTATCGAGTACACCTTGCTACCTACAGGCGAGAATCAAACTCACAACATTACCAATGATGAACATAATTACATGTCTAGTTATAGTGAGCGAGGGGATTTTGGTAAGCGCTAAGCAAAGTTTGAAGATTCCAAGGGGTCGCAGATCGAAGAGGAGCAATCAATAGATGAGAGGTGGTTGTTCGTTTTGTTGATATTGGTAGAATTGATGACCATCACTGTTTAAGACATTCTTTTCATAATACAATAGCCAAAATGAAATGGATAAAAGAACAAGTAGGGATCTACAATACACTACATAGCAAATTAAAGATTGTTAAACATGAACCCCACAATAAACGTAGGTGCACTCAGATGCTGTGAAGGTGAGCCATGTTTCAGCTATATCATGGCAAGATCATGTACCTAACTTGAACACGCTTGGTTGGATTTTCATAGTACAAGCCCACAAACTGACATGTCTCTCAACTCGACACATTATCCCGACTCCAAGCAAGGAAGCTTGTTGCTCTTACTACGTAAAATCTCTATATATTTAAATGCAAGCTATTACTTTATCACTGTCGTCAAAGAGCTCCGATCGAAAATGTTTGGTCAACATCCGGGATATTTTAAAGCTGTATTTTTAAAGAAGACACAGATAATTATCGTAAGTATTTATGAATATACTGTGTATATAATATTTTGAATTGTGATGCTCTCTGATTGTTATTATTATTTATTTAATTTTTTGTCCAAATATCATTTATTTTTGCAGTGTAAAATTAGATTTTTCTATAAGTTATAAGGAATCCGGCATCAAAATCATTACAATCAACTGAAATATCGCTATATCTTGCATTTGCGAATGAATTAAATGATAGCAAAAAAGAAAAAAATATTGATGAATGATTGATTTTACTTAGAAATATTATTTTGTTGAGGAAAAGTCAATTAGTAACTAGTTATACCCTAAAACATGATCTCAACACATGTTTTTGAAATTCGGCTTGGTCAAAATGTAAACATGTATACAAACCGGTTGTGTCATTTATAAGAAACCGGGTTTGTCAGTATGTAAATACCACTGATCTTATTGTTATTGAGCATTATATTGCAATTTAACAATAGTTATGATTTGGAAATATCTCAAAAGCGATAAATACTGATTCATAGTATGAATATTCGCTATGGCTGCTAATTTCAGCTACTTTGTACAATACAAAATCGTTATTTCTATGTTAAATTGCTGCTGTCGCGAACACTTGATTTTTTTATGCTTTTTGTGGCACAGGCATCACTTTAAGTCGCATCAATTGAGTAGTGGGAGATTCTTTTTATAACACAATATTTTAATTTTATACTCGTTGATAACGAAGTAAGTCACTCTGTGGAAATAACTTCGTGGATACGATATCTAAATTTCTTCACAGTATAATGTTTACATTAACATTACAAATAAATCCCAAAGAAACTGTCAAATTGTCTAAAAAGAGCAGAAACAAGCGTTGTTCTTATCATTTTTGATTGTGTCCTCTGTGAAGTCCGCGCTTATAGGTTTAAGCTTATAAGCATACATGCTGTTACAGTTTCTTACCGTCGCTCAACAGGAATCAGGTACCAGAAAAGATATCTTGGTCAGAAACCAAATACAAATGTATAACTAAAAATATCCGGGCAATACAATGTGACTACTCGAATAGAACAAGTGAAGGATAAAAAAAACATTAAGTGGGCAGCGAAGAAATACTATTAAAACATCTTATGTTTCAATCTTGCGATTACCTTCATTTTGTTTGTATCAGCTTCAGATAATTTGATTGCTACATTAATATTATATTGTGAACTCCATACAGATGTTTGTGTATCTTTACATTCAACATTCACTTACTAGTATCTGCTATATATTAAATTTACTTTACAGATGAAAGCCGTTGGGGAGTCGTTTTGTATTTCTTTCCTTTAATGTTATACAAAACATCCACATGTGAAATATTTTGACTATGTGCTGGGTTTTTTTTCCACAACTTTTATTCATTTAAGACAAGTTTCTTTTTTTTCTTTTTATCAATTTGCAAGTCGAACATACCATTGACAAGTGTTATAATGAACCTTAAATAAATTACAAAAAGGAAACATAATTGTGATATTGAGCTGTTTTCGCTATTCTTTCAATTTTTTACATAGACAAAACCGGTTCTACTGAAACACAATTTTTGGGACTTAACCGGAAAGTAGTGGCTGACAGAGCCCGAACGAATGTACGTAAATAAGCATTGTGTTTTTCACTGTAGTAAGTCTAAAACTATTCATGGTGGCACGCCAGTGCAAACTATCACGTATATAAGCATTACAAAGGGTTTGTGTACTTTAATTACACATATAGACTACTTTTTATAGCTTTATTTGATGATTCCAATCTCATTATTAGCATTTTTCATTGTTTATGTCCATCATTTTATCTATATCTGAGTAATCTATTAAGTTAACCACAGAAACATATAGGTAAAAACAAACAAAAATAATCGACCGATAACGACATCTTCTGGATTCAAGATATAATAATACTATGTGATCATAATACTTACTTTTTGTCGTCCCCTGTATGTCAAATATGCCTAATTGACTTGTACCGGAAGATGACAGAACATTTTCGACCGGAGCTCTTTGACGACAGTGTTTATGTGATCAAGCTTATCAGTGACTTGCGACAGGTCGGTGGTTTTCTCCTAGTACTCCGGTTTCCTCCACCAATAAAACTTGCCGCCACGATGTAACTGAATTGTTGTTGAAAGTGGCGTTAAACACCATAACCCTAACCCTACAACTCAAGAACCTGCGAATTTACAATTTAATACGTAAACATATATCGTTGTGCCCGACTGTTAAGATTTAAGATTTATTTCTCATTCATCAAAATTTTCAATGCCATTTTTAAAGATCGATTTGGTAGTTGTAACGTTCTCAGCCGGAAACTTTGAGCCGTAATGAAAGCGGGAGGTTTGGCGCTTTAAAATCTGATTCAACCCACCATTTCTTTAGAAATGCCTATACCAAGTCAGGGTCATTACGGTTTTCACAGTTTTCCGGCTGTTGACTGATTTTGTCTGTTTATATAATTATGAGTATTGACTTTCCCTTTGTAAGATTGTTCGGAGTTCGGTAATTTTGTTATTACCCTTATTCTCATTAAGGTTTAGCGGAACTATTTACTTATTATATATAATAAACACACATCATTGAATAGAATAGACCATAGACATGTTATTATTGAACAAACAACAAGATCTATAAAACGGAGTATGTCTGAATATCGGTATAAGTAATCAATATACAATAATTATGGCCTTCATCTGAGGTAGACATTCAGATTTGTCAACTCAAAGAGAGGTTGTCTAACCGAGCGCTCTCGTGGAAAACAACTTGTCTAGGGTTAACAAATTTGAATATCTACCTTAGATGAAGGCCATGCTGTTTTAATTACTTTTTTCCACAGTAACAAAACATATCTTGTATGAATCAACCCATTTACTGGTGAATCAACCCATTTACTGGACAATACAACACCCCTAGAGCCTGCAGCTCATATTTTTTCGCATCATTTCTATGCCTATAGGCTATGACATCAACAACAACACACATTACCAGTCTGACGTTCACTTCCACATTTATTTTTAAATAGCAGGCTAATACTAAATTTTGTTTTTTTCATCTAATAGCTAATACCACTCTACCTAGCGATTCTGAATGTTTCCCCCACTGTCTATTGAGCAGGCGAGACGGCCATTGTTGAAGCTTTGCAGACGACTTATGCAGTTGTCTCCATTGCGGGGGGAAATGGAATTGTCAATTTGTTTAAAAAAACAAAAAAAACCCACTTCGTTTGTTTTCATCCAAAGAGGATATTTTAAATAAATGTAAGAAAAATGATAATAAGCTTTACCATTTTATTCTACAAAAATAAAAAAAAATCATATAAAAGTCTATGTACAAACAATGTATTAGGTTAACGTCCTCTATTTCTCATACACGCCTGATTAACTCTACATCGGCATTTTCCAGGAACTTTACGTTCACATATCCCTGCGCATCCAGCACACGTTGGTTTAAAAACAGCTTTTAATCCCTTCCAGATCCACTTAAGTCGACCTTCTGCTAATGGCGGACTATTTGAACACAATTGCTGAAAGACAAAATATTTTATATAACAAGGATAATGAGCAATTGTTCAGCTATATCATGGAGAGAACAACTTATATTCGATGAAATTATGGAGTGTTGTGTACTAAACCAACACCTTTACTTTGGCTTTGATAGTGCTAGATCACTGAAACAACAGTCCGCGGGTAAACATGTCGTCCCATCTGGTCAAATTATCAGAATTCGAGCCAACAAGTCTTTGTTTTTGCTCCTTAATGTTGTAAGTTCAGCGGAGAAGCAACATACATGTATATCAATTTTATAGCCTTTGCTTTGACCTGACATGGGTTCGAACCCCACGACCTACTACACTCGAGGCGATCACGCTAACCATTACGCCACCGATGTTGTTCTGATATTTCATGACATTGCAACATGAATAACAATATATATACATTGTTGTGTACAGAGGCTCATTTTTGGTCCTGTTTCTAAATAAATGTTATAATTGTCGACAATGTACAATATTGTCTATATATTCGAAGCTAGAAGTCACGACAAAAGATAGTCTCTGGTGAAACAACTCGATACAACATTATGTTATAAAGTTTGTCAGTAACTTGCTGTAGGTTAGTGGTTTTCTCCGGGTACTCCACCAATAAAACTGATATAACTTAAATATTGCTGTAAGTGGCGTTAAACCTCATAATCTCTTACACTGACGAAACAAATATATTCAAGTTATACTTACAATGGCAATGAAGGTAAATATGAAGAAAGCCAACTTTATTTGTGTTGATTTCATTTTTTCTTGTCGTAGTATAACTTTGTCTTTGTATCTGCAAAAGAAATATAACAAATAATGTTAGTCGTCATTTTTGTGAGCGATAGCGAGTGAGCGATTGATTGTTGTCTAGCTCCAAGTCAGCAACACCTCAGCTACATCTTGGCGAGTACAAGTTACTTTTTGACGAGGTGATTATATCTGCATTGTAGAAGATCAACACACCGAGATGGGCTTTTAAAGTACTAGCTTACCGGGAGAACAGTTCCAACCCGCAAGTAGACGTGTTGTATCCTGATAACATCGGACCAGTCTTTGCTTTCATTCCTTAATGATAAAAGCTTACCGGAAAAGCAGCAAATATATTTGAGGTTTTATTCGATCTGAAATAGAACCCACGATCGTTACCACTGGAGCATAGCCCATTAGCAATAACACCACCTTGGTTAATTATCTTGGATATAATGTACATTCCAACATATTAAAAAAATATGTGCATGCGTATTGCATTTACTTACTTAATTAGTGGGTTTAGTTGTGAGTTCGATTCCCGCCCATGATGAAACGACCTCGATACAACTTCATGTGATAAGTTTGTTTTTTATTGACTTTCAATAAGTCGGTGATTTTCTCCGAATACTTCGGTTTGCCTCAACCAATACAACTGATCGCCAGCATATGACTGAAATATTGGTGAAACTGTTAAACGTGAAGTGGATACGGGGGCCGGGACCTACGTCATTGGTATTATAATACTGTAACCAGGGGCGAATCCAGGATTTGGGATTAGGGGGAGGGCGTGCGGAGGAGATGGATCTGGGGACGAACCCCACCCCCGTAAGCTCTGGGGGTTTGAGGAATTACAGACATTTATTTGAACAATTTTGAACCAACCACACCATTTTAATCAGACCAAAAAAACTTTAATTTGAGTCTTAATTTTGTCGGATAATTGTTAACAGTATGTTTTTGTCAGATTATAAGAACCTGAAGTAAAACTTTTTTTTGAACAACCGTGACGTCGGACGCAGGGTGATGAAAAAACTTCGAATGATCATTTGGACTAGGTGCATTAATTTCATAAATTAAGATAGGTCACCAAATTTTGTACAAAACTCCCGTTTGAAATTTCCGATTATCTTTTACGGAATAAAACTAATTGCGAAGTTTCGTTTTTCTAATTAAAAATCATTACTTTTAGTATGATGCTAACCTATCACAAATTTAAGTGAGCGTAGGTCTAACTAATACCCACAGCCCCTCGTATTTCCTCCATTCAGTGGAAGGACCTAAAAAAACACGGTGCACAAGTACAATGTATGTCATGTCTATTGTACAAGTTTCTCTTCAAACCATTCAGTGCATTATTGAGGAACCGCAGATTACAGAATCTCCCTCCTACCCCTAACCTCCAATTCTAAAAATAAAACCGTAGTGAGCAAACTACATTGTATGTCAAATTTGTAGTTTAAGTTTCACTTCAATCTATTGAGTGGTTATTTAGGAGTTGCGGGCTGCAGAATCATCCTACTACCCCCTCCACCCGGCCTTCAATGAAAAATCTAAAAACCATTGTGCACAACTACAATGTATTTCAAGTACATTATATAGTTTAACGTCAATCAATTGCGTGGTTACAGTCAGGGGAGTTGCGGATTGCAGAAATCTTACAGACGGACGGACATCAAGTGTTTGAGCAACGAACGTAAAAACCTCATTACACTAAAAGATCAAACAAACAAAATGTATCAAAGTTCTCGAGAAATATGCTTACCGAAATCAGGTGTGAGATATGCATAAACCATTTTGTCGAGATTATTTTCACACTTTCATGTGCAGTTGTAGATATTAATTTATTACAAATAAATTGTAGTTAGAATTGTTTGTTAAAAATGTGTAAAAAAATTGTACAGACATCCATTGGTAGATATAAATAATATAAACGTACCCGGACAAAGGATTTGTTTACACTTTCTTGTGCATATACCTCGGGCAGATGCAGAGATTGTTACAAATAAATTGCCGCTAATTTTTTTCTTTTTATTAATATGTTACTTTTGTATTTTAATGTACAATATACCAACGCGTATTTTTACTGATCTTTACTTGAAAAGTAAAAGGCAACATTTTCGGGTATTTGTATACAAATCAAACTTATATTTTTTTTTTCATATGAAATTGCAGAATTTCGAATTCAAGACCTATTTGAACCATTATTTAAAGAGAAGTGACCATTTTCTTGGGACACTCAAGTTTCTCCACACTATCTCAGTTTCATCATCTGATTCTCTCGTTATATGTTTTCGTTGTATGTTTTATAAATGAGATCAATTGTTAAATTAATTATTCGAAGTATTGATTGAATTTACTTTTTAGTTTACCTTTGACTTTTCTCGTCTCGTCGAGGAATCAGAAATGTATCCAATCTTGCTTGTTTTCTTGGCCTAGAATTTTCGTTCATTTTATAATTTCTAAATAGCACGTGTACATGTAGTTTTAAAATTGACTGAAGAAATAATGTTTAATTAGCGTGAGAAAATAGTTGATGTCTGGTACCTCGGAACTAATCAGAATGGAATAATCTTTGAACTACTGACGGCGAATACATATATGAATCAGCGAACACATCCAACGTGTATTCACAATGTGTAAGAATATTTTACTACAGGTCACGAGATAACCATTCATGAAAAAGTTATTTATTGAACTGCTTAATTAACGTTGTATAACATATGCTTTGCGAATTTTAGGGGGGCGCACGCCCCGCACGCCCCCTCTAAATCCGCCACTGGTAACACGTGAAGTGGATACGGGGGCCGGGACCTTCGTCATTGGTATTATAATACTGTAACACGTGTGAAGTGGATACGGGGGCCGGGACCTACGTCATTGGTATTATAATTGTGGTCATAGGTTAAAGACTTTAACCGCTAGACCATACCTTCCGCTCAAATGATTTTACAGTCGAACTATGTCTATGATGATTACATGTTAAGGGGCCCACCATTTAACTTGTCTCTGTCGCGCCAGACATTTTTATGACACAACACGTCAAAAATCAGATTATTATTTTTTACACTACAAAAATTCTTCAAATTTTACAAACATTTCTTGTTGAAAAGTGTAGGCTCAGATGATTTATTATTTTTTCTCATCTTTCAGGTCAATATACTCTTTTTTTCTATAAAATTTGGTACCAAAAGTAAAGTGGTCTTTCCCTAAATAGAAATGTCAAGCCAAATTAACTAACATTGGGTAAAAATTACGCCAGTTTATCAAACATTTCAATCTTTCGATTTAAAGGGATATTGTCTACCAGCTGCGTAATTTTTTCATACCCAAAATTATTGTCGATTTCCGTACTGACCTTCATAAAATGAAGATTAACACTGCAAAAGATACGATTTTTTGACAAAAAAGACCCAAAACTATCGTTATTGTAATTATTGTCCGGATGACAATATTCAAATATATTCATATGGCCTTCTTATTTCACGCGTCTTGAGCATGCGCACTGCTTAAAAACAATAAACAACATGTCGGAAGAGAAAGTTTCAACACGTGGTAGAAAGCGGACTTTGACAGATTCAGAGAGAAAGAGGAATAGAAGTGCAGTGTCTTCCAAATGGAACACAGGCAGGATATATATAGGGGATCAGTTGGACCGTTGGAACGAACTGAAGAAAGTGCTACGCGTCAAAACTCACGCTAAAGTGGCAAAGATTTTGCTTGATAGGTAAACAGAGCATGTTGCCTTCCTTTCTCAATCGTTTTTCATATTTTATGAATTTATGATGATGCCTATGATCATTTTCGGTAGATAATTATTCAATATATGTAATTTTGCACCTGGCAACAGCAGGTTATTGTCAATGAGTAGCATAAAACAGTCATATTTGCGAGGTAAACAAACACGAATGTTAAGAGGCCAGCAAAGGGGAAATGGGAATGCAAAAATGATATCAATGCAGTTTAGTATTTTTGCGATCAACAAATATTGAAATGAGCCGAATTTTACTATTATTATCAATTTAAATAAAAATATCGAATCAATTAATTGTTAATGCAAGTATTAAAACTCTACATGGATCTACAGGTGTACATGCAGGTATTCTATATGCCTTGTAACAAGGCTTGTTTAGATGGCCTTGTTGGCAAAGTCTGTAAAATCATGTCTCATGAAATAAAGGAACAGATTGCATAAAAAAGAAATTGTTCTCAACAACATTTCTTTAAAACAGTGATTAAAAACCTTAAGATGTGATATTGGATTTATTTACTATTCAGTTATTACAAATCCTGTGTCGAGACGGCCACAAGTAGTGTACATGTAGAAGAAGAGCTTAAACCAGTTTCTGCAACCTATTGCATTTGCCTCTACACCAGACCCAGTACGTCCTGAATTTGTATCACCATGTGGGGTGTCGGACATTTCTTCTGGAGGAGAACGTGGATTGTGAGTTTTTTTTGTTTGTATCTGTGGGATGGTATTTTGTTCAGAGTAAATAATTCATTACACAGAATACTAATTGATAATTTATCACTTTTAGACTTGACCATTACATGAATGAATTTTGTACACTTAAAAAGTGTGATATATGTATTTGACTACATGTATAATATCTGTAAATTATTGAAATATACAGGTACCTGTATGTACATATTTTGGACTTTGGCTGAATGAAAACCATTCAAGCAAATTTATTTCTTTGATCTTCTAAATATATTACATATAATTAGGCTTTTATCAAATTTCAACAACTTGGACATAAAACTTAGTTTTGGGAACCAAAACTACACCTTACTTTCTGTGAATTATCACTATAATGGAAAATTGATATGTATTTTTCATATAAAAGCTTTCTATTATTAAAGAAGCTTCATTTGAAGTGCATTTTTAGTTTGTATCCTGTAAGTATAATATATAAACAAGGTTTTGAAGAAATGATATGAATATCCATTGAAATTTTCAAGTTTCAGAACTTTTTTTATATATGACTACAAAATTTTAACAAAATGTCCTAAAACGCATATTTTAGACCATGGCTAAATGAAAATCATTTTCAATTCCTTTATGCAAACAAGTTTATATCTTGGGTACTGGAAGTACATTACATAAATAAGGTTTTAAGTACTTTTCAACAAGTTTGAGCATAAAACTTTGTTATGGGAACCAAAATTATATCTACCTGTCTGTGAATTATCACCATAGTGGAAAATCAGTATGTATCTTTTATATAAAAAGCTTTCCATTAAATAAGTGTCATTTCAATAGCATTTTTAGTTTGGATCCTGTAAGTATGATACATCAACAAGGTTTTCAAAAATAATATGAAGATCCATAGAAATTTGACTATAAAATTGTACTGAAATGTCCTAAACTGCATATTTTAGTTTAGACCATGGCTAAATGAAAATAATTTTCAATGTCCTTATGCAAACCAAGTTTATTTCTTGTCTATTCTAAAAACATTACATTAACTAGTTTTTTACTACATTTCAACAATTTTTGACATAATTATACCTACTGTTTTTGAATTATCAACATAAATATGATAGAGGAAAATCAATATGTATTTTTCATATAAAGGCTTTCTATTTAAAGAAGTGTCATTTGAAATGTTTTTTTAGTTTGGATCTTGTTAGTATGATTTATAAACAAGATTTTTAAGAAATAATGTGAAGATCCAAAGCAATTTGCATGTTCTCACAGTGTGTGAATTTAACGGTAGACAGATGGACCATGTATGTGTTAAAATCATGCAGATTTTTGTAAAATTATCTTATTTTTTTTAGGCAAATTACTACAAAAACTGGTAATTTGATATGTGATTTTGTAATGATTGATATTTGTACTTTTAATTTAGATATTCTGACTATGGTATTTCTGGCGTAGAAGAAAGGAGCAGCCATCACATTTCAAGGAAACGGACGAAGCTGGAGAAATCAAATTCATTTGTGAACCCATTTGAGTATGTTCATTTTGTTTGATTAGACATATTCTACATTATGTTTATAGGTAACATTGTCAATATTGTTTAACACAGTCACTTGTATAACAGTTTCCTATTAATTATTGTGGCTTGCATGCTTATTACTACTAGTAGGGATCATGTTGGCTTCTGCGTCATCGTTACATTTTCATTAATCCACAAGCTGAAATGGCCAGTCGTGTGACTCCTCCTTAGCTATTTATGGGAATGTTACCAAACTTGGACAGAATTGACACGCTTCTGGCACACCAAATGTTTGCCTGGAACTTTGATATAATTTTGTTTCTTGATATTGGGTTGTCTGTGTAGATGTGTGCTGAATACATGTATTTAGATTATAGATTTGATATTATTTTGAAAATCTTTTTCGTTATACAGCAGCACATCAGGACCATGTTACAAAATTTGTTTCGATATTATACACATACACCAATAAACAATTATTTTTTATTCTTACAGTCTCTCAATAGATATTACTGAAGAGTGCAGTGATGTTGGTGATGATTCTGATGATGAAGATTTTGAACCTAGCCTCAACTTCACTCTAAGGTTTGTCATATTAATTATGTCTCCCCTTCGAACGAAGGGAGACATATTGTTTTAGTCTGATTTTTCCTTCTTCCGCTTCTTCTCAGCAAAGCTTGTCCAGATCATAAATTTTTTTTCTTTCCAGATAAGTCAATTATATTTGATTTGTGGGTGCATGACCATAAGGCAGTGTGTCACATACCGTAGTGACCTTTGTGTGACCTTGACCTTTGACCTCAAGGTCAAATAATTGTTTTTGGATAGTATTTTCTTGTCTGGGCCATAACATTTTACTCTTTCGAGATAGGTCAATGATATTTGGTATGTGGGTGTATGACCATAAGGCGATGTGTTGCATACCATAATGACCTTCGTGGGACATTGACCTTTGACCTCCAGTTCAAATAATGGTTTTTTAAATATTATTTTCTTGTCCGGGCCATAACATTTTTGTCTTTCAAGATGGGTTGTTGTACAGATGGCCGCATTAAGGGGAGACGTAAGTTTTAGGTATCTAAAACAGTTCTTCCTAGTTTCATATGTTTCAGTTGTAACTTACTTCCATACTTGAAATTTGGTCCTAATAAATTAACAGAACCATGCATGATCATGTCATAGGAGCTTTATTATACCCCGCTCCACCGGTTTTACCTCTGTCCATCCGTCTGTCCCAAGATATTTTTCTCAGTAATTATTTATGGCAGCAATCTGATATTTGGTCATGGGCTTCATATAAGTATGCCATATAATGGAAGCATTTTTTGGACCAGTGAGATTCCTACTTCCTGTTTGCTGACATAGTTTGTTTTATACACATTGAAAATTGTAATACTAAGCAGATGTTATAAAAAATGAGGTTTTAATGTATTCAACAGGACAGTTGTTTAAACTTGCATTCATACCAACTGATCCAATTCAGATACATGTACATTATTTTAATGGCAATACACATTGTGTTACTTGTCTCTTCTACACAGACATAACAATGCCGAACACCTCCCCATCGAGGAATCTGATGAATCTGATTATGGTGAGGATGAACCTTTGGATGACCAAGAGATCGACCTAGGAATAGGAATTCACAGAATTAAGAAAGAGGAAGAAGTTGACTTGCTGACAAGTGATCGTCCTGTTCTTGTGTACCAGAGACAGCTTATGGACTTAGCTACAACACATGTCAATTCCAACTGTACATTTAAGGACTGTGGAGAAGCTATATCTATGTCCACTGAGATCATTGCATCTGCAATCTACATCAAGTGGGTGAGTATGTTGTATTTACTAAAATTTTGTTTTTTGTTTGTTTTTATACCCCCGCTCCCCAAAGGGGGAGGGAGGTATACTGTTATACCACTGTCCTTCTGCCTGTCCAAGATATTTTTCGTCACACTTTTCTCAGTAACTGTTGATGGCAGAAATCTGATATTTGGTCACAAGCGTCATAGAGATATACCATATTGTGGGTAGCGTTTTTGGACCCGTCAGATTCCTGCTTCCTGTTTGCCGACTTAGTTGGTTTTTATACACATTGAACATATATGCACATTTTTTGTAACATTTTTCTCAGCAACTATTGATGGCAGAAATCTGATATTTGGTCACAAGCTTCATATAGGTACCCCATATCGTGGGAAGCGTTTGTGGACCCATCAGATTCCTACTTCCTGTTTGCCGATTTTGTTGATTTTTATACACATTGAACATATATTTTGTATATGCACATTTTTCTAAGCAACTATTGATGACAGGAATCTGATATTTTGTCACAAGCTTCATATAGGTATGCCATATTGTGGGAAGTGTTTTTGGACCCATCAGATTCCTACTTCCTGTTTACCGAAGAGCGGGGGTATCATAAATGAGCATGCGCATTAGCTCACAGTTCATCTTCTTTTATCAAAAATATTATTTACAAACTTGTAAAATAGTTAGCCGGAAAATATACACACACTGTATTTTAAACATGTTTTATATTTATAGTTGTAGCACAGTTTATGTCATTTCGCTGATTTACATATAGCTAGACTTTTATTATAAATGCATGTACATATATCTTATATTCTCTTTGCAGGTCTGCACAAATGAACATATAAATCACAGATGGTGCTCTCAACCTCTACTGAATATGCGCATGCATGCTGGAGACTTAATGTTAGCTTCGTCTATTTTGATTTCAGGCAACAACTTCCAAAAAATTTCCACTTTGGCAAAATGTTTGAAACTACCATTTTTGAGTTCTTCGACATTTCATCGTATCCAGGGAACATACCTTGTGCCCTCAATTGACAGGTTTTGGATGCAACAACAGGAGTATGTTCTCAGTGAATTTCAGGACAAAGATCTTATTGTGCTGGGTAAGGCCACATGAAATAAATTTTTACATTCTCGTCCTGTCAGTAAAAATATGGGAAGGGAGGGAGGCATTTATAATTTATAATTAGTTGAATTTGTGCTAAAATTGCTGAAATTTTAAGAAAATTCCACAAAAATTGAAAATGAATTGTGATTTTGCTGCTCAAAAAACAGGAGAGTGAGAGGATGAGAATATAAAATAAAGAGATAAATCATGGAAGCCAGAATGTGTTGGGAGTTGTAACATGGATTGGCGGATATTAGTATTTTATCCCGAGCCAGAAGCAAGGGATACAATTTACTAATATCCGCTAATTCATGTTAAAGCTCAAAACACATTCTGGCTTCCATTATTTATTTCTATTCTGATATGTCTAAGAGTACAAATACGGTAGTATACTTTGATTGGAAGACGGTAATTTATATTTACGCTTGCGTAAAATGTCGCACACAATTTATGTAACTTGAATAATACTGCACCCTCTATCGTCATTATTTTGCTGTCCATGCAAAAGTCGTTCACATTCACCGACACGTGTGCAAATGAGATTATACCGAATGGATAACTGGCTCGTTTGTTAACAAAGCAAAAGAAGAAGGTCATGTTAGAATTTAAATTTATCTGGCCTAAATGTTGTAAATTATTATTAGAACACCTTATGGCAGTCTGTGCCTTTAGCCACTAGCCCTATGCTCGAAACTAGTAAAATGTTGTTCCAAGCTATTGAAATTTGACTGAAATTTATACAAACAAATAGAAGAAAACCTCAAAAGTAGCTATTTCGGGCTAGTAGCTGAAAAGTTTTTGGTACAGACTGCTTATGACCAATTAAAGGAAAGACCGAACGAAGGTTGTATGCATGGGAATAGATCTTTCAATATAATTTCATTTTAAGTGAAATTAAACTCTTGTCAATGTAAATGTCAGTTTTATAAAGGTCTTACATTGATATAAAGTTACATGTCATTACTACCAACATTTACAATAATTGTATGTACATGTATTCATTGTATGTACATGTATTCATTTTCATTTGTATACATCTAGAAAAGGACTATGATAAGAGGCTTAATAAAATATCAGATTGACTGAGAGAAACGTAATAGACCAAAATTAGGTAATTTACATCATTTTCAGGGGATGGAAGGATGGACAGCCCTGGACACAGTGCACAGTACTGTTTCTATACCTTCATGGAATATCACAGTAAGAAGATCCTATTTATTGTGACTTTGGACAAGCGCAACACTGACAGAAAGAGCACAAATATGGAAAAGGCATGTTTCCAGAAAGGGATGCAGTTTTTTAGGGAAAAGCATTTGCGAGTTGTGGAAGTTGTTACAGATGCTCACAACCAGATAGCTGCATTGATGAGTAAGATTTACTTATTTCTCCTACCTTCCAACCTGTTTGACAACTAAGTTAAATGTTCAGTCAATTTGTTTCTTATTAGGAATAAGTCAATATGCTCGGTATTGATTCAGCAGATCAATTAACATGTCATATTCACTCGAAAAGCATTCTTTCTTATGTAATGTTTCTGTTTCTTTCATGGCAATATGCAAAGTGCAACAAAATGTAAATTCATTAGAATTGATTTACTTCCCCAACAATACTTTTAAATGATTAATAGTGTTAATTTTTATGTTTCAGAGAAAGATTACCCTGACATCAAGCACTCTTTTGATGTTTGGCATGGCACTAAGAATTTGGGAAAGAAGTTGACAAAGGTAAGATTTTTTATGGGGCCAACAAAAAATAATTTCCCTCATCTCTTTTAAAGGTGCCTTATTACCCATTTTTATTGCCATATTAATAAAACAAAATCCAAAAACTACATCGCTTTTAATTTTTTCTGTCTATGAACAATGTAAAAAACATCCTCATCACTCTTTTGGGACAATAAAAAAGGAAAACAAGTGCCTCCCTCCCTCATTGATTTTCATCAAAAATGGCCTGTGAACCAATAAATTAACTTTGCATGGCCTCGTATATTGTTATATGTTTGGTATGATTGGAAATGAAACATTTATAGTTTTAATTGATTTCAATGACATATCAAATCATGAAACCAGAATGCTTGATATGTATATATATATAATGATATTTCAGGATGAGGGCCAATGTGTTTTTAGCTTACCTGGCCCAAAGGGCCATGTGAACTTTTGTCATCACTTTGCATCCGTGTCTGTAAACTTTTCATATTTTCATCTTATTCTCTGAAACCACTGAACAGATTTGGACCAAACTTGGCAGAAATGCTCATTAGGAGGTCTTCCATCAGATTTGTTATTTTGGTGCAGATCGGAAATCCAACTTTGAAAATCTTCTTGTCATAAAATACCCAGCCGATGGAATTGTAACATTATAGAAATGATGTCTATGTGGTCCTCTACATTGTACCAAGTTTGTTATTTTTGTGCCGATCGCATATCCAAGATGGCCGCCATGACTTGACTTAGTTTAACATTGGACCCTATGGGAATTTCACATTTTCATCTTTTTTTCTGAAACCACAAAACAGATTTGAACCAAACTTGGCAGAAATGTTCATTGGATGGTCATATACCTGATTTTTATACCCCCACTCGTAGAGAAGGGGTTATATTGCAAACACCTTGTCCGTCCGTTCACACTTCCGTTAAAGATGTCTCAGCTGCTACTGGAAGAAATGATTTTATTTTTGATACATGACTTTGGCATATTGACTTGCAGACATTCTTAAGAGGGCTTATTTATGTCAGGTGAGCGATACATATATCTCCATAAAGCACTATATGACTTTAACTGAGCACAGAATTTGTATAACATGATAAAACATTCAAAAGTGCTGCATTTTATAAATACAAGCTGCATGAATTTATACAGTTTGATTCAAGTTTTAAACTTAGGCTTGTTATCACGATCATTTCCTTTTGTAGTATAAATTTTTATTTTTTTAGGTGGGTCAGGAAAAAGAGAATAAGGAGTTGCTCGTGTGGGTGAAAGATATCGTCAACCATTACTGGCACACTGCTGAAGTAGGAAAGACAGTAGAAAGATTTCTTGTAAGTAAAACTATGGGTGTTATCACAATTGTCATGGAGGAACTGGCAAATATGTATTATAATGGGTTCATTGGCTCATATCTTACATCTGTAAAAATCAACTTGGAAACCAAAGCCCAAAGTGTTTCCTTTATGGTAATAAATAAAATTCAAGTGTCAAGAGTGATAGGCCTTATAGTTAGAAATAGTTAATGTGGTATTAAAATTTCTTCTGGAATGGAAACAAGATAATGAGAATTAACAAGTTAAATAAAAAGAGTTTGAAGATACCAAAGGGGCAATCTGAAACCGTATATCGAAGTAGAACAGACAATACAATGGCCAAAAGAAAAAGTACAAAAAACGATCGACAAAACATATATATAAAACCAAAGATCCAGTAACCCGAACCCCACTAAAAACAGGGGGTGAACTCGGGTGCTCCGGAAGTGTAAGCAGTGCCTGTTCCACTAGTGGCACCCGTGTTAATCTAGTTACGAACCCGATAATAAGTCGTGAATGAGGAAAGGACCAGGAAGTGTTTACGACAAGTGGAACATATCCGTGGTCGTTTGTGACACAGATATTCCATAACGGTCAACCAAGTCATGCAACCGTAAAATTTTCGCAGAGATGTCTTCAACTTTACCCAAAGGAACCCTTGGTTCAGTAGCTTCCTTGTTAGCAGCAACCCTCTATCAAGGAAATTCTGATAGGAACCACAAGCTCTAGAATATCGTATCATCTGAGAGATAAATACTCCATATGCAGGTGCTGCTGGAATATCGCTATATATAAATGGAAAGTTCACAATGGGAAAATTGAAATTATCTCTTTTGTCGTAAATTATTAATTATTCTGTTGAAATCATGGGAAAACACAATCTTTAAATGTCAGTACAATCTAATTACAGGATATTTGGTATGGCGTCCTCCATCATGTGGTTGATGAACATGAATGGCCTGTGCCTTATGCAGACCCATATGGGGATTCCTCTGTCATTGGCGGTTGCCAGCATGGACCTTTGGAGGATACGACATATTTAAAAAAAGGTTCTTCTGCACACAACAGTTTACGATCAGTTGTGATGGACAAATACCTGGTCAACAGAGTTCACTATTATCTTAACTGCAGGTACTTATGTCAACTATGTATTGCTAGCTCACCTCGCCCAAAGGGCCATTTGATGTATTGCCATCACTTGGCATCCGTTATCCGTCCATTAACTTTTTCACATTTTGTCTGTGGGAAAGTGAATTTTTTGCAAAACAGAAATCTACACATTTTAAAACTTCTATCATTTGAGTAAGATATACAAAAATAATTTCCATAAAAATAACAAAACTTAAAAAAAATTTATTATTAATTTTTACTTCATCCCACACCAATTGAGATCACCCTGTCTGTATGTCGTATCAGACTGTCCATCTCCCTTGTAAAGTGCAACTCCTCCCAAACTGTTGTGAACACTACTTCTCTCAAATAATTTGTCTATTTCCATTTGACTTTGCAGGCTTTCATGACCCCACTGATAAGTGACAGGGGCATGAAGTGTTACCCCTGTATGTCCGTCTGTACGTCTTGAAATAGGTTTCCATGCAATAACTCCTGAATGTCTCGACTGATTTATTTAAAATTTGGAAATGTTGTTTATATCAGTAATCCGCAAACGAAGTTCTAATTTTGGATATCTGGTATGAGGGGTTTTCAAGTTAGGGGGCTGCGGCATCTTTGTCCAATGGACACGTTTCTTATACATGATATACATATGGTCGTATTATAGCGATTTTTGTAGCATTTATGTGGGATATACATCTGCATGTAGCAAGTTTTGATCCTTTTCACAAATAAAGAAAGTTGTTAATTTGTCTATAACACACTATCATGAATGATTTTATATTTTTAGGAGCACAGCAGAGTTGGAAAATTTCCAAAATCTGATCCTTGCCTATGCCTCCAAGAGACATTCATATAGTCCCCCAGTGTACAGGGTTAGGAACAGACTGGCAGCTCTGTACCACAATGGCCATGTAGAGAGACCTTTAATGACTAACACAGATGGTTCTTCAAGGTATGTATGGGAAAAATAGAAGGGTCAATCAAAAGTCATAAATCCGATAACATGAACATCCCAGGAACATACAACCAAAACACACAAAAATATAAATCACATCAACAACAAAAAAACATGAACAACACAGATCTCCGATGAAATGGGGGTAACTCAGATGCTCCGGAAGAGTCAACAGTTCCTGCCTATTGCAATACACCCACTGCGTTGTCCATGGTCAATTCCGTTAGAAGTCATGTCCGATGAAGGGAAAGACATCAACAACAAATGAAGACCAGTTCTGATTTGGGTAACAGACACCCTGTTACCCAAATCAGCTGTTCACCAGCTCGTGATGCCTGCCGTAGAACTTCTTGAGGGATGACCACAACCTAAAATCTGTCTACAAATCCTTCATAAAGTGGACCTGTAATGATATGTTTAGTTGCTCATTCACTATACATTCGAGATATTCATCTTGAATTGAAAGTTAGGTCTCCATAGATCATAATTTCAATTCTATTGTTTTATTCTTGTGAATTACATTGTATGTATTTTTCTACTTCAGATGGCAGAGAAGTTACAACAAAAAGACAACTAGATGGTCTGTGAAGCCTGTTAAAACTGACAAGTCATATTTTTATGTTCCAAGACTATTAAGGGCCATCATTTGTATGAGACTGCAGGATAATGAAGGAATGAATCAACGTGTGCAGTTGGAAGTAGATGATCCCAGAAGAATCTCTGTCCATCTTGCACCAATTCCACCACCTCCAACTCGGGATATTGTAGCATCTCATAAGTCCAGATATGAAAACCAAGACAAAACAATTGACTATATTATCCCATAAAATAAATTTTAATTGTCACTTTGTTATACCCCCTGCAACAAAGTTGTAGGGGGGTATACTGGTTTCACCATGTCCGTCCGTCTCTAGACAAATCCTATTTCGTACAATAACTTGAGTTGTGTTTCTTAGAATCTTTTAAAATTTTATCAGCTGTTTACAGGTGAAGAGAGGAGGATCCTTTTTATTTTTGACGATTTGCACTTTTGCTGTTCCAGAGTTATTGGACTTGTTATGATGGAAAATATAATTTTTACCCTATGTCGTATGATAACTTGAGTAGTGTTTCTCAGAATGTTTTGAAATTGTATCAGCAGCTTACCAGTGAAGAGAGGAGGATCCCTTTCATTTTTGGTTGGAACAATCAGTAATGTTTTGGTTATGGAAATAGGTTGGACAGATGTGGGGGGTATATCTTAGTGAGCTGTGCTCACAGTAATACTAGTCTTTGCTGGTCTAACAGAAGGTCTGCACATTTAGAGAGGAAAAATACCCAAGTCAGGATAATGGTTTTCCAAATTGTCCAATGCGCAATAATGATGGCGCTCAGTGTGTTGATCTAGTTAGTACAAACCAGGACAACTTTTTAGGACCTCACAAGAAACATCTCTGCCAAGTTTGGTTAAATTCTGTTCAGATTACAATTTGAAAGAACTTTGTTCAATAACAACTATTTTCATAAGTAGATAAATACCCGGTAGCGTAAATTAGTAATTACTACTGTAATTAGTTAATCAATCAATGTATCTGGAGACAAAGTAATTTTGATTGTTGTATATATTAATGCATTTTATCCACATATCCTGTAAGAGCTCAGGATCCAAATATATTCAATTGTTTTGATTTTATCTGTGACATTGAGAATAAGTTGAGAAAATAAATGATATATTAAATCATATAGTATTCCATGAATTTTGCCATGTTTTCCCTTATATTTTTCGTTCACATTAGTGAAGTTTAGATGACCCAGTACTAAAAGTTAGTACTGTACACGAGACATAGTATTGCTTTACCAATACATGTAAAGCGACACATAGAATCACTTTGTCAATATTTTTATATCAGTTATATCTTGGTATATTTGAGGATTCTATCAAGGGATAGAATATAACTTGTGGTTTATTTATTTCACCAGCTAGCCGCTACATAATTTTTGGTATCCTCGGCGGGATATATTTCACCAGCTAGCCCGCTAAAATATGTTAAACTACCTAATTTCCATGTAGCTGCAGTAAAAATTTGAGCTCATTTAGATTTATAATAAAGCAGCAATGGACAATTGAACAAATTTCTAGTTTTAGTAACAATAGCCATCTTGAATGGAGGGCAGGTCTGTCTTGACACAATTATCAAAGAGGACCATCAGAAGACCATTCCACCATAGTTTGGGCCCAATTGGCCCAGCAGTTTCAAAGAAGATAATTTTTAAGTGATTTTTTGCAAAATTTTATATTTTTAGTAATGGCAGCCATGTTGGTTGGCGGGGGGATTGTCGGACACAATTCTGAAAGGGGAGCACTCAAGGACCATTCCACCAAAGTTTGGTTCAAATTGGCCTAGTGGTTTTAGAGTTGATTTAAATGCAAAAAGCTAACGACAGACGCCCAGTGGTAGCAATAGCTCTCGTGACCCTTCGGGTCAGGTGAACTAATAATAATAATAAGATGGCAAAACTTTCAAATTAAATTTACAATTCCAGCTGACCAACTTGTGAAATTAACAACTCATTGGGGTATATGGGATCAAATACAAAATATTTCATGAACAAGTTTTAATCAAATCGTCCAGGAATGAAACCCTTGTATTGTCCATATGGATCAGGATACTTGTCCCTAATTCTCCAAGTACAACAGCTTGGGATCACACGTCTAACCCCAGCTCCAAGTCGGCCATGTGCCCAAATGGTATACTGGCGGTAGGCTGCATACCTATTGGATCTGTTGTAATCCTGGTCATGGGGCATTACTAAAAGTTCCTCTCGAAACATTCTGGCAACCCCCAACACTGCCTCATCAAGGACAATCAGATCAAAGTCCTACAATAAAGACAAGAGATTTGATAAAAATAGAGTAAAGACATGGTAATAAACCATTCAGGACCGACCATTTAAATTGAAGGGGGGTAATGTTTTTTTATTCATACACGACAAAAATCATATTCTTTTTTTTTCTGATGCATATTATACTGTGAAAATTGCAAGTCGGAATATTTTCTTTTCTCCTGAACAGCCAAATTTTTTTTTTCTTCCCAAGATTCAGAATAAAAATATTTTTTGGATAAAAAACTTGCCCTCCCACCTGCAAGTTAAATGGTCGATCCCATAATACATTTGCAAGTTTTATTTCATACATGTAGGTATTGGGATCCACTGAAATTGACAATTAAAAGTATGAAGGTTTGGTTGCCTTAAAAAATTGAGATTTTTATAGTGCTTCCTGGAAGATCTTTGCTGAGAGGCACACCTTGTTAAAAAAATTAGTAAATAATGAACTTACACTGGCATACACTTTTGCTGCTCATACTTGCATATATCAAACATCCATCTGAGATGGTCCTAAATACATCCCTTTCAGGTTTTAAATGCACATGAAACTTGGAAAATCATTTATTGTAAAAAAAAAATATAGAAATTTATACATACTGCTATTTGAGAGTAGCAATTTTCTGGGTTCCTGCCACAGCAATGCCTCTCAGCTTCTGATGGCATATCCCTGCAGTAGGAGCAGGTACACCACTCTGGTGATGTACTGCCTTCTGGTGGATGATGTCCTCCACTTGGTGTCGTATTCTGACTATCAAGGATGTCAAAGACGTACCCAGGATGCCTAACTACCATCTCGTTCACAATGGTCCTGAGCTGGTCTTCGGTTAGTCTTGATATTCTCTCCTTAAATAAATAAATAAATCATTTTAATGATTAATATGAAATCAATGGGAGTGCTTTACAGTTCAAGTGCAAAAAAAAATGCATTACATAAAAAACAAATTAAAAACTTAATTAGGTTTTCAATGCAGTGTTTAGTTTAAGCTCATTTATTTATAGTGCATTGGGGGATAAGCCAAGGCTTGGATGAAACCCCCTCTCCAGGTGGCGGGTGCGAGTACCACCTTCATAGCGGCCCTACTGAGCCTACTCTTATCGAACCCTATAAAGGGGTCTTTAACATGCTAGGGTTAAGAAGAGTTTGAAGATACCAAAGGGGCAATCAGAAACCGTATATCGAAGTAGAGCAGACAATACAATGCCCAAAAGGACAAACAACAATCGACAAAACATATATATAAAACTAAAGATCGAGTATCTCGAACCCCACTAAAAACCGGGGGTGAACTCAGGTTCTCCGGAAGGGTAAGCAGTTCCTGCTCCACTAGTGGCACCCGTCGTGTTGATATAGTATAATCATCCAACTGACAAGCGTGGTTTCCTGATACCATCCTCGCCTTATGAAAGTATTATTTTATATTTTTTTTAGCAATCTGATACCTGACGTTCTTGATCTCTTCTTTGCCTCGTCTGAAGAGCAATATCGGCCCTATTTGGTGCCCAAGTCTGTCTTCCTCCCCTGGAACCTCTTCCTCCTCTTGCCCCTCTTCTTGATGGTCTCCTTGTACTCCCCCTGGTTCTCTTTTTACCCCTGCCTCTTCCTCTACCCCTTGGGGCCTGTGTATCACTGTCACTACATGTACTGCCATCGTGTTTTGAAACAGAACTTTCAGAATACTATAAAGAAAAAATGTAATTTTGATTACATGTAGATATACACAATTGTGGACTTTCAGAATTTATTTTACATTCATCTAGAAAAATGAGCTCTATTTTGTTTTTAAATAATTCATTTATATAAGTGAAATAGTTTGCACTAATTCAGTTTAGAGAAATAAAGAAAGTCTTATTTTAGATTTTGGAAGGAAAGATTTTCTGATGACCAGTTTTATTTCGTTTTTTTTGTTTTTTTTTTTGTTTATGGGAGAACCATTTTGGTCTTGCAACAGGACAGGAGAGAAAAAAAATATTCCGACTTGCCATTTTCACAATAAAATCATATACTTGCCATTTTCACAGACACAGTATAATCATATACAAAATTTTGAAGAAAAAAAAAATCATTCCGGCAAATACAAATGTAAAAGAATATGATTTTTGTCGCGTCTGAAAAAAACCATAGCCCCCTTCAAAGTCAATAGTCAGTACCATATAATTTGCCATTAATATTTTCCAGCAACTGTCTTGTGGAATTAGAAGGTCTCTTTCGTTTCTAATCCAGCCCAAATTTCTCTAAAACGTTCGTCAATCAACAAATAAAACAACACTGGCTACGTCATTCGTTTTCATCAGACATGTATTTCACTGTGTTCTATGTCTCTGTTTTCATATTGTCGGTAAAACTTGCTAAAATAAATTAATTTAACATGTGTATCAACATCTCGGGGAACAACTTCATAACTTATATGAGGAAAAAGACTAATTTAGTTATTTTTAAGGCCGGCAAAAAAGTCCGATCGAAAATAACTCTAGTAGCTGCTTCAACAATTTGCCCCCATGGGGTGCCTCCTGGCATGTTTTCAATAGTTATCGTGGAAATATCGACTGAATCTGTTAAGGCATGTAGTTTTCATTCTTTCAAATGTTTCAGATCTATTCCTGATACAGAAATTATTTATCTCTACGTCTTTTAGATACAATATCGGTTCGCAAATAGCTTTTTTCCTCAACTTTTATAGAAACTTACCTGAATATCCATGCTGCAGCATCCGGGCTACTGGCATAAAAATAGATAAATAAATAGAGTTGGCCTCGCCCAGATCAGTGCATAATTAATTAGCTTCCGGTAACGATGTTCAGCTTTTTTAGTCGAAAAAACAACGTTTCGGAGCGTATTCATCAATAATTCGGTGTTTAATCTTCATTTTATGAAGATCAGTACGGAAATCGACAATAATTTTGGGTATGAAAAAATTACGCAGCTGGTAGACAATATCCCTTTAAATAGCCACATAGATGTGTACATACCTGATGTCTCTGATGGCAAGTTATAAACATAATCTCCTTCAACTCTTTATATAGCCATCTATGCAATGGAAATGTTTTGTTCTAAATCGGTCTTTCTTCGAATTCCCAACCGCAAATTTCTTCGAAAAGACAAAATAAAACACTTCGTACGTGAATCGCATGAGTTTCCATATTTTTATATATTTGTGGTTGACAAATATTATTACAAATATGCACGTTATTTTTACGCATTATAATTTTGTTTTTGTTTTATTTGACAAGATCAATGATGATACACGTAGGACTTATCGACCCTTGAAAGTAAAACATATATATACATGTACACACTAATACATGTCATATAACTTAATAAGTACACATGTACCTTGTCAAAATGACGTGTACATAGCTAATTTACATAAAAACAATTCAAGATTACCAATTACAGAGGGTCCACAAGGGGCAAAATCATTATCAGTGATTTGAAAGAAAGCAAAATACAATAAATATATCACAGGTGCAGAAAACAACATGAGTTTAACAAAGAAAGAAAAAATCGGATTTCAAAACAATTTGTTTAAAGAAAAATCAAAAGATACCGATGCGTAATTCAAAGTGAAAATTACAAAACATGACAAAAAGAAAAATGACAAGGGCGTAATTGGGAATATTTTGTTAAAACACGTTTTTACCAATCTATAAAAAATCGCTCCCCCTGGACCCGCCTGTGAGTTAGTTCTTTAATGCAGTCATATACTTATATACATTGTATCCACTGTAACATATAATGCAAGGGAAGTAACACCAGTCCCCCTATAGCTACCTTACGGCTACATATAGCTACATGGGATAACCCCAAATAATACATTGCTATGACGTTATTACAAATCAGACGGACCATAGGTGAACATTCGTTTTATTTTTGTTAATTGTTGTCTTATTTGGCTTTCTAAACATTAAAAGTGTAAACATATAAAATGAAAACACTTTTGCAGATGGAAATGTATTATGTAAGAGAATATTTTAAGAATCTAAGGTTGGAGTGTATTCTCCATTGCGTAATGGCGGGGATAGTGTGCAAATTTATCATGCGATTGGGTCTATAATGGAACCGATTAGCTTAGATGTAATTTATTTGTGCTACATTTGTATAATTTTAAAATATTGAAACTATATTAAAGGATTGGCCAAAAAACATACTTACGTGTACGTGTACAGTCATAGGAAACAAATACTTAGTAATTTAATCTTGTTATGCAATATTTTTTTCTTCCCATCTCGACTCTTCCACTCCCCCTCTTTTTTTACAGTTTAAAATAGAAAGTGTCTAAAACATATATTTTGAAACATTTTGATACCAGACAGAAAAGCTATTTTACTATCAATGATTTATCTCATAAATTTAATACGTAATGTTTTAATATGGATGTAAATACACAGAGTTCCGGATCGGAAAGTATATTTCTGTCATTTCAAAAATACATTCCTACTGGAATTTAAAAACTATTTTTTATATTGTTGTAATCGTCTTTCGATGTTACTAATATTTCATTACATCGGGAACATATAAGGTTTTTACGTTAATGGTGTTTAACGACACTTTCAACAATATTTCAGTTATATCGTGGCAGTCAGTTTTATTGGTGGAGAAAACCGGAGAAAACCACCGAACTGTCGTAAGTACTGATTGTACAGGTAGTTGTAAATCCAACAACCATACGAACACGACCAGGGCCGGGTCATGACCTTTTGTGGCCTCGAGGCTAACGCAATTGTGCCACCCCTCCCCTCAGACGGAGCTACACCATAAACCACCTGCACCAGTCTTGAATATTTTTTACTCGTGACATAGCTTGAAGTAAATTTATTGCAAATTCTTTCTTTAAGTAAACTAGAATAGTGATTTGAAAGTATTTTAGCAGGATCTTGAGGTGCCCTAGGCTGCAGTCAATAGGGTAATCCGGTCCAGATCACGGCCCCTCAGTATCAGGATATATAAATACATGAAAACATACAGAATGCTGCAAATTATTATGAAAACTTAATTTCCTATTAGCAATCATTCGAGAGTACAAAATAAAAAATTATATGGATTATTGCTCTTGGACGCCACTTTCAACAATATTACAGCTATGTGTTTATCGTATTGGTAAGTTTTTGTTAAAACTTAGACCCATGGAGAAAACCATCGACCTGACGCAAATAATTATCACACTTTATTACTGTAATTTACATGAACTTGTATCGAGTACACCTTGCTACCTACAGGCGAGAATCAAACTCACAACATTACCAATGATGAGCATAATTACATGCCTAGTTATCGTGAGCGAGGGGATTTTGGTAAGCGCTAAGCAAAGTTTGAAGATTCCAAGGGGGGTAATCACAGGTCAGAGATCGAAGAGGAGCAGTCAATAGATGAGAGGTGGTTGTTCGTTTTGTTGATATTGGTAGAATTTATGACCATCACTGTTTAAGACATTCTTTTCATAATACAATAGCCAAAATAAAATGGATAAAAGAACAAGTAGTGATATACAATACACTACATAGCAAATTAAAGATTGTTAAACATGAACTCCACAATAAACGTAGGTGCACTCAGATGCTGTGAAGGTGAGCCATGTTTCAGCTATATCATGGCGAGATCATGTACCTAACTTGAACACATGCTTGGTTGGAATTTCATAGTACAAGCCCACAGACTGACATGTCTCTCAACTCGACACATTATCCCGACTCCAAGCAAGGAAGCTTGTTGCTCTTACTACGTAAAATCTCTAAATATTTAAATGCAAGCTATTACTTTATGTGATCAAGTTTATCAGTGATTTGCGACAGGTCTGTGGTTTTCTCCTAGTACTCCGGTTTTCTCCACCAATAAAACTTGCCGCCACGATGTAACTGAATTGTTGTTGAAAGTGGCGTTAAACACCATAAACCTAACCCTACAACTCAAGAATCTGCGAATTTACAATTTAATACGTAAACATATATCGTTGTGCCCGACTGTTAAGATTTAAGATTTATTTCTCATTCATCAAAATTTTCAATGCCATTTTTAAAGATCGATTTGGTAGTTGTAACGTTCTCAGCCGGAAACTTTGAGCCGTAATGAAAGCGGGAGGTTTGGCGCTTTAAAATCTGATTCAACCCACCATTTCTTTAGAAATTCCTGTACCAAGTCAGGGTCATTACGGTTTTCACAGTTTTCCGGTTGTTGACTGATTTTGTCTGTTTATATAATTATGAGTACTGACTTTCCCTTTGTAAGATTGTTCGGAGTTCGGTAATTTTGTTATTACCCTTATTCTCATTAAGGTTTAGCGGAACTATTTACTTAGTATATATAATAAACACACATCATTGAATAGAATAGACCATAGACATGTTATTATTGAACAAACAACAAGATCTATAAAACGGAGTATGTCTGAATACCGGTATAAGTAATCAATATACAATAATTATGGCCTTCATCTGAGGTAGACATTCAGATTTGTCAACTCAAAGAGAGGTTGTCTAACCGAGGGCTCTCGTGGAAAACAACTTTTCTAGGGTTAACAAATCTAAATATCTACCTCAGATGAAGGTCATGCTGTTTTAATTACTTTTTTCCATAGTAACAATCTTGTATGAATCAACCCATTTACTGGTGAATCAACCCATTTACTGGACAATAAAACACCCCTAGAGCCTGCAGCTCATATTTTTTCGCATCATTTCTATGTCTATAGGCTATGTCATCAACCACAACACACATTACCAGTCTGACGTTCACTTCCACATTTATTTTTAAATAACAGGCTAATACTATAACTTTGTTTTTTTCATCTAATATCTAATGCGGGGGGAAATGGAATTGTCAATTTGTGTATAAAAAAAAAAAAAAAAAAAAAAAAAAAAAACTCTTCGTTTGTTTTCATCCAATGAGGAAATTTTAGATAAATGTAAGAAGAATGATAATAAGCTTTAGCATTTTATTCTACAAAAATAAATAAAATTCATATAAAAGTCTATGTACAAACAATGTATTAGGTTAACGTCCTCTGTTTCTCATACACGCCTGATCAACTCTACATCGGCATTTTTAACGTCCCCAATTTCTCATACACGCCTGATCAACTTTACATCGGCATTTTCCAGGAACTTTCCGTTCACATATCCCTGCGCATCCGGCACACGTTGGTTTAAAAACAGTCTTTATTCCCTTCCAGATCCACTTAAGTCGACCTTCTGCTAATGGCGGACTATTTGAACACAATTGCTGAAAGACAAAATATTATATATAACAAGGATAATGAGCAATTGTTCAGCTATATCATGGAGAGAACAACTTACATTCGATGAAATTATGGAGTGTTGTGTACTAGACCAACACCTTTACTTTGGCTTTGATAGTGCTAGCTCACTGAAACAACAGTCCGCGGGTAAACATGTCGTCCCATCTGGTCAAATTATCAGAATTCGAGCCAACAAGTCTTTGTTTTTGCTCCTTAATGTTGTAAGTTCAGCGGAGAAGCAACATACATGTATATCAATTTTATAGCCTTTGCTTTGACCCGACATGGGTTCGAACCCCACGACCTACTACACTCGAGGCGATCACGCTAACCACTACGCCACCGATGTTGTTCTGATATTTCATGACATTGCAACATGAATAACAATATATATACATTGTTGTGTACAGATGCTCACTTTTGGTCCTGTTTCTAAATAAATGTTATAATTGTCGACAATGTACAATATTGTCTATATATTCGAGCTAGAAGTCACGACAAATGATAGTCTCTGGTGAAACAACTCGATACAACATTATGTTATAAAGTTTGTCAGTAACTTGCTGTAGGTTAGTGGTTTTCTCCGGGTACTCCACCAATAAAACTGATATAACTTAAATATTGCTGAAAGTGGCGTTAAACATCATAATCCCTAACACTGACGAAACAAATATATTTAAGTTATACTTACAATGGCAATGAAGGTAAATATGAAGAAAGCCAACTTTATTTGTGTTGATTTCATTTTTTCTTGTCGTAGTATAACTTTGTCTTTGTATCTGCAAAAGAAATATAACAAATAATGTTAGTCGTCATTTTTGTGAGCGATAGCGAGTGAGCGATTGATTGTTGTCTAGCTCCAAGTCAGCAACATCTCAGCTACATCTTGGCGAGTACAAGTTACTTTTTGACGAGGTGATTATATCTGCATTGTAGAAGATCAACACACCGAGATGGGCTTTTAAAGTACTAGCTTACCGGGAGAACAGTGTCAACCCGCAAGTAGACGTGTTGTATCCTGATAACTTCGGACCAGTCTTTGCTTTCATTCCTTAATGATAAAAGCTTACCGGAAAAGCAGCAAATATATTTGAGGTTTTATTCGATCTGAAATAGAACCCACGATCGTTACCACTGGAGCATAGCCCATTAGCAATAACACCACCTTGGTTAATTATCTTGGATATAATGTACATTCCAACATATTAAAAAAATATGTGCATGCGTATTGCATTTACTTACTTAATTAGTGGGTTTAGTTGTGAGTTCGATTCCCGCCCATGATGAAACGACCTCGATACAACTTCATGTGATAAGTTTGTTTTTTATTGGCTTTCAATAAGTCGGTGATTTTCTCCGAATACTCCGGTTTGCCTCAACCAATACAACTGATCGCCAGCATATGACTGAAATATTGGTGAAACTGTAAAACGTGAAGTGGATACGGGGGCCGGGACCTACGTCATTGGTATTATAATACTGTAACCAGGGGCGGATCCAGGATTTGGGATTAGGGGGGGCGTGCGGAGGAGAGGGATCTGGGGACCTCTTAAGGTCCCCAGCGGGTCCAGGGCAGAGCCCTAGTAGGGGGTCCAGGGGGACGAACCCCACCCCCGTAAGCTCTGGGGGTTTGAGGAATTACAGACATTTATTTGAACAATTTTTAACCAACCACACCATTTTTATCAGACCAAAAAAACTTTAATTTGAGTCTTAATTTTGTCGGATAATTGTTAACAGTATGTTTTTGTCAGATTATAAGAACCTGAAGTAAAACTTTTTTTTGAACCGTGACGTCGGACGCAGGGTGATGAAAAAACTTCGAATGATCCTTTGGACTAGGTGCATTAATTTCATAAATTAAGATAGGTCACCAAATTTTGTACAAAACTCCCGTTTGAAATTTCCGATTATCTTTTACGGAATAAAACTAATTGCGAAGTTTCGTTTTTCTAATTAAAAATCATTACTTTTAGTATGATGCTAACCTATCACAAATTTAAGTGAGCGTAGGTCTAACTAATACCCACAGCCCCTCGTATTTCCTCCATTCAGTGGAAGGACCTAAAAAAACACGGTGCACAAGTACAATGTATGTCATGTCTATTGTACAAGTTTCTCTTCAAACCATTCAGTGCATTATTGAGGAACCGCAGATTACAGAATCTCCCTCCTACCCCTAACCTCCAATTCTAAAAATAAAACCGTAGTGAGCAAACTACATTGTATGTCAAATTTGTAGTTTAAGTTTCACTTCAATCTATTGAGTGGTTATTTAGGAGTTGCGGGTTGCAGAATCATCCTACTACCCCCTCCACCCGGCCTTCAATGCAAAATCTAAAAACCATTTTGCACAACTACAATGTATTTCAAGTACATTATATAGTTTAACGTCAATCAATTGCGTGGTTACAGTCAGGGGAGTTGCAGATTGCAGAAATCTTACAGACGGATGGACATCAAGTGTTTGAGCAACGAACGTAAAAACCTCATTACACTAAAAGATCAAACAAACAAAATGTATCAAAGTTCTCGAGAAATATGCTTACCGAAATCAGGTGTGAGATATGCATAAACCATTTTGTCGAGATTATTTTCACACTTTCATGTGCAGTTGTAGATATTAATTTATTACAAATAAATTGTAGTTAGAATTGTTTGTTAAAAATGTGTAAAAAAATTGTACAGACATCCATTGGTAGATATAAATAATATAAACGTACCCGGACAAAGGATTTGTTTACACTTTCTTGTGCAGATCGGGCAGATGCAGAGATTGTTACAAATAAATTGCCGCTAATTTTTTTCTTTATTAATATGTTACTTTTGTATTTTAATGTACAATATACCAACGCGTATTTTTACTGATCTTTACTTGAAAAGTAAAAGGCAACATTTTCGGGTATTTGTATACAAATCAAACTTATATATTTTTTTTCATATGAAATTGCAGAATTTCGAATTCAAGACCTATTTGAACCATTATTTAAAGAGAAGTGACCATTTTCTTGGGACACTCAAGTTTCTCCACACTGTCTCAGTTTCATCATCTGATTCTCTCGTTATAGGTTTTCGTTGTATGTTTTATAAATGAGATCAATTGTTAAATTAATTATTCGAAGTATTGATTGAATTTACTTTTTAGTTTACCTTTGACTTTTCTCGTCTCGTCGAGGAATCAGAAATGTATCCAATCTTGCTTGTTTTCTTGGCCTAGAATTTTCGTTCATTTTATAATTTCTAAATAGCACGTGTACATGTAGTTTTAAAATTGACTGAAGAAATAATGTTTAATTAGCGTGAGAAAATAGTTGATGTCTGGTACCTCGGAACCAATCAGAATGGAATAATCTTTGAACTACTGACGCGAATACATATATGAATCAGCGAACACATCCAACGTGTATTTACAATGTGTAAGAATATTTTACTACAGGTCACGAGATAACCATTCATGAAAAAGTTATTTATTGAACTGCTTAATTAACGTTGTATAAATATGCTATGCGAATTTTAGGGGGGGCGCACGCCCCGCACGCCCCGCACGTCCCCTTCTAAATCCGCCACTGGTAACACGTGAAGTGGATACGGGGGCCGGGACCTACGTTATTGGTATTATAATACTGTAACACGTGTGAAGTGGATACGGGGGCCGGGACCTACGTCATTGGTATTATAATTGTGGTCATAGGTTAAAGACTTTAACCGCTAGACCATACCTTCCGCTCAAATGATTGTACAGTCGAACTATGTCTATGATGATTACATCTTAAGGGGCCCACCATTTAACTCGTCTCTGTCGCGCCAGACATTTTTATGACACAACACGTCAAAAATCAGATTATTATTTTTTACACTACAAAAATTCTTCAAATTTTACAAACATTTCTTGTTGAAAAGTGTAGGCTCAGATGATTTATTATTTTTTCTCATCTTTCAGGTCAATATACTCTTTTTTTTTTTTATAAAATTTGGTAACAAAAGTAAAGTGATCTTTCCCTAAATAGAAATGTCAAGCCAAATTAACTAACATTGGGTAAAAATTACGCCAGTTTATCAAACATTTCAATCTTTCGATTTAAATAGCCACATAGATGTGTACATACTTGATGTCTCTGATGGCAAGTTATAAACATAATCTCCTTCAACTCTTTATATAGCCATCTAGACTGTCGTCAAAGATATCCGATCGGAAATGATCTGTCATCTTCCGGTACAAGTCAACTACGCATGTTTGACATAAAGGCGACGACAAAAAGTAAGTATTATGATCATATAGTATTATTATATCTTGAATCCAGAAGATGTCGTTATGGGTCGATTATTTTTGTTTGTTTTTACCTATATATTACTGTAGTTATCTTCATCGATTACTCAGATATAGATAAAATGATGGACATAAACAATGAAAAATGCTAATAATGAGATTGGAATCATCAAATAAAGCTATAAAAAGTAGTCTATATGTGTAATTAAAGTACACAAACCCTTTGTAATGCTTATATACGTGATAGTTTGCACTGGCGTGCCACCATGAATAGTTTTAGACTTACTACAGTGAAAAACACAATGCTTATTTACGTACATTCGTTCGGGCTCTGTCAGCCACTACTTTCCGGTTAAGTCCCAAAAATTGTGTTTCAGTAGAACCGGTTTTGTCTATGTAAAAAATTGAAAGAATAGCGAAAACAGCTCAATATCACAATTATGTTTCCTTTTTGTAATTTATTTAAGGTTCATTATAACACATGTCAATGGTATGTTCGACTTGCAAATTGATAAAAAAAAAAAAAAAAAAAAAAAAAACTTGTCTTAAATGAATAAAAGTTGTGGAAAAAAACCCCAGCACATAGTCAAAATATTTTACATGTGGATGTTTTGTATGACATTAAAGGAAAGAAATACAAAACGACTCCTCAACGCTTTCATCTGTAAAGTAAATTTAATATATAGCAGATACTAGTAAGTGAATGTTGAATGTAAAGATACACAAACATCTGTATGGGGTTCACAATATAATATAAATGTAGCAATCAAATTATCTGAAGCTGATACAAACAAAATGAAGGTAATCGCAAGATTGAAACATAAGATGTTTTAATAGTATTTCTTCGCTGCCCACTTAATGTTTTTTTTTATCCTTCACTTGTTCTATTCGAGTAGTCACATTGTATTGCCCGGATATTTTTAGTTATACATTTGTATTTGGTTTCTGACCAAGATATCTTTTCTGGTACCTGATTCCTGTTGAGCGACGGTAAGAAACTGTAACAGCATGTATGCTTGTAAGCTTAAACCTATAAGCGCGGACTTCACAGAGGACACAATCAAAAATGATAAGAACAACGCTTGTTTCTGCTCTTTTTAGACAATTTGACAGTTTCTTTGGGATTTATTTGTAATGTTAATGTAAACATTATACTGTGAAGAAATTTAGATATCGTATCCACGAAGTTATTTCCACAGAGTGACTTACTTCGTTATCAACGAGTATAAAATTAAAATATTGTGTTATAAAAAGAATCTCCCACTACTCAATTGATGCGACTTAAAGTGATGCCTGTGCCACAAAAAGCATAAAAAAATCAAGTGTTCGCGACAGCAGCAATTTAACATAGAAATAACGATTTTGTATTGTACAAAGTAGCTGAAATTAGCAGCCATAGCGAATATTCATACTATGGATCAGTATTTATCGCTTTTGAGATATTTCCAAATCATAACTATTGTTAAATTGCAATATAATGCTCAATAACAATAAGATCAGTGGTATTTACATACTGACAAACCCGGTTTCTTATAAATGACACAACCGGTTTGTATACATGTTTACATTTTGACCAAGCCGAATTTCAAAAACATGTGTTGAGATCATGTTTTAGGGTATAACTAGTTACTAATTGACTTTTCCTCAACAAAATAATATTTCTAAGTAAAATCAATCATTCATCAATATTTTTTTCTTTTTTGCTATCATTTAATTCATTCGCAAATGCAAGATATAGCGATATTTCAGTTGATTGTAATGATTTTGATGCCGGATTCCTTATAACTTATAGAAAAATCTAATTTTACACTGCAAAAATAAATGATATTTGGACAAAAAATTAAATTAATAATAATAACAATCAGAGAGCATCACAATTCAAAATATTATATACACAGTATATTCATAAATACTTACGATAATTATCTGTGTCTTCTTTAAAAATACCGCTTTAAAATATCCCGGATGTTGACCAAACATTTTCGATCGGAGCTCTTTGACGACAGTGATAAAGTAATAGCTTGCATTTAAATATATAGAGATTTTACGTAGTAAGAGCAACAAGCTTCCTTGCTTGGAGTCGGGATAATGTGTCGAGTTGAGAGACATGTCAGTTTGTGGGCTTGTACTATGAAAATCCAACCAAGCGTGTTCAAGTTAGGTACATGATCTTGCCATGACATAGCTGAAACATGGCTCACCTTCACAGCATCTGAGTGCACCTACGTTTATTGTGGGGTTCATGTTTAACAATCTTTAATTTGCTATGTAGTGTATTGTATATCACTACTTGTTCTTTTATCCATTTTATTTTGGCTATTGTATTATGAAAAGAATGTCTTAAACAGTGATGGTCATCAATTCTACCAATATCAACAAAACGAACAACCACCTCTCATCTATTGATTGCTCCTCTTCGATCTGCGACCCCTTGGAATCTTCAAACTTTGCTTAGCGCTTACCAAAATCCCCTCTCTCACGATAACTAGACATGTAATTATGCTCATCATTGGTAATGTTGTGAGTTTGATTCTCACCTGTAGGTAGCAAGGTGTACTCGATACAAGTTCATGTAAATTACAGTAATAAAGTGTGATCATTATTTGCGTCAGGTCGATGGTTTTCTCCATGGGTCTAAGTTTTAACAAAAACTTACCAATACGATAAACACGTAACCATGGCCGTAGCGCAATGGAGGCAAATGAGGCAAATGCCTCACTTTTGAAACGGCAAGTCTAACCTTTTGAAAGCAAATAAAATCATTTTTTTTCAAAATTTGTCTAAATTCACCTCCTTTGCCTCACTTTATTCAGACCCGTCCTACGGCCGTGGTAACTGTAATATTGTTGAAAGTGGCGTCCAAGAGCAATAATCCATATAATTATTTATTTTGTACACTCGAATGATTGCTGATAGGAAATTAAGTTTTCATAATAATTTGCAGCATTCTGTATGTTTTCATGTATTTATATATCATGATACTGAGGGGCCGTGATCTGGACCAGATTACCCTATAGACTGCAGCCTAGGGCACCTCAAGATCCTGCTAAAATACTTTCAAATCACTATTCTAGTTTATTTAAAGAAAGAATTTGCAATAAATTTACTTCAAGCTATGTCACGAGTAAAAAATATTCAAGACTGGTGCAGGTGGTTTATGGTGTAGCTCCGTCTGAGGGGAGGGGGGTGGCACAATTGCGTTAGCCTCGAGGTCACAAACGGTCATGACCCGGCCCTGGTCGTGTTCGTATGGTTGTTGGACTTACAACTACCTGTACAATCAGTGCCTATCACCGCTAAAGTTGTGAGTTCGAATCACACCCAGGCGATGTGTACTCGATACAACATTATGTAATAAAGTTACGACATATCGGTGGTTTTCTCCGGTTTTCTCCACCAATAAAACTGACTACCACGATATAACTGAAATATTGTTGAAAGTGGCGTTAAACACCATTAACGTAAAAACCTTATATGTTCCCGATGTAATGAAATATTAGTAACATCGAAAGACGATTACAAGTTTCAACAATATAGATTATAGATTTTAAATTCCAGTAGGAATGTATTTTTGCAATGACAGAAATACACTTTCCGATCCGGAACTCTGTGTATTTACATCCATATAAAAACATTACGTATTAAATTTATGAGATAAATAATTGACAGTAAAATAGCATTTCTGTCTGGTATCAAAATGTTTCAAAATATATGTTTTAGACACTTTCTATTTTAAACTGTAAAAAAAAGGGGGGTGGAAGAGTCGAGATGGGAATAAAAAAAAATTGCATAACAAGATTAAATTACTAAGTATTTGTTTCCTATGACTGTACACGTAAGTATGCTTTTTGGCCAATCCTTTAATATAGTTTCAATATTTTAAAATTATACAAATATAGCACCAATAAATTACATCTGAGCTGATCGGTTCCGTTATAGGTGTATTGCCACTAAGCATGGGTAACAGTCGAAAGTAGTACGTAAACACAAAATGGATTCCTACATTGTTGGATAAAATATAAACCTAATTAGATACTGCAAAATACTGAATGTCAGCAGAAACCTACATATTTCAGGATAATATTAATCCCATATTTGATGTCCTTGTGGTTTTAAATAGAAAATTGATTGCATTGGAAAGAAACCACCTGAATTTGTGTTAAATCGAAAGTGAAAGTAGGATTTTTGACGGTAGACATCTTCGGACTGTCTGTTTTTTCTTATATGCTATTAAATACATGTTAATTTTCGGAGTTAAGCTTCCAATTAGGTACCCCTTCCATGAGATATGAGTGTCACTTAGATTAAACTTAAGATGAATCCTGTATGAAAGCTTAATTATTTTTTTATTTAACATAGAAGTCTATGGAGAATTCTTTAGTGGTATTCTCCTATAGACCCAATCGCATGATAAATTTTCACACTATCCCCGCCTTTACGCAATGGAGAATACACTCCAACCTTAGATTCTTAAAATATTCTCTTACATAATACATTTCCATCTGCAAAAATGTTTTCATTTTATAAGTTTACACTTTTAATGTTTAGAAAGCCAAATAAGACAACAATTAACAAAAATAAAACGAATGTTCACCTATGGTCCGTCTGATTTGTAATAACGTCATAGAAATGTATTATTTGGGGTTATCCCATGTAGCTATATATAGCCGTAAGGTAGCTATAGGGGGACTGGTGTTACTTCCCTTGCATTATATGACAGTGGCGGATTTAGAGGGGGGCGTGCGGGGCGTGCGCCCCCCTAAAATTCGCATAGCATATGTTATACAACGTTAATTAAGCAGTTCAATAAATAACTTTTTCATGAATGGTTAACTCGTGACCTGTAGTAAAATATTCTTACACATTGTAAATACACGTTGGATGTGTTCGCTGATTCATATATGTATTCGCCGTCAGTAGTTCAAAGATTATTCCATTCTGATTGGTTCCGAAGTACCAGACATCAACTATTTTCTCACGCTAATTAAACATTATTTCTGCAGTCAATTTTACAACTACATGTACACGTGCTATTTAGAAATTATAAAATGGACGAAAATTCTAGGCCAAGAAAACAAGCAAGATTGGATACATTTCTGATTCCTCGACGAGACGAGAAAAGTCAAAGGTAAACTACAAAGTAAATTCAATCAATACTTCGAATAATTAATTTAACAATTGATCTCATTTATAAAACATACAACGAAAACATATAACGAGAGAATCAGATGATGAAACTGAGACAGTGTGTAGAAACTTGAGTGTCCCAAGAAAATGGTCACTTCTCTTTAAATAATGGTTCAAATAGTTCTTGAATTCGAAATTCTGCAATTTCATATGAAAAAAAAAATATAAGTTTGATTTGTATACAAATACCCGAAAATGTTGCCTTTTACTTTTCAAGTAAAGATCAGTAAAAATACGCGTTGGTATATTGTACATTAAAATACAAAAGTAACATATTAATAAAAAAAAAAATTAGCGGCAATTAATTTGTAACAATCTCTGCATCTGCCCGAGGTATCTGCAGAAGAAAGTGTGAACAAATCCGTTGTCCGGGTACGTTTATATTATTTATATCTACCAATGGATGGATGTACAATTCGTTTACACATTTTTAACAAAAAATTGTGACTACAATTTATTTGTAATAAATTAATATCTACAATTGCACATGAAAGTGTGAAAATAATCTCGACAAAATGGTTTATGCATATCTCACACCTGATTTCCGTAAACATATTTCTCGAGAACTTTGATACATTTTTTTTGTTTGATCTTTTAGTGCAATGAGGTATTTACGCCCGTTGCTCAAACACTTGATGTCCGTCCGTCCATCCGTCTGTCCGTCCGTCTGTCCCTCTGTAAGATGTCTGCAATCTGCAACTCCCCTGACTGTAACCACGCAATTGATTGACGTTAAGCTATATAATGTACTTGAAATACATTGTAGTTGTGCACAATGGTTTTTAGATTTTTCATTGAAGGCGGGGTGGAGGGGGTAGGAGGATGATTCTGCAACCCGCAACTCCTAAATAACCACTCAATGGATTGAAGTGAAACTTAAACTACAAATTTGACATACACTGTAGTTTGCTCACCACGGTTTTATTTTTAGAATTGGGGGTTAGGGGTAGGAGGGAGATTCTGTAATCTGCTTTTTTGGCGTAAAATCGTGAATTTTCACATGAAATACCCCTCCCCCCCCCAAAAAAAAAGTGCGCCTCCCCTAACTTGAAATCCTGGATCCGCCCCTGGTCTGTACTGCTTTTGGAAACAATATATTTCGAGTCTGGTCCTTTTGAAAGTCTCCAAATAATACAGTTCTAATATCTCTCCGAAAATTATGGTGGTGTAACAAATTATCGAGAACTGTCCTCTGTTCGCTATATAAGCGGCATTTCAATAGAAAGTGGAAAGAGTCTTCCTTGATAAATCCACAAACACATCTCGAATATGTTATTATACTAGATCGAAACAGATAATACTTTAGCGAGCTATAATTACGACGTAAGCTTGTATATCAATTATTGGATCTTCTATCCCAAACTAAGAAATTTCCTGGAATTTTAGACAGTACAATTTTTCTCTTAAGGTTGATTTTAAACGTATCAAATGTTCTGGTATTTCTGGTTTCGTTGTCTAGACTGTTCCAAAGATTTATGACAGACGGGATGAACAGAGATTGATATAACGATAAGCGACATCTTGGAACATTGTAGTCATTTCTGTTTCGAACAGGATAGTTGGTAACATGATATATCACGAACCAGAGGGGGTAATAAACCACACAGATAAGATGGGGGCGTGTCCATGGTACATGTGATACATTAAGCATAACTGTCTGCGTTCCATCTACTGGATAATTTTCCCCATTCTGTTTCTCGATATAAAGAATCCCTACTCGAATATTCAGTTAACACAGTAACATTACGTGCTGCTTCTATTTGTAATTTGTAATCATGGGAGGGGGGAGAGGGACAGCCGGTGGAATAAAAGTCTTAATACAAGATGTAAATGTCGCTTTACAATAAATTTAGAGATAGGTCACCCTAAATAGAATATCCATTATGAAACGAAAGTTGAAATAGTGATGGTTTAGTTTGGTTTGGTTTGGCGGTCTTAAACGCCAATTTCAACAATATTTCAGTTAAATCGTGCCGGTTAGTCTTATTGGTGGAGGAAACCGAAGGACCTGGAGAAAACCACCGATCTGTCGCAAGTCACCGACAAACTTTATCGCATAATGTTGTACACATCGCCCTGATCGGGATTCGAACTCACAACCTGAGTGGTGACAGGCACCGATTGCATAGGCATAGTTGTAAATCCAACTGTCATACGATCACGGCCACCACGTCCCCTAAACAGTGATGGTCATCAATTCCACTAACAGAACGAACAATTACCTCTCTTCTTAACTTTATTCACTAAATACACAAAAGACCACGATATATGACGTTAGAAATCTAGATCTTTGTTCTTGCTTTGATGCTTACTCATGTCGGAACCGCATCGATGGTGCTCGCCTCGACTAAGGTAGATCTATAAAATTGGTATTTGTAATTGCTCCGCTAAGCACGCAGCATTAGAGAGAGAGAGCGGAATTCTGATAATGTGTCCGAGTGGGGGCGACGTGTATATCCGCGGACTGGTTCAGGGAGCTAGCACTATGAAAAATGTTGGTCTAGTACAAAGCGGACCTCATCATCATCTCATTGAAAATTTAAAATTTAAAGGTGTTTTTAGCAATACTTTAAAGAGGTCAGATGTAATTAATTAAGGTAAAAAATATATGACATATCAGTAGACATAGACAATCATATGTGAATTTGAATTGGTGATTGAGTGATTGTTGCTTAACACCACCCTTATTTAGCAATATCATGGCGAGAACAAGTAACATTTTGATGAGATAATGATGATATCTGTTTTGTACTAGACTAGCATGCTGAGTTAGATCTTATAGTGCTAGCTCACAGAAATAATAGTTTACAGATATACATATATGTCTCTCCACTTAAGCACACCATCCCGATGGCAGTAAGGTGGGAGCAAGCTTTCAAAACTAACAAGCAAGTTATTTGGATTCAAAACTACCCTTTTACCTCTTGATTTATTGGTAATTGTTGGTTGCCAGACTTAAAATCCAACTTTTTCTAGACCCCTCCCCCCCATAAAAAAAGTGGAGATAAAAAAGATGGTAGTAAAACGGATGGAGAAGGGTAAGATACAAATTAGCTGATGTGAGTGTGAAGTATAAATGAGTTTCCCGTGATTCTAGATAAACACATGATAATACACGTAGTACCAAGCTGACACAAATCTACCTCTTGTTCATGATTTCAAACTCAAATTCAAATATTTATTATCTTTAAACTAATACAAGTTTGAAATATTAAGAAATAGTCAAGTCTCCTACCCTCAAGCCGTGATCGTATGGTAGTTGGATCTACAACTACATGTGTACCTATGCAATCAGTGCCTATCACCATTGATGTTGTCAGTTCGAATCTCGATCAGGGCGAGGTGTACAACATAATGTAATAAAGTTTGTCAGTGACTTGCGACAGGTCGGTGGTTTTCTCCGGGTACTCCGGTTTCCTCCATCAATAAACTGACCGCCACGATATAACTAAAATATTGTTGAAAGTGGCGTTAAACACCACCAAGAAAACAAACCTTCAATTCTAATGATTGCTTTATAAAGTAACCGGCCCTTCAGTGGTTTTCTCCGAGTACTCCGGTTTCCTCAACCAATAAAAATGACCGCCACGATATAACTGAAATATTGTTGAAAGTGTAGTTAAACAACATGACTGCAACCCTTCGATTTACGGCTTCCTACTACAACTTTGGTATCGTCAAACTTTTGAAGTTGTTCTACTTGTCTTGGTGTTGATGGGTTTAACCCAAACATTATAACTGAATATCTAAAGTGAAAATAACACTATGTTTATGTTTTTCATGTTAAAATCCCAAATAAGAAATAATGTTAAATTCATAAATATATATATATATACCCCTCTCTCCCCCCCCCCAAAAAAAAATTCAAATTGTCCAAATTCCCGATATTTCCAATATTTTAAATTTGAAAATTAGAAAGTGCCAGAGAAATGCCCGTGTCAAGACAGATAAAGGGGTACAACCTGATAACTGGTCAACAATTAGTTTATATGAAGAGTTTGAAGATACCAAAGGGATAATCAGAATCCATAAATCGAAGAATGGCAGACCAGTCAATATCCTTCCCCTCCCCCCCCCCCCCCCAAGACAAAGGGACAAACAACGATCTACAAAGCATTACACATAAAACTTAAGATCGGAAGGATAAGCAGTTCCTGCTCCACTTGTGACACCCGTCGTGTATAAAATGTATTACGATTCCATATTCCAGTGAGTAAAACTGATGAAAACGATAATGTACAATATTAAATGCCAGTCAGTCACAGTTTAAAGACAACTGGCATTTTTTATACAAGAAAATATTTTTCAATAGAAAAAAATCGAAATCAAAGGTTCTTTTTATTGATTGTTTGTTCTTTCATTGTTTTTTCCCCTGGATTTTTTAACTGGGGGGGGGGGGGGCTGACAATTTTTCTTTTAAAACTTCCCAGCGCCAATTTTGTTATCCCTGCACGAACTGAACCAATCAGAAAAGGGGAAATGGGGGATTAGGATTAGTTTTGATTATTCTACAAAGAGAAAACTGTTCTAAGCTTATGTATGTATCACGGGGAGGACTTGACCACTACACTACATGTAAATTAACCATTGATGTCTGATGTGGCCAACAATGGCATAGTCGGCGGCACTTAATTATTATTATAATTATTATTAGTATAAGTATTCAGTATATTTTATGGGCAGTTTTGTTCATTGTACCGTATAATATTTTTATTTTTTATTTTTAATGTTATTGTTTATGAATCAATGTAATGAATTTGCCCCTTGTGGGCCCTCTATTCTAATTGGACAATAAAGTTCTTATTCTTATTCTGATATATATATATATATATATATATGTCTGAAAATTAAACCAAACAGTGTTAGAATTAGATTTTAGAGCTGTCAATTTTTTGTTCTTCCCTCGATGGGATTTGAACCCACACCATTAATACACTGCAGCACCATTCGCTTAGCCTTACGTCCAGCGCCCTAGACCACTCGACCACATCCACTCCCTATATATATATTTATCAAATTGTCTACAACCCGTCAGGATTAAAGTGAGTTTTCCCGAAAAAAATAAGAACGAAAACGACCAATAAAAGGGAAATTTACCAAAGACAAACAAGTTCAGTATACTGGTAAACTTCTCTGGTATCTAGGGTTAGGGTTAGGGTGTTTAACGCCACTTTCAACAATAGTTCAGAAGTATCGTGGCTGTCAGTTTTATTAGTGGAAGAAACCGGTGTGAGAAATAAATATTATATTTAAAAGCACAATTTTATAAAATATTTGATACTGTGAAGTAACTGTGCATAACGGAAGCAAAGAAAAAAAAATAACAATGAAAAAAAATATTGCCATTACAATATTTTTGTATAGTACATAAAATGTTTATTTTGATAAATTTAGAATAAAAATGTAATCATTCTTTTTATGTTTTGATTATCCCCCTTTTAATATAAAAGTGATAGATTAGGAAAATTTAAAGTATTCATTCTTTTCATTCAATATAATTAAAATTAGATCGCCGCACTTGCTGACTTGCTTACCCTTCTGGTGTACGTGAGTTCACTCCTGTTTTTTAGTCTAGAGTTTATGTTGCTCAATATTTAGATTACAGTGTAGTGTTTTGTCCTTTTGTCATTTGTACTACTATTTTTGGCCAGGGCCGACTTAACAGCATTATAGGCCCCCGGTCAAAGCAGTGCACTGGCCCCCTACTTACACAACCACTCACATGAATAAAAATGTAAATGGTCGATAAATTAAACATACATTTATTGTGTTGGTACTTCCAACAAAATCAGTGTTTAAACATAAAAAACATGCCGTACATAACATACATAGATTATCACGGGGCCTAATGACTATGCCACCCCCACCCCACTGGCAACTGCCCGTCGTGCTCATTCGTTAAGACGGCGCTGATTTTAGTCATAGTATTATCTGTTCTATTTACGTCTTTTGATTACTCTTTTAGTATCTTCAAAATGTTCATATATTTCCTATCAGAATGAACTCGCATTTTAATGAGATTTATTGAGATCTTTCAAACGTATCGGTGTTGTAATGGTGAGCATGCTCGCCTCGAGTAAGAGCAAAGACTTCATGGCTCGGGTTCAGAATAATGTGTCCGAGTGGAGCGACATGTCTACTCACAGACTGCTGTTTCAGTGAACTAGCACTATAAAAATCCAATTAAGCATGCTTGTCTTGTACAATACGTACATTTTATCATCTCATAGAATTTAATTGTTCTCGTCATGATATATTGAAATATTGTTCAGTTTGACGTTAAATAACAATCACTCACCAACTCAGTCCAATGAAAACGCCATTGCTGGCAAAATCTTGTGCGAATCTTAATTCTATTTCGCATTCCCCAAGTAAAGTTTTAGGATTATGTGCTTAACGCCACTTTCAATGACAAATCAGTTATATATTTGCGGGAAGTTTTATTGGTGGCGGACACCAGAGTATCCAGAGGAAACCACCGACCCACCACAAGTCATTGACAAACTTTATTACATAATGTTGTACATCTCGCACTGAACGGGATTCGAACTCACAACATCAGTGGTGATAGGCACCGATTGCATAGGTAGTTGTAAATCCAGCTACCATGCAATCACGGCCACGACGACCCCCTCTTTCGATAATTATGACACACTTTCAATGTTATTTCAGTTATATAGTTGCGGGCTGTTTTATTGGTGGAGGACACCAGAGTACCCACAGAAAACCACCGGCCTGTCGCAAGTCACTCACAAACACCATCGTAGTTCGAGTAGTTTCAACTTTACTTAATACAAGTGATTGTAAGTTATCTATTCTTAAATAAAACACAAATATTGGTGTTGTGGCAAAATAGTGTACGAATCATAATCATATTTCGTATTCCCAAAGCAAAGAGTTACAATTATGTATTTAACGCCACTTTCAACAATATGCTTATATAGTTGCGGGCAGTTTTATTGGTGGAGGACACCAGAGTACCCGCAGAAAACCACCGACCTGTCGCAAGTCTGTGACAAACATCTATTTAAATTAACTATCGTAGTTCGAGTAGTTTCGACTTTACTTAATACAAGTGATTGTAAGTTATTTATTCTAATATAAAACACAGATATTGGTGCTATGGTGTTTTGACGCCACTTTCAACGATATTTCAGTTATATAGTTGCGGACAGTTATATTGGTGGAGGACACCAGAGTCCCCGGAGAAAGCCACCGACTTGTCGCAAGTCACTTTATCACATAGTGCTTTTCGAGTGCGCCTCGCCGTGCGCGAGATTCGAACTCACACCTTTAGTAAATATATTATCGTATGTCGGTCCATGGTATTATAGTCTTTTATGCCTTTCTGTATAATAAAGAAAAACTTATTGACTGTATATTCGGGTAATAACAAGTGTATTGTTCCCCTCGACACCAGCTATTGGCCATGGCTTCGTCTCGAGTAATATTTAGTGTCTAAGAAACAATAAACTTGCCATCTAATATTCATCAGTCAGTAACTGAGTGTACATTTTTTTTTAAATAATTCCTCTTTCTCTGTATTATTTAATGAACAGTATACTAATAATTATTATATGCTTTATTTTACAAGAATATTTCTCTGAAATAAAAACGTAGATATATAATTTAGGGCGCATGACGTGTTTCTGGAATAACCTTTATCAGGTATGATGAAAGCCAAAATATATAAAAGCCAAATAGTTTTAAAATCTTTGGGAGCAAGAAAACAAAAGGACATAAACACAAGATAGCTAAAAACTGCTAAGGTCACTTATCAAAGACATACGCGTAGCAGCTGAATCTTTTTATATTTCAAAGATGGAGAGCTGAATATTCAAAAAAATTGTGATGTTATTGACATTTACAATGGTATCGTTTCCTGCCTGTGAAGTTAATTATTTCAAGCATCAGAAAATGAATTAAGTTGTCCAATACACTGCACACTGACAGAAAAATCTTGAATACTAAAAATGTAATATTTTACCAAGATACCAAAGAGATAAGTAGAAGCCGTAAATCGAAAGACAGACAATACAATGAAAACAGAAAAAGACAAACAACGATCTACATAACATTACACGTGAAACTAAAGATCAACCAACACAAACCCTCCTAAAAATCGGAGATGAACTCAGGTGCTCCAGAAGGGTGAGCAGTTCCTGCTCCACATGTGGCACCCGTTGTGCTACTCTTATTACAAATCAATTCCTCCAAGAAACAGAATACCAACCAAGTTGTCCAATACACTGTGTACTGACAGAAAACAATCTTCAATGCTGAAAATGTAATATTTTAGTCTCTCAGTCAATTTTACAAATTAAAACTTTTCCAGTGTCATAAGAAGTCAACAGGAAAACAGCACTGTTTGGTTTAAAACGTAAAACGCAAGGTTGCGCGATTCCAAAGTCTGTCGTAGAAATCGTTCTGACATGTTTTCCCTCGCTTGTTATCTGGTGGATATTTTTGGATGATAATCCTACAATATAAATGTTGCCTTCCACATCAACATCAATCCACCTAGGGTGTGTCAACGTCGGACTGGAGTATGTAAATTGTTTCCTGTCATCTTTGGTGTGGGAAATAGCATGCTTACCGTCTGCACATATGTAGCTGCTTTTACCGAGAGAACGAACAAACCAAGCATCTGTATGGTTTTTGCTATCTCTAAGTTGTAGTCCCGTGGCAGATAACCATGTTAACGTACCGTTGTATGCAGTAATAAATTCACCCTCCACGTACTGTAAGCCATGTACAATGGTGGATACTTTTATTGTCTTTGTTAAAGTCATTGTCTTAATATTTATGAGGTAAATATCATCAGAATTTGACGACGCCACCGCCACTGAGTCTTCATTCATACTGGTAATGTCGCTAAGCGCTTTTGGCAATGAAAGACTTGACAGGTAGACATAATTCTCGTGGTACTTGATAACTTGTCTGTTGATTGAATCGGTCAAAATCAGGACATTTAGGACAAATATTCCATTTATTCGTCTCGATCCAGCTTTATTTATATCAATTTCGATGGTTTTGAGGATTTTTATACTTCCGGATACAAAATTCACTTTCCCCAAAATTCCGTTTGTGTTCAGATATGAATCGAGTGTTAAATCGCCGAAAGATTCAACATTTGCGTGAAATTCACATAGAAACTTATTGGTTTCAAAGGTCACTAACGGATTTCTCGGTTGCAAAATCGCTTCTTTCATCTCCTTATCTAGATCAAAGTTCTTTCGGGTTATTCTGTCCATTTCAATCAAACATTGCTGCTCTGAGCCATGTTGAACACAAGTGTCCAGAATAACCTTCCAGTTGTCAACGGTACATTTAATACTGGATAATTCTGTGACTTCATCAGATAAAGTTATGACAGTATTTTTCTTTGAAGAAGTAACTTTTTCCTTCATTTTGTCGGCGACTTCATTTAGATGTTTTATAACAGCATCCTTGACTTCATCAATGTTCGCTAAAATGTCACCAGTTTTTTTGTCTATCACACCTATATTTTCTTTTCGGTTTTCAATCATTTCATCGATATGCTTACTTTTTTGTTGCAGTTCATTGGACAGGTCCACGGCTTTCGTTGATTGCTTTATCCCCACAACCGTAATATCGATGGATATTACATTTTCACACTTTCGGTGTGAAAATGTTCCGCATAGAGCACAACAGGGTCTCGAATGATCCACGCAGTACACTTCGATTATTTTACCGTTATGTTCACTACAATAATTGATCCCACGGATACCTAAGGAAATTTTATCAGAATTCATTTCTTCTAACGGTACAATAACGTGGCTTAAAGTAATTTTGAACGAGCGATGATATTTGTCACATGACTTACACAAACCCTCCTCACATGTTGAACACCAAGATACTGCTTTCACGCTTTCTGTATTAAATTGGCAGGGATCGCAGAGTTTTTCAGATGTTGTCATTGCTTGCTTGTCAACCATGGAGACGATCAAATTATTTAGTGGTAAACTTTTTGCCCATACTTCAATGTTGTTCTCTAAGTCTCCCAGTGTCACAATTCTTCGACAAATTGGACATTTGAAATTATTTTTTGTACTTTCATATTCGACAGAAGATGAAAAAAAAGTAGTGATACAAGATTCACAAAATGTGTGTAAACACGAAGATATTTTGGTACCTGAAAAGTGTCCAGACAAATGGAACATTTGAGTAAATTCGTATGATCCTCACCCTTCGTCGCCATTTTAATCAAGAAGGTTTACACTTCCGTGTATGTGTGTGTGATAAAAAAAAACCGATTACTTATTTCTATATATTGTAGAAAGCGAGATAACTCTAGCGATATTAAAACATCTAGTGATTCGGAATCTCTCTGAAAATGTTTATGTCAGAGATCATCATACGTTTCAGCTTCCCTCTACGTACAGTCAAACCTGTATTAAGAGGTCACCTTTGCGACAAAGAAACAATGTCCTTATAAGACAAGTGACCTCTTAAAAGAGGTTCAATTCATATGAAATTTTCTAAGACAGGACAAGAAAAGGGTGACCCTTTAATACACGTGGCTTATCCACAGCTTATCTCAAAACCATGTGCACTGCCATTAAGAGGTCACGTGCTGCGTCGGCCATAACACTCGTGAAACATAACACACGTGCATCAATAATCTATAGTATATCATTAGTAAACATTAGCTGTCTTTTATTTTCACGTCGATTTTTTTGTATTATTTCTTGTATTTATATTATGGCAAGGGAAGTAAAATATAAAAAAGGTGGTGGAAATTTGTGTGCCGTCAACGGTTGTTCAAATAATCGCCGTAAATTAAATGAGTGGAAACAAACATAAACAAGAACATGAAGACTGTTCTTGTATGATTCCATATACATGTAGACTACATACGATGCCCTCTAAGGAGTCAATACGATTACAGTGGGCAAACGCTTTAAATAGAAAATCCCTCCCTAAGCAGGTATTTGTTTGCTCGGAACATGTTTTGGACGGAAAGCCGACCGAAAGAAACCCAATTCCACAACTTAAGCTGGGGTATGAAAAAAAGACAACTCCTGGCCGGTGAACACTTATGAGACATGAACCCGAAAGTAAAAAACGAAAACTAATACAGGAAGAAAGCGGTGCGGAGATATATTCGGGTGATAATGTTTCTACATCTTCGGGACATAAAACGGAACACCTTCCTATCTGTGAGTTTAATGTTCTTGAACCGTCAAGTGTTAGCGCCGGGACACAATGCAAATATTCAAACTTTTTGGGAAAAGATGATCACACATACGCGAAACCATGGACTGATAACCAGACTACGTTTACACAGACAAAAATACTTTGCATGGACGAAAAGGGTGTTCAAGTTATGACTGAAACCGCGATTTCGGCAAAAGGCTGTATAGTGACAGATTGCGACTCTTTGTTGTATACTGGGGTAACGAAAGAGGTATTTTTTACTTTGGTTGAAATAATGAAAATAGAAAATACATTTTCTTTCCAACTCGATTTTCGCCGATCAGTCACTTCTTGTGAAACTAAAAATAAATTTACTGTTTAATGATTAAGCCCGTAGATTTGGAATTTCAAAAGGTTTAGCCAGTAGAATGTATAATGCATGGATGCCAGTTCTTGCTGAAAAGCTTCAAGGCTTGGTAGTTTGGTTGCCGCTTGAAACTATACGAGCAGTCGAGCGTAGTCATTTAAGTCATTTTTAATTAATAATCTAATTAAGTACATATATTTTAAAAAAAAAGGGGGGGGGGGGGGTAGTGTGTGTTATAATTCACCCATGTTTTTTAAATATGTGCATTGCATTGTCTTTTTATTAATTGTCAGTAATTTTAATATTATTAGAACAAAGTTGCAGTTTGTAGGATATTTTTTACAAAGATATTTCATGTTGGCATGTGTATAAATAGATTTTGTGTACACATAAGGAATATCCTGTCATGGTTCACAGGCACTCGACGTTCAATGAATAAAATGTATGGTTAATGTGGGGGAAAAATAGTGTCACTGTTATAATAAGGCTTTCAATGCATTTTTCGGCACAAATGTAAACAAATCGGTTTATTTTTTCGTGTACGGTTTTCGCTTGACCTTTGCGGTATTTATGGATGGAGACCTACCTAATAGTTTCTCCGCCGCATCATTTATTGTAGAGCAGACGATCATACTTCACTAAACCATACTTTTGTGACGTCCCCAGAAATATTCGACTTCCATTGTGGAGCGACCATGACATTGCAGGACCGCACAGAATAAATAGCATATCAATTAAACGAAAACTAGATATAAAAAATTTTATGACATATCACTGGACAATTGAACTAAAAGGTATACATTTTATTTAGTTGGTAAGCTTCTGACATTTTTTTGTGACCAGTAAGCGGTCGTAATTTTTTTTATATCTAGATTTCTTTTATCAATTATTCTGTGCGGTCCTGCAATATCATGGTAGCTCCACAATGGAAGTCGAATATTTCTGGGGACGTCACAAAAGTATGGCTTAGTGAAGTATGATCGTCTGCTCTCCAATAAATGATGCGGCGAAGAAACTATTAGGTAGGTCTCCATCCATAAATACCACAAAGCTTTTTCTAGACCCCCCCCCCCCAAAAAAAAGTGGAGATAAAAAAGATGGTAGTAAAACGGCTGGAGAAGGGTAAGATACAAATTAGCTGATGTGAGTGTGAAGTATAAATGAGTTTCCCGTGATTCTAGATAAACACATGATAATACACGTAGTACCAAGCTGACACAAATCTACCTCTTGTTCATGATTTCAAACTCAAATTCAAATATTTATTATCTTTAAACTAATACAAGTTTGAAATATTAAGAAATAGTCAAGTCTCCTACCCTCAAGCCGTGATCGTATGGCAGTTGGATCTACAACTACATGTGTACCTATGCAATCAGTGCCTATCACCATTGATGTTGTCAGTTCGAATCTCGATCAGGGCGAGGTGTACAACATAATGTAATAAAGTTTGTCAGTGACTTGCGACAGGTCGGTGGTTTTCTCCGGGTACTCCGGTTTCCTCCATCAATAAACTGACCGCCACGATATAACTGAAATATTATTGAAAGTGGCGTTAAACACCATCAAGTAAACAAATCTTCAATTCTAATGATTGCTTTATAAAGTAACCGGCCCTTCAGTGGTTTTCTCCGAGTACTCCGGTTTCCTCAACCAATAAAAATGACCGCCACGATATAACTGAAATATTGTTGAAAGTGTAGTTAAACAACATGACTGCAACCCTTCGATTTACGGCTTCTTACTACAACTTTGGTATCGTCAAACTTTTGAAGTTGTTCTACTTGTCTTGGTGTTGATGGGTTTAACCCAAACATTATAACTGAATATCTAAAGTGAAAATAACACTATGTTTATGTTTTTCATGTTAAAATCCCAAATAAGAAATAATGTTAAATTCTTATATATATATATACCCCCCCCCCCCCAAAAAAAATTCAAATTGTCCAAATTCCCGATATTTCCAATATTTTAAATTTGAAAATTAGAAAGTGCCAGAGAAATGCCCGTGTCAAGACAGATAAAGGGGTACAACCTGGTAACTGGTTAACAATTAGTTTATATGAAGTGTTTGAAGATACCAAAGGGGTAATCAGAATCCATAAATCGAAGAATGACAGACAAGTCAATATCCTTCCCCTCCCCCCCCCCCCCCAAAGACAAAGGGACAAACAACGATCTACAAAACATTACGCATAAAACTTAAGATCGGAAGGATAAGCAGTTCCTGCTCCACTTGAGACACCCGTCGTGTATAAAATGTATTACGATTCCATATTCCAGTGAGTAAAACTGATGAAAACGATAATGTACAATATTAAATGCCAGTCAGTCACAGTTTAAAAACATCTGGCATTTTTTATACAAGAAAATATTTTTCAATAGAAATAAATCGAAATCAAAGGTTCTTTTTATTTATTGTTTGTTCTTTCATTGTTTTTTCCCCTGGATTTTTTAACTTGGGGGAGGGGGGGCTGACAATTTTTCTTTTAAAAATTCCCAGCGCCAATTTTGTTGTCCCTGCATGAACTGAATCTATCAGAAAAGGGGAAATGGGGGATTAGGATTAGTTTTGATCATTCTACAAAGAGAAAACTGTTCTAAGCTTATGTAAGTATCACGGGGAGGACTTGACCACTACACTACATGTAAATTAACCATTGATGTCTGATGTGCCCAACAATGGCATAGTCGGCGGCACTTAACTATTATTATAATTATTATTAGTATAAGTATTTAGTATATTTTATGGACAGTTTTGTTCATTGTAACGTATAATATTGATATTTTTTATTTTTAATGTTATTGTTTATGAATCAATGTAATGACTTTGCCCCTTGTGGGCCCTCTATTCTAATTGGACAATAAAGTTCTTATTCTTATTCTGATATATATATATATATATATGTCTGAAAATTAAACCAAACAGTGTTAGAATTAGATTTTAGAACTGTCAAATTTTGTTCTTCCCTCGACGGGATTTGAACCCACACCATTGATACACTGCAGCACCATTCGCTTAGCCTTACGTCCAGCGCCCTAGACCACTCGACCACATCCACTCCCTATATATATATTTATCAAATTGTCTACAACCCGTCAGGATTAAAGTTAGTTTTCCCGAAAAAAATAAGAACGAAAACGACCAATAAAAGGGAAATTTACCAAAGACAAACAAGTTCAGTATACTGGTAAACTTCTCTGGTATCTAGGGTTAGGGTTAGGGTGCTTAACGTCACTTTCAACAATATTTCAGTTGTATCGTGGTGGTCAGTTTTATTAGTGGAAGAAACCGGTGTGAGAAATAAATATTATATTTAAAAGCACAATTTTATAAAATATTTGATACTGGGAAGTAACTGTGCATAACGGAAGCAAAGAAAAAAAAATAACAATGAAAAAAAATATTGCCATTACAATATTTTTGTATAATACATAAAATGTTTATTTTGATAAATTTAGAATAAAAATGTAATCATTCTTTTTATGTTTTGATTATCCCCCTTTTAATATAAAAGTGATAGATTAGGAAAATTTAAAGTATTAATTCTTTTCATTCAATATAATTAAAATTAGATCGCCGCACTTGCTGACTTGCTTACCCTTCTGGTGTACGTGAGTTCACTCCTGTTTTTTAGTCTAGAGTTTATGTTGCTCAATATTTAGATTACAGTGTATTGTTTTGTCCTTTTGTCATTTGTACTACTATTTTTGGCCAGGGCCGACTTAACAGCATTATAGGCCCCCGGTCAAAGCAGTGCACTGGCCCCCTACTTACACAACCACTCACATGAATAAAAATGTAAATGGTCGATAAATTAAACATACATTTATTGTGTTGGTACTTCCAACAAAATCAGTGTTTAAACATAAAAAACATGCCGTACATAACATACATAGATTATCACGGGGCCTAATGACTATGCCACCCCCACCCCACTGGCAACTGCCCGTCGTGCTCATTCGTTACGACGGCGCTGATTTTAGTCATAGCAGTATCTGTTCTATTTACGTCTTTTGATTACTCTTTTAGTATCTTCAAAATGTTCATATATTTCCTATGAGAATGAACTCGCATTTTAATGAGATTTATTGAGATCTTTCAAACGTATCGGTGTTGTAATGGTGAGCATGCTCGCCTCGAGTAAGAGCAAAGACTTCATGGCTCGGGTTCAGAATAATGTGTCCGAGTGGAGCGACATGTCTACTCACAGACTGCTGTTTCAGTGAACTAGCACTATAAAAATCCAATTAAGCATGCTTGTCTTGTACAATACGTACATTTTATCATCTCATAGAATTTAATTGTTCTCGTCATGATATATTGAAATATTGTTCAGTTTGACGTTAAATAACAATCACTCACCAACTCAGTCCAATGAAAACGCCATTGCTGGCAAAATCTTGTGCGAATCTTAATTCTATTTCGCATTCCCCAAGTAAAGTTTTAGGATTATTTGCTTAACGCCACTTTCAATAACATTTCAGTTATATATTTGCGGGCAGTTTTATTGGTGGAGGACACCAGAGTATCCAGAGGAAACCACCGACACTCCTCAAGTCATTGACAAACTTTATTACATAATGTTGTACATCTCGCACTGAACGGGATTCGAACTCACAACATCAGTGGTGATAGGCACCGATTGCATAGGTAGTTGTAAATCCAGCTACCATGCAATCACAGCCACGACGACCCCCTCTTTCGATAATTATGACACACTTTCAATGATATTTCAGTTATATAGTTGCGGGCAGTTTTATTGGTGGAGGACACCAGAGTACCCGCAGAAAACCACCGGCCTGTCGCAAGTCTGTGACAAACATCTATTTAAATGAACTATCGTAGTTCGAGTAGTTTCGACTTTACTTAATACAAGTGATTGTAAGTTATTTATTCTAATATAAAACACAGATATTGGTGCTGTGGTGTTTTGACGCCACTTTCAACGATATTACAGTTGCATAGTTGCGGACAGTTATATTGGTGGAGGACACCAGAGTCCCCGGAGAAAGCCACCGACTTGTCGCAAGTCACTTTATCACATAGTGCTTTTCGAGTGCGCCTCGCCGTGCGCGAGATTCGAACTCACACCTTTAGTACATATATCATCGTATGTCGGTCCATGGTATTATAGTCTTTTATGCCTTTCTGTATAATAAAGAAAAACTTATTGACTGTATATTCGGGTAATAACAAGTGTATTGTTCCCCTCGACACCAGCTATTGGCCATGGCTTCGTCTCGAGTAATATTTAGTGTCTAAGAAACAATAAAATTGCCATCTAATATCCATCAGTCAGTAACTGAGTGTACATTTTTTTTTTAAATAATTCCTCTTTCTCTGTTGTATTTAATGAACAGTATACTAATAACTATTATATGCTTTATTTTACAAGAATATTTCTCTGAAATAAAAACGTAGATATATAATTTAGTGAGCATGACGTGTTTCTGGAATAACCTTTATCAGGTATGCTGAAAGCCAAAATATATAAAAACCAAATAGTTTTAAAATCTTTGGGAGCAAGAAAACAAAAGGACATAAACACAAGATAGCTAAAAACTGCTAAGGTCACTTATCAAAGACATACGCGTAGCAGCTGAATCTTTTTATATTTCAAAGATGGAGAGCTGAATATTCAAAAAAATTGTGATGTTATTGACATTTACAATGGTATCGTTTCCTGCCTGTGAAATTAATTATTTCAAGCATCAGAAAATGAATAAAGTTGTCCAATACACTGCACACTGACAGAAAAATCTTGAATACTAAAAATGTAATATTTTACCAAGATACCAAAGAGATAAGCAGAAGCCGTAAATCGAAAGACAGACAATACAATGAAAACAGAAAAAGACAAACAACGATCTACATAACATTACACGTGAAACTAAAGATCAACCAACACAAACCCCCCTAAAAATCGGAGATGAACTCAGGTGCTCCAGAAGGGTGAGCAGTTCCTGCTCCACATGTGGCACCCGCTGTGCTACTCTTATTACAAATCAATTCCTCCAAGAAACAGAATACCAATCAAGTTGTCCAATACACTGTGTACTGACAGAAAAAAATCTTCAATGCTGAAAATGTAATATTTTAGTCTCTCAGTCAATTTTACAAATTAAACCTTTTCCAGTGTCAAAAGAAGTCAACAGGAAAACAGCACTGTTTGGTTTAAAACGTAAAACGCAAGGTTGCGCGATTCCAAAGTCTGTCGTAGAAATCGTTCTGACATGTTTTCCCTCGCTTGTTATCTGGTGGATATTTTTGGATGATAATCCTACAATATAAATGTTGACTTCCACATCAACATCAATCCACCTAGGGTGTGTCAACGTCGGACTGGAGTATGTAAATTGTTTCCTGTCATCTTTGGTGTGGGAAATAGCATGCTTACCGTCTGCACATATGTAGATGCTTTTACCGAGAGAACGAACAAACCAAGCATCTGTATGGTTTTTGCTATCTCTAAGTTGTAGTCCCGTGGCAGATAACCATGTTAACGTACCGTTGTATGCAGTAATAAATTCACCCTCCACGTACTGTAAGCCATGTACAATGGTGGATACTTTTATTGTCTTTGTTAAAGTCATTGTCTTAATATTTATGAGGTAAATATCATCAGAATTTGACGACACCACCGCCACTGAGTCTTCGTCCATACTGGTAATGTCGCTAAGCGCTTTTGGCAATGAAAGACTTGACAGGTAGAAATAATTCTCGTGGTACTTGATAACTTGTCTGTTGATTGAATCGGTCAAAATAAGGAAATTTGGGACAAATATTCCATTTATTCGTCTCGATCCAGTTTTATTTATTTCAATTTCGATGGTTTTGAGGATTTGTATACTTCCGGATACAAAATTCACTTTCCCCAAAATTCCGTTTGTGTTCAGATATGAATCGACTGTTAAATCGCCGAAAGATTCTACATTTGATTGAAATTCATTTAGAAACTTGTTGGGTTCAAAGGTCACTAACGACTTTCTTGGTTGCAAAATCGCTTCTTTCATCTCCTTATTTAGATCACAATTCTTTCGGGTTATTCGGCCCATTTCAGCCAAACATTGCTGATCCGAGCCATGTTGAACACAAGTGTCCAGAATAACTTTCCAGTTGTCAACGGTACATTTAATACTGGATAATTCTGTGACTTCATCAGATAAAGTTATGACAGTATTTTTCTTTGAAGAAATTACTTTTTCCTTCATTTTGTCGGAGACTTCATTTAGATGTTTTATAACAACAACCTTGACTTCATCAATGTTCGCTAAAATGTCACCAGTTTTTTTTCTATCACACCTATATTTTCTTTTCGGTTTTCAATCATTTCATCGATATGTTTACTTTTTTGCTGCAATTCATTGGACAGGTCCACGGCTTTCGTTGATTGTTTTATCCCCGCAGCCGCAGTATCGATGGATATTACATTTTCACATCTCCGGTGTGAAAGTGTTGCGCATAAAGTACAACAGGGTCTCGAATGATCCACGCAGTACACTTCGATTATTTTACCGTTATGTTCGCTACAATAATTTATCCCACGGAAACCTAAGGACATTTTATCCGAATCCATTTCTTCTAACGGTACAATTACGTGGCTTGAACTAATTTTGAACGAGCGGTGAGATTTCTCACACGACTTGCACAAACCCTCCTCACATGTTGGACACCAAGACACTGCCTTCACGCTTTCTGTATTAAATTGGCAGGGATCGCAGAGTTTTTCAGATTGTGTCATTGCTTGTTTGTCAACCATGGAGACGATCAAATTATTAAGTGGTAATCTTTTTACCCATGCTTCAATGTTGTTCTTTAAGTCTCCCAGTGTCACAGTTCTCCGACAAATGGGACATTTGAAATTATTTTTTGTACTTTCGACAGAAGATGAAACAAAAGTAGTGACACAAGATTCACAAAATATGTGTAAACACGGAAGATATTTTGGTACCTGAAAAGTGTCCAGACAAATGGAACATTTGAGTAAATTCGTATGATCCTCACGTTTCGTCGCCATTTTTATCAAGAATGTTTAAACTTATGTGTATGTGTGTGTGAGAAGCGATTACTTATTTCTATATATATAGTAGAAAGCGAGATAACTCTAGAGATATTAAAACATCTAGTGATTCGGTGTGTATGTCAGAGATCATCAGAAAAAAAATCACATTGTAGAGTTATCAAAAAACTATCCAAATTAAATTAGATCTTTAATCAGTTCCTTTTTTCTGGGTTAGGTTATGGTGTTTAACGCCACTTCCAACAATATTTCAGTTAAATCGTGGTGGGTACTCTCATAGATCATCATACGTTCAGCTTCCCTCTACGTTAGAATTGATTGGTCAATTGTATTGGTGGAGGAAACAGGGGTACTCTCATAGATCATCATACGTTCAGCTTCCCTCTACGTTAGAGTTGATTGGTCAATTGTATTGGTGGAGGAAACAGGGGTACTCTCATAGATCATCATACGTTCAGTTTCCCTCTACGTTAGAGTTGATTGGTCAATTGTATTGGTGGAGGAAACAGGGGTACTCTCATAGATCATCATACGTTCAGTTTCCCTCTACGTTAGAGTTGATTGGTCAATTGTATTGGTGGAGGAAACAAGGGTACTCTCATAGATCATCATACGTTCAGCTTCCCTCTACGTTAGAGTTGATCGGTCAATTGTATTGGTGGAGGAAACAGGGGTACTCTCATAGATCATCATACGTTCAGCTTCCCTCTACGTTAGAGTTGATTGGTCAATTGTATTGGTGGAGGAAACAGGGGTACTCTCATAGATCATCATACGTTCAGCTTCCCTCTACGTTAGAGTTGATTGGTCAATTGTATTGGTGGAGGAAACAGGGGTACTCTCATAGATCATCATACGTTCAGCTTCCCTCTACGTTAGAGTTGATTGGTCAATTGTATTGGTGGAGGAAACAGGGGTACTCTCATAGATCATCATACATTCAGCTTCCCTCTACGTTAGAATTGATTGGTCAATTGTATTGGTGGAGGAAACAGGGGTACTCTCATAGATCACCATACGTTCAGTTTCCCTCTACGTTAGAGTTGATTGGTCAATTGTATTGGTGGAGGAAACAGGGGTACTCTCATAGATCATCATACGTTCAGTTTCCCTCTACGTTAGAGTTGATTGGTCAATTGTATTGGTGGAGGAAACAGGGGTACTCTCATAGATCATCATACGTTCAGCTTCCCTCTATGTTAGAGTTGATTGGTCAATTGTATTGGTGGAGGAAACAGGGGTACTCTCATAGATCATCATACGTTCAGTTTCCCTCTACGTTAGAGTTGATTGGTCAATTGTATTGGTGGAGGAAACAGGGGTACTCTCATAGATCATCATACGTTCAGTTTCCCTCTACGTTAGAGTTGATTGGTCAATTGTATTGGTGGAGGAAACAGGGGTACTCTCATAGATCATCATACGTTCAGTTTCCCTCTACGTTAGAGTTGATTGGTCAATTGTATTGATGGAGGAAACAGGGGTACTCTCATAGATCATCATACATTCAGCTTCCCTCTACGTTAGAATTGATTGGTCAATTGTATTGGTGGAGGAAACAGGGGTACTCTCATAGATCACCATACGTTCAATTTCCCTCTACGTTAGAGTTGATTGGTCAATTGTATTGGTGGAGGAAACAGGGGTACTCTCATAGATCATCATACGTTCAGTTTCCCTCTACGTTAGAGTTGATTGGTCAATTGTATTGGTGGAGGAAACAGGGGTACTCTCATAGATCATCATACGTTCAGTTTCCCTCTACGTTAGAATTGATTGGTCAATTGTATTGGTAGAGGAAACAGGGGTACTCTCATAGATCATCATACGTTCAGCTTCCCTCTATGTTAGAGTTGATTGGTCAATTGTATTGGTGGAGGAAACAGGGGTACTCTCATAGATCATCATACGTTCAGTTTCCCTCTACGTTAGAGTTGATTGGTCAATTGTATTGGTGGAGGAAACAGGGGTACTCTCATAGATCATCATACGTTCAGCTTCCCTCTACGTTAGAGTTGATTGGTCAATTGTATTGGTGGAGGAAACAGGGGTACTCTCATAGATCATCATACGTTCAGCTTCCCTCTACGTTAGAGTTGATTGGTCAATTGTATTGGTGGAGGAAACAGGGGTAATCTCATAGATCATCATACATTCAGTTTCCCTCTACGTTAGAGTTGATTGGTCAATTGTATTGGTGGAGGAAACAGGGGTACTCTCATAGATCATCATACGTTCAGTTTCCCTCTACGTTAGAGTTGATTGGTCAATTGTACTGGTGGAGGAAACAGGGGTACTCTCATAGATCATCATACGTTCAGCTTCCCTCTACGTTAGAGTTGATTGGTCAATTGTATTTGTGGAGGAAACAGGGGTACTCTCATAGATCATCATACGTTCAGCTTCCCTCTACGTTAGAATTGATTGGTCAATTGTATTGGTGGAGGAAACAGGGGTACTCTCATAGATCACCATACGTTCAGCTTCCCTCTACGTTAGAGTTGATTGGTCAATTGTATTGGTGGAGGAAACAGGGGTACTCTCATAGATCATCATACGTTCAGCTTCCCTCTACGTTAGAATTGATTGGTCAATTGTATTGGTGGAGGAAACAGGGGTACTCTCATAGATCATCATACGTTCAGTTTCCCTCTACGTTAGAGTTGATTGGTCAATTGTATTGGTGGAGGAAACAGGGGTACTCTCATAGATCATCATACGTTCAGCTTCCCTCTACGTTAGAGTTGATTGGTCAATTGTATTGGTGGAGGAAACAGGGGTACTCTCATAGATCATCATACGTTCAGCTTCCCTCTACGTTAGAGTTGATTGGTCAATTGTATTGGTGGAGGAAACAGGGGTACTCTCATAGATCATCATACATTCAGCTTCCCTCTACGTTAGAATTGATTGGTCAATTGTATTGGTGGAGGAAACAGGGGTACTCTCATAGATCACCATACGTTCAGTTTCCCTCTACGTTAGAGTTGATTGGTCAATTGTATTGGTGGGGGAAACAGGGGTACTCTCATAGATCATCATACGTTCAGTTTCCCTCTACGTTAGAGTTGATTGGTCAATTGTATTGGTGGAGGAAACAGGGGTACTCTCATAGATCATCATACGTTCAGCTTCCCTCTACGTTAGAGTTGATTGGTCAATTGCATTGGTGGAGGAAACAGGGGTACTCTCATAGATCATCATACGTTCAGCTTCCCTCTACGTTAGAATTTATTGGTCAATTGTATTGGTGGAGGAAACAGGGGTACTCTCATAGATCATCATACGTTCAGCTTCCCTCTACGTTAGAGTTGATTGGTCACTTGTATTGGTGGAGGAAACAGGGGTACTCTCATAGATCATCATACGTTCAGCTTCCCTCTACGTTAGGTTGATTGGTCAATTGTATTGGTGGAGGAAACAGGGGTACTCTCATAGATCATCATACGTTCAGCTTCCCTCTACGTTAGAATTGATTGGTCAATTGTATTGGTGGAGGAAACAGGGGTACTCTCATAGATCATCATACGTTCAGCTTCCCTCTACGTTAGAATTGATTGGTCAATTGTATTGGTGGAGGAAACAGGGGTACTCTCATAGATCATCATACGTTCAGTTTCCCTCTACGTTAGAGTTGATTGGTCAATTGTATTGGTGGAGGAAACAGGGGTACTCTCATAGATCATCATACGTTCAGCTTCCCTCTACGTTAGAATTGATTGGTCAATTGTATTGGTGGAGGAAACAGGGGTACTCTCATAGATCATCATACGTTCAGTTTCCCTCTACGTTAGAGTTGATTGGTCAATTGTATTGGTGGAGGAAACAGGGGTACTCTCATAGATCATCATACGTTCAGCTTCCCTCTACGTTAGAGTTGATTGGTCAATTGCATTGGTGGAGGAAACAGGGGTACTCTCATAGATCACCATACGTTCAGTTTCCCTCTACGTTAGAGTTGATTGGTCAATTGTATTGGTGGAGGAAACAGGGGTACTCTCATAGATCATCATACGTTCAGTTTCCCTCTACGTTAGAGTTGATTGGTCAATTGTATTGGTGGAGGAAACAGGGGTACTCTCATAGATCATCATACGTTCAGTTTCCGTCTACGTTAGAATTGATTGGTCAATTGTATTGGTGGAGGAAACAGGGGTACTGTCATAGATCATCATTCGTTCAGTTTCCCTCTACGTTAGAGTTGATTGGTCAATTGTATTGGTGGAGGAAACAGGGGTACTCTCATAGATCATCATACGTTCAGCTTCCCTCTACGTTAGAGTTGATTGGTCAATTGTATTGGTGGAGGAAACAGGGGTACTCTCATAGATCATCATACGTTCAGTTTCCCTCTACGTTAGAGTTGATTGGTCAATTGTATTGGTGGAGGAAACAGGGGTACTCTCATAGATCATCATACGTTCAGTTTCCCTCTACGTTAGAGTTGATTGGTCAATTGTATTGGTGGAGGAAACAGGGGTACTCTCATAGATCATCATACGTTCAGCTTCCCTCTACGTTAGAGTTGATTGGTCAATTGTATTGGTGGAGGAAACAGGGGTACTCTCATAGATCATCATACGTTCAGTTTCCCTCTACGTTAGAGTTGATTGGTCAATTGTATTGGTGGAGGAAACAGGGGTACTCTCATAGATCATCATACGTTCAGCTTCCCTCTACGTTAGATTTGATAGGTCAATTGTATTGGTGGAGGAAACAGGGGTACTCTCATAGATCATCATACGTTCAGCTTCCCTCTACGTTAGAGTTGATTGGTCAATTGTATTGGTGGAGGAAACAGGGGTACTCTCATAGATCATCATACGTTCAGTTTCCCTCTACGTTAGAGTTGATTGGTCAATTGTATTGGTGGAGGAAACAGGGGTACTCTCATAGATCATCATACGTTCAGTTTCCCTCTACGTTAGAGTTGATTGGTCAATTGTATTGGTGGAGGAAACAGGGGTACTCTCATAGATCATCATACGTTCAGCTTCCCTCTACGTTAGAGTTGATTGGTCAATTGTATTGGTGGAGGAAACAGGGGTACTCTCATAGATCATCATACGTTCAGTTTCCCTCTACGTTAGAGTTGATTGGTCAATTGTATTGGTGGAGGAAACAGGGGTACTCTCATAGATCATCATACGTTCAGCTTCCCTCTACGTTAGAGTTGATTGGTCAATTGTATTGGTGGAGGAAACAGGGGTACTCTCATAGATCATCATACGTTCAGCTTCCCTCTACGTTAGAGTTGATTGGTCAATTGTATTGGTGGAGGAAACAGGGGTACTCTCATAGATCATCATACGTTCAGTTTCCCTCTACGTTAGAGTTGATTGGTCAATTGTATTGGTGGAGGAAACAGGGGTACTCTCATAGATCATCATACTTTCAGTTTCCCTCTACGTTAGAGTTGATTGGTCAATTGTATTGGTGGAGGAAACAGGGGTACTCTCATAGATCATCATTCGTTCAGCTTCCCTCTACGTTAGAGTTGATTGGTCAATTGTATTGGTGGAGGAAACAGGGGTACTCTCATAGATCACCATACGTTCAGTTTCCCTCTACGTTAGAGTTGATTGGTCAATTGTATTGGTGGAGGAAACAGGGGTACTCTCATAGATCATCATACGTTCAGTTTCCCTCTACGTTAGAATTGATTGGTCAATTGTATTGGTGGAGGAAACAGGGGTACTCTCATAGATCATCATACGTTCAGCTTCCCTCTACGTTAGAGTTGATTGGTCAATTGTATTGGTGGAGGAAACAGGGGTACTCTCATAGATCATCATACGTTCAGCTTCCCTCTACGTTAGAATTGATTGGTCAATTGTATTGGTGGAGGAAACAGGGGTACTCTCATAGATCATCATACGTTCAGTTTCCCTCTACGTTAGAGTTGATTGGTCAATTGTATTGGTGGAGGAAACAGGGGTACTCTCATAGATCATCATACGTTCAGCTTCCCTCTACGTTAGAGTTGATTGGTCAATTGTATTGGTGGAGGAAACAGGGGTACTCTCATAGATCATCATACGTTCAGCTTCCCTCTACGTTAGAGTTGATTGGTCAATTGTATTGGTGGAGGAAACAGGGGTACTCTCATAGATCATCATACATTCAGCTTCCCTCTACGTTAGAATTGATTGGTCAATTGTATTGGTGGAGGAAACAGGGGTACTCTCATAGATCACCATACGTTCAGTTTCCCTCTACGTTAGAGTTGATTGGTCAATTGTATTGGTGGGGGAAACAGGGGTACTCTCATAGATCATCATACGTTCAGTTTCCCTCTACGTTAGAGTTGATTGGTCAATTGTATTGGTGGAGGAAACAGGGGTACTCTCATAGATCATCATACGTTCAGCTTCCCTCTACGTTAGAGTTGATTGGTCAATTGCATTGGTGGAGGAAACAGGGGTACTCTCATAGATCATCATACGTTCAGCTTCCCTCTACGTTAGAATTTATTGGTCAATTGTATTGGTGGAGGAAACAGGGGTACTCTCATAGATCATCATACGTTCAGCTTCCCTCTACGTTAGAGTTGATTGGTCACTTGTATTGGTGGAGGAAACAGGGGTACTCTCATAGATCATCATACGTTCAGCTTCCCTCTACGTTAGGTTGATTGGTCAATTGTATTGGTGGAGGAAACAGGGGTACTCTCATAGATCATCATACGTTCAGCTTCCCTCTACGTTAGAATTGATTGGTCAATTGTATTGGTGGAGGAAACAGGGGTACTCTCATAGATCATCATACGTTCAGCTTCCCTCTACGTTAGAATTGATTGGTCAATTGTATTGGTGGAGGAAACAGGGGTACTCTCATAGATCATCATACGTTCAGTTTCCCTCTACGTTAGAGTTGATTGGTCAATTGTATTGGTGGAGGAAACAGGGGTACTCTCATAGATCATCATACGTTCAGCTTCCCTCTACGTTAGAATTGATTGGTCAATTGTATTGGTGGAGGAAACAGGGGTACTCTCATAGATCATCATACGTTCAGTTTCCCTCTACGTTAGAGTTGATTGGTCAATTGTATTGGTGGAGGAAACAGGGGTACTCTCATAGATCATCATACGTTCAGCTTCCCTCTACGTTAGAGTTGATTGGTCAATTGCATTGGTGGAGGAAACAGGGGTACTCTCATAGATCACCATACGTTCAGTTTCCCTCTACGTTAGAGTTGATTGGTCAATTGTATTGGTGGAGGAAACAGGGGTACTCTCATAGATCATCATACGTTCAGTTTCCCTCTACGTTAGAGTTGATTGGTCAATTGTATTGGTGGAGGAAACAGGGGTACTCTCATAGATCATCATACGTTCAGCTTCCCTCTACGTTAGAGTTGATTGGTCAATTGTATTGGTGGAGGAAACAGGGGTACTCTCATAGATCATCATACGTTCAGTTTCCGTCTACGTTAGAATTGATTGGTCAATTGTATTGGTGGAGGAAACAGGGGTACTGTCATAGATCATCATTCGTTCAGTTTCCCTCTACGTTAGAGTTGATTGGTCAATTGTATTGGTGGAGGAAACAGGGGTACTCTCATAGATCATCATACGTTCAGCTTCCCTCTACGTTAGAGTTGATTGGTCAATTGTATTGGTGGAGGAAACAGGGGTACTCTCATAGATCATCATACGTTCAGTTTCCCTCTACGTTAGAGTTGATTGGTCAATTGTATTGGTGGAGGAAACAGGGGTACTCTCATAGATCATCATACGTTCAGTTTCCCTCTACGTTAGAGTTGATTGGTCAATTGTATTGGTGGAGGAAACAGGGGTACTCTCATAGATCATCATACGTTCAGCTTCCCTCTACGTTAGAGTTGATTGGTCAATTGTATTGGTGGAGGAAACAGGGGTACTCTCATAGATCATCATACGTTCAGTTTCCCTCTACGTTAGAGTTGATTGGTCAATTGTATTGGTGGAGGAAACAGGGGTACTCTCATAGATCATCATACGTTCAGCTTCCCTCTACGTTAGAGTTGATAGGTCAATTGTATTGGTGGAGGAAACAGGGGTACTCTCATAGATCATCATACGTTCAGCTTCCCTCTACGTTAGAGTTGATTGGTCAATTGTATTGGTGGAGGAAACAGGGGTACTCTCATAGATCATCATACGTTCAGTTTCCCTCTACGTTAGAGTTGATTGGTCAATTGTATTGGTGGAGGAAACAGGGGTACTCTCATAGATCATCATACGTTCAGCTTCCCTCTACGTTAGAGTTGATTGGTCAATTGTATTGGTGGAGGAAACAGGGGTACTCTCATAGATCATCATACGTTCAGCTTCCCTCTACGTTAGAGTTGATTGGTCAATTGTATTGGTGGAGGAAACAGGGGTACTCTCATAGATCATCATACGTTCAGTTTCCCTCTACGTTAGAGTTGATTGGTCAATTGTATTGGTGGAGGAAACAGGGGTACTCTCATAGATCATCATACGTTCAGCTTCCCTCTACGTTAGAGTTGATTGGTCAATTGTATTGGTGGAGGAAACAGGGGTACTCTCATAGATCATCATACGTTCAGCTTCCCTCTACGTTAGAGTTGATTGGTCAATTGTATTGGTGGAGGAAACAGGGGTACTCTCATAGATCATCATACGTTCAGTTTCCCTCTACGTTAGAGTTGATTGGTCAATTGTATTGGTGGAGGAAACAGGGGTACTCTCATAGATCATCATACTTTCAGTTTCCCTCTACGTTAGAGTTGATTGGTCAATTGTATTGGTGGAGGAAACAGGGGTACTCTCATAGATCATCATTCGTTCAGCTTCCCTCTACGTTAGAGTTGATTGGTCAATTGTATTGGTGGAGGAAACAGGGGTACTCTCATAGATCACCATACGTTCAGTTTCCCTCTACGTTAGAGTTGATTGGTCAATTGTATTGGTGGAGGAAACAGGGGTACTCTCATAGATCATCATACGTTCAGTTTCCCTCTACGTTAGAATTGATTGGTCAATTGTATTGGTGGAGGAAACAGGGGTACTCTCATAGATCATCATACGTTCAGCTTCCCTCTACGTTAGAGTTGATTGGTCAATTGTATTGGTGGAGGAAACAGGGGTACTCTCATAGATCATCATACGTTTAGTTTCCCTCTACGCACTACGTTAGAGTTGATAATTAAATAATGAGTTAGAATTACAGTCAAACCTGCTTTAGTGACCACCTCTATTAAGCAATAACTTGTATTATGTGACCTTAATCTTTGCATTTCATAACCAGTTAGAGCTAAAATTTGAGACCTTAATTTTTATTTCCCATCAGTGCATTGCATATCAATTTAACCTGTATTAAGCGACCACCTTTCTTATGTTACCATATTTAACTGTTGCTTTGGAAGGTCACATACGGCAGGTGTTACTGTATTTCTTAATTAACAAAACATGATATAAACATGTTGTTACCAAGGGACCATTGAAGGGACTGAGTATTATTTTCTCTTTTTTAAAACTTATCCATTTAATATAAGATCTTTAATTCCTACTCCTTTTCCTGGTAGCTTCAGTTAGTGCAGGGATCACATGGTATCTTTGGTATATTCTTTTTAGCAATTAGGAAACAAAAAAAACCCACCTGGCACTGGGATATTTTGAGAAAGAAATGTCTCTCATATTTTACGGGAGGTTTGTTTTAACACAAGTGTACATGCTCAGAAAAATATATTGTGTAAGTAAAACAGAAAGGAAAATTGATTCGATTTTTTGTGAATCCCGTCAAATTTAGACTTGAGAGGGTATGTTCATTCAGTGAATCGCCTACTGTTCTAAATGAATGTCTGTACTGCTTTTGATAACAAACTATTTCGTGCCAGGTCTTTTTGAGAGTCTACAAATAATAAAGTTCTAATATCTCTCCGAAAATTATGGTGGTGTAAAAAAATAATGAAAACTGTCCTCTGTTCGCTATATAAGCGACATTTCAATACAAAGACAATTCAATAAAAATAACTCTCCCTGATAAATCCACAAACACATCTCGAATATATAGAGATTATTACATGACATTTTTCATATCATACCCTTTATCAGCCCGAGGTCATGATATAAGCCCGAGAGCCGATAAGCTCAAGGGATGATATAAGAAAGAACGAGGGCTGATAATGGGTATGATATGACATGTTATGATATGCTTATCATATATTTCAACAGAAGAAATAACTTATTTGTACCAACCAAAATGTTTAGTCATCTTGGCAAGAATTAAATACAATGTACATGTACAGAATATATTGCATTGCCTAATCATAGGGCCCACATGAGGCATCATTAACAATACAAACATTCATGATTGATAAATGAGACATACACAAAAAAGAAAAAGGACATAGTTTAAGGTTTTTATATTTCTAAAAATATAAATATAATTATTATTATTTAGTGGATCATGTTCTGGTTTGTCCCCTATATCTCAGATCCAGTGTGAAACTTTACATATGTTGCATATTCCTTAACAAGTAGTAAACCTGCTAAATACACCAAGGGACAGTGCTTCTGACACACCCTATCTGATAATTGCATTTTCTCACAATTATATAGTAAATAATTATTTATAATATTAAATACTTATCACATACTATATATAAATAAAAAAAATAGATAATTATTATATCTATTATTATTATTGTTATCCATTCGGATGTGTCACCTCGTGTTTAGAGCAGGAGAACTAGTTGGAGGAAATATGTCATCATGTTATTGCTCAATTACAGGGTGCACCAAGCAACAGTGCAAAGGCATGTTAAAATGAATCAAGAAGAAATTCAGATCAAACCAAGTAATATGTGTTTTTCTTTAAATTTATTCTATTTATTTAGAAGTATTATCAATTTATATTATATTTCTCCTTTCTAAACATGCCAGCCCGTGCACAGTGTAAAAGAGCAATTATTTAATTATATTGTGCTTTGTTTTATCAAATTACAAATACTGGCTAGAATTTCCTCATTTTCATTATTAAGAAGCCAATATAATTTCTGTTCTGGATTGAGGACATGAAAGTTTTGACAGATATTATTAATCCTGCTGAACATTTCTGTTCTTATTACAGGACATGTAGAATATGATATTAGAAAATGTTTCTCATCATCTATCTCACCAGATGTGCAACGGAGGCAAAGTCTGTCTTGTCGGAGAGCACCCTGATATCGCTCCCTCTCAATTTGTAATCTGTGTGATGAAATACGAAACCTAGTAAAATTTCTCCTCTGCTCAAAGGATTTCAATATACATAAATATTTTTCATGTATATAATCATAGAACAAGAAAATTATTGTTTTAATATACAAATCCTCTAAATGCACGTTTTTTTAAGCACTTTCAATATCATAAGAGAGAAATTGTTAGTTAAGGATTATCTGTGCAAATATTTTATAAAACAGTTGAATCCGCCGTGTCTGTAAACACAGTTTTCTGGAAATTCACGAAGTGAACTTACGGACATTGACGGAAAGGCATGTAATAGCATTCCGGAAGCAGTTAATAAACTCGCTTTATCAGCCCGCTTGTACCATTCTTGTGAAACTGGGAGAAATAAACATGACTCCTCTTATCATTCTAATCAAAACTAAAAGTTTTATTACAGGGTAAAATTTTAGCTTTATCATCTACAAGTATATGATAAGCTACTATATTAGATCGAAACAGATAATACTTTAGCGAGCTATAATTATGACGTAAACTTGCAAATAAATTATTGGATCTTCTATCACAAACTAAGACATTTCCTGGAATTTTAGACAGTACAACTTTCCTCTGAAGGTTGATTTTAAACGTATCAACTGTTCTGGTATTACTGGTCTCGTTGTCTAGACTGTTCCAAAGATTAATGACAGAGGGGGGAAATCGGTGGAATACAGCTCTTGATACAAGATGTAAATATTACATTACAATAAATTCAGATGCTGCTGCTATTTGTAATTTGCAATGACCGGGGGGGCATTAATTGGCGGAATAAAAATCTTGATACAAAATGTAAATATTACCTTACAATAAATTTAGATGCTGCTGCTATTTGTAATTTGCAATTACGAGGGGGGGATTAATTGGTGGATTAAAGATCTTGATACAAGATGTAAATATTACCTTACAATAAATTTAGAAATAGGTCATCATCAATAGAATATTCATTCATTATGAAAAGAAAGATTAAATAGTGTTGGTTTGGTTTGGTTTGGCCATTTTCAACAATGTTTCAGTTATATCGTGGTGGTCAGTTTTATTGGTGGAAGACACCGGAGTATCGGAGATAACCACCGACATGTCGCAAATGACTGACAAACTTTATCACATAATGTTGTATCTAGTTCACCCCGCCTGAACGTTAATGGTGATAGGCACTGATTGCATGGGTAGTGTTAAATCCAACTACCATACGATCACGACCACGACGGCCCAAATATAAAAGATGTAAATATCACCCTACAATAAATATGTCATCATCAATAGAATATTCATTATGAAAAGAAAGATTATACAGTGATAGTCATCAATTCCATCAAAATCAACAAAAACGAACAATTACCTCTTATCTTAATTCACTAAACACAAAAAAAAGAAAAGACTACGACATATGACGTTAGAAATCTAGGTCCTTGTTCTTGCGTTGATACTTATTCATGTCATGTCGGAACCGCATCGATGGTGCTCGCGTCGAGTGCGGTAGATCGTGGGTTCGAGTCTCGATATCGGATCAAACCAACAACTAAAAAATTGGTATCTGTTGCTGCTCCGCTAAGCATGCAGCATTAGGGAGAAAGAGCAAAGATTCGTTGGCTCGGAATTAAGATAATGTGCCCGGGTGGGGTGACGTGTATATCTTCGCTTTGCTGGTCTAGTACAAAGCAGACCTCATCATCATCTCATTGGGAATTAATTTGTTCTCGCCATGACATAGCTGAAAATTGATGGGTTTGACGGAAAGCAACAATGACTAACACACTCACTCAATCAGTGCTCTTGTCGGTATATAATATAACACAATGAATAACCATATTTAAATTGTGTCTATGAATGTAAAGGGCCTTTTCAGCAATACTTGAAATATTCTATTCTGCATGTTGTGTGATAAGAAAAACATGAAAACATTGTTGGTGAAACATTATATTTAACATCGTAAACTGATATGTATGCTACACACGATTTTTAAAACCTAACTTATAATACCGTCAAGTATCGGAGAATGAAACATACGGGGTAAAGGTTAGGGTTATAGTGCTTAACACCACTTTCAACAGTATTTCAGTTTTCTAGTGGCGGAGGAACATACAGTAGGTGACTTGATCACAAATCAAATAATTTATTGATGGTAATTTTATAGCAAGGAAATTGAATAAGCTAGAATATAATATTATAAAGCAATTTGGAAACACATGTTCAGCTGAAAATCAAAGGTAAAATACGGTTGGTCGAACAGAGATGTCCTCGGCGCGATCAAATCAATCGGAGAAATCACTAAAAAGCAACCTACCCACTCACAAAATTCGTCTGGCCAGAATAGAAGAGCACCCTCAAACGATAGTCTGTCAAGGAATTAATATAAAAGATGGCGTCTCCCGCGCGTAGCGGTGCTGCGTCATTAAAAGAACACACACTGGGTTCGTTCACGGGTTTCACATTGTCAACACTGATAAAACGGCCCTGAATACATTACTGGATAATGTTTATTATTCGGTCAAGATACAAATCGCTTAAATACAAATGCAATAATTTAAGTTACTCGAAATATGAAAAGATCCAGCATGCAATTGTGAGTAGAGTCACTACATTAAAATCACTCTTATTTCAATACAACATATAGAAGATTATACAGCAGGCCTAAATGGTCATGATCGTATGGTAGTTGGATTTACAACTACCTATGCAATAAGTGCCTATCACCACTAACGTTGTGATTTCGAATCCCGCTCAGGGGAGGTGTACTCGATACAACATTTGTGATAAAGTTTGTCAGTGACTTGCGGCAGGTCGGTTGTTTTTTTCCGGACACTCCGGTTTCCTCCACCAATAAAACTGACTGCCATTGTATATCTGAACTATTGCTGAAAGTAACGTTAAACACCCTAACCCTAACCCCCAACCTTATTTAGCTAAATAATATTCCAGTCGATGTTTATGCAAACTCGTGGCCTTTGAATCTCATGATCATATTGTTGTTTTTTTATTGTTGTGATGTTGAAAGTGTATACAATATCTCTTATAGATATCTAACAAATTTTACATCAATATACATATATCATATTTTTTTCTTTCAAAATTTGCACATCACAATTGCAAGTTATCAAATGGTCTACAACCCGACAAGATTAAAGTTAGTTTTCCCGAAAAAATAAGAAAGAAAACGACCAATAAAAGGGACATTTACCAAAGGTAAACAAGTTCAGTATACTGGTAAACTTCTTTGGTATCTAGGGTTAGGGTTAGGGTGTTTAACGCCACTTTCAACAATATTTCAGTTGTATCGTGGCGGTCAGTTTTATTGGTGGAAGAAACCGGCGTGAGTGAGAAATAAATATTATATTTAAAAGCACAGTTTTATAAATATTTGAAACTGTAAAATATCTGTGCATAACGGAAGCAATGAATAATAATAGTAATAATAACCAGAGGCGGATTTAGAGGGGGCGTGCGGGGCGTGCGCCCCCCCCCCCCCTAAAATTCGCAAAGCATATGTTATGCAACGTTAATTAAGCAGTTCAACAAACAACTTTTTCATGAATGGTTAACTCGTGACCTGTAGTAAAATATTCCTACACATTGTAAATACACGTTGGGTGTGTTCGTTGATTCACACATGGATTCGCCGACAATTTCTGCTTTTGTTTGTCTATAAACAAGAACGGTCGAATCATATGTTTTCAGTTCAAATAAATCAAACGACGAAAAGAAAAGCTCCATCCGAACGGGCAGTATTAACTAGAACTACCCGAAAGGACAAGCACCGAAAGTACAGACCAATTAGTGAAATGAGGAATGCGTTAAAACTGAACCAATAGTTCTTTGAAGGGTTAAAATATCGTGATCGATCAGTCATGAGTTGAACAATTCGCATCACGGTTGTTCAAAAAAAGTTTTACTTTAGGTTCTTATAATCTGACAAAAATATACTGTTAACAATTATCCGACAAAATTAAGACTCAAAATCAAGTTTTTTTTGTCTGATAAAAATGGTGTGGTTGGTTCAAAATTGTCGTTCAAAAAAATATCTGTAATTCCTAAAATCCCCAGAGCTTCAGGGGGCTTTGCTCCCCTGGGCCCACTACCAGGGTTCTGCTCTGGACCAGCTGGGGACCTTAAGCGGTCCCAGACCCCTCGCCTACTCACGCCCCCCCCCCCCCCCCCCAACCACAATCCTGAATCCGCCCCTGATAATGAAAAAAATGTTGCCATTCAAATATTTTATATAATACATAAAATGTTTATTTTGATAAATTTAGAATAGAAATGTAATCATTCTTTTTATGTTTTGATTATCTCCCTTTTAATATAAAAGTGATAGACTAGAACAATTTAAAGTATTCATTCACTTCATATAATATATTTAAAATTAGATCGCCACACTTGCTCATTGAAAAACAAATTGCGCGCGGAGATTAAAGCGAAGATATATTATGGGTTAGGGTTATGGTATTTAAATACCACTTTCAACAATATTTCAGCTATATAATGGCGCTACGATATATAATAAATTTATTAATGTTATCCATTTTATTTACATCTATAAATCTAAATATACACATAAAAAAAACATGCAAGTGAGTGAGTGAGTGATTGATACTTAGCGCCAATTCAGCATTTTTTCAGCTATATCATGGCGAGAACAAGTTATTTTCAATGAGATGATGATGAGGTCCGCTTTGTACCAGACCAACACGTTGAATTGGATTTTTATTGGTACTAGCTCACTGAAACAACAGTCCGCGGGTAGACATGTCGCTCCAACCAGTCTTTGCTCTTTCTCCTTAATGATGCGTGCTTAGCGGAGAAGCAACAAATACCAATTTTATAGTCTTTGGTTTGACCCGACTGGGCTCGAACCCACGAACTACCGCACTCTAGGCGAGCACGCTAACCATTACTCCACCGATGCGGTTAAAATATGTAAAATTTTCATATTTTATACATACATTTTTTTGTATTAATGAGGTTTTTTTTCCTTCTGCATCTAATTATAAACAGATGTAAGAAAAGTGACAGATCATGTTGCAAGCCATAATTCTACCCAAGCCTTCCATCGTTTATCACAGTGTAATAATTTTGTCGGAAACCAAGGAAAAGTCAAACTGCACGTGTTGTTAATTGTTAATGCATCATGTCGCAAGTGAACCGCATCGGTGATGTACATGTAATCGTTAACGTGTTCGCCTCGAGTAAATATAGTAGATCGTTCGAGCCCCTGTCGGGTCAGGCCAAACACTATAAAATTGATATTTGTTGCTTCTCCGCTAAGCACGCAACATTAAAGAGAAAGAACAAAGTCTGGTTGACTCAGAATCAGGAAAATGTGTCCGAGTGGAGCGACATGTCTACCCGCGGACTGTTATTTCAGTGAACTAGCACTATAAAATTCCAACTCAGCTTGTTGGACTAGAACAAAGCGGCCATCATCATCATCTCATTGAAAATTAACTTGTTCTCGCCATGAAATAGCTGAAAAATTGCTGAATTGGTGTTAAGCAAGAATCACTCACTCACTCATATCACGAGAGGGGAAAAAAGGGGGGTCATCAACAATACACCCACTCACTCTTATTTTGACATTTGGACATAAATAAAACTTCCAGAGATAAACTAATATAAATGCTACACCTAAAATAAAAAGTTGACGTGTGGTGTGTAGATACATGACACCATTCATATTACATTTTATTATTAAACTATTTATAAATGTTTTTATTAATAAAGGTGGCTCTATTGACGTCCGATTCAACAGTCTCCATCAGTTCTCTGACTTTAAATTAAATAAAGCGGCAAATCAGATCAGCGCCGTCTTAGCAACATCATAGGCCCCGGGCAAAGCAGTGCACTGGGGTCCCTACCTACACAATCACTCACAGGAATAACAAAAGTAAATGGTGATAAAATTAAGCATATATTTATTTATTGGGACTTCCAACAAAATCAGTGTTTAAACATTAAAAAAGCATGCCGTACACAAAATACATAGAATAGCATCATGGGGCCCTTGCGCTCGTGGGGCACCTGGGCAACTGCCCAGCGTGCCCATGCGTTCGGACGGCACTGAATCAGATGCCTCCACTTTCTGCTTCCATTTATATTTTTATGTCAACAATGCAGTTAACCGAAGTGTGAATGAAAGTTCGATTTTGATTGGTCGAATTTCCAAACAAGAATCCAATCAAAAAATAGCTGTTGTCTGCTGGGTATTTATCCTCTACTTTTAGTAAGATAAGGTTAATAAATATATATTCCGAGGGATTGTGAACATTCTACAAACTTATTTTTTCTTTATATTAAAAGTCATGTTCTAATAAGTTTATTGTTTGGCTTAGCACCGTAAAGCTGGTTAGGGATAGGGTTAGGGATTTTGATGTTTAACGCCACTTTTAACAATATTTCAGTTATTTCGTGCCGGTTAGTTTTATTGGTGGATGAAACCGGAGTACCCAGAGAACCATCGACTTGCCGCAAGTCACTGACAAACGCATTAACTTTACCACATAATGATGTATCGAGTACACCTCGTATTCGAACTCACGGCTTTAGTGGTGATATACACTGATCATTAACGGAGCTAGAGGGAGGGGATGGGGCGGCACTTTTGGTTGTTTGGTTTGATGATGCTTAACGCCACCTTAAACAATATTTCAGTTATATTGTGGCGGTCAGTTTTATTGGTGGAGGAAACCGGAGGACCCGGAGAAAACCACCAACCTATCGCAAGTCACTGACAAACTTTGTCACATAATGCTGTACACCTCGCCGAGATTCGAACTCACAACATCAACAACCACGACGGCCCCAATTAGCTAAATAGATAAAATATGTAGTAAAAATGGCATCACAGGAAGACAACGCCCACCCTTTCATTTCAAGAGAATAAGTGTTGAATTATTTGAAATATGCAAATCGCAGTGAAATTTGTCAGTAAATTGTGGCAAATCTTTTGTGTAAGCTGATTTGCTCCACTAATATAACTAACCTTTATGATATAACTGAAATATTGTTGAAAGTGGTGGATCATATGAAAAATGTGAAGATAAGAAGCCGTAAATAGAAAACGAACAGAGAATACAATGACCGAAAGATAAACGACGAAAGGACAAACAATGATCTACAAAACACAACATAAAGATTGAGCAACACAAACCCCACTATATGTAAAGGTGAACTCGGGTGTTCCAGAAGGGTACTCAGTTCCTGCTCCATAAGTGGTACTCTGCGTGTTACTCTTGTTACAAACCCAATGATAAGTCGTGAATGTGGAAATATCCGGATTTGTCAGAGAATTATGGCATAACTGACGGCCATGATGTAACTGGTATAAGACTGGGCTTCAGAGTTACTATGACACCATCTACTTAAGGGTGGTGTGAATCAGTTGTAGATTCTCAACAGATATGTAAGAGTACATGCAATCAAGGTCCCTCTTCTCATGCAATAGCATTATAACATTCGACTCTACTCTCTACACGACTATGCCTCTCATAAGACTACAAATTGAACTGTATTTTGTGAAACAGAATGGTCAACGTACTTACAAATACCTTGTCTTAAGAAGGGACAAATCTTATTTTGTAAAGAGCCACTCTAATTCTACCAAAAAGGTCTCTGAAACTGATATCATCAAAATGTTTGTTTTAGATTGACAACATTCATACATTTGTTATGTTTGGTCGGTATGTTTTTCAAAAGACAGCCGGCATTCATATGGGTATCTATTGTGTGTGCTATTATTGCAGACTTGTGCCTTTGTTCGTATAAGGCAGACTTCATACCGTGGATTCTCAAGAAAAACGAAAAGAAGCTATACCTATCCTTTAATTTCGCCCTCACTAAGTAACTCTTAGGATGGCGACTTTGTTGGTTACACCAATTTCATTGAGCTTGCAATAAAGGATGGCACAACAGCAGCTAAATCTGCTTCAACAGTTACCTTTATCTCGAAAGTGAGTGAGTGAGTGAGGGAGGGAGGGAGGGAGGGAGGGAGGGAGGGAGGGAGGGAGGGAGGGAGGGAGGGGAGGGAGGGAGGGAGGGAGGGAGGGAGGGAGGGAGGGAGGGAGGGAGGGAGGGAGGGAGGGAGGGAGGGAGGGAGGGAGGGAGGGAGTGAGTGAGTGAGTGAGTGAGTGAGTGAGTGAGTGAGTGAGTGAGTGAGTGAGTGAGTGAGTGAGTGAGTGAGTGAGTGAGTGATGTGAGTGAGTGAGTGAGTGAGTGAGTGAGTGAGTGAGTGAGTGAGTGAGTGAGTGAGTGAGTGAGTGAGTGAGTGAGTGAGTGAGTGAGTGAGTGAGTGAGTGAGTGAGTGAGTGAGTGAGTGAGTGAGTGAGTGAGTGAGTGAGTGAGTGAGTGAGTGAGTGAGTGAGTGAGTGAGTGAGTGAGTGAGTGAGTGAGTGAGTGAGTGAGTGAGTGAGTGAGTGAGTGAGTGAGTGAGTGAGTGAGTGAGTGAGTGAGTGAGTGAGTGAGTGAGTGAGTGAGTGAGTGAGTGAGTGAGTGAGTGAGTGAGTGAGTGAGTGAGTGAGTGAGTGAGTGAGTGAGTGAGAGAGAGAGAGAGAGAGTGAGTGAGTGAGTGAGTGAGTGAGTGAGTGAGTGAGTGAGTGAGTGAGTGAGTGAGTGAGTGAGTGAGTGAGTGAGTGAGTGAGTGAGTGAGTGAGTGAGTGAGTGAGTGAGTGAGTGAGTGAGTGAGTGAGTGAGTGAGTGAGTGAGTGAGTGAGTGAGTGAGTGAGAGTGAGTGAGTGAGTGAGTGAGTGAGTGAGTGAGTGAGTGAGTGAGTGAGTGAGTGAGTGAGTGAGTGAGTGAGTGAGTGAGTGAGTGAGTGAGTGAGTGAGTGAGTGAGTGAGTGAGTGAGTGAGTGAGTGAGTGAGTGAGTGAGTGAGTGAGTGAGTGAGTGAGTGAGTGAGTGAGTGAGTGAGTGAGTGAGTGAGTGAGTGAGTGAGTGAGTGAGTGAGTGAGTGAGTGAGTGAGTGAGTGAGTGAGTGAGTGAGTGAGTGAGTGAGTGAGTGAGTGAGTGAGTGAGTGAGTGAGTGAGTGAGTGAGTGAGTGAGTGAGTGAGTGAGTGAGTGAGTGAGTGAGTGAGTGAGTGAGTGAGTGAGTGAGTGAGTGAGTGAGTGAGTGAGTGAGTGAGTGAGTGAGTGAGTGAGTGAGTGAGTGAGTGAGTGTGTGAGTGAGTGAGTGAGTGAGTGAGTGAGTGAGTGAGAGAGTGAGTGAGTGAGTGAGTGAGTGAGTGAGTGAGTGAGTGTGTGAGTGAGTGAGTGAGTGTGTGAGTGAGTGAGTGAGTGAGTGAGTGAGTGAGTGAGTGAGTGAGTGAGTGAGTGGTGAGTGAGTGAGTGAGTGAGTGAGTGAGTGAGTGTGTGAGTGAGTGAGTGAGTGAGTGAGTGAGTGAGTGAGGTGTGAGTGAGTGAGTGAGTGAGTGAGTGAGTGAGTGAGTGAGTGAGTGAGTGAGTGAGTGAGTGAGTGAGTGAGTGAGTGAGTGAGTGAGTGAGTGAGTGAGTGAGTGAGTGAGTGAGTGAGTGAGTGAGTGAGTGAGTGAGTGAGTGAGTGTGTGGTGAGTGAGTGAGTGAGTGAGTGAGTGAGTGAGTGAGTGAGTGAGTGGTGTGAGTGAGTGAGTGAGTGAGTGAGTGAGTGAGTGAGTGAGTGAGTGAGTGAGTGAGTGTGTGAGTGAGTGAGTGAGTGAGTGAGTGAGTGAGTGAGTGAGTGAGTGAGTGAGTGAGTGAGTGAGTGAGTGAGTGAGGTGAGTGAGTGAGTGAGGTGAGTGAGTGAGTGAGTGAGTGGTGAGTGAGTGAGTGAGTGAGTGAGTGTGTGAGTGAGTGGTGAGTGAGTGAGTGAGTGAGTGAGTGAGTGAGTGAGTGAGTGAGTGAGTGAGTGAGTGAGTGAGTGAGTGAGTGAGTGAGTGAGTGAGTGAGTGAGTGAGTGAGTGAGTGAGTGAGTGAGTGAGTGAGTGTGGTGAGTGAGTGGTGAGTGAGTGAGTGAGTGAGTGAGTGAGTGAGTGAGTGAGTGTGAGTGAGTGAGTGAGTGTGAGTGAGTGAGTGAGTGAGTGAGTGAGTGAGTGAGTGAGTGAGTGAGTGAGTGAGTGAGTGAGTGAGTGGTGTGAGTGAGTGAGTGAGTGAGTGAGTGTGGTGAGTGAGTGAGTGAGTGAGTGAGTGAGTGAGTGAGTGAGTGAGTGAGTGAGTGGTGTGTGAGTGAGTGAGTGAGGTGAGTGAGTGAGTGAGTGAGTGTGTGAGTGAGTGAGTGAGAGAGAGTGGAGTGAGTGAGTGAGTGAGTGGTGAGTGAGTGAGTGAGTGAGTGAGTGAGTGAGTGAGTGAGTGAGTGAGTGAGTGAGTGAGTGAGTGAGTGAGTGAGTGAGTGAGTGAGTGAGTGGTGAGTGAGTGAGTGAGTGAGTGAGTGAGTGAGTGAGTGAGTGAGTGAGTGAGTGAGTGAGTGAGTGAGTGAGTGAGTGAGTGAGTGAGTGAGTGAGTGAGTGAGTGAGTGAGTGAGTGAGTGAGTGAGTGAGTGAGTGAGTGAGTGAGTGAGTGAGTGAGTGAGGTGAGTGAGTGAGTGAGTGAGTGAGTGAGTGAGTGAGTGAGTGAGTGGTGAGTGAGTGAGTGAGTGAGTGAGTGAGTGAGTGAGTGGTGAGTGAGTGAGTGAGTGAGTGAGTGAGTGAGTGAGTGAGTGAGTGAGTGAGTGAGTGAGTGAGTGAGTGAGTGAGTGAGTGAGTGAGTGAGTGAGTGAGTGAGTGAGTGAGTGAGTGAGTGAGTGAGTGAGTGAGTGAGTGAGTGAGTGAGTGAGTGAGTGAGTGAGTGAGTGAGTGAGTGAGTGAGTGAGTGAGTGAGTGAGTGAGTGAGGGTGAGTGAGTGAGTGAGTGAGTGAGTGAGTGAGTGAGTGAGTGATGTGAGTGAGTGAGTGAGTGAGTGAGGTGAGTGAGTGAGTGAGTGAGTGAGTGAGTGAGTGAGTGAGTGAGTGAGTGAGTGAGTGATGTGAGTGAGTGAGTGAGTGAGTGAGTGAGTGGTGAGTGAGTGAGTGAGTGTGGGTGAGTGAGTGAGTGAGTGAGTGAGTGAGTGAGTGAGTGAGTGAGTGAGTGAGTGAGTGAGTGAGTGAGTGGTGAGTGAGTGAGTGAGTGAGTGAGTGAGTGAGTGAGTGAGTGAGTGAGTGAGTGAGTGAGTGAGTGAGTGAGTGAGTGAGTGAGTGAGTGAGTGAGTGAGTGAGTGAGTGAGTGAGTGAGTGAGTGAGTGAGTGAGTGAGTGAGTGAGTGAGTGAGTGAGTGAGTGAGTGAGTGAGTGAGTGAGTGAGTGAGTGAGTGAGTGAGTGAGTGAGTGAGTGAGTGAGTGAGTGAGTGAGTGAGTGAGTGAGTGAGTGAGTGAGTGAGTGAGTGAGTGAGTGAGTGAGTGAGTGAGTGAGTGAGTGAGTGAGTGAGTGAGTGAGTGAGTGAGTGAGTGAGTGAGTGAGTGAGTGAGTGAGTGAGTGAGTGAGTGAGTGAGTGAGTGAGTGAGTGAGTGAGTGAGTGAGTGAGTGAGTGAGTGAGTGAGTGAGTGAGTGAGTGAGTGAGTGAGTGAGTGAGTGAGTGAGTGAGTGAGTGAGTGAGTGAGTGAGTGAGTGAGTGAGTGAGTGAGTGAGTGAGTGAGTGAGTGAGTGAGTGAGTGAGTGAGTGAGTGAGTGAGTGAGTGAGTGAGTGAGTGAGTGAGTGAGTGAGTGAGTGAGTGAGTGAGTGAGTGAGTGAGTGAGTGAGTGAGTGAGTGAGTGAGTGAGTGAGTGAGTGAGTGAGTGAGTGAGTGAGTGAGTGAGTGAGTGAGTGAGTGAGTGAGTGAGTGAGTGAGTGAGTGAGTGAGTGAGTGAGTGAGTGAGTGAGTGAGTGAGTGAGTGAGTGAGTGAGTGAGTGAGTGAGTGAGTGAGTGAGTGAGTGAGTGAGTGAGTGAGTGAGTGAGTGAGTGAGTGAGTGAGTGAGTGAGTGAGTGAGTGAGTGTTGTTTAACGCCAATTCAGCAATTTTTCAGCTATGTCATGGCGAGAACAATATTCAATGAGGTGATGATGAGATCCATTTTGTACTAGACCAACATGCTGAGTTGGATTTTTATACTGCTAGCTCACTGAAACAACAGTCCGTGGGTAGACATGTCGCTCCACTCGGACACATTAGTCTGATTCCGAGCCAACTAGTATTTCCCCTTTCTCCTTAATGTTGCGTGTTTAGCGGAGAAGCAAAATATCAATTTTATAGTCTTTGGTTTGACCCGACCTCGGCTCGAACCTACGATCTACCGCATTCGAGGCAAATACGCTGACCACTACACCATCGATGCGGTAGAAATTGAGTGAGCGTCGGCTAAGAATGAAACTTTAAAACAAAAGAGATGGTTTCAGTTTTCCATTGTGAACTTTTCATTTACAGTTGTATATATAGCAACATTCCAACAGCACCTGCATATGTAGTGCATATCTCGATGATACGATATGTCAGGGCTTCTGGCTGCGATCATGATTTCTATTAATAGAGGGTTGCTGCTAGGTAAGAAGCCACTGAACCAAGGATTCCTAGTGGTTAAGTTGAAGTCATCACTTCTAAAGTTATAGTGTCTCCACCATGGTTTGATTAACCGTTACTGAATATCTGTGTCACAAATGGCTACGAATATGTTCCGTTTGTCATAATCACAAACCGGTTCGTTCTTCATTCATGGCTTATCCCCCGAACTGTAACAAGAGCAACACGACGATACTACTAGAGGAACAGGAACTGGTTACCTACCGGGGTCATCTGAGTTCAGCCCCTTCCCTGTTTCAACATCTGTTTTCTGTGTAGTATTTTGAGATAATTGTTTGTTGCTTTGCCTCTTTCATTTGGTCATTGCATTGTCTGTCCTTCTATTTATGGCTTCTGATTACCCTTTTGAAATATTTCTCATGAGAATGATAATACATTCATATTTTTTGCAAATTTGCAACAACAGTCAAACCTGTATACAAAGGTCACTTAATAGAACCTGAAAATGTGTCCTTTATGAGCAGAAGCCCTTCATACCTTTACATACAGGATAAACATAATCTACACTATTCATTAATGGGGAAAATGAGACTTTAATTTGTTATATAGTGGTGTTCTTTAAGGCAGGTGTGACTGTATTCATATATTTCACTAAAAACACAACTGCTGTCAAACTCTTGAACTGATCATCATCGTACTTCGTGTTATCTAAGAGACTCTTGAACTGATCATCATCGTACTTCGTGTTATCTAAGAGACTCTTGAACTGATCATCATCGTACTTCGTGTTATCTAAGAGACTCTTGAACTGATCATCATCGTACTTCGTGTTATCTAAGAGACTCTTGAACTGATCATCATCGTACTTCGTGTTATCTAAGAGAGTGAATAATCGTAAATCAATAGGCGTTGTTTTTTATCTTTGTTTTTATACATTTTATATATTTACTTTGTCAGAGTTCATGTTTTATCTATGTTATTTGTATTTATTTACACATACAGGTGTCCAACACGATTACAATATCAGATGATGTTCGTGTAGTTTAACAGTAACACCACGGGTGACGCTATTATCGAGATGTACGTATATTTTATTAGATATCCATGGGCAATTTACATTTGCCATATTACATCACTACAAGGTTTACAGTGTAATGTAAACAACAATTGGAGTGAATGATTGATTGCTGCTTAACGCCAGATGAACAATTTATTAGCCATATCACGGCAAGAATAAGTTTTATTATACCTCATATATTAATTACCATAAATAGACTAATTTGATTGGACAATGGGTAAAAATCAGAACACGTGATCACACAGGACACAAATCATATTCCGTGAAATAAAAATCATATTCCACCCCCTCGGAAGCCTCGCGGGTTTTCCCGCCAGAGTTATCGTTCTTTGACATGAAAACGTCAGAGGCACTCGGAACGCATCACTTGCAGGCGACCGTTACAATTGTTGTGGATGTGGTTTTTAAATGTCTGAGACAACGTTCCAATGGACTTAAAATATGCTTGCCAGCAGTATTTTACATGTATGTGTTTTCTTGGTTTCATTCGGTATAATAAAACATTTATAGCATGCGGGTTCAGGAAATATGAAAATTTATTACATATTTTGTTGCAATATGTTGATTTTTGCATGTCCAATAATAGCTAACAGTCAGTGTTGGTTATTTGCCCTCATATATCCGTATTTGCCCTCATATATCCGTATTTGCCCCCGTATTCAACTTCCGGTATCTGCGCAGTGGTCTCAAAGATTATATGTCAAAGTACAAGGAAAGATGATGCATAAAGATATGCATAAAATCGTATTTCAATCAAATTAACACATTTCAACATATTGGAATAAATTTTAAATAACTTGAAACGGAATAATTAGCTCAAATATATACGTCGTGCTGAATAGGAATTTCCATTCAAATGTCAACGTCTTGGGTAGATTTTACAAACAGTTTCTAACGTCATTGTACAGATCGACATTGTTTGGTATATTTTTGAAACCAGATTCGAAACAAAAATATTTGCAAGTTGAACAAAGGCCCATCTATTAAGGATTTATTTTCGCAATTTGTCTGTTCATAGATCTTTTTTGCAATATAAAAAAGTCAATGCTTGGAAAAGGTCAATGTAAAATATGTGATAAAAAGATTATGACATGAAATTTTCCATATGGTCCCTGGTATAGACCCTCGACCCATATCAGCCTTCCAGCTTCGCTGTCGGGCTTGATATGGGAGTCTCGGGCTAATACCAGGGCCGATATGGAAAATGTCATGTAATGATCTCTTATTATTCACCCACGAGTATCATATTCCCCTCGGGCGTTGCCCTCAGGGAAAATGATACTCTTGGGTGATTAAATTTTCATATTTCCCTCACCAGCATGCAATAAATGTATAATATTCAATAAAATGTTGATGACGATGGTGAAGTCCGCTTTGTACTAAACCAACAGTACATGTCGCTCCACTATAACGTTATTCTCTAATCCAATGATACAAAGGTTACAGAGTGAGAGAGTTCAAATTAATACAATCTAAATACATATTATTACATCAATTATTAAGATTATGGGTGTACATTGAATGCAAATTATGAAAAGAATGTTTAAACATTAAATACAAATGATACTAATACTAACAGAGGTGTGATGGATTTTTATTCAAGGAGAACTAATTTTCTTATTTTATATTATATCAATAAGTTTACATAATTTACGAATAGCTTCAGGTTTCTTTTTGTTAAATAATTATGAGTTTTAATGCGTTTGGCCTGTTGAAAAAATATTTTGGAATTAGATTTGTTCTTTCACTTGCAAAGTTTGGACACTGTAATATTAAATGAAATTCGTCACCAATCTTTCGAGATTGACATAGTCTATTGTGTCTTTCTACATTTGCCCAGCGCCCTACTTCAATCGGTAATCTATGATTAGATGTTCTAAATCTACAAAGCGTAAATCTATTTTTGTCATTTAAGACGTCTAAATATTTTCAAATCTAAATTCCGACTTGAATAACCTATAGCTCAATGCTCAAACTATTTGTTTTGTTTGTATTGTTTATTGGATCCCAGCAATTACGTTCAATCTTTGTAGACTATCTCTTCATATGAGATGAACATCAAGCTGCTAAAGCACTAGGGAAAACAATCACACTCGGGTTAACATCTTCCGATGTTCACCTAAAAGTAATATGACAATTTGGATGACGAGGGAGACAACCCGGTAAGCAACCGAAACATACATAATGTGGAAGGAGACAATAGATTGTCGCCTGTGGTCTACATTGCCGGGCAACCAGGGAGTGTGTTGAAAATCTTTTTTTTTCCAGTCCGGTTTCACAATTGTATTTTCTAAAACCGAAAATTATTTTGTTTTCTTCTACAAAATAAAACATTCAAGTTTTAAACATATTAGAGTAGTTTCGGTATAATAAAACAGCTATTTTCTTTTGATGAGGTGAAGATCAAGTTGTCAACCTTCGAGAGGTTGTCAACTTTAGATGTTCACCTCATATGAAAGCAATAATTGTATATTATTTTATACCTCACTGTATGTAAATGATTTGTATTGGATCATTTATGGTCACATAACCTTAGACAATAGATGTATTCGGGAAGAACATTAAAATTTCCCCGCTCAGGCGAGGTGTACTTGATACAACATTATGTGATAAAGTTTGTCAGTGACTTGTGACAGGTCTGTGTTTTCTCCGGATACTTCGGTTTCCTCCACCAATAAAACTGATCGCCATAATATAACTAAAATGTTGTTGAAAGTGGCATTAAACACAATGACCCAAACCCAATTATGTAGAACTGAATAGTTTAAAGTTTTCCATGTTTTTGACATATAAAATGGTATTGCTTTCTGTGTGCTAGATTAACTACTACAAGAAACAAAAAATGTCCAATATACTGTTTACTGACAGAAAATCTAATAGTTTTTTCAGTCAATTTTACAAATCACAGCTTTTCCAGTCTCATAAGAAGTCAAAAGGAAAACAGCTCTTTTTGGTTTAAAACGTAAAATCCAAGGTGACGAAATTCCAAAATCTGTCGTAGAAATCGTTCTGATATGTTTTCCTTCGCTTGTTATCTGATGGATATTATTGGATGATAATCCTACAATATAAATGTTGCCTTCCATATCAACATCAATTCCCCTAGGGTTACTCAACTTCGGACTGGAGTATGTAAATTGTTTCCTTTCATCTTTGGTGTGGGAAATAGCATTGTAACCGTCTGCACATATGTAGCTGTTTTTACCGAGAGAACGAACAAACCAAGCATCTGTATGGTTTTTGCTATCTCTAAGTTGTAGTCCCTCGGCAGATAACCATGTTAACGTACCGCTGTATACAGAAATAAATTCGCCCTCCACGTACTGTAAGCCATGTAAAGTGGTGGATACTTTTATTGTCTTTGTTAAAGTCATTGTATTAATATTGATGAGGTAAATATCATCAGAACCGAACGACGCCACCGCCACTGAGTCTTCGTCCATACTGGTAATGTCGCTAAGCTCTTTTGGCAATGACAGGCTTGACAGGTAGACATAATTATCGTTGTACTTGATAACTTGTCTGTTGATTGAATCGGTCAAAATAAGGAAATTTGGGACAAATATACCAGTTATTTTTCTGATTCCAGTTTTATTTATTTCAATTTCGATGGTTTTGAGGATTTTTATACTTCCAGATACAAAATTCACTTTCCCCAAAATTCCGTTTGTTTTCAGATATGAATCGAGTGTTAAATCACCGAAAGATTCAACATTTGCTTGAAATTCACATAGAAACTTATTGGTTTCAAAGGTCACTAACGACTTTCTCGGTTGCAAAATCGCTTCTTTCATCTCCTTATCTAGATCATAGTTCTTTCGGGTTATTCTGTCCATTTCAACCAAACATTGTTGCTCTGAGCCATGTTGAACACAAGTGTCCAGTATAACCTTCCAGTTGTCAACGGTACATTTAATACTGGATAATTCTGTGACTTCATCAGATAAAGTTATGACAGTATTTTTCTTTGAAGAAGTTACTTTTTCCTTCATTTTGTCGGCGACTTCATTTAGATGTTTTATAACAACATCCTTGACGTCATCAATGTTCGCTAAAATGTCACCAGTTTTTTTGTCTATCACACCAATATTTTCTTTCCGGTTTTCAATCATTTCATCGATATGCTTACTTTTTTGTTGCAATTCACTGGACAGGTCCACGGCTTTCGTTGATTGTTTTATCCCCGCAGCCGCAGTATCGATGGATAATACACTTTCACATTTCCGGTGAGAAAGGGTTGCGCATAAAGTACAACAGGGTCTCGAATGATCCACACAGTACACTTCGATTATTTTACCGCTATGTTCGCTACAATAATTTATCCCACGGATACCTAGGGATATGTTATCCGAATTCATTTCTTCTAACGGTAAAATTACGTGGCATGAAGTCATTTTGAACGAACGATGACATTTGTCACACGACTTGCACAAACCCTCCTCACATGTTGAACACCAAGACACTGCTTTCACGCTTTCTGCATTAAATTGGCAGGGATCGCAGAGTTTTTCAGATGTTGTCATTGCTTGCTTGTCAACCATAGAGACGATGAAATTATTTAGTGGCAAACTTTTTGCCCATGTCTTAATATTGTTCTTTAAGTCTCCCAGTGTCACAATTCTTCGACAAATGGGACATTTGAAATTATTTTTTGTACTTTCACTTTCGATAGAAGATGAAACAAAAGTAGTGATACAAGATTCACAAAATGTGTGTAAACACGGAAGATATTTTGGTACCTGAAAAGTGTCCAGACAAATGGAACATTTGAGTAAATACGTATGATCCTCACCCTTCGTCGCCATTTTAATCAAGAAGGTTTAAACTTCCGTGTGTGTGTGTGATAAAAATAAAAGCGATTACTTATTTCTATATCTCGATAGAAAGCGTGATAACTCTAGGGATATTGAAACATCTTGTGATTCGGAAACTCTCTGAAAATGTTTATATCCGAGATCGTCATACGTTTCAGCTCCCTCTACGTACAGTCAAACCTGGGAATACGATACAGTAGGGATTGCCAAATGATTTTTTCATGAAAATTCGTGATTTGGTCCATTTCGACATGCTCTTTCCACATATGCAAAGAAAAATATACCTTCGTGACTTAGTTTTCGAGATATTTACGATCGAATTTCGACCATTTTTCGACAAATTTTTAAAATACGGATTTTTATAGCGGTAAAGAAAATATCACAATTTCAAAACGGTAAAAGATAATTGCATCCGGTTTTTTGCAATAGCTTCCTATGATAATTTCGTTTAAAGATGGTGAACATGTACATTGCCAATAATAGATTAAGTAGTCCAAAAATTCTACTTATCTGTGGAATATGGATTATTTAGTGGTTTCTTCATGAATAAATTTGCATGTAGAAAATAAATGCCAATTGATATTTTCTTAATATTTTGTCATGATATTCTCGCAATGATTTTATTCAGAATTTTAACAAAAAGTATGTGCTTGTTTTTTAGCTACAGAACAAAAACCGTGCATTTTTCATGACAAACCTAGACATCGTCAATTTCGGTGCCAAATTACCCTACAATGTATTTTAATAGGTAAAACGTCGTGGAGTCTTTCCCGCCGTTTTCCTTGGATTGGAAGAAAGGACAACGCAACTGGAGAATGCGTTATATATGGACCCAGTCGTTTGAAACATTTATCCGTTGTATAAACTAACCTAATCTGGTGTGTTTGACTTGAAGTTGTCCGCCAGAAACAAATTTGAACAACTTGGCCAAGATGGCTAGTTTGTACATCTCGAGCTTGTTTGCCAATGCAGGCATCACATGCTCGTTTGAATAAGTAACTGTGTTTGTTGTGTTTGTATGTGTTTATTCGATTACTTTAACAATTATGGGTGTAATTACGTAATTTATTTATCTTTACTTAATGCGCTATTGAATCGGGGAGGTTTACGACCTGGGTCTGCATGGTCGGATAATTACTTATAGATCATTCTAATATGTTTAAATAACCATGTTTATCAAAACAGTATTCAATTTCAAAGCTGGCTGCAAATACATATTTAATTTTCATAAATGCATTATATTTGGTTTATAAATAGTAAAGGATGAATATTTTTATCATAAATATTTGTAAATTTCAACATAAAACCATTTTTCCAAAAGGGGGTGACCCAACAGCATCGGCTAAAACAATAAAAGTAATAATAAAAAAAAGAGTTTGTAATTCTATGTATAATCTAACTAAGTATATGAGCCTCGACAAGATAAAATATTTAGTTTTCAATTGTTCAACAATATTAGAACGTAAATAATTTCAATCGAAACGGTCCCCGAATACATAAATGAGGGTATAACCCCCCTTTTGGTACGCGATATTCCGGGTATTTTTTAAAGAGTATTCGGTATGCGCAGTATATGGTATTCAGTATGCAGGAATTACAAAATTTCTTATTTTAAAGCATTTTTTTTTCGCAAAAGAGGTTAGTGTGTGTTAAAAAATCTATTTGGTTAGCAAATAGTACTCAGTATTCAGGTAGTTTTTCACAGGTATTTGGTACGCATAGGGGAGGGGATTATACCCCTATAAATATGACAATTAACTTCTGAATTAACACAATCAAAGATAAATAACCGTCATAAAACTATTTTTTATTATTAGACGATTAAATGATAGCCAGGTCTTCATATGGTCTTCTTCTAGTGTTACATGCTTTATAAGGGAAATTTGAGATTCGATAAAAAATGGAATTATCCAAGGGCGTGATGTTTTTTTTTCTTTTGAAGTTTTTTTTCTTACTTTCACCGGTCCGTGATTCAGATTAGATTAAACGTATTTTATTGTTAACTATATAACATTTGGATCGGACACAAGTTATTCCAACTTACAAAGGTTATCTCCACCATGATTCGTTTCTACGCTTTTGATTCTTGTGTTACACTTAAACAATATAATATAGATAACGCAACGAACTTGCGCTAACAGAGAGATGAACGAACGAACGGATGAAGGGACACTCTGATAATTACAGGACTAGCTCTTAAAGTCAGCACGCCCTATATAACATGATACTCATTTTTATGCACTCTCTGTTAGGTGTCGTGGTATTCAGTATACCAAGGGTCGTTAAAGATTTCTCCGATTTCTCTGTGATTTGATTCCTTTCAGAGACATGATTAAATAGATGTATAATGTATTTCGATGTTACGTATATAAAGTGATTTTTTGTTTGATGTTGGTGGAACCGTGCCGCTGGAATACACTTTTAAAAGGTAAAATGTATTATTAGGGCGCAATAAGATCCGTGAATGTGGAAACGAACGAAAGTTCCTGAATTATTTGTATATTTACCTATTGCTGCTTTCGTGTTGATATCGAAGATAGCAGGTCCCTTTCTTCCAGGGTGCGTTTTGTTCGTAACAACTGTATTAAGTAAATTACAAGTTGCACAGCGAATAGATAAGTAACTGCCGAACCCGTGCAAACGTTCTTGCTCAATGTTCATTAGATTTAACGGTGAATCACAACCGTCACACGCGTTTAATTGCTCTGCTAGTATTTTTAGTTCAACTATTCGTCTCCCATCCTGCCAGCATATGTCTTTATAATCAGTTCCAGGGTTTGCGTCCGTCTGGTCTGCATCTGTCTGGTCTACCTTTGTCTCACCAACATTCCTATCCAACTCTTTCAAGCGCTCTGAACATTTTTTCCGACCGCGTATTTCTCCTTCTTTTAGAAACGGCACTATTCGGCTTGAAGCAGGTGCTTTCAAATTTTTACGCAATCGACTTTTTATGACGTCGATGCAACTTCCGCGAAAAAGAGACGTTCCGTCAAGCGCAATCTCGAAAATGTCGCGCTCATTACCGCGACGTCGCGAAAACAACATGCGGTATTCGGCAAAGTAATTATCTGCCCTTGCTACTGTATCGTATTCCCTTAAAATGTCCTTATAAGACAAGTGACGTCTTAAAAGAGGTTCAATTCATATGAAATTTTCTATGACAGGACAAGAAAAATGTGACCTTTTATTACATGTGGCTGCTTAATATGCGAGCTTAAGCGAGCTCTTTATGGTATAAAATGTGTACTTAGGATTTTTTAACAAACATGGTTGAACATATTGTCGAAGAAAAAAAAATTCTACGTTTTGTAAACACCGGTTTCCGGGTAACACACTAACACACTCAACTAATGAAGATCTTCTTAACATAAAGCGCAAATGTGATCCTGAAGTCTCGTACCCTCTCTCGTACGTCCGATACCACTGAAACCCGGAACCCGTGTGTAATAAAAGTCATTTTGTTAGCTTGTTTTACTTATATTGATATTTTTTAATTTATTAAATCTCTTCTGACATACTGACAAGAATGTTTGTTTCTACGCGGAAGTTAACTTTTGAGATTTTGTAAGGAACGATAACTCGAATAAAGGAACGACAGCTCGATTGAATGAGACTAGATTCGGCCCAAAAAAAAATCGTCCCTAATATATCTCGGCCCAAAAAATCTCGACACTTTTTGTAACTTGAATAATACTGCGCCCTCTATCGGCACTTTCGCTGGACGTTAATGCAGCGACTAGCGGGAGAGTAATATAACGACTGGATTATTCGGGTTACACTTTTTGATGAAATTGCCAGATAATTTTCAGATGAGCGAGCATTCATTGCCGTGCCGGTTTCATGTTAAAGGTGACCGCAAGTGCAGGTTTGACTGTACTACGTAGGAGAGTTGATAATTAAATAATCAGTGAAAATTATTTCTTTATTAACAAAACATGATGTAAACATGGTGTTACCAAGGGATCAGTGAAGGGACTGAGAATTATTTTCTCTTTATTAAAACTAATCCAGTTAACATTAGATCTTTAATTCCTACCCCTTTTCCTGATAGCTTCAGTTAGTGCAGGAATTAAATGGTATCTTTGGTAAAAAAAATAGCAATTAGCAAGAAAAAAAACAACCTGGCACTGGGATATTTTGAGAAAAAAAATGTCTCTCATATTTTACGGAAGGCATTGTTTTAACCCAAGTCTACATGCTCAGAAAAAATATATTGTGTAAGTAAAACAGAAAGGAAAATTTTTTCTGAAGCCGGCCAAATTTAGACTTTTTATTTTCTCCTGCATAATTGAAAGTATTTACTCTATTTTCCTGAACAACATTCCAATCACTTTCTATTATCACTGATGAATTATCATACTAGTTATTATTTATTTAAACATATTTTATTGTCAAATATAGGATTGAACACAAGTTTTACAATTTATATGATGTTCTCTCCGGTATCATACAAACGTAGGTCTGACAGAGTGCAAGAGTGCATGACGGATAATAAGTGTATTAGCATTTATAATGTAGACAAAAATAAATGGTGACAGATGTTTTGGTTATTTTTTTTCGGGAGGTGGGGGAGTGGGTATGTTCCTTCAGTGAATCGCCTACTGTTTTTATTGAATGTCTGTACTGCTTTTGATAACGAACTAATTCCAGCCTGGTCCTTTTGATAGTCTCCAAATATCAAAGTTCTAATATCTCCGAAAATTATGGTGGTGTAAAAAATAACTAGAACTGTCCTCTGTTCACAATATAAACGGCATTTCAATAGAAAATGGGAAGCGCCCTCCCTGATAAAACCACAAACACATCTCGAATATGTTATTGTATTAGATCGAAACAGATAATACTTTAGCGAGCTATAATTACGACGTAATCTTGTATATAAATTATTGGATCTTCTATCACAAACTAAGAATTTTTCTGGAATTTTAGACAGTACAACTTTTCTCTTAAGGTGATTTTAAATGTATCAAATGTTCTGGTATTTCTGGTCTCGTTGCCTAGACTGTTCCAAAGATTTATGACAGACGGGAGGAACGAAGATTGGTATAACGACAAGTGACATCTTTGAACATTGTAGTCATTTCTGTTTCGAACAGGGAAGTTGGTAACATCACGAACAAGAGGGGGTAATAAATCACACAGATGTTACCAACTACCCTGTTCGAAAAAACAAAAAATAAACAAACAAACCCTCAATTCTAATTACTGCTTTATAAAGTACCCTGCCATTGCACCACTAACGCTGTGAGCTCGAATCACGTTTGTCAGTGACTTGCGACAGGCCGGTGGTTTTCTCCGGGTACTCCGGTTTCCTCCACCAATAAAACTGACCGCCACGTAATAACTGAAATATTGTTGAAAGTGGAATTAAGCAAGATAACCCTAATCCTTCGATTTACGGCTTCTTATTACATCATCAAACTTTTCAAGTTTTAGTTTAAACAAATTTTATTAATCAATTCAATATAACATTACAATATTCGGCTATATACATTACATAATAAGAAGTAATTAATAGGATTGGGAAAGTTTAACCCGAACATTATGACTGAATATGAAAAGTGAAAATAAAACTATATTTGTTGAAATCCCAAATTAGAAATAATATCAATTTTTATATATATATATATACCACTCTCCGCCCGCACACAAAAATATTCAACTTGTCCAAATTCCCGATAGTTCAAATATTTGAAATTTGATAATTAGAAAGATTCAGAGGAATGCTCGTGTCAAGACAGCTTAAGACGTACAACAGTTGTAATTGGTTTATGGTGTTTAACACCACTTTCAATAGTATTTCAGTTATATCGTGGCGGCCAGGTTTACTGGTGGAGTAAACCGGAGTACCCGGTGAAAACCACCGACCTGCCACAAGTCACAGACAGACTTCATCTCATAATGTTGTATTTAATATACCTCGCCATTAGCGGGATTCGAACTCACAACTTTAGTGGTGATGGGCACTGATTGCACAGGTAGTTGTAAATCCACGATCACAACCACGAAGGCCCCGTGGTACAACAGGCTCATTAATTAGTTTATAAAATTGATTACGATTCCATTTTCCTGTCGGTAACACGGATGACAACTATAACGGTCAAAATTAAATGTCGGTCAGCCGCAGCTTAAAAGACAACTGGCATTATTTACAAAAGAATATATATTTCAATAGAAAATAAATCGAAATCAAAGGATTTTTTTTTATTGCTTGTTTGTTATTTCTTTTTTTCCCCAGGATATTCTATTTTTTTTTTTCAAACCGTGGAGATGAGTTTAAAAAAGTTCCTTTAGTGAAATGTGGGAGACAATTTTTCTCTCAAAAATTTCCGGCGCCACTCTGGTGATCCCTGCACGAACTGGGCCTATCAGAAGAGGAGAAGCAATAAAGATATAATTTTGATTCTTTTTTATTCTACAAAGCAACAATTGTTCTTTGCTGATGTTTTCCTAATTAAGTAAGAATTTTCAATCATTATCTAATCATCAAATCTCGCACGTAGATCAGGGCCGTCTAAACAACATTGTAGGCATACTGGGTTCATACCGATTAAACCCCTCACAGGAATAAAACTGTAAATGTCGATAAAATATTGTATAGGTATTTCCAACAAAATCAGTGCTTAAAAATTAAAAAGCATGCTGTACACATCATATATAGATTAGCATGAAGCCCCTGTGCTCGTGAGGCCTCGGGAAACTGTCCAGCGCACCTATGGGTTAAGACGGCACTGACGTAGATGGAAGATGATATTTAACATATTTTCAGAGAGCTTCCAGAATCATTTGATGTTTCAAATTTAAAAAAAAAATAAAATCGTTAGAGTTATCTTTCTTTCTGCTATAAATAGAAATGAGTGATCACTAATCAAACAAACCTACCTGATAGAAATGGCGACTAAGGTTGATGATAATTTACTCAAATGTTCCATTTGTCTGGACATTTTTCAGGTACCAAAATATCTTCCGTGTTTACACACATTTTGTGAATCTTGTATCACTACTTTTGTTTCTTCTTCTATCGAAAATGAAAGTACAAAAAATAATTTCAAATGTCCCATTTGTCGAAGATTTGTGACATTGGGAGACTTAAAGAACAACATTGAAGCATGGGCAAAAAGTTTACCACTTAATAATTTGATCGTTTCCATGGTTGACAAGCAAGGAATGATACAATCTGAAAAGCTGTGCCATCCCTGTCGATTTAATACAGAAGGCATGAAAGCAGTATCTTGGTGTTCAACATGTGAGGAGGATTTGTGCAAGTCGTGTGACAAATATCACCGCACGTTCAAATTTACTTTTAGCCACGCAATTGTACCGTTAGAAGAAATGAATTCGGATAAAACGTCCCCATGTATCCGTGGGATAAATTATTGTAGCGAACATAACGGTAAATTAATCGAAGTGTACTGTGTGGATCATTCGAGACCCTGTTGTACTTTATGCGTAACTCTTTCTCACCGGAAATGTGAAACTGTAATATCCATCGATACTGCTGCTGCGGGGTTAAAACAATCAACGAAAGTCGTGGACCTGTCCAATGAATTGCAACAAAAAAGTAAGCATATCGATGAAATGATTGAAAACCGAAAAGAAAATATTGGTGTGATAGACAATAAAACTGGTGACATTTTAGCGAACATTGATGAAGTTAGGAATGATGTTATAAAACATCTAAATGATGTCGCCGACAAAATGAAGGAAAAAGTAACTTCTTCAAAGAAAAATACTGTCATAACTTTATCTGATGAAGTCACAGAATTATCCAGTATTAAATGTACCGTTGACAACTGGAAGGTTATACTGGACACTTGTGTTCAACATGGCTCAGAACAGCAATGTTTGGTTGAAATGGACCGAATAACCCGAAAGAATTGTGATCTAAATAAGGAGATGAAAGAAGCGATTTTGAAACCAAGAAAGTCGTTAGTGACCTTTGAACCCAACAAGGTTATACGTGAATTTCAAACAAACGTTGATTCTTTCGGAGATTTAATATTCGTTGCATTTCCGATAACAAATGGTTATTTAGGGGGAAACAATTTTCTATCTGGAAGTATAAAAATCATCAAAACCATCGAAATTGATATAAATAAAACTGGAATCAGAAAAATAACTGGTATATTTGTCCCAAATTTTATTATTTTGACAGATTCAATCAACAGACACGTTATTAAGTACAACGATAATTACGTCTACCAGGCAAGCCTTTCATTGCCAATAGAGTTTAGCGACATTACCAGCATGGGACAAGACGTAGTGGCGGTGGCGTCGGCGCATTCTAATGAAATTTATATCATAGATATCAAGACAATGACTTTAACAAAAACAATAATATTACCCACCTGTATATATGGCTTACAGTACGTGGAGGGAGAATTCGTTGTTGCAACTTACAGTAGATTGACGTGGTTTTCTACTGCGGGACTAGAGCTTAGAGATTACAAAACTCATACAGATGCTTGGTTTGTTCGTTCTCCCAGTAAAAACAGTTATATATGTGCAGATGGTTACAATGCTATTTCCTACACAAAAGATGAGAGAAAACAATTTACATATTCCAGTCCGATGTTGAGATCCGTCAGGGGGATTGATGTTGATATGGAAGGAAACGTTTATATTGTAGGCTACGAATCTAAAAATATCCATCAGATAACAAGCGAGGGAGAGCATGTCAGAACGATTTCTACGACAGACCTTGGAATCTCGAAACCTTGGGTTTTACGATTTCAACCAAACAGTGCCGTTTTCCTGTTGACCTCTTATGACACTGGTAAAGTTTTGATCTGTAAAATTGGCTGAAAGACCATTTATTTTTCGGTATTAAGGATGTTTTTTTCTGTCACCACACAGACCATGTGACAATTTGATTCATTCTTCAGTTTCTTGGAAGAATTAATTTAACAGACAGAAAATGATACCATTGTATATATGTCAATAACATAAACATTTATTTGACTTTTCAGTGCTATATTATACAAGTATTGCCTTTTGATGAGGTCAATACATGTTTTTATCGACCCAATGAAAGTATATCGACAGAGGACGAAGTCGGTCTGGTTTATGGTGTATAACGCCACTTTCAACAATATTTCAGCTCTATCATGGCGACCAGTTTTAGTGGTGGAAAAAACCTGATCTTTATCGACCCAATGAAAGTATATCGACAGAGGACGAAGTCGGTCTGGTTTATGGTGTATAACGCCACTTTCAACAATATTTCAGCTCTATCATGGCGACCAGTTTTAGTGGTGGAAGAAACCTGATCTTTATCGACCCAATGAAAGTATATCGACAGAGGACGAAGTCGGTCTGGTTTATGGTGTATAACGCCACTTTCAACAATATTTCAGCTCTATCATGGCGACCAGTTTTAGTGGTGGAAGAAACCTGATCTTTATCGACCCAATGAAAGTATATCGACAGAGGACGAAGTCGGTCTGGTTTATGGTGTATAACGCCACTTTCAACAATATTTCAGCTCTATCATGGCGACCAGTTTTAGTGGTGGAAGAAACCTGATCTTTATCGACCCAATGAAAGTATATCGACAGAGGACGAAGTCGGTCTGGTTTATGGTGTATAACGCCACTTTCAGCAATATTTCAGCTCTATCATGGCGACCAGTTTTAGTGGTGGAAGAAACCTGATCTTTATCGACCCAATGAAAGTATATCGACAGAGGACGAAGTCGGTCTGGTTTATGGTGTATAACGCCACTTTCAACAATATTTCAGCTCTATCATGGCGACCAGTTTTAGTGGTGGAAGAAACCTGATCTTTATCGACCCAATGAAAGTATATCGACAGAGGACGAAGTCGGTCTGGTTTATGGTGTATAACGCCACTTTCAGCAATATTTCAGCTCTATCATGGCGACCAGTTTTAGTGGTGGAAGAAACCTAATCTTTATCGACCCAATGAAAGTATATCGACAGAGGACGAAGTCGGTCTGGTTTATGGTGTATAACGCCACTTTCAACAATATTTCAGCTCTATCATGGCGACCAGTTTTAGTGGTGGAAGAAACCTGATCTTTATCGACCCAATGAAAGTATATCGACAGAGGACGAAGTCGGTCTGGTTTATGGTGTATAACGCCACTTTCAACAATATTTCAGCTCTATCATGGCGACCAGTTTTAGTGGTGGAAGAAACCTGATCTTTATCGACCCAATGAAAGTATATCGACAGAGGACGAAGTCGGTCTGGTTTATGGTGTATAACGCCACTTTCAACAATATTTCAGCTCTATCATGGCGACCAGTTTTAGTGGTGGAAGAAACCTGATCTTTATCGACCCAATGAAAGTATATCGACAGAGGACGAAGTCGGTCTGGTTTATGGTGTATAACGCCACTTTCAACAATATTTCAGCTCTTATCATGGCGACCAGTTTTAGTGGTGGAAGAAACCTGATCTTTATCGACCCAATGAAAGTATATCGACAGAGGACGAAGTCGGTCTGGTTTATGGTGTATAACGCCACTTTCAACAATATTTCAGCTCTATCATGGCGACCAGTTTTAGTGGTGGAAGAAACCTGATCTTTATCGACCCAATGAAAGTATATCGACAGAGGACGAAGTCGGTCTGGTTTATGGTGTATAACGCCACTTTCAACAATATTTCAGCTCTATCATGGCGACCAGTTTTAGTGGTGGAAGAAACCTGATCTTTATCGACCCAATGAAAGTATATCGACAGAGGACGAAGTCGGTCTGGTTTATGGTGTATAACGCCACTTTCAACAATATTTCAGCTCTATCATGGCGACCAGTTTTAGTGGTGGAAGAAACCTGATCGTTATCGACCCAATGAAAGTATATCGACAGAGGACGAAGTCGGTCTGGTTTATGGTGTATAACGCCACTTTCAACAATATTTCAGCTCTATCATGGCGACCAGTTTTAGTGGTGGAAGAAACCTGATCTTTATCGACCCAATGAAAGTATATCGACAGGGGACGAAGTCGGTCTGGTTTATGGTGTATAACGCCACTTTCAACAATATTTCAGCTCTATCATGGCGACCAGTTTTAGTGGTGGAAGAAACCTGATCTTTATCGACCCAATGAAAGTATATCGACAGAGGACGAAGTCGGTCTGGTTTATGGTGTATTACGCCACTTTCAACAATATTTCAGCTCTATCATGGCGACCAGTTTTAGTGGTGGAAGAAACCTGATCTTTATCGACCCAATGAAAGTATATCGACAGAGGACGAAGTCGGTCTGGTTTATGGTGTATAACGCCACTTTCAACAATATTTCAGCTCTATCATGGCGACCAGTTTTAGTGGTGGAAGAAACCTGATCGTTATCGACCCAATGAAAGTATATCAACAGAGGACGAAGTCGGTCTGGTTTATGGTGTATAACGCCACTTTCAACAATATTTCAGCTCTATCATGGCGACCAGTTTTAGTGGTGGAAGAAACCTGATCTTTATCGACCCAATGAAAGTATATCGACAGAGGACGAAGTCGGTCTGGTTTATGGTGTATAACGCCACTTTCAACAATATTTCAGCTCTATCATGGCGACCAGTTTTAGTGGTGGAAGAAACCTGATCTTTATCGACCCGATGAAAGTATATCGACAGAGGACGAAGTCGGTTTGGTTTATGGTGTTTAACTAACTTTCCACAATATTTCAGTTATATTGTGGCTGTCAGTTTTATTGGTGACGGAAATTGGAGTACCCAGAGAAAACCACCGACCTGCCGCGAGTAACTAACAAACTGTATCACACAATGTTTATCGAGTACACCTCTCCAAGATCGTGATTTGAACTCTCACCATTAGTGGTGAGAGACACTGAGTACATAGGTAGTTGGGTTAGGGTTATGGTGTTTAACGCCGCTTTCAACACTATTTCAGTTATATTGTGGCTGTCAGTTTTATTGGTTGAGGAATCCGGAGAAAACCACCGACCTACCGCAAGTCACTGAAAAAACACATCAAAATTGGATGAAAATTTAAAAGTCTATATAACTTTCAAATATGCAAAATTTCTGAATTTGGGCCCCTTTTAGATTCCCGTTTCGAAATGAAATAGCAATTTTTAATGGCCATCAATAACCCATTGAAAATTGGATGAAAAATGAAACCTTTCAAATTTTGGAAATTAACACTTTTCGGTCAAGTTTATTTCCGTAACTGTAAAAGAGGAACTCCGTCGAAATACCACCGAAAGCTCTCAACACAATCCATTCAACAACAAAATATCACATCACAATTGGATGAAAAATAAAAATTCAATATACCATTAAAAAATGCGACATCGGAATTTGGAACCCCTTTAGACCCCTTTTTTAAATAAAATAGTAAAAAAATATGGTCCATCAATAACCCATAAAGATGAACACTTTCCAAAATACTGCAATAAAATTGGATGGAAATTTAAGTTTCAATTTTTTAATTCCCCCTTTTTGCCCCCTTTTATGTAAAAAACGGTGATAGTTATATAATAACGTTATGCATGTTACTGCAAAGGATTTTTTTTTTTAGCATTAAAAAAAAATCCTCAAAAAACAAAAAATACAAATGAACAATACATAATGTATACCATATATATGGACATGCCCTTTTTGACATGTTTGGGCATCTTGTTTCTTTTGTGAACTTCTGATCAACAAAAACATAATCTTTGTAGGGACAATCCATTGAACATTCCTACCAAGTTTGGTTCCAATTGGCCCAGTGGTCTCAGAGAAGATTAAAATGTAAAGGTTTACGGACGACGATGGGCGCCAAGTGAAAGCAATACATCACATGACCTTTTGGGTCAAGTGAGCTAACAATGTTTTATCAGACATCACCTTTGTTTCGACGTCGTGGCACAAGAAATTATCTTCCAATTAACAAATGTAAAGAAAGCCGCTGGCATACCTGACGCTAATGTGCACACCTGCTGACCAACCGCCTGATAGATATTTAATCGGCTTCACTGAATTTTGTTTAAAATACTCTCCCATCTTCATCTAGAAGCTAAAAGGTTGTTGTTTGGGGTTTTTTTTAACAATGGAGGAATTCAAAGTAAGAGTAATCGAGTTATTTCTGATTTCTAAGTTTGAAGATACTAAGAAACCGACCATTAATCTTTTAGGTGTGTGTGTGTGTGTGTGTGTGTGAGGAGGGGGTGTGGTAGAGGGCTATGTTTTTCACCTCGAACCAGAATTTTTTTCTAACGAAACAAAAATCAGATTAATTATTTTTTGGACATGAAAAGTTTTTATCAAATTTTACTATAAGGTTCTAGTTGAAAACTGCAGGGTCAAATTATTTAAAAAATGTTTTGCATCTTTTAGGTCAATTAATTTGTATACATAAAATTTGGATGCATATTTCTTTTCTTCAGAAATAAACCATAGCCCCTCCCACTTAAAGTTAAATGAGTATGTCTATACGTACGGATGATTTCCTGATATTAGGGCCCGTCGTGGTCGTAATCCTATGGTAGTTGAATTTACAACTATCTGTACAATCAGTACCTATCATCACTAAAGTTGTGAGTTCGAATCACACCCAGGCGATGTGTACTCGATACAACATTATGTGATAAAGTTTGACTTGTGACAGGTCGGTGGTTTTCTCCGGTTTTCTCCGGTTTTCTCCACCAATAAAACTGACTGCCACGATATAACTGAAATATTGTTGAAAGTGGCGTTAAACACCATTAACGTAAAAACCTTATATGTTCCCGATGTAATGAATATTAGTAACATCGAAAGACGATTACAACAATATAAAAAATAGTTTTTAAATTCCAGTAGGAATGTATTTTTGAAATGACAGAAATACACTTTCCGATCCGGAACTCTGTGTATTTACATCCATATTAAAACAAAAATTACGTATTAAATTTATGAGATAAATCATTGACAGTAAAATAGCATTTCTGTCTGGTATCGAAATGTTTCAAAATATATGTTTTAGACACTTTCTGCAAAAGTGTTTTCATTTTATATTTTTACACTTTTAATGTTTAGAAAGCCAAATAAGACAACAATTAACAAATATAAAACGATTTTTTTTTATCGCCATACGTACTTTCGATTCTGGTAAATATTTAGATATTTCGAGGTCTTTGAAGTGTCCCAAATGTTTTGTAATAACGTCATAGCAATGTATTATTTGGGGTTATCCCATGTAGCTATATATAGCCGTAAGGTAGCTATAGGGGACTGGTGTTACTTCCCTTGCATTATATGTTACAGTGGATACAATGTAAATAAGTATATTACGGCATTAAAGAACTAACTCATAGGCGGGTCCAGGGGGAGCTATTTTTTTTATAGATTGGTAAAAATGTGTTTTAACAAAATATTCCCAATTACGTCCTTGTCATTTTTCTTTTTGTCATGTTTTGTAATTTTCACTTTGAATTACGCATCGGTATCTTTTGATTTTTTTTTAAACAAATTGTTTTGAAATCCGATTTTTTCTTTCTTTGTTAAACTCATGTTGTTTTCTGCACCTGTGATATATTTATTGTATTTTGCTTTCTTTCAAATCACTGATAATGATTTTGCCCCTTGTGGACCCTCTGTAATTGGTAATCTTGAATTGTTTTTATGTAAATTAGCTATGTCCACGTCATTTTGACAAGGTACATGTGTACTTATTAAGTTATATGACATGTATTAGTGTGTACATGTATATATGTTTGACTTTCAAGGGTCGATAAGTCCTACGTCTATCATCATTTATCTTGTCAAATAAAACAAAAACAAAATTATAATACGTAAAAATAACGTGCATATTTGTAATAATATTTGTCAACCACAAATATATAAAAATATGGAAACTCATGCGATTCACGTATGAAGTGTTTGGCTTTTTTCTTTTCGAAGAAATTTGCGGTTGGGAATTCGAAGAAAGACCGATTTAGAACAAAACATTTCCATTGCATAGATGGCTATATAAAGAGTTGAAGGAGATTATGTTTATAACTTGCCATCAGAGACATCAGGTATGTACACATCTATGTGGCTATTTAAATCGAAAGATTGAAATGTTTGATAAACTAGCGTAATTTTTACCCAATGTTAGTTAATTTGGCTTGACATTTCTATTTAGGGAAAGACTACTTTACTTTTGTTGCCAAATTTTATAGAAAAAAAGAGTATATTGACCTGAAAGATGAGAAAAAATAATAAATCATCTGAGCCTACACTTTTCAACAAGAAATGTTTGTAAAATTTGAAGAATTTTTGTAGTGTAAAAAATAATAATCTGATTTTTGACGTGTTGTGTCATAAAAATGTCTGGCGCGACAGAGACAAGTTAAATGGTGGGCCCCTTAACATGTAATCATCATAGACATAGTTCGACTGTAAAATCATTTGAGCGGAAGGTATGGTCTAGCGGTTAAAGTCTTTAACCTATGACCACAATTATAATACCAATGACGTAGGTCCCGGCCCCCGTATCCACTTCACACGTGTTACAGTATTATAATACCAGTGACGAAGGTCCCGGCCCCCGTATCCACTTCACGTGTTACCAGTGGCGGATTTAGAGGGGGGCGTGCGCCCCCCTAAAATTCGCAAAGCATATGTTATACAACGTTAATTAAGCAGTTCAATAAATAACTTTTTCATGAATGGTTAACTCGTGACCTGTAGTAAAATATTCTTACACATTGTAAATACACGTTGGATGTGTTCGCTGATTCATATATGTATTCGCCGTCAGTAGTTCAAAGATTATTCCATTCTGATTGGTTCCGAGGTACCAGACATCAACTATTTTCTCACGCTAATTAAACATTATTTCTTCAGTCAATTTTAAAATTACATGTACACGTGCTATTTAGAAATTATAAAATGAACGAAAATTCTAGGCCAAGAAAACAAGCAAGATTGGATACATTTCTGATTCCTCGACGAGAGGAGAAAAGTCAAAGGTAAACTACAAAGTAAATTCAATCAATACTTCGAATAATTAATTTAACAATTGATCTCATTTATAAAACATACAACGAAAACCTATAACGAGAGAATCAGATGATGAAACTGAGATAGTGTGGAGAAACTTGAGTGTCCCAAGAAAATGGTCACTTCTCTTTAAATAATGGTTCAAATAGGTCTTGAATTCGAAATTCTGCAATTTCATATGAAAAAAAATATATAAGTTTGATTTGTATACAAATACCCGAAAATGTTGCCTTTTACTTTTCAAGTAAAGATCAGTAAAAATACGCGTTGGTATATTGTACATTAAAATACAAAAGTAACATATTAATAAAGAAAAAAATTAGCGGCAATTTATTTGTAACAATCTCTGCATCTGCCCGAGGTATCTGCACAAGAAAGTGTAAACAAATCCTTTGTCCGGGTACGTTTATATTATTTATATCTACCAATGGATGTCTGTACAATTTTTTTACACATTTTTAACAAACAATTCTAACTACAATTTATTTGTAATAAATTAATATCTACAACTGCACATGAAAGTGTGAAAATAATCTCGACAAAATGGTTTATGCATATCTCACACCTGATTTCGGTAAGCATATTTCTCGAGAACTTTGATACATTTTGTTTGTTTGATCTTTTAGTGTAATGAGGTTTTTACGTTCGTTGCTCAAACACTTGATGTCCGTCCGTCTGTAAGATTTCTGCAATCTGCAACTCCCCTGACTGTAACCACGCAATTGATTGACGTTAAACTATATAATGTACTTGAAATACATTGTAGTTGTGCACAATGGTTTTTAGATTTTGCATTGAAGGCCGGGTGGAGGGGGTAGTAGGTTGATTCTGCAACCCGCAACTCCTAAATAACCACTCAATAGATTGAAGTGAAACTTAAACTACAAATTTGACATACAATGTAGTTTGCTCACTACGGTTTTATTTTTAGAATTGGAGGTTAGGGGTAGGAGGGAGATTCTGTAATCTGCGGTTCCTCAATAATGCACTGAATGGTTTGAAGAGAAACTTGTACAATAGACATGACATACATTGTACTTGTGCACCGTGTTTTTTTAGGTCCTTCCACTGAATGGAGGAAATACGAGGGGCTGTGGGTATTAGTTAGCCCTACGCTCACTTAAATTTGTGATAGGTTAGCATCATACTAAAAGTAATGATTTTTAATTAGAAAAACGAAACTTCGCAATTAGTTTTATTCCGTAAAAGATAATCGGAAATTTCAAACGGGAGTTTTGTACAAAATTTGGTGACCTATCTTAATTTATGAAATTAATGCACCTAGTCCAAATGATCATTCGAAGTTTTTTCATCACCCTGCGTCCGACGTCACGGTTGTTAAAAAAAAGTTTTACTTCAGGTTCTTATAATCTGACAAAAACATACTGTTAACAATTATCCGACAAAATTAAGACTCAAATTAAAGTTTTTTTGGTCTGATAAAAATGGTGTGGTTGGTTCAAAATTGTTCAAATAAATGTCTGTAATTCCTCAAAACCCCAGAGCTTACGGGGGTGGGGTTCGTCCCCCTGGACCCGCTGGGGACCTTAAGAGGTCCCCAGATCCCTCTCCTCCGCACGCCCCCCCCCCCTAATCCCAAATCCTGGATCCGCCCCTGGTTACAGTATTATAATACCAATGACGTAGGTCCCGGCCTCCGTATCCACTTCACGTTTTACAGTTTCACCAATATTTCAGTCATATGCTGGCGATCAGTTGTATTGGTTGAGGCAAACCGGAGTATTCGGAGAAAATCACCGACTTATTGAAAGTCAATAAAAAACAAACTTATCACATGAAGTTGTATCGAGGTCGTTTCATCATGGGCGGGAATCGAACTCACAACTAAACCCACTAATTAAGTAAGTAAATGCAATACGCATGCACATATTTTTTTAATATGTTGGAATGTACATTATATCCAAGATAATTAACCAAGGTGGTGTTATTGCTAATGGGCTATGCTCCAGTGGTAACGATCGTGGGTTCTATTTCAGATCGAATAAAACCTCAAATATATTTGCTGCTTTTCCGGTAAGCTTTTATCATTAAGGAATGAAAGCAAAGACTGGTCCGATGTTATCAGGATACAACACGTCTACTTGCGGGTTGACACTGTTCTCCCGGTAAGCTAGTACTTTAAAAGCCCATCACGGTGTGTTGATCTTCTACAATGCAGATATAATCACCTCGTCAAAAAGTAACTTGTACTCGCCAAGATGTAGCTGAGGTGTTGCTGACTTGGAGCTAGACAACAATCAATCGCTCACTCGCTATCGCTCACAAAAATGACGACTAACATTATTTGTTATATTTCTTTTGCAGATACAAAGACAAAGTTATACTACGACAAGAAAAAATGAAATCAACACAAATAAAGTTGGCTTTCTTCATATTTACCTTCATTGCCATTGTAAGTATAACTTAAATATATTTGTTTCGTCAGTGTAAGGGATTATGATGTTTAACGCCACTTTCAGCAATATTTAAGTTATATCAGTTTTATTGGTGGAGTACCCGGAGAAAACCACTAACCTACAGCAAGTTACTGACAAACTTTATAACATAATGTTGTATCGAGTTGTTTCACCAGAGACTATCTTTTGTCGTGACTTCTAGCTTCGAATATATAGACAATATTGTACATTGTCGACAATTATAACATTTATTTAGAAACAGGACCAAAAGTGAGCCTCTGTACACAACAATGTATATATATTGTTATTCATGTTGCAATGTCATGAAATATCAGAACAACATCGGTGGCGTAATGGTTAGCGTGATCGCCTCGAGTGTAGTAGGTCGTGGGGTTCGAACCCATGTCAGGTCAAAGCAAAGGCTATAAAATTGATATACATGTATGTTGCTTCTCCGCTGAACTTACAACATTAAGGAGCAAAAACAAAGACTTGTTGGCTCGAATTCTGATAATTTGACCAGATGGGACGACATGTTTACCCGCGGACTGTTGTTTCAGTGATCTAGCACTATCAAAGCCAAAGTAAAGGTGTTGGTTTAGTACACAACACTCCATAATTTCATCGAATATAAGTTGTTCTCTCCATGATATAGCTGAACAATTGCTCATTATCCTTGTTATATAAAATATTTTGTCTTTCAGCAATTGTGTTCAAATAGTCCGCCATTAGCAGAAGGTCGACTTAAGTGGATCTGGAAGGGAGTAAAAGCTGCTTTTAAACCAACGTGTGCTGGATGCGCAGGGATATGTGAACGTAAAGTTCCTGGAAAATGCCGATGTAGAGTTGATCACGCGTGTATGAGAAATAGAGGACGTTAACCTAATACATTGTTTGTACATAGACTTTTATATGATTTTTTTTTATTTTTGTAGAATAAAATGGTAAAGCTTATTATCATTTTTCTTACATTTATTTAAAATATCCTCTTTGGATGAAAACAAACGAAGTGGGTTTTTTTTGTTTTTTTAAGCAAATTGACAATTCCATTTCCCCCCGCAAGGGAGACAACTGCATAAGTCGTCTGCAAAGCTTCAACAATGGCCGTCTCGCCTGCTCAATAGACAGTGGGGGAAACATTCAGAATCGCTAGGTAGAGTGGTATTAGATATTAGATGAAAAAAACAAAATTTAGTATTAGCCTGCTATTTAAAAATAAATGTGGAAGTGAACGTCAGACTGGTAATGTGTGTTGTGGTTGATGTCATAGCCTATAGGCATAGAAATGATGCGAAAAAATATGAGCTGCAGGCTCTAGGGGTGTTGTATTGTCCAGTAAATGGGTTGATTCACCAGTAAATGGGTTGATTCATACAAGATATGTTTTGTTACTGTGGAAAAAAGTAATTAAAACAGCATGGCCTTCATCTAAGGTAGATATTCAAATTTGTTAACCCTAGACAAGTTGTTTTCCACGAGAGCGCTCGGTTAGACAACCTCTCTTTGAGTTGACAAATCTGAATGTCTACCTCAGATGAAGGCCATAATTATTGTATATTGATTACTTATACCGGTATTCAGACATACTCCGTTTTATAGATCTTGTTGTTTGTTCAATAATAACATGTCTATGGTCTATTCTATTCAATGATGTGTGTTTATTATATATAATAAGTAAATAGTTCCGCTAAACCTTAATGAGAATAAGGGTAATAACAAAATTACCGAACTCCGAACAATCTTACAAAGGGAAAGTCAATACTCATAATTATATAAACAGACAAAATCAGTCAACAGCCGGAAAACTGTGAAAACCGTAATGACCCTGACTTGGTATAGGCATTTCTAAAGAAATGGTGGGTTGAATCAGATTTTAAAGCGCCAAACCTCCCGCTTTCATTACGGCTCAAAGTTTCCGGCTGAGAACGTTACAACTACCAAATCGATCTTTAAAAATGGCATTGAAAATTTTGATGAATGAGAAATAAATCTTAAATCTTAACAGTCGGGCACAACGATATATGTTTACGTATTAAATTGTAAATTCGCAGGTTCTTGAGTTGTAGGGTTAGGGTTATGGTGTTTAACGCCACTTTCAACAACAATTCAGTTACATCGTGGCGGCAAGTTTTATTGGTGGAGGAAACCGGAGTACTAGGAGAAAACCACCGACCTGTCGCAAGTCACTGATAAGCTTGATCACATAAAGTAATAGCTTGCATTTAAATATTTAGAGATTTTACGTAGTAAGAGCAACAAGCTTCCTTGCTTGGAGTCGGGATAATGTGTCGAGTTGAGAGACATGTCAGTCTGTGGGCTTGTACTATGAAAATCCAACCAAGCATGTGTTCAAGTTAGGTACATGATATTGCCATGATATAGCTGAAACATGGCTCACCTTCACAGCATCTGAGTGCATCTACGTTTATTGTGGGGTTCATGTTTAACAATCTTTAATTTGCTATGTAGTGTATTGTATATCAATCCTTGTTCTTTTATCCATTTTATTTTGGCTATTGTATTATGAAAAAAATGCTTAAACAGTGATGGTCGTCAATTCTACCAATATCAACAAAACGAACAACCACCTCTCATCTATTGATTGCTCCTCTTCGATCTGCGACCCCTTGGAATCTTCAAACTTTGCTTAGCGCTTACCAAAATCCCCTCGCTCACTATAACTAGACATGTAATTATGCTCATCATTGGTAATGTTGTGAGTTTGATTCTCGCCTGTAGGTAGCAAGGTGTACTCGATACAAGTTCATGTAAATTACAGTAATAAAGTGTGATAATTATTTGCGTCAGGTCGATGGTTTTCTCCATGGGTCTAAGTTTTAACAAAAACTTACCAATACGATAAACACGTAACCATGGCCGTAGCGCAATGGAGGCAAATGAGGCAAATGCCTCACTTTTGAAACGGCAAGTGTAACCTTTTGAAAGCAAATAAAATCTTTTTTTTTCAAAATTTGTCTAAATTCACCTCCTTTGCCTCACTTTATTCAGACCCGTCCTACGGCCGTGGTAACTGTAATATTGTTGAAAGTGGCGTCCAAGAGCAATAATCCATATAATTATTTATTTTGTACACTCGAATGATTGCTGATAGGAAATTAAGTTTTCATAATAATTTGCAGCATTCTGTATGTTTTCATATATTTATATATCATGATACTGAGGGGCCGTGATCAGGACCGGATTACCCTATGAGCTGCAGCCTAGGGCACCTCAAGGTGTAGGGATCCTGCTAAAACACTTTCAAATCACTATTCTAGTTTATTTAAAGAAAGAATTTGCAATAAATTTACTTCAATCTATGTCACGAGTAAAAAATATTAAAGACTGGTGCAGGTGGTTTATGGTGTAGCTCCGTCTGAGGGGAGGGGGGGGTGGCACAATTGTGTTAGCCTCGAGGTCACAAAAGGTCATAACCCGGCCCTGGTCGTGTTCGTATGGCTGTTGGATTTACAACAACCTGTACAATCAGTGCCTATCACCGCTAAAGTTGTGAGTTCAAATTCCGCTCATGGCGAAGTGTACTCGATACAACATTAAGTGATAAAGTTTGTAAGTGGTTTTCTCCGGGTACTCCGGTTTCCTCCACCAATAAAACTGATCGCCATGATGTAACTGAAATATTGTTGAAATCTGCGTTAAACACCATAACCCTGTACATTATAATCGGTTCTCATGTTGTAATACGGAAAGCTTGACCGTGGACCATAGTACGTATTTGGAGAGTTTAATTATCCCTGCACGTTAAAGGCATCCTTGTTAGATTTCGGGAAAATAATAGGCACATTGTGTCCGTTACAAAAGACAACATTTTCGTCCCTACCTAACTCTTCATACTTTTTTCGTGACAGACAAAAGTCGTTGTCCCAGGGTGACCCATTCCTTCACTCATTCTCCTCCTGGTGCCGTCGTGGTCATGATCGTATGGACGTTACGCGCGCTATTGGTGATACTTTGATTAAATAGAACATGAAATAAGTAAAACGAATATAGATTTTTTTTAGATTGATGGATTTTTATTTCCGATACATGCTTGTATAGGGAATTATACGAATAATTGTTTTATTATATTAGATTAGGTTTATTTTTACTTTTGAAAACGAATTTATTGGAAGAAAACGTCGTTAACGCACATTTTTCTCATGTAATGCGTTACAAAATATCCGTATGTCTTTTACATTTTCAGTGGCAGAGATAAAAATTACGATTTCTACGTAAAATTGTAGAACGTTACCCAATTTGTCCAGTAAACGTTTTTTCTTATCGACGGAAAAATAACGTCGCGCTACTTCTATATTTTTCTATAGTTTTCTATTAAGATTAAAACAAATAAACAACAACTAAAAAAAAAAGCGAAGCTAAAGACAAACAAACGATATCAAAACTTGAAAAACAACAAACAAAAGAGCGAAAACAAAATACAAAAATATACCAAACCTGAAAAAATAACGATGTGTTTCCGCTTACTCAAGCGACCCTAATTAAAAATGAATTCATGACCTTAATTTTTGTGTGTGTCATTTTTGAACAAGCATTGCAAAAAAGAATGTGTGCATTGTAGAAACTATAATTATATAATAGTTAAAAAAAATCGCGAATATAATTGATTTATATGAAAATTAAAAATGTGAACTGAATTATTTTAATTATAATTTCACTAGATTATACATAAGATATTACGAGAAATTTTCAAGAATACAAGTATACAATCAATCAATAAACAAACAGAATGTGATCATATACTTTCAAAGAAAAAATAATAAAGTACAGTCACATAACATAAACAATAAATAAATACAAAAAGGGAATACAAACGAAATAAATAAGCAAACAAACAAACAAACATTGAAATAAACACCTAAAGGAAAACACCAACAACACAAATATATACAAGCAAGACAAAATAAAATAAAAATTAATAAAAACAAAAAGTGAAGTTCCGAAATAAAGAACAATACATCAAAACACCCCCACACCACCTCCATCCTAACCAAACCCACGGTATACAAACACAAATAAGGAAGAAAAAAATGAAAAAGAAGACGCGAAACGTTCTTTTCAATGTTAAAATTATGTGTAACGTCTTGAGTGTCACCAACATCGCGCGTAACGTCATCATGGTAGTTGGATTTACAACTACTTGTGCAATCAGTGCCAATCACCACTAAAGTTGTGAGTTCGAACCCCGTTCATGGCGAGGTGTACTCGATACAACACTATGTGATAAAGTTCATCCGTATAAATTGCGACAGGTCGGTGATTTCCTCCACCTATAAAACTGACCGCCACGATATAACTGAAATATTGTTGAAAGTGGAGTTAAACAACACACCGGCCTCGTGTTCTCGTCCTGGACATAGCTGAAATACTGCTCGCTGGGCGTTAAGCACCAATCAGTCAAACAATTATGAAAGCTAGTTATAACTAAAGGGAGATAATCTCTCCTTATCATGAAGTTCAACAAGGCGCAATTTTTCATTTCTATTTTAGAATTTTTTTACTCTGTAATTACAATGTCTTAAAATATCTCACCGCATGCTGTCACTGACAATTAGACATCTTTAGTAATGCCATTGTTGATTTTTTTTTTTTTTTTGTTTGTCAAAAGATTCGTGTATATGTTTATCAGAACAAGGAAAATCAAGAGATATTTTCGGAGATGCTTGTTTGAATTATTTTGCAGTGTCTGTGGAATTCTTCGACCTCTCTCTCATGCAAATTATGGGTAAATGGAGTCAACGTGTGCTAATTTATTTTATGGCATTTTTTGATTGCACTTCCCGTTTATTTCACACAATGAATAACATTTAAATTATTCACATTACATGTATAAGCATTCAACCATCAGTTATTCCATTGGAATCCATCCAGGATAAAAATGGTCAGAATAATTTGAATATAATCTTGAAAATGGCGATCCCGGTTTATCCGGGTATTTGTAATACACAGTTGTCCCCCTTGTCATCCATGATACCATCCATCCATATGTTCCAACAGTCATTAGTGTATGATTTGTCAGTGTTAGCAATGCCATATCTAATATCCCAGAATTCCCTTCTACTATAAAAATGTCTTCTGATTTTGGCAAGATCTCTTTCGTCCATGAAATATCATTCGCACAAACTATGAAGAAACAATTAGTAAAGCGACTTCTATAATAGTCCATTCCTTCTATTAAATAACTTTTGGGAGCAAATTGTTTACCAAAAACATTTGTTTCGTATGATGAAAACTTTCTTATATGTACGCCAATGAATGTTTTCTTTATACCGGAAGTGACGTTTCTCGATAACACAATCTGGTGCAATTGTTGTTGGGCTTCATTTAAAATGTGCGGTTTTATTTGAAATATCTTTCTCAATTCTGATTCATATTTTTGCCAATACCTCCAAGATTGGAAATATCCATGAAATGATAAATCTCTATCGTCTGGTAAATTTTCAAATTTATAATCGTAACCACAATGGTATCGGTCGTCAATATATTTCCAGAAACACCAGCAACTGAATCTATTATAACCATATAAACTCCATGTGTTTGGCCTTATGTTAAAATATCGAGTCAACATATTGCCTTCCGGTATTATTAACTGTAAGTTCTTTTCCCGCCCTTTACTGTATGCGAAAGCATAGTGGAAAAACTGGTTCCCTATTCCACCGTGGAAGGACATGCATACCATTTTATTCCGTTGATGTCCATTTTGTAAAAGAGGTGTACATATAAATAAATACGTGAAAATGTATAGCAGAATGAAAATACAAGCTAAGAGAAATAGAAACTTCAAAAATATCTTCAAAAGTAATAATTTTCCTGAAAAAAGAAGAAGAAAATATTAGACTAAGTCGTAAATATTGGAATACAATTATGTACATTTTTGGTCAAGGACATTTTCAAATCATGTTGTAAAGTTTGCATGTAATGTTTGCTTGATTGTTTGGTTGGTTGTTTGTTTGTTAATTTCACGTATTAAATGTTGGATTTGCTGACGATTCCTGGACAAATATTTAATGTATTTTGTTTTGTCTCTCGACTCTATGTTCGCATTGTTGCTTTTTCCTGATCGGCCATGCATCAATAAATCTCTAGTGATTGAGGTACTGCACGTTCATTATCATAAAAAATGGTTGTGATTACATGCCGGTCACTTCCTATAAAGGTATAATACAGACGTGCCGTTGGAAGGGGTTCGAAATATTTCAGCCTTCAAATACATGACTGGATCGTAAATTCTACTTCAATATATGGATGCTGAATTTTGAGCTGCAATATATCAATGTATGGACTGAGGGCAATAATTTACCCCCCTCCCCCCCCCCCTCCAACACACACACCTTTATTGGCTAAATTTAAGAAAAACTTAATAACTCCCATTATAGCTAAAATAAAACAGAGAAAACAATTGGTATAGATTATAAGAGTATAGATGCAAGAGCTAACTAATCTTATTTTTTTATTGCTTGTCAGATTTGAAACTAGCAACCCTCATTTCTCGGTCCACTCCAAAAACTTGCATCCCCCTTTCCACAAACTTTTCGGTCCACACCGTCTCCTTTACAATGGGTCTTATGCGAGTTTTGGCATTTCACACACATGTGGAAAGCAAATGCATGACCGCATCATTTCACTAAGAGAAGAGGGTTGACCCATATACTAGTTTAAACCCGCCACTTTTTTCATTGAAGTGCTGGAACCAAGCCAGGAAAGTGAGCGGTCATGTATTTGTGTGTTTGTGGTATCAATTTTTTCTCTGTCTACGATTTTTACATTTGATTTTGGAATTGTTCCCAGTGGGTGATATATTTTTTTTTCATGTTATATATTAATGGATTAACAACAACAACAACTGAAAAATATTAGAATGAGTCTCGTTTTCAAACAGCAAACATATAAATTAAGTGGGGTTTCATGCTGAATAAATATATACATCGGAATGTTTTTCAATCCCTATAGCTGCAACCTTGTACCTAATTCTACCTACAATGACCCTCTGTGTGGGATTATTAACGATTATTAACGATATTGATGACCTGGGCCATTAGAACACGCCGTCGTTGAAGATGATATACATTATTTTCTGGAATGTCCTTTATACCTGAACGAAAGAAGAACACTTCTGAGTAATTGCGACGATATCAATATCAATATTGAAACTTTGCTCTTTGGGAACGATAAGTATAGTTATGACGTCAACTCCAAAATATTTGGAAAAGTTCGAACTTTTATAAATCAATCAAAAATATTTTAGGGCTAATGTCAGCAATTTTTCACTTTTTCACTTTTTCACTTGTACTTCTTGCTTTCTTCCTGTGTCTAAATTTTAAATGTCTATTGTCTGTGTTTTGTTTTGCTGTCATTAATTCATGTGTATAATTTGTAAGGAGAGGACTTCATATAAGTTGGTATAACTTGCTGTCCAATCCTATTGTTTATGTACAATAAAATATTATTAAACTAACACGCCGTCCATTCATGGTCAGTATGTTTGTATAATAAAGGATCACTATCAAAGTATTGACATTTGTTGTTTACAATTGTCGTGGAAATGTTTATTTTGGTGTCTTAGTTAAAATGATATGATATTGATTCAAATATTACTGTTTTCATAGTACTCTGATACGATAACATTTGTCTGGGGGTACTGGTGACGGTTCCCACGGCTTAAACCCGCAAAGCTGCCCAGCTCGTACCCAGGTGGCGGTTAGGGGAACCCTCTAGATGGGGGTGTCATGTTATAATACGGAAAGCCTGAGTGTGAAGTATAGCGGGTAACGTGTTTGGAGAGTGCCACGCTGACTGCATGTTACAGACCTCGTTTGTATATTTCGGAAAATACTAGGCGCAGTGTAGCCATACAAAAGGCAAATGTTGTTGTCTCTACTTTTATCTCCACACCTTTTCAGTGGCAGTTAAGTCGTTTTTCCGGTTGATCAATTCCTTCTCTCATTTCTATATAGTTTATTTAAGGAATATTTTGAATTTTTGAACAGATTAAACGATATAACCTGCTTTGGGAGGTTTACGCTTAATGAATCGCGAAGCTGTTAATGAAAAGCGTATATTGTTCCAAACCAGGTTATAACTTGTTCAAAAATTGAAAATATTCCTTATAATTTAATTTTTGCAACAAAATTTAATGATCCCTCGATTTTAATTACGATTATTCCATGGGACTATGTGAATTAGTCATTTGTGCATGATTACATTGGCGGCGTCACCATACCAACCCATGTTTACAAGTATAACCAATGTTGGTACAGGCGGATCAGCCAATCAGATTGCAGTATTCACGGCAAATTAAATTATATATTATTGAACTTGTTCTTTTCTTGAATATAGTTTAAATACTGCTCGCTGGACGCTAAACAATAATCAATCAATCAATCAATCAATCAATCAAACCACAACATGTGGCTGGCGATATTACTAGTATATTTTGTGGTTTTTACATGCATATAGTTGTTATATGTTGTTGAACTTGTTCTCGTCCTGAATATAGCTGAGATACTGTTCTCTGGACGTTAAGCAATAGTCAATCAATCAAACCATAACATGTGGCTGGCGATATTACTAATAGGAAGAAGAATTTGAAGATATACCAAAGGGGCAATCAGAATCCGTATATCGAAGAAGAACAGACAACACAATGGTCAAAAGAAAAAGTACAAAAGGACAAACAACGATCTACAAAACAATCACATAAAACTATATATCGAGTAACACGAACCCCACTAAAAACCGGGGGTGAACTCAGATGCTCCGGAAGGGTAAGCAGTTCCTGCTCCATTAGTATATTTATTGTACTTACGATTTTTATATACATCATATAGTTTTCTGATATTTGTATGGATAATCCTCATATTTCCTATAAAAATAAAAATAAATGTGATAAAAAGTTCCATGGGAACCTAATTAGGAAATGAGTCGTCCGCGTATCCAAATGTTTTTAATTTAATTCATTATTTATTTAACGAGGATTACTAACAGCCAACGGCTACCAGGGGCGGATCCAGGATTTCAAGTTAGGGGTGGCGTACTTAAAAAAATTGCGCCGAGCGGAGGGTATTTCGTGTGAGAATTCGCGATTTTACGCCAAAAAAGCAGATTACAGAATCTCTCTCCTACCCCTAACCTCCAATTCTAAAAATAAAACCGTGATGAGCAAACTACATTGTATGTCAAATTTGTAGTTTAAGTTTCACTTCAATCCATTGAGTGGTTATTTAGGAGTTGCGGGTTGCAGAATCCTCCTCTTACCCCCTCCACCCGACCTTCAATGAAAATTCTAAAAAACATTGTGCACAACTACAATGTATTTCAAGTACATTATATAGTTTAAGTCAATCAATTGCGTGGTTACAGTCAGGGGAGTTGCGGATTGCAGAAATCTTACAGACGGACGGACGAACGGACGGAGATCAAGTGTTTGAGCAACGGGCGTAAAAACCTCATTACACTAAAAGGTCAAACAACAAAAATGTATCAAAGTTCTCGAGAAATATGCTTACGGAAATCAGGTGTGAGATGTGCATAAACCATTTTGTCGAGATTATTTTCACACTTTCATGTGCAGTTGTAGATATTAATTTATTACAAATAAATTGTAGTCAGAATGTTTTGTTAAAAATGTGTAAAAAAATTGTCCAGACATCCATTGGTAGATATAAATAATATAAACGTATACGGACAAAGGATTTGTACACACTTTCTTGTGCAGATACCTCGGGCAGATGCAGAGATTGTTACAAATAAATTGCCGCTATTTTTTTTATTTTTTTTTATTAATATGTTACTTTTGTATTTTAATGTACAATATACCAACGCGTAATTTTACTGATCTTTACTTGAAAAGTAAAAGGCAACATTTTCGGGTATTTATATACAAATCAAATTTATATTTTTTTTCATATGAAATTGCAGAATTTCGAATTCAAGACCTATTTGAACCATTATTTAAAGAGAAGTGACCATTTTCTTGGGACACTCAAGTTTCTACACACTATCTCAGTTTCATCATCTGATTCTCTCGTTATAGGTTTTCGTTGTATGTTTTATAAATGAGATCAATTGTTAAATTAATTATTCGAAGTATTGATTGAATTTACTTTTTAGTTTACCGTTGACTTTTCTCCTCTCGTCGAGGAATAAGAAATGTATCCAATCTTGCTTGTTTTCTTGGCCTAGAATTTTCGTCCATTTTATAATTTCTAAATAGCACGTGTACATGTAGTTGTAAAATTGACTGCAGAAATAATGTTTAGTTAGCGTGAGAAAATAGTTGATGTCTGGTACCTCGGAACCAATCAGAATGGAATAATCTTTGAACTACTGACGGCGAATACATATATGAATCAGCGAACACATCCAACGTGTATTTACAATGTGTAAGAATATTTTACAACAGGTCACGAGTTAACCATTCATGAAAAAGTTATTTATTGAACTGCTTAATTAACGTTGTATAACATATGCTTTGCGAATTTTAGGGGGGGCGCACGCCCCCTCTAAATCCGCCACTGGCTACAAGTAGCTCTCCTAAACATATACAGATTATACACAATAATGATAAATATGATGAAATAACATTAGACGAACGACAATATATACAGAATAAGGCACACAAACATACACATTTTTATACAGATGCTCTCACTGACACACACGCACTCAAAAACAGACATGTCAGGAAGTGTGTAAGGTTGTGATGAAAGTGATATGATAATGAGACAATAGTTTCTTACTATTATACAGGGGCCGTCGTGGTCGTATGGTATTTGGATTGAGAACTACCTGTGCAATCAATGCCTATCACCACTAGAGTTGTGAGTTCGAACACCGTTCATGGTGAGGTGTACTCGATACAACATTATGTGATAAAGTTTGTCAGTGACTTGCGACAGGTCGGTGGTTTTCTCCGGGTACTCCAGTTTCCTCCACCAATAAAACTGACCACCACGATATAACTGAAATATTGTTGAAAGTGGCGTTAAACAACATCAACTAATTTCTTACTATTGTACAATTCAACAATGTTAATCATGAATTTTGAAATCGAATTCGTCCAGTAGATTTGATAAATTGGAATACACAATTAAAGAGTTCGAGGTTATACCTACTGATGCACAATCATTACTTCCTTCTAATACAATTTGACAGAGATAGATATTAACATTTAATTCAGTCTAGTCTTGTATTGGCTATCGGATCAAACTCATGGTCAGTATATATCTATTTGTATAGTAAAGGAGCCCTATGAAGTTATTGACATTCTCTGTTTACAATTGTCGTGGAAATGTTTATCTAGGAGTCTTATGTCAAATGATATTATGTACAGAAATGTATTGGTTCACATATTACTAAACCACATCGGTAGTGTAACGGTTAGCGTGTTCGCCTCGAGTGTAGTAGGTCGTGGATTCTAGCCCCTGTCGAGTCAAACCAAAGACGATGAAATTGGTATTTGTTGCTTCTCCGCTAGGTACGCAGCATTAAGGAGTATGAACAAAGATTAGTTGGTTCGGAATCAGGATAATGTGTCTACAGTGGAGCAACATGTCTACCCCCAGATTATTTTTTCAGTGACCTAGTACTATAAAGATTCAATTGTGCGTGTTGGCTTAGTACAAAGCGGACATTATTATCATCATTTCATCATGTTGTTCTCGCTATGATATTCACTGAAAAAATTGCTGAATTGGCGTTAAACAACAATCACTCACTCTATCAGATCAAGATATAGTATACAATAGGTACATGCTGCTTCTCTGATAAGCACCCAGCTTTAAGGAGTATGAACAAAGACTGGCTTGTTCGGAATCAGGATAATGCGTCCGAGTGAAGCGATATGTCTACCCGTCGACTGTCATTACAGTGAGCTAGCACTATAAATATCCAATTGTGCATGTTGGTGTAGTTCAAAGCAGACCTCATCATTATCGTCATTTCATTATGTTGCTCTCGCCATGATATTCACTGAAAATAGCTCATTTGGCGTTAAACAACAATCACTCACTCAATGTTATGGAAACTATGTCTACTAACTGGCGAAGAACAAGATCTTTTGAACATAGACAATGTATAAAAGATTAATAAAAACACATTTATTTTCGCCTGAACATTGCATTTTATTCTGCGGAGTATATTTGGTTATTGATGTATATTCTCCGTATCTTCGATTTTTAAGAAATAAAAACGTAGATATCAAATCTAGTGAGAACAACATATTTCTGGAATAACCATCATCAGGTACACTCAAAGGCAAAATATTTGAAAGCCAAAGAATTTAAAAGTCTTTGGGAGCAAGAAAACAAAAGGCCCTCATCATTGATTGATTGATTGATTGATTGATTGGTGTTTAACGCCAACTTTAGCAATATTTCAGCTATATCGTGCCCTAATCAGAATAGCCAAGAAACATGAATATTTCCTCGTATATATATTATATAACCCTTACCTGGTTAAAATCGGTTACAAAAATATGTAATTTAGGTCTATTATAAGGCGCATGCATGAATGACGTCAATCAAAACAAGATTTACTGCTTACATGAAGTATTGTATAATTATTGTTATGTAATATCTGTTTTCCTTATACAATACATGGTATTTTGTAAAGTTTCATTAAGCTTTCAATCAGTGTTTGTAAACATTGAGTGTTTTGAAACGTTTTCATCGGTTAAATTCAAATAGCAATTACTAATGTTCAAAAGATAGGCCAAACCAACGATACACATATTTTTAAAACAAATCTTTTTGATACGCACATGTTCAAGGACAAGTATATCGTGCTATTTATTTATATATATTTTTTTTTTTTTAAAACAGAATTGTGTGTCTCACTGAGGAATATAATTTCTATTGTACAAAAATGTCATATTGTGTTTCTCTGTGTGATTGAAATAATGATATCATACGAACAATAATATAATAACACGGGTGGGGTGGGATGGGGAGGGGGAGGACGTGCGTCACAACCTTAATATAGGTATAAAGACGTGCCTCTGAAATGGGTAAACTTTTTCATCTTTCAGGTATATGATTGTGATGCAATTTTTCCAATTTAATATGTAAATGGGTGGGTATTTTTCAGCTATGATATATCAATGGGTCATATTTCAGGGGCGGATCCAGGATTTCAAGTTAGGGGGGGGGGGCGCACTTAAAAAAATTGCTGGGGTATTTCGTGTGATCCGCCCCTGTATTTCTGCAAGCCAATCCCCTCCCATCTTTTAACAGCAACACAGCTTTGATAAAAAAAATATTGTTCTTACAATATTGTATCTCTACCCACTTATTTTGTTTTCTGAATTATCTATTGTGTGTATATACATATAGAGTGAGTGAGTGAGTGAGTGTTGTTTAACGCCAACTCAGCAATTTTTCAGTTATATCATGGCGAGAACAAGTTAATTATCAATGAGATGATGATGCGGTCCGCTTTATTCTAGACCAACACGCTGAGTTGGATTTTTATAGTGCTAGCTCAATGAAACAACAGTCCGCGGATAGACATGTCGCCCCACTCGGACACATTATTCTGATTCCGAGCCAACCAATCTTTGCTCTTACTCCTTAATGCTGCGTGCTTAGCGGAGAAGCAACAAATGCCAATTTTATAGTCTTTGGTTTAAACCGACGGGGCTCGAACCCACGATCTACCGCACTCGAGGCGAGCATGCTAACCATTACACCACCGATGCTGTTATATATTTATATATTATCCTGCAATCAGTACATTTGCTGTACAAATATGCTATACGAATACATTTTTGCTTTATTCGTACTAGACGCATAAACTTTTCAGCCTACGAATAAACTTTCCTGGTACTCTGTAGCTATGTACAGCGGAGGGCGCAGACAAGTATGAAACTGGTACTAATGTAACGCGGACTACGAAGAAGACACCCTTGACAACATTTATGAAAGGCGAGGAATGACGCTTGTTTCTGTCCTTTTTGCTTAAATCTGACAAGTTTTCCGACTTTTTTGACATTGCAGGATAAACACAATATACGTACATTGTCGTCAAATATAAAATTCATTTGTACTCGCTGCGAAACAGGCCTGAAAAGCTCGACGAAGGCTCGCTATTCTGCCTGTTTCTAAAGCTCGTACAAATAAATTTTATATTTACCGACAATGTACGTATATTGTATATATAATGTTGTGTTAGCAATGACTATGCCAATATAGTGGTCAGGGTTGAAGACATAGTGCACGACCCGAAGGGGAGTGCACTATGTCTTCAACCCTGACCACTATATGGAGTGCACTATGTCTTCATCCCTGACCACTATATGGCATAGTCATTGCTAACACAACATTATTATTATTATTATGCTGACTGTTATATGTAGACAAAATATATTGAGAACTATTACAATAAAGGAGGTCCTGATATTGGTGACTAATATATTGGATCAGATAGTCTTGAAAGTGTGAGAATATTCTTTGTTTCATTTAAGGCTTTAAGAATACAAAGATTTTTGAAGTTTGAAATTTAATTAACAACAATAAAAAGTATTAAAAAACGTTTAGACGACTATGATAGATTGACAGATTGGATCCGCCCCCTTGCACGTGGACTAGCTATACTGTATATAGCTTGACAGACAGCTGAAAACCGACCTTCCCCGCGTGAAACTGGCATAGTAGATGTACTTTCGCATTGTATATCTGTGACGGAACAGAAGTTCCTCTATAAAATTTATTCCTAAGAAAATTTATTATGCAATAAAAGTTCCTAAAGGAATTTATTTTATGTATTACATGTTCCACTGACATAATAAAAATACCATCACAATTTATTTTATGTAATACATGTTCCACTGACATAATAAAAATACCAGTACAATGGTATTTTTATTATGTCAGTGGAACATGTAATACATAAAATAAAATCCTTTAGGAACTTTTATTACATTATAAATTTTCTTAGTAATAAATATTCGGAACTTTTATTATATAATAAATTTTCTTAGAAACAAATATTTTAAGGAACAAATAAGTTTAAAATGAAAAGAATATTACATAAAATATGTTCCGATCCAGAAATAAATTTTCTGAGGAACAAACATTGTGGAAGGTTAAGAGTGTTAGTCATATAAAACCTTGAAAATTATGAAAATTATCTTTTCTTTATAAACTTGGCATTCGCAGAGACCATTATAACTAATTATTTAAATAAAATCACAAATTATTTAACAAAAACCCATTTAATAAATATTCAAAAAATATTTGTTTTGATTCTAGTAAAATCTATTCTTTCATTATACGATATTTATTTTGTTAGGTACAAGTATTATATAATATTTATTCTGGTACCCCGAAAAACTTCTTATTTCGATCAAACATGCAATGAATTCATCTCGGATTGAGTTGTTATGGCTTGTTTGGGACCAAAGCCGATCAAAGTATTATTTTTTTTTGGTCACACAAAAAAAAAAAAAATCAAAAAAATCAAATCAAAGTATTATTTAAGGATGGAATTGATAAACCACAAAAGTGCCGAAACGTATGCTATCACCCAACGCACCAGCAGCAAAGTGACTTTTTTAATTTTAGTGCTCTATGACTTTATTGTTCAGGATATTCTGTCTTCATTGTTATTGCTTTGTTATAACCTTATGATTATGAATGATTATGAATAAATTATAAATACAGTTTTTATCCTTCATTCATCATATAATACTAATAAGACAGAAATGTAAACAATATATATTGAAATGGGATACAGTTGGTTCAATACTGAAACAAACAAAAGGGAAACATCAATAAACAATAAAAACACGCATCAAATACGTCGATAAAAAATCTCCAGTTATGAGACCAAATCTCCAGCCAAAAATTTACAAATCTCCAGTTGTAGCATAGCAACGCTATCACATGTATGGCTAGGTATAAGTATTATATAATATTTAATCTGGTATGTACAAGTATTATATAATATAATATTTTATTCTGGTCATTAGATAAAACATTTCTATGATATGTATATAAAATCAATGAAGCATAACTAATCACCTGATATTTAAGAACTTTTATTATATCATTTACCTATATTAAATGTACCTCTCAAAGGTGGAACAAATGTCATACAGGTGGAATAAATATTCCATAAGACTTGTTCCATGGAATATATATTATTCAATTATTTTTTCCTTTTGGAACAAATATTATTAGGAACAAATATACGTTCACATATCAACGCTATATAATTCTTTGCCAAAATATCGTATGAACTTATATTACAGAAGAAATTTACAGAAAGCATAATAAATATAAATATATAACCAATACTGCATAATATATGAATGGGTATGGTTTATATACTACGAATAATACCGCCATGATATAACTGAAATATTGTTAAAAATGGCGTTAAACACCATAACTCTACTACGAATAGATGAAAGTTTAGGGATTTCATATTGAGAAAATAAATATATTTGGTTCGTGCCTCTGAAATTTTTTGTTGTCATCACAAAAATTATTAATATTATATGGTTATGGTAATGGTGTTTAACGCCACATTCAACAATATTTCAGTCATATCGCGGCGGTCAGTTTTTTTGGTAGTGGAAAACGGAGTACCCGGAGAAAATCACCGACCTACCGCAAGTCACTGACAATCTTTATCATTAATATCATAATGATATTGTGTTCAGCGTAAACGAAATATCACGTTTAAGGCAAATATTATTTTAAAATGCTGGTTATATAGATTTTTAAATGCTTACCTCTGTTTCGTTCCGGTTTTTGTTCTCAACTGATAGAACTTGGACAACAGAACCACAACAAAATGTTCAAAAACTTAAAATATTCCACTTAATGTTATCCCTATGTTTAAATACCCGTGGTCTACAAAAATACCAATTCAAGCGAGTCTCAAAGTCAAATAATGATTTAATCTCAATATCTACACTAGTAAACAAGAAGTGACACGAATTAAAATACTATACATGTACAGGGGCGGATCCAGAGGGGGGCGCACCCGGCGCGCCCCCCCCCCCTCCCTAAAATTGGAAAAAATAAGATTTTTTTTGCGTAAAATCGTGATTTTTCACACGAAATACCCCAAATATTTTCACGCCTCCCTCCGCTCGGCGCAAATTTTTTAAGTGCGCCCCCCGCTAACTTGAAATCCTGGATCCGCCCCTGATGTACAGTAACACATACCCATGTGGTCAACTCTATTAAGCAGTCACATATATTAAAAGGTCACCTTTTTATACATGTACAGTAAAACCTACCTTTGTGGTCACCTCTATAAAGCAGTCACCTGTATTAAAAGGTCACTTTTTTCTTGTCCTGTGATAACCCGAATAATCCAGTTGTTATATTACTCTCCCGCTAGTCGCTGCATTAACGCCTGGATGCATTCATTGAAAAAATCCGTCAAACCGGAAATAGTAAATCGCTATGACTTATGGGTATTACGACATAAAATAGGAGGAACTAAAGTGTTTGTAAATAATGTCCAATCAGTCGGGAAGCCACGCACAGATTCGTACCTCCAACAATGCAAAGTCAAATCCCGAAATCAAGGGACGTAACTCTAAATTTTTTAGACATGACGCTTTACAAGTGAGCGGCCATGCATTGTTTACGTCGACACCCCATGTGTTTTTACTGAATATCTTCATAAATAAAACTGAAAGAAGTATTCATTTTTATTGAATCCATTTTTTAAATAAAATTGTAACGTGACTGACGCGTGAATACGTGTATTTATGATATCGTTTGCTTGAAATCAACGTTGGAACTCGGGATACCGCTGCTGATGAAATGTTGTAAAAAAAAATGGCGCTAACAATAGACTCTTTAACTAAGTGGAACAATTGCATCCCATTGGCTGTTTATTAATAAATTTGGTAAAAATAGCTAGAATCACGTATTAGAGTATGGATTATTTGCATATTTCCCCATCATTCGTCACTAGAATTCCATATTTGGATGTAAACAAGAAGCACTATATTTCGAGATTCTAACCAAATATTTCTGGGTTTTTTCATAGATTGATCGATCTATTAGGATGAAAATGTGACTGTTTCTGTTTAAACACGAAAGAACCACTTGACCAATCATAGTCACACATATATAGAGTCATTTTATTCCATTTTTAACAACAAATCTTTCATTTTCGTTGACTCGTTCCATGCCCATGGCATTTATGGACATGTCAAAATATTGACATAATTAATAAATACATTTTAGAAATAAAAAGGTCTGCATTATAATGTATGATCTTGTCATGCAGAGAATGGTGAGAGATTTTGTTAAATTCACTCTAGATTAACATGGCATAGCATAAGGCTACATATTTAGTTCATGTCCAGCATTTACACCCCCCCCCCCTTTTTTTTTTCATTTTCAGTCTGTTTTCCTGAAATACTTATTGATGTGTGTACATGCTACTTTTCAGTGCCAATGGTATTGACAACCTCCAGTTTTAGTTAGTTTTAGATCATTGTAGGTAGATATATATATATATACAGACTGGACATGGGATGTTTATTTTTTTTTAACAAGAGTCTGAAGATACCAAAGGGGCAAAGTTACAGATTCTATTAAATAAAATGGATGTTTATTTTCTGTTAGTTTCAGATTCTATGAGTATAAATGCAAAGTTCCCTGTGATGTTTTATTGGTTGAATATTTGAATAAATAAAAATAAGAATATATGATAAGTCTTATATATATATTCATACAGGTTTGAAAATCAATATATATATATATATATGGTTTTTTTCTTCTAAAATATCCATGAAGTAAACAAAATGGACCAGCATTCCAATTATTTTTAAAGTACATCATCAAACAAATGCCATGAGTTTTCAAGACACCTTGTGTCATAAATTATAATAAAGTCATTCAGAAAAGAACTTTTTGATTGTGTAATTTGTGTAATTTGTGAAACTTCATCTGAAAGTCAAAAGGTTTATTTCAATTTCAATTGAAAACCAGGACTTGTCTTAAACATTTCAAGAATGAATTGCATTTCTGTAAAGAATTTAGCTCAGAAGATAAATTATATTGTGGTACATATTGTTATAACAGTTGCAACACATTTTCTAGGTCAGAAAGTGGAGCTGAAACAAGATCTCAAACTTTTCAATTTCTTATAGATATATTGAACCAGAACCAAGTTGTTGAACAAGTTTCTACAGACATTTAGACCTGTATACACTCCAACATGTTGTTGAATTTGTTATTCATGCTTTTTTTTTTAGATGAAAAGGTACTTATGTTGCCTGTTGTTTATGAGAAATATAATTATCTTTTATCTATGAATATTAATGCCGAAATTTATAAATTTTCTTTTACAGAAAAGAATTTTTCAAAATGTGCCCATTTATTAACTTTTTTCCAGTCATTGGAACAAATAAAATAATTTTTTTAACTTCAATTTTAAACAATATTAACCAATACTTGGTTATTTTGCCAACAGAAAACATATTCATTCTATTCTAAAAATTTACTTAGTGAAATTTGGAATTCTGGTTTGTCCTTTCATGTGAATGCAAGTATTCTGTATGTGTCTTAAAATTATGTGAATGGTAGTCATTCAATATGCTCTTTTATGTGAATGCTAGTTATTCTGTATGTGTCTTTTATGTGAATGCTAGTCATTTTGTGTCTGTCTTTTATGTGAATGCTATAGTCATTCTGTTTGTGAATGTCACGGTGGAAAAATTATTGCAATCTAAGTATCCATATTTGTTAATGCTGGTAATTTTGTGAATGTCCTGGAGAAAGAATTATTGCAAACTAAGTACCCATATTTGTAAATGCTGGTCATTTTGTGAATGTCAAGGGGAAAGAATTGTTACAACTTGACCACCCATATATGTTATAAAAGCTAGTTTGTAGTTGTGTCAAACACATGAATATTCCAAATACATTGATATTTACATTGTGAGATAAACATGAAACTTGGTAGCTTTCATTCAGATAATAAAATTTCCTAATTTCAAGAAAAATATTTGCTTACACTGATTTATTTTTAATTTGCCTTGATATAATAGGAAGGGTTAAGATTTCTGAATACAATTTTTTATGCTCTTTTTTGTCTCAAGGTTTCACTTTTTTCTTAGATTTTAAAAAAATTATTAATTTTTTTACATGGTTTTTTTTATAATATTTTCATATTTTTTCAATTCGCTTAATTTTTGTTTACATGCTTTTATTTTTTCCACATATTTATTTCTTTCTATTTATCTTGTACCTGTTGTATTGAAATTAAATTAAATTGAAATTATTAATTGTTGTACATTCCCTGTGCAAGTCTAGTATCATAGATGTTTTTTTTTTAAATTTGAAGTGATAATAAATAGTAATTCCCCAGTCTAAATTACAAAATGCACAATTTCTAAAACAATATTGCAATACAAATAATTCAATTAAACAGAAAAATACGGTATTAATACAAGAAAATTAAAAAAAGACATAGACACCCCTTTCCCAAATGAAATATACTCTTTCGGATGTACGCTTAGGTGTCGTTTATTATTGATGTTAAGAAACACCACCAATGTGTTCCGAAAGACAATGAATTTCGATGTTTGGCAAAATGGTCAATCCAGGTGTTGACCGATTTTAACGAACGACAGGATATGAATTTTAGTCATAAATAGAGCTCGGAAAAATAGTGAAAATTTAGATGTTGGGGTAATATAATATATATATAAGAGACTCTTATATATATATTATATTACCCCAACATAGTGAAAATTTAGATGTTGGGGTATTATAATATATATATAAGAGTCTCTTATATATATATTATATTACCCCAGCATCAAGGTGTGTGTAGGGCTAAGTGGAACAATTGCATTCCACAAGACATTGACACTAGTTGTCGGTATGACAATGATCCTAGATGATTTCCTCAGGCAATGTATGTTACAGAAAGCCATCATATTGTTTTAATTAAATTTTCTCTTTTAAATAGAACCACCTTGACATTTGTTTTGAAATTGAGTCCACTTCAAGTAGCAAAATTAGATGTTTGTACACAATATAAATAAAAACTGAAGTGATACAATACATTTCTATTTATCCATAGACATCTTCCGTATATTTTAATTGATTTCAAGCATAAATATTTATTGTAAACCGACGTATTTTAAGCGAAGGGTTAAACGTCATTTTTCATCAAAAATGAATCGAAAGTCACGTGACTGGGACTTGACTTTGGAGCTCTCCCGTCACGCTGGCTGTCCTACTGAATGGAGCGATCAGATGATGTATTGTTGTATGCAATACACATATCCGGATAAATACAACCAAACATGAAATAAAACATAAATGAATAATTACTATTTTTTAAATATTAAAACATAATGATTTTTATTTCAAAGTTGGAAAGTAAATAAAAGCTTGAATTGAATTCACTCTTATAATGATTTTTTAAATTCATTTAAAATAAAGATTTAAAAAAAATGTATTTTATGATACTGATGGCTGATTAAAATTGTTTGTCATGCATTAGCTGTCAGTTGTAATATACAGGATGTAACTACTGTGAAGCCATCTATTTTGAGATGCCATTCAATGAAAATAACAACCTGACCATATTGTTACATAATAAGAATAAGAATTAGTTAAGAAATTAAAATTGATAGAAGGCAAGGATTTATATAATTAATACATTAAGTCACATTTCATTTATTTAGGCTAACTTGGATGTACAAAAAATAATTTCAAATGTCCAATTTGTCGAAGAATTGTGACACTGGGAAACTTAGAGAACAACATTGGCAAAAAGTTTACCACTAAATAATTTGATCGTCTTCGTGGTTGACAAGCAAGCAATGACAACATCTGAAAAACTCTGCGATCCCTGCCAATTTAATACAGAAAGCGTGAAAGCAATATCTTGGTGTTCAACATGTGAGGAGGGTTTGTGTAAGTCATGTGACAAATATCATCGCTCGTTCAAAATTACTTTAAGCCACGTTATTGTACCGTTAGAAGAAATGAATTCTGATAAAATTTCCTTAGGTATCCGTGGGATCAATTATTGTAGTGAACATAACGGTAAAATAATCGAAGTGTACTGCGTGGATCATTCGAGACCCTGTTGTGCTCTATGCGGAACATTTTCACACCGAAAGTGTGAAAATGTAATATCCATCGATACTACGGCTGCTGGGATAAAGCAATCAACGAAAGCGTGGACCTGTCCAATGAATTGCAACAAAAAAGTAAGCATATCGATGAAATGATTGAAAACCGAAAAGAAAATATAGGTGTGATAGAAAAAAAAACTGGTGACATTTTAGCGAACATTGATGAAGTCAAGGATGCTGTTCTAAAACATCTAAATGAAGTCGCCGACAAAATGAAGGAAAAAGTTACTTCTTCAAAGAAAAATACTGTCATAACTTTATCTGATGAGGTCACAGAATTATCCAGTATTAAATGTACCGTTGACAACTGGAAGGTTATTCTGGACACTTGTGTTCAACATGGCTCAGAGCAGCAATGTTTGGTTGAAATGGACAGAATAACCCGAAAGAACTTTGATCTAGATAAGGAGATGAAAGAAGCGATTTTGCAACTGAGAAATCCGTTAGTGACCTTTGAAACCAATAAGTTTCTATGTGAATTTCAAGCAAATGTTGAATCTTTCGGCGATTTAACACTCGATTCATATCTGAACACAAACGGAATTTTGGGGAAAGTGAATTTTGTATCCGGAAGTATAAAAATCCTCAAAACCATCGAAATTGATATAAATAAAGCTGGAACGAGACGAATAAATGGAATATTTGTCCTAAATGTCCTGATTTTGACCGATTCAATCAACAGACAAGTTATCAAGTACAACGAGAATTATGTCTATATGTCAAGCCTGTCATTGCCAAAACAGGTGGCCGACATTACCAGCATGGGACAAGACGTAGTGGCGGTGGCGTCGTTAAGTTCTGATGATATTTACCTCATAAATATTAAGACAATGACTTTAACAAAGACAATAAAAGTATCCACCACTTTACATGGCTTACAGTACGTGGAGGGCTAATTTATTGCTGTAAACAACGGTACGTTAACATGGTTATCTGCCGAGGGACTACAACTTAGAGAAAGCAAAAACCATACAAATCCTTGGTTTGTTCGTTCTCTTGATAAAAACAGCCACATATGTGGAGACGGTATACATGCTATTTCCCACACCAAAGATGAAAGGAAACAATTTACATACTCCAGTCCGACGTTGAGCAACCCTAGGGGAATTGATGTTGATGTGGAAGGAAACGTTTATATTGTAGGATACGGTTCTAATAATATCCATCAGATAACAAGCGAAGGAAAACATATCAGAACGATTTCTACGACAAACTTTGGAATTTCGTCACCTTGGGTTTTACGTTTTAAACCAAAAAATGCTGTTTTCCTTTTGACTTCTTATGAGACTGGAAAAGCTGTGATTTGTAAAATTGACTGAAAAACTATTAGATTTTCTGTCTAGCACACAGAAAGCAATACCATTTTATATGTCAAAAACATGGAAAACTTTAAACTATTCAGTTCTACAAATTGGGATAGGGTCAACATGTTTAATGCCACTTTCAACAACATTTCAGTTATACTGTGACGGTCAGTTTTATTGGTGGAGGAAACCGGAGTACCCGGAGAAAATCACCGATCTGTCGCAAGTCACTGAAAAACTTTATCACTTAATGTTGTATCGAGTACACCTCGCCTGAGCGTGGAAATTTTAATGACTTAGCTTATGTGACTATAAATGATCCAATACAAATCATTTATATACAGTGAGGTATAAAACAATATACAATTATTGCTTTCATATGAGGTGAACATCTAAAGTTGACAACCTCTCGAGGGTTGACAACTTTATGTTCAACTCATCTAAAGAAAATAGCTGTTCCTGGTTGTCGAGCATTGTAGACCTCGGTCCCCGGGCGATAACCTATTGTCTCCTTTCACATTATGTATGTTATGTCAATCTCGAGAGATTGGTGACGAATTTCATTACGTATTACAGTGTCCAAACTTTGCAAGTGAAAGAAAAAAATCTAATTCCAAAATATTTTTTCAACAGGTCAAACGCATTAAAACTGTCATAATTATTTAACAAAAAGAAACCTGAAACTATTCGTAAATTATGTAAACTTATTGATATAATAAATAAGAAAATTAGTTCTCCTTGAATAAAAATCCATCAGACCTCTGTTAGTATTAGTATCATTTGTATTTAATGTTTAAACATTCTTTTCATAATTTGTATTCAATGTACACCCATAATCTTGATAATTGATGTAATAATATGTATTTACTTTGTATTAATTTGAACTCTCTCACTCAGTAACCTTTGTACCACTGGTTTAGAGAATAAAGTTATAGTGGAGCGACATGTACTGTTGGTCTAGTACAAAGCGGACTTCATCATCGTCATCAACATTTTATTGAATATTATACATTTATTGCATTCTGGTGAGGGAACTATGAAAATTTATCCACCCAAGAGTATCATATTCCCTGAGGGCACGCCCAAGGGCAATATGATACTCGTGGGTGAATAAATTTTCATATTTCCTGAACCCGCATGCTATAAATGTAAAATTATGTTTTATTATACCGAATGAAACCAAGAAAACACATGCATGTAAAATACTGCTGGCAAGCATATTTTAAGTCCATTGGAACGTTGTCTCAGACATTTAAAAACCATATCCACAACAATTGTAACGGTCGCCTGCAAGTGATGCGTTCTGAGTGCCTCTGGCGTTTTCCTGTCAAAGAATGATAACTCTGGCGGGAAAACCCGCGAGGCTTCCGAGGGGGTGGAATATGATTTTTATTTCACGGAATATGATTTTTGTCCTGTGTGATCACGTGTTCTGATTTTTACCCATTGTCCAATTAAATTAGTCTATTTATGGTAATTAATATATGAGGTATAATAAAACTTATTCTCGCCATGATATAGCTAATAAATTGTTCATCTGGCGTTAAGCAGCAATCAATCACTTACTCCAATTGTTGTTTACATTACACTGTAAACCTTGTAGTGATGTAATATGGCAAACGTAAATTGCCCATGGATATCTAATAAAATGTATGTACATCCCGATAATAGCGTCACCCATGGTGTTACTGTTAAACGACACGAACATCATCTGATATTGTAATCGTGTTGGACACCAGTATGTGTAAATAAATACAAATAACATAGATAAAACATGAACTCTGACAAAGCAAATATATAAAATGTATAAAAACAAAGATAAAAAACAACGCCTATTGATTTACGATTATTCCCTCTCTTAGATAACACGAAGTAAGATGATGATCAGATCAAGATTTTGACAGCAGTTGTGTTTTCAGTGAAATATATGAATACAGTCACACCTGCCTTAAAGAACACCACTATATAGCAAATTACAGTCTATAAAGGGCAGTCCCATTTTCCCCATTAATGAATAGTGTAGATTATGTTTATCCTGTATATAAAGGTATGAAGGGCTTCTGCTCATAAAGGACACATTTTCAGGTTCTATTAAGTGACCTTTGTATACAGGTTTGACTGTTGTTGCAAATTTGCATAAATTTGAATGTATTATCATTCTCATGGGAAATATTTCAAAAGGGTAATCAGAAGCCATAAATAGAAGGACAGACAATGCAATGGCCAAATGAAAGAGGCAAAGCAACAAACAATTATCTCAAAATACTACACAGAAAACAGATATTGAAACCCCGGTAGGTAACCAGTTCCTCTAGTAGTATCGTCGTGTTGCTCTTGTTACAATTCGGGGGATAAGCCATGAATGAAGGACGAACCGGTTTGTGATTATAACAAACGGAACATATTCGTAGCCATTTGTGACACAGATATTCCGTAACGGTTAATCAAACCATGGTGGAGACACTATAACTTTAGAAGTGATGACTTCAACTTAACCACTAGGCAGCCTTGGTACAGTGGCTTCTTACCTAGCAGCAACCCTCTATCAATAGAAATCGTGATCGCAGCCAGAAGCCCTGACATATCGTATCATCGAGATATGCACTACATATGCAGGTGCTGTTGGAATGTTGCTATATATACAACTGTAAATGAAAAGTTCACAATGGAAAACTGAAACCATCTCTTTTGTTTTAAAGTTTCATTCTTAGCCGGCACTCACTCAATTTCTACCGCATCGATGGTGTAATGGTCATCATATTTGCCTCGAGTGCGGTAGATCGTAGGTTCGAGCCGAGGTCGGGTCAAACCAAAGACTATAAAATTGATATTTTGCTTTTTCCGCTAAACACGCAACATTAAGGAGAAAGATCAAATACTAGTTGGCTCGGAATCAGACTAATGTGTCCGAGTGGAGCGACATGTCTACCCACGGACTGTTGTTTCAGTGAGCTAGCAGTATAAAAATCCAACTCAGCATGTTGGTCTAGTACAAAATGGATCTCATCATCATCTCATTGAATATTGTTCCCGGCATGACATAGCTGAAAAAATTGCTGAATTGACGTTAAACAACACTCACGCACGCACTCACGCACGCCCGCCCGCCCGCCCGCCCACCCGCATTCCCTCCCTCACTCACTCACTCACTCACTCACTCACTCACTCACTCACTCACTCACTCACTCACTCACTCACTCACTCACTCAATCAATCAATTTCGAGATAAAGGTAACTGTTGAAGCAGATTTAGCTGCTGTTGTGCCATCCTTTATTGCAAGCTCAATGAGATTGGTGTAACCAACAAAGTGGCCACCCTAAGAGTTACTTAGTGAGGGTCATCATCTATTTGGAAAGTGAAATTAAAGGATTGGTATAGCTTCTTTTCGTTTTTCTTGAGAATCCACGGTATGAAGTCTGCCTTATACGAACAAAGGCACAAGTCGGCAATAATAGCACACACAATAGGTACCCATATGAATGTCGACTGTCTTTTGAAAAACATACCAACTAAACATAACAAATGTATGAATGTTGTCAATCTAAAACAAACATTTTGATGATATCAGTTTCAGAGACCTTTTTGGTAGAATCAGAGTGGCTTTTTACAAAATAAGATTTGTCCCTTCTTAAGACAAGGTATTTGTAAGTACGTTGACCATCCTGTTTCACAAAATACAGTTCAATTTGTAGTCTTATGAGAGGCATAGTCGTGTAGAGAGTAGAGTCGAATGTTATAATGCTATTGCATGAGAAGGGGGACCTTGATTGTATGTACTCTTACATATATTTTGAGAATCTACAACTGATTCACACCACCCTTAAGTAGATAGTGTCATAGTAACTCTGAAGCCCAGTCTTATACCAGTTACATCATGGTCGTCAGTTATGCCACAATTCTCTGACAAATCCGGACATTTCCACATTCACGACTTATCATCGAGTTTGTAACAAGATTAACACGACGAGTACCAATTACGGAGCAGGAACTGAGTACCCTTCTGGAACACCCGAGTTCACCTTCACATATAGTGGGTTTGTGTTGCTCAATCTTTATGTTGTGTTTTGTAGATCATTGTTTGTCCTTTCGTCGTTTATCTTTTAGCCATTGTATTCTCTGTCCGTTTTCGATTTACGGCTTCTGATTACCCCTTTCTTATCTTCAAATGTTATATACATATGATCCACCACTTTCAACAATATTTCATTTATATCATAAAGATAAGATATATTAGTCGAGGAAATCAGTGGAGAAAACCAAAGATTTGCCACAATTTACTGACAAATTTCACTGCGATTTGCATATTTCAAATAATTCAACACTTATTCTCTTGAAATGAAAGAGTGAACGTTGTCTTCCTGTGATACCATTTTTACTACATATTTTATTTATTTAGCTAAATGGGGCCGTCGTGGTTGTTGATGTTGTGAGTTCGAATCTCGGCGAGGTGTACAGCATTATGTGATAAAGTTTGTCAGTGACTTGCGACAGGTCAGTGGTTTTCTCCACCAATAAAATTCACCGCCAAGATATAACTGAAATATTGTTTAAGGTGGCGTTAAGCATCATCAAACCAAACAACCAAAAGTGCCGCCCCATCCCCCTCTAGCTCCGTTAATGATCAGTGTATATCACCACTAAAGTTGTGAGTTCGAATACCGGTCAATGTCAGGTGTACTCGATACAGCCTTATGTGGTAAAGTTAACCCGTCTGTCAGTGACTTGCGGCAAGTCGGTGGTTCTCCTGGTACTCCGGTTTCATCCACCAATAAAACTAATCGCCATGAAATAACTGAAATATTGTTAAAAGTGGCGTTAAACATCAAAATCCCTAACCCTATCCCTAACCAGCTTTACGGTGCTAAGCCAATCAATAAACTTATTAGAACATGACTTTTAATATAAAGAAAAAATAAGTTTGTAGTGGGCATGAATGTTCACAATCCCTCGGAATATACATTTATTAACCTTATCTTACTAAAAGTAGATGATAAATACCCAGCAGACAACAGCTATTTTTTGATTGGATTCTTGTTCGTAAATTCGACCAATCAAAGTCGAACTTTCATTCACACTTCGGTTAGCTGCATTGTTGACATAAAAATATAAATGGAAGCAGAAAGTGGAGGATTCTGATTCAGTGCCGTCCGAACGCATGGACACGCTGGGCAGTTGCCCGGGTGCCCCACGAGCACAAAGGCCCCATGATGATATTCTACGTATTTTGTCAAACCAAACCAAACCAAACCATCACTATTTCAACTTTCGTTTCATAATGGATATTCTATTTAGGGTGACCTATCTCTAAATTTATTGTAAAGCGACATTTACATCTTGTATTAAGACTTTTATTCCACCGGCTGTCCCTCTCCCCCCTCCCATGATTACAAATTACAAATAGAAGCAGCACGTAATGTTACTGTGTTAACTGAATATTCGAGTAGGGATTCTTTATATCGAGAAACAGAATGGGGAAAATTATCCAGTAGATGGAACGCAGACAGTTATGCTTAATGTATCACATGTACCATGGACACGCCCCCATCTTATCTGTGTGGTTTATTACCCCCTCTGGTTCGTGATATATCATGTTACCAACTATCCTGTTCGAAACAGAAATGACTACAATGTTCCAAGATGTCGCTTATCGTTATATCAATCTCTGTTCATCCCGTCTGTCATAAATCTTTGGAACAGTCTAGACAACGAAACCAGAAATACCAGAACATTTGATACGTTTAAAATCAACCTTAAGAGAAAAATTGTACTGTCTAAAATTCCAGGAAATTTCTTAGTTTGGGATAGAAGATCCAATAATTGATATACAAGCTTACGTCGTAATTATAGCTCGCTAAAGTATTATCTGTTTCGATCTAGTATAATAACATATTCGAGATGTGTTTGTGGATTTATCAAGGAAGACTCTTTCCACTTTCTATTGAAATGCCGCTTATATAGCGAACAGAGGACAGTTCTCGATAATTTGTTACACCACCATAATTTTCGGAGAGATATTAGAACTGTATTATTTGGAGACTTTCAAAAGGACCAGACTCGAAATATATTGTTTCCAAAAGCAGTACAGACCAGGGGCGGATCCAGGATTTCAAGTTAGGGGAGGCGCACTTTTTTTTTGGAGGGGAGGGGTATTTCATGTGAAAATTCACGATTTTACGCCAAAAAAGCAGATTACAGAATCTCCCTCCTACCCCTAACCCCCAATTCTAAAAATAAAACCGTGGTGAGCAAACTACAGTGTATGTCAAATTTGTAGCTTAAGTTTCACTTCAATCCATTGAGTGGTTATTTAGGAGTTGCGGGTTGCAGAATCATCCTCCTACCCCCTCCACCCCGCCTTCAATGAAAAATCTAAAAACCATTGTGCACAACTACAATGTATTTCAAGTACATTATATAGCTTAACGTCAATCAATTGCGTGGTTACAGTCAGGGGAGTTGCAGATTGCAGACATCTTACAGAGGGACAGACGGATGGACGGACGGACATCAAGTGTTTGAGCAACGGGCGTAAATACCTCATTGCACTAAAAGATCAAACAAAAAAAATGTATCAAAGTTCTCGAGAAATATGTTTACGGAAATCAGGTGTGAGATATGCATAAACCATTTTGTCGAGATTATTTTCACACTTTCATGTGCAGTTGTAGATATTAATTTATTACAAATAAATTGTAGTCACAATATTTTGTTAAAAATGTGTAAACGAATTGTACATCCATTCATTGGTAGATATAAATAATATAAACGTACCCGGACAACGGATTTGTTCACACTTTCTTCTGCAGATACCTCGGGCAGATGCAGAGATTGTTACAAATTAATTGCCGCTAATTTTTTTTTTTATTAATATGTTACTTTTGTATTTTAATGTACAATATACCAACGCGTATTTTTACTGATCTTTACTTGAAAAGTAAAAGGCAACATTTTCGGGTATTTGTATACAAATCAAACTTATATTTTTTTTTTCATATGAAATTGCAGAATTTCGAATTCAAGAACTATTTGAACCATTATTTAAAGAGAAGTGACCATTTTCTTGGGACACTCAAGTTTCTACACACTGTCTCAGTTTCATCATCTGATTCTCTCGTTATATGTTTTCGTTGTATGTTTTATAAATGAGATCAATTGTTAAATTAATTATTCGAAGTATTGATTGAATTTACTTTGTAGTTTACCTTTGACTTTTCTCGTCTCGTCGAGGAATCAGAAATGTATCCAATCTTGCTTGTTTTCTTGGCCTAGAATTTTCGGCCATTTTATAATTTCTAAATAGCACGTGTACATGTAATTGTAAAATTGACTGCAGAAATAATGTTTAATTAGCGTGAGAAAATAGTTGATGTCTGGTACCTCGGAACCAATCAGAATGGAATAATCTTTGAACTACTGATGGCGAATACATATATGAATCAGCGAACACATCCAACGTGTATTTACAATGTGTAAGAATATTTTACTACAGGTCACGAGTTAACCATTCATGAAAAGTTATTTATTGAACTGCTTAATTAACTTTGTATAACATATGCTATGCGAATTTTAGGGGGCGCACGCCACGCACGCCCCCCTCTAAATCCGCCACTGGCATATAATGCAAGGGAAGTAACACCAGTCCCCCTATAGCTACCTTACGGCTATATATAGCTACATGGGATAACCCCAAATAATACATTTCTATGACGTTATTACAAATCAGACGGACCATAGGTGAACATTCGTTTTATTTTTGTTAATTGTTGTCTTATTTGGCTTTCTAAACATTAAAAGTGTAAACTTATAAAATGAAAACATTTTTGCAGATGGAAATGTATTATGTAAGAGAATATTTTAAGAATCTAAGGTTGGAGTGTATTCTCCATTGCGTAAAGGCGGGGATAGTGTGAAAATTTATCATGCGATTGGGTCTATAGGAGAATACCACTAAAGAATTCTCCATAGACTTCTATGTTAAATAAAAAAATAATTAAGGTTTCATACAGGATTCATCTTAAGTTTAATCTAAGTGACACTCATATCTCATGGAAGGGGTACCTAATTGGAAGCTTAACTCCGAAAATTAACATGTATTTAATAGCATATAAGAAAAAACAGACAGTCCGAAGATGTCTACCGTCAAAAATCCTACTTTCACTTTCGATTTAACACAAATTCAGGTGGTTTCTTTCCAATGCAATCAATTTTCTATTTAAAACCACAAGGACATCAAATATGGGATTAATATTATCCTGAAATATGTAGGTTTCTGCTGACATTCAGTATTTTGCAGTATCTAATTAGGTTTATATTTTATCCAACAATGTAGGAATCCATTTTGTGTTTACGTACTACTTTCGACTGTTACCCATGTTTAGTGGCAATACACCTATAACGGAACCGATCAGCTCAGATGTAATTTATTGGTGCTATATTTGTATAATTTTAAAATATTGAAACTATATTAAAGGATTGGCCAAAAAGCATACTTACGTGTACAGTCATAGGAAACAAATACTTAGTAATTTAATCTTGTTATGCATTTTTTTTTATTCCCATCTCGACTCTTCCACTCCCCTTTTTTTTACAGTTTAAAATAGAAAGTGTCTAAAACATATATTTTGAAACATTTTGATACCAGACAGAAATGCTATTTTACTGTCAATTATTTATCTCATAAATTTAATACGTAATGTTTTTATATGGATGTAAATACACAGAGTTCCGGATCGGAAAGTATATTTCTGTCATTGCAAAAATACATTCCTACTGGAATTTAAAATCTATAATCTATATTGTTGAAACTTGTAATCGTCTTTCGATGTTACTAATATTTCATTACATCGGGAACATATAAGGTTATTACGTTAATGGTGTTTAACGCCACTTTCAACAATATTTCAGTTATATCGTGGCAGTCAGTTTTATTGGTGGAGAAAACCGGAGAAAACCACCGATATGTCGTAACTTTATTACATAATGTTGTATCGAGTACACATCGCCTGGGTGTGATTCGAACTCACAACTTTAGCGGTGATAGGCACTGATTGTACAGGTAGTTGTAAGTCCAACAACCATACGAACACGACCAGGGCCGGGTCATGAGCTTTTGTGACCTCGAGGCTAACGCAATTGTTCCACCCCCCCTCCCCTCAGACGAAGCTACACCATAAACCACCTGCACCAGTCTTGAATATTTTTTACTCGTGACATAGCTTGAAGTAAATTTATTGCAAATTCTTTCTTTAAATAAACTAGAATAGTGATTTGAAAGTATTTTAGCAGGATCTTGAGGTGCCCTAGGCTGCAGTCTATAGGGTAATCTGGTCCAGATCACGGCCCCTCAGTATCATGATATATAAATACATGAAAACATACACAATGCTGCAAATTATTATGAAAACTTAATTTCCTATCAGCAATCATTCGAGTGTACAAAATAAATAATTATATGGATTATTGCTCTTGGACGCCACTTTCAACAATATTACAGTTACCACGGCCGTAGGACGGGTCTGAATAAAGTGAGGCAAAGGAGGTGAATTTAGACAAATTTTGAAAAAAAAAGATTTTATTTGCTTTCAAAAGGTTACACTTGCCGTTTCAAAAGTGAGGCATTTGCCTCATTTGCCTCCATTGCGCTACGGCCATGGTTACGTGTTTATCGTATTGGTAAGTTTTTGTTAAAACTTAGACCCATGGAGAAAACCATCGACCTGACGCAAATAATGATCACACTTTATTACTGTAATTTACAGGAACTTGTATCGAGTACACCTTGCTACCTACAGGTGAGAATCAAACTCACAACATTACCAATGATGAGCATAATTACATGTCTAGTTATCGTGAGCGAGGGGATTTTGGTAAGCGCTAAGCAAAGTTTGAAGATTCCAAGGGGTCGCAGATCGAAGAGGAGCAATCAATAGATGAGAGGTGGTTGTTCGTTTTGTTGATATTGGTAGAATTGATGACCATCACTGTTTAAGACATTCTTTTCATAATACAATAGCCAAAATAAAATGGATAAAAGAACAAGTAGTGATATACAATACACTACATAGCAAATTAAAGATTGTTAAACATGAACCCCACAATAAACGTAGGTGCACTCAGATGCTGTGAAGGTGAGCCATGTTTCAGCTATGTCATGGCAAGATCATGTACCTAACTTGAACACGCTTCGTTGGATTTTCATAGTACAAGCCCACAAACTGACATGTCTCTCAACTCGACACATTATCCCGACTCCAAGCAAGGAAGCTTGTTGCTCTTACTACGTAAAATCTCTATATATTTAAATGCAAGCTATTACTTTATCACTGTCGTCAAAGAGCTCCGATCGAAAATGTTTGGTCAACATCCGGGATATTTTAAAGCGGTATTTTTAAAGAAGACACAGATAATTATCGTAAGTATTTATGAATATACTGTGTATATAATATTTTGAATTGTGATGCTCTCTGATTGTTATTATTATTAATTTAATTTTTTGTCCAAATATCATTTATTTTTGCAGTGTAAAATTAGATTTTTCTATAAGTTATAAGGAATCCGGCATCAAAATCATTACAATCAACTGAAATATCGCTATATCTTGCATTTGCGAATGAATTAAATGATAGCAAAAAAGAAAAAAATATTGATGAATGATTGATTTTACTTAGAAATATTATTTTGTTGAGGAAAAGTCAATTAGTAACTAGTTATACCCTAAAACATGATCTCAACACATGTTTTTGAAATTCGGCTTGGTCAAAATGTAAACATGTATACAAACCGGTTGTGTCATTTATAAGAAACCGGGTTTGTCAGTATGTAAATACCACTGATCTTATTGTTATTGAGCATTATATTGCAATTTAACAATAGTTATGATTTGGAAATATCTCAAAAGCGATAAATACTGATCCATTGTATGAATATTCGCTATGGCTGCTAATTTCAGCTACTTTGTATAATACAAAATCGTTATTTCTATGTTAAATTGCTGCTGTCGCGAACACTTGATTTTTTTATGCTTTTTGTGGCACAGGCATCACTTTAAGTCGCATCAATTGAGTAGTGGGAGATTCTTTTTATAACACAATATTTTAATTGTATACTCGTTGATAACGAAGTAAGTCACTCTGTGGAAATAACTTCGTGGATACGATATCTAAATTTCTTCATAGTATAATGTTTACATTAACATTACAAATAAATCCCAAAGAAACTGTCAAATTGTCTAAAAAGAGCAGAAACAAGCGTTGTTCTTATCATTTTTGATTGTGTCCTCTGTGAAGTCCGCGCTTATAGGTTTAAGCTTATAAGCATACATGCTGTTACAGTTTCTTACCGTCGCTCAACAGGAATCATGTCCCAGAAAAGATATCTTGGTCAGAAACAAAATACAAATGTATAACTAAAAATATCTGGGCAATACAATGTGACTACTCGAATAGAACAAGTGAAGGATAAAAAAAACATTAAGTGGGCAGCGAAGAAATACTATTAAAACATCTTATGTTTCAATCTTGCGATTACCTTCATTTTGTTTGTATCAGCTTCAGATAATTTGATTGCTACATTTATATTATATTGTGAACTCCATACAGATGTTTGTGTATCCTTGCATTCAACATTCACTTACTAGTATCTGCTATATATTAAATTTACTTTACAGATGAAAGCCGTTGAGGAGTCGTTTTGTATTTCTTTCCTTTAATGTTATACAAAACATCCACATGTAAAATATTTTGACTATGTGCTGGGGGTTTTTTCCACAACTTTTATTCATTTAAGACAAGTTTCTTTTTTTTTTTTTTTTTTTTTATCAATTTGCAAGTCGAACATACCATTGACAAGTGTTATAATGAACCTTAAATAAATTACAAAAAGGAAACATAATTGTGATATTGAGCTGTTTTCGCTATTCTTTCCATTTTTTACATAGACAAAACCGGTTCTACTGAAGCACAATTTTGGGACTTAACCGGAAAGTAGTGGCTGACAGAGCCCGAACGAATGTACGTAAATAAGCATTGTGTTTTTCACTGTAGTAAGTCTAAAACTATTCATGGTGGCACGCCAGTGCAAACTATCACGTATATAAGCATTACAAAGGGTTTGTGTACTTTAATTACACATATAGACTACTTTTTATAGCTTTATTTGATGATTCCAATCTCATTATTAGCATTTTTCATTGTTTATGTCCATCATTTTATCTATATCTGAGTAATCTATTAAGTTAACCACAGAAACATATAGGTAAAAACAAACAAAAATAATCGACCGATAACGACATCTTCTGGATTCAAGATATAATAATACTATGTGATCATAATACTTGCTTTTTGTCGTCCCCTGTATGTCAAACATGCCTAATTGACTTGTACCGGAAGATGACAGAACATTTTCGACCGGAGCTCTTTGACGACAGTATTTATGTGATCAAGCTTATCAGTGACTTGCGACAGGTCGGTGGTTTTCTCCTAGTACTCCGGTTTCCTCCACCAATAAAACTTGCCGCCACGATGTAACTGAATTGTTGTTGAAAGTGGCGTTAAACACCATAACCCTAACCCTACAACTCAAGAACCTGCGAATTTACAATTTAATACGTAAACATATATCGTTGTGCCCGACTGTTAAGATTTAAGATTTATTTCTCATTCATCAAAATTTTCAATGCCATTTTTAAAGATCGATTTGGTGGTTGTAACGTTCTCAGCCGGAAACTTTGAGCCGTAATGAAAGCGGGAGGTTTGGCGCTTTAAAATCTGATTCAACCCACCATTTCTTTAGAAATGCCTATACCAAGTCAGGGTCATTACGGTTTTCACAGTTTTCCGGCTGTTGACTGATTTTGTCTGTTTATATAATTATGAGTATTGACTTTCCCTTTGTAAGATTGTTCGGAGTTCGGTAATTTTGTTATTACCCTTATTCTCATTAAGGTTTAGCGGAACTCTTTACTTATTATATATAATAAACACACATCATTGAATAGAATAGACCATAGACATGTTATTATTGAACAAACAACAAGATCTATAAAACGGAGTATGTCTGAATACCGGTATAAGTAATCAATATACAATAATTATGGCCTTCATCTGAGGTAGACATTCAGATTTGTCAACTCAAAGAGAGGTTGTCTAACCGAGCGCTCTCGTGGAAAACAACTTGTCTAGGGTTAACAAATTTATATATCTACCTTAGATGAAGGCCATGCTGTTTTAATTACTTTTTTCCACAGTAACAAAACATATCTTGTATGAATCAACCCATTTACTGGTGAATCAACCCATTTACTGGACAATACAACACCCCTAGAGCCTGCAGCTCATATTTTTTCGCATCATTTCTATGCCTATAGGCTATGACATCAACCACAACACACATTACCAGTCTGACGTTCACTTCCACATTTATTTTTAAATAGCAGGCTAATACTATAACTTTGTTTTTTTCATCTAATATCTAATACCACTCTACCTAGCGATTCTGAATGCTTCCGCCACTGTCTATTTAGCAGGCGAGACGGCCATTGTTGAAGCTTTGCAGACGACTTATGCAGTTGTCTCCCTTGCGGGGGGAAATGGAATTGTCAATTTGTTTAAAAAAACAAAAAAAACCCACTTCGTTTGTTTTCATCCAAAGAGGATATTTTAAATAAATGTAAGAAAAATGATAATAAGCTTTACCATTTTATTCTACAAAAATAAAAAAAAAATCATATAAAAGTCTATGTACAAACAATGTATTAGGTTAACGTCCTCTATTTCTCATACACGCCTGATCAACTCTACATCGGCATTTTCCAGGAACTTTACGTTCACATATCCCTGCGCATCCAGCACACGTTGGTTTAAAAGCAGCTTTTACTCCTTTCCAGATTCACTTAAGTCGACCTTCTGCTAATGGCGGACTATTTGAACACAATTGCTGAAAGACAAAATATTTTATATAACAAGGATAATGAGCAATTGTTCAGCTATATCATGGAGAGAACAACTTATATTCGATGAAATTATGGAGTGTTGTGTACTAAACCAACACCTTTACTTTGGCTTTGATAGTGCTAGATCACTGAAACAACAGTCCGCGGGTAAACATGTCGTCCCATCTGGTCAAATTATCAGAATTCGAGCCAACAAGTCTTTGTTTTTGCTCCTTAATGTTGTAAGTTCAGCGGAGAAGCAACATACATGTATATCAATTTCATAGCCTTTGCTTTGACCTGACATGGGTTCAAACCCACAACCTACTACACTCGAGGCGATCACGCTAACCATTACGCCACCGATGTTGTTCTGATATTTCATGACATTGCAACATGAATAACAATATATATACATTGTTGTGTACAGAGGCTCACTTTTGGTCCTGTTTCTAAATAAATGTTATAATTGTCGACAATGTACAATATTGTCTATATATTCGAAGCTAGAAGTCACGACAAAAGATAGTCTCTGGTGAAACAACTCGATACAACATTATGTTATAAAGTTTGTCAGTAACTTGCTGTAGGTTAGTGGTTTTCTCCGGGTACTCCACCAATAAAACTGATATAACTTAAATATTGCTGAAAGTGGCGTTAAACATCATAATCCCTAACACTGACGAAACAAATATATTTAAGTTATACTTACAATGGCAATGAAGGTAAATATGAAGAAAGCCAACTTTATTTGTGTTGATTTCATTTTTTCTTGTCGTAGTATAACTTTGTCTTTGTATCTGCAAAAGAAATATAACAAATAATGTTAGTCGTCATTTTTGTGAGCGATAGCGAGTGAGCGATTGATTGTTGTCTAGCTCCAAGTCAGCAACACCTCAGCTACATCTTGGCGAGTACAAGTTACTTTTTGACGAGGTGATTATATCTGCATTGTAGAAGATCAACACACCGAGATGGGCTTTTAAAGTACTAGCTTACCAGGAGAATAGTGTCAACCCGCAAGTAGACGTGTTGTATCCTGATAACATCGGACCAGTCTTTGCTTTCATTCCTTAATGATAAAAGCTTACCGGAAAAGCAGCAAATATATTTGAGGTTTTATTCGATCTGAAATAGAACCCACGATCGTTACCACTGGAGCATAGCCCATTAGCAATAACAACACCTTGGTTAATTATCTTGGATATAATGTACATTCCAACATAATAAAAAAATATGTGCATGCGTATTGCATTTACTTACTTAATTAGTGGGTTTAGTTGTGAGTTCGATTCCCGCCCATGATGAAACGACCTCGATACAACTTCATGTGATAAGTTTGTTTTTTATTGACTTTCAATAAGTCGGTGATTTTCTCCGAATACTCCGGTTTGCCTCAACCAATACAACTGATCGCCAGCATATGACTGAAATATTGGTGAAACTGTAAAACGTGAAGTGGATACGGGGGCCGGGACCTACGTTATTGGTATTATAATACTGTAACCAGGGGCGGATCCAGGATTTGGGATTAGGGGGGGCGTGCGGAGGAGAAGGATCTGGGGACCTCTTAAGGTCCCCAGCGGGTCCAGGGCAGAGCCCTAGTAGGGGGTCCAGGGGGACGAACCCCACCCCCGTAAGCTCTGGGGGTTTGAGGAATTACAGACATTTATTTGAACAATTTTGAACCAACCACACCATTTTTATCAGACCAAAAAAACTTTAATTTGAGTCTTAATTTTGTCGGATAATTGTTAACAGTATGTTTTTGTCAGATTATAAGAACCTGAAGTAAAACTTTTTTTTTGAACAACCGTGACGTCGGACGCAGGGTGATGAAAAAACTTCGAATGATCCTTTGGACTAAGTGCATTAATTTCATAAATTAAGATAGGTCACCAAATTTTGTACAAAACTCCCGTTTGAAATTTCCGATTATCTTTTACGGAATAAAACTAATTGCGAAGTTTCGTTTTTCTAATTAAAAATCATTACTTTTAGTATGATGCTAACCTATCACAAATTTATGTGAGCGTAGGTCTAACTAATACCCACAGCCCCTCGTATTTCCTCCATTCAGTGGAAGGACCTAAAAAAACACGGTGCATAAGTACAATGTATGTCATGTCTATTGTACAAGTTTCTCTTCAAACCATTCAGTGCATTATTGAGGAACCGCAGATTACAGAATCTCCCTCCTACCCCTAACCTCCAATTCTAAAAATAAAACCGTAGTGAGCAAACTACATTGTATGTCAAATTTGTAGTTTAAGTTTCACTTCAATCCATTGAGTGGTTATTTAGGAGTTGCGGGTTGCAGAATCATCCTACTACCCCCTCCACCCGGCCTTCAATGCAAAATCTAAAAACCATTGTGCACAACTACAATGTATTTCAAGTACATTATATAGTTTAACGTCAATCAATTGCGTGGTTACAGTCAGGGGAGTTGCAGATTGCAGAAATCTTACAGACGGACGGACATCAAGTGTTTGAGCAACGAACGTAAAAACCTCATAACACTAAAAGATCAAACAAACAAAATGTATCAAAGTTCTCGAGAAATATGCTTACCGAAATCAGGTGTGAGATATGCATAAACCATTTTGTCGAGATTATTTTCACACTTTCATGTGCAGTTGTAGATATTAATTTATTACAAATAAATACCTCGGGCAGATGCAGAGATTGTTACAAATAAATTGCCGCTAATTTTTTTCTTTATTAATATGTTACTTTTGTATTTTAATGTACAATATACCAACGCGTATTTTTACTGATCTTTACTTGAAAAGTAAAAGGCAACATTTTCGGGTATTTGTATACAAATCAAACTTATATATTTTTTTTCATATGAAATTGCAGAATTTCGAATTCAAGACCTATTTGAACCATTATTTAAAGAGAAGTGACCATTTTCTTGGGACACTCAAGTTTCTCCACACTATCTCAGTTTCATCATCTGATTCTCTCGTCATAGGTTTTCGTTGTATGTTTTATAAATGAGATCAATTGTTAAATTAATTATTCGAAGTATTGATTGAATTTACTTTTTTATTTAGTTTACCTTTGACTTTTCTCGTCTCGTCGAGAAATCAGAAATATATCCAATCTTGCTTGTTTTCTTGGCCTAGAATTTTCGTTCATTTTATAATTTCTAAATAGCACGTGTACATGTAGTTTTAAAATTGACTGAAGAAATAATGTTTAATTAGCGTGAGAAAATAGTTGATGTCTGGTACCTCTAAACCAATCAGAATGGAATAATCTTTGAACTACTGACGGCGAATACATATATGAATCAGCGAACACACCCAACGTGTATTTACAATGTGTAAGAATATTTTACTACAGGTCACGAGATAACCATTCATGAAAAAGTTATTTATTGAACTGCTTAATTAACGTTGTATAACATATGCTTTGCGAATTTAAGGGGGGCGCACGCCCCGCACGCCCCCTCTAAATCCGCCACTGGTAACACGTGAAGTGGATACGGGGGCCGGGACCTTCGTCATTGGTATTATAATACTGTAACACGTGTGAAGTGGATACGGGGGCCGGGACCTACGTCATTGGTATTATAATTGTGGTCATAGGTTAAAGACTTTAACCGCTAGACCATACCTTCCGCTCAAATGATTTTACAGTCGAACTATGTCTATGATGATTACATGTTAAGGGGCCCACCATTTCACTTGTCTCTGTCGCGCCAGACATTTTTATGACACAACACGTCAAAAATCAGATTATTATTTTTTACACTACAAAAATTCTTCAAATTTTACAAACATTTCTTGTTGAAAAGTATAGGCTCAGATGATTTATTATTTTTTCTCATCTTTCAGGTCAATATACTCTTTTTTTCTATAAAATTTGGTAACACCAGTCCCCCTATAGCTACCTTACGGCTACATATAGCTACATGGGATAACCCCAAATAATACATTTCTATGACGTTATTACAAATCAGACGGACCATAGGTGAACATTCGTTTTATTTTTGTTAATTGTTGTCTTATTTGGCTTTCTAAACATTAAAAGTGTAAACTTATAAAATGAAAACACTTTTGCAGATGGAAATGTATTATGTAAGAGAATATTTTAAGAATCTAAGGTTGGAGTGTATTCTCCATTGCGTAATGGCGGGGATAGTGTGCAAATTTATCATGCGATTGGGTCTATAATGGAACCGATCAGCTTAGATGTAATTTATTTGTGCTACATTTGTATAATTTTAAAATATTGAAACTATATTAAAGGATTGGCCAAAAAACATACTTGTAAGTGTACAGTCATAGGAAACAAATACTTAGTAATTTAATCTTGTTATGCAATTTTTTTTTTCTTCCCATCTCGACTCTTCCACTCCCCCCCTTTTTTACAGTTTAAAATAGAAAGTGTCTAAAACATATATTTTGAAACATTTTGATACCAGACAGAAAAGCTATTTTACTATCAATTATTTATCTCATAAATTTAATACGTAATGTTTTAATATGGATGTAAATACACAGAGTTCCGGATCGGAAAGTATATTTCTGTCATTTCAAAAATACATTCCTACTGGAATTTAAAAACTATTTTTTAAATTGTTGTAATCGTCTTTCGATGTTACTAATATTTCATTACATCGGGAACATATAAGGTTTTTACGTTAATGGTGCTTAACGACACTTTCAACAATATTTCAGTTATATCGTGGCAGTCAGTTTTATTGGTGGAGAAAACTGGAGAAAACCACCGACCTGTCGTAAGTCCTGATTGTACAGGTAGTTGTAAATCCAACAACCATACGAACACGACCAGGGCCGGGTCATGACCTTTTGTGGCCTCGAGGCTAACGCAATTGTGCCACCCCCCTCCCCTCAGACGGAGCTACACCATAAACCACCTGCACCAGTCTTGAATATTCTTTACTCGTGACATAGCTTGAAGTAAATTTATTGCAAATTCTTTCTTTAAATAAACTAGAATAGTGATTTGAAAGTATTTTAGCAGGATCCCTACACCTTGAGGTGCCCTAGGCTGCAGCTCATAGGGTAATCCGGTCCTGATCACGACCCCTTAGTATCAGGATATATAAATACATGAAAACATACAGAATGCTGCAAATTATTATGAAAACTTAATTTCCTATTAGCAATCATTCGAGTGTACAAAATAAATAATTATATGGATTATTGCTCTTGGACGCCACTTTCAACAATATTACAGTTACGTGTTTATCGTATTGGTAAGTTTTTGTTAAAATTTAGACCCATGGAGAAAACCATCGACCTGACGCAAATAATTATCACACTTTATTACTGTAAGTTACATGAACTTGTATCGAGTACACCTTGCTACCTACAGGCGAGAATCAAACTCACAACATTACCAATGATGAGCATAATTACATGTCTAGTTATCGTGAGCGAGGGGATTTTGGTAAGCGCTAAGCAAAGTTTGAAGATTCCAAGGGGGGTAATCAGAGGTCACAGATCGAAGAGGAGCAGTCAATAGATGAGAGGTGGTTGTTCGGTTTGTTGATATTGGTAGAATTGATGACCATCACTGTTTAAGCATTCTTTTCATAATACAATAGCCAAAATAAAATGGATAAAAGAACAAGTAGTGATCTACAATACACTACATAGCAAATTAAAGATTGTTAAACATGAACTCCACAATAAACGTAGGTGCACTCAGATGCTGTGAAGGTGAGCCATGTTTCAGCTATATCATGGCAAGATCATGTACCTAACTTGAACACGCTTGGTTGGATTTTCATAGTACAAGCCCACAAACTGACATGTCTCTCAACTCGACACATTATCCCGACTCCAAGCAAGGAAGCTTGTTGCTCTTACTACGTAAAATCTCTATATATTTAAATGCAAGCTATTACTTTATCACTGTCGTCAAAGAGCTCCGATCGAAAATGTTTGGTCAACATCCGGGATATTTTAAAGCGGTATTTTTAAAGAAGACACAGATAATTATCGTAAGTATTTATGAATATACTGTGTATATAATATTTTGAATTGTGATGCTCTCTGATTGTTATTATTATTAATTTAATTTTTTGTCCAAATATCATTTATTTTTGCAGTGTAAAATTAGATTTTTCTATAAGTTATAAGGAATCCGGCATCAAAATCATTACAATCAACTGAAATATCGCTATATCTTGCATTTGCGAATGAATTAAATGATAGCAAAAAAGAAAAAAATATTGATGAATGATTGATTTTACTTAGAAATATTATTTTGTTGAGGAAAAGTCAATTAGTAACTAGTTATACCCTAAAACATGATCTCAACACATGTTTTTGAAATTCGGCTTGGTCAAAATGTAAACATGTATACAAACCGGTTGTGTCATTTATAAGAAACCGGGTTTGTCAGTATGTAAATACCACTGATCTTATTGTTATTGAGCATTATATTGCAATTTAACAATAGTTATGATTTGGAAATATCTCAAAAGCGATAAATACTGATCCATAGTATGAATATTCGCTATGGCTGCTAATTTCAGCTACTTTGTACAATACAAAATCGTTATTTCTATGTTAAATTGCTGCTGTCGCGAACACTTGATTTTTTTATGCTTTTTGTGGCACAGGCATCACTTTAAGTCGCATCAATTGAGTAGTGGGAGATTCTTTTCATAACACAATATTTTAATTTTATACTCGTTGATAACGAAGTAAGTCACTCTGTGGAAATAACTTCGTGGATACGATATCTAAATTTCTTCACAGTATAATGTTTACATTAACATTACAAATAAATCCCAAAGAAACTGTCAAATTGTCTAAAAAGAGCAGAAACAAGCGTTGTTCTTATCATTTTTGATTGTGTCCTCTGTGAAGTCCGCGCTTATAGGTTTAAGCTTATAAGCATACATGCTGTTACAGTTTCTTACCGTCGCTCAACAGGAATCAGGTACCGGAAAAGATATCTTGGTCAGAAACCAAATACAAATGTATAACTAAAAATATCCGGGCAATACAATGTGACTACTCGAATAGAACAAGTGAAGGATAAAAAAAAACATGAAGTGGGCAGCGAAGAAATACTATTAAAACATCTTATGTTTCAATCTTGCGATTACCTTCATTTTGTTTGTATCAGCTTCAGATAATTTGATTGCTACATTTATATTATATTGTGAACCCCATACAGATGTTTGTGTATCTTTACATTCAACATTCACTTACTAGTATCTGCTATATATTAAATTTACTTTACAGATGAAAGCCGTTGAGGAGTCGTTTTGTATTTCTTTCCTTTAATGTTATACAAAACATCCACATGTAAAATATTTTGACTATGTGCTGGGTTTTTTTTCCACAACTTTTATTCATTTAAGACAAGTTTTTTTTTTTTTTTTTTATCAATTTGCAAGTCGAACATACCATTGACAAGTGTTATAATGAACCTTAAATAAATTACAAAAAGGAAACATAATTGTGATATTGAGCTGTTTTCGCTATTCTTTCAATTTTTTACATAGACAAAACCGGTTCTACTGAAACACAATTTTTGGGACTTAACCGGAAAGTAGTGGCTGACAGAGCCCGAACGAATGTACGTAAATAAGCATTGTGTTTTTCACTGTAGTAAGTCTAAAACTATTCATGGTGGCACGCCAGTGCAAACTATCACGTATATAAGCATTACAAAGGGTTTGTGTACTTTAATTACACATATAGACTACTTTTTATAGCTTTATTTGATGATTCCAATCTCATTATTAGCATTTTTCATTGTTTATGTCCATCATTTTATCTATATCTGAGTAATCGATGAAGATAACTACAGTAATATATAGGTAAAAACAAACAAAAATAATCGACCCATAACGACATCTTCTGGATTCAAGATATAATAATACTATATGATCATAATACTTACTTTTTGTCGTCGCCTTTATGTCAAACATGCGTAGTTGACTTGTACCGGAAGATGACAGATCATTTCCGATCGGATATCTTTGACGACAGTCTAGATGGCTATTTAAAGAGTTGAAGGAGATTATGTTTATAACTTGCCATCAGAGACATCAGGTATGTACACATCTATGTGGCTATTTAAATCGAAAGATTGAAATGTTTGATAAACTGGCGTAATTTTTACCCAATGTTAGTTAATTTGGCTTGACATTTCTATTTAGGGAAAGATCACTTTACTTTTGTTACCAAATTTTATAAAAAAAAAAGAGTATATTGACCTGAAAGATGAGAAAAAATAATAAATCATCTGAGCCTACACTTTTCAACAAGAAATGTTTGTAAAATTTGAAGAATTTTTGTAGTGTAAAAAATAATAATCTGATTTTTGACGTGTTGTGTCATAAAAATGTCTGGCGCGACAGAGACGAGTTAAATGGTGGGCCCCTTAACATGTAATCATCATAGACATAGTTCGACTGTAAAATCATTTGAGCGGAAGGTATGGTCTAGCGGTTAAAGTCTTTAACCTATGACCACAATTATAATACCAATGACGTAGGTCCCGGCCCCCGTATCCACTTCACACGTGTTACAGTATTATAATACCAATAACGTAGGTCCCGGCCCCCGTATCCACTTCACGTGTTACCAGTGGCAGATTTAGAGGGGGACGTGCGGGTCGTGCGGGGCGTGCGCCCCCCCTAAAATTCGCAAAGCATATTTATACAACGTTAATTAAGCAGTTCAATAAATAACTTTTTCATGAATGGTTATCTCGTGACCTGTAGTAAAATATTCTTATACATTGTAAATACACGTTGGATGTGTTCGCTGATTCATATATGTATTCGCGTCAGTAGTTCAAAGATTATTCCATTCTGATTGGTTCCGAGGTACCAGACATCAACTATTTTCTCACGCTAATTAAACATTATTTCTTCAGTCAATTTTAAAACTACATGTACACGTGCTATTTAGAAATTATAAAATGAACGAAAATTCTAGGCCAAGAAAACAAGCAAGATTGGATACATTTCTGATTCCTCGACGAGACGAGAAAAGTCAAAGGTAAACTAAAAAGTAAATTCAATCAATACTTCGAATAATTAATTTAACAATTGATCTCATTTATAAAACATACAACGAAAACCTATAACGAGAGAATCAGATGATGAAACTGAGACAGTGTGGAGAAACTTGAGTGTCCCAAGAAAATGGTCACTTCTCTTTAAATAATGGTTCAAATAGGTCTTGAATTCGAAATTCTGCAATTTCATATGAAAAAAAATATATAAGTTTGATTTGTATACAAATACCCGAAAATGTTGCCTTTTACTTTTCAAGTAAAGATCAGTAAAAATACGCGTTGGTATATTGTACATTAAAATACAAAAGTAACATATTAATAAAGAAAAAAATTAGCGGCAATTTATTTGTAACAATCTCTGCATCTGCCCGATCTGCACAAGAAAGTGTAAACAAATTCTTTGTCCGGGTACGTTTATATTATTTATATCTACCAATGGATGTCTGTACAATTTTTTTACACATTTTTAACAAACAATTCTAACTACAATTTATTTGTAATAAATTAATATCTACAACTGCACATGAAAGTGTGAAAATAATCTCGACAAAATGGTTTATGCATATCTCACACCTGATTTCCGTAAGCATATTTCTCGAGAACTTTGATACATTTTGTTTGTTTGATCTTTTAGTGTAATGAGGTTTTTACGTTCGTTGCTCAAACACTTGATGTCCGTCCGTCTGTAAGATTTCTGCAATCTGCAACTCCCCTGACTGTAACCACGCAATTGATTGACGTTAAACTATATAATGTACTTGAAATACATTGTAGTTGTGCAAAATGGTTTTTAGATTTTGCATTGAAGGCCGGGTGGAGGGGGTAGTAGGATGATTCTGCAACCCGCAACTCCTAAATAACCACTCAATAGATTGAAGTGAAACTTAAACTACAAATTTGACATACAATGTAGTTTGCTCACTACGGTTTTATTTTTAGAATTGGAGGTTAGGGGTAGGAGGGAGATTCTGTAATCTGCGGTTCCTCAATAATGCACTGAATGGTTTGAAGAGAAACTTGTACAATAGACATGACATACATTGTACTTGTGCACCGTGTTTTTTTTAGGTCCTTCCACTGAATGGAGGAAATACGAGGGGCTGTGGGTATTAGTTAGACCTACGCTCACTTAAATTTGTGATAGGTTAGCATCATACTAAAAGTAATGATTTTTAATTAGAAAAACGAAACTTCGCAATTAGTTTTATTCCGTAAAAGATAATCGGAAATTTCAAACGGGAGTTTTGTACAAAATTTGGTGACCTATCTTAATTTATGAAATTAATGCACCTAGTCCAAAGGATCATTCGAAGTTTTTTCATCACCCTGCGTCCGACGTCACGGTTCAAAAAAAAGTTTTACTTCAGGTTCTTATAATCTGACAAAAACATACTGTTAACAATTATCGACAAAATTAAGACTCAAATTAAAGTTTTTTTGGTCTGATAAAAATGGTGTGGTTGGTTCAAAATTGTTCAAATAAATGTCTGTAATTCCTCAAACCCCCAGAGCTTACGGGGGGTGGGGTTCGTCCCCCTGGACCCTCTACTAGGGCTCTGCCCTGGACCCGCTGGGGACCTTAAGAGGTCCCCAGATCCCTCTCCTCCGCACGCCCCCCCTAATCCCAAATCCTGGATCCGCCCCTGGTTACAGTATTATAATACCAATGACGTAGGTCCCGGCCCCCGTATCCACTTCACGTTTTACAGTTTCACCAATATTTCAGTCATATGCTGGCGATCAGTTGTATTGGTTGAGGCAAACCGGAGTATTCGGAGAAAATCACCGACTTATTGAAAGCCAATAAAAAACAAACTTATCACATGAAGTTGTATCGAGGTCGTTTCATCATGGGCGGGAATCGAACTCACAACTAAACCCACTAATTAAGTAAGTAAATGCAATACGCATGCACATATTTTTTTAATATGTTGGAATGTACATTATATCCAAGATAATTAACCAAGGTGGTGTTATTGCTAATGGGCTATGCTCCAGTGGTAACGATAGTGGGTTCTATTTCAGATCGAATAAAACCTCAAATATATTTGCTGCTTTTCCGGTAAGCTTTTATCATTAAGGAATGAAAGCAAAGACTGGTCCGAAGTTATCAGGATACAACACGTCTACTTGCGGGTTGACACTGTTCTCCCGGTAAGCTAGTACTTTAAAAGCCCATCTCGGTGTGTTGATCTTCTACAATGCAGATATAATCACCTCGTCAAAAAGTAACTTGTACTCGCCAAGATGTAGCTGAGGTGTTGCTGACTTGGAGCTAGACAACAATCAATCGCTCACTCGCTATCGCTCACAAAAATGACGACTAACATTATTTGTTATATTTCTTTTGCAGATACAAAGACAAAGTTATACTACGACAAGAAAAAATGAAATCAACACAAATAAAGTTGGCTTTCTTCATATTTACCTTCATTGCCATTGTAAGTATAACTTAAATATATTTGTTTCGTCAGTGTTAGGGATTATGATGTTTAACGCCACTTTCAGCAATATTTATGTTATATCAGTTTTATTGGTGGAGTACCCGGAGAAAACCACTAACCTACAGCAAGTTACTGACAAACTTTATAACATAATGTTGTATCGAGTTGTTTCACCAGAGACTATCTTTTGTCGTGACTTCTAGCTCGAATATATAGACAATATTGTACATTGTCGACAATTATAACATTTATTTAGAAACAGGACCAAAAGTTAGCATCTGTACACAACAATGTATATATATTGTTATTCATGTTGCAATGTCATGAAATATCAGAACAACATCGGTGGCGTAGTGGTTAGCGTGATCGCCTCGAGTGTAGTAGGTCGTGGGGTTCGAACCCATGTCGGGTCAAAGCAAAGGCTATAAAATTGATATACATGTATGTTGCTTCTCCGCTGAACTTACAACATTAAGGAGCAAAAACAAAGACTTGTTGGCTCGAATTCTGATAATTTGACCAGATGGGACGACATGTTTACCCGCGGACTGTTGTTTCAGTGATCTAGCACTATCAAAGCCAAAGTAAAGGTGTTGGTCTAGTACACAACACTCCATAATTTCATCGAATGTAAGTTGTTCTCTCCATGATATAGCTGAACAATTGCTCATTATCCTTGTTATTTATAATATTTTGTCTTTCAGCAATTGTGTTCAAATAGTCCGCCATTAGCAGAAGGTCGACTTAAGTGGATCTGGAAGGGAATAAAGACTGTTTTTAAACCAACGTGTGCCGGATGCGCAGGGATATGTGAACGTAAAGTTCCTGGAAAATGCCGATGTAAAGTTGATCAGGCGTGTATGAGAAATTGGGGACGTTAAAAATGCCGATGTAGAGTTGATCAGGCGTGTATGAGAAACAGAGGACGTTAACCTAATACATTGTTTGTACATAGACTTTTATATGAATTTTATTTATTTTTGTAGAATAAAATGCTAAAGCTTATTATCATTCTTCTTACATTTATTTAAAATATCCTCATTGGATGAAAACAAACGAAGAGTTTTTTTTTTTTTTTTTTTTTTTTATACACAAATTGACAATTCCATTTCCCCCCGCATTAGATATTAGATGAAAAAAACAAAGTTATAGTATTAGCCTGTTATTTAAAAATAAATGTGGAAGTGAACGTCAGACTGGTAATGTGTGTTGTGGTTGATGACATAGCCTATAGACATAGAAATGATGCGAAAAAATATGAGCTGCAGGCTCTAGGGGTGTTTTATTGTCCAGTAAATGGGTTGATCCACCAGTAAATGGGTTGATTCATACAAGATTGTTACTATGGAAAAAAGTAATTAAAACAGCATGACCTTCATCTGAGGTAGATATTTAGATTTGTTAACCCTAGAAAAGTTGTTTTCCACGAGAGCCCTCGGTTAGACAACCTCTCTTTGAGTTGACAAATCTGAATGTCTACCTCAGATGAAGGCCATAATTATTGTATATTGATTACTTATACCGGTATTCAGACATACTCCGTTTTATAGATCTTGTTGTTTGTTCAATAATAACATGTCTATGGTCTATTCTATTCAATGATGTGTGTTTATTATATATACTAAGTAAATAGTTCCGCTAAACCTTAATGAGAATAAGGGTAATAACAAAATTACCGAACTCCGAACAATCTTACAAAGGGAAAGTCAGTACTCATAATTATATAAACAGACAAAATCAGTCAACAACCGGAAAACTGTGAAAACCGTAATGACCCTGACTTGGTACAGGAATTTCTAAAGAAATGGTGGGTTGAATCAGATTTTAAAGCGCCAAACCTCCCGCTTTCATTACGGCTCAAAGTTTCCGGCTGAGAACGCTACAACTACCAAATCGATCTTTAAAAATGGCATTGAAAATTTTGATGAATGAGAAATAAATCTTAAATCTTAACAGTCGGGCACAACGATATATGTTTACGTATTAAATTGTAAATTCGCAGATTCTTGAGTTGTAGGGTTAGGTTTATGGTGTTTAACGCCACTTTCAACAACAATTCAGTTACATAGTGGCGGCAAGTTTTATTGGTGGAGAAAACCGGAGTACTAGGAGAAAACCACAGACCTGTCGCAAATCACTGATAAACTTGATCACATAAAGTAATAGCTTGCATTTAAATATTTAGAGATTTTACGTAGTAAGAGCAACAAGCTTCCTTGCTTGGAGTCGGGATAATGTGTCGAGTTGAGAGACATGTCAGTCTGTGGGCTTGTACTATGAAATTCCAACCAAGCGTGTTCAAGTTAGGTACATGATCTCGCCATGATATAGCTGAAACATGGCTCACCTTCACAGCATCTGAGTGCACCTACGTTTATTGTGGAGTTCATGTTTAACAATCTTTAATTTGCTATGTAGTGTATTGTATATCACTACTTGTTCTTTTATCCATTTTATTTTGGCTATTGTATTATGAAAAGAATGTCTTAAACAGTGATGGTCATCAATTCTACCAATATCAACAAAACGAACAACCACCTCTCATCTATTGACTGCTCCTCTTCGATCTCTGACCTCTGATTACCCCCCTTGGAATCTTCAAACTTTGCTTAGCGCTTACCAAAATCCCCTCGCTCACGATAACTAGACATGTAATTATGCTCATCATTGGTAATGTTGTGAGTTTGATTCTCGCCTGTAGGTAGCAAGGTGTACTCGATAAAAGTTCATGTAAATTACAGTAATAAAGTGTGATAATTATTTGCGTCAGGTCGATGGTTTTCTCCATGGGTCTAAGTTTTAACAAAAACTTACCAATACGATAAACACATAGCTGTAATATTGTTGAAAGTGGCGTCCAAGAGCAATAATCCATATAATTTTTTATTTTGTACTCTCGAATGATTGCTAATAGGAAATTAAGTTTTCATAATAATTTGCAGCATTCTGTATGTTTTCATGTATTTATATATCCTGATACTGAGGGGCCGTGATCTTGACCGGATTACCCTATAGACTGCAGCCTAGGGCACCTCAAGATCCTGCTAAAATACTTTCAAATCACTATTCTAGTTTACTTAAAGAAAGAATTTGCAATAAATTTACTTCAAGCTATGTCACGAGTAAAAAATATTCAAGACTGGTGCAGGTGGTTTATGGTGTAGCTCCGTCTGAGGGGAGGGGTGGCACAATTGCGTTAGCCTCGAGGCCACAAAAGGTCATGACCCGGCCCTGGTCGTGTTCGTATGGTTGTTGGATTTACAACTACCTGTACAATCAGTACTTACGACAGTTCGGTGGTTTTCTCCGGTTTTCTCCACCAATAAAACTGACTGCCACGATATAACTGAAATATTGTTGAAAGTGTCGTTAAACACCATTAACGTAAAAACCTTATATGTTCCCGATGTAATGAAATATTAGTAACATCGAAAGACGATTACAACAATATAAAAAATAGTTTTTAAATTCCAGTAGGAATGTATTTTTGAAATGACAGAAATATACTTTCCGATCCGGAACTCTGTGTATTTACATCCATATTAAAACATTACGTATTAAATTTATGAGATAAATAATTGATAGTAAAATAGCTTTTCTGTCTGGTATCAAAATGTTTCAAAATATATGTTTTAGACACTTTCTATTTTAAACTGTAAAAAAAGAGGGGGAGTGGAAGAGTCGAGATGGGAAGAAAAAAATATTGCATAACAAGATTAAATTACTAAGTATTTGTTTCCTATGACTGTACACGTACACGTAAGTATGTTTTTTGGCCAATCCTTTAATATAGTTTCAATATTTTAAAATTATACAAATGTAGCACAAATAAATTACATCTAAGCTAATCGGTTCCATTATAGACCCAATCGCATGATAAATTTGCACACTATCCCCGCCATTACGCAATGGAGAATACACTCCAACCTTAGATTCTTAAAATATTCTCTTACATAATACATTTCCATCTGCAAAAGTGTTTTCATTTTATATGTTTACACTTTTAATGTTTAGAAAGCCAAATAAGACAACAATTAACAAAAATAAAACGAATGTTCACCTATGGTTCGTCTGATTTGTAATAACGTCATAGCAATGTATTATTTGGGGTTATCCCATGTAGCTATATGTAGCCGTAAGGTAGCTATAGGGGGACTGGTGTTACTTCCCTTGCATTATATGTTACAGTGGATACAATGTATATAAGTATATGACTGCATTAAAGAACTAACTCACAGGCGGGTCCAGGGGGAGCGATTTTTTATAGATTGGTAAAAACGTGTTTTAACAAAATATTCCCAATTACGCCCTTGTCATTTTTCTTTTTGTCATGTTTTGTAATTTTCACTTTGAATTACGCATCGGTATCTTTTGATTTTTCTTTAAACAAATTGTTTTGAAATCCGATTTTTTCTTTCTTTGTTAAACTCATGTTGTTTTCTGCACCTGTGATATATTTATTGTATTTTGCTTTCTTTCAAATCACTGATAATGATTTTGCCCCTTGTGGACCCTCTGTAATTGGTAATCTTGAATTGTTTTTATGTAAATTAGCTATGTACACGTCATTTTGACAAGGTACATGTGTACTTATTAAGTTATATGACATGTATTAGTGTGTACATGTATATATATGTTTTACTTTCAAGGGTCGATAAGTCCTACGTGTATCATCATTTATCTTGTCAAATAAAACAAAAACAAAATTATAATACGTAAAAATAACGTGCATATTTGTAATAATATTTGTCAACCACAAATATATAAAAATATGGAAACTCATGCGATTCACGTACGAAGTGTTTTATTTTGTCTTTTCGAAGAAATTTGCGGTTGGGAATTCGAAGAAAGACCGATTTAGAACAAAACATTTCCATTGCATAGATGGCTATATAAAGAGTTGAAGGAGATTATGTTTATAACTTGCCATCAGAGACATCAGGTATGTACACATCTATGTGGCTATTTAAAGGGATATTGTCTACCAGCTGCGTAATTTTTTCATACCCAAAATTATTGTCGATTTCCGTACTGACCTTCATAAAATGAAGATTAAACACCGAATTATTGATGAATACGCTCCGAAACGTTGTTTTTTCGACTAAAAAAGCTGAACATCGTTACCGGAAGCTAATTAATTATGCACTGATCTGGGCGAGGCCAACTCTATTTATTTATCTATTTTTATGCCAGTAGCCCGGATGCTGCAGCATGGATATTCAGGTAAGTTTCTATAAAAGTTGAGGAAAAAAGCTATTTGCGAACCGATATTGTATCTAAAAGACGTAGAGATAAATAATTTCTGTATCAGGAATAGATCTGAAACATTTGAAAGAATGAAAACTACATGTCTTAACAGATTCAGTCGATATTTCCACGATAACTATTGAAAACATGCCAGGAGGCACCCCATGGGGGCAAATTGTTGAAGCAGCTACTAGAGTTATTTTCGATCGGACTTTTTTGCCGGCCTTAAAAATAACTAAATTAGTCTTTTTCCTCATATAAGTTATGAAGTTGTTCCCCGAGATGTTGATACACATGTTAAATTAATTTATTTTAGCAAGTTTTACCGACAATATGAAAACAGAGACATAGAACACAGTGAAATACATGTCTGATGAAAACGAATGACGTAGCCAGTGTTGTTTTATTTGTTGATTGACTGGAACGTTTTAGAGAAATTTGGGCTGGATTAGAAACGAAAGAGACCTTCTAATTCCACAAGACAGTTGCTGGAAAATATTAATGGCAAATTATATGGTACTGACTATTGACTTTGAAGGGGGCTATGGTTTTTTTCAGACGCGACAAAAATCATATTCTTTTACATTTGTATTTGCCGGAATGATTTTTTTTTTCTTAAAAATTTTGTATATGATTATACTGTGTCTGTGAAAATGGCAAGTATATGATTTTATTGTGAAAATGGCAAGTCGGAATATTTTTTTTCTCTCCTGTCCTGTTGCAAGACCAAAATGGTTCTCCCATAAACAAAAAAAAAAACAAAAAAAACGAAATAAAACTGGTCATCAGAAAATCTTTCCTTCCAAAATCTAAAATAAGACTTTCTTTATTTCTCTAAACTGAATTAGTGCAAACTATTTCACTTATATAAATGAATTATTTAAAAACAAAATAGAGCTCATTTTTCTAGATGAATGTAAAATCAATTCTGAAAGTCCACAATTGTGTATATCTACATGTAATCAAAATTACATTTTTTCTTTATAGTATTCTGAAAGTTCTGTTTCAAAACACGATGGCAGTACATGTAGTGACAGTGATACACAGGCCCCAAGGGGTAGAGGAAGAGGCAGGGGGAAAAAGAGAACCAGGGGGAGTACAAGGAGACCATCAAGAAGAGGGGCAAGAGGAGGAAGAGGTTCCAGGGGAGGAAGACAGACTTGGGCACCAAATAGGGCCGATATTGCTCTTCAGACGAGGCAAAGAAGAGATCAAGAACGTCAGGTATCAGATTGCTAAAAAAAATATAAAATAATACTTTCATAAGGCGAGGATGGTATCAGGAAACCACGCTTGTCAGTTGGATGATTATACTATATCAACACGACGGGTGCCACTAGTGGAGCAGGAACTGCTTACCCTTCCGGAGAACCTGAGTTCACCCCCGGTTTTTAGTGGGGTTCGAGATACTCGATCTTTAGTTTTATATATATGTTTTGTCGATTGTTGTTTGTCCTTTTGGGCATTGTATTGTCTGCTCTACTTCGATATACGGTTTCTGATTGCCCCTTTGGTATCTTCAAACTCTTCTTAACCCTAGCATGTTAAAGACCCCTTTATAGGGTTCGATAAGAGTAGGCTCAGTAGGGCCGCTATGAAGGTGGTACTCGCACCCGCCACCTGGAGAGGGGGTTTCATCCAAGCCTTGGCTTATCCCCCAATGCACTATAAATAAATGAGCTTAAACTAAACACTGCATTGAAAACCTAATTAAGTTTTTAATTTGTTTTTTATGTAATGCATTTTTTTTTGTACTTGAACTGTAAAGCACTCCCATTGAATTCATATTAATCATTAAAATGATTTATTTATTTATTTAAGGAGAGAATATCAAGACTAACCGAAGACCAGCTCAGGACCATTGTGAACGAGATGGTAGTTAGGCATCCTGGGTACGTCTTTGACATCCTTGATAGTCAGAATACGACACCAAGTGGAGGACATCATCCACCAGAAGGCAGTACATCACCAGAGTGGTGTACCTGCTCCTACTGCAGGGATATGCCATCAGAAGCTGAGAGGCATTGCTGTGGCAGGAACCCAGAAAATTGCTACTCTCAAATAGCAGTATGTATAAATTTCTATATTTTTTTTTTACAATAAATGATTTTCCAAGTTTCATGTGCATTTAAAACCTGAAAGGGATGTATTTAGGACCATCTCAGATGGATGTTTGATATATGCAAGTATGAGCAGCAAAAGTGTATGCCAGTGTAAGTTCATTATTTACTAATTTTTTTAACAAGGTGTGCCTCTCAGCAAAGATCTTCCAGGAAGCACTATAAAAATCTCAATTTTTTAAGGCAACCAAACCTTCATACTTTTAATTGTCAATTTCAGTGGATCCCAATACCTACATGTATGAAATAAAACTTGCAAATGTATTATGGGATCGACCATTTAACTTGCAGGTGGGAGGGCAAGTTTTTTATCCAAAAAATATTTTTATTCTGAATCTTGGGAAGAAAAAAAAAATTTGGCTGTTCAGGAGAAAAGAAAATATTCCGACTTGCAATTTTCACAGTATAATATGCATCAGAAAAAAAAAGAATATGATTTTTGTCGTGTATGAATAAAAAAACATTACCCCCCTTCAATTTAAATGGTCGGTCCTGAATGGTTTATTACCATGTCTTTACTCTATTTTTATTAAATCTCTTGTCTTTATTGTAGGACTTTGATCTGATTGTCCTTGATGAGGCAGTGTTGGGGGTTGCCAGAATGTTTCGAGAGGAACTTTTAGTAATGCCCCATGACCAGGATTACAACAGATCCAATAGGTATGCAGCCTACCGCCAGTATACCATTTGGGCATATGGCCGACTTGGAGCTGGGGTTAGACGTGTGATCCCAAGCTGTTGTACTTGGAGAATTAGGGACAAGTATCCTGATCCATATGGACAATACAAGGGTTTCATTCCTGGACGATTTGATTAAAACTTGTTCATGAAATATTTTGTATTTTATCCCATATACCCCAATGAGTTGTTAATTTCACAAGTTGGTCAGCTGGAATTGTAAATTTAATTTGAAAGTTTTGCCATCTTATTATTATTATTAGTTCACCTGACCCGAAGGGTCACGAGAGCTATTGCTACCACTGGGCGTCTGTCGTTAGCTTTTTGCATTTAAATCAACTCTAAAACCACTAGGCCAATTTGAACCAAACTTTGGTGGAATGGTCCTTGAGTGCTCCCCTTTCAGAATTGTGTCCGACAATCCCCCCGCCAACCAACATGGCTGCCATTACTAAAAATATAAAATTTTGCAAAAAATCACTTAAAAATTATCTTCTTTGAAACTGCTGGGCCAATTGGGCCCAAACTATGGTGGAATGGTCTTCAGATGGTCCTCTTTGATAATTGTGTCAAGACAGACCTGCCCTCCATTCAAGATGGCTATTGTTACTAAAACTAGAAATTTGTTCAATTGTCCATTGCTGCTTTATTATAAATCTAAATGAGCTCAAATTTTTACTGCAGCTACATGGAATTTAGGTAGTTTAACATATTTTAGCGGGCTAGCTGGTGAAATATATCCCGCCGAGGATGCCAAAAATTATGTAGCGGCTAGCTGGTGAAATAAATAAACCACAAGTTATATTCTATCCCTTGATAGAATCCTCAAATATACCAAGATATAACTGATATAAAAATATTGACAAAGTGATTCTATGTGTCGCTTTACATGTATTGGTAAAGCAATACTATGTCTCGTGTACAGTACTAACTTTTAGTACTGGGTCATCTAAACTTCACTAATGTGAACGAAAAATATAAGGGAAAACATGGCAAAATTCATGGAATACTATATGATTTAATATATCATTTATTTTCTCAACTTATTCTCAATGTCACAGATAAAATCAAAACAATTGAATATATTTGGATCCTGAGCTCTTACAGGATATGTGGATAAAATGCATTAATATATACAACAATCAAAATTACTTTGTCTCCAGATACATTGATTGATTAACTAATTACAGTAGTAATTACTAATTTACGCTACCGGGTATTTATCTACTTATGAAAATAGTTGTTATTGAACAAAGTTCTTTCAAATTGTAATCTGAACAGAATTTAACCAAACTTGGCAGAGATGTTTCTTGTGAGGTCCTAAAAAGTTGTCCTGGTTTGTACTAACTAGATCAACACACTGAGCGCCATCATTATTGCGCATTGGACAATTTGGAAAACCATTATCCTGACTTGGGTATTTTTCCTCTCTAAATGTGCAGACCTTCTGTTAGACCAGCAAAGACTAGTATTACTGTGAGCACAGCTCACTAAGATATACCCCCCACATCTGTCCAACCTATTTCCATAACCAAAACATTAATGATTGTTCCAACCAAAAATGAAAGGGATCCTCCTCTCTTCACTGGTAAGCTGCTGATACAATTTCAAAACATTCTGAGAAACACTACTCAAGTTATCATACGACATAGGGTAAAAATTATATTTTCCATCATAACAAGTCCAATAACTCTGGAACAGCAAAAGTGCAAATCGTCAAAAATAAAAAGGATCCTCCTCTCTTCACCTGTAAACAGCTGATAAAATTTTAAAAGATTCTAAGAAACACAACTCAAGTTATTGTACGAAATAGGATTTGTCTAGAGACGGACGGACATGGTGAAACCAGTATACCCCCCTACAACTTTGTTGCAGGGGGTATAACAAAGTGACAATTAAAATTTATTTTATGGGATAATATAGTCAATTGTTTTGTCTTGGTTTTCATATCTGGACTTATGAGATGCTACAATATCCCGAGTTGGAGGTGGTGGAATTGGTGCAAGATGGACAGAGATTCTTCTGGGATCATCTACTTCCAACTGCACACGTTGATTCATTCCTTCATTATCCTGCAGTCTCATACAAATGATGGCCCTTAATAGTCTTGGAACATAAAAATATGACTTGTCAGTTTTAACAGGCTTCACAGACCATCTAGTTGTCTTTTTGTTGTAACTTCTCTGCCATCTGAAGTAGAAAAATACATACAATGTAATTCACAAGAATAAAACATTAGAATTGAAATTATGATCTATGGAGACCTAACTTTCAATTCAAGATGAATATCTCGAATGTATAGTGAATGAGCAACTAAACATATCATTACAGGTCCACTTTATGAAGGATTTGTAGACAGATTTTAGGTTGTGGTCATCCCTCAAGAAGTTCTACTGCAGGCATCACGAGCTGGTGAACAGCTGATTTGGGTAACAGGGTGTCTGTTACCCAAATCAGAACTGGTCTTCATTTGTTGTTGATGTCTTTCCCTTCATCGGACATGACTTCTAACGGAATTGACCATGGACAACGCAGTGGGTGTATTGCAATAGGCAGGAACTGTTGACTCTTCCGGAGCATCTGAGTTACCCCCATTTCATCGGAGATCTGTGTTGTTCATGTTTTTTTGTTGTTGATATGATTTATATTTTTGTGTGTTTTGGTTGTATGTTCCTGGGATGTTCATGTTATCGGATTTATGACTTTTGATTGACCCTTCTATTTTTCCCATACATACCTTGAAGAACCATCTTTGTTAGTCATTAAAGGTCTCTCTACATGGCCATTGTGGTACAGAGCTGCCAGTCTGTTCCTAACCCTGTACACTGGGGGGACTATATGAATGTCTCTTGGAGGCATAGGCAAGGATCAGATTTTGGAAATTTTCCAACTCTGCTGTGCTCCTAAAAATATAAAATCATTCATGATAGTGTGTTATAGACAAATTAACAACTTTCTTTATTTGTGAAAAGGATCAAAACTTGCTACATGCAGATGTATATCCCACATAAATGCTACAAAAATCGCTATAATACGACCATATGTATATCATGTATAAGAAACGTGTCCATTGGACAAAGATGCCGCAGCCCCTAACTTGAAAACCCCTCATACCAGATATCCAAAATTAGAACTTCGTTTGCGGATTACTGATATAAACAACATTTCCAAATTTTAAATAAATCAGTCGAGACATTCAGGAGTTATTGCATGGAAACCTATTTCAAGACGTACAGACGGACATACAGGGGTAACACTTCATGCCCCTGTCACTTATCAGTGGGGTCATGAAAGCCTGCAAAGTCAAATGGAAATAGACAAATTATTTGAGAGAAGTAGTGTTCACAACAGTTTGGGAGGAGTTGCACTTTACAAGGGAGATGGACAGTCTGATACGACATACAGACAGGGTGATCTCAATTGGTGTGGGATGAAGTAAAAATTAATAGTAAAAAAATTTTAAGTTTTGTTATTTTTATGGAAATTATTTTTGTATATCTTACTCAAATGATAGAAGTTTTAAAATGTGTTGATTTCTGTTTTGCAAAAAATTCACTTTCCCACAGACAAAATGTGAAAAAGTTAATGGACGGATAACGGATGCCAAGTGATGGCAATACATCAAATGGCCCTTTGGGCGAGGTGAGCTAGCAATACATAGTTGACATAAGTACCTGCAGTTAAGATAATAGTGAACTCTGTTGACCAGGTATTTGTCCATCACAACTGATCGTAAACTGTTGTGTGCAGAAGAACCTTTTTTTAAATATGTCGTATCCTCCAAAGGTCCATGCTGGCAACCGCCAATGACAGAGGAATCCCCATATGGGTCTGCATAAGGCACAGGCCATTCATGTTCATCAACCACATGATGGAGGACGCCATACCAAATATCCTGTAATTAGATTGTACTGACATTTAAAGATTGTGTTTTCCCATGATTTCAACAGAATAATTAATAATTTACGACAAAAGAGATGATTTCAATTTTCCCATTGTGAACTTTCCATTTATATGTAGCGATATTCCAGCAGCACCTGCATATGGAGTATTTATCTCTCAGATGATACGATATTCTAGAGCTTGTGGTTCCTATCAGAATTTCCTTGATAGAGGGTTGCTGCTAACAAGGAAGCTACTGAACCAAGGGTTCCTTTGGGTAAAGTTGAAGACATCTCTACGAAAATTTTACGGTTGCATGACTTGGTTGACCGTTATGGAATATCTGTGTCACAAACGACCACGGATATGTTCCACTTGTCGTAAACACTTCCTGGTCCTTTCCTCATTCACGACTTATTATCGGGTTCGTAACTAGATTAACACGGGTGCCACTAGTGGAACAGGCACTGCTTACACTTCCGGAGCACCCGAGTTCACCCCCTGTTTTTAGTGGGGTTCGGGTTACTGGATCTTTGGTTTTATATATATGTTTTGTCGATCGTTTTTTGTACTTTTTCTTTTGGCCATTGTATTGTCTGTTCTACTTCGATATACGGTTTCAGATTGCCCCTTTGGTATCTTCAAACTCTTTTTATTTAACTTGTTAATTCTCATTATCTTGTTTCCATTCCAGAAGAAATTTTAATACCACATTAACTATTTCTAACTATAAGGCCTATCACTCTTGACACTTGAATTTTATTTATTACCATAAAGGAAACACTTTGGGCTTTGGTTTCCAAGTTGATTTTTACAGATGTAAGATATGAGCCAATGAACCCATTATAATACATATTTGCCAGTTCCTCCATGACAATTGTGATAACACCCATAGTTTTACTTACAAGAAATCTTTCTACTGTCTTTCCTACTTCAGCAGTGTGCCAGTAATGGTTGACGATATCTTTCACCCACACGAGCAACTCCTTATTCTCTTTTTCCTGACCCACCTAAAAAAATAAAAATTTATACTACAAAAGGAAATGATCGTGATAACAAGCCTAAGTTTAAAACTTGAATCAAACTGTATAAATTCATGCAGCTTGTATTTATAAAATGCAGCACTTTTGAATGTTTTATCATGTTATACAAATTCTGTGCTCAGTTAAAGTCATATAGTGCTTTATGGAGATAAACTACAGGCTCAGGTGAGCCTGTATCGCTCACCTGACATAAATAAGCCCTCTTAAGAATGTCTGCAAGTCAATATGCCAAAGTCATGTATCAAAAATAAAATCATTTCTTCCAGTAGCAGCTGAGACATCTTTAACGGAAGTGTGAACGGACGGACAAACGGACGGACAAGGTGTTTGCAATATAACCCCTTCTCTACGAGTGGGGGTATAAAAATCAGGTATATGACCATCCAATGAACATTTCTGCCAAGTTTGGTTCAAATCTGTTTTGTGGTTTCAGAAAAAAAGATGAAAATGTGAAATTCCCATAGGGTCCAATGTTAAACTAAGTCAAGTCATGGCGGCCATCTTGGATATGCGATCGGCACAAAAATAACAAACTTGGTACAATGTAGAGGACCACATAGACATCATTTCTATAATGTTACAATTCCATCGGCTGGGTATTTTATGACAAGAAGATTTTCAAAGTTGGATTTCCGATCTGCACCAAAATAACAAATCTGATGGAAGACCTCCTAATGAGCATTTCTGCCAAGTTTGGTCCAAATCTGTTCAGTGGTTTCAGAGAATAAGATGAAAATATGAAAAGTTTACAGACACGGATGCAAAGTGATGACAAAAGTTCACATGGCCCTTTGGGCCAGGTAAGCTAAAAACACATTGGCCCTCATCCTGAAATATCATTATATATATATACATATCAAGCATTCTGGTTTCATGATTTGATATGTCATTGAAATCAATTAAAACTATAAATGTTTAATTTCCAATCATACCAAACATATAACAATATACGAGGCCATGCAAAGTTAATTTATTGGTTCACAGGCCATTTTTGATGAAAATCAATGAGGGAGGGAGGCACTTGTTTTCCTTTTTTATTGTCCCAAAAGAGTGATGAGGATGTTTTTTACATTGTTCATAGACAGAAAAAATTATAAGCGATGTAGTTTTTGGATTTTGTTTTATTAATATGGCAATAAAAATGGGTAATAAGGCACCTTTAAAAGAGATGAGGGAAATTATTTTTTGTTGGCCCCATAAAAAATCTTACCTTTGTCAACTTCTTTCCCAAATTCTTAGTGCCATGCCAAACATCAAAAGAGTGTTTGATGTCAGGGTAATCTTTCTCTGAAACATAAAAATTAACACTATTAATCATTTAAAAGTATTGTTGGGGAAGTAAATCAATTCTAATGAATTTACATTTTGTTGCACTTTGCATATTGCCATGAAAGAAACAGAAACATTACATAAGAAAGAATGCTTTTCGAGTGAATATGACATGTTAATTGATCTGCTGAATCAATACCGAGCATATTGACTTATTCCTAATAAGAAACAAATTGACTGAACATTTAACTTAGTTGTCAAACAGGTTGGAAGGTAGGAGAAATAAGTAAATCTTACTCATCAATGCAGCTATCTGGTTGTGAGCATCTGTAACAACTTCCACAACTCGCAAATGCTTTTCCCTAAAAAACTGCATCCCTTTCTGGAAACATGCCTTTTCCATATTTGTGCTCTTTCTGTCAGTGTTGCGCTTGTCCAAAGTCACAATAAATAGGATCTTCTTACTGTGATATTCCATGAAGGTATAGAAACAGTACTGTGCACTGTGTCCAGGGCTGTCCATCCTTCCATCCCCTGAAAATGATGTAAATTACCTAATTTTGGTCTATTACGTTTCTCTCAGTCAATCTGATATTTTATTAAGCCTCTTATCATAGTCCTTTTCTAGATGTATACAAATGAAAATGAATACATGTACATACAATGAATACATGTACATACAATTATTGTAAATGTTGGTAGTAATGACATGTAACTTTATATCAATGTAAGACCTTTATAAAACTGACATTTACATTGACAAGAGTTTAATTTCACTTAAAATGAAATTATATTGAAAGATCTATTCCCATGCATACAACCTTCGTTCGGTCTTTCCTTTAATTGGTCATAAGCAGTCTGTACCAAAAACTTTTTCAGCTACTAGCCCGAAATAGCTACTTTTGAGGTTTTCTTCTATTTGTTTGTATAAATTTCAGTCAAATTTCAATAGCTTGGAACAACATTTTACTAGTTTCGAGCATAGGGCTAGTGGCTAAAGGCACAGACTGCCATAAGGTGTTCTAATAATAATTTACAAAATTTAGGCCAGATAAATTTAAATTCTAACATGACCTTCTTCTTTTGCTTTGTTAACAAACGAGCCAGTTATCCATTCGGTATAATCTCATTTGCACACGTGTCGGTGAATGTGAACGACTTTTGCATGGACAGCAAAATAATGACGATAGAGGGTGCAGTATTATTCAAGTTACATAAATTGTGTGCGACATTTTACGCAAGCGTAAATATAAATTACCGTCTTCCAATCAAAGTATACTACCGTATTTGTACTCTTAGACATATGAGAATAGAAATAAATAATGGAAGCCAGAATGTGTTTTGAGCTTTAACATGAATTAGCGGATATTAGTAAATTGTATCCCTTGCTTCTGGCTCGGGATAAAATACTAATATCCGCCAATCCATGTAACAACTCCCAACACATTCTGGCTTCCATGATTTATTTCTTTATTTTATATTCTCATCCTCTCACTCTCCTGTTTTTTGAGCAGCAAAATCACAATTCATTTTCAATTTTTGTGGAATTTTCTTAAAATTTCAGCAATTTTAGCACAAATTCAACTAATTATAAATTATAAATGCCTCCCTCCCTTCCCATATTTTTACTGACAGGACGAGAATATAAAAATTTATTTCATGTGGCCTTACCCAGCACAATAAGATCTTTGTCCTGAAATTCACTGAGAACATACTCCTGTTGTTGCATCCAAAACCTGTCAATTGAGGGCACAAGGTATGTTCCCTGGATACGATGAAATGTCGAAGAACTCAAAAATGGTAGTTTCAAACATTTTGCCAAAGTGGAAATTTTTTGGAAGTTGTTGCCTGAAATCAAAATAGACGAAGCTAACATTAAGTCTCCAGCATGCATGCGCATATTCAGTAGAGGTTGAGAGCACCATCTGTGATTTATATGTTCATTTGTGCAGACCTGCAAAGAGAATATAAGATATATGTACATGCATTTATAATAAAAGTCTAGCTATATGTAAATCAGCGAAATGACATAAACTGTGCTACAACTATAAATATAAAACATGTTTAAAATACAGTGTGTGTATATTTTCCGGCTAACTATTTTACAAGTTTGTAAATAATATTTTTGATAAAAGAAGATGAACTGTGAGCTAATGCGCATGCTCATTTATGATACCCCCGCTCTTCGGTAAACAGGAAGTAGGAATCTGATGGGTCCAAAAACACTTCCCACAATATGGCATACCTATATGAAGCTTGTGACAAAATATCAGATTCCTGTCATCAATAGTTGCTTAGAAAAATGTGCATATACAAAATATATGTTCAATGTGTATAAAAATCAACAAAATCGGCAAACAGGAAGTAGGAATCTGATGGGTCCACAAACGCTTCCCACGATATGGGGTACCTATATGAAGCTTGTGACCAAATATCAGATCTCTGCCATCAATAGTTGCTGAGAAAAATGTTACAAAAAATGTGCATATATGTTCAATGTGTATAAAAACCAACTAAGTCGGCAAACAGGAAGCAGGAATCTGACGGGTCCAAAAACGCTACCCACAATATGGTATATCTCTATGACGCTTGTGACCAAATATCAGATTTCTGCCATCAACAGTTACTGAGAAAAGTGTGACGAAAAATATCTTGGACAGGCAGAAGGACAGTGGTAAAACAGTATACCTCCCTCCCCCTTTGGGGAGCGGGGGTATAAAAACAAACAAAAAACAAAATTTTAGTAAATACAACATACTCACCCACTTGATGTAGATTGCAGATGCAATGATCTCAGTGGACATAGATATAGCTTCTCCACAGTCCTTAAATGTACAGTTGGAATTGACATGTGTTGTAGCTAAGTCCATAAGCTGTCTCTGGTACACAAGAACAGGACGATCACTTGTCAGCAAGTCAACTTCTTCCTCTTTCTTAATTCTGTGAATTCCTATTCCTAGGTCGATCTCTTGGTCATCCAAAGGTTCATCCTCACCATAATCAGATTCATCAGATTCCTCGATGGGGAGGTGTTCGGCATTGTTATGTCTGTGTAGAAGAGACAAGTAACACAATGTGTATTACCATTAAAATAATGTACATGTATCTGAATTGGATCAGTTGGTATGAATGCAAGTTTAAACAACTGTCCTGTTGAATACATTAAAACCTCATTTTTTATAACATCTGCTTAGTATTACAATTTTCAATGTGTATAAAACAAACTATGTCAGCAAACAGGAAGTAGGAATCTCACTGGTCCAAAAAATGCTTCCATTATATGGCATACTTATATGAAGCCCATGACCAAATATCAGATTGCTGCCATAAATAATTACTGAGAAAAATATCTTGGGACAGACGGATGGACAGAGGTAAAACCGGTGGAGCGGGGTATAATAAAGCTCCTATGACATGATCATGCATGGTTCTGTTAATTTATTAGGACCAAATTTCAAGTATGTAAGTAAGTTACAACTGAAACATATGAAACTAGGAAGAACTGTTTTAGATACCTAAAACTTACGTCTCCCCTTAATGCGGCCATCTGTACAACAACCCATCTTGAAAGACAAAAATGTTATGGCCCGGACAAGAAAATAATATTTAAAAAACCATTATTTGAACTGGAGGTCAAAGGTCAAGGTCCCACGAAGGTCATTATGGTATGCAACACATCGCCTTATGGTCATACACCCACATACCAAATATCATTGACCTATCTCGAAAGAGTAAAATGTTATGGCCCAGACAAGAAAATACTATCCAAAAACAATTATTTGACCTTGAGGTCAAAGGTCAAGGTCACACAAAGGTCACTACGGTATGTGACACACTGCCTTATGGTCATGCACCCACAAATCAAATATAATTGACTTATCTGGAAAGAAAAAAAATTTATGATCTGGACAAGCTTTGCTGAGAAGAAGCGGAAGAAGGAAAAATCAGACTAAAACAATATGTCTCCCTTCGTTCGAAGGGGAGACATAATTAATATGACAAACCTTAGAGTGAAGTTGAGGCTAGGTTCAAAATCTTCATCATCAGAATCATCACCAACATCACTGCACTCTTCAGTAATATCTATTGAGAGACTGTAAGAATAAAAAATAATTGTTTATTGGTGTATGTGTATAATATCGAAACAAATTTTGTAACATGGTCCTGATGTGCTGCTGTATAACGAAAAAGATTTTCAAAATGATATCAAATCTATAATCTAAATACATGTATTCAGCACACATCTACACAGACAACCCAATATCAAGAAACAAAATTATATCAAAGTTCCAGGCAAACATTTGGTGTGCCAGAAGCGTGTCAATTCTGTCCAAGTTTGGTAACATTCCCATAAATAGCTAAGGAGGAGTCACACGACTGGCCATTTCAGCTTGTGGATTAATGAAAATGTAACGATGACGCAGAAGCCAACATGATCCCTACTAGTAGTAATAAGCATGCAAGCCACAATAATTAATAGGAAACTGTTATACAAGTGACTGTGTTAAACAATATTGACAATGTTACCTATAAACATAATGTAGAATATGTCTAATCAAACAAAATGAACATACTCAAATGGGTTCACAAATGAATTTGATTTCTCCAGCTTCGTCCGTTTCCTTGAAATGTGATGGCTGCTCCTTTCTTCTACGCCAGAAATACCATAGTCAGAATATCTAAATTAAAAGTACAAATATCAATCATTACAAAATCACATATCAAATTACCAGTTTTTGTAGTAATTTGCCTAAAAAAAATAAGATAATTTTACAAAAATCTGCATGATTTTAACACATACATGGTCCATCTGTCTACCGTTAAATTCACACACTGTGAGAACATGCAAATTGCTTTGGATCTTCACATTATTTCTTAAAAATCTTGTTTATAAATCATACTAACAAGATCCAAACTAAAAAAACATTTCAAATGACACTTCTTTAAATAGAAAGCCTTTATATGAAAAATACATATTGATTTTCCTCTATCATATTTATGTTGATTATTCAAAAACAGTAGGTATAATTATGTCAAAAATTGTTGAAATGTAGTAAAAAACTAGTTAATGTAATGTTTTTAGAATAGACAAGAAATAAACTTGGTTTGCATAAGGACATTGAAAATTATTTTCATTTAGCCATGGTCTAAACTAAAATATGCAGTTTTGGACATTTCAGTACAATTTTATAGTCAAATTTCTATGGATCTTCATATTATTTTTGAAAACCTTGTTGATGTATCATACTTACAGGATCCAAACTAAAAATGCTATTGAAATGACACTTATTTAATGGAAAGCTTTTTATATAAAAGATACATACTGATTTTCCACTATGGTGATAATTCACAGACAGGTAGATATAATTTTGGTTCCCATAACAAAGTTTTATGCTCAAACTTGTTGAAAAGTACTTAAAACCTTATTTATGTAATGTACTTCCAGTACCCAAGATATAAACTTGTTTGCATAAAGGAATTGAAAATGATTTTCATTTAGCCATGGTCTAAAATATGCGTTTTAGGACATTTTGTTAAAATTTTGTAGTCATATATAAAAAAAGTTCTGAAACTTGAAAATTTCAATGGATATTCATATCATTTCTTCAAAGCTTGTTTATATATTATACTTACAGGATACAAACTAAAAATGCACTTCAAATGAAGCTTCTTTAATAATAGAAAGCTTTTATATGAAAAATACATATCAATTTTCCATTATAGTGATAATTCACAGAAAGTAAGGTGTACTTTTGGTTCCCAAAACTAAGTTTTATGTCCAAGTTGTTGAAATTTGATAAAAGCCTAATTATATGTAATATATTTAGAAGATCAAAGAAATAAATTTGCTTGAATGGTTTTCATTCAGCGAAAGTCCAAAATATGTACATACAGGTACCTGTATATTTCAATAATTTACAGATATTATACATGTAGTCAAATACATATATCACACTTTTTAAGTGTACAAAATTCATTCATGTAATGGTCAAGTCTAAAAGTGATAAATTATCAATTAGCATTCTGTGTAATGAATTATTTACTCTGAACAAAATACCATCCCACAGATACAAACAAAAAAAACTCACAATCCACGTTCTCCTCCAGAAGAAATGTCCGACACCCCACATGGTGATACAAATTCAGGACGTACTGGGTCTGGTGTAGAGGCAAATGCAATAGGTTGCTGACATGCTGTTGCAGAAACTGGTTTAAGCTCTTCTTCTACATGTACACTACTTGTGGCCGTCTCGACACAGGATTTGTAATAACTGAATAGTAAATAAATCCAATATCACATCTTAAGGTTTTTAATCACTGTTTTAAAGAAGTGTTGTTGAGAACAATTTCTTTTTTATGCAATCTGTTCCTTTATTTCATGAGACATGATTTTACAGACTTTGCCAACAAGGCCATCTAAACAAGCCTTTTTACAAGGCATATAGAATACCTGCATGTACACCTGTAGATCCATGTAGAGTTTTAATACTTGCATTAACAATTAATTGATTCGATATTTTTATTTAAATTGATAATAATAGTAAAATTCGGCTCATTTCAATATTTGTTGATCGCAAAAATACTAAACTGCATTGATATCATTTTTGTATTCCCATTTCCCCTTTGCTGGCCTCTTAACATTCGTGTTTGTTTACCTCGCAAATATGACTGTTTTATGCTACTCATTGACAATAACCTGCTGTTGCCAGGTGCAAAATTACATATATTGAATAATTATCTACCGAAAATGATCATAGGCATCATCATAAATTCATAAAATATGAAAAACGATTGAGAAAGGAAGGCAACATGCTCTGTTTACCTATCAAGCAAAATCTTTGCCACTTTAGCGTGAGTTTTGACGCGTAGCACTTTCTTCAGTTCGTTCCAACGGTCCAACTGATCCCCTATATATATCCTGCCTGTGTTCCATTTGGAAGACACTGCACTTCTATTCCTCTTTCTCTCTGAATCTGTCAAAGTCCGCTTTCTACCACGTGTTGAAACTTTCTCTTCCGACATGTTGTTTATTGTTTTTAAGCAGTGCGCATGCTCAAGACGCGTGAAATAAGAAGGCCATATGAATATATTTGAATATTGTCATCCGGACAATAATTACAATAACGATAGTTTTGGGTCTTTTTTGTCAAAAAATCGTATCTTTTGCAGTGTTAATCTTCATTTTATGAAGGTCAGTACGGAAATCGACAATAATTTTGGGTATGAAAAAATTACGCAGCTGGTAGACAATATCCCTTTAAATCGAAAGATTGAAATGTTTGATAAACTGGCGTAATTTTTACCCAATGTTAGTTAATTTGGCTTGACATTTCTATTTAGGGAAAGACCACTTTACTTTTGGTACCAAATTTTATAGAAAAAAAGAGTATATTGACCTGAAAGATGAGAAAAAATAATAAATCATCTGAGCCTACACTTTTCAACAAGAAATGTTTGTAAAATTTGAAGAATTTTTGTAGTGTAAAAAATAATAATCTGATTTTTGACGTGTTGTGTCATAAAAATGTCTGGCGCGACAGAGACAAGTTAAATGGTGGGCCCCTTAACATGTAATCATCATAGACATAGTTCGACTGTAAAATCATTTGAGCGGAAGGTATGGTCTAGCGGTTAAAGTCTTTAACCTATGACCACAATTATAATACCAATGACGTAGGTCCCGGCCCCCGTATCCACTTCACACGTGTTACAGTATTATAATACCAATGACGAAGGTCCCGGCCCCCGTATCCACTTCACGTGTTACCAGTGGCGGATTTAGAGGGGGCGTGCGGGGCGTGCGCCCCCCTAAAATTCGCAAAGCATATGTTATACAACGTTAATTAAGCAGTTCAATAAATAACTTTTCATGAATGGTTATCACGTGACCTGTAGTAAAATATTCTTACACATTGTGAATACACGTTGGATGTGTTCGCTGATTCATATATGTATTCGCCGTCAGTAGTTCAAAGATTATTCCATTCTGATTAGTTCCGAGGTACCAGACATCAACTATTTTCTCACGCTAATTAAACATTATTTCTTCAGTCAATTTTAAAACTACATGTACACGTGCTATTTAGAAATTATAAAATGAACGAAAATTCTAGGCCAAGAAAACAAGCAAGATTGGATACATTTCTGATTCCTCGACGAGACGAGAAAAGTCAAAGGTAAACTAAAAAGTAAATTCAATCAATACTTCGAATAATTAATTTAACAATTGATCTCATTTATAAAACATACAACGAAAACATATAACGAGAGAATCAGATGATGAAACTGAGATAGTGTGGAGAAACTTGAGTGTCCCAAGAAAATGGTCACTTCTCTTTAAATAATGGTTCAAATAGGTCTTGAATTCGAAATTCTGCAATTTCATATGAAAAAAAATATATAAGTTTGATTTGTATACAAATACCCGAAAATGTTGCCTTTTACTTTTCAAGTAAAGATCAGTAAAAATACGCGTTGGTATATTGTACATTAAAATACAAAAGTAACATATTAATAAAAAGAAAAAAATTAGCGGCAATTTATTTGTAACAATCTCTGCATCTGCCCGAGGTATATGCACAAGAAAGTGTAAACAAATCCTTTGTCCGGGTACGTTTATATTATTTATATCTACCAATGGATGTCTGTACAATTTTTTTACACATTTTTAACAAACAATTCTAACTACAATTTATTTGTAATAAATTAATATCTACAACTGCACATGAAAGTGTGAAAATAATCTCGACAAAATGGTTTATGCATATCTCACACCTGATTTCGGTAAGCATATTTCTCGAGAACTTTGATACATTTTGTTTGTTTGATCTTTTAGTGTAATGAGGTTTTTACGTTCGTTGCTCAAACACTTGATGTCCGTCCGTCTGTAAGATTTCTGCAATCCGCAACTCCCCTGACTGTAACCACGCAATTGATTGACGTTAAACTATATAATGTACTTGAAATACATTGTAGTTGTGCACAATAGTTTTTAGATTTTTCATTGAAGGCCGGGTGGAGGGGATAGTAGGATGATTCTGCAGCCCGCAACTCCTAAATAACCACTCAATAGATTGAAGTGAAACTTAAACTACAAATTTGACATACAATGTAGTTTGCTCACTACGGTTTTATTTTTAGAATTGGAGGTTAGGGGTAGGAGGGAGATTCTGTAATCTGCGGTTCCTCAATAATGCACTGAATGGTTTGAAGAGAAACTTGTACAATAGATATGACATACATTGTACTTGTGCACCGTGTTTTTTTAGGTCCTTCCACTGAATGGAGGAAATACGAGGGGCTGTGGGTATTAGTTAGACCTACTCTCACTTAAATTTGTGATAGGTTAGCATCATACTAAAAGTAATGATTTTTAATTAGAAAAACGAAACTTCGCAATTAGTTTTATTCCGTAAAAGATAATCGGAAATTTCAAACGGGAGTTTTGTACAAAATTTGGTGACCTATCTTAATTTATGAAATGAATGCACCTAGTCCAAATGATCATTCGAAGTTTTTTCATCACCCTGCGTCCGACGTCACGGTTGTTCAAAAAAAAAGTTTTACTTCAGGTTCTTATAATCTGACAAAAACATACAGTTAACAATTATCCGACAAAATTAAGACTCAAATTAAAGTTTTTTTGGTCTGATAAAAATGGTGTGGTTGGTTCAAAATTGTTCAAATAAATGTCTGTAATTCCTCAAACCCCCAGAGCTTACGGGGGTGGGGTTCGTCCCCAGATCCATCTCCTCCGCACGCCCTCCCCCTAATCCCAAATCCTGGATTCGCCCCTGGTTACAGTATTATAATACCAATGACGTAGGTCCCGGCCCCCGTATCCACTTCACGTTTAACAGTTTCACCAATATTTCAGTCATATGCTGGCGATCAGTTGTATTGGTTGAGGCAAACCGAAGTATTCGGAGAAAATCACCGACTTATTGAAAGTCAATAAAAAACAAACTTATCACATGAAGTTGTATCGAGGTCGTTTCATCATGGGCGGGAATCGAACTCACAACTAAACCCACTAATTAAGTAAGTAAATGCAATACGCATGCACATATTTTTTTAATATGTTGGAATGTACATTATATCCAAGATAATTAACCAAGGTGGTGTTATTGCTAATGGGCTATGCTCCAGTGGTAACGATCGTGGGTTCTATTTCAGATCGAATAAAACCTCAAATATATTTGCTGCTTTTCCGGTAAGCTTTTATCATTAAGGAATGAAAGCAAAGACTGGTCCGATGTTATCAGGATACAACACGTCTACTTGCGGGTTGGAACTGTTCTCCCGGTAAGCTAGTACTTTAAAAGCCCATCTCGGTGTGTTGATCTTCTACAATGCAGATATAATCACCTCGTCAAAAAGTAACTTGTACTCGCCAAGATGTAGCTGAGGTGTTGCTGACTTGGAGCTAGACAACAATCAATCGCTCACTCGCTATCGCTCACAAAAATGACGACTAACATTATTTGTTATATTTCTTTTACAGATACAAAGACAAAGTTATACTACGACAAGAAAAAATGAAATCAACACAAATAAAGTTGGCTTTCTTCATATTTACCTTCATTGCCATTGTAAGTATAACTTAAATATATTTGTTTCGTCAGTGTAAGAGATTATGAGGTTTAACGCCACTTACAGCAATATTTAAGTTATATCAGTTTTATTGGTGGAGTACCCGGAGAAAACTACTAACCTACAGCAAGTTACTGACAAACTTTATAGCATAATGTTGTATCGAGTTGTTTCACCAGAGACTATCTTTTGTCGTGACTTCTAGCTTCGAATATATAGACAATATTGTACATTGTCGACAATTATAACATTTATTTAGAAACAGGACCAAAAGTGAGCCTCTGTACACAACAATGTATATATATTGTTATTCATGTTGCAATGTCATGAAATATCAGAACAACATCGGTGGCGTAATGGTTAGCGTGATCGCCTCGAGTGTAGTAGGTCGTGGGGTTCGAACCCATGTCAGGTCAAAGCAAAGGCTATTAAATTGATATACATGTATGTTGCTTCTCCGCTGAACTTACAACATTAAGGAGCAAAAACAAAGACTTGTTGGCTCGAATTCTGATAATTTGACCAGATGGGACGACATGTTTACCCGCGGACTGTTGTTTCAGTGATCTAGCACTATCAAAGCCAAAGTAAAGGTGTTGGTTTAGTACACAACACTCCATAATTTCATCGAATATAAGTTGTTCTCTCCATGATATAGCTGAACAATTGCTCATTATCCTTGTTATATAAAATATTTTGTCTTTCAGCAATTGTGTTCAAATAGTCCGCCATTAGCAGAAGGTCGACTTAAGTGGATCTGGAAGGGATTAAAAGCTGTTTTTAAACCAACGTGTGCTGGATGCGCAGGGATATGTGAACGTAAAGTTCCTGGAAAATGCCGATGTAGAGTTGATCAGGCGTGTATGAGAAATTGGGGACGTTAAAAATGCCGATGTAGAGTTGATCAGGCGTGTATGAGAAACAGAGGACGTTAACCTAATACATTGTTTGTACATAGACTTTTATATGATTTTTTTTTATTTTTGTAGAATAAAATGGTAAAGCTTATTATCATTTTTCTTACATTTATTTAAAATATCCTCTTTGGATGAAAACAAACGAAGTGGGTTTTTTTTGTTTTTTTAAACAAATTGACAATTCCATTTCCCCCCGCAATGGAGACAACTGCATAAGTCGTCTGCAAAGCTTCAACAATGGCCGTCTCGCCTGATCAATAGACAGTGGGGGAAACATTCAGAATCGCTAGGTAGAGTGGTATTAGCTATTAGATGAAAAAAACAAAATTTAGTATTAGCCTGCTATTTAAAAATAAATGTGGAAGTGAACGTCAGACTGGTAATGTGTGTTGTGGTTGATGTCATAGCCTATAGGCATAGAAATGATGCGAAAAAATATGAGCTGCAGGCTCTAGGGGTGTTGTATTGTCCAGTAAATGGGTTGATTCACCAGTAAATGGGTTGATTCATACAAGATATGTTTTGTTACTGTGGAAAAAAGTAATTAAAACAGCATGGCCTTCATCTAAGGTAGATATTCAAATTTGTTAACCCTAGACAAGTTGTTTTCCACGAGAGCGCTCGGTTAGACAACCTCTCTTTGAGTTGACAAATCTGAATGTCTACCTCAGATGAAGGCCATAATTATTGTATATTGATTACATATACCGATATTCAGACATACTCCGTTTTATAGATCTTGTTGTTTGTTCAATAATAACATGTCTATGGTCTATTCTATTCAATGATGTGTGTTTATTATATATAATAAGTAAATAGTTCCGCTAAACCTTAATGAGAATAAGGGTAATAACAAAATTACCGAACTCCGAACAATCTTACAAAGGGAAAGTCAATACTCATAATTATATAAACAGACAAAATCAGTCAACAACCGGAAAACTGTGAAAACCGTAATGACCCTGACTTGGTATAGGCATTTCTAAAGAAATGGTGGGTTGAATCAGATTTTAAAGCGCCAAACCTCCCGCTTTCATTACGGCTCAAAGTTTCCGGCTGAGAACGTTACAACTACCAAATCGATCTTTAAAAATGGCATTGAAAATTTTGATGAATGAGAAATAAATCTTAAATCTTAAAAGTCGGGCACAACGATATATGTTTACGTATTAAATTGTAAATTCGCAGGTTCTTGAGCTGTAGGGTTAGGGTTATGGTGTTTAACGCCACTTTCAACAACAATTCAGTTACATCGTGGCGGCAAGTTTTATTGGTGGAGGAAACCGGAGTACTAGGAGAAAACCACCGACCTGTCGCAAGTCACTGATAAGCTTGATCACATAAACACTGTCGTCAAAGAGCTCCGGTCGAAAATGTTCTGTCATCTTCCGGTACAAGTCAATTAGGCATATTTGACATACAGGGGACGACAAAAAGTAAGTATTATGATCACATAGTATTATTATATCTTGAATCCAGAAGATGTCGTTATCGGTCGATTATTTTTGTTTGTTTTTACCTATATGTTTCTGTGGTTAACTTAATAGATTACTCAGATATAGATAAAATGATGGACATAAACAATGAAAAATGCTAATAATGAGATTGGAATCATCAAATAAAGCTATAAAAAGTAGTCTATATGTGTAATTAAAGTACACAAACCGTTTGTAATGCTTATATACGTGATAGTTTGCACTGGCGTGCCACCATGAATAGTTTTAGACTTACTACAGTGAAAAACACAATGCTTATTTACGTACATTCGTTCGGGCTCTGTCAGCCACTACTTTCCGGTTAAGTCCCAAAAATTGTGTTTCAGTAGAACCGGTTTTGTCTATGTAAAAAATTGAAAGAATAGCGAAAACAGCTCAATATCACAATTATGTTTCCTTTTTGTAATTTATTTAAGGTTCATTATAACACTTGTCAATGGTATGTTCGACTTGCAAATTGATAAAAAGAAAAAAAAGAAACTTGTCTTAAATGAATAAAAGTTGTGGAAAAAAAACCCAGCACATAGTCAAAATATTTTACATGTGGATGTTTTGTATAACATTAAAGGAAAGAAATACAAAACGACTCCTCAACGGCTTTCATCTGTAAAGTAAATTTAATATATAGCAGATACTAGTAAGTGAATGTTGAATGTAAAGATACACAAACATCTGTATGGAGTTCACAATATAATATAAATGTAGCAATCAAATTATCTGAAGCTGATACAAACAAAATGAAGGTAATCGCAAGATTGAAACATAAGATGTTTTAATAGTATTTCTTCGCTGCCCACTTAATGTTTGTTTTATCCTTCACTTGTTCTATTCGAGTAGTCACATTGTATTGCCCGGATATTTTTAGTTATACATTTGTATTTGGTTTCTGACCAAGATATCTTTTCTGGGACCTGATTCCTGTTGAGCGACGGTAAGAAACTGTAACAGCATGTATGCTTATAAGCTTAAACCTATAAGCGCGGACTTCACAGAGGACACAATCAAAAATGATAAGAACAACACTTGTTTCTGCTCTTTTTAGACAATTTGACAGTTTCTTTGGGATTTATTTGTAATGTTAATGTAAACATTATACTGTGAAGAAATTTAGATATCGTATCCACGAAGTTATTTCCACAGAGTGACTTACTTCGTTATCAACGAGTATAAAATTAAAATATTGTGTTATAAAAAGAATCTCCCACTACTCAATTGATGCGACTTAAAGTGATGCCTGTGCCACAAAAAGCATAAAAAAATCAAGTGTTCGCGACAGCAGCAATTTAACATAGAAATAACGATTTTGTATTGTACAAAGTAGCTGAAATTAGCAGCCATAGCGAATATTCATACTATGAATCAGTATTTATCGCTTTTGAGATATTTCCAAATCATAACTATTGTTAAATTGCATTATAATGCTCAATAACAATAAGATCAGTGGTATTTACATACTGACAAACCCGGTTTCTTATAAATGACACAACCGGTTTATATACATGTTTACATTTTGACCAAGCCGAATTTCAAAAACATGTGTTGAGATCATGTTTTAGGGTATAACTAGTTACTAATTGACTTTTCCTCAACAAAATAATATTTCTAAGTAAAATCAATCATTCATCAATATTTTTTTCTTTTTTGCTATCATTTAATTCATTCGCAAATGCAAGATATAGCGATATTTCAGTTGATTGTAATGATTTTGATGCCGGATTCCTTATAACTTATAGAAAAATCTAATTTTACACTGCAAAAATAAATGATATTTGGACAAAAAATTAAATTAATAATAATAACAATCAGAGAGCATCACAATTCAAAATATTATATACACAGTATATTCATAAATACTTACGATAATTATCTGTGTCTTCTTTAAAAATACCGCTTTAAAATATCCCGGATGTTGACCAAACATTTTCGATCGGAGCTCTTTGACGACAGTGATAAAGTAATAGCTTGCATTTAAATATATAGAGATTTTACGTAGTAAGAGCAACAAGCTTCCTTGCTTGGAGTCGGGATAATGTGTCGAGTTGAGAGACATGTCAGTTTGTGGGCTTGTACTATGAAAATCCAACCAAGCGTGTTCAAGTTAGGTACATGATCTTGCCATGATATAGCTGAAACATGGCTCACCTTCACAGCATCTGAGTGCACCTACGTTTATTGTGGGGTTCATGTTTAACAATCTTTAATTTGCTATGTAGTGTATTGTAGATCCCTACTTGTTCTTTTATCCATTTCATTTTGGCTATTGTATTATGAAAAGAATGTCTTAAACAGTGATGGTCATCAATTCTACCAATATCAACAAAACGAACAACCACCTCTCATCTATTGATTGCTCCTCTTCGATCTGCGACCCCTTGGAATCTTCAAACTTTGCTTAGCGCTTACCAAAATCCCCTCGCTCACTATAACTAGACATGTACTTATGTTCATCATTGGTAATGTTGTGAGTTTGATTCTCGCCTGTAGGTAGCAAGGTGTACTCGATACAAGTTCATGTAAATTACAGTAATAAAGTGTGATAATTATTTGCGTCAGGTCGATGGTTTTCTCCATGGGTCTAAGTTTTAACAAAAACTTACCAATACGATAAACACGTAACCATGGCCGTAGCGCAATGGAGGCAAATGAGGCAAATGCCTCACTTTTGAAACGGCAAGTGTAACCTTTTGAAAGCAAATACAATCTTTTTTTTCAAAATTTGTCTAAATTCACCTCCTTTGCCTCACTTTATTCAGACCCGTCCTACGGACGTGGTAACTGTAATATTGTTTAAAGTGGCGTCCAAGAGCAATAATCCATATAATTATTTATTTTGTACACTCGAATGATTGCTAATAGGAAATTAAGTTTTCATAATAATTTGCAGCATTCTGTGTGTTTTCATGTATTTATATATCCTGATACTAAGGGGCCGTGATCAGGACCAGATTACCCTATGAGCTGCAGCCTAGGGCACCTCAAGGTGTAGGGATCCTGCTAAAACACTTTCAAATCACTATTCTAGTTTATTTAAAGAAAGAATTTGCAATAAATTTACTTCAAGCTATGTCACGAGTAAAAAATATTCAAGACTGGTGCAGGTAGTTTATGGTGTAGCTCCGTCTGAGGGGAGGGGGGGTGGCACAATTGTGTTAGCCTCGAGGTCACAAAAGGTCATAACCCGGCCCTGGTCGTGTTCGTATGGTTGTTGGATTTACAACAACCTGTACAATCAGTGCCTATCACCGCTAAAGTTGTGAGTTCAAATTCCGCTCATGGCGAAGTGTACTCGATACAACATTAAGTGATAAAGTTTGTAAGTGGTTTTCTCCGGGTACTCCGGTTTCCTCCACCAATAAAACTGATCGCCATGATGTAACTGAAATATTGTTGAAATCTGCGTTAAACACCATAACCCTGTACATTATAATCGGTTCTCATGTTGTAATACGGAAAGCTTGACCGTGGACCATAGTACGTATTTGGAGAGTTTAATTATCCCTGCACGTTAAAGGCATCCTTGTTAGATTTCGGGAAAATAATAGGCACATTGTGTCCGTTACAAAAGACAACATTTTCGTCCCTACCTAATTCTTCATACTTTTTTCGTGACAGACAAAAGTCGTTGTCCCAGGGTGACCCATTCCTTCACTCATTCTCCTCCTGGTGCTGTCGTGGTCATGATCGTATGGACGTTACGCACGCTATTGGTGATACTTTGATTAAATAGAACATGAAATAAGTAAAACGAATATAGATTTTTTTTTAGATTGATGGATTTTTATTTCCGATACATGCTTGTATAGGGAATTATACGAATAATTGTTTTATTATATTAGATTAGGTTTATTTTTACTTTTGAAAACGAATTTATTGGAAGAAAACGTCGTTAACGCACATTTTTCTCATGTAACGCGTTACAAAATATCCGTATGTCTTTTACATTTTTCTCAGTAAAAACCTAAAAATACGTTTTTCGGACCATTTTTTTGTGGGACTGGAAACAGAGTCATCAGTGCTTTATGACCCCATTAACGATTTCTGATTAAAGCAATGCTTGAAGGAAAAAATCGGTAAGTTCATGGAAAGAAGGGAAAACATCTGCATGCCAAATAACAAGCTTTATTTCAGCTATGTTTTACAAAATTTTCACAAAAAAAAGTATACATATCAAATGTTATTATCTTCAAAAACGAAAAAGTCTTTTTAAAAATGATTTTTTTAAAGCAAGTTAAAAAATATTCCTAAAGGAGTAAGGTCAACAAAATGTCCAGTTGCAACTTGACGTAAAAAAAAAACACGAAGTATAAAACTTTACACATTCGAACTATATTTTTCGCTCATAATTTTCGTGCTAAATCCAAATAACAAAAAATGTTCATTTTCAGTGGCAGAGATAAAAATTACGATTTCTACGTAAAATTGTAGAACGTTACCCAATTTGTCCAGTAAACGTTTTTTCTTATCGACGGAAAAATAACGTCGCGCTACTTCTATATTTTTCTATAGTTTTCTATTAAGATTAAAACAAATAAACAACAACTAAAAAAAAAAGCGAAGCTAAAGACAAACAAACGATATCAAAACTTGAAAAACAACAAACAAAAGAGCGAAAACAAAATACAAAAATATACCAAACCTGAAAAAATAACGATGTGTTTCCGCTTACTCAAGCGACCCTAATTAAAAATGAATTCATGACCTTAATTTTTGTGTGTGTCATTTTTGAACAAGCATTGCAAAAAAGAATGTGTGCATTGTAGAAACTATAATTATATAATAGTTAAAAAAAATCGCGAATATAATTGATTTATATGAAAATTAAAAATGTGAACTGAATTATTTTAATTATAATTTCACTAGATTATACATAAGATATTACGAGAAATTTTCAAGAATACAAGTATACAATCAATCAATAAACAAACAGAATGTGATCATATACTTTCAAAGAAAAAATAATAAAGTACAGTCACATAACATAAACAATAAATAAATACAAAAAGGGAATACAAACGAAATAAATAAGCAAACAAACAAACAAACATTGAAATAAACACCTAAAGGAAAACACCAACAACACAAATATATACAAGCAAGCCAAAATAAAATAAAAATTAATAAAAGCAAAAAGTGAAGTTCCGAAATAAAGAACAATACATCAAAACACCCCCACACCACCTCCATCCTAACCAAACCCACGGTATACAAACACAAATAAGGAAGAAAAAAATGAAAAAGAAGACGCGAAACGTTCTTTTCAATGTTAAAATTATGTGTAACCAACATCGCGCGTAACGTCATCATGGTAGTTGGATTTACAACTACTTGTGCAATCAGTGCCAATCACCACTAAAGTTGTGAGTTCGAACCCCGTTCATGGCGAGGTGTACTCGATACAACACTATGTGATAAAGTTCATCCGTATAAATTGCGACAGGTCGGTGATTTCCTCCACCAATAAAACTGACCGCCACGATATAACTGAAATATTGTTGAAAGTGGAGTTAAACAACACACCGGCCTCGTGTTCTCGTCCTGGACATAGCTGAAATACTGCTCGCTGGGCGTTAAGCAACAATCAGTCAAACAATTATGAAAGCTAGTTATAACTAAAGGGAGATAATCTCTCCTTATCATGAAGTTCAACAAGGCGCAATTTTTCATTTCTATTCTAGAATTTTTTTACTCTGTAATTACAATGTCTTAAAATATCTCACCGCATGCTGTCACTGACAATTAGACATCTTTAGTAATGCCATTGTTGATTTTTTTTTGTTTTTTGTCAAAAGATTCGTGTATATGTTTATCAGAACAAGGAAAATCAAGAGATATTTTCGGAGATGTTTGTTTGAATTATTTTGCAGTGTCTGTGGAATTCTTCGACCTCTCTCTCATGCAAATTATGGGTAAATGGAGTCAACGTGTGCTAATTTGTTTTATGGCATTTTTTGATTGCACTTCCCGTTTATTTCACACAATGAATAACATTTAAATTATTCACATTACATGTATAAGCATTCAACCATCAGTTATTCCATTGGAATCCATCCAGGATAAAAATGGTCAGAATAATTTGAATATAATCTTGAAATTGGCGATCCCGGTTTATCCGGGTATTTGTAATACACAGTTGTCCCCCTTGTCACCCATGATACCATCCATCCATATGTTCCAACAGTCATTAGTGTATGATTTGTCAGTGTTAGCAATGCCATATCTAATATCCCAGAATTCCCTTCTACTATAAAAATGTCTTCTGATTTTGGCAAGATCTCTTTCGCCCATGAAATATCATTCGCACAAACTATGAAGAAACAATTCGTAAAGCGACTTCTATAATAGTCCATTCCTTCTATTAAATAACTTTTGGGAGCAAATTGTTTACCAAAAACATTTGTTTCGTATGATGAAAACTTTCTTATATGTACGCCAATGAATGTTTTCTTTATACCGGAAGTGACGTTTCTCGATAACACAATCTGGTGCAATTGTTGTTGGGCTTCATTTAAAATGTGCGGTTTTATTTGAAATATCTTTCTCAATTCTGATTCATATTTTTGCCAATACCTCCAAGATTGGAAATATCCATGAAATGATAAATCTCTATCGTCTGGTAAATTTTCAAATTTATAATCGTAACCACAATGGTATCGGTCGTCAATATATTTCCAGAAACACCAGCAACTGAATCTATTATAACCATATAAACTCCATGTGTTTGGCCTTATGTTAAAATATCGAGTCAACATATTGCCTTCCGGTATTATTAACTGTAAGTTCTTTTCCCGCCCTTTACTGTATGCGAAAGCATAGTGGAAAAACTGGTTCCCTATTCCACCGTGGAAGGACATGCATACCATTTTATTCCGTTGATGTCCATTTTGTAAAAGAGGTGTACATATAAATAAATACGTGAAAATGTATAGCAGAATGAAAATACAAGCTAAGAGAAATAGAAACTTCAAAAATATCTTCAAAAGTAATAATTTTCCTGAAAAAAGAAGAAGAAAATATTAGACTAAGTCGTAAATATTGGAATGCAATTATGTACATTTTTGGTCAAGGACATTTTCAAATCATGTTGTAAAGTTTGCATGTAATGTTTGCTTGATTGTTTGGTTGGTTGTTTGTTTGTTAATTTCACGTATTAAATGTTGGATTTGCTGACGATTCCTGGACAAATATTTAATGTATTTTGTTTTGTCTCTCGACTCTATGTTCGCATTGTTGCTTTTTCCTGATCGGCCATGCATCAATAAATCTCTAGTGATTGAGGTACTGCACGTTCATTATCATAAAAAATGGTTGTGATTACATGCCGGTCACTTCCTATAAAGGTATAATACAGACGTGCCGTTGGAAGGGGTTCGAAATATTTCAGCCTTCAAATACATGACTGGATCGTAAATTCTACTTCAATATATGGATGCTGAATTTTGAGCTGCAATATATCAATGTATGGACTGAGGGCAATAATTTACCCCCCTCCCCCCCCCCCCTCCAACACACACACCTTTATTGGCTAAATTTAAGAAAAACTTAATAACTCCCATTATAGCTAAAATAAAACAGAGAAAACAATTGGTATAGATTATAAGAGTATAGATGCAAGAGCTAACTAATCTTATTTTTTTATTGCTTGTCAGATTTGAAACTAGCAACCCTCATTTCTCGGTCCACTCCAAAAACTTGCATCCCCCTTTCCACAAACTTTTCGGTCCACACCGTCTCCTTTACAATGGGTCTTATGCGAGTTTTGGCATTTCACACACATGTGGAAAGCAAATGCATGACCGCATCATTTCACTAAGAGAAGAGGGTTGACCCATATACTAGTTTAAACCCGCCACTTTTTTCATTGAAGTGCTGGAACCAAGCCAGGAAAGTGAGCGGTCATGTATTTGTGTGTTTGTGGTATCAATTTTTTCTCTGTCTACGATTTTTACATTTGATTTTGGAATTGTTCCCAGTGGGTGATATATTTTTTTTTCATGTTATATATTAATGGATTAACAACAACAACAACTGAAAAATATTAGAATGAGTCTCGTTTTCAAACAGCAAACATATAAATTAAGTGGGGTTTCATGCTGAATAAATATATACATCGGAATGTTTTTCAATCCCTATAGCTGCAACCTTGTACCTAATTCTACCTACAATGACCCTCTGTGTGGGATTATTAACGATTATTAACGATATTGATGACCTGGGCCATTAGAACACGCCGTCGTTGAAGATGATATACATTATTTTCTGGAATGTCCTTTATACCTGAACGAAAGAAGAACACTTCTGAGTAATTGCGACGATATCAATATCAATATTGAAACTTTGCTCTTTGGGAACGATAAGTATAGTTATGACGTCAACTCCAAAATATTTGGAAAAGTTCGAACTTTTATAAATCAATCAAAAATATTTTAGGGCTAATGTCAGCAATTTTTCACTTTTTCACTTTTTCACTTGTACTTCTTGCTTTCTTCCTGTGTCTAAATTTTAAATGTCTATTGTCTGTGTTTTGTTTTGCTGTCATTAATTCATGTGTATAATTTGTAAGGAGAGGACTTCATATAAGTTGGTATAACTTGCTGTCCAATCCTATTGTTTATGTACAATAAAATATTATTAAACTAACACGCCGTCCATTCATGGTCAGTATGTTTGTATAATAAAGGATCACTATCAAAGTATTGACATTTGTTGTTTACAATTGTCGTGGAAATGTTTATTTTGGTGTCTTAGTTAAAATGATATGATATTGATTCAAATATTACTGTTTTCATAGTACTCTGATACGATAACATTTGTCTGGGGGTACTGGTGACGGTTCCCACGGCTTAAACCCGCAAAGCTGCCCAGCTCGTACCCAGGTGGCGGTTAGGGGAACCCTCTAGATGGGGGTGTCATGTTATAATACGGAAAGCCTGAGTGTGAAGTATAGCGGGTAACGTGTTTGGAGAGTGCCACGCTGACTGCATGTTACAGACCTCGTTTGTATATTTCGGAAAATACTAGGCGCAGTGTAGCCATACAAAAGGCAAATGTTGTTGTCTCTACTTTTATCTCCACACCTTTTCAGTGGCAGTTAAGTCGTTTTTCCGGTTGATCAATTCCTTCTCTCATTTCTATATAGTTTATTTAAGGAATATTTTGAATTTTTGAACAGATTAAACGATATAACCTGCTTTGGGAGGTTTACGCTTAATGAATCGCGAAGCTGTTAATGAAAAGCGTATATTGTTCCAAACCAGGTTATAACTTGTTCAAAAATTGAAAATATTCCTTATAATTTAATTTTTGCAACAAAATTTAATGATCCCTCGATTTTAATTACGATTATTCCATGGGACTATGTGAATTAGTCATTTGTGCATGATTACATTGGCGGCGTCACCATACCAACCCATGTTTACAAGTATAACCAATGTTGGTACAGGCGGATCAGCCAATCAGATTGCAGTATTCACGGCAAATTAAATTATATATTATTGAACTTGTTCTTTTCTTGAATATAGTTTAAATACTGCTCGCTGGACGCTAAACAATAATCAATCAATCAATCAATCAATCAATCAAACCACAACATGTGGCTGGCGATATTACTAGTATATTTTGTGGTTTTTACATGCATATAGTTGTTATATGTTGTTGAACTTGTTCTCGTCCTGAATATAGCTGAGATACTGTTCTCTGGACGTTAAGCAATAGTCAATCAATCAAACCATAACATGTGGCTGGCGATATTACTAATAGGAAGAAGAATTTGAAGATATACCAAAGGGGTAATCAGAATCCGTATATCGAAGAAGAACAGACAACACAATGGTCAAAAGAAAAAGTACAAAAGGACAAACAACGATCTACAAAACAATCACATAAAACTATATATCGAGTAACACGAACCCCACTAAAAACCGGGGGTGAACTCAGATGCTCCGGAAGGGTAAGCAGTTCCTGCTCCATTAGTATATTTATTGTACTTACGATTTTTATATACATCATATAGTTTTCTGATATTTGTATGGATAATCCTCATATTTCCTATAAAAATAAAAATAAATGTGATAAAAAGTTCCATGGGAACCTAATTAGGAAATGAGTCGTCCGCGTATCCAAATGTTTTTAATTTAATTCATTATTTATTTAACGAGGATTACTAACAGCCAACGGCTACCAGGGGCGGATCCAGGATTTCAAGTTAGGGGTGGCGTACTTAAAAAAATTGCGCCGAGCGGAGGGTATTTCGTGTGAGAATTCGCGATTTTACGCCAAAAAAGCAGATTACAGAATCTCTCTCCTACCCCTAACCTCCAATTCTAAAAATAAAACCGTGATGAGCAAACTACATTGTATGTCAAATTTGTAGTTTAAGTTTCACTTCAATCCATTGAGTGGTTATTTAGGAGTTGCGGGTTGCAGAATCCTCCTCTTACCCCCTCCACCCGACCTTCAATGAAAATTCTAAAAAACATTGTGCACAACTACAATGTATTTCAAGTACATTATATAGTTTAAGTCAATCAATTGCGTGGTTACAGTCAGGGGAGTTGCGGATTGCAGAAATCTTACAGACGGACGGACGAACGGACGGAGATCAAGTGTTTGAGCAACGGGCGTAAAAACCTCATTACACTAAAAGGTCAAACAACAAAAATGTATCAAAGTTCTCGAGAAATATGCTTACGGAAATCAGGTGTGAGATGTGCATAAACCATTTTGTCGAGATTATTTTCACACTTTCATGTGCAGTTGTAGATATTAATTTATTACAAATAAATTGTAGTCAGAATGTTTTGTTAAAAATGTGTAAAAAAATTGTCCAGACATCCATTGGTAGATATAAATAATATAAACGTATACGGACAAAGGATTTGTACACACTTTCTTGTGCAGATACCTCGGGCAGATGCAGAGATTGTTACAAATAAATTGCCGCTATTTTTTTTATTTTTTTTTATTAATATGTTACTTTTGTATTTTAATGTACAATATACCAACGCGTAATTTTACTGATCTTTACTTGAAAAGTAAAAGGCAACATTTTCGGGTATTTATATACAAATCAAATTTATATTTTTTTTCATATGAAATTGCAGAATTTCGAATTCAAGACCTATTTGAACCATTATTTAAAGAGAAGTGACCATTTTCTTGGGACACTCAAGTTTCTACACACTATCTCAGTTTCATCATCTGATTCTCTCGTTATAGGTTTTCGTTGTATGTTTTATAAATGAGATCAATTGTTAAATTAATTATTCGAAGTATTGATTGAATTTACTTTTTAGTTTACCGTTGACTTTTCTCCTCTCGTCGAGGAATAAGAAATGTATCCAATCTTGCTTGTTTTCTTGGCCTAGAATTTTCGTCCATTTTATAATTTCTAAATAGCACGTGTACATGTAGTTGTAAAATTGACTGCAGAAATAATGTTTAGTTAGCGTGAGAAAATAGTTGATGTCTGGTACCTCGGAACCAATCAGAATGGAATAATCTTTGAACTACTGACGGCGAATACATATATGAATCAGCGAACACATCCAACGTGTATTTACAATGTGTAAGAATATTTTACAACAGGTCACGAGTTAACCATTCATGAAAAAGTTATTTATTGAACTGCTTAATTAACGTTGTATAACATATGCTTTGCGAATTTTAGGGGGGGCGCACGCCCCCTCTAAATCCGCCACTGGCTACAAGTAGCTCTCCTAAACATATACAGATTATACACAATAATGATAAATATGATGAAATAACATTAGACGAACGACAATATATACAGAATAAGGCACACAAACATACACATTTTTATACAGATGCTCTCACTGACACACACGCACTCAAAAACAGACATGTCAGGAAGTGTGTAAGGTTGTGATGAAAGTGATATGATAATGAGACAATAGTTTCTTCCTATTATACAGGGGCCGTCGTGGTCGTATGGTATTTGGATTGAGAACTACCTGTGCAATCAATGCCTATCACCACTAGAGTTGTGAGTTCGAACACCGTTCATGGTGAGGTGTACTCGATACAACATTATGTGATAAAGTTTGTCAGTGACTTGCGACAGGTCGGTGGTTTTCTCCGGGTACTCCAGTTTCCTCCACCAATAAAACTGACCACCACGATATAACTGAAATATTGTTGAAAGTGGCGTTAAACAACATCAACTAATTTCTTACTATTGTACAATTCAACAATGTTAATCATGAATTTTGAAATCGAATTCGTCCAGTAGATTTGATAAATTGGAATACACAATTAAAGAGTTCGAGGTTATACCTACTGATGCACAATCATTACTTCCTTCTAATACAATTTGACAGAGATAGATATTAACATTTAATTCAGTCTAGTCTTGTATTGGCTATCGGATCAAACTCATGGTCAGTATATATCTATTTGTATAGTAAAGGAGCCCTATGAAGTTATTGACATTCTCTGTTTACAATTGTCGTGGAAATGTTTATCTAGGAGTCTTATGTCAAATGATATTATGTACAGAAATGTATTGGTTCACATATTACTAAACCACATCGGTAGTGTAACGGTCAGCGTGTTCGCCTCGAGTGTAGTAGGTCGTGGATTATAGCCCTTGTCGAGTCAAACCAAAGACGATGAAATTGGTATTTGTTGCTTCTCCGCTAGGTACGCAGCATTAAGGAGTATGAACAAAGATTAGTTGGTTCGGAATCAGGATAATGTGTCTACAGTGGAGCAACATGTCTACCCCCAGATTATTTTTTCAGCGACCTAGTACTATAAAGATTCAATTGTGCGTGTTGGCTTAGTACAAAGCGGACATTATTATCATCATTTCATCATGTTGTTCTCGCTATGATATTCACTGAAAAAATTGCTGAATTGGCGTTAAACAACAATCACTCACTCTATCAGATCAAGATATAGTATACAATAGGTACATGCTGCTTCTCTGATAAGCACCCAGCTTTAAGGAGTATGAACAAAGACTGGCTTGTTCGGAATCAGGATAATGCGTCCGAGTGAAGCGATATGTCTACCCGTCGACTGTCATTACAGTGAGCTAGCACTATAAATATCCAATTGTGCATGTTGGTGTAGTTCAAAGCAGACCTCATCATTATCGTCATTTCATTATGTTGCTCTCGCCATGATATTCACTGAAAATAGCTCATTTGGCGTTAAACAACAATCACTCACTCAATGTTATGGAAACTATGTCTACTAACTGGCGAAGAACAAGATCTTTTGAACATAGACAATGTATAAAAGATTAATAAAAACACATTTATTTTCGCCTGAACATTGCATTTTATTCTGCGGAGTATATTTGGTTATTGATGTATATTCTCCGTATCTTCGATTTTTAAGAAATAAAAACGTAGATATCAAATCTAGTGAGAACAACATATTTCTGGAATAACCATCATCAGGTACACTCAAAGGCAAAATATTTGAAAGCCAAAGAATTTAAAAGTCTTTGGGAGCAAGAAAACAAAAGGCCCTCATCATTGATTGATTGATTGATTGATTGATTGGTGTTTAACGCCAACTTTAGCAATATTTCAGCTATATCGTGCCCTAATCAGAATAGCCAAGAAACATGAATATTTCCTCGTATATATATTATATAACCCTTACCTGGTTAAAATCGGTTACAAAAATATGTAATTTAGGTCTATTATAAGGCGCATGCATGAATGACGTCAATCAAAACAAGATTTACTGCTTACATGAAGTATTGTATAATTATTGTTATGTAATATCTGTTTTCCTTATACAATACATGGTATTTTGTAAAGTTTCATTAAGCTTTCAATCAGTGTTTGTAAACATTGAGTGTTTTGAAACGTTTTCATCGGTTAAATTCAAATAGCAATTACTAATGTTCAAAAGATAGGCCAAACCAACGATACACATATTTTTAAAACAAATCTTTTTGATACGCACATGTTCAAGGACAAGTATATCGTGCTATTTATTTATATATATTTTTTTTTTTTTAAAACAGAATTGTGTGTCTCACTGAGGAATATAATTTCTATTGTACAAAAATGTCATATTGTGTTTCTCTGTGTGATTGAAATAATGATATCATACGAACAATAATATAATAACACGGGTGGGGTGGGATGGGGAGGGGGAGGACGTGCGTCACAACCTTAATATAGGTATAAAGACGTGCCTCTGAAATGGGTAAACTTTTTCATCTTTCAGGTATATGATTGTGATGCAATTTTTCCAATTTAATATGTAAATGGGTGGGTATTTTTCAGCTATGATATATCAATGGGTCATATTTCAGGGGCGGATCCAGGATTTCAAGTTAGGGGGGGGGGGGCGCACTTAAAAAAATTGCTGGGGTATTTCGTGTGATCCGCCCCTGTATTTCTGCAAGCCAATCCCCTCCCATCTTTTAACAGCAACACAGCTTTGATAAAAAAAATATTGTTCTTACAATATTGTATCTCTACCCACTTATTTTGTTTTCTGAATTATCTATTGTGTGTATATACATATAGAGTGAGTGAGTGAGTGAGTGTTGTTTAACGCCAACTCAGCAATTTTTCAGTTATATCATGGCGAGAACAAGTTAATTATCAATGAGATGATGATGCGGTCCGCTTTATTCTAGACCAACAGGCTGAGTTGGATTGTTATAGTGCTAGCTCAATGAAACAACAGTCCGCGGATAGACATGTCGCCCCACTCGGACACATTATTCTGATTCCGAGCCAACCAATCTTTGCTCTTACTCCTTAATGCTGCGTGCTTAGCGGAGAAGCAACAAATGCCAATTTTATAGTCTTTGGTTTAAACCGACGGGGCTCGAACCCACGATCTACCGCACTCGAGGCGAGCATGCTAACCATTACACCACCGATGCTGTTATATATTTATATATTATCCTGCAATCAGTACATTTGCTGTACAAATATGCTATACGAATACATTTTTGCTTTATTCGTACTAGACGCATAAACTTTTCAGCCTACGAATAAACTTTCCTGGTACTCTGTAGCTATGTACAGCGGAGGGCGCAGACAAGTATGAAACTGGTACTAATGTAACGCGGACTACGAAGAAGACACCCTTGACAACATTTATGAAAGGCGAGGAATGACGCTTGTTTCTGTCCTTTTTGCTTAAATCTGACAAGTTTTCCGACTTTTTTGACATTGCAGGATAAACACAATATACGTACATTGTCGTCAAATATAAAATTCATTTGTACTCGCTGCGAAACAGGCCTGAAAAGCTCGACGAAGGCTCGCTATTCTGCCTGTTTCTAAAGCTCGTACAAATAAATTTTATATTTACCGACAATGTACGTATATTGTATATATAATGTTGTGTTAGCAATGACTATGCCAATATAGTGGTCAGGGTTGAAGACATAGTGCACGACCCGAAGGGGAGTGCACTATGTCTTCAACCCTGACCACTATATGGAGTGCACTATGTCTTCATCCCTGACCACTATATGGCATAGTCATTGCTAACACAACATTATTATTATTATTATGCTGACTGTTATATGTAGACAAAATATATTGAGAACTATTACAATAAAGGAGGTCCTGATATTGGTGACTAATATATTGGATCAGATAGTCTTGAAAGTGTGAGAATATTCTTTGTTTCATTTAAGGCTTTAAGAATACAAAGATTTTTGAAGTTTGAAATTTAATTAACAACAATAAAAAGTATTAAAAAACGTTTAGACGACTATGATAGATTGACAGATTGGATCCGCCCCCTTGCACGTGGACTAGCTATACTGTATATAGCTTGACAGACAGCTGAAAACCGACCTTCCCCGCGTGAAACTGGCATAGTAGATGTACTTTCGCATTGTATATCTGTGACGGAACAGAAGTTCCTCTATAAAATTTATTCCTAAGAAAATTTATTATGCAATAAAAGTTCCTAAAGGAATTTATTTTATGTATTACATGTTCCACTGACATAATAAAAATACCATCACAATTTATTTTATGTAATACATGTTCCACTGACATAATAAAAATACCAGTACAATGGTATTTTTATTATGTCAGTGGAACATGTAATACATAAAATAAAATCCTTTAGGAACTTTTATTACATTATAAATTTTCTTAGTAATAAATATTCGGAACTTTTATTATATAATAAATTTTCTTAGAAACAAATATTTTAAGGAACAAATAAGTTTAAAATGAAAAGAATATTACATAAAATATGTTCCGATCCAGAAATAAATTTTCTGAGGAACAAACATTGTGGAAGGTTAAGAGTGTTAGTCATATAAAACCTTGAAAATTATGAAAATTATCTTTTCTTTATAAACTTGGCATTCGCAGAGACCATTATAACTAATTATTTAAATAAAATCACAAATTATTTAACAAAAACCCATTTAATAAATATTCAAAAAATATTTGTTTTGATTCTAGTAAAATCTATTCTTTCATTATACGATATTTATTTTGTTAGGTACAAGTATTATATAATATTTATTCTGGTACCCCGAAAAACTTCTTATTTCGATCAAACATGCAATGAATTCATCTCGGATTGAGTTGTTATGGCTTGTTTGGGACCAAAGCCGATCAAAGTATTATTTTTTTTTGGTCACACAAAAAAAAAAAAAAATCAAAAAAATCAAATCAAAGTATTATTTAAGGATGGAATTGATAAACCACAAAAGTGCCGAAACGTATGCTATCACCCAACGCACCAGCAGCAAAGTGACTTTTTTAATTTTAGTGCTCTATGACTTTATTGTTCAGGATATTCTGTCTTCATTGTTATTGCTTTGTTATAACCTTATGATTATGAATGATTATGAATAAATTATAAATACAGTTTTTATCCTTCATTCATCATATAATACTAATAAGACAGAAATGTAAACAATATATATTGAAATGGGATACAGTTGGTTCAATACTGAAACAAACAAAAGGGAAACATCAATAAACAATAAAAACACGCATCAAATACGTCGATAAAAAATCTCCAGTTATGAGACCAAATCTCCAGCCAAAAATTTACAAATCTCCAGTTGTAGCATAGCAACGCTATCACATGTATGGCTAGGTATAAGTATTATATAATATTTAATCTGGTATGTACAAGTATTATATAATATAATATTTTATTCTGGTCATTAGATAAAACATTTCTATGATATGTATATAAAATCAATGAAGCATAACTAATCACCTGATATTTAAGAACTTTTATTATATCATTTACCTATATTAAATGTACCTCTCAAAGGTGGAACAAATGTCATACAGGTGGAATAAATATTCCATAAGACTTGTTCCATGGAATATATATTATTCAATTATTTTTTCCTTTTGGAACAAATATTATTAGGAACAAATATACGTTCACATATCAACGCTATATAATTCTTTGCCAAAATATCGTATGAACTTATATTACAGAAGAAATTTACAGAAAGCATAATAAATATAAATATATAACCAATACTGCATAATATATGAATGGGTATGGTTTATATACTACGAATAATACCGCCATGATATAACTGAAATATTGTTAAAAATGGCGTTAAACACCATAACTCTACTACGAATAGATGAAAGTTTAGGGATTTCATATTGAGAAAATAAATATATTTGGTTCGTGCCTCTGAAATTTTTTGTTGTCATCACAAAAATTATTAATATTATATGGTTATGGTAATGGTGTTTAACGCCACATTCAACAATATTTCAGTCATATCGCGGCGGTCAGTTTTTTTGGTAGTGGAAAACGGAGTACCCGGAGAAAATCACCGACCTACCGCAAGTCACTGACAATCTTTATCATTAATATCATAATGATATTGTGTTCAGCGTAAACGAAATATCACGTTTAAGGCAAATATTATTTTAAAATGCTGGTTATATAGATTTTTAAATGCTTACCTCTGTTTCGTTCCGGTTTTTGTTCTCAACTGATAGAACTTGGACAACAGAACCACAACAAAATGTTCAAAAACTTAAAATATTCCACTTAATGTTATCCCTATGTTTAAATACCCGTGGTCTACAAAAATACCAATTCAAGCGAGTCTCAAAGTCAAATAATGCTTTAATCTCAATATCTACACTAGTAAACAAGAAGTGACACGAATTAAAATACTATACATGTACAGGGGCGGATCCAGAGGGGGGCGCACCCGGCGCGCCCCCCCCCCCTCCCTAAAATTGGAAAAAATAAGATTTTTTTTGCGTAAAATCGTGATTTTTCACACGAAATACCCCAAATATTTTCACGCCTCCCTCCGCTCGGCGCAAATTTTTTAAGTGCGCCCCCCGCTAACTTGAAATCCTGGATCCGCCCCTGATGTACAGTAACACATACCCATGTGGTCAACTCTATTAAGCAGTCACATATATTAAAAGGTCACCTTTTTATACATGTACAGTAAAACCTACCTTTGTGGTCACCTCTATAAAGCAGTCACCTGTATTAAAAGGTCACTTTTTTCTTGTCCTGTGATAACCCGAATAATCCAGTTGTTATATTACTCTCCCGCTAGTCGCTGCATTAACGCCTGGATGCATTCATTGAAAAAATCCGTCAAACCGGAAATAGTAAATCGCTATGACTTATGGGTATTACGACATAAAATAGGAGGAACTAAAGTGTTTGTAAATAATGTCCAATCAGTCGGGAAGCCACGCACAGATTCGTACCTCCAACAATGCAAAGTCAAATCCCGAAATCAAGGGACGTAACTCTAAATTTTTTAGACATGACGCTTTACAAGTGAGCGGCCATGCATTGTTTACGTCGACACCCCATGTGTTTTTACTGAATATCTTCATAAATAAAACTGAAAGAAGTATTCATTTTTATTGAATCCATTTTTTAAATAAAATTGTAACGTGACTGACGCGTGAATACGTGTATTTATGATATCGTTTGCTTGAAATCAACGTTGGAACTCGGGATACCGCTGCTGATGAAATGTTGTAAAAAAAAAATGGCGCTAACAATAGACTCTTTAACTAAGTGGAACAATTGCATCCCATTGGCTGTTTATTAATAAATTTGGTAAAAATAGCTAGAATCACGTATTAGAGTATGGATTATTTGCATATTTCCCCATCATTCGTCACTAGAATTCCATATTTGGATGTAAACAAGAAGCACTATATTTCGAGATTCTAACCAAATATTTCTGGGTTTTTTCATAGATTGATCGATCTATTAGGATGAAAATGTGACTGTTTCTGTTTAAACACGAAAGAACCACTTGACCAATCATAGTCACACATATATAGAGTCATTTTATTCCATTTTTAACAACAAATCTTTCATTTTCGTTGACTCGTTCCATGCCCATGGCATTTATGGACATGTCAAAATATTGACATAATTAATAAATACATTTTAGAAATAAAAAGGTCTGCATTATAATGTATGATCTTGTCATGCAGAGAATGGTGAGAGATTTTGTTAAATTCACTCTAGATTAACATGGCATAGCATAAGGCTACATATTTAGTTCATGTCCAGCATTTACACCCCCCCCCCTTTTTTTTTTCATTTTCAGTCTGTTTTCCTGAAATACTTATTGATGTGTGTACATGCTACTTTTCAGTGCCAATGGTATTGACAACCTCCAGTTTTAGTTAGTTTTAGATCATTGTAGGTAGATATATATATATATACAGACTGGACATGGGATGTTTATTTTTTTTTAACAAGAGTCTGAAGATACCAAAGGGGCAAAGTTACAGATTCTATTAAATAAAATGGATGTTTATTTTCTGTTAGTTTCAGATTCTATGAGTATAAATGCAAAGTTCCCTGTGATGTTTTATTGGTTGAATATTTGAATAAATAAAAATAAGAATATATGATAAGTCTTATATATATATTCATACAGGTTTGAAAATCAATATATATATATATATATGGTTTTTTTCTTCTAAAATATCCATGAAGTAAACAAAATGGACCAGCATTCCAATTATTTTTAAAGTACATCATCAAACAAATGCCATGAGTTTTCAAGACACCTTGTGTCATAAATTATAATAAAGTCATTCAGAAAAGAACTTTTTGATTGTGTAATTTGTGTAATTTGTGAAACTTCATCTGAAAGTCAAAAGGTTTATTTCAATTTCAATTGAAAACCAGGACTTGTCTTAAACATTTCAAGAATGAATTGCATTTCTGTAAAGAATTTAGCTCAGAAGATAAATTATATTGTGGTACATATTGTTATAACAGTTGCAACACATTTTCTAGGTCAGAAAGTGGAGCTGAAACAAGATCTCAAACTTTTCAATTTCTTATAGATATATTGAACCAGAACCAAGTTGTTGAACAAGTTTCTACAGACATTTAGACCTGTATACACTCCAACATGTTGTTGAATTTGTTATTCATGCTTTTTTTTTTTAGATGAAAAGGTACTTATGTTGCCTGTTGTTTATGAGAAATATAATTATCTTTTATCTATGAATATTAATGCCGAAATTTATAAATTTTCTTTTACAGAAAAGAATTTTTCAAAATGTGCCCATTTATTAACTTTTTTCCAGTCATTGGAACAAATAAAATAATTTTTTTAACTTCAATTTTAAACAATATTAACCAATACTTGGTTATTTTGCCAACAGAAAACATATTCATTCTATTCTAAAAATTTACTTAGTGAAATTTGGAATTCTGGTTTGTCCTTTCATGTGAATGCAAGTATTCTGTATGTGTCTTAAAATTATGTGAATGGTAGTCATTCAATATGCTCTTTTATGTGAATGCTAGTTATTCTGTATGTGTCTTTTATGTGAATGCTAGTCATTTTGTGTCTGTCTTTTATGTGAATGCTATAGTCATTCTGTTTGTGAATGTCACGGTGGAAAAATTATTGCAATCTAAGTATCCATATTTGTAAATGCTGGTAATTTTGTGAATGTCCTGGAGAAAGAATTATTGCAAACTAAGTACCCATATTTGTAAATGCTGGTCATTTTGTGAATGTCAAGGGGAAAGAATTGTTACAACTTGACCACCCATATATGTTATAAAAGCTAGTTTGTAGTTGTGTCAAACACATGAATATTCCAAATACATTGATATTTACATTGTGAGATAAACATGAAACTTGGTAGCTTTCATTCAGATAATAAAATTTCCTAATTTCAAGAAAAATATTTGCTTACACTGATTTATTTTTAATTTGCCTTGATATAATAGGAAGGGTTAAGATTTCTGAATACAATTTTTTATGCTCTTTTTTGTCTCAAGGTTTCACTTTTTTCTTAGATTTTAAAAAAATTATTAATTTTTTTACATGGTTTTTTTTATAATATTTTCATATTTTTTCAATTCGCTTAATTTTTGTTTACATGCTTTTATTTTTTCCACATATTTATTTCTTTCTATTTATCTTGTACCTGTTGTATTGAAATTAAATTAAATTGAAATTATTAATTGTTGTACATTCCCTGTGCAAGTCTAGTATCATAGATGTTTTTTTTTTAAATTTGAAGTGATAATAAATAGTAATTCCCCAGTCTAAATTACAAAATGCACAATTTCTAAAACAATATTGCAATACAAATAATTCAATTAAACAGAAAAATACGGTATTAATACAAGAAAATTAAAAAAAGACATAGACACCCCTTTCCCAAATGAAATATACTCTTTCGGATGTACGCTTAGGTGTCGTTTATTATTGATGTTAAGAAACACCACCAATGTGTTCCGAAAGACAATGAATTTCGATGTTTGGCAAATGGTCAATCCAGGTGTTGACCGATTTTAACGAACGACAGGATATGAATTTTAGTCATAAATAGAGCTCGGAAAAATAGTGAAAATTTAGATGTTGGGGTAATATAATATATATATAAGAGACTCTTATATATATATTATATTACCCCAACATAGTGAAAATTTAGATGTTGGGGTATTATAATATATATATAAGAGTCTCTTATATATATATTATATTACCCCAGCATCAAGGTGTGTGTAGGGCTAAGTGGAACAATTGCATTCCACAAGACATTGACACTAGTTGTCGGTATGACAATGATCCTAGATGATTTCCTCAGGCAATGTATGTTACAGAAAGCCATCATATTGTTTTAATTAAATTTTCTCTTTTAAATAGAACCACCTTGACATTTGTTTTGAAATTGAGTCCACTTCAAGTAGCAAAATTAGATGTTTGTACACAATATAAATAAAAACTGAAGTGATACAATACATTTCTATTTATCCATAGACATCTTCCGTATATTTTAATTGATTTCAAGCATAAATATTTATTGTAAACCGACGTATTTTAAGCGAAGGGTTAAACGTCATTTTTCATCAAAAATGAATCGAAAGTCACGTGACTGGGACTTGACTTTGGAGCTCTCCCGTCACGCTGGCTGTCCTACTGAATGGAGCGATCAGATGATGTATTGTTGTATGCAATACACATATCCGGATAAATACAACCAAACATGAAATAAAACATAAATGAATAATTACTATTTTTTAAATATTAAAACATAATGATTTTTATTTCAAAGTTGGAAAGTAAATAAAAGCTTGAATTGAATTCACTCTTATAATGATTTTTTAAATTCATTTAAAATAAAGATTTAAAAAAAATGTATTTTATGATACTGATGGCTGATTAAAATTGTTTGTCATGCATTAGCTGTCAGTTGTAATATACAGGATGTAACTACTGTGAAGCCATCTATTTTGAGATGCCATTCAATGAAAATAACAACCTGACCATATTGTTACATAATAAGAATAAGAATTAGTTAAGAAATTAAAATTGATAGAAGGCAAGGATTTATATAATTAATACATTAAGTCACATTTCATTTATTTAGGCTAACTTGGATGTACAAAAAATAATTTCAAATGTCCAATTTGTCGAAGAATTGTGACACTGGGAGACTTAGAGAACAACATTGGCAAAAAGTTTACCACTAAATAATTTGATCGTCTTCGTGGTTGACAAGCAAGCAATGACAACATCTGAAAAACTCTGCGATCCCTGCCAATTTAATACAGAAAGCGTGAAAGCAATATCTTGGTGTTCAACATGTGAGGAGGGTTTGTGTAAGTCATGTGACAAATATCATCGCTCGTTCAAAATTACTTTAAGCCACGTTATTGTACCGTTAGAAGAAATGAATTCTGATAAAATTTCCTTAGGTATCCGTGGGATCAATTATTGTAGTGAACATAACGGTAAAATAATCGAAGTGTACTGCGTGGATCATTCGAGACCCTGTTGTGCTCTATGCGGAACATTTTCACACCGAAAGTGTGAAAATGTAATATCCATCGATACTACGGCTGCTGGGATAAAGCAATCAACGAAAGCGTGGACCTGTCCAATGAATTGCAACAAAAAAGTAAGCATATCGATGAAATGATTGAAAACCGAAAAGAAAATATAGGTGTGATAGAAAAAAAAACTGGTGACATTTTAGCGAACATTGATGAAGTCAAGGATGCTGTTATAAAACATCTAAATGAAGTCGCCGACAAAATGAAGGAAAAAGTTACTTCTTCAAAGAAAAATACTGTCATAACTTTATCTGATGAGGTCACAGAATTATCCAGTATTAAATGTACCGTTGACAACTGGAAGGTTATTCTGGACACTTGTGTTCAACATGGCTCAGAGCAGCAATGTTTGGTTGAAATGGACAGAATAACCCGAAAGAACTTTGATCTAGATAAGGAGATGAAAGAAGCGATTTTGCAACCGAGAAATCCGTTAGTGACCTTTGAAACCAATAAGTTTCTATGTGAATTTCAAGCAAATGTTGAATCTTTCGGCGATTTAACACTCGATTCATATCTGAACACAAACGGAATTTTGGGGAAAGTGAATTTTGTATCCGGAAGTATAAAAATCCTCAAAACCATCGAAATTGATATAAATAAAGCTGGAACGAGACGAATAAATGGAATATTTGTCCTAAATGTCCTGATTTTGACCGATTCAATCAACAGACAAGTTATCAAGTACAACGAGAATTATGTCTATATGTCAAGCCTGTCATTGCCAAAACAGGTGGCCGACATTACCAGCATGGGACAAGACGTAGTGGCGGTGGCGTCGTTAAGTTCTGATGATATTTACCTCATAAATATTAAGACAATGACTTTAACAAAGACAATAAAAGTATCCACCACTTTACATGGCTTACAGTACGTGGAGGGCGAATTTATTGCTGTAAACAACGGTACGTTAACATGGTTATCTGCCGAGGGACTACAACTTAGAGAAAGCAAAAACCATACAAATCCTTGGTTTGTTCGTTCTCTTGATAAAAAAAGCCACATATGTGGAGACGGTATACATGCTATTTCCCACACCAAAGATGAAAGGAAACAATTTACATACTCCAGTCCGACGTTGAGCAACCCTAGGGGAATTGATGTTGATGTGGAAGGAAACGTTTATATTGTAGGATACGGTTCTAATAATATCCATCAGATAACAAGCGAAGGAAAACATATCAGAACGATTTCTACGACAAACTTTGGAATTTCGTCACCTTGGGCTTTACGTTTTAAACCAAAAAGTGCTGTTTTCCTTTTGACTTCTTATGAGACTGGAAAAGCTGTGATTTGTAAAATTGACTGAAAAACTATTAGATTTTCGGTCAGTAAACAGTATATTGGACATTTTCTGTTTCTTGTAGTAGTTAATCTAGCACACAGAAAGCAATACCATTTTATATGTCAAAAACATGGAAAACTTTAAACTATTCAGTTCTACAAATTGGGGTAGGGTCAACATGTTTAATGCCACTTTCAACAACATTTCAGTTATACTGTGACGGTCAGTTTTATTGGTGGAGGAAACCGGAGTACCCGGAGAAAATCACCGATCTGTCGCAAGTCACTGAAAAACTTTATCACTTAATGTTGTATCGAGTACACCTCGCCTGAGCGTGGAAATTTTAATGACTTAGCTTATGTGACTATAAATGATCCAATACAAATCATTTATATACAGTGAGGTATAAAACAATATACAATTATTGCTTTCATATGAGGTGAACATCTAAAGTTGACAACCTCTCGAGGGTTGACAACTTTATGTTCAACTCATCTAAAGAAAATAGCTGTTCCTGGTTGTCGAGCATTGTAGACCTCGGTCCCCGGGCGATAACCTATTGTCTCCTTTCACATTATGTATGTTATGTCAATCTCGAGAGATTGGTGACGAATTTCATTACGTATTACAGTGTCCAAACTTTGCAAGTGAAAGAAAAAAATCTAATTCCAAAATATTTTTTCAACAGGTCAAACGCATTAAAACTGTCATAATTATTTAACAAAAAGAAACCTGAAACTATTCGTAAATTATGTAAACTTATTGATATAATAAATAAGAAAATTAGTTCTCCTTGAATAAAAATCCATCAGACCTCTGTTAGTATTAGTATCATTTGTATTTAATGTTTAAACATTCTTTTCATAATTTGTATTCAATGTACACCCATAATCTTGATAATTGATGTAATAATATGTATTTACTTTGTATTAATTTGAACTCTCTCACTCAGTAACCTTTGTACCACTGGTTTAGAGAATAAAGTTATAGTGGAGCGACATGTACTGTTGGTCTAGTACAAAGCGGACTTCATCATCGTCATCAACATTTTATTGAATATTATACATTTATTGCATTCTGGTGAGGGAACTATGAAAATTTATCCACCCAAGAGTATCATATTCCCTGAGGGCACGCCCAAGGGCAATATGATACTCGTGGGTGAATAAATTTTCATATTTCCTGAACCCGCATGCTATAAATGTAAAATTATGTTTTATTATACCGAATGAAACCAAGAAAACACATGCATGTAAAATATTGCTGGCAAGCATATTTTAAGTCCATTGGAACGTTGTCTCAGACATTTAAAAACCATATCCACAACAATTGTAACGGTCGCCTGCAAGTGATGCGTTCTGAGTGCCTCTGGCGTTTTCCTGTCAAAGAATGATAACTCTGGCGGGAAAACCCGCGAGGCTTCCGAGGGGGTGGAATATGATTTTTATTTCACGGAATATGATTTTTGTCCTGTGTGATCACGTGTTCTGATTTTTACCCATTGTCCAATTAAATTAGTCTATTTATGGTAATTAATATATGAGGTATAATAAAACTTATTCTCGCCATGATATAGCTAATAAATTGTTCATCTGGCGTTAAGCAGCAATCAATCACTTACTCCAATTGTTGTTTACATTACACTGTAAACCTTGTAGTGATGTAATATGGCAAACGTAAATTGCCCATGGATATCTAATAAAATGTATGTACATCCCGATAATAGCGTCACCCATGGTGTTACTGTTAAACGACACGAACATCATCTGATATTGTAATCGTGTTGGACACCAGTATGTGTAAATAAATACAAATAACATAGATAAAACATGAACTCTGACAAAGCAAATATATAAAATGTATAAAAACAAAGATAAAAAACAACGCCTATTGATTTACGATTATTCCCTCTCTTAGATAACACGAAGTAAGATGATGATCAGATCAAGATTTTGACAGCAGTTGTGTTTTCAGTGAAATATATGAATACAGTCACACCTGCCTTAAAGAACACCACTATATAGCAAATTACAGTCTATAAAGGGCAGTCCCATTTTCCCCATTAATGAATAGTGTAGATTATGTTTATCCTGTATATAAAGGTATGAAGGGCTTCTGCTCATAAAGGACACATTTTCAGGTTCTATTAAGTGACCTTTGTATACAGGTTTGACTGTTGTTGCAAATTTGCATAAATTTGAATGTATTATCATTCTCATGGGAAATATTTCAAAAGGGTAATCAGAAGCCATAAATAGAAGGACAGACAATGCAATGGCCAAATGAAAGAGGCAAAGCAACAAACAATTATCTCAAAATACTACACAGAAAACAGATATTGAAACCCCGGTAGGTAACCAGTTCCTCTAGTAGTATCGTCGTGTTGCTCTTGTTACAATTCGGGGGATAAGCCATGAATGAAGGACGAACCGGTTTGTGATTATAACAAACGGAACATATTCGTAGCCATTTGTGACACAGATATTCCGTAACGGTTAATCAAACCATGGTGGAGACACTATAACTTTAGAAGTGATGACTTCAACTTAACCACTAGGCAGCCTTGGTACAGTGGCTTCTTACCTAGCAGCAACCCTCTATCAATAGAAATCGTGATCGCAGCCAGAAGCCCTGACATATCGTATCATCGAGATATGCACTACATATGCAGGTGCTGTTGGAATGTTGCTATATATACAACTGTAAATGAAAAGTTCACAATGGAAAACTGAAACCATCTCTTTTGTTTTAAAGTTTCATTCTTAGCCGGCACTCACTCAATTTCTACCGCATCGATGGTGTAATGGTCATCATATTTGCCTCGAGTGCGGTAGATCGTAGGTTCGAGCCGAGGTCGGGTCAAACCAAAGACTATAAAATTGATATTTTGCTTTTTCCGCTAAACACGCAACATTAAGGAGAAAGATCAAATACTAGTTGGCTCGGAATCAGACTAATGTGTCCGAGTGGAGCGACATGTCTACCCACGGACTGTTGTTTCAGTGAGCTAGCAGTATAAAAATCCAACTCAGCATGTTGGTCTAGTACAAAATGGATCTCATCATCATCTCATTGAATATTGTTCCCGGCATGACATAGCTGAAAAAATTGCTGAATTGACGTTAAACAACACTCACGCACGCACTCACGCACGCCCGCCCGCCCGCCCGCCCACCCGCATTCCCTCCCTCCCTCACTCACTCACTCACTCACTCACTCACTCACTCACTCACTCACTCACTCACTCACTCACTCAATCAATCAATTTCGAGATAAAGGTAACTGTTGAAGCAGATTTAGCTGCTGTTGTGCCATCCTTTATTGCAAGCTCAATGAGATTGGTGTAACCAACAAAGTGGCCACCCTAAGAGTTACTTAGTGAGGGTCATCATCTATTTGGAAAGTGAAATTAAAGGATTGGTATAGCTTCTTTTCGTTTTTCTTGAGAATCCACGGTATGAAGTCTGCCTTATACGAACAAAGGCACAAGTCGGCAATAATAGCACACACAATAGGTACCCATATGAATGTCGACTGTCTTTTGAAAAACATACCAACCAAACATAACAAATGTATGAATGTTGTCAATCTAAAACAAACATTTTGATGATATCAGTTTCAGAGACCTTTTTGGTAGAATCAGAGTGGCTTTTTACAAAATAAGATTTGTCCCTTCTTAAGACAAGGTATTTGTAAGTACGTTGACCATCCTGTTTCACAAAATACAGTTCAATTTGTAGTCTTATGAGAGGCATAGTCGTGTAGAGAGTAGAGTCGAATGTTATAATGCTATTGCATGAGAAGGGGGACCTTGATTGTATGTACTCTTACATATATTTTGAGAATCTACAACTGATTCACACCACCCTTAAGTAGATAGTGTCATAGTAACTCTGAAGCCCAGTCTTATACCAGTTACATCATGGTCGTCAGTTATGCCACAATTATCTGACAAATCCGGACATTTCCACATTCACGACTTATCATCGAGTTTGTAACAAGATTAACACGACGAGTACCAATTACGGAGCAGGAACTGAGTACCCTTCTGGAACACCCGAGTTCACCTTCACATATAGTGGGTTTGTGTTGCTCAATCTTTATGTTGTGTTTTGTAGATCATTGTTTGTCCTTTCGTCGTTTATCTTTTAGCCATTGTATTCTCTGTCCGTTTTCGATTTACGGCTTCTGATTACCCCTTTCTTATCTTCAAATGTTATATACATATGATCCACCACTTTCAACAATATTTCATTTATATCATAAAGATAAGATATATTAGTCGAGGAAATCAGTGGAGAAAACCAAAGATTTGCCACAATTTACTGACAAATTTCACTGCGATTTGCATATTTCAAATAATTCAACACTTATTCTCTTGAAATGAAAGAGTGAACGTTGTCTTCCTGTGATACCATTTTTACTACATATTTTATTTATTTAGCTAAATGGGGCCGTCGTGGTTGTTGATGTTGTGAGTTCGAATCTCGGCGAGGTGTACAGCATTATGTGATAAAGTTTGTCAGTGACTTGCGACAGGTCAGTGGTTTTCTCCACCAATAAAATTCACCGCCAAGATATAACTGAAATATTGTTTAAGGTGGCGTTAAGCATCATCAAACCAAACAACCAAAAGTGCCGCCCCATCCCCCTCTAGCTCCGTTAATGATCAGTGTATATCACCACTAAAGTTGTGAGTTCGAATACCGGTCAATGTCAGGTGTACTCGATACAGCCTTATGTGGTAAAGTTAACCCGTCTGTCAGTGACTTGCGGCAAGTCGGTGGTTCTCCTGGTACTCCGGTTTCATCCACCAATAAAACTAATCGCCATGAAATAACTGAAATATTGTTAAAAGTGGCGTTAAACATCAAAATCCCTAACCCTATCCCTAACCAGCTTTACGGTGCTAAGCCAATCAATAAACTTATTAGAACATGACTTTTAATATAAAGAAAAAATAAGTTTGTAGTGGGCATGAATGTTCACAATCCCTCGGAATATACATTTATTAACCTTATCTTACTAAAAGTAGATGATAAATACCCAGCAGACAACAGCTATTTTTTGATTGGATTCTTGTTCGTAAATTCGACCAATCAAAGTCGAACATTCATTCACACTTCGGTTAGCTGCATTGTTGACATAAAAATATAAATGGAAGCAGAAAGTGGAGGATTCTGATTCAGTGCCGTCCGAACGCATGGACACGCTGGGCAGTTGCCCGGGTGCCCCACGAGCACAAAGGCCCCATGATGATATTCTTCGTATTTTGTCAAACCAAACCAAACCAAACCATCACTATTTCAACTTTCGTTTCATAATGGATATTCTATTTAGGGTGACCTATCTCTAAATTTATTGTAAAGCGACATTTACATCTTGTATTAAGACTTTTATTCCACCGGCTGTCCCTCTCCCCCCTCCCATGATTACAAATTACAAATAGAAGCAGCACGTAATGTTACTGTGTTAACTGAATATTCGAGTAGGGATTCTTTATATCGAGAAACAGAATGGGGAAAATTATCCAGTAGATGGAACGCAGACAGTTATGCTTAATGTATCACATGTACCATGGACACGCCCCCATCTTATCTGTGTGGTTTATTACCCCCTCTGGTTCGTGATATATCATGTTACCAACTATCCTGTTCGAAACAGAAATGACTACAATGTTCCAAGATGTCGCTTATCGTTATATCAATCTCTGTTCATCCCGTCTGTCATAAATCTTTGGAACAGTCTAGACAACGAAACCAGAAATACCAGAACATTTGATACGTTTAAAATCAACCTTAAGAGAAAAATTGTACTGTCTAAAATTCCAGGAAATTTCTTAGTTTGGGATAGAAGATCCAATAATTGATATACAAGCTTACGTCGTAATTATAGCTCGCTAAAGTATTATCTGTTTCGATCTAGTATAATAACATATTCGAGATGTGTTTGTGGATTTATCAAGGAAGACTCTTTCCACTTTCTATTGAAATGCCGCTTATATAGCGAACAGAGGACAGTTCTCGATAATTTGTTACACCACCATAATTTTCGGAGAGATATTAGAACTGTATTATTTGGAGACTTTCAAAAGGACCAGACTCGAAATATATTGTTTCCAAAAGCAGTACAGACCAGGGGCGGATCCAGGATTTCAAGTTAGGGGAGGCGCACTTTTTTTTTGGAGGGGAGGGGTATTTCATGTGAAAATTCACGATTTTACGCCAAAAAAGCAGATTACAGAATCTCCCTCCTACCCCTATCCCCCAATTCTAAAAATAAAACCGTGGTGAGCAAACTACAGTGTATTTCAATTTGTAGTTTAAGTTTCACTTCAATCCATTGAGTGGTTATTTAGGAGTTGCGGGTTGCAGAATCATCCTCCTACCCCCTCCACCCCGCCTTCAATGAAAAATCTAAAAACCATTGTGCACAACTACAATGTATTTCAAGTACATTATATAGCTTAACGTCAATCAATTGCGTGGTTACAGTCAGGGGAGTTGCAGATTGCAGACATCTTACAGAGGGACAGACGGATGGACGGACGGACATCAAGTGTTTGAGCAACGGGCGTAAATACCTCATTGCACTAAAAGATCAAACAAAAAAAATGTATCAAAGTTCTCGAGAAATATGTTTACGGAAATCAGGTGTGAGATATGCATAAACCATTTTGTCGAGATTATTTTCACACTTTCATGTGCAGTTGTAGATATTAATTTATTACAAATAAATTGTAGTCACATTTTTTTTGTTAAAAATGTGTAAACGAATTGTACATCCATTCATTGGTAGATATAAATAATATAAACGTACCCGGACAACGGATTTGTTCACACTTTCTTCTGCAGATACCTCGGGCAGATGCAGAGATTGTTACAAATTAATTGCCGCTAATTTTTTTTTTTATTAATATGTTACTTTTGTATTTTAATGTACAATATACCAACGCGTATTTTTACTGATCTTTACTTGAAAAGTAAAAGGCAACATTTTCGGGTATTTGTATACAAATCAAACTTATATTTTTTTTTTCATATGAAATTGCAGAATTTCGAATTCAAGAACTATTTGAACCATTATTTAAAGAGAAGTGACCATTTTCTTGGGACACTCAAGTTTCTACACACTGTCTCAGTTTCATCATCTGATTCTCTCGTTATATGTTTTCGTTGTATGTTTTATAAATGAGATCAATTGTTAAATTAATTATTCGAAGTATTGATTGAATTTACTTTGTAGTTTACCTTTGACTTTTCTCGTCTCGTCGAGGAATCAGAAATGTATCCAATCTTGCTTGTTTTCTTGGCCTAGAATTTTCGGCCATTTTATAATTTCTAAATAGCACGTGTACATGTAATTGTAAAATTGACTGCAGAAATAATGTTTAATTAGCGTGAGAAAATAGTTGATGTCTGGTACCTCGGAACCAATCAGAATTGAATAATCTTTGAACTACTGACGGCGAATACATATATGAATCAGCGAACACATCCAACGTGTATTTACAATGTGTAAGAATATTTTACTACAGGTCACGAGTTAACCATTCATGAAAAGTTATTTATTGAACTGCTTAATTAACTTTGTATAACATATGCTATGCGAATTTTAGGGGGCGCACGCCCCGCACGCCCCCCTCTAAATCCGCCACTGGCATATAATGCAAGGGAAGTAACACCAGTCCCCCTATAGCTACCTTACGGCTATATATAGCTACATGGGATAACCCCAAATAATACATTTCTATGACGTTATTACAAATCAGACGGACCATAGGTGAACATTCGTTTTATTTTTGTTAATTGTTGTCTTATTTGGCTTTCTAAACATTAAAAGTGTAAACTTATAAAATGAAAACATTTTTGCAGATGGAAATGTATTATGTAAGAGAATATTTTAAGAATCTAAGGTTGGAGTGTATTCTCCATTGCGTAAAGGCGGGGATAGTGTGAAAATTTATCATGCGATTGGGTCTATAGGAGAATACCACTAAAGAATTCTCCATAGACTTCTATGTTAAATAAAAAAATAATTAAGGTTTCATACAGGATTCATCTTAAGTTTAATCTAAGTGACACTCATATCTCATGGAAGGGGTACCTAATTGGAAGCTTAACTCCGAAAATTAACATGTATTTAATAGCATATAAGAAAAAACAGACAGTCCGAAGATGTCTACCGTCAAAAATCCTACTTTCACTTTCGATTTAACACAAATTCAGGTGGTTTCTTTCCAATGCAATCAATTTTCTATTTAAAACCACAAGGACATCAAATATGGGATTAATATTATCCTGAAATATGTAGGTTTCTGCTGACATTCAGTATTTTGCAGTATCTAATTAGGTTTATATTTTATCCAACAATGTAGGAATCCATTTTGTGTTTACGTACTACTTTCGACTGTTACCCATGTTTAGTGGCAATACACCTATAACGGAACCGATCAGCTCAGATGTAATTTATTGGTGCTATATTTGTATAATTTTAAAATATTGAAACTATATTAAAGGATTGGCCAAAAAGCATACTTACGTGTACAGTCATAGGAAACAAATACTTAGTAATTTAATCTTGTTATGCATTTTTTTTTATTCCCATCTCGACTCTTCCACTCCCCTTTTTTTTACAGTTTAAAATAGAAAGTGTCTAAAACATATATTTTGAAACATTTTGATACCAGACAGAAATGCTATTTTACTGTCAATTATTTATCTCATAAATTTAATACGTAATGTTTTTATATGGATGTAAATACACAGAGTTCCGGATCGGAAAGTGTATTTCTGTCATTGCAAAAATACATTCCTACTGGAATTTAAAATCTATAATCTATATTGTTGAAACTTGTAATCGTCTTTCGATGTTACTAATATTTCATTACATCGGGAACATATAAGGTTATTACGTTAATGGTGTTTAACGCCACTTTCAACAATATTTCAGTTATATCGTGGCAGTCAGTTTTATTGGTGGAGAAAACCGGAGAAAACCACCGATATGTCGTAACTTTATTACATAATGTTGTATCGAGTACACATCGCCTGGGTGTGATTCGAACTCACAACTTTAGCGGTGATAGGCACTGATTGTACAGGTAGTTGTAAGTCCAACAACCATACGAACACGACCAGGGCCGGGTCATGAGCTTTTGTGACCTCGAGGCTAACGCAATTGTTCCACCCCCCCTCCCCTCAGACGAAGCTACACCATAAACCACCTGCACCAGTCTTGAATATTTTTTACTCGTGACATAGCTTGAAGTAAATTTATTGCAAATTCTTTCTTTAAATAAACTAGAATAGTGATTTGAAAGTATTTTAGCAGGATCTTGAGGTGCCCTAGGCTGCAGTCTATAGGGTAATCTGGTCCAGATCACGGCCCCTCAGTATCATGATATATAAATACATGAAAACATACAGAATGCTGCAAATTATTATGAAAACTTAATTTCCTATCAGCAATCATTCGAGTGTACAAAATAAATAATTATATGGAGTATTGCTCTTGGACGCCACTTTCAACAATATTACAGTTACCACGGCCGTAGGACGGGTCTGAATAAAGTGAGGCAAAGGAGGTGAATTTAGACAAATTTTGAAAAAAAAAGATTTTATTTGCTTTCAAAAGGTTACACTTGCCGTTTCAAAAGTGAGGCATTTGCCTCATTTGCCTCCATTGCGCTACGGCCATGGTTACGTGTTTATCGTATTGGTAAGTTTTTGTTAAAACTTAGACCCATGGAGAAAACCATCGACCTGACGCAAATAATGATCACACTTTATTACTGTAATTTACATGAACTTGTATCGAGTACACCTTGCTACCTACAGGTGAGAATCAAACTCACAACATTACCAATGATGAGCATAATTACATGTCTAGTTATCGTGAGCGAGGGGATTTTTGGTAAGCGCTAAGCAAAGTTTGAAGATTCCAAGGGGTCGCAGATCGAAGAGGAGCAATCAATAGATGAGAGGTGGTTGTTCGTTTTGTTGATATTGGTAGAATTGATGACCATCACTGTTTAAGACATTCTTTTCATAATACAATAGCCAAAATAAAATGGATAAAAGAACAAGTAGTGATATACAATACACTACATAGCAAATTAAAGATTGTTAAACATGAACCCCACAATAAACGTAGGTGCACTCAGATGCTGTGAAGGTGAGCCATGTTTCAGCTATGTCATGGCAAGATCATGTACCTAACTTGAACACGCTTGGTTGGATTTTCATAGTACAATCCCACAAACTGACATGTCTCTCAACTCGACACATTATCCCGACTCCAAGCAAGGAAGCTTGTTGCTCTTACTACGTAAAATCTCTATATATTTAAATGCAAGCTATTACTTTATCACTGTCGTCAAAGAGCTCCGATCGAAAATATTTGGTCAACATCCGGGATATTTTAAAGCGGTATTTTTAAAGAAGACACAGATAATTATCGTAAGTATTTATGAATATACTGTGTATATAATATTTTGAATTGTGATGCTCTCTGATTGTTATTATTATTAATTTAATTTTTTGTCCAAATATCATTTATTTTTGCAGTGTAAAATTAGATTTTTCTATAAGTTATAAGGAATCCGGCATCAAAATCATTACAATCAACTGAAATATCGCTATATCTTGCATTTGCGAATGAATTAAATGATAGCAAATAAGAAAAAAATATTGATGAATGATTGATTTTACTTAGAAATATTATTTTGTTGAGGAAAAGTCAATTAGTAACTAGTTATACCCTAAAACATGATCTCAACACATGTTTTTGAAATTCGGCTTGGTCAAAATGTAAACATGTATACAAACCGGTTGTGTCATTTATAAGAAACCGGGTTTGTCAGTATGTAAATACCACTGATCTTATTGTTATTGAGCATTATATTGCAATTTAACAATAGTTATGATTTGGAAATATCTCAAAAGCGATAAATACTGATCCATTGTATGAATATTCGCTATGGCTGCTAATTTCAGCTACTTTGTATAATACAAAATCGTTATTTCTATGTTAAATTGCTGCTGTCGCGAACACTTGATTTTTTTATGCTTTTTGTGGCACAGGCATCACTTTAAGTCGCATCAATTGAGTAGTGGGAGATTCTTTTTATAACACAATATTTTAATTGTATACTCGTTGATAACGAAGTAAGTCACTCTGTGGAAATAACTTCGTGGATACGATATCTAAATTTCTTCATAGTATAATGTTTACATTAACATTACAAATAAATCCCAAAGAAACTGTCAAATTGTCTAAAAAGAGCAGAAACAAGCGTTGTTCTTATCATTTTTGATTGTGTCCTCTGTGAAGTCCGCGCTTATAGGTTTAAGCTTATAAGCATACATGCTGTTACAGTTTCTTACCGTCGCTCAACAGGAATCATGTCCCAGAAAAGATATCTTGGTCAGAAACAAAATACAAATGTATAACTAAAAATATCCGGGCAATACAATGTGACTACTCGAATAGAACAAGTGAAGGATAAAAAAAACATTAAGTGGGCAGCGAAGAAATACTATTAAAACATCTTATGTTTCAATCTTGCGATTACCTTCATTTTGTTTGTATCAGCTTCAGATAATTTGATTGCTACATTTATATTATATTGTGAACTCCATACAGATGTTTGTGTATCCTTACATTCAACATTCACTTACTAGTATCTGCTATATATTAAATTTACTTTACAGATGAAAGCCGTTGAGGAGTCGTTTTGTATTTCTTTCCTTTAATGTTATACAAAACATCCACATGTAAAATATTTTGACTATGTGCTGGGGTTTTTTTCCACAACTTTTATTCATTTAAGACAAGTTTCTTTTTTTTTTTTTTTTTTTTATCAATTTGCAAGTCGAACATACCATTGACAAGTGTTATAATGAACCTTAAATAAATTACAAAAAGGAAACATAATTGTGATATTGAGCTGTTTTCGCTATTCTTTCCATTTTTTACATAGACAAAACCGGTTCTACTGAAGCACAATTTTGGGACTTAACCGGAAAGTAGTGGCTGACAGAGCCCGAACGAATGTACGTAAATAAGCATTGTGTTTTTCACTGTAGTAAGTCTAAAACTATTCATGGTGGCACGCCAGTGCAAACTATCACGTATATAAGCATTACAAAGGGTTTGTGTACTTTAATTACACATATAGACTACTTTTTATAGCTTTATTTGATGATTCCAATCTCATTATTAGCATTTTTCATTGTTTATGTCCATCATTTTATCTATATCTGAGTAATCTATTAAGTTAACCACAGAAACATATAGGTAAAAACAAACAAAAATAATCGACCGATAACGACATCTTCTGGATTCAAGATATAATAATACTATGTGATCATAATACTTGCTTTTTGTCGTCCCCTGTATGTCAAACATGCCTAATTGACTTGTACCGGAAGATGACAGAACATTTTCGACCGGAGCTCTTTGACGACAGTATTTATGTGATCAAGCTTATCAGTGACTTGCGACAGGTCGGTGGTTTTCTCCTAGTACTCCGGTTTCCTCCACCAATAAAACTTGCCGCCACGATGTAACTGAATTGTTGTTGAAAGTGGCGTTAAACACCATAACCCTAACCCTACAACTCAAGAACCTGCGAATTTACAATTTAATACGTAAACATATATCGTTGTGCCCGACTGTTAAGATTTAAGATTTATTTCTCATTCATCAAAATTTTCAATGCCATTTTTAAAGATCGATTTGGTGTTGTAACGTTCTCAGCCGGAAACTTTGAGCCGTAATGAAAGCGGGAGGTTTGGCGCTTTAAAATCTGATTCAACCCACCATTTCTTTAGAAATGCCTATACCAAGTCAGGGTCATTACGGTTTTCACAGTTTTCCGGCTGTTGACTGATTTTGTCTGTTTATATAATTATGAGTATTGACTTTCCCTTTGTAAGATTGTTCGGAGTTCGGTAATTTTGTTATTACCCTTATTCTCATTAAGGTTTAGCGGAACTCTTTACTTATTATATATAATAAACACACATCATTGAATAGAATAGACCATAGACATGTTATTATTGAACAAACAACAAGATCTATAAAACGGAGTATGTCTGAATACCGGTATAAGTAATCAATATACAATAATTATGGCCTTCATCTGAGGTAGACATTCAGATTTGTCAACTCAAAGAGAGGTTGTCTAACCGAGCGCTCTCGTGGAAAACAACTTGTCTAGGGTTAACAAATTTGTATATCTACCTTAGATGAAGGCCATGCTGTTTTAATTACTTTTTTCCACAGTAACAAAACATATCTTGTATGAATCAACCCATTTACTGGACAATACAACACCCCTAGAGCCTGCAGCTCATATTTTTTCGCATCATTTCTATGCCTATAGGCTATGACATCAACCACAACACACATTACCAGTCTGACGTTCACTTCCACATTTATTTTTAAATAGCAGGCTAATACTATAACTTTGTTTTTTTCATCTAATATCTAATACCACTCTACCTAGCGATTCTGAATGCTTCCCCCACTGTCTATTTAGCAGGCGAGACGGCCATTGTTGAAGCTTTGCAGACGACTTATGCAGTTGTCTCCCTTGCGGGGGGAAATGGAATTGTCAATTTGTTTAAAAAAACAAAAAAAACCCACTTCGTTTGTTTTCATCCAAAGAGGATATTTTAAATAAATGTAAGAAAAATGATAATAAGCTTTACCATTTTATTCTACAAAAATAAAAAAAAAATCATATAAAAGTCTATGTACAAACAATGTATTAGGTTAACGTCCTCTATTTCTCATACACGCCTGATCAACTCTACATCGGCATTTTCCAGGAACTTTACGTTCACATATCCCTGCGCATCCAGCACACGTTGGTTTAAAAGCAGCTTTTACTCCTTTCCAGATTCACTTAAGTCGACCTTCTGCTAATGGCGGACTATTTGAACACAATTGCTGAAAGACAAAATATTTTATATAACAAGGATAATGAGCAATTGTTCAGCTATATCATGGAGAGAACAACTTATATTCGATGAAATTATGGAGTGTTGTGTACTAATCCAACACCTTTACTTTGGCTTTGATAGTGCTAGATCACTGAAACAACAGTCCGCGGGTAAACATGTCGTCCCATCTGGTCAAATTATCAGAATTCGAGCCAACAAGTCTTTGTTTTTGCTCCTTAATGTTGTAAGTTCAGCGGAGAAGCAACATACATGTATATCAATTTCATAGCCTTTGCTTTGACCTGACATGGGTTCAAACCCACGACCTACTACACTCGAGGCGATCACGCTAACCATTACGCCACCGATGTTGTTCTGATATTTCATGACATTGCAACATGAATAACAATATATATACATTGTTGTGTACAGAGGCTCACTTTTGGTCCTGTTTCTAAATAAATGTTATAATTGTCGACAATGTACAATATTGTCTATATATTCGAAGCTAGAAGTCACGACAAAAGATAGTCTCTGGTGAAACAACTCGATACAACATTATGTTATAAAGTTTGTCAGTAACTTGCTGTAGGTTAGTGGTTTTCTCCGGGTACTCCACCAATAAAACTGATATAACTTAAATATTGCTGAAAGTGGCGTTAAACATCATAATCCCTAACACTGACGAAACAAATATATTTAAGTTATACTTACAATGGCAATGAAGGTAAATATGAAGAAAGCCAACTTTATTTGTGTTGATTTCATTTTTTCTTGTCGTAGTATAACTTTGTCTTTGTATCTGCAAAAGAAATATAACAAATAATGTTAGTCGTCATTTTTGTGAGCGATAGCGAGTGAGCGATTGATTGTTGTCTAGCTCCAAGTCAGCAACACCTCAGCTACATCTTGGCGAGTACAAGTTACTTTTTGACGAGGTGATTATATCTGCATTGTAGAAGATCAACACACCGAGATGGGCTTTTAAAGTACTAGCTTACCAGGAGAACAGTGTCAACCCGCAAGTAGACGTGTTGTATCCTGATAACATCGGACCAGTCTTTGCTTTCATTCCTTAATGATAAAAGCTTACCGGAAAAGCAGCAAATATATTTGAGGTTTTATTCGATCTGAAATAGAACCCACGATCGTTACCACTGGAGCATAGCCCATTAGCAATAACAACACCTTGGTTAATTATCTTGGATATAATGTACATTCCAACATAATAAAAAAATATGTGCATGCGTATTGCATTTACTTACTTAATTAGTGGGTTTAGTTGTGAGTTCGATTCCCGCCCATGATGAAACGACCTCGATACAACTTCATGTGATAAGTTTGTTTTTTATTGACTTTCAATAAGTCGGTGATTTTCTCCGAATACTCCGGTTTGCCTCAACCAATACAACTGATCGCCAGCATATGACTGAAATATTGGTGAAACTGTAAAACGTGAAGTGGATACGGGGGCCGGGACCTACGTTATTGGTATTATAATACTGTAACCAGGGGCGGATCCAGGATTTGGGATTAGGGGGGGCGTGCGGAGGAGAAGGATCTGGGGACCTCTTAAGGTCCCCAGCGGGTCCAGGGCAGAGCCCTAGTAGGGGGTCCAGGGGGACGAACCCCACCCCCGTAAGCTCTGGGGGTTTGAGGAATTACAGACATTTATTTGAACAATTTTGAACCAACCACACCATTTTTATCAGACCAAAAAAACTTTAATTTGAGTCTTAATTTTGTCGGATAATTGTTAACAGTATGTTTTTGTCAGATTATAAGAACCTGAAGTAAAACTTTTTTTTTGAACAACCGTGACGTCGGACGCAGGGTGATGAAAAAACTTCGAATGATCCTTTGGACTAAGTGCATTAATTTCATAAATTAAGATAGGTCACCAAATTTTGTACAAAACTCCCGTTTGAAATTTCCGATTATCTTTTACGGAATAAAACTAATTGCGAAGTTTCGTTTTTCTAATTAAAAATCATTACTTTTAGTATGATGCTAACCTATCACAAATTTATGTGAGCGTAGGTCTAACTAATACCCACAGCCCCTCGTATTTCCTCCATTCAGTGGAAGGACCTAAAAAAACACGGTGCATAAGTACAATGTATGTCATGTCTATTGTACAAGTTTCTCTTCAAACCATTCAGTGCATTATTGAGGAACCGCAGATTACAGAATCTCCCTCCTACCCCTAACCTCCAATTCTAAAAATAAAACCGTAGTGAGCAAACTACATTGTATGTCAAATTTGTAGTTTAAGTTTCACTTCAATCCATTGAGTGGTTATTTAGGAGTTGCGGGTTGCAGAATCATCCTACTACCCCCTCCACCCGGCCTTCAATGCAAAATCTAAAAACCATTGTGCACAACTACAATGTATTTCAAGTACATTATATAGTTTAACGTCAATCAATTGCGTGGTTACAGTCAGGGGAGTTGCAGATTGCAGAAATCTTACAGACGGACGGACATCAAGTGTTTGAGCAACGAACGTAAAAACCTCATTACACTAAAAGATCAAACAAACAAAATGTATCAAAGTTCTCGAGAAATATGCTTACCGAAATCAGGTGTGAGATATGCATAAACCATTTTGTCGAGATTATTTTCACACTTTCATGTGCAGTTGTAGATATTAATTTATTACAAATAAATACCTCGGGCAGATGCAGAGATTGCTACAAATAAATTGCCGCTAATTTTTTTCTTTATTAATATGTTACTTTTGTATTTTAATGTACAATATACCAACGCGTATTTTTACTGATCTTTACTTGAAAAGTAAAAGGCAACATTTTCGGGTATTTGTATACAAATCAAACTTATATATTTTTTTTCATATGAAATTGCAGAATTTCGAATTCAAGACCTATTTGAACCATTATTTAAAGAGAAGTGACCATTTTCTTGGGACACTCAAGTTTCTCCACACTATCTCAGTTTCATCATCTGATTCTCTCGTCATAAGTTTTCGTTGTATGTTTTATAAATGAGATCAATTGTTAAATTAATTATTCGAAGTATTGATTGAATTTACTTTTTTATTTAGTTTACCTTTGACTTTTCTCGTCTCGTCGAGAAATCAGAAATATATCCAATCTTGCTTGTTTTCTTGGCCTAGAATTTTCGTTCATTTTATAATTTCTAAATAGCACGTGTACATGTAGTTTTAAAATTGACTGAAGAAATAATGTTTAATTAGCGTGAGAAAATAGTTGATGTCTGGTACCTCTAAACCAATCAGAATGGAATAATCTTTGAACTACTGACGGCGAATACATATATGAATCAGCGAACACACCCAACGTGTATTTACAATGTGTAAGAATATTTTACTACAGGTCACGAGATAACCATTCATGAAAAAGTTATTTATTGAACTGCTTAATTAACGTTGTATAACATATGCTTTGCGAATTTAAGGGGGGCGCACGCCCCGCACGCCCCCCCTAAATCCGCCACTGGTAACACGTGAAGTGGATACGGGGGCCGGGACCTTCGTCATTGGTATTATAATACTGTAACACGTGTGAAGTGGATACGGGGGCCGGGACCTACGTCATTGGTATTATAATTGTGGTCATAGGTTAAAGACTTTAACCGCTAGACCATACCTTCCGCTCAAATGATTTTACAGTCGAACTATGTCTATGATGATTACATGTTAAGGGGCCCACCATTTCACTTGTCTCTGTCGCGCCAGACATTTTTATGACACAACACGTCAAAAATCAGATTATTATTTTTTACACTACAAAAATTCTTCAAATTTTACAAACATTTCTTGTTGAAAAGTATAGGCTCAGATGATTTATTATTTTTTCTCATCTTTCAGGTCAATATACTCTTTTTTTCTATAAAATTTGGTAACACCAGTCCCCCTATAGCTACCTTACGGCTACATATAGCTACATGGGATAACCCCAAATAATACATTTCTATGACGTTATTACAAATCAGACGGACCATAGGTGAACATTCGTTTTATTTTTGTTAATTGTTGTCTTATTTGGCTTTCTAAACATTAAAAGTGTAAACATATAAAATGAAAACACTTTTGCAGATGGAAATGTATTATGTAAGAGAATATTTTAAGAATCTAAGGTTGGAGTGTATTCTCCATTGCGTAATGGCGGGGATAGTGTGCAAATTTATCATGCGATTGGGTCTATAATGGAACCGATCAGCTTAGATGTAATTTATTTGTGCTACATTTGTATAATTTTAAAATATTGAAACTATATTAAAGGATTGGCCAAAAAACATACTTGTAAGTGTACAGTCATAGGAAACAAATACTTAGTAATTTAATCTTGTTATGCAATTTTTTTTTTCTTCCCATCTCGACTCTTCCACTCCCCCCCTTTTTTACAGTTTAAAATAGAAAGTGTCTAAAACATATATTTTGAAACATTTTGATACCAGACAGAAAAGCTATTTTACTATCAATTATTTATCTCATAAATTTAATACGTAATGTTTTAATATGGATGTAAATACACAGAGTTCCGGATCGGAAAGTATATTTCTGTCATTTCAAAAATACATTCCTACTGGAATTTAAAAACTATTTTTTAAATTGTTGTAATCGTCTTTCGATGTTACTAATATTTCATTACATCGGGAACATATAAGGTTTTTACGTTAATGGTGTTTAACGACACTTTCAACAATATTTCAGTTATATCGTGGCAGTCAGTTTTATTGGTGGAGAAAACTGGAGAAAACCACCGACCTGTCGTAAGTCCTGATTGTACAGGTAGTTGTAAATCCAACAACCATACGAACACGACCAGGGCCGGGTCATGACCTTGTGTGGCCTCGAGGCTAACGCAATTGTGCCACCCCCCTCCCCTCAGACGGAGCTACACCATAAACCACCTGCACCAGTCTTGAATATTTTTTACTCGTGACATAGCTTGAAGTAAATTTATTGCAAATTCTTTCTTTAAATAAACTAGAATAGTGATTTGAAAGTATTTTAGCAGGATCCCTACACCTTGAGGTGCCCTAGGCTGCAGCTCATAGGGTAATCCGGTCCTGATCACGACCCCTTAGTATCAGGATATATAAATACATGAAAACATACAGAATGCTGCAAATTATTATGAAAACTTAATTTCCTATTAGCAATCATTCGAGTGTACAAAATAAATAATTATATGGATTATTGCTCTTGGACGCCACTTTCAACAATATTACAGTTACGTGTTTATCGTATTGGTAAGTTTTTGTTAAAATTTAGACCCATGGAGAAAACCATCGACCTGACGCAAATAATTATCACACTTTATTACTGTAAGTTACATGAACTTGTATCGAGTACACCTTGCTACCTACAGGCGAGAATCAAACTCACAACATTACCAATGATGAGCATAATTACATGTCTAATTATCGTGAGCGAGGGGATTTTGGTAAGCGCTAAGCAAAGTTTGAAGATTCCAAGGGGGGTAATCAGAGGTCACAGATCGAAGAGGAGCAGTCAATAGATGAGAGGTGGTTGTTCGTTTTGTTGATATTGGTAGAATTGATGACCATCACTGTTTAAGCATTCTTTTCATAATACAATAGCCAAAATAAAATGGATAAAAGAACAAGTAGTGATCTACAATACACTACATAGCAAATTAAAGATTGTTAAACATGAACTCCACAATAAACGTAGGTGCACTCAGATGCTGTGAAGGTGAGCCATGTTTCAGCTATATCATGGCAAGATCATGTACCTAACTTGAACACGCTTGGTTGGATTTTCATAGTACAAGCCCACAAACTGACATGTCTCTCAACTCGACACATTATCCCGACTCCAAGCAAGGAAGCTTGTTGCTCTTACTACGTAAAATCTCTATATATTTAAATGCAAGCTATTACTTTATCACTGTCGTCAAAGAGCTCCGATCGAAAATGTTTGGTCAACATCCGGGATATTTTAAAGCGGTATTTTTAAAGAAGACACAGATAATTATCGTAAGTATTTATGAATATACTGTGTATATAATATTTTGAATTGTGATGCTCTCTGATTGTTATTATTATTAATTTAATTTTTTGTCCAAATATCATTTATTTTTGCAGTGTAAAATTAGATTTTTCTATAAGTTATAAGGAATCCGGCATCAAAATCATTACAATCAACTGAAATATCGCTATATCTTGCATTTGCGAATGAATTAAATGATAGCAAAAAAGAAAAAAATATTGATGAATGATTGATTTTACTTAGAAATATTATTTTGTTGAGGAAAAGTCAATTAGTAACTAGTTATACCCTAAAACATGATCTCAACACATGTTTTTGAAATTCGGCTTGGTCAAAATGTAAACATGTATACAAACCGGTTGTGTCATTTATAAGAAACCGGGTTTGTCAGTATGTAAATACCACTGATCTTATTGTTATTGAGCATTATATTGCAATTTAACAATAGTTATGATTTGGAAATATCTCAAAAGCGATAAATACTGATCCATAGTATGAATATTCGCTATGGCTGCTAATTTCAGCTACTTTGTACAATACAAAATCGTTATTTCTATGTTAAATTGCTGCTGTCGCGAACACTTGATTTTTTTATGCTTTTTGTGGCACAGGCATCACTTTAAGTCGCATCAATTGAGTAGTGGGAGATTCTTTTCATAACACAATATTTTAATTTTATACTCGTTGATAACGAAGTAAGTCACTCTGTGGAAATAACTTCGTGGATACGATATCTAAATTTCTTCACAGTATAATGTTTACATTAACATTACAAATAAATCCCAAAGAAACTGTCAAATTGTCTAAAAAGAGCAGAAACAAGCGTTGTTCTTATCATTTTTGATTGTGTCCTCTGTGAAGTCCGCGCTTATAGGTTTAAGCTTATAAGCATACATGCTGTTACAGTTTCTTACCGTCGCTCAACAGGAATCAGGTACCAGAAAAGATATCTTGGTCAGAAACCAAATACAAATGTATAACTAAAAATATCCGGGCAATACAATGTGACTACTCGAATAGAACAAGTGAAGGATAAAAAAAAACATTAAGTGGGCAGCGAAGAAATACTATTAAAACATCTTATGTTTCAATCTTGCGATTACCTTCATTTTGTTTGTATCAGCTTCAGATAATTTGATTGCTACATTTATATTATATTGTGAACCCCATACAGATGTTTGTGTATCTTTACATTCAACATTCACTTACTAGTATCTGCTATATATTAAATTTACTTTACAGATGAAAGCCGTTGAGGAGTCGTTTTGTATTTCTTTCCTTTAATGTAATACAAAACATCCACATGTAAAATATTTTGACTATGTGCTGGGGTTTTTTTCCACAACTTTTATTCATTTAAGACAAGTTTTTTTTTTTTTTTTTTTATCAATTTGCAAGTCGAACATACCATTGACAAGTGTTATAATGAACCTTAAATAAATTACAAAAAGGAAACATAATTGTGATATTGAGCTGTTTTCGCTATTCTTTCAATTTTTTACATAGACAAAACCGGTTCTACTGAAACACAATTTTTGGGACTTAACCGGAAAGTAGTGGCTGACAGAGCCCGAACGAATGTACGTAAATAAGCATTGTGTTTTTCACTGTAGTAAGTCTAAAACTATTCATGGTGGCACGCCAGTGCAAACTATCACGTATATAAGCATTACAAAGGGTTTGTGTACTTTAATTACACATATAGACTACTTTTTATAGCTTTATTTGATGATTCCAATCTCATTATTAGCATTTTTCATTGTTTATGTCCATCATTTTATCTATATCTGAGTAATCGATGAAGATAACTACAGTAATATATAGGTAAAAACAAACAAAAATAATCGACCCATAACGACATCTTCTGGATTCAAGATATAATAATACTATATGATCATAATACTTACTTTTTGTCGTCGCCTTTATGTCAAACATGCGTAGTTGACTTGTACCGGAAGATGACAGATCATTTCCGATCGGATATCTTTGACGACAGTCTAGATGGCTATATAAAGAGTTGAAGGAGATTATGTTTATAACTTGCCATCAGAGACATCAGGTATGTACACATCTATGTGGCTATTTAAATCGAAAGATTGAAATGTTTGATAAACTGGCGTAATTTTTACCCAATGTTAGTTAATTTGGCTTGACATTTCTATTTAGGGAAAGATCACTTTACTTTTGTTACCAAATTTTATAAAAAAAAAAAGAGTATATTGACCTGAAAGATGAGAAAAAATAATAAATCATCTGAGCCTACACTTTTCAACAAGAAATGTTTGTAAAATTTGAAGAATTTTTGTAGTGTAAAAAATAATAATCTGATTTTTGACGTGTTGTGTCATAAAAATGTCTGGCGCGACAGAGACGAGTTAAATGGTGGGCCCCTTAACATGTAATCATCATAGACATAGTTCGACTGTACAATCATTTGACTTATTGAAAGCCAATAAAAAACAAACTTATCACATGAAGTTGTATCGAGGTCGTTTCATCATGGGTGGGAATCGAACTCACAACTAAACCCACTAATTAAGTAAGTAAATGCAATACGCATGCACATATTTTTTTAATATGTTGGAATGTACATTATATCCAAGATAATTAACCAAGGTGGTGTTATTGCTAATGGGCTATGCTCCAGTGGTAACGATCGTGGGTTCTATTTCAGATCGAATAAAACCTCAAATATATTTGCTGCTTTTCCGGTAAGCTTTTATCATTAAGGAATGAAAGCAAAGACTGGTCCGAAGTTATCAGGATACAACACGTCTACTTGCGGGTTGACACTGTTCTCCCGGTAAGCTAGTACTTTAAAAGCCCATCTCGGTGTGTTGATCTTCTACAATGCAGATATAATCACCTCGTCAAAAAGTAACTTGTACTCGCCAAGATGTAGCTGAGGTGTTGCTGACTTGGAGCTAGACAACAATCAATCGCTCACTCGCTATCGCTCACAAAAATGACGACTAACATTATTTGTTATATTTCTTTTGCAGATACAAAGACAAAGTTATACTACGACAAGAAAAAATGAAATCAACACAAATAAAGTTGGCTTTCTTCATATTTACCTTCATTGCCAATGTAAGTATAACTTAAATATATTTGTTTCGTCAGTGTTAGGGATTATGATGTTTAACGCCACTTTCAGCAATATTTAAGTTATATCAGTTTTATTGGTGGAGTACCCGGAGAAAACCACTAACCTACAGCAAGTTACTGACAAACTTTATAACATAATGTTGTATCGAGTTGTTTCACCAGAGACTATCTTTTGTCGTGACTTCTAGCTCGAATATATAGACAATATTGTACATTGTCGACAATTATAACATTTATTTAGAAACAGGACCAAAAGTTAGCATCTGTACACAACAATGTATATATATTGTTATTCATGTTGCAATGTCATGAAATATCAGAACAACATCGGTGGCGTAGTGGTTAGCGTGATCGCCTCGAGTGTAGTAGGTCGTGGGGTTCGAACCCATGTCGGGTCAAAGCAAAGGCTATGAAATTGATATACATGTATGTTGCTTCTCCGCTGAACTTACAACATTAAGGAGCAAAAACAAAGACTTGTTGGCTCGAATTCTGATAATTTGACCAGATGGGACGACATGTTTACCCGCGGACTGTTGTTTCAGTGAGCTAGCACTATCAAAGCCAAAGTAAAGGTGTTGGTCTAGTACACAACACTCCATAATTTCATCGAATGTAAGTTGTTCTCTCCATGATATAGCTGAACAATTGCTCATTATCCTTGTTATTTATAATATTTTGTCTTTCAGCAATTGTGTTCAAATAGTCCGCCATTAGCAGAAGGTCGACTTAAGTGGATCTGGAAGGGAATAAAGACTGTTTTTAAACCAACGTGTGCCGGATGCGCAGGGATATGTGAACGTAAAGTTCCTGGAAAATGCCGATGTAAAGTTGATCAGGCGTGTATGAGAAATTGGGGACGTTAAAAATGCCGATGTAGAGTTGATCAGGCGTGTATGAGAAACAGAGGACGTTAACCTAATACATTGTTTGTACATAGACTTTTATATGAATTTTATTTATTTTTGTAGAATAAAATGCTAAAGCTTATTATCATTCTTCTTACATTTATTTAAAATATCCTCATTGGATGAAAACAAACGAAGAGTTTTTTTTTTTTTTTTTTTTTTTATACACAAATTGACAATTCCATTTCCCCCCGCATTAGATATTAGATGAAAAAAACAAAGTTATAGTATTAGCCTGTTATTTAAAAATAAATGTGGAAGTGAACGTCAGACTGGTAATGTGTGTTGTGGTTGATGACATAGCCTATAGACATAGAAATGATGCGAAAAAATATGAGCTGCAGGCTCTAGGGGTGTTTTATTGTCCAGTAAATGGGTTGATCCACCAGTAAATGGGTTGATTCATACAAGATTGTTACTATGGAAAAAAGTAATTAAAACAGCATGACCTTCATCTGAGGTAGATATTTAGATTTGTTAACCCTAGAAAAGTTGTTTTCCACGAGAGCCCTCGGTTAGACAACCTCTCTTTGAGTTGACAAATCTGAATGTCTACCTCAGATGAAGGCCATAATTATTGTATATTGATTACTTATACCGGTATTCAGACATACTCCGTTTTATAGATCTTGTTGTTTGTTCAATAATAACATGTCTATGGTCTATTCTATTCAATGATGTGTGTTTATTATATATACTAAGTAAATAGTTCCGCTAAACCTTAATGAGAATAAGGGTAATAACAAAATTACCGAACTCCGAACAATCTTACAAAGGGAAAGTCAGTACTCATAATTATATAAACAGACAAAATCAGTCAACAACCGGAAAACTGTGAAAACCGTAATGACCCTGACTTGGTACAGGAATTTCTAAAGAAATGGTGGGTTGAATCAGATTTTAAAGCGCCAAACCTCCCGCTTTCATTACGGCTCAAAGTTTCCGGCTGAGAACGTTACAACTACCAAATCGATCTTTAAAAATGGCATTGAAAATTTTGATGAATGAGAAATAAATCTTAAATCTTAACAGTCGGGCACAACGATATATGTTTACGTATTAAATTGTAAATTCGCAGATTCTTGAGTTGTAGGGTTAGGTTTATGGTGTTTAACGCCACTTTCAACAACAATTCAGTTACATAGTGGCGGCAAGTTTTATTGGTGGAGAAAACCGGAGTACTAGGAGAAAACCACAGACCTGTCGCAAATCACTGATAAACTTGATCACATAAAGTAATAGCTTGCATTTAAATATTTAGAGATTTTACGTAGTAAGAGCAACAAGCTTCCTTGCTTGGAGTCGGGATAATGTGTCGAGTTGAGAGACATGTCAGTCTGTGGGCTTGTACTATGAAATTCCAACCAAGCGTGTTCAAGTTAGGTACATGATCTCGCCATGATATAGCTGAAACATGGCTCACCTTCACAGCATCTGAGTGAACCTACGTTTATTGTGGAGTTCATGTTTAACAATCTTTAATTTGCTATGTAGTGTATTGTATATCACTACTTGTTCTTTTATCCATTTTATTTTGGCTATTGTATTATGAAAAGAATGTCTTAAACAGTGATGGTCATCAATTCTACCAATATCAACAAAACGAACAACCACCTCTCATCTATTGACTGCTCCTCTTCGATCTCTGACCTCTGATTACCCCCCTTGGAATCTTCAAACTTTGCTTAGCGCTTACCAAAATCCCCTCGCTCACGATAACTAGACATGTAATTATGCTCATCATTGGTAATGTTGTGAGTTTGATTCTCGCCTGTAGGTAGCAAGGTGTACTCGATAAAAGTTCATGTAAATTACAGTAATAAAGTGTGATAATTATTTGCGTCAGGTCGATGGTTTTCTCCATGGGTCTAAGTTTTAACAAAAACTTACCAATACGATAAACACATAGCTGTAATATTGTTGAAAGTGGCGTCCAAGAGCAATAATCCATATAATTTTTTATTTTGTACTCTCGAATGATTGCTAATAGGAAATTAAGTTTTCATAATAATTTGCAGCATTCTGTATGTTTTCATGTATTTATGTATCCTGATACTGAGGGGCCGTGATCTGGACCGGATTACCCTATAGACTGCAGCCTAGGGCACCTCAAGATCCTGCTAAAATACTTTCAAATCACTATTCTAGTTTACTTAAAGAAAGAATTTGCAATAAATTTACTTCAAGCTATGTCACGAGTAAAAAATATTCAAGACTGGTGCAGGTGGTTTATGGTGTAGCTCCGTCTGAGGGGAGGGGTGGCACAATTGCGTTAGCCTCGAGGCCACAAAAGGTCATGACCCGGCCCTGGTCGTGTTCGTATGGTTGTTGGATTTACAACTACCTGTACAATCAGTACTTACGACAGTTCGGTGGTTTTCTCCGGTTTTCTCCACCAATAAAACTGACTGCCACGATATAACTGAAATATTGTTGAAAGTGTCGTTAAACACCATTAACGTAAAAACCTTATATGTTCCCGATGTAATGAAATATTAGTAACATCGAAAGACGATTACAACAATATAAAAAATAGTTTTTAAATTCCAGTAGGAATGTATTTTTGAAATGACAGAAATATACTTTCCGATCCGGAACTCTGTGTATTTACATCCATATTAAAACATTACGTATTAAATTTATGAGATAAATAATTGATAGTAAAATAGCTTTTCTGTCTGGTATCAAAATGTTTCAAAATATATGTTTTAGACACTTTCTATTTTAAACTGTAAAAAAAGAGGGGGAGTGGAAGAGTCGAGATGGGAAGAAAAAAATATTGCATAACAAGATTAAATTACTAAGTATTTGTTTCCTATGACTGTACACGTACACGTAAGTATGTTTTTTGGCCAATCCTTTAATATAGTTTCAATATTTTAAAATTATACAAATGTAGCACAAATAAATTACATCTAAGCTAATCGGTTCCATTATAGACCCAATCGCATGATAAATTTGCACACTATCCCCGCCATTACGCAATGGAGAATACACTCCATCCTTAGATTCTTAAAATATTCTCTTACATAATACATTTCCATCTGCAAAAGTGTTTTCATCTTATATGTTTACACTTTTAATGTTTAGAAAGCCAAATAAGACAACAATTAACAAAAATAAAACGAATGTTCACCTATGGTCCGTCTGATTTGTAATAACGTCATAGCAATGTATTATTTGGGGTTATCCCATGTAGCTATATGTAGCGTAAGGTAGCTATAGGGGGACTGGTGTTACTTCCCTTGCATTATATGTTACAGTGGATACAATGTATATAAGTATATGACTGCATTAAAGAACTAACTCACAGGCGGGTCCAGGGGGAGCGATTTTTTATAGATTGGTAAAAACGTGTTTTAACAAAATATTCCCAATTACGCCCTTGTCATTTTTCTTTTTGTCATGTTTTGTAATTTTCACTTTGAATTACGCATCGGTATCTTTTGATTTTTCTTTAAACAAATTGTTTTGAAATCCGATTTTTTCTTTCTTTGTTAAACTCATGTTGTTTTCTGCACCTGTGATATATTTATTGTATTTTGCTTTCTTTCAAATCACTGATAATGATTTTGCCCCTTGTGGACCCTCTGTAATTGGTAATCTTGAATTGTTTTTATGTAAATTAGCTATGTACACGTGCATATTTGTAATAATATTTGTCAACCACAAATATATAAAAATATGGAAACTCCTATGCGATTCACGTACGAAGTGTTTTATTTTGTCTTTTCGAAGAAATTTGCGGTTGGGAATTCGAAGAAAGACCGATTTAGAACAAAACATTTCCATTGCATAGATGGCTATATAAAGAGTTGAAGGAGATTATGTTTATAACTTGCCATCAGAGACATCAGGTATGTACACATCTATGTGGCTATTTAAAGGGATATTGTCTACCAGCTGCGTAATTTTTTCATACCCAAAATTATTGTCGATTTCCGTACTGACCTTCATAAAATGAGGATTAAACACCGAATTATTGATGAATACGCTCCGAAACGTTGTTTTTCGACTAAAAAAGCTGAACATCGTTACCGGAAGCTAATTAATTATGCACTGATCTGGGCGAGGCCAACTCTATTTATTTATCTATTTTTATGCCAGTAGTCCGGATGCTGCAGCATGGATATTCAGGTAAGTTTCTATAAAAGTTGAGGAAAAAAGCTATTTGCGAACCGATATTGTATCTAAAAGACGTAGAGATAAATAATTTCTGTATCAGGAATAGATCTGAAACATTTGAAAGAATGAAAACTACATGCCTTAACAGATTCAGTCGATATTTCCACGATAACTATTGAAAACATGCCAGGAGGCACCCCATGGGGGCAAATTGTTGAAGCAGCTACTAGAGTTATTTTCGATCGGACTTTTTTGCCGGCCTTAAAAATAACTAAATTAGTCTTTTTCCTCATATAAGTTATGAAGTTGTTCCCCGAGATGTTGATACACATGTTAAATTAATTTATTTTAGCAAGTTTTACCGACAATATGAAAACAGAGACATAGAACACAGTGAAATACATGTCTGATGAAAACGAATGACGTAGCCAGTGTTGTTTTATTTGTTGATTGACTGGAACGTTTTAGAGAAATTTGGGCTGGATTAGAAACGAAAGAGACCTTCTAATTCCACAAGACAGTTGCTGGAAAATATTAATGGCAAATTATATGGTACTGACTATTGACTTTGAAGGGGGCTATGGTTTTTTTCAGACGCGACAAAAATCATATTCTTTTACATTTGTATTTGCCGGAATGATTTTTTTTTTCTTCAAAATTTTGTATATGATTATACTGTGTCTGTGAAAATGGCAAGTATATGATTTTATTGTGAAAATGGCAAGTCGGAATATTTTTTTTCTCTCCTGTCCTGTTGCAAGACCAAAATGGTTCTCCCATAAACAAAAAAAAAAACAAAAAAAACGAAATAAAACTGGTCATCAGAAAATCTTTCCTTCCAAAATCTAAAATAAGACTTTCTTTATTTCTCTAAACTGAATTAGTGCAAACTATTTCACTTATATAAATGAATTATTTAAAAACAAAATAGAGCTCATTTTTCTAGATGAATGTAAAATAAATTCTGAAAGTCCACAATTGTGTATATCTACATGTAATCAAAATTACATTTTTTCTTTATAGTATTCTGAAAGTTCTGTTTCAAAACACGATAGCAGTACATGTAGTGACAGTGATACACAGGCCCCAAGGGGTAGAGGAAGAGGCAGGGGGGAAAAGAGAACCAGGGGGAGTACAAGGAGACCATCAAGAAGAGGGGCAAGAGGAGGAAGAGGTTCCAGGGGAGGAAGACAGACTTGGGCACCAAATAGGGCCGATATTGCTCTTCAGACGAGGCAAAGAAGAGATCAAGAACGTCAGGTATCAGATTGCTAAAAAAAATATAAAATAATACTTTCATAAGGCGAGGATGGTATCAGGAAACCACGCTTGTCAGTTGGATGATTATACTATATCAACACGACGGGTGCCACTAGTGGAGCAGGAACTGCTTACCCTTCCGGAGAACCTGAGTTCACCCCCGGTTTTTAGTGGGGTTCGAGATACTCGATCTTTAGTTTTATATATATGTTTTGTCGATTGTTGTTTGTCCTTTTGGGCATTGTATTGTCTGCTCTACTTCGATATACGGTTTCTGATTGCCCCTTTGGTATCTTCAAACTCTTCTTAACCCTAGCATGTTAAAGACCCCTTTATAGGGTTCGATAAGAGTAGGCTCAGTAGGGCCGCTATGAAGGTGGTACTCGCACCCGCCACCTGGAGAGGGGGTTTCATCCAAGCCTTGGCTTATCCCCCAATGCACTATAAATAAATGAGCTTAAACTAAACACTGCATTGAAAACCTAATTAAGTTTTTAATTTGTTTTTTATGTAATGCATTTTTTTTTGTACTTGAACTGTAAAGCACTCCCATTGAATTCATATTAATCATTAAAATGATTTATTTATTTATTTAAGGAGAGAATATCAAGACTAACCGAAGACCAGCTCAGGACCATTGTGAACGAGATGGTAGTTAGGCATCCTGGGTACGTCTTTGACATCCTTGATAGTCAGAATACGACACCAAGTGGAGGACATCATCCACCAGAAGGCAGTACATCACCAGAGTGGTGTACCTGCTCCTACTGCAGGGATATGCCATCAGAAGCTGAGAGGCATTGCTGTGGCAGGAACCCAGAAAATTGCTACTCTCAAATAGCAGTATGTATAAATTTCTATATTTTTTTTTTACAATAAATGATTTTCCAAGTTTCATGTGCATTTAAAACCTGAAAGGGATGTATTTAGGACCATCTCAGATGGATGTTTGATATATGCAAGTATGAGCAGCAAAAGTGTATGCCAGTGTAAGTTCATTATTTACTAATTTTTTTAACAAGGTGTGCCTCTCAGCAAAGATCTTCCAGGAAGCACTATAAAAATCTCAATTTTTTAAGGCAACCAAACCTTCATACTTTTAATTGTCAATTTCAGTGGATCCCAATACCTACATGTATGAAATAAAACTTGCAAATGTATTATGGGATCGACCATTTAACTTGCAGGTGGGAGGGCAAGTTTTTTATCCAAAAAATATTTTTATTCTGAATCTTGGGAAGAAAAAAAAAATTTGGCTGTTCAGGAGAAAAGAAAATATTCCGACTTGCAATTTTCACAGTATAATATGCATCAGAAAAAAAAAGAATATGATTTTTGTCGTGTATGAATAAAAAAACATTACCCCCCTTCAATTTAAATGGTCGGTCTTGAATGGTTTATTACCATGTCTTTACTCTATTTTTATTAAATCTCTTGTCTTTATTGTAGGACTTTGATCTGATTGTCCTTGATGAGGCAGTGTTGGGGGTTGCCAGAATGTTTCGAGAGGAACTTTTAGTAATGCCCCATGACCAGGATTACAACAGATCCAATAGGTATGCAGCCTACCGCCAGTATACCATTTGGGCATATGGCCGACTTGGAGCTGGGGTTAGACGTGTGATCCCAAGCTGTTGTACTTGGAGAATTAGGGACAAGTATCCTGATCCATATGGACAATACAAGGGTTTCATTCCTGGACGATTTGATTAAAACTTGTTCATGAAATATTTTGTATTTTATCCCATATACCCCAATGAGTTGTTAATTTCACAAGTTGGTCAGCTGGAATTGTAAATTTAATTTGAAAGTTTTGCCATCTTATTATTATTATTAGTTCACCTGACCCGAAGGGTCACGAGAGCTATTGCTACCAGTGGGCGTCTGTCGTTAGCTTTTTGCATTTAAATCAACTCTAAAACCACTAGGCCAATTTGAACCAAACTTTGGTGGAATGGTCCTTGAGTGCTCCCCTTTCAGAATTGTGTCCGACAATCCCCCCGCCAACCAACATGGCTGCCATTACTAAAAATATAAAATTTTGCAAAAAATCACTTAAAAATTATCTTCTTTGAAACTGCTGGGCCAATTGGGCCCAAACTATGGTGGAATGGTCTTCAGATGGTCCTCTTTGATAATTGTGTCAAGACAGACCTGCCCTCCATTCAAGATGGCTATTGTTACTAAAACTAGAAATTTGTTCAATTGTCCATTGCTGCTTTATTATAAATCTAAATGAGCTCAAATTTTTACTGCAGCTACATGGAATTTAGGTAGTTTAACATATTTTAGCGGGCTAGCTGGTGAAATATATCCCGCCGAGGATGCCAAAAATTATGTAGCGGCTAGCTGGTGAAATAAATAAACCACAAGTTATATTCTATCCCTTGATAGAATCCTCAAATATACCAAGATATAACTGATATAAAAATATTGACAAAGTGATTCTATGTGTCGCTTTACATGTATTGGTAAAGCAATACTATGTCTCGTGTACAGTACTAACTTTTAGTACTGGGTCATCTAAACTTCACTAATGTGAACGAAAAATATAAGGGAAAACATGGCAAAATTCATGGAATACTATATGATTTAATATATCATTTATTTTCTCAACTTATTCTCAATGTCACAGATAAAATCAAAACAATTGAATATATTTGGATCCTGAGCTCTTACAGGATATGTGGATAAAATGCATTAATATATACAACAATCAAAATTACTTTGTCTCCAGATACATTGATTGATTAACTAATTACAGTAGTAATTACTAATTTACGCTACCGGGTATTTATCTACTTATGAAAATAGTTGTTATTGAACAAAGTTCTTTCAAATTGTAATCTGAACAGAATTTAACCAAACTTGGCAGAGATGTTTCTTGTGAGGTCCTAAAAAGTTGTCCTGGTTTGTACTAACTAGATCCTGACTTGGGTATTTTTCCTCTCTAAATGTGCAGACCTTCTGTTAGACCAGCAAAGACTAGTATTACTGTGAGCACAGCTCACTAAGATATACCCCCCACATCTGTCCAACCTATTTCCATAACCAAAACATTAATGATTGTTCCAACCAAAAATGAAAGGGATCCTCCTCTCTTCACTGGTAAGCTGCTGATACAATTTCAAAACATTCTGAGAAACACTACTCAAGTTATCATACGACATAGGGTAAAAATTATATTTTCCATCATAACAAGTCCAATAACTCTGGAACAGCAAAAGTGCAAATCGTCAAAAATAAAAAGGATCCTCCTCTCTTCACCTGTAAACAGCTGATAAAATTTTAAAAGATTCTAAGAAACACAACTCAAGTTATTGTACGAAATAGGATTTGTCTAGAGACGGACGGACATGGTGAAACCAGTATACCCCCCTACAACTTTGTTGCAGGGGGTATAACAAAGTGACAATTAAAATTTATTTTATGGGATAATATAGTCAATTGTTTTGTCTTGGTTTTCATATCTGGACTTATGAGATGCTACAATATCCCGAGTTGGAGGTGGTGGAATTGGTGCAAGATGGACAGAGATTCTTCTGGGATCATCTACTTCCAACTGCACACGTTGATTCATTCCTTCATTATCCTGCAGTCTCATACAAATGATGGCCCTTAATAGTCTTGGAACATAAAAATATGACTTGTCAGTTTTAACAGGCTTCACAGACCATCTAGTTGTCTTTTTGTTGTAACTTCTCTGCCATCTGAAGTAGAAAAATACATACAATGTAATTCACAAGAATAAAACATTAGAATTGAAATTATGATCTATGGAGACCTAACTTTCAATTCAAGATGAATATCTCGAATGTATAGTGAATGAGCAACTAAACATATCATTACAGGTCCACTTTATGAAGGATTTGTAGACAGATTTTAGGTTGTGGTCATCCCTCAAGAAGTTCTACGGCAGGCATCACGAGCTGGTGAACAGCTGATTTGGGTAACAGGGTGTCTGTTACCCAAATCAGAACTGGTCTTCATTTGTTGTTGATGTCTTTCCCTTCATCGGACATGACTTCTAACGGAATTGACCATGGACAACGCAGTGGGTGTATTGCAATAGGCAGGAACTGTTGACTCTTCCGGAGCATCTGAGTTACCCCCATTTCATCGGAGATCTGTGTTGTTCATGTTTTTTTGTTGTTGATGTGATTTATATTTTTGTGTGTTTTGGTTGTATGTTCCTGGGATGTTCATGTTATCGGATTTATGACTTTTGATTGACCCTTCTATTTTTCCCATACATACCTTGAAGAACCATCTTTGTTAGTCATTAAAGGTCTCTCTACATGGCCATTGTGGTACAGAGCTGCCAGTCTGTTCCTAACCCTGTACACTGGGGGGACTATATGAATGTCTCTTGGAGGCATAGGCAAGGATCAGATTTTGGAAATTTTCCAACTCTGCTGTGCTCCTAAAAATATAAAATCATTCATGATAGTGTGTTATAGACAAATTAACAACTTTCTTTATTTGTGAAAAGGATCAAAACTTGCTACATGCAGATGTATATCCCACATAAATGCTACAAAAATCGCTATAATACGACCATATGTATATCATGTATAAGAAACGTGTCCATTGGACAAAGATGCCGCAGCCCCCTAACTTGAAAACCCCTCATACCAGATATCCAAAATTAGAACTTCGTTTGCGGATTACTGATATAAACAACATTTCCAAATTTTAAATAAATCAGTCGAGACATTCAGGAGTTATTGCATGGAAACCTATTTCAAGACGTACAGACGGACATACAGGGGTAACACTTCATGCCCCTGTCACTTATCAGTGGGGTCATGAAAGCCTGCAAAGTCAAATGGAAATAGACAAATTATTTGAGAGAAGTAGTGTTCACAACAGTTTGGGAGGAGTTGCACTTTACAAGGGAGATGGACAGTCTGATACGACATACAGACAGGGTGATCTCAATTGGTGTGGGATGAAGTAAAAATTAATAATAAAAAAATTTTAAGTTTTGTTATTTTTATGGAAATTATTTTTGTATATCTTACTCAAATGATAGAAGTTTTAAAATGTGTTGATTTCTGTTTTGCAAAAAATTCACTTTCCCACAGACAAAATGTGAAAAAGTTAATGGACGGATAACGGATGCCAAGTGATGGCAATACATCAAATGGCCCTTTGGGCGAGGTGAGCTAGCAATACATAGTTGACATAAGTACCTGCAGTTAAGATAATAGTGAACTCTGTTGACCAGGTATTTGTCCATCACAACTGATCGTAAACTGTTGTGTGCAGAAGAACCTTTTCTTAAATATGTCGTATCCTCCAAAGGTCCATGCTGGCAACCGCCAATGACAGAGGAATCCCCATATGGGTCTGCATAAGGCACAGGCCATTCATGTTCATCAACCACATGATGGAGGACGCCATACCAAATATCCTGTAATTAGATTGTACTGACATTTAAAGATTGTGTTTTCCCATGATTTCAACAGAATAATTAATAATTTACGACAAAAGAGATGATTTCAATTTTCCCATTGTGAACTTTCCATTTATATGTAGCGATATTCCAGCAGCACCTGCATATGGAGTATTTATCTCTCAGATGATACGATATTCTAGAGCTTGTGGTTCCTATCAGAATTTCCTTGATAGAGGGTTGCTGCTAACAAGGAAGCTACTGAACCAAGGGTTCCTTTGGGTAAAGTTGAAGACATCTCTACGAAAATTTTACGGTTGCATGACTTGGTTGACCGTTATGGAATATCTGTGTCACAAACGACCACGGATATGTTCCACTTGTCGTAAACACTTCCTGGTCCTTTCCTCATTCACGACTTATTATCGGGTTCGTAACTAGATTAACACGGGTGCCACTAGTGGAACAGGCACTGCTTACACTTCCGGAGCACCCGAGTTCACCCCCTGTTTTTAGTGGGGTTCGGGTTACTGGATCTTTGGTTTTATATATATGTTTTGTCGATCGTTTTTTGTACTTTTTCTTTTGGCCATTGTATTGTCTGTTCTACTTCGATATACGGTTTCAGATTGCCCCTTTGGTATCTTCAAACTCTTTTTATTTAACTTGTTAATTCTCATTATCTTGTTTCCATTCCAGAAGAAATTTTAATACCACATTAACTATTTCTAACTATAAGGCCTATCACTCTTGACACTTGAATTTTATTTATTACCATAAAGGAAACACTTTGGGCTTTGGTTTCCAAGTTGATTTTTACAGATGTAAGATATGAGCCAATGAACCCATTATAATACATATTTGCCAGTTCCTCCATGACAATTGTGATAACACCCATAGTTTTACTTACAAGAAATCTTTCTACTGTCTTTCCTACATCAGCAGTGTGCCAGTAATGGTTGACGATATCTTTCACCCACACGAGCAACTCCTTATTCTCTTTTTCCTGACCCACCTAAAAAAATAAAAATTTATACTACAAAAGGAAATGATCGTGATAACAAGCCTAAGTTTAAAACTTGAATCAAACTGTATAAATTCATGCAGCTTGTATTTATAAAATGCAGCACTTTTGAATGTTTTATCATGTTATACAAATTCTGTGCTCAGTTAAAGTCATATAGTGCTTTATGGAGATAAACTACAGGCTCAGGTGAGCCTGTATCGCTCACCTGACATAAATAAGCCCTCTTAAGAATGTCTGCAAGTCAATATGCCAAAGTCATGTATCAAAAATAAAATCATTTCTTCCAGTAGCAGCTGAGACATCTTTAACGGAAGTGTGAACGGACGGACAAACGGACGGACAAGGTGTTTGCAATATAACCCCTTCTCTACGAGTGGGGGTATAAAAATCAGGTATATGACCATCCAATGAACATTTCTGCCAAGTTTGGTTCAAATCTGTTTTGTGGTTTCAGAAAAAAAGATGAAAATGTGAAATTCCCATAGGGTCCAATGTTAAACTAAGTCAAGTCATGGCGGCCATCTTGGATATGCGATCGGCACAAAAATAACAAACTTGGTACAATGTAGAGGACCACATAGACATCATTTCTATAATGTTACAATTCCATCGGCTGGGTATTTTATGACAAGAAGATTTTCAAAGTTGGATTTCCGATCTGCACCAAAATAACAAATCTGATGGAAGACCTCCTAATGAGCATTTCTGCCAAGTTTGGTCCAAATCTGTTCAGTGGTTTCAGAGAATAAGATGAAAATATGAAAAGTTTACAGACACGGATGCAAAGTGATGACAAAAGTTCACATGGCCCTTTGGGCCAGGTAAGCTAAAAACACATTGGCCCTCATCCTGAAATATCATTATATATATATACATATCAAGCATTCTGGTTTCATGATTTGATATGTCATTGAAATCAATTAAAACTATAAATGTTTAATTTCCAATCATACCAAACATATAACAATATACGAGGCCATGCAAAGTTAATTTATTGGTTCACAGGCCATTTTTGATGAAAATCAATGAGGGAGGGAGGCACTTGTTTTCCTTTTTTATTGTCCCAAAAGAGTGATGAGGATGTTTTTTACATTGTTCATAGACAGAAAAAATTATAAGCGATGTAGTTTTTGGATTTTGTTTTATTAATATGGCAATAAAAATGGGTAATAAGGCACCTTTAAAAGAGATGAGGGAAATTATTTTTTGTTGGCCCCATAAAAAATCTTACCTTTGTCAACTTCTTTCCCAAATTCTTAGTGCCATGCCAAACATCAAAAGAGTGTTTGATGTCAGGGTAATCTTTCTCTGAAACATAAAAATTAACACTATTAATCATTTAAAAGTATTGTTGGGGAAGTAAATCAATTCTAATGAATTTACATTTTGTTGCACTTTGCATATTGCCATGAAAGAAACAGAAACATTACATAAGAAAGAATGCTTTTCGAGTGAATATGACATGTTAATTGATCTGCTGAATCAATACCGAGCATATTGACTTATTCCTAATAAGAAACAAATTGACTGAACATTTAACTTAGTTGTCAAACAGGTTGGAAGGTAGGAGAAATAAGTAAATCTTACTCATCAATGCAGCTATCTGGTTGTGAGCATCTGTAACAACTTCCACAACTCGCAAATGCTTTTCCCTAAAAAACTGCATCCCTTTCTGGAAACATGCCTTTTCCATATTTGTGCTCTTTCTGTCAGTGTTGCGCTTGTCCAAAGTCACAATAAATAGGATCTTCTTACTGTGATATTCCATGAAGGTATAGAAACAGTACTGTGCACTGTGTCCAGGGCTGTCCATCCTTCCATCCCCTGAAAATGATGTAAATTACCTAATTTTGGTCTATTACGTTTCTCTCAGTCAATCTGATATTTTATTAAGCCTCTTATCATAGTCCTTTTCTAGATGTATACAAATGAAAATGAATACATGTACATACAATGAATACATGTACATACAATTATTGTAAATGTTGGTAGTAATGACATGTAACTTTATATCAATGTAAGACCTTTATAAAACTGACATTTACATTGACAAGAGTTTAATTTCACTTAAAATGAAATTATATTGAAAGATCTATTCCCATGCATACAACCTTCGTTCGGTCTTTCCTTTAATTGGTCATAAGCAGTCTGTACCAAAAACTTTTTCAGCTACTAGCCCGAAATAGCTACTTTTGAGGTTTTCTTCTATTTGTTTGTATAAATTTCAGTCAAATTTCAATAGCTTGGAACAACATTTTACTAGTTTCGAGCATAGGGCTAGTGGCTAAAGGCACAGACTGCCATAAGGTGTTCTAATAATAATTTACAAAATTTAGGCCAGATAAATTTAAATTCTAACATGACCTTCTTCTTTTGCTTTGTTAACAAACGAGCCAGTTATCCATTCGGTATAATCTCATTTGCACACGTGTCGGTGAATGTGAACGACTTTTGCATGGACAGCAAAATAATGACGATAGAGGGTGCAGTATTATTCAAGTTACATAAATTGTGTGCGACATTTTACGCAAGCGTAAATATAAATTACCGTCTTCCAATCAAAGTATACTACCGTATTTGTACTCTTAGACATATCAGAATAGAAATAAATAATGGAAGCCAGAATGTGTTTTGAGCTTTAACATGAATTAGCGGATATTAGTAAATTGTATCCCTTGCTTCTGGCTCGGGATAAAATACTAATATCCGCCAATCCATGTAACAACTCCCAACACATTCTGGCTTCCATGATTTATTTCTTTATTTTATATTCTCATCCTCTTACTCTCCTGTTTTTTGAGCAGCAAAATCACAATTCATTTTCAATTTTTGTGGAATTTTCTTAAAATTTCAGCAATTTTAGCACAAATTCAACTAATTATAAATTATAAATGCCTCCCTCCCTTCCCATATTTTTACTGACAGGACGAGAATATAAAAATTTATTTCATGTGGCCTTACCCAGCACAATAAGATCTTTGTCCTGAAATTCACTGAGAACATACTCCTGTTGTTGCATCCAAAACCTGTCAATTGAGGGCACAAGGTATGTTCCCTGGATACGATGAAATGTCGAAGAACTCAAAAATGGTAGTTTCAAACATTTTGCCAAAGTGGAAATTTTTTGGAAGTTGTTGCCTGAAATCAAAATAAACGAAGCTAACATTAAGTCTCCAGCATGCATGCGCATATTCAGTAGAGGTTGAGAGCACCATCTGTGATTTATATGTTCATTTGTGCAGACCTGCAAAGAGAATATAAGATATATGTACATGCATTTATAATAAAAGTCTAGCTATATGTAAATCAGCGAAATGACATAAACTGTGCTACAACTATAAATATAAAACATGTTTAAAATACAGTGTGTGTATATTTTCCGGCTAACTATTTTACAAGTTTGTAAATAATATTTTTGATAAAAGAAGATGAACTGTGAGCTAATGCGCATGCTCATTTATGATACCCCCGCTCTTCGGTAAACAGGAAGTAGGAATCTGATGGGTCCAAAAACACTTCCCACAATATGGCATACCTATATGAAGCTTGTGACAAAATATCAGATTCCTGTCATCAATAGTTGCTTAGAAAAATGTGCATATACAAAATATATGTTCAATGTGTATAAAAATCAACAAAATCGGCAAACAGGAAGTAGGAATCTGATGGGTCCACAAACGCTTCCCACGATATGGGGTACCTATATGAAGCTTGTGACCAAATATCAGATTTCTGCCATCAATAGTTGCTGAGAAAAATGTTACAAAAAATGTGCATATATGTTCAATGTGTATAAAAACCAACTAAGTCGGCAAACAGGAAGCAGGAATCTGACGGGTCCAAAAACGCTACCCACAATATGGTATATCTCTATGACGCTTGTGACCAAATATCAGATTTCTGCCATCAACAGTTACTGAGAAAAGTGTGACGAAAAATATCTTGGACAGGCAGAAGGACAGTGGTAAAACAGTATACCTCCCTCCCCCTTTGGGGAGCGGGGGTATAAAAACAAACAAAAAACAAAATTTTAGTAAATACAACATACTCACCCACTTGATGTAGATTGCAGATGCAATGATCTCAGTGGACATAGATATAGCTTCTCCACAGTCCTTAAATGTACAGTTGGAATTGACATGTGTTGTAGCTAAGTCCATAAGCTGTCTCTGGTACACAAGAACAGGACGATCACTTGTCAGCAAGTCAACTTCTTCCTCTTTCTTAATTCTGTGAATTCCTATTCCTAGGTCGATCTCTTGGTCATCCAAAGGTTCATCCTCACCATAATCAGATTCATCAGATTCCTCGATGGGGAGGTGTTCGGCATTGTTATGTCTGTGTAGAAGAGACAAGTAACACAATGTGTATTACCATTAAAATAATGTACATGTATCTGAATTGGATCAGTTGGTATGAATGCAAGTTTAAACAACTGTCCTGTTGAATACATTAAAACCTCATTTTTTATAACATCTGCTTAGTATTACAATTTTCAATGTGTATAAAACAAACTATGTCAGCAAACAGGAAGTAGGAATCTCACTGGTCCAAAAAATGCTTCCATTATATGGCATACTTATATGAAGCCCATGACCAAATATCAGATTGCTGCCATAAATAATTACTGAGAAAAATATCTTGGGACAGACGGATGGACAGAGGTAAAACCGGTGGAGCGGGGTATAATAAAGCTCCTATGACATGATCATGCATGGTTCTGTTAATTTATTAGGACCAAATTTCAAGTATGTAAGTAAGTTACAACTGAAACATATGAAACTAGGAAGAACTGTTTTAGATACCTAAAACTTACGTCTCCCCTTAATGCGGCCATCTGTACAACAACCCATCTTGAAAGACAAAAATGTTATGGCCCGGACAAGAAAATAATATTTAAAAAACCATTATTTGAACTGGAGGTCAAAGGTCAAGGTCCCACGAAGGTCATTATGGTATGCAACACATCGCCTTATGGTCATACACCCACATACCAAATATCATTGACCTATCTCGAAAGAGTAAAATGTTATGGCCCAGACAAGAAAATACTATCCAAAAACAATTATTTGACCTTGAGGTCAAAGGTCAAGGTCACACAAAGGTCACTACGGTATGTGACACACTGCCTTATGGTCATGCACCCACAAATCAAATATAATTGACTTATCTGGAAAGAAAAAAAATTTATGATCTGGACAAGCTTTGCTGAGAAGAAGCGGAAGAAGGAAAAATCAGACTAAAACAATATGTCTCCCTTCGTTCGAAGGGGAGACATAATTAATATGACAAACCTTAGAGTGAAGTTGAGGCTAGGTTCAAAATCTTCATCATCAGAATCATCACCAACATCACTGCACTCTTCAGTAATATCTATTGAGAGACTGTAAGAATAAAAAATAATTGTTTATTGGTGTATGTGTATAATATCGAAACAAATTTTGTAACATGGTCCTGATGTGCTGCTGTAAAACGAAAAAGATTTTCAAATTGATATCAAATCTATAATCTAAATACATGTATTCAGCACACATCTACACAGACAACCCAATATCAAGAAACAAAATTATATCAAAGTTCCAGGCAAACATTTGGTGTGCCAGAAGCGTGTCAATTCTGTCCAAGTTTGGTAACATTCCCATAAATAGCTAAGGAGGAGTCACACGACTGGCCATTTCAGCTTGTGGATTAATGAAAATGTAACGATGACGCAGAAGCCAACATGATCCCTACTAGTAGTAATAAGCATGCAAGCCACAATAATTAATAGGAAACTGTTATACAAGTGACTGTGTTAAACAATATTGACAATGTTACCTATAAACATAATGTAGAATATGTCTAATCAAACAAAATGAACATACTCAAATGGGTTCACAAATGAATTTGATTTCTCCAGCTTCGTCCGTTTCCTTGAAATGTGATGGCTGCTCCTTTCTTCTACGCCAGAAATACCATAGTCAGAATATCTAAATTAAAAGTACAAATATCAATCATTACAAAATCACATATCAAATTACCAGTTTTTGTAGTAATTTGCCTAAAAAAAATAAGATAATTTTACAAAAATCTGCATGATTTTAACACATACATGGTCCATCTGTCTACCGTTAAATTCACACACTGTGAGAACATGCAAATTGCTTTGGATCTTCACATTATTTCTTAAAAATCTTGTTTATAAATCATACTAACAAGATCCAAACTAAAAAAACATTTCAAATGACACTTCTTTAAATAGAAAGCCTTTATATGAAAAATACATATTGATTTTCCTCTATCATATTTATGTTGATAATTCAAAAACAGTAGGTATAATTATGTCAAAAATTGTTGAAATGTAGTAAAAAACTAGTTAATGTAATGTTTTTAGAATAGACAAGAAATAAACTTGGTTTGCATAAGGACATTGAAAATTATTTTCATTTAGCCATGGTCTAAACTAAAATATGCAGTTTAGGACATTTCAGTACAATTTTATAGTCAAATTTCTATGGATCTTCATATTATTTTTGAAAACCTTGTTGATGTATCATACTTACAGGATCCAAACTAAAAATGCTATTGAAATGACACTTATTTAATGGAAAGCTTTTTATATAAAAGATACATACTGATTTTCCACTATGGTGATAATTCACAGACAGGTAGATATAATTTTGGTTCCCATAACAAAGTTTTATGCTCAAACTTGTTGAAAAGTACTTAAAACCTTATTTATGTAATGTACTTCCAGTACCCAAGATATAAACTTGTTTGCATAAAGGAATTGAAAATGATTTTCATTTAGCCATGGTCTAAAATATGCGTTTTAGGACATTTTGTTAAAATTTTGTAGTCATATATAAAAAAAGTTCTGAAACTTGAAAATTTCAATGGATATTCATATCATTTCTTCAAAACCTTGTTTATATATTATACTTACAGGATACAAACTAAAAATGCACTTCAAATGAAGCTTCTTTAATAATAGAAAGCTTTTATATGAAAAATACATATCAATTTTCCATTATAGTGATAATTCACAGAAAGTAAGGTGTACTTTTGGTTCCCAAAACTAAGTTTTATGTCCAAGTTGTTGAAATTTGATAAAAGCCTAATTATATGTAATATATTTAGAAGATCAAAGAAATAAATGTGCTTGAATGGTTTTCATTCAGCCAAAGTCCAAAATATGTACATACAGGTACCTGTATATTTCAATAATTTACAGATATTATACATGTAGTCAAATACATATATCACACTTTTTAAGTGTACAAAATTCATTCATGTAATGGTCAAGTCTAAAAGTGATAAATTATCAATTAGCATTCTGTGTAATGAATTATTTACTCTGAACAAAATACCATCCCACAGATACAAACAAAAAAAACTCACAATCCACGTTCTCCTCCAGAAGAAATGTCCGACACCCCACATGGTGATACAAATTCAGGACGTACTGGGTCTGGTGTAGAGGCAAATGCAATAGGTTGCTGACATGCTGTTGCAGAAACTGGTTTAAGCTCTTTTTCTACATGTACACTACTTGTGGCCGTCTCGACACAGGATTTGTAATAACTGAATAGTAAATAAATCCAATATCACATCTTAAGGTTTTTAATCACTGTTTTAAAGAAGTGTTGTTGAGAACAATTTCTTTTTTATGCAATCTGTTCCTTTATTTCATGAGACATGATTTTACAGACTTTGCCAACAAGGCCATCTAAACAAGCCTTGTTACAAGGCATATAGAATACCTGCATGTACACCTGTAGATCCATGTAGAGTTTTAATACTTGCATTAACAATTAATTGATTCGATATTTTTATTTAAATTGATAATAATAGTAAAATTCGGCTCATTTCAATATTTGTTGATCGCAAAAATACTAAACTGCATTGATATCATTTTTGTATTCCCATTTCCCCTTTGCTGGCCTCTTAACATTCGTGTTTGTTTACCTCGCAAATATGACTGTTTTATGCTACTCATTGACAATAACCTGCTGTTGCCAGGTGCAAAATTACATATATTGAATAATTATCTACCGAAAATGATCATAGGCATCATCATAAATTCATAAAATATGAAAAACGATTGAGAAAGGAAGGCAACATGCTCTGTTTACCTATCAAGCAAAATCTTTGCCACTTTAGCGTGAGTTTTGACGCGTAGCACTTTCTTCAGTTCGTTCCAACGGTCCAACTGATCCCCTATATATATCCTGCCTGTGTTCCATTTGGAAGACACTGCACTTCTATTCCTCTTTCTCTCTGAATCTGTCAAAGTCCGCTTTCTACCACGTGTTGAAACTTTCTCTTCCGACATGTTGTTTATTGTTTTTAAGCAGTGCGCATGCTCAAGACGCGTGAAATAAGAAGGCCATATGAATATATTTGAATATTGTCATCCGGACAATAATTACAATAACGATAGTTTTGGGTCTTTTTTGTAAAAAAATCGTATCTTTTGCAGTGTTAATCTTCATTTTATGAAGGTCAGTACGGAAATCGACAATAATTTTGGGTATGAAAAAATTACGCAGCTGGTAGACAATATCCCTTTAAATCGAAAGATTGAAATGTTTGATAAACTGGCGTAATTTTTACCCAATGTTAGTTAATTTGGCTTGACATTTCTATTTAGGGAAAGACCACTTTACTTTTGGTACCAAATTTTATAGAAAAAAAGAGTATATTGACCTGAAAGATGAGAAAAAATAATAAATCATCTGAGCCTACACTTTTCAACAAGAAATGTTTGTAAAATTTGAAGAATTTTTGTAGTGTAAAAAATAATAATCTGATTTTTGACGTGTTGTGTCATAAAAATGTCTGGCGCGACAGAGACAAGTTAAATGGTGGGCCCCTTAACATGTAATCATCATAGACATAGTTCGACTGTAAAATCATTTGAGCGGAAGGTATGGTCTAGCGGTTAAAGTCTTTAACCTATGACCACAATTATAATACCAATGACGTAGGTCCCGGCCCCCGTATCCACTTCACACGTGTTACAGTATTATAATACCAATGACGAAGGTCCCGGCCCCCGTATCCACTTCACGTGTTACCAGTGGCGGATTTAGAGGGGGCGTGCGGGGCGTGCGCCCCCCTAAAATTCGCAAAGCATATGTTATACAACGTTAATTAAGCAGTTCAATAAATAACTTTTTCATGAATGGTTATCTCGTGACCTGTAGTAAAATATTCTTACACATTGTGAATACACGTTGGATGTGTTCGCTGATTCATATATGTATTCGCCGTCAGTAGTTCAAAGATTATTCCATTCTGATTAGTTCCGAGGTACCAGACATCAACTATTTTCTCACGCTAATTAAACATTATTTCTTCAGTCAATTTTAAAACTACATGTACACGTGCTATTTAGAAATTATAAAATGAACGAAAATTCTAGGCCAAGAAAACAAGCAAGATTGGATACATTTCTGATTCCTCGACGAGACGAGAAAAGTCAAAGGTAAACTAAAATGTAAATTCAATCAATACTTCGAATAATTAATTTAACAATTGATCTCATTTATAAAACATACAACGAAAACATATAACGAGAGAATCAGATGATGAAACTGAGATAGTGTGGAGAAACTTGAGTGTCCCAAGAAAATGGTCACTTCTCTTTAAATAATGGTTCAAATAGGTCTTGAATTCGAAATTCTGCAATTTCATATGAAAAAAAATATATAAGTTTGATTTGTATACAAATACCCGAAAATGTTGCCTTTTACTTTTCAAGTAAAGATCAGTAAAAATACGCGTTGGTATATTGTACATTAAAATACAAAAGTAACATATTAATAAAAAGAAAAAAATTAGCGGCAATTTATTTGTAACAATCTCTGCATCTGCCCGAGGTATATGCACAAGAAAGTGTAAACAAATCCTTTGTCCGGGTACGTTTATATTATTTATATCTACCAATGGATGTCTGTACAATTTTTTTACACATTTTTAACAAACAATTCTAACTACAATTTATTTGTAATAAATTAATATCTACAACTGCACATGAAAGTGTGAAAATAATCTCGACAAAATGGTTTATGCATATCTCACACCTGATTTCGGTAAGCATATTTCTCGAGAACTTTGATACATTTTGTTTGTTTGATCTTTTAGTGTAATGAGGTTTTTACGTTCGTTGCTCAAACACTTGATGTCCGTCCGTCTGTAAGATTTCTGCAATCCGCAACTCCCCTGACTGTAACCACGCAATTGATTGACGTTAAACTATATAATGTACTTGAAATACATTGTAGTTGTGCACAATAGTTTTTAGATTTTTCATTGAAGGCCGGGTGGAGGGGGTAGTAGGATGATTCTGCAGCCCGCAACTCCTAAATAACCACTCAATAGATTGAAGTGAAACTTAAACTACAAATTTGACATACAATGTAGTTTGCTCACTACGGTTTTATTTTTAGAATTGGAGGTTAGGGGTAGGAGGGAGATTCTGTAATCTGCGGTTCCTCAATAATGCACTGAATGGTTTGAAGAGAAACTTGTACAATAGATATGACATACATTGTACTTGTGCACCGTGTTTTTTTAGGTCCTTCCACTGAATGGAGGAAATACGAGGGGCTGTGGGTATTAGTTAGACCTACGCTCACTTAAATTTGTGATAGGTTAGCATCATACTAAAAGTAATGATTTTTAATTAGAAAAACGAAACTTCGCAATTAGTTTTATTCCGTAAAAGATAATCGGAAATTTCAAACGGGAGTTTTGTACAAAATTTGGTGACCTATCTTAATTTATGAAATGAATGCACCTAGTCCAAATGATCATTCGAAGTTTTTTCATCACCCTGCGTCCGACGTCACGGTTGTTCAAAAAAAAAGTTTTACTTCAGGTTCTTATAATCTGACAAAAACATACAGTTAACAATTATCCGACAAAATTAAGACTCAAATTAAAGTTTTTTTGGTCTGATAAAAATGGTGTGGTTGGTTCAAAATTGTTCAAATAAATGTCTGTAATTCCTCAAACCCCCAGAGCTTACGGGGGTGGGGTTCGTCCCCAGATCCATCTCCTCCGCACGCCCTCCCCCTAATCCCAAATCCTGGATTCGCCCCTGGTTACAGTATTATAATACCAATGACGTAGGTCCCGGCCCCCGTATCCACTTCACGTTTAACAGTTTCACCAATATTTCAGTCATATGCTGGCGATCAGTTGTATTGGTTGAGGCAAACCGAAGTATTCGGAGAAAATCACCGACTTATTGAAAGTCAATAAAAAACAAACTTATAACATGAAGTTGTATCGAGGTCGTTTCATCATGGGCGGGAATCGAACTCACAACTAAACCCACTAATTAAGTAAGTAAATGCAATACGCATGCACATATTTTTTTAATATGTTGGAATGTACATTATATCCAAGATAATTAACCAAGGTGGTGTTATTGCTAATGGGCTATGCTCCAGTGGTAACGATCGTGGGTTCTATTTCAGATCGAATAAAACCTCAAATATATTTGCTGCTTTTCCGGTAAGCTTTTATCATTAAGGAATGAAAGCAAAGACTGGTCCGAAGTTATCAGGATACAACACGTCTACTTGCGGGTTGGAACTGTTCTCCCGGTAAGCTAGTACTTTAAAAGCCCATCTCGGTGTGTTGATCTTCTACAATGCAGATATAATCACCTCGTCAAAAAGTAACTTGTACTCGCCAAGATGTAGCTGAGGTGTTGCTGACTTGGAGCTAGACAACAATCAATCGCTCACTCGCTATCGCTCACAAAAATGACGACTAACATTATTTGTTATATTTCTTTTACAGATACAAAGACAAAGTTATACTACGACAAGAAAAAATGAAATCAACACAAATAAAGTTGGCTTTCTTCATATTTACCTTCATTGCCATTGTAAGTATAACTTAAATATATTTGTTTCGTCAGTGTAAGAGATTATGAGGTTTAACGCCACTTACAGCAATATTTAAGTTATATCAGTTTTATTGGTGGAGTACCCGGAGAAAACCACTAACCTACAGCAAGTTACTGACAAACTTTATAGCATAATGTTGTATCGAGTTGTTTCACCAGAGACTATCTTTTGTCGTGACTTCTAGCTTCGAATATATAGACAATATTGTACATTGTCGACAATTATAACATTTATTTAGAAACAGGACCAAAAATGAGCCTCTGTACACAACAATGTATATATATTGTTATTCATGTTGCAATGTCATGAAATATCAGAACAACATCGGTGGCGTAATGGTTAGCGTGATCGCCTCGAGTGTAGTAGGTCGTGGGGTTCGAACCCATGTCAGGTCAAAGCAAAGGCTATAAAATTGATATACATGTATGTTGCTTCTCCGCTGAACTTACAACATTAAGGAGCAAAAACAAAGACTTGTTGGCTCGAATTCTGATAATTTGACCAGATGGGACGACATGTTTACCCGCGGACTGTTGTTTCAGTGATCTAGCACTATCAAAGCCAAAGTAAAGGTGTTGGTTTAGTACACAACACTCCATAATTTCATCGAATATAAGTTGTTCTCTCCATGATATAGCTGAACAATTGCTCATTATCCTTGTTATATAAAATATTTTGTCTTTCAGCAATTGTGTTCAAATAGTCCGCCATTAGCAGAAGGTCGACTTAAGTGGATCTGGAAGGGATTAAAAGCTGTTTTTAAACCAACGTGTGCTGGATGCGCAGGGATATGTGAACGTAAAGTTCCTGGAAAATGCCGATGTAGAGTTGATCAGGCGTGTATGAGAAATTGGGGACGTTAAAAATGCCGATGTAGAGTTGATCAGGCGTGTATGAGAAACAGAGGACGTTAACCTAATACATTGTTTGTACATAGACTTTTATATGATTTTTTTTTATTTTTGTAGAATAAAATGGTAAAGCTTATTATCATTTTTCTTACATTTATTTAAAATATCCTCTTTGGATGAAAACAAACGAAGTGGGTTTTTTTTGTTTTTTTAAACAAATTGACAATTCCATTTCCCCCCGCAATGGAGACAACTGCATAAGTCGTCTGCAAAGCTTCAACAATGGCCGTCTCGCCTGCTCAATAGACAGTGGGGGAAACATTCAGAATCGCTAGGTAGAGTGGTATTAGCTATTAGATGAAAAAAACAAAATTTAGTATTAGCCTGCTATTTAAAAATAAATGTGGAAGTGAACGTCAGACTGGTAATGTGTGTTGTTGTTGATGTCATAGCCTATAGGCATAGAAATGATGCGAAAAAATATGAGCTGCAGGCTCTAGGGGTGTTGTATTGTCCAGTAAATGGGTTGATTCACCAGTAAATGGGTTGATTCATACAAGATATGTTTTGTTACTGTGGAAAAAAGTAATTAAAACAGCATGGCCTTCATCTAAGGTAGATATTCAAATTTGTTAACCCTAGACAAGTTGTTTTCCACGAGAGCGCTCGGTTAGACAACCTCTCTTTGAGTTGACAAATCTGAATGTCTACCTCAGATGAAGGCCATAATTATTGTATATTGATTACATATACCGATATTCAGACATACTCCGTTTTATAGATCTTGTTGTTTGTTCAATAATAACATGTCTATGGTCTATTCTATTCAATGATGTGTGTTTATTATATATAATAAGTAAATAGTTCCGCTAAACCTTAATGAGAATAAGGGTAATAACAAAATTACCGAACTCCGAACAATCTTACAAAGGGAAAGTCAATACTCATAATTATATAAACAGACAAAATCAGTCAACAGCCGGAAAACTGTGAAAACCGTAATGACCCTGACTTGGTATAGGCATTTCTAAAGAAATGGTGGGTTGAATCAGATTTTAAAGCGCCAAACCTCCCGCTTTCATTACGGCTCAAAGTTTCCGGCTGAGAACGTTACAACTACCAAATCGATCTTTAAAAATGGCATTGAAAATTTTGATGAATGAGAAATAAATCTTAAATCTTAACAGTCGGGCACAACGATATATGTTTACGTATTAAATTGTAAATTCGCAGGTTCTTGAGCTGTAGGGTTAGGGTTATGGTGTTTAACGCCACTTTCAACAACAATTCAGTTACATCGTGGCGGCAAGTTTTATTGGTGGAGGAAACCGGAGTACTAGGAGAAAACCACCGACCTGTCGCAAGTCACTGATAAGCTTGATCACATAAACACTGTCGTCAAAGAGCTCCGGTCGAAAATGTTCTGTCATCTTCCGGTACAAGTCAATTAGGCATATTTGACATACAGGGGACGACAAAAAGTAAGTATTATGATCACATAGTATTATTATATCTTGAATCCAGAAGATGTCGTTATCGGTCGATTATTTTTGTTTGTTTTTACCTATATGTTTCTGTGGTTAACTTAATAGATTACTCAGATATAGATAAAATGATGGACATAAACAATGAAAAATGCTAATAATGAGATTGGAATCATCAAATAAAGCTATAAAAAGTAGTCTATATGTGTAATTAAAGTACACAAACCGTTTGTAATGCTTATATACGTGATAGTTTGCACTGGCGTGCCACCATGAATAGTTTTAGACTTACTACAGTGAAAAACACAATGCTTATTTACGTACATTCGTTCGGGCTCTGTCAGCCACTACTTTCCGGTTAAGTCCCAAAAATTGTGTTTCAGTAGAACCGGTTTTGTCTATGTAAAAAATTGAAAGAATAGCGAAAACAGCTCAATATCACAATTATGTTTCCTTTTTGTAATTTATTTAAGGTTCATTATAACACTTGTCAATGGTATGTTCGACTTGCAAATTGATAAAAAGAAAAAAAAGAAACTTGTCTTAAATGAATAAAAGTTGTGGAAAAAAAACCCAGCACATAGTCAAAATATTTTACATGTGGATGTTTTGTATAACATTAAAGGAAAGAAATACAAAACGACTCCTCAACGGCTTTCATCTGTAAAGTAAATTTAATATATAGCAGATACTAGTAAGTGAATGTTGAATGTAAAGATACACAAACATCTGTATGGAGTTCACAATATAATATAAATGTAGCAATCAAATTATCTGAAGCTGATACAAACAAAATGAAGGTAATCGCAAGATTGAAACATAAGATGTTTTAATAGTATTTCTTCGCTGCCCACTTAATGTTTGTTTTATCCTTCACTTGTTCTATTCGAGTAGTCACATTGTATTGCCCGGATATTTTTAGTTATACATTTGTATTTGGTTTCTGACCAAGATATCTTTTCTGGGACCTGATTCCTGTTGAGCGACGGTAAGAAACTGTAACAGCATGTATGCTTATAAGCTTAAACCTATAAGCGCGGACTTCACAGAGGACACAATCAAAAATGATAAGAACAACGCTTGTTTCTGCTCTTTTTAGACAATTTGACAGTTTCTTTGGGATTTATTTGTAATGTTAATGTAAACATTATACTGTGAAGAAATTTAGATATCGTATCCACGAAGTTATTTCCACAGAGTGACTTACTTCGTTATCAACGAGTATAAAATTAAAATATTGTGTTATAAAAAGAATCTCCCACTACTCAATTGATGCGACTTAAAGTGATGCCTGTGCCACAAAAAGCATAAAAAAATCAAGTGTTCGCGACAGCAGCAATTTAACATAGAAATAACGATTTTGTATTGTACAAAGTAGCTGAAATTAGCAGCCATAGCGAATATTCATACTATGAATCAGTATTTATCGCTTTTGAGATATTTCCAAATCATAACTATTGTTAAATTGCAATATAATGCTCAATAACAATAAGATCAGTGGTATTTACATACTGACAAACCCGGTTTCTTATAAATGACACAACCGGTTTGTATACATGTTTACATTTTGACCAAGCCGAATTTCAAAAACATGTGTTGAGATCATGTTTTAGGGTATAACTAGTTACTAATTGACTTTTCCTCAACAAAATAATATTTCTAAGTAAAATCAATCATTCATCAATATTTTTTTCTTTTTTGCTATCATTTAATTCATTCGCAAATGCAAGATATAGCGATATTTCAGTTGATTGTAATGATTTTGATGCCGGATTCCTTATAACTTATAGAAAAATCTAATTTTACACTGCAAAAATAAATGATATTTGGACAAAAAATTAAATTAATAATAATAACAATCAGAGAGCATCACAATTCAAAATATTATATACACAGTATATTCATAAATACTTACGATAATTATCTGTGTCTTCTTTAAAAATACCGCTTTAAAATATCCCGGATGTTGACCAAACATTTTCGATCGGAGCTCTTTGACGACAGTGATAAAGTAATAGCTTGCATTTAAATATATAGAGATTTTACGTAGTAAGAGCAACAAGCTTCCTTGCTTGGAGTCGGGATAATGTGTCGAGTTGAGAGACATGTCAGTTTGTGGGCTTGTACTATGAAAATCCAACCAAGCGTGTTCAAGTTAGGTACATGATCTTGCCATGATATAGCTGAAACATGGCTCACCTTCACAGCATCTGAGTGCACCTACGTTTATTGTGGGGTTCATGTTTAACAATCTTTAATTTGCTATATAGTGTATTGTAGATCCCTACTTGTTCTTTTATCCATTTCATTTTGGCTATTGTATTATGAAAAGAATGTCTTAAACAGTGATGGTCATCAATTCTACCAATATCAACAAAACGAACAACCACCTCTCATCTATTGATTGCTCCTCTTCGATCTGCGACCCCTTGGAATCTTCAAACTTTGCTTAGCGCTTACCAAAATCCCCTCGCTCACTATAACTAGACATGTAATTATGTTCATCATTGGTAATGTTGTGAGTTTGATTCTCGCCTGTAGGTAGCAAGGTGTACTCGATACAAGTTCATGTAAATTACAGTAATAAAGTGTGATAATTATTTGCGTCAGGTCGATGGTTTTCTCCATGGGTCTAAGTTTTAACAAAAACTTACCAATACGATAAACACGTAACCATGGCCGTAGCGCAATGGAGGCAAATGAGGCAAATGCCTCACTTTTGAAACGGCAAGTGTAACCTTTTGAAAGCAAATAAAATCTTTTTTTCAAAATGTGTCTAAATTCACCTCCTTTGCCTCACTTTATTCAGACCCGTCCTACGGACGTGGTAACTGTAATATTGTTGAAAGTGGCGTCCAAGAGCAATAATCCATATAATTATTTATTTTGTACACTCGAATGATTGCTAATAGGAAATTAAGTTTTCATAATAATTTGCAGCATTCTGTGTGTTTTCATGTATTTATATATCCTGATACTAAGGGGCCGTGATCAGGACCAGATTACCCTATGAGCTGCAGCCTAGGGCACCTCAAGGTGTAGGGATCCTGCTAAAACACTTTCAAATCACTATTCTAGTTTATTTAAAGAAAGAATTTGCAATAAATTTACTTCAAGCTATGTCACGAGTAAAAAATATTCAAGACTGGTGCAGGTAGTTTATGGTGTAGCTCCGTCTGAGGGGAGGGGGGGGGGGTGGCACAATTGTGTTAGCCTCGAGGTCACAAAAGGTCATAACCCGGCCCTGGTCGTGTTCGTATGGTTGTTGGATTTACAACAACCTGTACAATCAGTGCCTATCACCGCTAAAGTTGTGAGTTCAAATTCCGCTCATGGCGAAGTGTACTCGATACAACATTAAGTGATAAAGTTTGTAAGTGGTTTTCTCCGGGTACTCCGGTTTCCTCCACCAATAAAACTGATCGCCATGATGTAACTGAAATATTGTTGAAATCTGCGTTAAACACCATAACCCTGTACATTATAATCGGTTCTCATGTTGTAATACGGAAAGCTTGACCGTGGACCATAGTACGTATTTGGAGAGTTTAATTATCCCTGCACGTTAAAGGCATCCTTGTTAGATTTCGGGAAAATAATAGGCACATTGTGTCCGTTACAAAAGACAACATTTTCGTCCCTACCTAATTCTTCATACTTTTTTCGTGACAGACAAAAGTCGTTGTCCCAGGGTGACCCATTCCTTCACTCATTCTCCTCCTGGTGCTGTCGTGGTCATGATCGTATGGACGTTACGCACGCTATTGGTGATACTTTGATTAAATAGAACATGAAATAAGTAAAACGAATATAGATTTTTTTTTAGATTGATGGATTTTTATTTCCGATACATGCTTGTATAGGGAATTATACGAATAATTGTTTTATTATATTAGATTAGGTTTATTTTTACTTTTGAAAACGAATTTATTGGAAGAAAACGTCGTTAACGCACATTTTTCTCATGTAACGCGTTACAAAATATCCGTATGTCTTTTACATTTTTCTCAGTAAAAACCTAAAAATACGTTTTTCGGACCATTTTTTTGTGGGACCGGAAACAGAGTCATCAGTGCTTTATGACCCCATTAACGATTTCTGATTAAAGCAATGCTTGAAGGAAAAAATCGGTAAGTTCATGGAAAGAAGGGAAAACATCTGCATGCCAAATAACAAGCTTTATTTCAGCTATGTTTTACAAAATTTTCACAAAAAAAAGTATACATATCAAATGTTATTATCTTCAAAAACGAAAAAGTCTTTTTAAAAATGATTTTTTTAAAGCAAGTTAAAAAATATTCCTAAAGGAGTAAGGTCAACAAAATGTCCAGTTGCAACTTGACGTAAAACAAAAACACGAAGTATAAAACTTTACACATTCGAACTATATTTTTCGCTCATAATTTTCGTGCTAAATCCAAATAACAAAAAATGTTCATTTTCAGTGGCAGAGATAAAAATTACGATTTCTACGTAAAATTGTAGAACGTTACCCAATTTGTCCAGTAAACGTTTTTTCTTATCGACGGAAAAATAACGTCGCGCTACTTCTATATTTTTCTATAGTTTTCTATTAAGATTAAAACAAATAAACAACAACTAAAAAAAAAAGCGAAGCTAAAGACAAACAAACGATATCAAAACTTGAAAAACAACAAACAAAAGAGCGAAAACAAAATACAAAAATATACCAAACCTGAAAAAATAACGATGTGTTTCCGCTTACTCAAGCGACCCTAATTAAAAATGAATTCATGACCTTAATTTTTGTGTGTGTCATTTTTGAACAAGCATTGCAAAAAAGAATGTGTGCATTGTAGAAACTATAATTATATAATAGTTAAAAAAAATCGCGAATATAATTGATTTATATGAAAATTAAAAATGTGAACTGAATTATTTTAATTATAATTTCACTAGATTATACATAAGATATTACGAGAAATTTTCAAGAATACAAGTATACAATCAATCAATAAACAAACAGAATGTGATCATATACTTTCAAAGAAAAAATAATAAAGTACAGTCACATAACATAAACAATAAATAAATACAAAAAGGGAATACAAACGAAATAAATAAGCAAACAAACAAACAAACATTGAAATAAACACCTAAAGGAAAACACCAACAACACAAATATATACAAGCAAGCCAAAATAAAATAAAAATTAATAAAAACAAAAAGTGAAGTTCCGAAATAAAGAACAATACATCAAAACACCCCCACACCACCTCCATCCTAACCAAACCCACGGTATACAAACACAAATAAGGAAGAAAAAAATGAAAAAGAAGACGCGAAACGTTCTTTTCAATGTTAAAATTATGTGTAACCAACATCGCGCGTAACGTCATCATGGTAGTTGGATTTACAACTACTTGTGCAATCAGTGCCAATCACCACTAAAGTTGTGAGTTCGAACCCCGTTCATGGCGAGGTGTACTCGATACAACACTATGTGATAAAGTTCATCCGTATAAATTGCGACAGGTCGGTGATTTCCTCCACCAATAAAACTGACCGCCACGATATAACTGAAATATTGTTGAAAGTGGAGTTAAACAACACACCGGCCTCGTGTTCTCGTCCTGGACATAGCTGAAATACTGCTCGCTGGGCGTTAAGCAACAATCAGTCAAACAATTATGAAAGCTAGTTATAACTAAAGGGAGATAATCTCTCCTTATCATGAAGTTCAACAAGGCGCAATTTTTCATTTCTATTCTAGAATTTTTTTACTCTGTAATTACAATGTCTTAAAATATCTCACCGCATGCTGTCACTGACAATTAGACATCTTTAGTAATGCCATTGTTGATTTTTTTTTTTTTTTGTCAAAAGATTCGTGTATATGTTTATCAGAACAAGGAAAATCAAGAGATATTTTCGGAGATGCTTGTTTGAATTATTTTGCAGTGTCTGTGGAATTCTTCGACCTCTCTCTCATGCAAATTATGGGTAAATGGAGTCAACGTGTGCTAATTTGTTTTATGACATTTTTTGATTGCACTTCCCGTTTATTTCACACAATGAATAACATTTAAATTATTCACATTACATGTATAAGCATTCAACCATCAGTTATTCCATTGGAATCCATCCAGGATAAAAATGGTCAGAATAATTTGAATATAATCTTGAAAATGGCGATCCCGGTTTATCCGGGTATTTGTAATACACAGTTGTCCCCCTTGTCACCCATGATACCATCCATCCATATGTTCCAACAGTCATTAGTGTATGATTTGTCAGTGTTAGCAATGCCATATCTAATATCCCAGAATTCCCTTCTACTATAAAAATGTCTTCTGATTTTGGCAAGATCTCTTTCGCCCATGAAATATCATTCGCACAAACAATGAAGAAACAATTCGTAAAGCGACTTCTATAATAGTCCATTCCTTCTATTAAATAACTTTTGGGAGCAAATTGTTTACCAAAAACATTTGTTTCGTATGATGAAAACTTTCTTATATGTACGCCAATGAATGTTTTCTTTATACCGGAAGTGACGTTTCTCGATAACACAATCTGGTGCAATTGTTGTTGGGCTTCATTTAAAATGTGCGGTTTTATTTGAAATATCTTTCTCAATTCTGATTCATATTTTTGCCAATACCTCCAAGATTGGAAATATCCATGAAATGATAAATCTCTATCGTCTGGTAAATTTTCAAATTTATAATCGTAACCACAATGGTATCGGTCGTCAATATATTTCCAGAAACACCAGCAACTGAATCTATTATAACCATATAAACTCCATGTGTTTGGCCTTATGTTAAAATATCGAGTCAACATATTGCCTTCCGGTATTATTAACTGTAAGTTCTTTTCCCGCCCTTTACTGTATGCGAAAGCATAGTGGAAAAACTGGTTCCCTATTCCACCGTGGAAGGACATGCATACCATTTTATTCCGTTGATGTCCATTTTGTAAAAGAGGTGTACATATAAATAAATACGTGAAAATGTATAGCAGAATGAAAATACAAGCTAAGAGAAATAGAAACTTCAAAAATATCTTCAAAAGTAATAATTTTCCTGAAAAAAGAAGAAGAAAATATTAGACTAAGTCGTAAATATTGGAATACAATTATGTACATTTTTGGTCAAGGACATTTTCAAATCATGTTGTAAAGTTTGCATGTAATGTTTGCTTGATTGTTTGGTTGGTTGTTTGTTTGTTAATTTCACGTATTAAATGTTGGATTTGCTGACGATTCCTGGACAAATATTTAATGTATTTTGTTTTGTCTCTCGACTCTATGTCCGCATTGTTGCTTTTTCCTGATCGGCCATGCATCAATAAATCTCTAGTGATTGAGGTACTGCACGTTCATTATCATAAAAAATGGTTGTGATTACATGCCGGTCACTTCCTATACAGGTATAATACAGACGTGCCGTTGGAAGGGGTTCGAAATATTTCAGCCTTCAAATACATGACTGAATCGTAAATTCTACTTCAATATATGGATGCTGAATTTTGAGCTGCAATATATCAATGTATGGACTGAGGGCAATAATTTACCCCCCTCCCCCCCCCCCCTCCAACACACACACCTTTATTGGCTAAATTTAAGAAAAACTGAATAACTCCCATTATAGCTAAAAAAAAACAGAGAAAACAATTGGTATAGATTATAAGAGTATAGATGCAAGAGCTAACTAATCTTATTTTTTTATTGCTTGTCAGATTTGAAACTAGCAACCCTCATTTCTCGGTCCACTCCAAAAACTTGCATCCCCCTTTCCACAAACTTTTCGGTCCACACCGTCTCCTCTACAATGGGTCTTATGCGAGTTTTGGCATTTCACACACATGTGGAAAGCAAATGCATGACCGCATCATTTCACTAAGAGAAGAGGGTTGACCCATATACTAGTTTAAACCCGCCACTTTTTTCATTGAAGTGCTGGAACCAAGCCAGGAAAGTGAGCGGTCATGTATTTGTGTGTTTGTGGTATCAATTTTTTCTCTGTCTACGATTTTTACATTTGATTTTGGAATTGTTCCCAGTGGGTGATATATTTTTTTTTCATGTTATATATTAATGGATTAACAACAACAACAACTGAAAAATATTAGAATGAGTCTCGTTTTCAAACAGCAAACATATAAATTGAGTGGGGTTTCATGCTGAACAAATATATACATCGGAATGTTTTTCAATCCCTATAGCTGCAACCTTGTACCTAATTCTACCTACAATGACCCTCTGTGTGGGATTATTAACGATTATTAACGATATTGATGACCTGGGCCATTAGAACACGCCGTCGTTGAAGATGCTATACATTATTTTCTGGAATGTCCTTTATACCTGAACGACAGAAGAACACTTCTGAGTAATTGCGACGATAGCAATATCAATATTGAAACTTTGCTCTTTGGGAACGATAATATACAATTATAGTCTTGTGTTGAGGTCAATACGAGTTGTTATGGACCTTCAAAACGATATTCACCGAAGCTGAGGTGAATATCGTTTTTAAGGTCCATAAAAACTCGTATTAACCGATACAAAAGACTGTAATTGTTTTATTACATTAAAATAAAAAGTGAAAGTGAAACCAAGTCAATATGAAATTAATCACTTCATTATGACGTCATACATAATGCAATGGAAAGTGAAAGTGAAAGCGAGTCAATACGAGTTTTAATCAAACAATATCAAATTTTACGGAATGTCAGGTGACAGCATGATAAAATTGTTTAGATAAAACCATTATGTAATAAGTATAGTTATGACGTCAACTCCATAATATTTGGAAAAGTTCGAACTTTTATAAATCAATCAAAAAAAATTTAGGGCTAATGTCAGCAATTTTTCACTTTTTCACTTTTTCACTTGTACATCTTACTTTCTTCCTGTGTCAAAATTTTAAATGTCTATTGTCTGTGTTTTGTTTTGCTGTCATTAATTCATGTGTATAATTTGTAAGGAGAGGACTTCATATAAGTTGGTATAACTTGCTGTCCAATCCTATTGTTTATGTACAATAAAATATTATTAAACTAACACGCCGTCCATTCATGGTCAGTATGTTTGTATAATAAAGGATCACTATCAAAGTATTGACATTTGTTGTTTAAAATTGTCGTGGAAATGTTTATTTTGGTGTCTTAGTTAAAATGATATGGTATTGATTCAAATATTACTGTTTTCATAGTACTCTGATACGATAACATTTGTCTGGGGGTACTGGTGACGGTTCCCACGGCTTAAACTCGCAAAGCTGCCCAGCTCGTACCCAGGTGACGGTTAGGGGAACCATCTAGATGGGGGTGTCATGTTATAATACGGAAAGCCTGAGTGTGAAGTATAGCGGGTAACGTGTTTGGAGAGTGCCACGCTGACTGCATGTTACAGACCTCGTTTGTATATTTCGGAAAATACTAGGTGCAGTGTAGCCATACAAAAGGCAAATGTTGTTGTCTCTACTTTTCAGTGGCAGTTAAGTTGTTTTTCCGGTTGATCAATTCCTTCTCTCATTTCTATATAGTTTATTTAAGGAATATTTTGAATTTTTGAACAGATTAAACGATATAACCTGCTTTGGGAGGTTTACGCTTAATGAATCGCGAAGCTGTTAATGAAAAGCGTAAATTGTTCCAAACCAGGTTATAACTTGTTCAAAAATTGAAAATATTCCTTATAATTTAATTTTTGCAACAAAATTTAATGATCCCTCGATTTTAATTACGATTATTCCATGGGACTATGTGAATTAGTCATTTGTGCATGATTACATTGGCGGCGTCACCATACCAACCCATGTTTACAAGTATAACCAATGTTGGTACAGGCGGATCAGCCAATCAGATTGCAGTATTCACGGCAAATTAAATTATATATTATTGAACTTGTTCTTTTCTTGAATATAGTTTAAATACTGCTCGCTGGACGTTAAACAATAATCAATCAATCAATCAATCAATCAATCAAACCACAACATGTGGCTGGCGATATTACTAGTATATTTTGTGGTTTTTACATGCATATAGTTGTTATATGTTGTTGAACTTGTTCTCGTCCTGAATATAGCTGAGATACTGTTCTCTGGACGTTAAGCAATAGTCAATCAATCAAACCATAACATGTGGCTGGCGATATTACTAATAGGAAGAAGAATTTGAAGATATACCAAAGGGGTAATCAGAATCCGTATATCGAAGAAGAACAGACAACACAATGGTCAAAAGAAAAAGTACAAAAGGACAAACAACGATCTACAAAACAATCACATAAAACTATATATCGAGTAACACGAACCCCACTAAAAACCGGGGGTGAACTCAGATGCTCCGGAAGGGTAAGCAGTTCCTGCTCCATTAGTATATTTATTGTACTTACGATTTTTATATACATCATATAGTTTTCTGATATTTGTATGGATAATCCTCATATTTCCTATAAAAATAAAAGTAAATGTGATAAAAAGTTCCATGGGAACCTAATTAGGAAATGAGTCGTCCGCGTATCCAAATGTTTTTAATTTAATTCATTATTTATTTAACGAGGATTACTAACAGCCAACGGCAACCAGGGGCGGATCCAGGATTTCAAGTTAGGGGGGGCGTACTTAAAAAAATTGCGCCGAGCGGAGGGAGGCGCGAAAAATTTTTGGGTATTTCGTGTGAGAATTCGCGATTTTACGCCAAAAAAGCAGATTACAGAATCTCTCTCCTACCCCTAACCTCCAATTCTAAAAATAAAACCGTGATGAGCAAACTACATTGTATGTCAAATTTGTAGTTTAAGTTTCACTTCAATCCATTGAGTGGTTATTTAGGAGTTGCGGGTTGCAGAATCCTCCTCTTACCCTCCACCCGGCCTTCAATGAAAATTCTAAAAAACATTGTGCACAACTACAATGTATTTCAAGTACATTATATACTTTAAGTCAATCAATTGCGTGGTTACAGTCAGGGGAGTTGCGGATTGCAGAAATCTTACAGACGGACGGACGAACGGACGGAGATCAAGTGTTTGAGCAACGGGCGTAAAAACCTCATTACACTAAAAGGTCAAACAACAAAAATGTATCAAAGTTCTCGAGAAATATGCTTACGGAAATCAGGTGTGAGATGTGCATAAACCATTTTGTCGAAATTATTTTCACACTTTCATGTGCAGTTGTAGATATTAATTTATTACAAATAAATTGTAGTCAGAATGGTTTGTTAAAAATGTGTAAAGAAATTGTCCAGACATCCATTGGTAGATATAAATAATATAAACGTATACGGACAAAGGATTTGTACACACTTTCTTGTGCAGATACCTCGGGCAGATGCAGAGATTGTTACAAATAAATTGCCGCTATTTTTTTTATTTTTTTTTTATTAATATGTTACTTTTGTATTTTAATGTACAATATACCAACGCGTAATTTTACTGATCTTTACTTGAAAAGTAAAAGGCAACATTTTCGGGTATTTATATACAATCAAATTTATATTTTTTTTTCATATGAAATTGCAGAATTTCGAATTCAAGAACTATTTGAACCATTATTTAAAGAGAAGTGACCATTTTCTTGGGACACTCAAGTTTCTACACACTGTCTCAGTTTCATCATCTGATTCTCTCGTTATAGGTTTTCGTTGTATGTTTTATAAATGAGATCAATTGTTAAATTAATTATTCGAAGTATTGATTGAATTTACTTTTTAGTTTACCTTTGACTTTTCTCCTCTCGTCGAGGAATAAGAAATGTATCCAATATTGCTTGTTTTCTTGGCCTAGAATTTTCGTCCTTTTTATAATTTCTAAATAGCACGTGTACATGTAGTTGTAAAATTGACTGCAGAAATAATGTTTAATTAGCGTGAGAAAATAGTTGATGTCTGGTACCTCGGAACCAATCAGAATGGAATAATCTTTGAACTACTGACGGCGAATACATATATGAATCAGCGAACACATCCAACGTGTATTTACAATGTGTAAGAATATTTTACAACAAGTCACGAGTTAACCATTCATGAAAAAGTTATTTATTGAACTGCTTAATTAACGTTGTATAACATATGCTTTGCGAATTTTAGGGGGGGGGGGCGCACGCCCCCTCTAAATCCGCCACTGGCTACAAGTAGCTCTCCTAAACATATACAGATTATACACAATAATGATAAATATGATGAAATAACATTAGACGAACGACAATATATACAGAATAAGGCACACAAACATACACATTTTTATACAGATGCTCTCACTGACACACACGCACTCAAAAACAGACATGTCAGGAAGTGTGTAAGGTTGTGATGAAAGTGATATGATAATGAGACAATAGTTTCTTACTATTATACAGGGGCCGTCGTGGTCGTATGGTATTTGGATTGAGAACTACCTGTGCAATCAATGCCTATCATCACTAGAGTTGTGAGTTCGAACACCGTTCATGGTGAGGTGTACTCGATACAACATTATGTGATAAAGTTTGTCAGTGACTTGCGACAGGTCAGTTGTTTTCTCCGGGTACTCCAGTTTCCTCCACCAATAAAACTGACCGCCACGATATAACTGAAATATTGTTGAAAGTGGCGTTAAGCACCATCAACTAATTTCCTTCTAATTAAACAACCTTATTAAACAAAACTGCTGGGATGTGCTAATCTGGTACAATTTAGCAAAGATAGATATCAACATTTAATTCAGTCTAGTCTTGTATTGGCTATCGGATCAAACTCATGGTCAGTATAAATCTATTTGTATAGTAAAGGAGCCCTATGAAGTTATTGACATTCTCTGTTTACAATTGTCGTCGAAATGTTTATTTAGGAGTCTTATGTCAAATGATATTATGTACAGAAATGTATTGGTTCACATATTACTAAACCACATCGGTAGTGTAACGGTTAGCGTGTTCGCCTCGAGTGTAGTAGGTCGTGGATTCTAGCCCTTGTCGAGTCAAACCAAAGACGATGAAATTGGTATTTGTTGCTTCTCCGCTAGGTACGCAGCATTAAGGAGTATGAACAAAGATTAGTTGGTTCGGAATCAGGATAATGTGTCTACAGTGGAGCAACATGTCTACCCCCAGATTATTTTTTCAGTGACCTAGTACTATAAAGATTCAATTGTGCGTGTTGGCTTAGTACAAAGCGGACATTATTATCATCATTTCATCATGTTGTTCTCGCTATGATATTCACTGAAAAAATTGCTGAATTGGCGTTAAACAACAATCACTCACTCTATCAGATCAAGATATAGTATAAAATAGGTATATGCTGCTTCTCTGATAAGCACCCAGCTTTAAGGAGTATGAACAAAGACTGGCTGGTTCGGAATCAGGATAATGCGTCCGAGTGAAGCGATATGTCTACCCGTGGACTGTCATTACAATGAGCTAGCACTATAAATATCCAATTGTGCATGTTGGTGTAGTTCAAAGCAGACCTCATCATTATCGTCATTTCATTATGTTGCTCTCGCCATGATATTCACTGAAAATAGCTCATTTGGCGTTAAACAACAATCACTCACTCAATGTTATGGAAACTATGTCTACTAACTGGCGAAGAACAAGATCTTTTGAACATTGACAATGTATAAAAGATTAACAAAAACACATTTATTTTCGCCTGAACATTGCATTTTATTCTGCGGAGTATATTGGGTTATTGATGTATATTCTCCGTATCTTCGATTTTTAAGAAATAAAAACGTAGATATCAAATCTAGTGAGAACAACATATTTCTGGAATAATCTTCATCAGGTACACTCAAAGGCAAAATATTTGAAAGCCAAAGAATTTAAAAGTCTTTGGGAGCAAGAAAACAAAAGGCCCTCATCATTGATTGATTGATTGATTGGTGTTTAACGCCAACTTTAGCAATATTTCAGCTATATCGTGCCCTAATCAGAATAGCCAAGAAACATGAATATTTCCTCGTATATATATTATATAACCCTTACCTGGTTAAAATCGGTTACAAAAATATGTAATTTAGGTCTATTATAAGGCGCATGCATGATTGACGTCAATCAAAACAAGATTTACTGCTTACATGAAGTATTGTATAATTATTGTTATGTAATATCTGTTTTCCTTATACAATACATGGTATTTTGTAAAGTTTCATTAAGCTTTCAATCAGTGTTTGTAAACATTGAGTGTTTTGAAACGTTTTCATCGGTTAAATTCAAATAGCAATTACTAATGTTCAAAAGATAGGCCAAACCAACGATACACATATTTTTAAAACAAATCTATTTGATACGCACATGTTCAAGGACAAGTATATCGTGCTATTTATTTATATATTTTTTTTTTGTTTAAAACAGAAATGTGTGTCTCACTGAGGAATATAATTTCTATTGTACAAAAATGTCATATTGTGTTTCTCTGTGTCATTGAAATAATGATATCATACGAACAATAATATAATAACACGGGTGGGGTGGGATGGGGAGGGGGGAGGACGTGCGTCACAACCTTAATATAGGTATAAAGACGTGCCTCTGAAATGGGTAAACTTTTTCATCTTTCAGGTATATGATTGTGATGCAATTTTTCCAATTTAATATGTAAATGGGTGGGTATTTTTCAGCTATGATATATCAATGGGTCATATTTCAGGGGCGGATCCAGGATTTCAAGTTAGGGGAGGGGGGGCGCACTTAAAAAAAATTGCTAGGGTATTTCGTGTTCTTACAATATTGTATCTCTACCCACTTATTTTGTTTTCTGAATTATCTATTGTGTGTATATACAAATAGAGTGAGTGAGTGTTGTTTAACGCCAACTCAGCAATTTTTCAGTTATATCATGGCGAGAACAAGTTAATTATCAATTAGATGATGATGCGGTCCGCTTTATTCTAGACCAACACGCTGAGTTGGATTTTTATAGTGCTAGCTCAATGAAACAACAGTCCGCGGATAGACATGTCGCCCCACTCGGACACATTATTCTGATTCCGAGCCAACCAATCTTTGCTCTTATTCCTTAATGCTGCGTGCTTAGCGGAGAAGCAACAGATGCCAATTTTATAGTCTTTGGTTTAAACCGACGGGGCTCGAACCCACGATCTACCGCACTCGAGGCGAGCATGCTAACCATTACACCACCGATGCTGTTATATATTTATATATTATCCTGCAATCAGTACATTTGCTGTACAAATATGCTATACGAATACATTTTTGCTTTATTCGTACTAGACGAATAAACTTTTCAGCCTACGAATAAACTTTCCTGATACTCTGTAGCTATGTACAGCGGAGGGCGCAGACAAGTATGAAACTGGTACTAATGTAACGCGGACCACGAAGAAGACACCCTTGACAACATTTATGAAAGGCGAGGAATGACGCTTGTTTCTGTCCTTTTTGCTTAAATCTGACAAGTTTTCCGACTTTTTTGACATTGCAGGATAAACACAATATACGTACATTGTCGTCAAATATAAAATTCATTTGTACTCGCTGCGAAACAGGCCTGAAAAGCTCGACGAAGGCTCGCTATTCTGCCTGTTTCTAAAGCTCGTACAAATAAATTTTATATTTACCGACAATGTACGTATATTGTATATATAATGTTGTGTTAGCAATGACTATGCCAATATAGTGGTCAGGGTTGAAGACATAGTGCACGACCCGAAGGGGAGTGCACTATGTCTTCAACCCTGACCACTATATGGAGTGCACTATGTCTTCAACCCTGACCATTATATGGCATAGTCATTGCTAACACAACATTATTATTATTATTATGCTGACTGTTATATGTAGACAAAATATATTGAGAACTATTACAATAAAGGAGGTCCTGATATTGGTGACTAATATATTGGATCAGATAGTCTTGAAAGTGTGAGAATATTCTTTGTTTCATTTAAGGCTTTAAGAATACAAAGATTTTTGAAGTTTGAAATTTAATTAACAACAATAACAAGTATAAAAAAACGTTTAGACGACTATGATAGATTGACAGATTGGATCCGCCCCCTTGCACGTGGACTAGCTATACTGTATATAGCTTGACAGACAGCTGAAAACCCAACCTTCCCCGCGTGAAACTGGCATAGTAGATGTACTTTCGCATAGTATATCTGTGACGGAACAGAAGTTCCTCTAGAAAATTTATTCCTAAGAAAATTTATTATGCAATAAAAGTTCCTAAAGGGATTTATTTTATCAATTCCTTTAGGAACTTTTATTACATAATAAATTTTCTTAGTAATAAATATCTGGAACTTTTATTATATAATAAATTTTCTTAGAAACAAATATTTTAAGGAACAAATAAGTTTAAAATGAAACGAATATTACATAAAATATGTTCCGATCCAGAAATAAATTTTCTGAGGAACAAACATTGTGGAAGGTTAAGAGTGTTAGTCATATAAAACCTTGAAAATTATGAAAATTATCTTTTCTTTATAAACTTGGCATTCGCAGAGACCATTATAACTAATTATTCAAATAAAATCACAAATTATTTAACAAAAACCCATTTAATAAATATTCAAAAAATATTTGTTTTGATTCTAGTAAAATCTATTCTTTCATTATACGATATTTATTTTGTTAGGTACAAGTTTTATATAATATTAATTCTGGTAGCCCGAAAAACTTCTTATTTCGATCAAACATGCAATGAATTCATCTCGGATTGAGTTGTTATGGCTTGTTTGGGACCAAAGCCGATCAAAGTAATTTTTTTTTTTGGTCACACAAAAAAAAAAAAAATCAAATAAATCAAATCAAAGTATTATTTAAGGACTAAGTTCCAGGATGGAATTGATAAACCACAAAAGTGCCGAAACGTATGCTATCACCCAACGCACCAGCAGCAAAGTGACTTTTTTATTTTTAGTGCTCTATGACTTTATTGTTCAGGATATTCTGTCTTCATTGTTATTGCTTTGGTATAACCTTATGATTATGAATGATTATGAATAAATTATAAATACAGTTTTTATCCTTCATTCATCATATAATACTAATAAGACAGGGAATGTAAACAGTATATATTGAAATGGGATGCAGTTGGTTCAATACTGAAACAAACAAAAGGAAAACATCAATAAACAATAAAAACACGCATCAAATACATCGATAAAAAATCTCCAGTTATGAGACCAAATCTCCAGCCAAAAATTTACAAATCTCCAGTTGTAGCATAGCAACGCTATCACATGTATGGCTAGGTATAAGTATTATATAATATTTAATCTGGTATGTACAAGTATTATATAATATAATATTTTATTCTGGTCATTAGATAAAACATTTCTATGATATGTATATAAAATCAATGAAGCATAACTAATCACCTGATATTTAAGAACTTTTATTATATCATTTACCTATATTAAATGTACCTCTCAAAGGTGGAACAAATGTCATACAGGTGGAATAAATATTCCATAAGACTTGTTCCATGGAATAAATATTATTCAATTATTTTTTCCTTTTGGAACAAATATTATTAGGAACAAATATACGTTCACATATCAATGCTATATAATTCTTTGCCAAAATATCGTATGAACTTATATTACAGAAGAAATTTACAGAAAACATAATAAATATAAATATTTAACCAATACTGCACAATATATGAATGGGTTTTTATACTACGAATAATACCGCCATGATATAACTGAAATATTGTTAAAAATGGCGTTAAACACCATAACTCTACTACGAATAGATGAAAGTTTAGGGATTTCATATTGAGAAAATAAATATATTTGGTTCGTGCCTCTGAAATTTTTTGTTGTCATCACAAAAATTATTAATATTATATGGTTATGGTTATGGTGTTTAACGCCACATTCAACAATATTTCAGTCATATCGTGGCGGTCAGTTTTTTTGGTAGTGGAAAACGGAGTACCCGGAGAAAATCACCGACCTACCGCAAGTCACTGACAATCTTTATCACTAATATCATAATGATATTGTGTTCAGCGTAAACGAAATATCACGTTTAAGGCAAATATTATTTTAAAATGCTGGTTATATAGATTTTTAAATGCTTACCTCTGTTTCGTTCCGTTTTTGATCTCAACTGATAGAACTTGGACAACAGAACCACAACAATATGTTCAAAAACTTAAAATATTCCACTTAATGTTATCCCTATGTTTAAATACCTGTGATCAACAAAAATACCAATTCAAGCGAGTCTCAAAGTCAAATAATGATTTAATCTCAATATCTACACTAGTAAACAAGAAGTGACACGAATTAAAATACTATACATGTACAGGGGCGGATCCAGAGGGGGGCGCACCCGGCGCGCCACCCCCCCCCCCCCCCCCCCCCCCCCCCTAAAATTGGAAAAAATAAGATTTTTTTTGCGTAAAATCGTGATTTTTCACACGAAATACCCCAAAAATTTTCACGCCTCCCTCCGCTCGGCGCAAATTTTTTAAGTGCGCCCCCCCTAACTTGAAATCCTGGATCCGCCCCTGATGTACAGTAACACATACCCATGTGGTCAACTCTATTAAGCAGTCACATATATTAAAAGGTCACCTTTTTATACATGTACAGTAAAACCTACCTTTGTGGTCACCTCTATAAAGCAGTCACCTGTATTAAAAGGTCACTTTTTTCTTGTCCTGTGATAACCCGAATAATCCAGTCGTTATATTACTCTCCCGCTAGTCGCTGCATTAACGCCTGGATGCATTCATTGAAAAAATCCGTCAAACCGGAAATAGTAAATCGCTATGACTTATGGGTATTACGACATAAAATAGGAGGAACTAAAGTGTTTGTAAATAATGTCCAATCAGTCGGGAAGCCACGCACAGATTCGTACCTCCAACAATGCAAAGTCAAATCCCGAAATCAAGGGACGTAACTCTAAATTTTTTAGACATGACGCTTTACAAGTGAGCGGCCATGCATTGTTTACGTCGACACCCCATGTGTTTTTACTGAATATCTTCATAAATAAAACTGAAAGAAGTATTCATTTTTATTGAATCCATTTTTTAAATAAAATTGTAACGTGACTGACGCGTGAATACGTGTATTTATGATATCGTTTGCTTGAAATCAACGTTGGAACTCGGGATACCGCTGCTGATGAAATGTTGTAAAAAAAAATGGCGCTAAAAATAGACTCTTTAACTAAGTGGAACAATTGCATCCCATTGGCTGTTTATTAATAAATTTGGTAAAAATAGCTAGAATCACGTATTAGAGTATGGATTATTTGCATATTTCCCCATCATTCGTCACTAGAATTCCATATTTGGATGTAAACAAGAAGCACTATATTTCGAGATTCTAACCAAATATTTCTGGGTTTTTTCATAGATTGATCGATCTATTAGGATGAAAATGTGACTGTTTCTGTTTAAACACGAAAGAACCACTTGACCAATCATAGTCACACATATATAGAGTCATTTTATTCCATTTTTAACAACAAATCTTTCATTTTCGTTGGCATTTATGGACATGTCAAAATATTGACATAATTAATAAATACATTTTAGAAATAAAAAGGTCTGCATTATAATGTATGATCTTGTCATGCAGAGAATGGTGAGAGATTTTGTTAAATTCACTCTAGATTAACATGGCATAGCATAAGGCTACATATTTAGTTCATGTCCAGCATTTACACCCCCCCCCCCTTTTTTTTTCATTTTCAGTCTGTTTTCCTGAAATACTTATTGATGTGTGTACATGCTACTTTTCAGTGCCAATGGTATTGACAACCTCCAGTTTTAGTTAGTTTTAGATCATTGTAGGTAGATATATATATATACAGACTGGACATGGGATGTTTATTTTTTTTTAACAAGAGTCTGAAGATACCAAAGGGGCAAAGTTACAGATTCTATTAAATAAAATGGATGTTTATTTTCTGTTAGTTTCAGATTCTATGAGTATAAATGCAAAGTTTCCTGTGATGTTTTATTGGTTGAATATTTGAATAAATAAAAATAAGAATATATGATAAGTCTTATATATATATATTCATACAGGTTTGAAAATCAATATATATGTATAATATATATATATATATATGGTTTTTTTCTTCTAAAATATCCATGAAGTAAAAAAAATGGACCAGCATTCCAATTATTTTTAAAGTACATCATCAAACAAATGCCATGAGTTTTCAAGACACCTTGTGTCATAAATTATAATAAAGTCATTCAGAAAAGAACTTTTTGATTGTGTAATTTCTGTAATTTGTGAAACTTCATCTGAAAGTCAAAAGGTTTATTTCAATTTCAATTGAAAACCAGGACTTGTCTTAAACATTTCAAGAATGAATTGCATTTCTGTAAAGAATTTAGCTCAGAAGATAAATTATATTGTGGTACATATTGTTATAACAGTTGCAACACATTTTCTAGGTCAGAAAGTGGAGCTGAAACAAGATCTCAAACTTTTCAATTTCTTATAGATATATTGAACCAGAACCAAGTTGTTGAACAAGTTTCTACAGACATTTAGACCTGTATACACTCCAACATGTTGTTGAATTTGTTATTCATGCTTTTTTGCCTGTTGTTTATGAGAAATATAATTATCTTTTATCTATGAATATTAATGCCGAAATTTATAAATTTTCTTTTACAGAAAAGAATTTTTCAAAATGTGCCCATTTATTAACTTTTTTCCAGTCATTGGAACAAATAAAATAATTTTTTTAACTTCAATTTTAAACAATATTAACCAATACTTGGTTATTTTGCCAACAGAAAACATATTCATTCTATTCTAAAAATTTACTTAGTGAAATTTGGAATTCTGGTTTGTCCTTTCATGTGAATGCTTTTTTTTTTAAATTATGTGAATGGTAGTCATTCAATATGCTCTTTTATGTGAATGCTAGTTATTCTGTATGTGTCTTTTATGTGAATGCTAGTCATTTTGTGTCTGTCTTTTATGTGAATGCTATAGTCATTCTGTTTGTGAATGTCACGGTGGAAAAATTATTGCAATCTAAGTATCCATATTTGTAAATGCTGGTAATTTTGTGAATGTCCTGGAGAAAGAATTATTGCAAACTAAGTACCCATATTTGTAAATGCTGGTCATTTTGTGAATGTCAAGGGGAAAGAATTGTTACAACTTGACCACCCATATATGTTATAAAAGCTAGTTTGTAGTTGTGTCAAACACATGAATATTCCAAATACATTGATATTTACATTGTGAGATAAACATGAAACTTGGTAGCTTTCATTCAGATAATAAAATTTCCTAATTTCAAGAAAAATATTTGCTTACACTGATTTTTTTTTAATTTGCCTTGATATAATAGGAAGGGTTAAGATATCTGAATACAATTTTTTATGCTCTTTTTTGTCTCAAGGTTTCACTTTTTTTTTAGATTTTAAAAAAATTATTAATTTTTTTACATGGTTTTTTTTTATAATATTTTCATATTTTTTCAATTCGCTTAATTTTTGTTTACATGCTTTTATTTTTTCCACATATTTATTTCTTTCTATTTATCTTGTACCTGTTGTATTGAAATTAAATTAAATTGAAATTATTAATTGTTGTACATTCCCTGTGCAAGTCTAGTATCATAGATGATTTTTTTTTTAATTTAAAGTGATAATAAATAGTAATTCCCCAGTCTAAATTACAAAATGCACAATTTCTAAAACAATATTGCAATACAAATAATTCAATTAAACAGAAAAATACGGTATTAATACAAGAAAATAAAAAAAAGACATAGACACCCCTTTCCCAAATGAAATATACTCTTTCGGATGTACGCTTAGGTGTCGTTTATTATTGATGTTAAGAAACACCACCAATGTGTTCCGAAAGACAATGAATTTCGATGTTTGGCAAATGGTCAATCCAGGTGTTGACCGATTTTAACGAACGACAGGATATGAATTTTAGTCATAAATAGAGCTCGGAAAAATAGTGAAAATTTAGATGTTGGGGTAATATAATATATATATATAAGAGTCTCTTATATATATATTATATTACCCCAGCATCAAGGTGTGTGTAGGGCTAAGTGGAACAATTGCATTCCACAAGACATTGACACTAGTTGTCGGTATGACAATGATCCTAGATGATTTCCTCAGGCAATGTATGTTACAGAAAGCCATCATATTGTTTTAATTAAATTTTCTCTTTTAAATAGAACCACCTTGACATTTGTTTTGAAATTGAGTCCACTTCAAGTAGCAAAATTAGATGTTTGTGCACAATATAAATAAAAACTGAAGTGATACAATAAATTTCTATTTATCCATAGACATCTTCCGTATATTTTAATTGATTTCAAGCATAAATATTTATTGTAAACCGACGTATTTTAAGCGAAGGGTTAAACGTCATTTTTCATCAAAAATGAATCGAAAGTCACGTGACTGGGACTTGACTTTAGAGCTCTCCCGTCACGCTGGCTGTCCTACTGAATGGAGCGATCAGATGATGTAATGTTGTATGCAATACACATATCCGGATAAATACAACCAAACATGAAATAAAACATAAATGAATAATTACTATTTTTTAAATATTAAAACATAATGATTTTTATTTCAAAGTTGGAAAGTAAATAAAAGCTTGAATTGAATTCACTCTTATAATGATTTTTTAATTTCATTTAAAATTAAGATTTAAAAAAAATGTATTTTATGATACTGATGGCTGATTAAAATTGTTTGTCATGCATTAGCTGTCAGTTGTAATATACAGGATGTAACTACTGTGAAGCCATCTATTTTGAGATGCCATTCAATGAAAATAACAACCTGACCATATTGTTACATAATAAGAATAAGAATTAGTTAAGAAATTAAAATTGATAGAAGGCAAGGATTTATATAATTAATACATTAAGTCACATTTCATTTATTTAGGCTAACTTGGGTCAGTTATCAATTAAAGACAAAAATGGGTTTAAAAAAATCAGTCTAATAAGTATTTACCTAAATAACGATATTGTGATGGGTATTTCTTTATAAATTGTATTAAAAATCATTTTAATTTATGAAATAATCAACTTTCTGTTTACATATTTATTTTCAATAAAATTTCTTTATTATTTCATCCCATTTTCCTTAATTTAACTTGTGCATATCCATATTTATACAATCTTATGGCAATTTAAATCATAATTATGAGAATAAAGGTGTATTTGTTTTCTAAATATGCAAAGGCACGTGCACAATCATTCTACGTGTTTGTTTTGTCAATATTTACAAACGGAAGTAAAGGGATTCACTAATGCGCATACGCGCTAATATCTGACATTTGATTGGTCGGCTGTACCAGCCAGCACCCTGACGGATTTTTACCACTAAGAGCGTTCAAGCCCTCGTCCAGCGAAAGTGCCGATAGAGGGCGCAGTATTATTCAAGTTAGTCCTGTGATAGAAAATTTCATATGAATTGAACCTCTTAGAGGTCTCCTGTTTAATAAGGCCATTTTTTCTTTCTCTAAAAGGTGACCTCTTAGTACAGGTTTGTCTGTATGTGATTAATCTTACCGTAGGAACTAACCTTAACATGTATATATAACCAACTGGTAAACACAGTGTGCAAATAGAAGTGTCGAAGGAACTGCATGGTGTCAAAAGTCTAGTAAAGAAGAAGTCCCTCATACCAGCCATTTGGTACCTGGATCCTAAAATTTCATTCCGGAACCCTATCCTTCTATTCGAGATCACTGCAGCCAAGCGATATAAACTGAGATATCAGTACTATTTTTAATGGGGTCACAAAGATGGCCGGCCTTAAGCCAATTGGATCAATTGCTCCAAATTGGGCCCCGCGTTAGAGATATCTACTCTCGGCTGTTCAAGTACACACAACAACATATTGTAGGTTTTATTAAGAATAGCATTGGGCACCGCACCCCCTTAGACTGGTCCTGATCACAGACCTCCCTCATTTATTGAAAACAGTATTGCGGATGTTGCCATACACTAAAATAAGGACAAATATACCGCTTCTATTCATTCCGAACCGCAACGGTGGTGTAATGGTTAGCGTGCTCGGTCAAAACAAAGACTATTAAATTGATATGTACTGCTTCCCCTCTGAGCATGTAACATTAGTGAGCAAAAACAAAGACGGGTTGGTTCGGAATCAGGATAATGTGTCAGAGTGGAACGTCATTTCTACCCGTGGAGTGTTGTTTCAGTGAGCTAGCACTATAAAAATCAAGCTCAGTGTGTTGGTCTAATACAACGCGGACATCATCAGCATCGAATATAACTTGTTTTCGTTATGATATAGCTTAAAAATTGCTCATTTGGCGTTAAACAATAATCACTCACTGTATTCCATCCGAAGGGCCCGGGTGGCTCAATGAATTAGATAGTTGGATTACTTAGCAACTCATACAAGCCTATCACCAATATGGCGTATGTTCGCGTCCGGCTTTGTAAATTACAAAAAGGGTGTACTCGACTCGAAGCCGCAAGTGATAAATTTTACCATTTGCTTGTCCATGGTCGGTGGTTCTCTCCGGGTACTCCGGCTTCTTCCACCACTAAAACTGGTCGCCATGATATAGCTGAAATATTGATGAAAGTGGCGTTAAGCACCAACAATCAAAAAAGCATTATTCCATACGAAATAAATACTTAAGATATCGAAAGTAATAAAAATTTAAATCAAAAATATTAAAAACAGAATTTTGGAAGCATATAAAATTATTTTTATTTGTTCCGCTCAATATATCATGTGTCTTCTGCTCAATGTTGCACGTGTCTCTGGATTGCCCATTATTGATTGCCCCTTGAGTTTTTTCTAACGTTTATTCCAAAATGTATTATTTTCTCATCGTTTTCTGCATCATTTCACTAAAAGGGGAGATTTGGGTCGATAAACTAATGTAACCCCGCCATTTCTATTGAAGTGCCTGTACAAAGCCAGGAGAATGAACGTGTTAGTGATATCGATTTTGACTGTTTCTTTAATTTCCCGATGGATTTTGAAACTGTTCTGATGGTGTAGTAGTTTTACCATTGGATCACTAGCCTCCATGTTAGCAACAACCCTCTGTCAATTCCAGATAAAATCTGGACACCATTTAATTCGGACGGCAGACGGACTAAGGTGGCAACTAGTCTATATGGGGCATAAACAATCAAATATAATTACAATGAAATTTGAAAATTATATGATATATTACTGAAAAATTGCTGAGTTGGTGTTAAAAATAATCACTCAATCACTTGCAATTACAAATGATTCGACAACACGACTTTCCACAAAAAGTATTGAAAGAAAACCAATTGTCGCGAGCGGTCAGCGTCTTCTGCTCCAGTAAGGTTCGTGTTGCGCAATTTTTAGTTTTTTCTTTGTGTAATGTTTAGTGGATCATTGTCCTTCTATCCTTTTACTTTTGGCCATTGTGTTGTATGTCCTTCTTTGATTTACAGCTTCTGATTACCCCTTTGGTATCTTTTGACCATTGTGTTGTATGTCCTTCTTTGATTTACAGCTTCTGATTACACCTTTGGTATCTTTTGGTCATTGTGTTGTATGTCCTTCTTTGATTTACAGCTTCTGATTACACCTTTGGTATCTTTTGGCCATTGTGTTGTATATCCTTCTTTGATTGACAGCTTCTGATTACCTCTTTGGTATCTTTTAGCCATTGTGTTGTATGTCCTTCTTTGATTTACAGCTTCTGATTACCCCTTTGGTATCTTTTGGCCATGGTGTTGTATGTCCTTCGATTTACAGCTTCTGATTACCCCTTTGGTATCTTTTGGCCATTGTGTTGTATGTCCTTTGATTTACAGCTTCTGGTTACCCCTTTGGTATCTTTTGGCCATTGTGTTGTATGTCCTTCTTTGATTTACAGCTTCTGATTACCCCTTTGGTATCTTTTGGCCATTGTGTTGTATGTCCTTCTTTGATTTACAGCTTCTGATTACCCCTTTGGTATCTTTTGGCCATTGTGTTGTATGTCCTTCTTCGATTTACAGCTTCTGATTACCTCTTTGGTATCTTTTGGCCATTGTGTTGTATGTCCTTCTTTGATTTACAGCTTCTGATTACACCTTTGGTATCTTTTGGCCATTGTGTTGTATGTCCTTCTTTGATTTACAGCTTCTGATTACACCTTTGGTATCTTTTGGTCATTGTGTTGTATGTCCTTCTTTGATTTACAGCTTCTGATTACACCTTTGGTATCTTTTGGCCATTGTGTTGTATATCCTTCTTTGATTGACAGCTTCTGATTACCCCTTTGGTATCTTTTAGCCATTGTGTTGTATGTCCTTCTTTGATTTACAGCTTCTGATTACCCCTTTGGTATCTTTTGGCCATTGTGTTGTATGTCCTTCGATTTACAGCTTCTGATTACCCCTTTGGTATCTTTTGGCCATTGTGTTGTATGTCCTTCTTTGATTTACAGCTTCTGATTACCCCTTTGGTATCTTTTGGCCATTGTGTTGTATGTCCTTCTTTGATTTACAGCTTCTGATTACCCCTTTGGTATCTTTTGGCCATTGTGTAGTATGTCGTTCTTTGATTTACAGCTTCTGATTACCTCTTTGGTATCTTTTGGCCATTGTGTTGTATGTCCTTCTTTGATTTACAGCTTCTGGTTACCCCTTTGGTATCTTTTGGCCATTGTGTTGTATGTCCTTCTTCGATTTACAGCTTCTGATTACCCCTTTGGTATCTTTTGGCCATTGTGTAGTATGTCCTTCTTTGATTTACAGCTTCTGATTACCTCTTTGGTATCTTTTGGCCATTGTGTTGTATGTCCTTCTTTGATTTACAGCTTCTGATTACCCCTTTGGTATCTTTTGGCCATTGTGTTGTATGTCCTTCTTTGATTTACAGCTTCTGATTACCCCTTTGGTATCTGTTGGCCATTGTGTTGTATGTCCTTCTTTGATTTACAGCTTCTGATTACCCCTTTGGTATCTTTTGGCCATTGTGTTGTATGTCCTTCTTCGATTTACAGCTTCTGATTACCCCTTTGGTATCTTTTGGCCATTGTGTTGTATGTCCTTCTTTGATTTACAGCTTCTGATTACCCCTTTGGTATCTTTTGGCCATTGTGTTGTATGTCCTTCTTTGATTTACAGCTTCTGATTACCCCTTTGGTATCTTTTGGCCATTGTGTTGTATGTCCTTCTTTGATTTACAGCTTCTGATTACCTCTTTGGTATCTTTTGGCCATTGTGTTGTATGTCCTTCTTTGATTTACAGCTTCTGATTACCCCTTTGGTATCTTTTGGCCATTGTGTTGTATGTCCTTCTTCGATTTACAGCTTCTGATTACCCCTTTGGTATCTTTTGGCCATTGTGTTGTATGTCCTTCTTTGATTTACACTTCTGATTACCCCTTTGGTATCTTTTGGCCATTGTGTTGTATGTCCTTCTTTGATTTACAGCTTCTGATTACACCTTTGGTATCTTTTGGCCATTGTGTTGTATGTCCTTCTTCGATTTACAGCTTCTGATTACCCCTTTGGTATCTTTTGGCCATTGTGTTGTATGTCCTTCTTTGATTTACAGCTTCTGATTACCCCTTTGGTATCTTTTGGCCATTGTGTTGTATGTCCTTCTTTGATTTACAGCTTCTGATTACCCCTTTGGTATCTTTTGGCCATTGTGTTGTATGTCCTTCTTTGATTTACAGCTTCTGATTACCCCTTTGGTATCTTTTGGCCATTGTTTTGTATGTCCTTCTTTGATTTACAGCTTCTGATTACCCCTTTGGTATCTTTTGGCCATTGTGTTGTATGTCCTTCTTTGATTTACAGCTTCTGATTACCCCTTTGGTATCTTTTGGCCATTGTGTTGTATGTCCTTCTTTGATTTACAGCTTCTGATTACCCCTTTGGTATCTTTTAGCCATTGTGTTGTATGTCCTTCTTCGATTTTCAGCTTCTGATTACCCCTTTGGTATCTTTTGGCCATTGTGTTGTATATCCTTCTTCGATTTACAGCTTCTGATTACCCCTTTGGTATCTTTTGGCCATTGTGTTGTATATCCTTCTTCGATTTACAGCTTCTGATTACCCCTTTGGTATCTTTTGGCCATTGTGTTGTATGTCCTTCTTTGATTTACAGCTTCTGATTACCCCTTTGGTATCTTTTGGCCATTGTGTTGTATGTCCTTCTTTGATTTACAGCTTCTGATTACCCCTTTGGTATCTTTTAGCCACTGTGTAGTATGTCCCTCTTCGATTTACAGCTTCTGATTACCCCTTTGGTATCTTTTGGCCATTGTGTTGTATGTCCTTCTTTGATTTACAGCTTCTGATTACCTCTTTGGTATCTTTTGGCCATTGTGTTGTATGTCCTTCTTCGATTTACAGCTTCTGATTACCCCTTTGGTATCTTTTGGCCATTGTGTTGTATGTCCTTCTTTGATTTACAGCTTCTGATTACCCCTTTGGTATCTTTTGGCCATTGTGTTGTATGTCCTTCTTTGATTTACAGCTTCTGATTACCCCTTTGGTATCTTTTGGCCATTGTGTTGTATGTCCTTCTTTGATTTACAGCTTCTGATTACCCCTTTGGTATCTTTTGGCCATTGTGTTGTATGTCCTTCTTTGATTTACAGCTTCTGATTACCCCTTTGGTATCTTTTGACCATTGTGTTGTATGTCCTTCTTTGATTTACAGCTTCTGATTACCCCTTTGGTATCTTTTGGCCATTGTGTTGTATGTCCTTCTTTGATTTACAGCTTCTGATTACCCCTTTGGTATCTTTTGGCCATTGTGTTGTATGTCCTTCTTTGATTTACAGCTTCTGATTACCCCTTTGGTATCTTTTGGCCATTGTGTTGTATGTCCTTCTTCGATTTACAGCTTCTGATTACCCCTTTGGTATCTTTTGGCCATTGTGTTGTATGTCCTTCTTTGATTTACAGCTTCTGATTACCCCTTTGGTATCTTTTGGCCATTGTGTTGTATGTCCTTCTTCGATTTACAGCTTCTGATTACCCCTTTGGTATCTTTTGGCCATTGTGTTGTATGTCCTTCTTTGATTTACAGCTTCTGATTACCCCTTTGGTATCTTTTGGCCATTGTGTTGTATGTCCTTCTTCGATTTACAGCTTCTGATTACCCCTTTGGTATCTTTTGGCCATTGTGTTGTATGTCCTTCTTTGATTTACAGCTTCTGATTACCCCTTTGGTATCTTTTGGCCATTGTGTTGTATGTCCTTCGATTTACAGCTTCTGATTACCCCTTTGGTATCTTTTGGCCATTGTGTTGTATGTCCTTCTTTGATTTACAGCTTCTGATTACCCCTTTGGTATCTTTTGGCCATTGTGTTGTATGTCCTTCGATTTACAGCTTCTGATTACCCCTTTGGTATCTTTTGGCCATTGTGTTGTATGTCCTTCTTTGATTTACAGCTTCTGATTACACCTTTGGTATCTTTTGGCCATTGTGTTGTATGTCCTTCTTTGATTTACAGCTTCTGATTACCCCTTTGGTATCTTTTAGCCACTGTGTAGTATGTCCTTCTTCGATTTACAGCTTCTGATTACCCCTTTGGTATCTTTTAGCCATTGTGTTGTATGTCCTTCTTTGATTTACAGCTTCTGATTACCCCTTTAGTATCTTTTAGCCATTGTGTTGTATGTCCTTCTTTGATTTACAGCTTCTGATTACCCCTTTGGTATCTTTTGGCCATTGTGTTGTATGTCCTTCTTTGATTTACAGCTTCTGATTACCCCTTTGGTATCTTTTGGCCATTGTGTTGTATGTCCTTCTTTGATTTACAGCTTCTGATTACCTCTTTGGTATCTTTTGGCCATTGTGTTGTATGTCCTTCTTCGATTTACAGCTTCTGATTACACCTTTGGTATCTTTTGGCCATTGTGTTGTATGTCCTTCTTTGATTTACAGCTTCTGATTACACCTTTGGTATCTTTTAGCCATTGTGTTGTATGTCCTTCTTCGATTTACAGCTTCTGATTACCCCTTTGGTATCTTTTGGCCATTGTGTTGTATGTCCTTCTTTGATTTACAGCTTCTGATTACCCCTTTGGTATCTTTTAGCCATTGTGTTGTATGTCCTTCTTCGATTTACAGCTTCTGATTACCCCTTTGGTATCTTTTAGCCATAGCGTTGTATGTCCTTCTTTGAATTACAGCTTCTGATTACCCCTTTGGTATCTTTTGGCCATTGTGTTGTATGTCCTTCTTTGATTTACAGCTTCTGATTATCCCTTTGGTATCTTTTGGCCATTGTGTTGTATGTCCTTCTTTGATTTACAGCTTCTGATTACCCCTTTGGTATCTTTTAGCCATTGTGTAGTATGTCCTTCTTCGATTTACAGCTTCTGATTACCCCTTTGGTATCTTTTAGCCATTGTGTTGTATGTCCTTTTTTGATTTACAGCTTCTGATTACCCCTTTGGTATCTTTTGACCATTGTGTTGTATGTCCTTCTTTGATTTACAGCTTCTGATTACCCCTTTGGTATCTTTTGGCCATTGTGTTGTATGTCCTTCTTTGATTTACAGCTTCTGATTACCCCTTTGGTATCTTTTGGCCATTGTGTAGTATGTCCTTCTTTGATTTACAGCTTCTGATTACCCCTTTGGTATCGTTTAGCCACTGTGTAGTATGTCCTTCTTCGATTTACAGCTTCTGATTACCCCTTTGGTATCTTTTAGCCATTGTGTTGTATGTCCTTCTTTGATTTACAGCTTCTGATTACCCCTTTGGTATCTTTTAGCCATTGTGTTGTATGTCCTTCTTTGATTTACAGCTTCTGATTACCCCTTTGGTATCTTTTAGCCATTGTGTTGTATGTCCTTCTTTGATTTACAGCTTCTGATTACCCCTTTGGTATCTTTTGGCCATTGTGTTGTATGTCCTTCTTTGATTTACAGCTTCTGATTACCCCTTTGGTATCTGTTGGCCATTGTGTTGTATTTCCTTCTTTGATTTACAACTTCTGATTACCCCTTTGGTATCTTTTGGCCATTGTGTTGTATATCCTTCTTTGATTTACAACTTCTGATTACCCCTTTGGTATCTTTTGGCCATTGTGTTGTATGTCCTTCTTCGATTTACAGCTTCTGATTACCCCTTTGGTATCTTTTGGCCATTGTGTTGTATATCCTTCTTTGATTTACAGCTTCTGATTACCCCTTTGGTATCTTTTGGCCATTGTGTTGTATGTCCTTCTTTGATTTACAGCTTCTGATTACCCCTTTGGTATCTTTTGGCCATTGTGTTGTATATCCTTCTTTGATTTACAGCTTCTGATTACCCCTTTGGTATCTGTTGGCCATTGTGTTGTATGTCCTTCTTTGATTTACAACTTCTGATTACCCCTTTGGTATCTTTTGGCCATTGTGTTGTATGTCCTTCTTTGATTTACAGCTTCTGATTACCCCTTTGGTATCTTTTAGCCATTGTGTTGTATGTCCTTCTTTGATTTACAGCTTCTGATTACCCCTTTGGTATCTTTTGGCCATTGTGTTGTATGTCCTTCTTTGATTTACAGCTTCTGATTACCCCTTTGGTATCTTTTGACCATTGTGTTGTATGTCCTTCTTTGATTTACAACTTCTGATTACCCCTTTGGTATCTTTTAGCCATTGTGTTGTATGTCCTTCTTTGATTTACAGCTTCTGATTACCCCTTTGGTATCTTTTGGCCATTGTGTTGTATGTCCTTCTTTGATTTACAGCTTCTGATTACCCCTTTGGTATCTTTTAGCCATTGTGTTGTATGTCCTTCTTTGATTTACAGCTTCTGATTACCCCTTTGGTATCTTTTAGCCATTGTGTTGTATGTCCTTCTTTGATTTACAGCTTCTGATTACCCCTTTGGTATCTTTTGGCCATTGTGTTGTATATTCTTCTTTGATTTACAGCTTCTGATTACCCCTTTGGTATCTTTTGGCCATTGTGTTGTCTGTCCTTCTTTGATTTACAGCTTCTGATTACCCCTTTGGTATCTTCAAACTTTTCTCGATTAAAATAGCATATCAACTGAAATGTGTATATTCCATGAGAGAGGAATATATCATTATTAGTACTTAAAATGGGAAATTTACAAAGAGAAAACTAACATCACTGTTCAAACTGTCTTTTCATCAAAATCAATACATTAATTAGTTATAAATTTCAAAACTCATTATGTCCCTTTGTGTTTAATGTATTTATTTGAGAAACTGACATGTGTGAGAGGCAACATAGATGTATTATTAAGATATATATTACAATATCGTGCCGCAAGTGACTTCATGTGCATGTCTTGTTGAGCAGGTACAATGACCATACAGTACTTTGTCATTAGCGTCAAATGGAATGTCTTTATTGAATAAACTTGCAGCTTTGGTTATCCTGAATAAAAAGGTAAAGTTAGATTAACACGACGGGTGTCACATGTGGAGCAAGAACTGTTTATCCTTCCAGAGCACCAGCGTTCACTCCCTGTTTTTGTGGGGTTCGTATTACTCCATCTTTAGTTTTATGTGTATGTTTTGTAGATCGTTGTTTGTTTTTTTTTACTTTTTCTTTTGGCCACTGTGTTGTCTGTTCTTCTGTCTTTTGGCCATTGTGTTGTCTGTTCTTCTGTCTTTTGGCCACTGTGTTGTCTGTTCTTCTTCGATCTACGGATTCTGATTACCCCTTTGGTATCTTCAAACTCTTCTTAGAAAATATGACGACATTATTTATTATAATTTCAAGCAATACAATGAAAAACAAAACAGAAAAAATACCACACGGTCGTAACACTTCCAAAATCCAATCAAAAAATCGTATACGTAGTGAGAGACAAAATCGTATACGTAGTGAGAGACAAAATCGTATACGTAGTGAGAGACAAAATCGTATACGTAGTGAGAGACAAAATCGTATACGTAGTGAGAGACAAAATCGTATACGTAATGAGAGACAAAATCGTATACGTAGTGAGAGACAAAATCGTATACGTAATGAGAGACAAAATCGTATACGTAGTGAGAGACAAAATCGTATACGTAGTGAGAGACAAAATCGTATACGTAGTGAGAGACAAAATCGTATACGTAGTGAGAGACAAAATCGATACCTCTAACATACGTATACATGAACGCTTACTTTATTGGCTTGGAACAGGCACTTCAATGAAATCAAGTGGCGGGGTTAAATTGGTTATATGGAACCGCATAAAGCAAGTAATACAATGTAATGCACATTATTAATTGTAATTATATATGTTACAATGACAGGTATCAACTTCGCCTTTGTTTCTAAGATTTTTCAGATTATATTTTAGAACTGGTTTGCCATTGTGGTAATTTTTTGTTTTTCACCTTATTGCATGGAATGCAGATTTTAGTGGTTTGCATTATACACGCAATTACTTGACAAAAGTAATGATAGTTGTATTACAACTACCTATGCAATCAGTGTCTATCACCACTGATGTTGTGAGTTCGAATCTCGAGTTCGAGGTGTACAACATTATGTGATAAAGTTTGTCAGTGACTTGCGACAGGTCGGTGGTTTTCTCCGGGTTCTCCGGTTTCCTCCACCAATAAAACTGACCGCCACGATATTACCGAAATATTGTTGAAAGTAGTTTTAAACACCATCAAACAAACAAACAAACAAACAAACATATTGTCTGTATTATAATACAACCAACAACAAAGCTTGAATAAATTGGGATGAGCAAGTAGTTCAATGGGGTCTAGCCGCCTCTGTGAGTTTGATTTTCAGCATGCTAGCCGAGTGTGATAGATCGTAGGCTTTATCCCAGACCGGGTTCAAGCTTTGAAATGACACGGATGATATGTAATTTCCGCAAATAAAATGTGAGATAGGAACAAGAAGCTTAGGAAATTTTGCCTTCCAATATAACGAGCCACCACCGATATGTTTCTGGATCATTAATTCCTGTTTGTCCCTTTGATTTTCTCTAACGTTTATTTATGTATATGTCTTGTATTCCAATTTTAGATGACACCGAAAATTAGTGATGAAAATAAAATCTCGCATCAAACTTTTATAAACTTGTGCATTCTCATCGGTGGTGTAAGGGAACGACCATTTAACTTGAAGGGGGGGGGGTTATGGTTTTTTTCTAAAAAAATATTCTGATTCCCAATGTTGCTGAAAAAAATATTCTGATTTTGGTAGAGGAAAAAAAAATTAATCTGATTCAGAGTTTGTCATATAACCTAATGTTAAATTCTGGAAAAAAAAAAATTCGCGCTTAGCGCGACAAAAAAAATAAATATTCTAACTCTTGTGTGTCCGAAAAGAAATTTCTGAACGAAACAAAAAACCATAACCCCCCCCCCCCCCCCCCCCCCCCTCAAGTTAAATGGTCGGTCCCTAATGAGTAGTGTATGTGGTAAATCGCAGGTTCCATCCCGATCAGGTCAAACCAATGACTATTAGGTTGGTATTTATTGCTTCTCTGCTAAGTACGCAGCATTAGGGACAAAGAGCAAATACTGGTTGGCTCGCAATCAGGTCATGATAACGTGTCCGAGTGGAGAGACATGTCTGCCTGCTGTTGTTTCAGAAAGCTAGCACTATAAAAATCTGACTAAACATGTTAGTCTAGTACAAAGTGGTCATCATCATTATTGCATTGTATGTTCTCGCAATGAGTGACATAACTGAAAAATTGCTCATTTGGCGTTAAACAACTCACCCAATCACTCGCTCTCTCATTCTAAACTTACTTCCATATTTCTACTTGATGTGGATCATGTGCCGGTGCACTCGTATGGCCAACAACAGGTATATGAAACCATGTAGTATTTCCACAAACACCGCCAGGTTGCCCGAAATCATCCTCTTGTATTGTCATTGCAATATGCATATCTGTTCCCGTTACATTAACCTCCAACGAGGAACCAGTAATAAGAGAAATCTAAAGGTTAAAGGTTAGAATTACTTTCTATTTAATGTGGGATTTTTTTGGGGTGTTTTGTTTCGTTTTGTTTTTGCTTTTGTTTTTGTTTTTTGCATCTTTTTTTTAAAAGTTCCTTTCTCATGTTTATATCACCTATTAACAAATTCACCTAGCGAAAATCTTACAAGCCTCGATTTGATTCTCGGTACGTAATGTCTTGAAATGAAATTCGGATTATGGAACCGACCAATTGACTTTTAAAGTTGCAAAAGGGGGATTGTGTTTTCCTCGAAGGCAATATATTTTTTCACACGAAAGAAAAATCCGATTTCTTTGGACATGAAAAATCTGTCATTTTCCATTTTCCTATTTTATCAAAAGATATTATTTCCTATGCAATTTGGCAACAGAATATACACACAGCCCCCCTTCTAAAAGTTAAATGGTCGAGCCCTTAGAGCATAAACCGAGAGCTGTTCCGAATGGGATTATAAATATCACCCTTCTATAATATTTGGTTTCACACTATTTGTTATTGGAGTTTTTTTTTTTCTTCTTCTTTTTTTTTGCTCTTTTGTTGTGGTTTATTATTTTGTTTTTCTTTTTTTATTTAGGAATTTTTTTTCGATATCATTTAACACATAATTTGTCAAAAAACATACCATTAAGTCATTGCAACAAAATTGATGGTCGATGTTTTTCAAATTATTCATTCGTACGCAGTATTCAGGATTATGATGTTTAACGCTACTTTCAACAATATTTCAGTCATATCATGGCGGTCAGATTTATTGGTAGAGAAACCAAGAGTAAGCGGAGAAAACCACCGACCTGCCGCAAGTCACTGACAAACTTTATCACATAAAATAGTAGTACATCTCTACATGAGCGTATTCGAACTCACAACTTTAGTGATTACATGGGTAGATGTAAATCCAACTACTATACGATCACGACCGCGATGCCCTCGCTATAATCATATTTCATCTAACTAAACATGTGTTTCCAACAATTAAATCAAAATGAGTTTGTTAAATCTTTTGCAAATCATACACTAACGTGTAACGACATCTCGTATGGGCCTATTACGCCAGGGGTCATATTTTCAGTCGACCAATTAGCGACGAGTCTACCAAATCCTTAGGTATAAAAAATCGTTCACACTCTGATAGTTTTCTGATTGGCGAATATATTCAACCGTGCTTAGCTTTACTATTTTTAATATTGAAAGAATAGATCTTATGAGGCAATACTGAACCTGTATATATCACTAGGTCTACTTACATGAAACTGTAAGCCGTTGTTGGATTGTTCAACAGTAATCTCACTTTCCGAAACAGCTGATAAATACTTTATTATAGGAATTATTTGTTTTTGGTCACACACATCTATCTGGACTGCACTGTTTCCTTCCTGTACTACAATTGCGCATGTGCATGTACTGTTTCCGCAATTTACCCGCTTAACTTGAACCTGTTTATAAAACAGAGCAATTCACATCACTAAGAAACGTCGTTTTAGTCTGGTTAGGGTCATTACGGTTTTCACATTTTTCTGGTTGTTGACTGATTTTGTCTGTTTATATACTTATGAGTTTTGACTTTCCCTTTGGAAGATTGTTCGGAGTTCGGTAATTTTGTTATTACCCTTATTTACCCTTATTTACTTAGAAAACGTTGTATTAATTGCAACAGATCTTTTGCACATTCCCGATTTGATTCTAAAATTATACATTTTTAGACCTTTTTGTAAGTTATTTCCCTTACGACGGGCAAAATGGCGACTAGTGATCTAGCAAAAGTAATGGAAAGGACAATGAATTTGAGCATTTTTTCTCATAATTTGTAGATTTTCAATATAAATTCACAAGTTATTACAACATTAAAAGATTATGGTAAAAAATATATCAGTGTTATTTTCATGAACTTTGCATGAAAGGGGTTCTTTTGGCAGCCATTAAAGGGAAATAACTCCTGTAAAACGTATAATTTTAGAATCAAAGTCGGCACTGTGCAATGGTCTACTTCTCTGGAATATTTGTTTAAAGATGATAATATGAAACCGGCACGGCCTTGAATGCTCGCGCATCTGAAAATTATCTGGCAATTTCATCAAAAAGTGTCGAGATTTTTTGGGCCGAGATATATTTGGGACGACTTTTTTTTAGGGCCGAATCTAGTCTCATTCAATCGAGCTGTCGTTCCTTTATTCGAGTTATCGTTCCTTACGAGAGAGGGTACGAGACTTCAGGATCACCTTTGCGCTTTATGTTAAGAAGATCTTCATTAGTTAAGTGTGTTAGTGTGTTACCCGGAAACCGGTGTTTACAAAACGTAGAATTTTTTTTTCTTCGACAATATGTTCAGCCATGTTTGTTAAAAAATCCTAAGTACACATTTTATACCATAAAGAGCTCGCTTAAGCTCGCATATTAATACTGTTTTACTACGCAATCAAGCAATATGGTTGGGCAAACATTTCCAGACCTTCTACGTGTACGTTCCTACAAGATATGCACATATAGCAATGGCGACAAGACAGATATACGAATTTGTTATTGAATTAAAACTGATAATAAAGCAAATGCAACGGACCGGATATTATACTTCGAAATAACGGGGTTTAGGGTTATGGTGTTTGATGCCACTTTCAGCAATATTTCAGTTATATCGTGGAGGTCAGTTTTATTGGTGAAGGAAACCGGAGTACCCGGAGAAAAACACCGACCTGCAGCAAGTCACTGACAAACTTTATCACATAATGTTGTATCGTTTACACCTCACCATGAGCTGGATTCGAACTCACAGCTTTAGTGGTGAAAGGCACTGATTGCACAGGTAGTTGTAAATCCAACTACAATACGATCACGACTACGACGGTCCCTTCGAAATAACGGAGTATTCGAGTTAGTTATCCAAAATAAATTAAACTAAAAACTACTACGAACGGCCAACTCGACTTATCCGAGTGCCAGATAACCAGAGGGTTATGATGTTTAAAGTCACATTCAACAATATTTCAGTTATATCGTGGCTGTCAGTTTTATTGGTGCAGAAAACCGGAGTTCCCGGAGAAAACCACAGAACTGCTTGACACACAAAGACGCATGGTTAATCCAATTCATGATATTTGTAGCACTCACTTAGGTTTAGATTTCTTAATACCTTGGTGGAGTAATTTGCAAAGCTATATTTTAGCTATCCTGTTTAGACCCTTTAAGTTTCTTGCTCCAAAAGACTTTTATATTATTTGGCTATCAAATATTTTTGACTTTGAGCGTACATTATGGTGATTATTATACTTTACTTCAGAAACCAAGCAAGAAATAATTAAGATATTTTAAAGTTTTATTCCATGGAACAAGAAATAACTCATTATTTCCGTGGCAAACTGCACGTAGGTCAAATAACTGAGGGAATCTGCACGTAGCACAAACTAACTGTTTGAAATTGGCGCGCTGTTGCACGTCGAACCAATAACTAGTTATTTCCCTCAGCACGTCGAACCAATAACTAGTTATTTCCCTCATATTAGTTCAGTATAATAATACAGTTATGTCCTTCATGAGAAGTTAATATCCATAATTATTAAATCTCGAAAGGGTTATTTTTCCCTCGGTCCTTCCGACCTCGGGAAAATAAACCTTTCTCAAGTTAATAATTATGGATATTAACTTCTCATGAAGGCCATAATTGTATAATATTCCAGAAACGCGTCGTGGGCACTTAGTTTGATATCTACGTATGTATTTGTACTTATCATCACCATGACAACTTTAGTGGTGATCGACACTAATTGAATAGGCAGATGTGTGAGGACGTGCAAGACGACATCATGTTATTAAGAATTACCATTTATGTACACATATATAATCCGTTGGGTGTCATATTTGTTACAATGGTGTTAAGCAACGTTAACGCTAAGAATAGGTGTTAATCTCATTTCCTTCTTACAATTTCAATTTTATCCACCAGTGACCTGAGCAGTCAGTCAACCCACACACACAACACAGAGTACAGAACTAACTCTGTAATTAATCATTTCTTAGATACAATTATGTAATGAAGCTATATTAATTATCACTATGCAGAGAAGTAATTATCACCTCTAACCCTGGATTGGTTCTAGACGTCATATTGACGTTTTTGTACAACACTATATGTGACGGTTCTTCACTATTTAAATTTCTGAAACAAGAAACGAGTTAATATTAGAATCAATTTAGAATTAATCAGTTGTCTTCACCGATAAATATATATCAATTAAATTAATATGAAAGGCAAATATCGTGGAATTTTTGGAATAAATATTTTCACTTAATATGTCACTTAATTTTAACTAAAATCAACTGCATAACATTAAAAATCCACTCAAAAGCAGATTTAAGAGCAAATCGCAAAATATTTGATAGCAGATAATTCTGTTTTCCAGTACAGTAATGCAAATGATATGCGCGTGACCCTGGATATGAATTCTTTCGGGGAGATTATCGCTCATGCGCACTGTTCGGTTGATGAAAAAAATGTCGGATGCAAGTAAAAATATATTCCGTGTGTACCACATAAGAATAATTGCACCCCAAAAAAATGGTTCACACGACATGAAACAGACAGATTCCTCAATAATCATCGTCAGGAATGTGTGCGTGCTTACCTGTTTATCTTTTCGTCACGAGGTCATGATCGGCATTCATCGGAACAAAACAACCGAAAGTTAATCAGTCTCCACAACAATGGCGAGGCCGATAAACATGCACACGGATTTGCAGATTTCTATTTGTTGGGGACATATTTCGACTTGAAACATGCATGAATAGCTTAGTAAAGGTACTGCCATATTCCAAATTGAATTTTCAGGGAAAATATTTCTTCACCCAAAACTGGTGTAATATTACTTTAAATGTCTTTACGTATTTAGTTCCGTGTTGTGATTTCCGCTACGAATTTCGCGTGAAAACGATGTAGAGCTCGGCTGTACTTGTACGGTGCCCATGTTTTATTTATGATATTTGAATTTATTTAGGCATACTGGTGTCCAACACTATTTCCATAGCAGGTGATGTTTTTGTCATTTATCAGTAACACGAGGGATGCCACTGGTGGAGTAGGAACTGCTTATACCCTTCCGGAGCATCCGAGTTCGGTTTTTCATGTTCTTGGTACTCAATTTTTAGTATTCTGTGTAGTGTGATGTCAACCTTTGTTTGTCTTCTTGGTGGGTTGTGTTGTCTGTCATTCTTCGATTTACAGCTTCTTATTACCCCCCTTTGGTATCTTCTATAGCTTTTCTATTTTGTGATTTTAATAGGATGTAGATTCCAGTTAGAAAAGACCTACATCAGCGGCGTAGAAATGGACCGGACAGGAGGGTGACAAGTTTTAGTAGAGGGCCGCACAGTGGGGTTTAGGACTGGACCGGACCAAAAAAATGCCCTCTTTTTTTCAAATGGGGCAGTTCCCCTTTTGTCCCAGTCTCTATGTCTCCATATATTGCAATGCTTATGATATAAATACTTATAGCTATAGCTTACAATATTAGGTGGTTTTTTTAGGTTAGGGTAATTAGTATTTAAGTCGGTATCAACAATATCCCATGTATATCTTAACGGTTAATTTTATTGGTGGAGAGAAAACGGAGTATGCATACATGTATATAGAAAACCACCAATCTGCCGCTAGTCACTTACAAGCTTTATCACTATGTTGTATCGAGTACACCTCGCAATGGCGATAGATGCAATTACAACTATATACACGATCATACATATATATTTGAGTCAAACGGAGTAAATTGAGAAAATCACCGACCTGCCGCCCAGTCACTTACAAACTTTATCACTATGTTGTATCGAGTACACCTCGCAATGGCGATGGATGCAATTCCAACTATCATACGATCATAAATATATATTTGAATCAAACGGAGTAAATTGAGAAAACCACCGACCTGCCGCCCAGTCACTTACAAACTTTATCACTATGTTGTATCGAGTACACCTCGCAATGGCGATGGATGCAATTCCAACTATTACACGATCATAAATATATATTTGAGTCAAACGGAGTAAATTGAGAAAACCACCGACCTGCCGCCCAGTCACTTACAAACTTTATCACTATGTTGTATCGAGTACACCTCGCAATGGCGATGGATGCAATTCCAACTATCATACGATCATAAATATATATTTGAGTCAAACGGAGTAAATTGAGAAAACCACCGACCTGCCGCCCAGTCACTTACAAACTTTATCACTATGTTGTATCGAGTACACCTCGCAATGGCGATGGATGCAATTCCAACTATCATACGATCATAAATATATATTTGAGTCAAACGGAGTAAATTGAGAAAACCACCGACCTGCCGCCCAGTCACTTACAAACTTTATCACTATGTTGTATCGAGTACACCTCGCAAAGGTGGTAGATGCAATTACAACTATTACACGATCATACATATATATTTGAGTACTTAATCACTTACTTATGATCAAATGTTGTAATCTGATGTCCAACGACTTTACATCTGTAATTTTTTTCTATACTTTTAAAACTCTATAACAAATAAGGGTAATAACAAAATTACCGAACTCCGAACAATCTTACAAAGGGAAAGTCAAAACTCATAATTATATAAACAGACAAAATCAGTCAACAACCGGAAAACTGTGAAAACCGTAATGACCCTGACTTGGTACAGGCATTTCTAAAGAAATGGTGAGTTGAATCAGATTTTAAAGCGCCAAACCTTCCGCTCTCATTACGGTTCAAAGGTTCCGGCTGTCACTATAACAGTATTTAAATACAGGAACAAAAAAGGTAAAATAGTTACTGTATGAATAAATCAGCTAGCAGGGGCCGGGTGGCTCAGTGAGTTAGGTAGTTGGATTACCTAACAACTCATACAAGCCTATCACCAATACGGCGTGGGTTTGCGCCCGTCTTTGTAAATTACAAAACAAAACGGTGCACTCGACTCGCAGAAGCAAGTGATAAAGCTTACCAGTTGCTTGTCCATGGTCAGTGGTTCTCTCCGGGTACTCCGGCTTCTTCCACCACTAAAACTGGTTGCCATGATATAGCTGAAATGTTGCTGAAGGTGGCGTTAAACACCAAAAATCAAATCAAATCAAATAAATCAGCTAACCCTATATCTGAGTTAATGGATTGGATATTATATTTTAACGCCAATAGTTTCAACAATATAATAATTATCTAGTGATGGTCGGCTTTATTGTTGAAGAAAATTGGGTAAGGGCTATGAAGTTTAATGCCACATTCAACAATATTTCAGTTACATAGTAGCGGTCGGCTTTATTGTTGAAGAAAATTTGAGTATCCGCAAAATATTCAACGCCATATCTAAAGACATGAGCTATCTGAATACACGACCTATCCTGAAACATTATACAATCTAAGACACGGTATATCCTGAAACACGACCGTCCTACGATACGATCTACAAAATTGATATGAAATTTGATTATTTATTAAGGAATGTGTAGATTGTCTTTATAACGAACAACTATGATATTTTACTCCAATATTTTAAGGTTGGCGGCGCAGCCCACGACTCTCGCAAAGCATCAATATTTTCAACCAAGATTGAATACCCATTCAATGGTAAGATGTGAGGGGAAATGTCATAGAATGGCTCACTATAAAGACAATTTACATATTCTACAATAAAAAAAACACTTATTTCAACATTTTGAATAGAATAGGAAGTTGGTTTTTTATTTTTTTATTTTTTTTTTTTTTTTTTTTTTTTTTTTTTTTTTTTTTTTTTTTTTTTGCGGTTTTGTATAGATTCAAATACTTCATTTTGTATATTCACTCCATTTGGAAAATAATTGACTAACAACCGAATATATGACGATTGGTATTGGATAAATCATTGTCAAAATATTGAAAGCTACAATGTACAAGTGTAATAAGATTTACAATATTTTGAAACAAGATTGATTTTATATTACATAAGATAAAGATTTATTGTGTCAATTATGTAACTTTACAAATATTTTTGTTGGAAATTTCTGCCTTTGATAAATCTTTATGAAAACATACACATAAAATCTTTCTCTAAGCGAAAATTAAAATTGACAAATAAAATCTTCACGCCTGGATGCACAATCTATGATCAAGAAAGAGTACTCGATTTCAATTACATTCTAACAATTCTATGATATTTTATATACAATTCATATAAACACAAAAAGGTTTGGAATTTGGATATACAATCTTTGCTAGAAAGAATTCCGATTTAACTACATTCTAACAATTCTAGTATTTTGTTAATTATATAAATCATTATAAGTGTAAAAAAAAATATGCCAGCTGTATATACCTTATTAGCTTATTTATTTGGGACCATAAAACTAGTTTTACCCTGCCACTTTTATTGAAGTGTCTGTACCAAGCCAGGAATGTGAGCGTTCATGTGTATATAGTGATATCGATTTTGCCTCTTTATATGATTTTTCTATGGTATTTTAGAACTGTTCCGACAGAGTGGTATTTTTTGTTTTTAATTTTATTCCTACGATTTTTCTATGGTATTTTGGAACTGTTCCGACAGAGTGGTATTTTTTGTTTTTAATTTTATTTCTACGATTTTTCTATGGTATTTTAGAACTGTTCCGACAGAGTGGTATTTTTTGTTTTTAATTTTATTTCTACGATTTTTCTATGGTATTTTAGAACTGTTCCGACAGAGTAGTATTTTTTGCTTTCACTTTTATTTCTACGATTTTTCTATGGTATTTTGAAACTGTTCCGACAGAATGGTATTTTTTGTTTTTAATTTTATTTCTACGATTTTTCTATGGTATTTTGGAACTGTTCCGACAGAGTGGTATTTTTTGCTTTCACTTTTATTTCTACGATTTTTCTATGGTATTTTGGAACTGTTCCGACAGAGTGGTATTTTTTGCTTTCACTTTTATTTCTACGATTTTTCTATGGTATTTTGGAACTGTTCCGACAGAGTGGTATTTTTTGCTTTCACTTTTATTTCTACGATTTTTCTATGGTATTTTGGAACTGTTCCGACAGAGTGGTATTTTTTGCTTTCACTTTTATTTCTACGATTTTTCTATGGTATTTTGGAACTGTTCCGACAGAGTGGTATTTTTTGCTTTCACTTTTATTTCTACGATTTTTCTATGGTATTTTGGAACTGTTCCGACAGAGTGGTATTTTTTGCTTTCACTTTTATTTCTACGATTTTTCTATGGTATTTTGGAACTGTTCCGACAGAGTGGTATTTTTTGTTTTTAATTTTATTCCAACGATTTTTCTATGGTATTTTAGAACTGTTCCGACAGAGTGGTATTTTTTGTTTTTAATTTTATTTCTACGATTTTTCTAAGGTATTTTGGAACTGTTCCGACAGAGTGGTATTTTTTGCTTTCACTTTTATTTCTACGATTTTTCTATGGTATTTTGAAACTGTTCCGACAGAGTGGTATTTTTTGTTTTTAATTTTATTCCTACGATTTTTCTATGGTATTTTGGAACTGTTCCGACAGAGTGGTATTTTTTGTTTTTAATTTTATTTCTACGATTTTTCTATGGTATTTTAGAACTGTTCCGACAGAGTGGTATTTTTTGTTTTTAATTTTATTTCTACGATTTTTCTATGGTATTTTAGAACTGTTCCGACAGAGTAGTATTTTTTGCTTTCACTTTTATTTCTACGATTTTTCTATGGTATTTTGAAACTGTTCCGACAGAATGGTATTTTTTGTTTTTAATTTTATTTCTACGATTTTTCTATGGTATTTTGGAACTGTTCCGACAGAGTGGTATTTTTTGCTTTCACTTTTATTTCTACGATTTTTCTATGGTATTTTGGAACTGTTCCGACAGAGTGGTATTTTTTGCTTTCACTTTTATTTCTACGATTTTTCTATGGTATTTTGGAACTGTTCCGACAGAGTGGTATTTTTTGCTTTCACTTTTATTTCTACGATTTTTCTATGGTATTTTGGAACTGTTCCGACAGAGTGGTATTTTTTGCTTTCACTTTTATTTCTACGATTTTTCTATGGTATTTTGGAACTGTTCCGACAGAGTGGTATTTTTTGCTTTCACTTTTATTTCTACGATTTTTCTATGGTATTTTGGAACTGTTCCGACAGAGTGGTATTTTTTGCTTTCACTTTTATTTCTACGATTTTTCTATGGTATTTTGGAACTGTTCCGACAGAGTGGTATTTTTTGTTTTTAATTTTATTCCTACGATTTTTCTATGGTATTTTAGAACTGTTCCGACAGAGTGGTATTTTTTGTTTTTAATTTTATTTCTACGATTTTTCTAAGGTATTTTGGAACTGTTCCGACAGAGTGGTATTTTTTGCTTTCACTTTTATTTCTACGATTTTTCTATGGTATTTTGGAACTGTTCCGACAGAGTGGTATTTTTTGCTTTCACTTTTATTTCTACGATTTTTCTATGGTATTTTGGAACTGTTCCGACAGAGTGGTATTTTTTGTTTATAATTTTATTCCTACGATTTTTCTATGGTATTTTGGAACTGTTCCGACAGAGTGGTATTTTTTGTTTATAATTTTATTCCTACGATTTTTCTATGGTATTTTGGAACTGTTCCGACAGAGTGTTATTTTTTGTTTTTAATTTTATTCCTACGATTTTTCTATGGTATTTTGGAACTGTTCCGACAGAGTGGTATTTTTTGTTTTTAATTTTATTCCTACGATTTTTCTATGGTATTTTGGAACTGTTCCGACAGAGTGGTATTTTTTGTTTATAATTTTATTCCTACGATTTTTCTATGGTATTTTGGAACTGTTCCGACAGAGTGGTATTTTTTGTTTATAATTTTATTCCTACGATTTTTCTATGGTATTTTGGAACTGTTCCGACAGAGTGGTATTTTTTGTTTATAATTTTATTCCTACGATTTGTCTATGGTATTTTGGAACTGTTCCGACAGAGTGGTATTTTTTGTTTATAATTTTATTCCTACGATTTTTCTATGGTATTTTGGAACTGTTCCGACAGAGTGGTATTTTTTGTTTATAATTTTATTCCTACGATTTTTCTATGGTATTTTGGAACTGTTCCGACAGAGTGGTATTTTTTGTTTATAATTTTATTCCTACGATTTTTCTATGGTATTTTGGAACTGTTCCGACAGAGTGGTATTTTTTGTTTATAATTTTATTCCTACGATTTTTCTATGGTATTTTGGAACTGTTCCGACAGAGTGGTATTTTTTGCTTTCACTTTTATTTCTACGATTTTTCTATGGTATTTTGGAACTGTTCCGACAGAGTGGTATTTTTTGTTTTTAATTTTATTTCTACGATTTTTCTATGGTATTTTGGAACTGTTCCGACAGAGTGGTATTTTTTGCTTTCACTTTATTTCTACGATTTTTCTATGGTATTTTGGAACTGTTCCGACAGAGTGGTATTTTTTGTTTATAATTTTATTCCTACGATTTTTCTATGGTATTTTGGAACTGTTCCGACAGAGTGGTATTTTTTGTTTATAATTTTATTCCTACGATTTTTCTATGGTATTTTGGAACTGTTCCGACAGAGTGGTATTTTTTGTTTATAATTTTATTTCTACGATTTTTCTATGGTATTTTGGAACTGTTCCGACAGAGTGGTATTTTTTGTTTATAATTTTATTTCTACGATTTTTCTATGGTATTTTGGAACTGTTCCGACAGAGTGGTATTTTTTGTTTATAATTTTATTCCTACGATTTTTCTATGGTATTTTGGAACTGTTCCGACAGAGTGGTATTTTTTGTTTATAATTTTATTCCTACGATTTTTCTATGGTATTTTGGAACTGTTCCGACAGAGTGGTATTTTTTGTTTATAATTTTATTCCTACGATTTTTCTATGGTATTTTGGAACTGTTCCGACAGAGTGGTATTTTTTGTTTATAATTTTATTCCTACGATTTTTCTATGGTATTTTGGAACTGTTCCGACAGAGTGGTATTTTTTGTTTATAATTTTATTCCTACGATTTTTCTATGGTATTTTGGAACTGTTCCGACAGAGTGGTATTTTTTGTTTTTAATTTTATTTCTACGATTTTTCTATGGTATTTTGGAACTGTTCCGACAGAGTGGTATTTTTTGTTTTTAATTTTATTTCTACGATTTTTCTATGGTATTTTGGAACTGTTCCGACAGAGTGGTATTTTTTGCTTTCACTTTATTTCTACGATTTTTCTATGGTATTTTGGAACTGTTCCGACAGAGTGGTATTTTTTGTTTATAATTTTATTCCTACGATTTTTCTATGGTATTTTGGAACTGTTCCGACAGAGTGGTATTTTTTGTTTATAATTTTATTCCTACGATTTTTCTATGGTATTTTGGAACTGTTCCGACAGAGTGGTATTTTTTGTTTATAATTTTATTCCTACGATTTTTCTATGGTATTTTGGAACTGTTCCGACAGAGTGGTATTTTTTGTTTATAATTTTATTCCTACGATTTTTCTATGGTATTTTGGAACTGTTCCGACAGAGTGGTATTTTTTGTTTATAATTTTATTCCTACGATTTTTCTATGGTATTTTGGAACTGTTCCGACAGAGTGGTATTTTTTGTTTATAATTTTATTCCTACGATTTTTCTATGGTATTTTGGAACTGTTCCGACAGAGTGGTATTTTTTGTTTATAATTTTATTCCTACGATTTTTCTATGGTATTTTGGAACTGTTCCGACAGAGTGGTATTTTTTGTTTATAATTTTATTCCTACGATTTTTCTATGGTATTTTGGAACTGTTCCGACAGAGTGGTATTTTTTGCTTTCACTTTTATTTCTACGATTTTTCTATGGTATTTTGGAACTGTTCCGACAGAGTGGTATTTTTTGTTTTTAATTTTATTTCTACGATTTTTCTATGGTATTTTGGAACTGTTCCGACAGAGTGGTATTTTTTGCTTTCACTTTATTTCTACGATTTTTCTATGGTATTTTGGAACTGTTCCGACAGAGTGGTATTTTTTGTTTATAATTTTATTCCTACGATTTTTCTATGGTATTTTGGAACTGTTCCGACAGAGTGGTATTTTTTGTTTATAATTTTATTCCTACGATTTTTCTATGGTATTTTGGAACTGTTCCGACAGAGTGGTATTTTTTGTTTATAATTTTATTTCTACGATTTTTCTATGGTATTTTGGAACTGTTCCGACAGAGTGGTATTTTTTGTTTATAATTTTATTTCTACGATTTTTCTATGGTATTTTGGAACTGTTCCGACAGAGTGGTATTTTTTGTTTATAATTTTATTCCTACTATTTTTCTATGGTATTTTGGAACTGTTCCGACAGAGTGGTATTTTTTGTTTATAATTTTATTCCTACGATTTTTCTATGGTATTTTGGAACTGTTCCGACAGAGTGGTATTTTTTGTTTATAATTTTATTCCTACGATTTTTCTATGGTATTTTGGAACTGTTCCGACAGAGTGGTATTTTTTGTTTATAATTTTATTCCTACGATTTTTCTATGGTATTTTGGAACTGTTCCGACAGAGTGGTATTTTTTGTTTATAATTTTATTCCTACGATTTTTCTATGGTATTTTGGAACTGTTCCGACAGAGTGGTATTTTTTGTTTTTAATTTTATTTCTACGATTTTTCTATGGTATTTTGGAACTGTTCCGACAGAGTGGTATTTTTTGTTTTTAATTTTATTTCTACGATTTTTCTATGGTATTTTGGAACTGTTCCGACAGAGTGGTATTTTTTGCTTTCACTTTATTTCTACGATTTTTCTATGGTATTTTGGAACTGTTCCGACAGAGTGGTATTTTTTGTTTATAATTTTATTCCTACGATTTTTCTATGGTATTTTGGAACTGTTCCGACAGAGTGGTATTTTTTGTTTATAATTTTATTCCTACGATTTTTCTATGGTATTTTGGAACTGTTCCGACAGAGTGGTATTTTTTGTTTATAATTTTATTCCTACGATTTTTCTATGGTATTTTGGAACTGTTCCGACAGAGTGGTATTTTTTGTTTTTAATTTTATTTCTACGATTTTTCTATGGTATTTTGGAACTGTTCCGACAGAGTGGTATTTTTTGTTTTTAATTTTATTTCTACGATTTTTCTATGGTATTTTGGAACTGTTCCGACAGAGTGGTATTTTTTGCTTTCACTTTATTTCTACGATTTTTCTATGGTATTTTGGAACTGTTCCGACAGAGTGGTATTTTTTGTTTATAATTTTATTCCTACGATTTTTCTATGGTATTTTGGAACTGTTCCGACAGAGTGGTATTTTTTGCTTTCACTTTTATTTCTACGATTTTTCTATGGTATTTTGGAACTGTTCCGACAGAGTGGTATTTTTTGTTTTTAATTTTATTTCTACGATTTTTCTATGGTATTTTGGAACTGTTCCGACAGAGTGGTATTTTTTGCTTTCACTTTATTTCTACGATTTTTCTATGGTATTTTGGAACTGTTCCGACAGAGTGGTATTTTTTGTTTATAATTTTATTCCTACGATTTTTCTATGGTATTTTGGAACTGTTCCGACAGAGTGGTATTTTTTGTTTATAATTTTATTCCTACGATTTTTCTATGGTATTTTGGAACTGTTCCGACAGAGTGGTATTTTTTGTTTATAATTTTATTTCTACGATTTTTCTATGGTATTTTGGAACTGTTCCGACAGAGTGGTATTTTTTGTTTATAATTTTATTTCTACGATTTTTCTATGGTATTTTGGAACTGTTCCGACAGAGTGGTATTTTTTGTTTATAATTTTATTCCTACGATTTTTCTATGGTATTTTGGAACTGTTCCGACAGAGTGGTATTTTTTGTTTATAATTTTATTCCTACGATTTTTCTATGGTATTTTGGAACTGTTCCGACAGAGTGGTATTTTTTGTTTATAATTTTATTCCTACGATTTTTCTATGGTATTTTGGAACTGTTCCGACAGAGTGGTATTTTTTGTTTATAATTTTATTCCTACGATTTTTCTATGGTATTTTGGAACTGTTCCGACAGAGTGGTATTTTTTGTTTATAATTTTATTCCTACGATTTTTCTATGGTATTTTGGAACTGTTCCGACAGAGTGGTATTTTTTGTTTATAATTTTATTCCTACGATTTTTCTATGGTATTTTGGAACTGTTCCGACAGAGTGGTATTTTTTGTTTATAATTTTATTCCTACGATTTTTCTATGGTATTTTGGAACTGTTCCGACAGAGTGGTATTTTTTGCTTTCACTTTTATTCCTACGATTTTTCTATGGTATTTTGGAACTGTTCCGACAGAGTGGTATTTTTTGCTTTCACTTTTATTCCTACGATTTTTCTATGGTATTTTGGAGCTGTTCCGACAGAGTGGTATTTTTTGCTTTCACTTTTATTCCTACGATTTTTCTATGGTATTTTGGAACTGTTCCGACAGAGTGGTATTTTTTGCTTTCACTTTATTTCTACGATTTTTCTATGGTATTTTGGAACTGTTCCGACAGAGTGGTATTTTTTGTTTTTAATTTTATTTCTACGATTTTTCTATGGTATTTTGGAACTGTTCCGACAGAGTGGTATTTTTTGTTTTTAATTTTATTTCTACGATTTTTCTATGGTATTTTGGAACTGTTCCGACAGAGTGGTATTTTTTGTTTTTAATTTTATTTCTACGATTTTTCTATGGTATTTTGGAACTGTTCCGACAGAGTGGTATTTTTTGTTTTTAATTTTATTTCTACGATTTTTCTATGGTATTTTGGAACTGTTCCGACAGAGTGGTATTTTTTGTTTTTAATTTTATTTCTACGATTTTTCTATGGTATTTTGGAACTGTTCCGACAGAATGGTATTTTTTGTTCTTAATTTTATTTCTACGATTTTTCTATGGTATTTTGGAACTGTTCCGACAGAGTGGTATTTTTTGTTTATAATTTTATTCCTACGATTTTTCTATGGTATTTTGGAGCTGTTCCGACAGAGTGGTATTTTTTGCTTTCACTTTTATTCCTACGAATTTTCTATGGTATTTTGGAACTGTTCCGACAGAGTGGTATTTTTTGTTTTTAATTTTATTTCTACGATTTTTCTATGGTATTTTGGAACTGTTCCGACAGAGTGGTATTTTTTGTTTTTAATTTTATTTCTACGATTTTTCTATGGTATTTTGGAACTGTTCCGACAGAGTGGTATTTTTTGTTTTTAATTTTATTTCTACGATTTTTCTATGGTATTTTGGAACTGTTCCGACAGAGTGTTATTTTTTGTTTATAATTTTATTCCTACGATTTTTCTATGGTATTTTGGAGCTGTTCCGACAGAGTGGTATTTTTTGCTTTCACTTTTATTCCTACGATTTTTCTATGGTATTTTGGAACTGTTCCGACAGAGTGGTATTTTTTGTTTATAATTTTATTCCTACGATTTTTCTATGGTATTTTGGAGCTGTTCCGACAGAGTGGTATTTTTTGCTTTCACTTTTATTCCTACGATTTTTCTATGGTATTTTGGAACTGTTCCGACAGAGTGGTATTTTTTGTTTATAATTTTATTCCTACGATTTTTCTATGGTATTTTGGAGCTGTTCCGACAGAGTGGTATTTTTTGCTTTCACTTTTATTTCTACGATTTTTCTATGGTATTTTGGAACTGTTCCGACAGAGTGGTATTTTTTGCTTTCACTTTTATTTCTACGATTTTTCTATGGTATTTTGGAACTGTTCCGACAGAGTGGTATTTTTTGCTTTCACTTTTATTTCTACGATTTTTCTATGATATTTTGGAACAGTTCCGACAGAGTGGTATTTTTTGCTTTCACTTTTATTTCTACGATTTTTCTATGGTATTTTGGAACTGTTCCGACAGAGTGGTATTTTTTGCTTTCACTTTTATTTCTACGATTTTTCTATGGTATTTTGGAACTGTTCCGACAGAGTGGTATTTTTTGCTTTCACTTTTATTTCTACGATTTTTCTATGGTATTTTGGAACAGTTCCGACAGAGTGGTATTTTTTGCTTTCACTTTTATTTCTACGATTTTTCTATGGTATTTTGGAACTGTTCCGACAGAGTGGTATTTTTTGTTTTCAATTTTATTTCTACGATTTTTCTATGGTATTTTGGAACTGTTCCGACAGAGTGGTATTTTTTACTTTCACTTATATTTCTACGATTTTTGTATGGTATTTTGGAACTGTTCCGACAGAGTGGTATTTTTTGCTTTCACTTTTATTTCTACGATTTTTCTATGGTATTTTGGAATTGTTCCGACAGAGTGGTATTTTTTGTTTTTAATTTTATTCCTACGATTTTTCTATGGTATTTTGGAACTGTTCCGACAGAGTGGTATTTTTTGTTTTTAATTTTATTCCTACGATTTTTCTATGGTATTTTGGAACTGTTCCGACAGAGTGGTATTTTTTGCTTTCACTTTTATTTCTACGATTTTTCTATGGTATTTTGGAACTGTTCCGACAGAGTGGTATTTTTTGCTTTCACTTTATTTCTACGATTTTTCTATGGTATTTTGGAACTGTTCCGACAGAGTGGTATTTTTTGTTTGTAATTTTATTTCTACGATTTTTCTATGGTATTTTGGAATTGTTCCGACGGAGTGGTATTTTTTTTTTATTTTTTTTTTGTATTTCTACGATTTTTCTATGGTATTTTGGAACTGTTCCGACAGAGTGGTATTTTTTGCTTTCACTTTTATTCCTACGATTTTTCTATGGTATTTTGGAACTGTTCTGACAGAGTGGTATTTATTGTTTTTAATTTTATTTCTACGATTTTTCTATGGTATTTTGGAACTGTTCCGACAGAGTGGTATTTTTTGTTTTTAATTTTATTCCTACGATTTTTCTATGGTATTTTGGAACTGTTCCGACAGAGTGGTATTTTTTGTTTTTAATTTTATTTCTACGATTTTTCCATGGTATTTTGGAACTGTTCCGACAGAGTGGTATTTTTTGCTTTTAATTTTATTCCTACGATTTTTGTATGGTATTTTGGAACTGTTCTGACAGAGTGGTATTTTTTGTTTTTAATTTTATTTCTACGATTTTTCTATGGTATTTTGGAACTGTTCTGACAGAGTGGTATTTTTTGCTTTTAATTTTATTCCTACGATTTTTCTATGGTATTTTGGAACTGTTCCGACAGAGTGGTATTTTTTGTTTTTTATTTTATTTCTACGATTTTTCTATGGTATTTTGGAACTGTTCCGACAGAGTGGTATTTTTTGCTTTCACTTTTATTTCTACGATTTTTCTATGGTATTTTGGAACTGTTCCGACAGAGTGGTATTTTTTGTTTTCACTTTTATTTCTACGATTTTTCTATGGTATTTTGGAACTGTTCCGACAGAGTGGTATTTTTTGTTTTTAATTTTATTCCTACGATTTTTCTATGGTATTTTGGAACTGTTCCGACAGAGTGGTATTTTTTGTTTGTAATTTTATTTCTACGATTTTTCTATGGTATTTTGGAATTGTTCCGACGGAGTGGTATTTTTTTTTATTTTTTTTTTTGTATTTCTACGATTTTTCTATGGTATTTTGGAACTGTTCCGACAGAGTGGTATTTTTTCTTTCACTTTTATTTCTACGATTTTTCTATGGTATTTTGGAACTGTTCCGACAGAGTGGTATTTTTTGCTTTCACTTTTATTTCTACGATTTTTCTATGGTATTTTGGAACTGTTCCGACAGAGTGGTATTTTTTGCTTTCACTTTTATTTCTACGATTTTTCTATGATATTTTGGAGCTGTTCCGACAGAGTGGTATTTTTTGCTTTCACTTTTATTTCTACAATTTTTCTATGGTATTTTGGAACTGTTCCGACAGAGTGGTATTTTTTGCTTTCACTTTTATTTCTACGATTTTTGTATGGTATTTTGGAACTGTTCCGACAGAGTGGTATTTTTGGTTTTCACTTTTATTTCTACGATTTTTGTATGGTATTTTGGAACTGTTCTGACAGAGTGGTATTTTTTGCTTTTAATTTTATTTCTACGATTTTTCTATGGTATTTTGGAACTGTTCCGACAGAGTGGTATTTTTTGTTTTTTATTTTATTTCTACGATTTTTCTATAGTATTTTGGAACTGTTCCGACAGAGTGGTATTTTTTGCTTTCACTTTTATTTCTACGATTTTTCTATGGTATTTTGGAACTGTTCCGACAGAGTGGTATTTTTTGCTTTCACTTTTATTTCTACGATTTTTCTATGGTATTTTGGAACTGTTCCGACAGAGTGGTATTTTTTGTTTTTAATTTTATTCCTACGATTTTTCTATGGTATTTTGGAACTGTTCCGACAGAGTGGTATTTTTTGTTTGTAATTTTATTTCTACGATTTTTCTATGGTATTTTGGAATTGTTCCGACGGAGTGGTATTTTTTTTAATTTTTTTTTTGTATTTCTACGATTTTTCTATGGTATTTTGGAACTGTTCCGACAGAGTGGTATTTTTTGCTTTCACTTTTATTTCTACGATTTTTCTATGGTATTTTGGAACTGTTCCGACAGAGTGGTATTTTTTGCTTTCACTTTTATTTCTACGATTTTTCTATGGTATTTTGGAACTGTTCCGACAGAGTGGTATTTTTTGCTTTCACTTTTATTTCTACGATTTTTCTATGATATTTTGGAGCTGTTCCGACAGAGTAGTATTTTTTGCTTTCACTTTTATTTCTACAATTTTTCTATGGTATTTTGGAACTGTTCCGACAGAGTGGTATTTTTTGCTTTCACTTTTATTTCTACGATTTTTGTATGGTATTTTGGAACTGTTCCGACAGAGTGGTATTTTTGGTTTTCACTTTTATTTCTACGATTTTTGTATGGTATTTTGGAACTGTTCTGACAGAGTGGTATTTTTTGCTTTTAATTTTATTCCTACGATTTTTCTATGGTATTTTGGAACTGTTCCGACCGAGTGGTATTTTTTGTTTTTTATTTTATTTCTACGATTTTTCTATGGTATTTTGGAACTGTTCCGACAGAGTGGTATTTTTTGCTTTCACTTTTATTTCTACGATTTTTCTATGGTATTTTGGAACTGTTCCGACAGAGTGGTATTTTTTGCTTTCACTTTTATTTCTACGATTTTTGTATGGTATTTTGGAACTGTTCCGACAGAGTGGTATTTTTTGCTTTTAATTTTATTCCTACGATTTTTCTATGGTATTTTGGAACTGTTCCGACAGAGTGGTATTTTTTGTTTTCACTTTTATTTCTACGATTTTTCTATGGTATTTTGGAACTGTTCCGACAGAGTGGTATTTTTTGCTTTCACTTTTATTTCTACGATTTTTCTATGGTATTTTGGAACTGTTCCGACAGAGTGGTATTTTTTGCTTTCACTTTTATTTCTACGATTTTTCTATGGTATTTTGGAACTGTTCCGACAGAGTGGTATTTTTTGCTTTCACTTTTATTTCTACGATTTTTCTATGGTATTTTGGAGCTGTTCCGACAGAGTGGTATTTATTTTTTGCTTTCACTTTTATTTCTACGATTTTTCTATGGTATTTTGGAACTGTTCTGACAGAGTGGTATGTTTTGCTTTCACTTTTATTTCTACGATTTTTCTATGGTATTTTGGAACTGTTCCGACAGAGTGGTATGTTTTACTTTCACTTTTATTTCTACGATTTTTCTATGGTATTTTGGAACTGTTCCGACAGAGTGGTATTTTTGGCTTTCACTTTTATTTCTACGATTTTTGTATGGTATTTTGGAGCTGTTCTGACAGAGTGGTATTTTTTGCTTTTAATTTTATTCCTACGATTTTTCTATGGTATTTTGGAACTGTTCCGACAGAGTGGTATTTTTTGCTTTTCATTTTATTATTAAAGAATCATGAATAGCTTAATAACTAAGTTACGTCAACAGTACATTATAATTATTAAATAGTAAATGATATTGCAAAACAATATTTGTATAATATGATTATTTCTCTCCATAATCAATATTTGCGTCACAAATTAGCTTGGAGTTTGAGTGGGCTTTATGGGTTTATGGTGTTTAACGCCACTTTTTTTTTTGGTTGTTCATTTTAAATCGATATCATAAGATGGGAACCTTACTTTTAAATGCAAAAATTAAACCAAAAATTACAACACCCCAGAACAATTACACAATACAATAATAAAATACAATACAAAAACTATCACACTGTTGGAACTGTTCTAACATCCAATCGAAAATCGTAGGAAGATGCCGAATCGATATCCCTAACATACAAATACATGACCAATCACTTTCCTGCCTTGGAACAGGCACTTCAATGAAAAGTGGAGGGGGTATACTAGTTTTTCCTTCACTTGTTTGTAGGACGGTTCATGTCCAATTTGTCATTTATGTTTGTTTGCGTATGGTGGTGTCCAACACATATTGTGTTGTGCTTTTGCTTTGTTTTGTCTTCGTTATGTGTACTCTATGTTGCCAGTTTCTCTGGATTGTCCATTGTTATTGCCTCTTCTGTATTCTCTAGCGTGTATTCATGGGGCCAAAACTCTCTATGATCCAATTACAAGAACTGTTTATTTCTCGATCTTTTGGAATTTTTGTAGTCTGACGTTTCAATAACATCAACCAAAATGAAGTTTTTTTATCACGTCAGATAACATTTAGTGTTCATTCACATTCGAATGCTCTCTACTTTTTCCATTAACCGCTATGCTGTTTAATAACCAGGAATGTGTAGACACATCTAATTGGTCGCTTGCACTGTGATGTTTAATTTTAAATATTGTTAGTCAGTGACTTGCGGCAGGTCGGTGGTTTTCTCGGGGTACTCTGATTTCCTCCACTAGTAAAACTGACCGCCACGATATAACTGAAATATTGTTGAAAGTGGCGTTAAACACCATAACCCTAACCCTTAAATATTGATAAATGAATAGCTACCTAATTTTAAATATTGATAAATAAATACAGTTACTTACACCAATTTGAACTACAGGAAAATTATATGGATTCCACGTTGGATAAATTAAGTTTTTAAGCTGTTTTAAGATCAGTTTTTCTTTAATAGGTATACTAGAATGTGGTCTTAGGTGTACTTTTATGCCTGTTGTATATTTTCCTGTCTGGTGGTCCCTCGTTAACTTGTATATGCATGTTGATGTCTGATCTACAAACACAAGAAAAAAAAACATTTTAATAAAAACGTAGAGATCAAATTTAGTGCGCACGACGCGTTTCTGGAATAATCTTCATCAGGTACGCTTAAAATAGAAAGATTGGAAAGTCAAATAATTAAAAGATATACACTCATTTTATATCAGATTATCAGAATATAACTAACTCTGTTATAATGTGAGGGTTGATCAGAATATAACTAACTCTGTTATAATGTGAGGGTTGATCAGAATATAACTAACTCTGTTATATGTGAGGGTTGATCCGAATATAACTAACTCTGTTATATGTGAGGGTTGATCAGAATATAACTAACTCTGTTATATGTGAGGGTTGATCAGAATATAACTAACTCTGTTATATGTGAGGGTTGATCCGAATATAACTAACTCTGTTATATGTGAGGGTTGATCAGAATATAACTAACTCTGTTATAATGTGAGGGTTGATCAGAATATAACTAACTCTGTTATATGTGAGGGTTGATCCGAATATAACTAACTCTGTTATATGTGAGGGTTGATCAGAATATAACTAACTCTGTTATATGTGAGGGTTAGATTAAACGTATTTTATTGTTAACTATATAACATTTGGATCGGACACAAGTTATTCCAACTTACAAAGGTCCTCTCCACATATTTACATACAATTATATATTCCATGCACCAGCAAGTAATAATGTATAAATATAACAATTACATTTTATAACAACATTGAGAAAAAAAGAATAAAAAGATTTTTGAAATTATTTAATATATTGAGTTATAACAGTACAGAATTGTCATATCAACAATGGAGAAAATGTTCACAAAAGAAAATAGTTAAATTCAATATATGAAGTGTGATCACTGTGGGGTAAAACGTTTCGTTTGTTTGATGTACAACTGCACTGATTTGAATATTTGTGCATTTTGTTCCTCAGATAAGCTATCATCGCCAAATAGTAAAGTTTCAATAAGTAAACTGTCAAGAAATTGCAGATTATTTGTCAACTGTTCACGAGCTTCAACATATAAACAACACTCTAGAAAAAAGTGAATCGCATCCTCTATTACCCATCCACAGACACAACCTGGGTCATTGATTAAATTTACCCTAAAAAGGTCGGCATTCAAGTTACTAGATCTATGTCTTAGTCTAGTGTGTAAGACATTTAACACTCTACAACCATATGAATAGTATCTAGATGGTTTCAATAAATTAACATCATTTATTAGTGACTTTTTAAAACTACTAACTGTCGGGGCACTTCTTATCTCTGGTGTCAAATTGTTCCAAAGTTTGATCGAAGTAGGAAAAAATGAGTTGCGATACAATTGTAACCTAGTAAATGGGTTACTATAATCTGTTTGATTACGCAAATTGTAAGCATTTTCGTTTCGCTCAAAGGGTAATAAACAGTCGCATAAATACGAAGGTGCATTGTTATTTCGAATTTTGTAAAACATATTTAATTTTCTTCTTCTTCGACGAGAGTGAAGTGGTTCCCATCCAGTTTCGAAATAAAGCGATTCCAAACTAGAAAATTTGGGTAATCCAGTTATAATTCTGGCAGCTTCATGCTGAATTTGTTCAATTTTATTATATTCTTGCTGAGTACACCCATCCCATAATTCACAAGCATATTCTAAAAGGGGCAAAATATATGTAAAATAAATTGCTTCCAGGTTGTGTCTGCTTAAAGAAAATTTAAATTTTCGTAACATTGATAGTTGACTAGACGTGCTTTTTAGTATATTTTCAATATGACAATGCCATTTACAATTGTGGGAAAAGGTGACACCTAAATGTTTGTGGTTTTCTACAAATTTTACATTCTCATTATTGAAGACAATACAAGGCTTATTGGCTGCTTGGTTAGTAGAAAAAATAATACATTCTGTTTTCTTTGGGTTAAAGTCAATGAGCCATTCTTTTGACCAGTTATAAATTTTAGATAAGTCTGAATTAACTATAACTTCAATTTCATTTATATTATTAGAAGAATATAATAATGATGTATCATCAGCAAACAGCCTTGAGAAACTTTGAGTATTGTCTGCAATATCATTAATATACAACAGAAATAACAAGGGACCTAAGACAGACCCTTGAGGAACACCACCTTTTAAATTCCCCTTTTCAGACAGACAATTCCGTATGATAACTCTCTGATACCTATTACTTATATAGTTCTCGAGCCAACGTAAAAGGTTTCCAGTAATTCCGTAACCTTCGATTTTTTTAATAAGGCCTTTATGCCAGACACGGTCAAATGCCTTGGATATGTCACAAAACACTGAACAAATTATTTCATGATTTTCCAAAGCCAAACAAATATTATGGTAAATTTCTATTAATTGGTGCACTGTGGAATGTTTATGCATAAAACCTGACTGATATTTATAAATTAAGGAATTGTCTATCAGAAAATTATAAATATATTTAAAAATCACACGTTCAAACACTTTACCAACACAACTTAACAAGGAAATTGGTCTATAATTTGTAGGATCGGATTTGATACCCTTTTTAAACAAAGCAATAATTATAGCAGATTTCCACATATGTGGGAATCTACCAGTTTGTAGAGAACAGTTAAAAATAATCTCAAGGGGCTTACAGACAGTAGATGCTGTATGTTTTAACATATTATGACTAATTTTGTCATTACCAACTGCTTTTCCTAATTTTAAATTCAGAAGAACATCCTTGATTTCATCAATTGTTATATTGAACACATCAAGCTTACGTCCTGTACGATTATCAAAAACTGGTGTAGGTAGATCAGAATCAATAATTTCAGAGATTGAACAAAAGAACGTGTTTAGAAGATTAGCTTTATCTTCGTCATTTACAACAAACTCACCAGTAACCTCGTTCTGCAAAGGTGGTATAGATGACGAGGTTGATTTACCCATTAATTTTTTAACAAGACTCCAATATGACTTAGGGTTTGACTTCCCTTCGTTGTCTAACATATCATTTACATTTATGAAGAACTGTTCTCTAGCATACTTAACCATATTGTTCACTTTATTTCTTTGTGCCCGATATTTACCCAGAAGAGAAACTGAATACTTACGCTTAAGTTGTTTATGGAGACGGTCCCGGAGACGCATGAATTTTCGTATTGATGAATTAAACCAAGGTTTATCATTAGGCCTGATAGTTACAGTTTTCACAGGAATGTATTTTTTTGCAAGTTCAATATATTTATTAGAAAATTTAGAACTCATTTCATCAATGTCATTTGTGATGATAAATGGCTATTCCAGTCAAATTGGTCTATTTCAGAATTAAGACCATCATAATTTCCATGTTTATACAGCCATACATCTCTTTTATAATTAGTCTGAAGGTCATAGGGGATTGGGAAAAAGGCAATTGTGGCATCATGGTCACTTTTAATTCTATCTATTTGTATAACATCAGAAAACGTAGTTTCTAGTTCATCCGAGAAGAGTATAGGGTCCAATAAGGCACCTAATCTTGTAGGTTCACGAATACAATTTGTGAGATTAAAAATATTTATAATTTGGTTTAAGCGATGGTCATTTTCTATCAATAAATTTACATTTAAATCACCAGTTATAATAATACGAGGAGATGACTCGAATGCCCTTTCAATTGAAATGTGAAAGTTTTCCCAGAAGTTATTTACTGCACCAGGGGACCTATAAACAGCACATACAAGAATTTTAAATCTAGGGAAGATTACTTCTAACCAAATTAACTCTCCCCCATTAAATTCTAAATCATTGCGTCTTAATACGTGCAAGTAATCTGCAGTGTAAACCAAGACTCCCCCACCAAAGCAGTTTCTGTCGTTCCTAAATGGCTCATGATATCCTGGTAGTTTATTATCCGTTGTCAGAATATTTTCATCTAAATGACTTTCAGTAACACAAAGTATTGATGAATCATTACTTATGGTTTGTAAATGATCAAGTTTATGCCTAATACTTCTAGAATTCCAATGAAAAACACTGACTTCACCTACCTTAGTTTCTGGTCCAGGATTTTCAGCTACATCATTGCCCAAAAGCAAAAGTTGTAAAAGTAACAAGGTAAATGAAATGTTTTGATAAAAGCATCCAAATAAGTAGTTATTGATGAAACTTTGACAATTTATTAGAGACAGTCGATGTATGACTAAAAGTAAAACTAATAGGACGTAGGATGACAATTTTAAGGAAACCAATATGTTTTTGACAACGACAGATCTAGTTCTGAGATAAAATGAACCTATCGCAATTCTGTAAGCGACAATGTCATTACCCATTATCAAACAAAAAAATCAAATAAAAATTATAGCGATAGGTTAAACACAAACAAAAGGCATGTACATCAATGAAAGTGATCATAGAAAAAATCATAAGTATGAAACACAAAAATAAAAAAACATTAGTACAATAAAAAAAAAAAGCAAAACATATGATTCTATATACAAAGCACTTCCCTTTGCACATATCGGCATGATATATTTCCCATCTGGGAGTCCTAAATATAAATTTGTTGAACCAATAAAAAATATCACAAATAATATATTTATAAAATACCTAAACCTATAGAACCCACAACGTGTTGTTACTAAATCATTTCGTTAAAAAAGTTGATTTTAAATAACTAACCTTAACAATAACAAATAAAATAATATCATTTTTATTTCTGCAAATAAATTCAAATTAATAAGTCGAGTACACCCAAACATTGACCTTTATAGACGTGTGTATAATATATTCACTTAATTCACGCTTTATGAATTGTGGGAGCTATTTTCAGAATAGGACACGTGTTGACTATTTTAGTTTACCATAACAAAAGGATTAATGTTTAGTAACCACACGTTAAAAACAAATAGTCAATAAGTATTGTGATATTATTATATTACTACGATATCAATGTATATGTACAAGATGTCATAATATGGAACGTAAACAAAACCACGTGGATTTTACATTTCGTCTCCTTCAGTGTTTGGTTGAACCGACGGATCTACAACAGGTTCAGGCAACTCAGTGTCGGCGGAGGACGGATTTTCTGGATATTTATCAAGCATGAAATAAATGTCATCAATACATGTGATTAAATCGGTGGATCTACTATTCACACCAATAGCGAAAATTCGACCATCATGCGACCAACAGGCCTGGATTCTGCGTTTAACACGAAGATAATTGAGTTCGTCCATGATTTTCCGTCTTCTCGGAGTAAGATTTTCTGTAATAAATACATTATCTTTGTGGTTTTTCAAGTTACGTTTAGCACTGAACACTAAGTTTCTTTGACGGTAAGTAGAAAATCTAGCAATTACTTGGATTTTACCACCACGGACTTTGCCTATTGGGTGTGTTCTCCCGATTTCATTTATTGTAATTGGTACTTTCAATACATCATTACAGATATCTAATATAATTTGATCTGTATTCATTTTATACAAGTTTCTTGTGTCTCCACACGGAATATTGTGAAACCGAAGGCTAGTGTGGCGGAAGTATTGCTCCTGGTCTTCTAATCTTATGTCTAGATCAGATAAGTTGTTTTGGAGATCGGTAATATTTCCTTTAAGATCAGTAACTGTTTGTTGTAGTGTTTTTATATGTTCGTCTTGCTTGTTTACGGTGTGTTCGTGTTGAGTTAGTTTTACTACATGTTTGTCAATTGTAGTGCTTTGTTGTTTTATAAGTTCTGCTTGTTTAATGACAGATTCTTGTAATGGTTTGACAACGTCATTCACAAGATTAACATACTTTTCCTCAAGTTTTTGACAAACGGATACGCATATCTTTGGAACAAGTTTGTTAATAAACGAATCATCTTTTAAAACACTACAAACAAGTTCTTGGATGTTAAAGGTGATTCCGGGCTTTTTAGCAAGAATTTGCTCAACCTTGGTGTCGTCAATACCAGATTTATCTAAATCGTCGGCTGAATAGCTTAATTTTCTAGGTTTAGTCTGACGGGACACTTGTTTTTGATGACCAGGGAGGTCATCAGGACTACATGGATTCTTGCGTTTAGTTGAATCGGAAGTTTCACCTATGTTTACATTTTTTATTTTGCTGGTCGCCATTTTTTTTATTCAATTATGCCCATAGTAGTGTCCACAAGAAGATAAATAAAAGTTATTTTAACAAAGTATGTACACGAAAAGTTGACTCGAGCACACCTAAACCATATTTAGTATCTTTGAAGACTGATTCATTCTAAATTATTCATTTGCACCACTAGGACTCCCGACGGAAGAAGCTCACAAAATTTACCCGTCCATTACTGCTGGCGCATGAATCATTTTGTGAGGGTTGATCAGAATATAACTAACTCTGTTATATGTGAGGGTTGATCAGAATATAACTAACTCTGTTATATGTGAGGATTGATCAGAATATAACTAACTCTGTTATATGTGAGGGTTGATCCGAATATAACTAACTCTGTTATATGTGAGGGTTGATCCGAATATAACTAACTCTGTTATATGTGAGGGTTGATCAGAATATAACTAACTCTGTTATATGTGAGGGTTGATCAGAATATAACTAACTCTGTTATATGTGAGGGTTGATCAGAATATAACTAACTCTGTTATATGTGAGGGTTGATCAGAATATAACTAACTCTGTTATATGTGAGGGTTGATCAGAATATAACTAACTCTGTTATATGTGAGGGTTGATCAGAATATAACTAACTCTGCTATATGTGAGGGTTGATCAGAATATAACTAACTCTGTTATATGTGAGGGTTGATCTGAATATAACTAACTCTGTTATAATGTGTGGGTTGATCAGAATATAACTAACTCTGTTATAATGTGTGGGTTGATCAGAATATAACTAACTCTGTTATAATGTGAGGGTTGATCAGAATATAACTAACTCTGTTATAATGTGAGGGTTAGCATTTTACTCACATGTGGAAAGTATTTGTATGACAGTATCATTTCAATATGAAGGGAGGGTTGTGTCCATAAAACTAGTTTAACCCTGCCACTTTGCATTGAAGTGTCTGTACCTAGCCAGGAAAGTGATCGGTCATGTATTGGTGTCTTAGGGTATCGATTTTGTCTGTTTCTACGATTTTGCTATTGGTTTTTGGAACTTTTAAAATTAATTATTTGGCTTTCCAACCTTTCGACTTTGAGCGTACCTGATGAAGGTAATTCCAGAAACGTGTCGTGCGCACTAAATTTGATATCTACGTTTTCATTCCGACAGTGTGGTATTTTTTGTTTTTGATTTTATTTTAAAGAAACGCTGTTAATGAATATAGTGAGTGAGTGATTGATGTTTAACGCCAAGTGAGTAATTGTTCAGATATATCATTGCCAGAACAAGTTCCATTTCGATGTGTTAATGGTGATGTCCGCTTTGTACTATACCAACTCGCTTAGCTGGATTTTTACAGTGCTAGCTCACTGAAACAGCAGTGCTAAGTGAAGAAGCAGCAAATTACAATTCAGTCTTTGTTTGAACCGACAGAGGCATGAACCCATGATCTATCACATTCGAGGCGAGCACGCTTACTATTACACCATCGATGCGGTAATATTCTATATTTGAAGCCTTCAAGGTGTGATTTATGATTGTCGAAAATAATTTATGATTGTCAATGAATTTACGTTATGAGTAAATAAATTATGATTGTCAATGAATTTACGTTATGAGTAAATAATTTATGATTGTCAATGAATTTACGTTATGAGTAAATAATTTATGATTGTCAATGAATTTACGATATGAGTAAATAAATTATGATTGTCAATGAATTTACGTTATGAGTAAATACATTGTGATTGTCAATGAATTTACGTTATGAGTAAATAATTTATGATTGTCAATGAATTTACGTTATGAGTAAATCATTTATGATTGTCAATGAATTTACCTTATGAGTAAATAGATTATGATTGTCAATGAATTTACGTTATGAGTAAATACATTATAATTGTCAATGAATTTACGCTATGAGTCAGCGTACCTGTTGGTGGTCATTCTAGAAACGCGTCAGCGTACCTGATGGTGGTCATTCTAGAAACGTGTCAGCGTACCTGATGGTGATCATTCTAGAAACGCGTCAGCGTACCTGATGGTGATCATTCTAGAAACGCGTCAGCGTACCTGATGGTGATCATTCTAGAAACGCGTCAGCGTACCTGATGGTGGTCATTCTAGAAACGTGTCAGCGTACCTGATGGTAGTCATTCTAGAAACGCGTCAGCGTACCTGATGGTGATCATTCTAGAAACGCGTCAGCGTACCTGGTGGTGGTCATTCTAGAAACGTGTCAGCGTACCTGATGGTGGTCATTCTAGAAACGCGTCAGCGTACCTGATGGTGATCATTCTAGAAACGCGTCAGCGTACCTGATGGTGATCATTCTAGAAACGCGTCAGCGTACCTGATGGTGGTCATTCTAGAAACGTGTCAGCGTACCTGATGGTGGTCATTCTAGAAACGCGTCAGCGTACCTGGTGGTGATCATTCTAGAAACGCGTCAGCGTACCTGATGGTGATCATTCTAGAAACGCGTCAGCGTACCTGATGGTGATCATTCTAGAAACGCGTCAGCGTACCTGATGGTGATCATTCTAGAAACGCGTCAGCGTACCTGATGGTGGTCATTCTAGAAACGTGTCAGCGTACCTGTTGGTGGTCATTCTAGAAACGCGTCAGCGTACCTGATGGTAATCATTCTAGAAACGCGTCAGCGTACCTGGTGGTGGTCATTCTAGAAACGCGTCAGCGTACCTGGTGGTGGTCATTCTAGAAACGCGTCAGCGTACCTGATGGTGGTCATTCTAGAAACGCGTCAGCGTACCTGATGGTGGTCATTCTAGAAACGCGTCAGTGTACCTGATGGTGGTCATTCTAGAAACGCGTCAGCGTACCTGATGGTGGTCATTCTAGAAACGCGTCAGCGTACCTGATGGTGGTCATTCTAGAAACGCGTCAGTATACCTGATGGTGATCATTATAGAAACGCGTCAGCGTACCTGTTGGTGGTCATTTTAGAAACGCGTCAGCGTACCTGATGGTGGTCATTCTAGAAACGCGTCAGCGTACCTGATGGTGGTCATTCTAGAAACGTGTCAGCGTACCTGATGGTGGTCATTCTAGAAACGCGTCAGCGTACCTGATGGTGGTCATTCTAGAAACGCGTCAGCGTACCTGATGGTGGTCATTCTAGAAACGCGTCAGCGTACCTGATGGTGGTCATTCTAGAAACGCGTCAGCGTACCTGTTGGTGGTCATTTTAGAAACGCGTCAGCGTACCTGATGGTGGTCATTCTAGAAACGCGTCAGCGTACCTGATGGTGGTCATTCTAGAAACGCGTCAGCGTACCTGATGGTGGTCATTCTAGAAACGTGTCAGCGTACCTGATGGTGGTCATTCTAGAAACGCGTCATCATACCTGATGGTGGTCATTCTAGAAACGCGCCAGCGTACCTGATGGTGGTCATTCTAGAAACGCGTCAGTGTACCTGATGGTGGTCATTCTAGAAACGCGTCAGCGTACCTGTTGGTGGTCATTTTAGAAACGCGTCAGCGTACCTGATGGTGGTCATTCTAGAAACGCGTCAGCGTACCTGATGGTGGTCATTCTAGAAACGTGTCAGCGTACCTGATGGTGGTCATTCTAGAAACGCGTCATCATACCTGATGGTGGTCATTCTAGAAACGCGCCAGCGTACCTGATGGTGGTCATTCTAGAAACGCGTCAGTGTACCTGGTGGTGGTCATTATAGAAACGCGTCAGCGTACCTGATGGTGATCATTCTAGAAACGCGTCAGCGTACCTGGTGGTGGTCATTCTAGAAACGCGTCAGCGTACCTTGTGGTGGTCATTCTAGAAACGCGTCAGCGTACCTGATGGTGGTCATTCTAGAAACGCGTCAGCGTACCTGATGGTGGTCATTCTAGAAACGCGTCATCGTACCTGATGGTGGCCATTCTAGAAACGCGTCAGTGTACCTGATGGTGGTCATTCTAGAAACGCGTCAGTGTACCTGATGGTGGTCATTCTAGAAACGCGTCAGCGTACCTGATGGTGGTCATTCTAGAAACGCGTCAGCGTACCTGATGGTGGTCATTCTAGAAACGCGTCAGCATACCTGATGGTGATCATTCTAGAAACGCGTCAGCGTACCTGATGGTGATCATTCTAGAAACGCGTCAGCGTACCTGATGGTGATCATTCTAGAAACGCGTCAGCGTACCTGATGGTGGTCATTCTAGAAACGTGTCAGCGTACCTGATGGTGGTCATTCTAGAAACGCGTCAGCGTACCTGATGGTGATCATTCTAGAAACGCGTCAGCGTACCTGATGGTGATCATTCTAGAAACGCGTAAGCGTACCTGATGGTGATCATTCTAGAAACGCGTCAGCGTACCTGATGGTGGTCATTCTAGAAACGTGTCAGCGTACCTGATGGTGGTCATTCTAGAAACGCGTCAGCGTACTTGATGGTGATCATTCTAGAAACGCGTCAGCGTACCTGGTGGTGGTCATTCTAGAAACGCGTCAGCGTACCTGGTGGTGGTCATTCTAGAAACGCGTCAGCGTACCTGATGGTGGTCATTCTAGAAACGCGTCAGCGTACCTGATGGTGGTCATTCTAGAAACGCGTCAGTGTACCTGATGGTGGTCATTCTAGAAACGCGTCAGCGTACCTGATGGTGGTCATTCTAGAAACGCGTCAGCGTACCTGATGGTGGTCATTCTAGAAACGCGTCAGCATACCTGATGGTGATCATTATAGAAACGCGTCAGCGTACCTGTTGGTGGTCATTTTAGAAACGCGTCAGCGTACCTGATGGTGGTCATTCTAGAAACGCGTCAGCGTACCTGATGGTGGTCATTCTAGAAACGTGTCAGCGTACCTGATGGTGGTCATTCTAGAAACGCGTCAGCGTACCTGATGGTGGTCATTCTAGAAACGCGTCAGCGTACCTGATGGTGGTCATTCTAGAAACGCGTCAGCGTACCTGATGGTGGTCATTTTAGAAACGCGTCAGCGTACCTGATGGTGGTCATTCTAGAAACGCGTCAGCGTACCTGATGGTGGTCATTCTAGAAACGTGTCAGCGTACCTGATGGTGGTCATTCTAGAAACGCGTCATCATACCTGATGGTGGTCATTCTAGAAACGCGCCAGCGTACCTGATGGTGGTCATTCTAGAAACGCGTCAGTGTACCTGGTGGTGGTCATTATAGAAACGCGTCAGCGTACCTGATGGTGATCATTCTAGAAACGCGTCAGCGTACCTGGTGGTGGTCATTCTAGAAACGCGTCAGCGTACCTGGTGGTGGTCATTCTAGAAACGCGTCAGCGTACCTGATGGTGGTGATTCTAGAAACGCGTCAGCGTACCTGATGGTGGTCATTCTAGAAACGCGTCAGCGTACCTGATGGTGGTCATTCTAGAAACGCGTCAGTGTACCTGATGGTGGTCATTCTAGAAACGCGTCAGTGTACCTGATGGTGGTCATTCTAGAAACGCGTCAGCGTACCTGATGGTGGTCATTCTAGAAACGCGTCAGCGTACCTGATGGTGGTCATTCTAGAAACGCGTCAGCATACCTGATGGTGATCATTCTAGAAACGCGTCAGCGTACCTGTTGGTGGTCATTTTAGAAACGCGTCAGCGTACCTGATGGTGGTCATTCTAGAACCGCGTCAGCGTACCTGATGGTGGTCATTCTAGAAACGTGTCAGCGTACCTGATGGTGGTCATTCTAGAAACGCGTCAGCGTACCTGATGGTGGTAATTCTAGAAACGCGTCAGCTTACCTGATGGTGGTCATTCTAGAAACGCGTCAGCGTACCTGATGGTGGTCATTCTAGAAACGCGTCAGCGTACCTGTTGGTGGTCATTTTAGAAACGCGTCAGCGTACCTGATGGTGGTCATTCTAGAAACGCGTCAGTGTACCTGATGGTGGTCATTCTAGAAACGCGCCAGCGTACCTGATTGTGGTCACTCTAGAAACGCGTCAGTGTACCTGATGGTGGTCTTTCTAGAAACGCGTCAGCGTACCTGATGGTGGTCATTCTAGAAACGCGTCAGTGTACCTGGTGGTGGTCATTCTAGAAACGCGTCAGCGTACCTGTTGGTGGTCATTCTAGAAACGCCTCAGCGTACCTGATGGTGGTCATTCTAGAAACGCGTCAGCGTACCTGATGGTGGTCATTCTAGAAACGCGTTGTGCGCATTAAGATTGATATCTACGTTTTTATTTGATAATAAGTACAGCTTCTAGGAATTGTAAATTTCAATAATAAATATATCTTATTAACCATGTCTGTGCTGAAACACTGAATATAGGTCGGGTGGTATCCTTGGAGACTAAGAATTCACCGTCAGAGATATCGACACTGTAATATTAATAAAAATGTAGATGCATCTTATACACCATGTATGTGCCGCAACACTGAATACTAGGCGGATGATAATCTCGGGGACTAATACTTCACCAGCAGAGATATCGACTCCCTGATATTAAATAAAAACGTATATGTTTTCAATGGGCACATGACGAATTTCTTGAATAACTTAAAACTTTTTTTGAATTTGAGCGTTTCTAATAAAGTTATTAGAAACGCTCAAAATCAAAAAAAGTTTGAAAAACCAAATAATCTAAACGTCTATGGGGAGTAAATATATCGAAGGCCCTAACCAGAATAGCTATAACCGAGTAAGGTTACCTTGAGGGCGATGAACCTTAGTATTGATAATAACTACATTATTTAGTAATAAATTTAAAAACAAAAAAATACCGCAGTCCAATAGAAAAATCATAAAAAGATGCAAAAACGATACCCCTAAATACATGGCCACTCACTTTCCTGACTTGGTACCACTAACACACAAATACATGGCCACTCACTTTACTGACTTGGTACCACTAACACACAAATACATGGCCACTCACTTTCCTGACTTGGTACCACTAACACACAAATACATGGCCACTCACTTTACTGACTTGGTACCACTAACACACAAATACATGGCCACTCACTTTACTGACTTGGTACCACTAACACACAAATACATGGCCACTCACTTTACTGACTTGGTACCACTAACACACAAATACATGGCCACTCACTTTACTGACTTGGTACCACTAACACACAAATACATGGCCACTCACTTTACTGACTTGGTACCACTAACACACAAATACATGGCCACTCACTTTACTGGCTTGGTACCACTAACACACAAATACATGGCCACTCACTTTACTGACTTGGTACCACTAACACACAAATACATGGCCACTCACTTTACTGACTTGGTACCACTAACACACAAATACATGGCCACTCACTTTACTGACTTGGTACCACTAACACACAAATACATGGCCACTCACTTTACTGACTTGGTACCACTAACACACAAATACATGGCCACTCACTTTACTGGCTTGGTACCACTAACACACAAATACATGGCCACTCACTTTACTGACTTGGTACCACTAACACACAAATACATGGCCACTCACTTTACTGACTTGGTACCACTAACACACAAATACATGGCCACTCACTTTACTGACTTGGTACCACTAACACACAAATACATGGCCACTCACTTTACTGACTTGGTACCACTAACACACAAATACATGGCCACTCACTTTACTGACTTGGTACCACTAACACACAAATACATGGCCACTCACTTTACTGACTTGGTACCACTAACACACAAATACATGGCCACTCACTTTACTGACTTGGTACCACTAACACACAAATACATGGCCACTCACTTTACTGACTTGGTACCACTAACACACAAATACATGGCCACTCACTTTACTGACTTGGTACCACTAACACACAAATACATGGCCACTCACTTTACTGACTTGGTACCACTAACACACAAATACATAGCCACTCACTTTACTGACTTGGTACCACTAACACACAAATACATGGCCACTCACTTTACTGACTTGGTACCACTAACACACAAATACATGGCCACTCACTTTACTGACTTGGTACCACTAACACACAAATACATGGCCACTCACTTTACTGACTTGGTACCACTAACACACAAATACATGGCCACTCACTTTACTGACTTGGTACCACTAACACACAAATACATGGCCACTCACCTTACTGACTTGGTACCACTAACACACAAATACATGGCCACTCACTTTACTGACTTGGTACCACTAACACACAAATACATGGCCACTCACTTTACTGACTTGGTACCACTAACACACAAATACATGGCCACTCACTTTACTGACTTGGTACCACTAACACACAAATACATGGCCACTCACTTTACTGACTTGGTACCACTAACACACAAATACATGGCCACTCACTTTACTGACTTGGTACCACTAACACACAAATACATGGCCACTCACTTTACTGACTTGGTACCACTAACACACAAATACATGGCCACTCACTTTACTGACTTGGTACCACTAACACACAAATACATGGCCACTCACTTTACTGACTTGGTATCCCTAACACACAAATACATGGCCACTCACTTTACTGACTTGGTACCCCTAACACACAAATACATGGCCACTCACTTTACTGGCTTGGTACCACTAACACACAAATACATGGCCACTCACTTTACTGGCTTGGTACCACTAACACACAAATACATGGCCACTCACTTTACTGACTTGGTACCACTAACACACAAATACATGGCCACTCACTTTACTGGCTTGGTACCACTAACACACAAATATATGGCCACTCACTTTACTGGCTTGGTACCACTAACACACAAATACATGGCCACTCACTTTACTGGCTTGGTACCACTAACACACAAATACATGGCCACTCACTTTACTGACTTGGTACCACTAACACACAAATACATGGCCACTCACTTTACTGACTTGGTACCACTAACACACAAATACATGGCCACTCACTTTACTGACTTGGTACCACTAACACACAAATACATGGCCACTCACTTTACTGACTTGGTACCACTAACACACAAATACATGGCCACTCACTTTACTGGCTTGGTACCACTAACACACAAATACATGGCCACTCACTTTACTGACTTGGTACCACTAACACACAAATACATGGCCACTCACTTTACTGACTTGGTACCACTAACACACAAATACATGGCCACTCACTTTACTGACTTGGTACCACTAACACACAAATACATGGCCACTCACTTTACTGACTTGGTACCACTAACACACAAATACATGGCCACTCACTTTACTGACTTGGTACCACTAACACACAAATACATGACCACTCACTTTACTGACTTGGTACCACTAACACACAAATACATGGCCACTCACTTTACTGACTTGGTACCACTAACACACAAATACATGGCCACTCACTTTACTGACTTGGTACCACTAACACACAAATACATGGCCACTCACTTTACTGACTTGGTACCACTAACACACAAATACATGGCCACTCACTTTACTGACTTGGTACCACTAACACACAAATACATGGCCACTCACTTTACTGACTTGGTACCACTAACACACAAATACATGGCCACTCACTTTACTGACTTGGTACCACTAACACACAAATACATGGCCACTCACTTTACTGACTTGGTACCACTAACACACAAATACATGGCCACTCACTTTACTGACTTGGTACCACTAACACACAAATACATGGCCACTCACTTTACTGACTTGGTACCACTAACACACAAATACATGGCCACTCACTTTACTGACTTGGTACCACTAACACACAAATACATGGCCACTCACTTTACTGACTTGGTACCCCTAACACACAAATACATGGCCACTCACTTTCCTGACTTGGTACCACTAACACACAAATACATGGCCACTCACTTTACTGACTTGGTACCACTAACACACAAATACATGGCCACTCACTTTACTGACTTGGTACCACTAACACACAAATACATGGCCACTCACTTTACTGACTTGGTACCACTAACACACAAATACATGGCCACTCACTTTACTGACTTGGTACCACTAACACACAAATACATGGCCACTCACTTTACTGACTTGGTACCACTAACACACAAATACATGGCCACTCACTTTACTGACTTGGTACCACTAACACACAAATACATGGCCACTCACTTTACTGACTTGGTACCACTAACACACAAATACATGGCCACTCACTTTACTGACTTGGTACCACTAACACACAAATACATGGCCACTCACTTTACTGACTTGGTACCACTAACACACAAATACATGGCCACTCACTTTACTGACTTGGTACCCCTAACACACAAATACATGGCCACTCACTTTACTGACTTGGTACCACTAACACACAAATACATGGCCACTCACTTTACTGACTTGGTACCCCTAACACACAAATACATGGCCACTCACTTTACTGACTTGGTACAGGTGCTTCAATTAAAAGTCCCAATTCTCAAGATCAGTCTCAATGAATAAGATTTCTTAAAATCCTATTGAAAATATATTCGCAAGCAGTTGAAGGTCAAGAGCAGGGGCGGATCCAGGGGGGGTGTGCCCCCCGCGCCCCGCGCCCCTAAAATTGGAAAAAATATGATTTTTTGGCGTATAATCGTGATTTTTCAATCCTGGATCCACCCCTGAAGGGGTATGGTGTTTGGCGCCACTTTCAACAATATTTCAGCAATGGCGGTCAGTTATATTGATGGAGGAAACCGGAGTACCCGGAGAAAACCACTGATCTGCCGCCAGTCACTTACAAGCTTTACTACCACATAATTTTGTATAGAGTAGACTTCGCCATGAGCGAGATTCAAACAACTTTAATGGTGATGGGCCCAACTACCAAACGATTACGGCCACGATAGCCCCTGTATACCTTTAGTATTTACATTATAGGTTAATATGATTATTATATATTACCAGCTAACGAAATGTTTGCTAACTAAAAATTGCATCCAGTGCAATATCCGGTGAACAGTTAATATGATTATATATATTACCAACTGATGAGAGAGATGTTTACTAACTTAAATGTTCATCAAGTACAATATCCGGTGAACAATTCGTGTGTATCCCATCTGCACAAACGAACGGAAGTGTGGATTCAAGTTTAACTGTTTCAGTGAATACTTTGGATATACGCCTCGGAGTCATCTGTAAGCAAATAAACATTTTTGAAAATATGTTTTCACGAAATGATTCCAAGAAGAGTTTGAAGATACCAAAAGAAAAAGGACAAAAGGACAAACAACGATCAACAAAAAATTTCACAGAAAACAAAATATCGAGCAACACGAACCCCACGAATAACCGGGGGTGAACTCGGGTGTACCGGAAGTGTAAGCAGTTCCTGTTCTACTAGTGGCAACCGTCGTGTTACTCTAGTTTCAAAGCATGTGATAAGTCATGAATGAGGAAAGAACCCGCCGCGAAGTGATTACGACAAGTGGAACATATCCATGGTCATTTGTGACATAGATATTCCGTAATGGTTACCCACAACGTACTATACGACGGCCCCCTCTAAAGATATATAAATATCTACTGTCCTTGATTTGTCTTGCGAGAATTGATTTCTGAGAGCATTATCGCAACGATGACGTCATTATAACCTTACATTATAAAACAGTGATATTATGCTAATATCACACTAGCTGCTTGATAAAATATATTATAACGTGTAAAGCTCACATGGAAAATGTGTAAATCATCGATAAAAAGAAATATTCATAACCAAGTTATAACTGAGTTCATCCCCGTTTTTTTTTGTGTAGTCCGTGTTGTTCATCATTTAGTTTTTTTTTATGTTGTCTTATTATGTGTATTTACGTTCTTAGTTCCGTGTTGTGATGTAGGTTGCGATTTCCAAATACAAACGATGTTCGGTTCGTCTTTACCTCCATTTGTTTGTAGGAGGACTCATGTCTTATTTACGTTATTTGTGTTTGTTTGCGTGTGGTGGTGCCCAGCACATATTGTGTTGGTGGGGGGCGTTGTTTGTCTTGGTCTTGTGTGCCCAATGTTGTCAGTTTCTCTGGATTGTCTATTCTTGATTGCCCCTTCGGTTTTATCTAACGTTTATATATATATATATAGTATTCCCATACCTTTACTCCTACCCAGTAGCCATTACTTTGGAGTGCTCCCTCAATGCTGGGACCATTCTTACAGAATGGATGGACTTTACATCTAACCTTGAAAAAAACAGTACATTACATTAAGTGATACACGAGATATAAATACAACCATAATCATTTATATTGTACTGCATACATGATGGCGACAGTTGATTTTGAAATTTACAGTTCATAAATAATGCAACTATCAAGGGGGGCGCCCCCCCCCCCCCCTAAAATTGGAAAAAATAAGATTTTTTGGCGTAAAATCGTGATTTTTCACACGAGATACCCCAAAAGTTTTCGCGCCTCCCTCCGCTCGGCGCAATTTTTTTAAGTGCGCCCCGCCCCCCTAACTTGAAATCCTGGATCCGCCCCTGACTATTATTGCAACTTGTCATCCTATTGAAGTGGCTATGCGTGTGTTCTCCAGGTGTAAAATGCTGATCTATATTACTGGATGTTAAGCGTTGTTGTAAAGAACGCCGAGACTCAATCTATAGCTGAAATACTGGTCACGTGGTGTTATGCAACAATAAATCAACCAATCAAAAATAATTAATCAAAATACAACTAACTACCAAACAACGAATTATTTCATTCAAACTGCTTCCAAATATAAAAAGCATGAAAAGAACGCCCATTCCCACCGTTTGATAAAATATTGCTCAAGTGATGTTCATTGAATAATTAATCAAAATACAACTAGCTACCAAACATCTTACCATTTTATTCATATAGCCTCCAAATTTATATGTATCGAAGACTACCAGTTCGTTCTGACGTTCTGTAAAAATGTTCATTCCCAACCGCTTACTAAAATATTGCTCACTTGATGGTCATTGAATCATTAATCAAAATACGACTAATTACCAAACATCTTACCATTTTATTCAAACGGCTTCCAAGTTTGAAAAGTTTGCAAAAAAGTGCTCATTGCCAACCGTTTACTAAAATATTGCTCACTTCATATCCATTGAATAATTAATCAAGATACCAGAATCCGTAAATCGAAGAACAGACAACACAATGGCCAAATGAAAAAGTACAAATGACAAACAACTAACCACAAAACATACTAACTACTAAACATCTTACCATTTTATTCATATGGCCTCCAAGTTTATATGTATCCAACACTACAGTTCGTTCTGACGATACTCTGCTGGCTAATGGTTTGCTGTGTGCATCTAGTAGCGGCACACCATCTATTGTCCATGATACTTCAAATTCTAAACCAACGCTTGACGATGGAAATTCAAATGAACAGTTGAATTTAACATCTCCATAGTTGTTAATATAAGGGTCGCTTAATACTGGGTTTTTAGATAATTTTAACTTGCATCCTAAATATAAAAAAAAATTGATTATTAAAATGAAACGATTAAGCAGCGATGGTGAACAATTATACGAACCACAACTCGTCTGACTCACAATAGCCTTTAAAATTACAATAGCGATAATTTAAACCACGTAGAAAAGAAAGTCCTTGCCTATGACAGACGGGTCGTCGTGGTCGTGATCGTATGGTAGTTGGTTTTACAACTACCTGTACACTGGGTGCCTATCACCACGAAAGTTCAAATTCCATTCATGGCGAGATGTATTCGATAAAACAATATGTGATAAAGTGTGTATGTGACTTACGACAGGTCGGTGGTTTTCTCCTGGCACTCCGGTTTCCTCCACCAATAAAACTGATCGTCATGATATATCTGAAATATTGCTGAAAGTGGCGTTAAACACCATACCCCCCTTATATGACAGATACAAAATTGTGGCGTAGTTAATCCTGTTAATTATCATTTCTGAGCATATTCGGTTTGTAATTGTTGTTTTTCAGTCTTTAGTTTTCTGTGTGGATCACGGTTTGTCTTTTTGTCCATTTTATTTTGGTCATTGTATTGTCTGTCCTTCTTCGAACTATGACTTCCGATTACACCTTTGATGTCTCCAAACTTTGTTGCCTTACCCTGATGGTGATGCATATTATATGTTGCCACATTGTCTCGTTATATATATCCTGGAGTCAATGTTTGTTTTGTCTGTTGGTTTGTATTAGCGAGGTGGAAAACAAACAAGATAAAGGTACTCTAATGATATGACAGAGTACACACTGTCATTCAAATTAAACTATGACATTAATCGAACAATAACCGTGTACAGTTCGTTTTGCGTGGAGTGTTATTGTTTGTTTGTTTGTTTGTTTGTTTGTTTGTTTGTTTGTTTGTTTTCTTAGATTTGATTTTTAAAATTTTAATTTTATTCTATTTCCTGCTTTTTTGGCAGAATTCGAAATAAATCTATGATCATTTTGTAGTTGATTTTATTATGGTATTTTCAATGTTAGCCCTGCGCCATATCACAACGTTAAAAAGAATACATGAACTTAGGGTACCCTTTACGACTATACTACAAATTGTCCTTTTGAATGACACAAATATTATAAATGACATGGATATACTGTATTTTATAATTACATGAATATGATATATCTATTGATCTGCATTAATAGACGAGTATATCATTCATAAATGCTGATGCGGCAAAAATTGATATCGCAATAACTTTAAACAGTTGTCACAAAACATGTAAATGACACCGAAAAAAACATGAACCTCTACAAAACAAATGGAAGTAATCCCCACCAAGCAAATACTCTTATGAACACAAGAATAATAATACTTAAATAATAATAATATATTTTCGTTGATGCTAATCTAAATATAAGAAAAACGATTATTGCCTTGTTGAGTCTTACAAGGAGTGATAATGGAAGACGAGGAGTGCATGTTCCGAGATTGTTTCAATGGTGGCTTTGAAAAAAATACATTACTAAAAAAAAAAGAGAAAAAACTGTTTTTCTCAGTTACTTACTAAATTGTGAATTACACAGATCACCTTCACAGCAATCGTCACTAGATGTAATGGCACATGTCTGTAAAACAAATCCTTAATAAATTGTAAATACCAAAATATTACCTTTTATATTCTATTCGTTTTTACTTTTTGTAATTTTTTCGGTCATTTGAAATAAGGTTCAATCTGCTCTTTTTTTTCTTTTTTTCTTAATAGTAAAATTGTAAACTGATAAGACAAGAGTTGTTATTTTAATAAAGAAAAACTTATTCAACCTTTTTACACATTTTCTTTCTATCAAATATTCAAAAACAACATACCAAGAGCATCATATGCATGCTGACATTTAGTATATGAAAAAATGGGACATATTTTCAATAGATAAACAAATTGCAATTGCCCCCAGCTCCTATGCCCATGAGGTGGTATTAGTGAAGCGAAGCTCGAACTGCAGACTGCCCCTGTACTGGTTTTTAGTGAGGTTTGCTTTGCTCAATCTTCAGTTTTCTGTGTATTCGTAATTTTTTGTCAACCATTAAATATTTGTGCTTTTGATAAGTTATATCTGTATATTTAGATCATGCATTGTTATTGAAATAATACATTGACCATTTAACACTCAAATCCGAAAATGTAATTTTCCCGCGAAATTATGTCCCCTTAAATAATTTTTTTGTGAACAAATCTTAGAAGTAACTATTAATTTATGTTAAATTGATGTTGAATTTGCTAAGAAAAAAAATAAACATTGATTTAGCGTATATGGCTGAAATCGTATTTTTTTCCCAATAAAATTTCTATTAGAATTATGTTTTCACGATGAAAAGGTGTTGCCAAATTTATTCAATGCCCATATACGCCTAATTTGGTCGACCCTAATATATAATTTGTATACATTCGAAGTATTTATACACGGGTCTCTTTATCTTATCCCGTTGAAAATACCATGTTAATAAGGGTCAGCATTTGTGAAGTTCTCGTTCATTGCATTAGGGCGGCACCTAGCGGAGGTGCCAGTCGCTAATTTTAGTGTATTCATCAATTTGTGTTTAGTTAATGTTTCTACTTTCAGCATAGTGGGAACCGACTCTTTCTTCATTTAAAGTGGCATGTCAGTATTAATTATCGTAGTTGTGGGTTAAACATAGACTCGGTCACGAGAGTGGTGCAGAACTAAGCACTCACTCAGAAAACTAGTACATATTTTTGCATTTTATACTAAAAGACATTCCCGTTTCTTGCATGACATATGCTAAGAAGAGTTTGATGAAACCAAAGGGGTAATCAAAATCCGTAAATCGAAGAAGAGCAAGTATAAAAGGACAAACAATGATCTACAAAATATACACATAAAACTAAAGATCGAGTATCACTAAAAACAGAGGCGCTCCGGACGGGTAAGCAGTTCCTGCTCCACTAATGACACCCGTCGTGTTAATCTAGTTACAAACTCAGTTTAGAAACCCTAGTACAATGTATCAATATAACAACATAAAACTCGTTGCTGTTTGTGAAAGGCTAATTTACTTACATGGCGACTTTCGCACCCTGACTCATATAAAACCCTTTGTGACAGCGAGGTGGTTTTCTGTTTAACGTTGCACATCTGTAATCAAAATGTACAAACTTCGCTATTAATATTTTATAAGTGCCTAGGAACAATCATTATTTCTGAAGGAAATGTTTCAAAATTTCTAGTGTATTTAAATTTATGATATACATGTTTTATTGAAATTTATAGTTCCTAACAATGGTGTATTATTTTTGAAAATGAACGTTAGAGAATACCGAATGGGCAATCGAGAATGAACAATATAAGAGACACTGGCAACATTCGGTACACAAACCACAAGACGAAGACAAGCAAAAACAAAGAACAAAACACAATATATTGGGTATTCCATTGTTTTCTCCCGGCATGCAATTGCACAACATCAACAATAACAGCTGAACAAGAAAACTCTCACATATGTACGATGAAAAGTATAACTAAATTCCTTATTGTGTCGTTGCATTCCTGCCTATGCATACATACGAGTATTATTGTGTTGAAGGCTGAGAACAAGCCTACACAAGATTAAAAATAAATAACATAGGAAAAGATCATACAACTTGAAATCTCAGAAAATATGTAAGTTTCTCCTGGTCTATACATGTCACCGTTCTTACATCCTCATCGACGGGCGCCGCATGTGGAGCAGGAACTACCTACCCTTCTGGAGCACTTGAGTTCACCCCCGGTTTTTAGCGGGGTTTGTGTTGCTCGATCATTAGTTTTTATGTGTAGTTTTTTGTAGACAATTATTTGTCCTTTTTCTTTTGGCCATTGTGTTGTATGTCCTTCTCCGATTTACGGCTTCTGATTACCTCTTTGGTGTCCTTAAATCTTGGTCAAATTGTCGGTAAATAGTACATATTTGGTACATGTTAAGAATACAAAATTTTGAATTATATAATGGAGTAAACGATATGTCATTACGTGAAACAAAACCTAATTATACTAAACAAATATTCTATAACTATAGGTATTAGAATTCCTTCCACATAGTTATCAGGAACTTTTGTAACGTAGTTCATTCTGGCTGGTTCTATTTTGTCGTAGAAGAAAAATGTAAAATACCAATAAAAGAAAATAGTACAAAGTACGCTTGAACCTTGTTATGTCGAAGTCGAACAGATCAATCGGTTTACTTCGAAATATCAGTGTATTCGAATTATCCACGATACAATAAGGTGACCTATGCATAAAACGGACCAAGGAGGAATGATACGAGTCCAAGTTAATCCGATTGAATTGGACAGTATTTCCTCTCTTATAAGTTCACCCCTTCTGCAATGTAAAAGTGGTCCTTCATGAGGGGGATAATATAGTAGTTTCTCAATATATCTTAAATATGGCCTGATAAGAGGGGTGAGTTTTTGTGAGTTTTACCTTAAAAGAGAGGGATTACCGTACCACATTCCGGAATAAAAAAAAATATGATAAGAGGTATAGTGGCAGCACCAAGTGCAACAACAACAAAACTGCGAGTAACGTCAAATGGTCAGAATATCTTCCTCTGTAAACAAATGAACAATCAAAAGTAAAAATATGGAGAGAAAAAAAAAACCAAAAACGTTGCATTCTGGATGATCGTCAAATGGCGACATCAATATATTGGGTAGTACAGTGTTTTCTCTCATATTCGAACCACATCCACCATATTTAGAAAAATGTAAATATCAAGTCTACCTTTCATATTCTGACGTCTTCCAAATTAGACTTCGTGGTCGTGATTTAACGTTGCGAGTTCGAATCCCGCTCAGGCAAGGTGTACTCGATGAAATATTATATGATAAAGTTTGTCAGTGACTTACGGCAGGTACTCTGGTTTCCTCCACCAATAAAACTGACCACCACGATATAGCTGAAATATTGCTGAATGTGGCGTTAAGCACCACAACCATAACCCTAAATTACACTTCTAATGAGTTCTCTAGTCGTCCATTGTTCAGACTAAGTCAAACAACACCAAGAATAGACAAACGTCATACCTGATCTTTTCCACAAAGGGTAATCAGATTACAATCTTCTGGCTTCTCTATGTTAGAACAGTGGTAACAGATAGTCCCGTTGTTTTTATTCAGGGCTGTAAAAATGTTATTACAATGTACACATTTGTTTTTACTTTATTCACATTTAGCAATGCGAAGATGTGTGCTTCTGCGATGTTTATCATAAAGGGATCTATATTGAAAAAAAATATCAATTAAAAGGGAGGGACAGTACAGAAACAAATCACAAATCATTGAGTACACCAGACTCACATTTTCTTAGCTTTGAGTGTATCTGATGAAGTGTATTCCAGTAAAGCGCCATGCACACTAAATTACACATCCACGTGTTTACTATATGTCCTGGTTATCATAACTGTTATGGTCGCGGGTCGTCTTGGTCGTGATGATATAGTAATTGGATTTACAATAACCTGTGCAATCAGTGCCTATCACCACTAACGTTGTGAGTTCGAATCCTTATAATGTCGAAGTCTTCTCGATACAACATTATGTGATAAAGTTTGTCAGTAACTTACGGCAGGTCGGTAGTTTTCACCGGGTACTCTGGTTTCCTCCACCAATAAAACTTACCGCCACGATATAACTGAAATATTATTGAAAGTGGCGTTAAATACCATAAACCACAACCATTGTTTATTATTAGTAGTACACAACTCACATGGTGCCCCACATATTCCATTAACATTACATAAGGCGATACCAATACAACATTGGTGGCATAGAATCGTGTCAGTTTGAGCACGTTTGTCCACTTCCGGTTCATTTTGACTATGATGTCTTTTCCCAATAAATACCGGTTGAACAGTACAACTCTATTTTAACACCACATATAAAATAATATAGATAATCAGAATGAAGTTCGTTGGTTGTAAACTGGAATAAATACAGTACATATATAGGTCAATAAATGAGACATGATTGTTTAGCGCCACTTTTAACAATATTGCAGTTATATCGTGATGGTCAGTTTTATAAGGGGGTGCAACCGGGGAACGTGGGGAAAATAGTAGTAATCGCCCTTCCATTATACAGTTACAAACCTTAGCACATGAAAATGTATAGCGTACATGCTGCACCTTCCGATGGGTGAAATCGAACTCTCACATGTAATGCTGATATTCACTTGTTGCATAAGAAAATAAAAACCGAAGTACCTAGAGAAAACCACCAACCTGCCACAAGTCACTTACAAACTTTATCACATAATGTTATATCCCGCAGGATTAAAACTCACCTCGCCGATTGCATAGGTAGTTGTAAATACAACTACCATGCGATCACGACCACGACGGCCCCTACTATGTGATCTCGATGGTCTCTTAGGAAAATATAAATAATATATTAGATATAATTGTATCTTGTCAATCTAATGGGAATGTTGGAAATGAATTGGAACATTTTCCATTTTAATGTTTTAATAGGGAAAAGACATCATCAGTATCGAATAGTTTAAAAATTTGGCGTTTATATTTAATCTTAAGATTTCCTTTGGTTTATAGCCAAATATGATTTATTTTTTCAGTTGCATTGACACTATCAACTCTAGTTTCAGTTTTTTGGTGTATGCCATCCTAAATCAACTACCTTAGAGGTCCATCCGACCAATTCACAAAATCAGAAAATAGTGCATTCTGGACTTCCGTTCGTTCAAATAAACGTTAGAGAACACCGAAGGGACAACCAACAATGTACAATCCAGTGAAACTGGCAAGATAGGGTACACAAGAAGAAGAAAAACAAAACAAATTACGTCATTTGCGCGACCACATTCTAATAATAGGCCAGTGACACGGTGTCAATTCATTTCTGATGTATGGAAGTGAAATAATGCAAATTCATACTCGTGACTTTCTGAGATGGCGAATTTGGAAGAATGGACATGGAAATGAAAAAGGCAATTAACAGAAACAATGTTAACGGATGACAAAAAGAAACACAAATGTTTTAGATAACTCACGTGGTGCCCCGCACAAATTGTCAACGTTACAGATGGCGCCATCGCGACAACAGGCTTGACATATAGTGGTATCTAGGCTAGAACGCTTTCCTGTTGGTACATTTTCAATAAATGATTCTTTTATATCATGATGTCTTTTCCCGATAATACCGCCACATTTCTATTTAAAGGATATATTCAAATACATTTAATTAGTTTTAAAGAAAAGCAATTGCTTAATTAAGTGGTTAAATTTTAAACTTTTTTTTTTCAAATCGACTTGATATTTATCGATTAGTGATTTATATCGTTGATTAGGGTCAGGTTTATGGTGTTTAACACCACTTTCAACAATAGTTCAGTAATATCTTGGCGGTCCTTTTTATTGGTGGAGGAAACCTGAGTGCCTGGAGAAAACCACTGACATGATGCAAGTCACTGACAAACTTTATCACATAATGCTATATTGAGTACACCTCGCCTGATAGAAAGAATTATTCGTGGGAAAAGTACCAATGGTTAAACACCATAACCATAATATAAAGATATTATTTCATCTGATATAGAAATTTCCTTGTCTTTCAAAGAACAAAATTATTGATCAATCTGTATTCGTGATGGTCATCATAATCGTGAGCTTATGGTATACTGAAATTACACCTACTTATGCAACAAGTGCCTATATATCGCCTCAAAAGTTCGAATCCTGCTCATGGTGAGGTGTGCTCGATACAATATTATCTGATAAATTTTGTCATAGATTTGCGGGTGTTTGGTGGTTTTATTCCAAAAGCGTCAACACACAGACTTTTATAGTTTTAACTCAATGAAAACAATGGTAGCTATTTATACATAGTACTCTCTTTGGAAACAACATCCGGGTTCCTAAGCAATGAGTCTTTGTTCTTATTCCTTAATGTTGTGTGCTTAACGGAAATGCAGCAAACACCAATTGTGTAGTCTTTAACTTGGTTTCACTCGAACGATGATCCATTATAAGGGGGTCGTTGTGGCCGTGATCGTATAGTAGTTGAATTTACAACTACCTATGGAATCAGTGCCTAACCCACTGATGTTGTGAGTTCGAATCTCAATCAGGGCGAGGTGTACATCATTATGTGATAAAGTTTGCCAGTGACTTGCGAAAGGTCGATATAAATGAACTATTGTTGAAAGTGGCGTTAAACACCATCAAACAAACAAACCAACCCATAATCTACCGAACATGCAAATCGACGAGACTGTATATACAAAAAACAGAATTGACATTTCTGAAGAATAATATATATTTATGTTCTACACGTGTAGACGAGAGAAAAAGGTGTGTTCGATTTGTCATTTGGTAAATAGAAAATTGTGTTGCACTCGTATATTTCATGTTTTTATCATTAATGAAGATTGTAGCTTTTGTGTATTTATGTTCAACTGTATCTGTATATTGTTTATATAAAGGAGCAGATGTTATAAATTGAAAAACTTGTATCTGATCTTATTGTCATGTTTTTGAACAGTAAAATATGTTTAAACTACGAGACAAAATAGATGTTATGTCCCAATTGATACTTGACATTGAGTGGAAAACTACCTCTGTTATTTTTTTTCTAAGAAACCACATACTTGAACTAACTAAATTGAATCGATTTTAATATCGGATCAATATGGCGATCTCTTCTTCTAGAGTTTGTTTGTGCTCAATAACGTGATAACTCAGTACAGTTCGTCATGACCGAGCTTAAGCTTAAACTTAGTTTAAACATATTTTATTAATTAATTCAATATAACATTACAATATTCAGCTATATACATTACATAATAAGAAGCTTAAACTTAATTATATAAACATAAATTAGAATATATTGTGTTCAATAACCGCATTATCAAACAAATACAACTTACAGCGATATCTTTACATCCCACGTCATAATAAAGATGGCCGTCTGGTGTTGTAAATCTCTCAACAAAACAATTCTGTAAATTTAAATGTCTGTTTTAAAAATTCACCGTGTATTCCTTTTTCAATTACGTTATTTGTGTTTGTTTGCGTATAGTGGTGTCCAGCACATATTGTGTTGTGTTTATGTTTTGTTTTTCTTAGTCTATGTTCCCAGTTTCTCTGGATTGTCTATTTTTGATTGCCCCTTCGGAATTCTCTGACGTTTATATATCCACAATGGTTCCACTTTTAAAATTGAATTCCGAATAAGCAAAAATTCATTCTGAATAGGCAAAATTATATTCTGAATAAGCAGGAATAAATTATGAATAAACAGGAATAAATTCTGAATAAGCAGAAATCAATTCTTAATATGCAAAAATAAATTCTGAACAGGCAACAATAAATTCTGAATAGACAAAAACAATTCTGAATAAACAAAATTAAATTCTGAATAAGCAAAAGATAAATTCTGAAAAAGGAAAAAATAGATTATGAATAAGCAAAAAATAAATTCTGAATTGGCAAAAATAAATTCTGAAAATACAAAAATAAATTATGAATAAGCAGGAATGAATTATGAATAAGTAAAAATAAATTCTGAATAAGCAATAATAAATTTTGAATAAGCAGGACTGAATTATGAATAAGCAAAAATAAATTCTGAATAAGCAAAAATTAATTTTGAATAAGCAAAATTATATTCTGAATAAGCAAAAATAAATTATACATATGCCATATTGAATGAAAATGTTTATCATCATTAATAAACCGATACATAACAGATGCCAATTGCTTTTCAACTGATATTTAACGACGTCAAATAAAATTAAGTTTTGTAACTTATTCTGTATTAATTCTAAAAAAAAATTTCTACTAAATAATCTGTCATTCATAGGTGACCTTAGACTTTTTTTTCTTGCTATCCTATTTAGCCCCTTTGGTTTCTTGTTCCCAAAGATTTAAAAATTTTTGGCTTTCAGATATTTTGGCTTTGAGCGTACCTGATAAATGTTATTCCAGAAACGCGTCGTGTACAATAAATTAGATATCTACGTTTTTATTGTAAATTCCTCATTTATACCCGGTGACGTTATTCCAGAAAAGCGTCTTTACGGGTTAGGGGGTTGTGGTGTTTAACGCCACTTTCAACACTACTTCAGTTATATCGTGGTGGTTATCTTTATTGGTGGAGGAAACCGGAGTACCCGGAGAAAATCACAGACCTGTCGCTGACAAACTTGATCACATAATGTTGTATCGAGTACACCTAGACATGAGCAGGATTCGAGCTCACAACTTTAGTTCAACTACCATACGATCACGACTATGTCGTACCCTTAATTAGAGATATATGTTTTAATTTGCTGGTAGATTATTTGTTCCCGAGGGTATCATCCGTCCAGTTGTGGTTTATTAGATATATATATATATACATGGAATTTACAGCTCTTAAGGTGGTACCATACACTTCAGGTAAAATTTGATCTGCTCTTTTAATTTTCTTTTTTTTTTTGGCAGTGTGTTTGAATATATCCACTGTAATAAATATCAAAATTTTAACAAATTCCAACCAACAGACTCAGAGCTTTAAATTCACTAGCCACATAGCAGTTTTTCTCTCTGTGGTTTTGATCACCGAGATGCTTGAAATCTGCATACAAACATCATATGATCAAAACGTTCAACTGATTTTAAAGAGTTATCTCCCTGTAGTGTATGGTACCTCCTTAAATAATGTAATTATTATTAAAACCAAGACAAACCTCCTTCAGGCCTAGATAACCTTGGACGATTTTGGTTATGTTGTTTTGGTTTCTGGGCCGTCGTGGACGTGATCGTATGGTAGTTGGATTTCCACTACCTGTGCAATTGGTGCCTATCACCACTAAGGTTTTGAGATTGAACCCTGTTCATAGCGAGGTGTTCTTGATACAACATTATACGATAACAAATTTGTCAGTGACTTATGACAGATTGGTGGTTTTCTCCGGTTACTCTGGTTTCCTCCACCAATAAAACTGACCACCACGATATAACTGAAATGTTATTGAAAGTGACGTTAAACACCATAAACCCAAATCCCCTTTGGTTTGACTGCATGCTAAAGTCTTAAAATTTACAATCTTTTCACTATGAGCATACATGATGAAGGTTATTTAAAATAGTGTCATGTTCACTTAATTAGATTTCTACTTTTTTTATCTGATGGGGGTTTATTCATCCCCGAGAGTATAATCCGTCCAGTTGCAAGTGCTTCGGCACTGACATAGTTTAATATATATATATTCATGCTTAATATTTGCAGGTCGTAACTGGTGTAATTAATTAAAACTAAGATGAATCTCCCTCTGGCATAGGTAGATTAGTTTTATGGTGTTAAACGCCACTTTCAACAATATTTCAGTTATATCGTGGCGGTCAGTTTCATTGGTGGAGGAAACCGGAGGACCCGGCGAAAATCACCGACCTGCCGCAAGTCACTGACAAACTTTATCACATGAGCGGGAGTCGACCCACAACATCAGTGGTGATAGGTACCGATTTCATAGAGGTAGTTGTAGATCCAATTACCATAGGATTAGGGCCACGACGGCCCCTAGTAATAAGGCTATTGATGTAAATTGACATGAAAGACCACCCAACGATACATTTAGCCACAAACTAAAGTATAGGAACAGAGCTTTAATTGATGTTCTCCATTTCATATGCCCTTTGGCTTACTTGCTCCCAAAGACATACAATTACTTGGCTTTCCAATCTTTTGACTATGATCGTACCTGATGGAGATTATTCCAGAAATGCACTGTGTCTGGTAAATGAACGTTAGAGAATACCGAAGTGGCAATCAAAATAGGACAATCCTGAGAAACTGGCAACATAGGGTACACAAGACGAAGAAAATAAACAAAAAAACAAAAACAAAAACAAAATCAAAAACAAAAAACAAAAACACAACACAATAAACAAAAACACAACACAATAAACAAAAACACAACACAATAAACAAAAACACAACACAACACAACATGTGTTGGACACCACTTTACGCAAGCAAACACAAATAACGTAAATAAGGCATGAGCCCTCATACAAACAACTGCAGGTAAACAACATCGTTTTTATGCGGAACTCGTAACGGACATTACAACATGGAACTCATAGCGTAAAGAGACATAATAGGACAACTTAAAAAAATAAAAAGATGAGCAACACGGAACCCACAAAAAACGGGTGTGAACTCATGTACTCGCGAAGGGTAAGCAGTTCCTGCTTCTGAAAACACACCCACACTCATATATACAGTCAAGTCTGGTAAGAGTCTTGGCAGTGATAGAGGAACATTGGATATCTACATTAATGTTATTATATACTGGAGAAAACAATGGCCCTGCCACAGGTCATACAAACTTGTATCATGTAAAGTTGTACTCAAAAGACATAACAGCCGGTGGGAATTTAAATTACAACATAGTGTCGATATGCAAGGATTTCATACATAAATATAGATCAAAATAGACCATTCGCTCGAGGTCATGGCGATATAGGCTATGAAGTACATCTAGGTTATGAAGTACATGCTAAGTTTAGGTTTATGGTGTTTGATGCCACTTTCAACAATATTTCAGTTATATCGTGGAGGAAACCGGAGTACCAAGAGAAAACCACAGACCTGTCGCTAGTCACTGACAAACTTTAACACATAATGTTGTATCGAGTACACCTCGTCATGAAAGGGGTTGGATCTCACAACTTTAGTGGCGATAGGCACTGATTGAACAGGTAGTAGTTGTTAATCCAACTACCATACGATCACAACCGCGACGGCCCCGGTTATGACGTACATATTACTATCTATTTTATGAAGTAAATATCACGATCTAGGTTATTAATTATAGATTAATGCATGCCCTTTTCCATATCAGGACTCTTATCATCCCGAGAGACCGATATCGGCCAGAGGGAAGTAAATATTACGATGTAAGTTATGACGTAAATATTACGATCTAGGTCATGAAGTAAACATTACGGTGTAGTAGTTTATGAAGTACATATTACGATCTAGATTATGACGTAAATATTACGATCTAGGTTATGAAGTACATATTACGATATAGGTTATGAAGTACATATTACGATCTATATTATGAAGTACATATTACGGTGTAGTCTATGAAGTGAATATTACGTTCTAGGTTATAAAGTACATATTACGATTTGGGTTATGAAGTTAATATTACGATCTAGGTTATGAAGTAAATATTGCGATCTAGATTATGAAGTTAATATTACGATCTAGGTTATGAGGTAAATGTTTACGATGTAGGTTATGACGTAAATATTACGATCTATATTAGGAAATAATTATTACGATGTAAGTTAAGACGTAAATATTACGATCTAGGTTATGAATTAAATATTACGATCTAGGTTATGAACTAAATATTACGATCTAAGTTATGATGTAAATATTACGATCTAGGTTAAGCTATGAAGTAAATATTACGATCTAGGTTATGAAGTAAATATTACGATCTACGTTATGAAGTAAATATTACGATCTACGTTATGAACTAAATATTACGATCTAGGTTATAAAGTAAATATTAGGATCTACGTTATGAAGTAAATATTATGATCTACGTTATGAACAAAATATTACGATTTAGGTTATGAACTAAATATTACGATCTAGGTTATGAAATAAATATTACGACCTACGTTATGAAGTAAATATCACGAACTAGGTTATGAAGTAAATATTACGATCTACGCTATGAAGTAAATATCACGATCTAGGTTATGAAGTAAATATTACAATCTAGGTTATGAACTAAATATTACGATCTAGGTTATGAAATAAATATTACGATCTACGTTATGAAGTAAATATCACGATCTAGGTTATGAAGTAAATATTACGATCTACGTTATGAAGTCAATATCACGATCTAGGTTATGAAGTAAATGTTACGATCTAGGTTATGAAGTAAATGTTACGATCTACGTTATGAACTAAATATTACGATCTAGGTTATGAAGTAATTATTACAATCTATGTTATGAAGTAAATATCACGATCTAGGTTATGAAATAAATAATACGATCTAGGTTATGAAGTAAATATTACGATCTATGTTGTGAAGTAGGTATAATGGCTAATATACCATAAAACAAAAGCCTCCCTTACCTCGTGATCCCCACACTTCAGAACTCTGTTACAATCCTGTGGAATCGGTACATGGTTGCAGTATAAGCACACATTTGATGCGACGTTGTTCTGAACTGTCAGTAGAATTAATACAATTATTGTTAACCTGAAATTAGTGAATATGATAAACATTTCTTATTCTATTAAAAAAATGAACGTTAGAGAACACCGAAGGGGCAATCACAAATGGACAATCCAGAGAAACTGGCAAAATATGAAACCAAAACAAAACACACCACAATATGCGTTGGACACCACTATAACCAAACAAACACAAATAACGTAAACAAACAACGGAAGTAAAGACGAACTGTACATCGTTTTTATGCGGAAATCGGAACGGACATCACAACACGAATTCTTTTTCCCCTTTATATTATACTGGAGGCATTTTTGATTTTCATGATTTAGGTTGTTTTTGTACTTCTACATCCAAATGGTCAATTATCTTCGTCTCATTATTAATTTAGATGACATTAGACGATTTAGCTATCCTGTTTGGGCCCTTTAGTTTTCTTGCTCTCAAGATTTTTAATCATTTGGCTATCAGATATTTTGGATTTGAGGGTAACTGATGAAGGTTATTCCAGTAACGTACCTGATGAAGGTTATTCCAGTAACGTACCTGATGAAGGTTATTCCAGTAACGTAACTGATGAAGGTTATTCCAGTAACGTAACTGATGAAGGTTATTCCATAAAGCGTCGTATGCACTATATTTTATATCTAAGTTTTCATTGTTCATGATTGTCTTAGAAAACAGATGCATTTGTTTATCCAGATGGTTCACGTTTTATTTGTGTCATGTGTCTGTATTTACGTATTATGGAGTGCAACACGATTTCCATACCAGATGATGTTCGTGTGTTGCTTAACAGTAACACGACGGGTGTCACTAGTGGAGCAGGAAATGCGAATCCTTCCGGAGCATCTGAGATCACCCCCAGGTTTTAGTGAGGTTAGTTTTGGTCAATCTGTAGTTTTCTATTGAACGTTTTGTCCTTTTTCTTTTGACTATTTTATTGTCTGTCCGTCTGTCGATTTATGGCTTCTGCTTATCTCTCTTGATATAATCAATCTTTTTTTTCCTGCATCATGTCGTAATCACATTATGACTTGAATTAAATCCACGTCTGCAATCAGTGCATATCAAGTAGTGAGTTAGATTCTTGCCCTAGGCGAGGTGTGCTCGATTCAATTTTAACCACTTTACATAGCATTATGTCGAGTATCGACGATACACACTGATATTCCCACCTTCTGTATAGCTGCAGACATAGCATTCATATTATACTGAGGGGTCTTCGTGATCGTCGTATTGAAGTTGGATTTACAACTACCTATGCAATCAATGCCGATCACCACTAAAGGTTCGAATCCCGCTCTGGTGAGGTGTACCCGATACAACATTATGTGATAAAGTTTGTCAGAGACTTGAGGGGGGTATGTGGTTTTCTCCGGGTACTCTGGTTTCCTCCACCAATAAAACTGACCGCCACGATATAGCTGAAATATTGTTGAAAGTGGCGTTAAGCATCATACCGCTAACCCCCTAACCCATATTATACTGTTATTTAATGGCCAAAAAAATCATAATAATGACCTAGGGTTCATCGATCATAATAACCTCCGAATCGGAAATCAAATTAGGGAGACACTATTTGTCGAAGTATCCCCAAAGTCACCACATGTAGTTGCAAACTATGGCTTTTTCCCTTGAATCCGAAGATTAATCAATTAGATTTGAAAATCTAAACTCATTCCTTATCCTGATGCCTATGTGTGTTTTTGTCCTTAATGCAGATCACCAATATATAGATATTTAGATTTAAACAAATGGATTTTTCCTTCAATTTGAAGATACTTTGACGCCTGTGTGTGTTTGTCCTTAATGTACTTACCTTTCAGAAATACATAATTTTCGTGCCAAGGACTAGTTGTATAATATGACATATATCAGTCAAGGATCTTTTAGTTATCAAGGTGAAGAAAATGGTCAAATCGTGAGAAGAATAACTGTGCTTAATTAATATTTATTTGTACTTATTGGTACAGAAATGGGGGTCATATGTACTCAGTATGACACGGTCTTACTATTAAAATAAGTTGTCTTCCTTTTTTTTTTTTTTTTTTTTTTTTTTTTTTTTTAGCTTTCTTGACCCTTTTTATCTCAGAAAGCATAAGAGCTAGGTCAATATGATTGCAAAACTTTCAATAATATTTCAGCCATATCGTGGCGGTCAGTTTTATTGGTGGAGGAAACCGGAGAAAACCACTGACCTGTCGCAAATCAATGACAAACTTTATTACATAATGTTGTATCGAGTGGTGATAGGCACTGATTGCATATGTAGTTATAAATCCAACTACCATACCATCACGAAGGCTTCTCGAGAAATTAGGGTTATATGTATTCGATATGAAACGGGCTTAATTACAAACTTTGTCCTATTTTTGACTTCCTTGACTCCTTTTATCTCGGAAAGCATAATTTAAGCTAGGTCAAATATGATTGCAAAACACAAACAAGAAATTTCATAAAGATAGAGAAAATAAACAAGCAACGAAAATTGAACAGGATTCAAAGTGACATTTAAAAAAAAAACAAGTTCTACGTTTTGGTTATCAATATATTATTTTCACATTTTTTCCAGTTTGAATAAACGTTAGAGAATACCGAAGGGTGCAATCAAAAATGGGGACAATCCAGAGAAACTGACAACATAGTGTACACAACACGAAGAAAATCATAGCAAAAACACAACACAATATGTGTTGAACACCACTATACACCTTTTGTATTGTTTTCATTTGGTATCCACACATATATAGTCCAAATGTACACAATTCTTGTACACAATTAAACACATTTAATTCAGAAGAAAGGATATGGCTGTACATAAACATTGGAAATTATCACACTTTACATTTAGACACAAATTAAAGAAAGGATTATATATTAAATTTTACATTTCAGTGACAGTAACTACCCCCCGCCCCTTTTTGTATGCTTCCTGATTGTATTATACACATGTATGGTAGACATATTACGGTTTTCCCATGGCCGTCTTAACAACATCATAGGCCCCCGGGCAAAGCAACACGCTGGTGCCCATGCTTACACAACCACCCACAGGGATAAATCAGTAAATGTCGATAAAATTAAACATATATTTATTGTATTGGTACTTACAATAAAATCAGTGTTTAAGCATTAAAAAACATGTCTTACATAATGTACATAGATTAGCATGGGCCCCCGGGCACCTGCCCATCGTGCCCATGCGTTAAGACGGCACTGGATTATCCAGTATGCTTCAACTACAGAAAATACATGAGAATACGCAATAGTGTAAATTGGGTGTGTTGGTGATTGTTGTTTAACGCCACGAGAGGAGGAATTTTTCAGCTCTACCATGTCGAGATCAAGTTACATCGATCGATGAGATGATAATGATGTCCGCTTTGTACTAGACCACCACCCTAAGTTGGATTTTATGGTGCTTAGTTCGCTTAAACAATAGTCCACGGGTATACATGATGATGTCGCTCCAACCCGTCTTTGTCCTAGCCCTTCATGTTTCATACTGAGCGGAGAAGCAACATATACTAATGTTATAGTCTTTGCTTTGACCCGACCCGGACTCGAACCCATGATATACAGCAATCGATGCCAACACGCTAACCATTGCACAACCGAAGCGGTTTACTGATTTTGTGGGCCGAGATTTATTGGGGACGACTTTTATTTAGGGCCGAATCTAGTCTCATTCAACAGAGCTGTCGTTCCTTTATTCGAGTTATCGTTCCTTGCGAAATCTCAAAAGTTAACTTCCGCGTAGAAACAAAAATTCTTGTCAGTATGTCAGAAGAGATTTAATAAATTAAAAAATATCAATATAAGTAAAACAAGCTAACAAAATGACTTTTATTACACATGGGTTCCGGGTTTCAGTGGTATCGGACGTAAGAGAGAGGGTACGAGACTTCATGATCACCTTTGCGCTTTATGTTAAGAAGATCTTCATTAGTTGAGTGTGTTAGTGTGCTACACGGAACGTGTTTACAAAGCGTCGAATTTTTTTTTATTCGTCAATATGTACAGCCATGTTTGTCAACAAATCCTAAGTACACATTTTATACCATAAAGAGCTCGATCACGCTCGCATATTACGTGGCATTTTGGTCCTGTCATACGCAAATTAATGCGCCAAACTACACAAAAAGTAAACAAACATTGACACGGTAGAAAGGGGTGAGAATAAAGAGTCAAACACCGTAAAAGGTGCAAAATAGTAAAATCTGTGACACCCTCGGGTGTCACAGATTTTACTATCTTGCACCTCTCCCAGTGTTAGACCCTATATATCTACCGCAATCAATGCCATCATACTAACCATTACACCATCGATGTGGTTACAATAGTGTAAGAAGAGTTTGAAGATACCAAAGGGAGGTAATCAGAATCCGTAAATCGAAGAAAAACAGATAACACAAATGGCCAAAAGAAAAAGGGCAAAAGGACAAAAGGACAAAATACGTTCTACAAAACATACACATAAAACTTAAGATCGAGTAACACGAACCCTACTAAGAACCGGGTGTGAACTCGGGTGCTCCGGAAGGGTAAGCAATTCCTGCTCCACTAGTGGCACCCGTAATATATAAATAAATTCAATAGAACTATCAAACTTACATAGTGAAAACTAGTTCCCAACACTATTCATGTTCATTGATCACGTTTTGGAACACCTACCGTTTCAGGAATGTCTTATCTTTAACTAACAGTAAGGTCATCTTATTGAAGGAAATTGTGTAACAGACCACAATCTATTTACTATTTACAATAACAATTTGTGTGTTGGTTGGTTTATAATGTTTAACGAAAAATGTGGTCATCTATCCTTAAATAAAAATATGAAAAACATGTATTTCCAGTAAATGTGAGGTTTGGTGTTATGGGGTCCGTTGTTGAACTTGTGATTAAGCTAATCATATGATTAGCCATAATTACATTTTTAATTCCTAATCCCACACTTAGCTAATGCAATGATTAAATTTTGTTGTTGAACTCTTTTTTAATCAAAGTATCAACTAATCATATCTAATCATTGAATTAGTTAATTATGTGATTAGGAATTAAACATGTAATATCGTGACGCTCAGTTTTATTGGTGGAGGAAGCCGGCTTACCCGGAGAAAACCACCAACCTGTCGCAAGTCATCATTGGGACAGATTATGTTTATTAAAAAAATAGATATTAAATTTAGGGCGCACAGCGCGTTTCTGGAATAACCTTCATCAAGTGACGCTAAATATTGAAAGATTGGAAAGCTAAATAATTTAAAGTTTTGGGAGCAACAAAAAACCAAGGAGTCTAAACAGGATAGTTAAAATCAGCTAAGGTCACACATACTATATGTCTGAGAGAGGAGAACCTTAGTTTTATTAAAAATTACATTATTTAAGAACTGTAATTATAATTATTGTTTTTGAAATATAATCTATAAACGAATCAATATATTTTTCGCGACTTTTCTGTGTTTACGTCATCTAAATGTTAGTGTCATAATTGTTTTTCACTGAATCATAATTTTATACCTTAAGCAGTGTTTGTTGTATTTTCCGAATTACGTCATCAATATTTATCTAAATACCAAAAATAGACAAATAGTACACAGCGGATTTATTTGTTTATAACTCTGTATCTATCTAGAACATCTTTTATCTCCAAACCAACGGTCATGACATCGCCCAAATATTATTTTTGTTTTACTATATCTCGATAAAACTGCACATGCGCAGTGGCAAATTAAGCGAAGCGTGACATTAATTTTGCAAGACAAATCGTCGTGATCAATGTCTGTAGACTTCTCATCTCTTTTTGTAAAGTATGTATCTACAGTTTGAGCTCTACATGGCGTCTTTTGATAAATACCTGTTTGAATTTATGTGTGAATCTTTTGTAAAAAAAAAATCATTAAAAAAATGTTTTTGCCTCATATATGTATCCAAAAAAATTTGATCTTAGTACCTGATGTGTAAAAAAAATAATTGATTTTCTATTGACATGGAAAATATATTATATCAATCACTAAAATCCCATTCCCATAAAAAAAAAAATCGGTAATAAAATGGCTGGTGCCTTTATGTATAAATCAAAACGTAACCAATCGTAAAATATTATAATACTCTCGGAATTGGTGGTCATTGTGGATAATTTTGACCCCCAAGACATGTTCAGTTACGTTAAAACATTCATGTAGATATGGTAGTATGACATTTAGATATGTATTTCACTCTAGTAGTTCCTGATTTCATTTTTACAAAATGTTGAAATGGAGGATTAAAAAAAACATTGTCTTGTTCGTTTCTGTTTATCTCATCTTAAACTCTGGTAAGTGGTTTTTATTAGCTATTTTATCCGGTCTCTTTTTACATTTGAAATCAGTATAACGGTTTTATTTGTTTATTATGTTCTAGGAGACGAACATGAACACGTTACGTTTTTTTCGGGGTGGGGTTTGGAGAAAGATATGAAACTTGCTCGTTGATTAAAATATGATTTATTTTTATTTAGGGCTTAAAACCAAGATTATTTAAATAATATTTGACTTGGTTTATCAGGAAATATAGCATTCATATCGCAAATGAACGTATCTACTTGATGGCAAGTTAAAAAAGGGGGGTCGTTGTCATGATCGTATGGAGGTTGGGGTTGTAACTACTTATGCAAGCAGTGCCTATCACCACTAACGTTGTGAGTTCGAATCCCGCTCAGGCGAGGATTACTCAATACAACAGTATGTGATAAAATTTGTCAGTGACTTGCGGCAGGTCGGTGGTTTTCTCCTGGTACTCCGGTTTCCTCCACCAATAAAACTGACTGCCACGATATAACTGAAATATTGTTGAAAGTGGCGTTAAACACCATAAGCCATTAACCTTAATGGCAAGTAAAAGAATATTAGGTTTATACAGTTGAACCTGCCTTAAAGGCCACACCTATATAACAAATCACTGTCTATAAAGTGCAGCTTCATTTTTCCCATTAATGAATGCTGCATATAATTTTAACCTGTATATAAAGGACAATTGTTCATAAAAGGCACATTTTCAGGTTCCTTTGAGTGCCCTTTATATACAGGAATGACTGTATTTACAATTTTTAACATAAGGGGATTGTTTGATATTTAAACATCTTTACATACTCCCGGACTTCTATATCCCCTGAAGGGGCCGTCGTGCTCGTGATCCTATGGTAGTTGGATTTATAACTTCCAATGCAATCAGTGCTTATCACAACTATCGTTGTGAGTTCGAACCCCGTTCAGGCGAAGTGTACTCGATACAACAGTATGTGATAAAGTTTGTCAGTGACTTATGACAGGTCAGTGGTTTTCTCCGGTTACTCCGGTTTCCTCCACCAATAAAACTGACTGCCATGATATAACTGAATATTGTTGAAAGTGGCGTTAAACACCATAAACCAAAGAACCTATATCCCTTTTAAAGTAGTACCCGGTTTTAAATTTGCCGATATTTTTCCGCTCATCAAGTATATTAGGTTTAATCTATCGTTTTGGTCCCAATTAATTTACTAAAATTTATCTCATGTTTAAAATTAGATTATTCCCTAAAGATGTTATCCTAAATTAACTACTAAAGACCGTTGATTAACAAAAAGTACAGAAATATGGGTTAATTATTTTCCTTTCAACAAATCTATCAAATTAGTATTTTTTTTTAAATTATGACTAAACAAGACAAGACAAGACAATTTTTTTTATTCTCAAATAAACCATAAATTACAATGGTTTAGAGAATTTACAACATAGCACATACATGACAAACAAATAACAGATACACAATACATATAAATATAGGGGGCCGTCGTGGCCCTGATCGTATGGTGGTTAGATCTAAAACTACCTATGCAATCAGTGCCCATCACCACTGATGTTGTGACTTCGAATCTCGTGAGGTGTACAACATTATGTGATAAAGTTTGTCATTGACTTGCGACAGGTCGGTGGTTTTCTCCGGGTACTTCGATTTCCTCCACCAATAAAACTGACCGCCACGATATAACTGAAATATTGTTGAAAGTGGTGTTAAACACCATCAAGCAAACAAGCAAACAAACAAACAAATATATAGATATAAGATTTACATTACAACCGGATGAGTTAAAGGAGCATTATCTGCCAAAATCGTCAATTTTTGTTACCCATAAAAACTATCAGATATGATTGATGCCTTAATAAAACGTGTTTCTGTAACTTATAAATGTTATGAAATGTACGCGCATCAGGGAAAAAAGGTGCAACTGCTCGTGTTTTGAGATCGATAAAGAAATGGACGCCATCTTATTAATTATCGGCATTGTTTACGGAGTTTGCCGAATCGTCATTAAATCAATACAACAATGCACTTATTTCTTATTTTCTGTGAATCTGCATTTAGTCGGCGTTAATTACGGACAAAGAACCATGCAAATTTGCAGTTAATAAGCGACAAAATACAAATTATTTGTTTTTACCTGTCACTAGTAAGGTCAGTTGCATACGGAGAAAGCGAGGTCAAATTATTTGCTTGCAAGGAAATAACAAATCGATGGTAATTTTCGTTCTCAAAAGGCGAAAAGTGGTACGATAAGCTATTTAATGTGAAATATGTACCTTTATTTCATCATTTTAAAGCTATTTACCAATTTCCAAAACATGTAATTTTTTTGGTCAAAATCGTAGCTAATGCCTCTTTAAGTATTAGAATAGATAATATCTTATCTGTTGATTTATCTTATAAATCTACATACATTTTTTAGTTTTGTTTTTTACGAGGTACACATAATTTGTTTAAATTTTAATATATTTCGCCTTTGGGTAAGATTTCTGCTCATTAATTGTGTTCGATTTTCAGTAAAAAATTGACATTCCATAATATAGTGAAATTCGTCCCCAATAGGTCTGCTATCATATTTTAAACACTGTCTATTTTCTCTGTCGATACCATACCACCGTCCAGTTTCTATCGGTAATTTATTGTTTGTGGGTTGAAATTTACATTTATTTGAATATTTTCATCTGGGACTCAGTCGAATATTTGAAATTGTTGAACAGGTAATCTGGCTTGGGTCAGTTTACGCTTTTAATAAACCGCGAACAAGTATAACCTGTTAAACAATTTCAAATATTCCTTATCATCAGCTTATTTTTTACAACAAAATTTAATGATTCCTCGATTTTAATTACGATTATTTCGTGTGACTATTTGAGTTTGTCGTTGGCGGATGAACACGTTGGTGACGTCACAATACCAACCCAGGTTATCGAGTATAACCAAAATTTTCTCCAGACGGATTAGCCAATCAGATTGCAGTATTCAAATCAGATTAAATTATTAAAGTATGTTCTCAAATAAAATTAGTTGTTTCAATATTTACTGTATATTTATCTATCTTTCGTGAAATATGAAATTCTAATAATTTTTCGATATTTTTATGTTTCCTATTTTCAAAATTATTTTTAAGCCTTGCTCTAAACAAACGGATTTTTTTCTAAATTAAGGATTTTCTTGTTTCCGCATTCATATTATGTTTGTTTAACATTTGATTGAGAAAAACACTCAGACATAAATAAAAATCCTTATATAGGGTCGACACACGTAAGTTGTTGTTAACATAAGATTGTATGAATATGGACACGAACAAGTTAAATTAAGGAAAGAGAGTTGAAATAATAAAGAAATTTATTGAAAATAAATATATAAACACAAAGTTGAAAAAAGGAGGGTGGTTATTCCGTGTCTTTGATATAATTATGAGAATTATTTTTTTAGCAAATCCACTTATATCAACAATATGTTTTCATACGCTATGATTGTGTAAAATTACGACATGCATGATTAGGTAATGTTGTAATCTTACATAGTTTTGTACACAAAACTTAGCATTTCATGTTCTTTTTTAATGGTTTTCCCCGAAGATTTTTGCATTTTTTAGAAGAAACTGTGTATATTCAATAAAGTACACTCAGTACAACATTGTGTGATAAAGTTTGTCAGTGATTTTCGGCAGGTCGGTTGTTTTCTGCGGGTTCTCCGGTTCCTTCCATCAATAAAACTGACCGCCACGATATAACTGAAAGATTGTTGAACGTGGCGTTAAACACCATAATCCGCCCTAATTCTACAATATATACTCCCAGAATCTCTTACTATATCAACATGACACACATGGATATTGAAACTATGATTGATTTAATGATTGATTTTTGGTGTTTTAACGCCACTTTCAGTAATATTTCAGCTATATCATGGCGACACCAGTTTTAGTGGTGGAAGAAGCTGGAGTACCTGGAGAGAACCACCGACCATGAGCGAGTAACTGGTAAACTTTATCACTTGTGACTGCGAGTCGAGTGCACCCTTTTTGTAATTTACAAAACCGGGCGCGAACCCACGCCGTATTGGTGATAGGCTTGTATGAGTTGTTAGGTAATCCAACTACCTAACTCATTGAGCCACCGGGGCCCTTTGAAACTATGAATCTCCAACGTCAACCTAAGCAAATCATATGGGGAATCTCTCACAATACAAGTGGAGTTAAGGGGAAATAAAAACAGGAATCTATAAAGAAGATTTGTTTTAATATTTCGCTTTTAATTCAAAATCTATGACAGGCATTTATTACTCTCTCCCCTTTACAAGATGGTAAAGACTAGTAAAGATCTATATCTTGGGTTTGTTATCTCCCTTCACAGAAACTGAACAAGGGAAACAACTCATGACTAACCAATGTTGTGTATTGGAATATTATATTCATTGAATATAGTTTGTTGACTAAACAAAAACACACACTGTATATTTAGCTCTATCACTTATTAACAGGTTCTCTACAGTGGTAAAATTCATCGTTCTTTCCCTTTGATCCATTGGTATCAATGTTGTCTGATATGTTGGTTTCAACAGGATATAACATATTATACATAGCCAAGTAATGGACCATCTAGATGAGCACTCCATATTATGTGATAACCAGCATGGCTTTCGCTCAAAACGATCGTGTGAAACACAGCTCGTCATCACAATTGAGGAAATAGCCCGAAAACTAGCGAATGGAGAGCAAGTTGACATAATACTCCTAGATTTTTCGAAAGCGTTCGATAAGGTACCACACAGACGTTTACTACACAAGCTCAGGTATTATGGAATCCGGAATAACACCTTTTTATGGATCCAAGACTTCCTAAGCCATCGAACGCAAGAAGTACAACTAGAGGGCCATAAATCGACCACCGCTGATGTGCTATCTGGAGTGCCACAAGGCACGGTACTGGGGCCTTTGCTCTTCTTACTATTCATCAACGATCTACCAGAGTCAACTGAATCCGATGCCAGACTATTCGCAGATGACTGCCTGTTGTTTCGTCCAATACGAAATAATAGGGATACACAGATCCTGCAGAACGACCTCAACTCAATGGAAGAATGGGAGAATAGATGGCAGATGGCCTTCCATCCAGAAAAGTGTGTGGTGATACGAGTCTCCAACAAGCGTAAACCTATCAACGCTCGGTATACCATCCACGGACACATGCTCCAAGAAGTCGACTCCAGTAAATATCTTGAAGTTACCATCAGTAAAGACCTACGATGGGATGATCACATCAACACCATCACTGCCAAGGCCAATAGAACACTGGGTTTCCTAAGACGTAATATGAGAGGTTGCAAATCTTCAGCCAGAGCAGCAGCATATCAAGGACTAGTAAGACCAACCTTGGAATATGCCTGCTCAACATGGGACCCATGGAACTCAGGAAACATCCAACAAGTCGAGAAAGTACAAAGACGGGCAGCCAGATTTGTAACCAGGAATTACCACGACCGACATCCTGGTAGCGTGACACAGATGGTGCAACAACTACAATGGGAAACTCTGCAGGTTAGAAGAGTAATGCTCAGACTAGTCCTCTTGTATAAGATCCAACAAGGACTAGTGGCTATCCCTGCAGAGACTTACTTAGTGCCTGGTGATACCAGAACCAGAGGAGAGCACAAGTTTCGTCCCCCAAACGTGAGGAAAGACATTTACAAATATTCTTTCTTCCCATGAACCATTGGTGACTGGAACAGACTACCTCCACACGTCGCCCGTGCAACCTCACTAGAAGGTTTCAAGAACCAGCTGGACACACTCACAGGGTACCAGCTGGGAGTCCAGACTATGTAAATATACAGCAGTCACGTTTTTGTTTTAATTGTACATAGCACACTATGAGTTTTTAGTCTTGCCCGCAGCATGCACCTGAGTATAACGCTCTATGAAGAGTCATCTCAGTATCTGAAAGAAGAAGATGTTGAATTTTTAAAATGCATTGTGGGTACAGAAGTTAACCAAAAATGTAAAACAAAATTAACACAGCGTTAGTTAATTTTATTGTTAACTTTTATTGAACAACGCAATTTAACACAATCGTTTACTAATCACATTGTTAGATCTTAACGACAGATTAGTCTTAATCATTGTTAACTATCGCTTACTAATTACATTGTTAGATTTTAATGACAGGTTAGTCTTAATCATTGTTAACTATCGTTTACTAATCACATTGTTAGATTTTAACGACAGGTTAGTCTTAAATCATTGTTAACTATCGTTTACTAATCACATTGTTAGATTTTAACGACAGGTTAGTCTTAATCATTGTTAACTATCGCTTACTAATCACATTGTTAGATTTTAGCGACAGGTTAGTCTTAATCATTGTTAACTATCGTTTACTAATCACATTGTTAGATTTTAACGACAGGTTAGTCTTAATCATTGTTAACTATCGTTTACTAATCACATTGTTAGATTTTAACGACAGGTTAGTCTTAATCATTGTTAACTATCGCTTACTAATCACATTGTTAGATTTTAACGACAGGTTAGTCTTAATCATTGTTAACTATCGCTTACTAATCACATTGTTAGATTTTAACGACAAGTTAACCTTTATAATTGTTAACTATATAACGACACTCTTGACCAATTGGGCCCTTGGCCTGGTAAGAAAGATAACATCGAGGGGATCATTGTGGGGTGAATTTTATTTGCATATATTGAAATTAGGATATATAATGAAGCAAACCAGATACAGGGGAACAAATATGATTATATATGTTTATACAAATAAAGCCTTGTGAGGTGGAGAGGTCGTTGACATAGTAAGCCACCTTCTTTAATATTACATGGATAGTTGTTTTATTGGTGAAGGAAACCGGTGTACCCATAGAAAAACCACGACCTGTCACAAGTCACTGGCCAACTTTTTCACATAATGTTGCATCGAGTACACTTTGCCTGAGCTTGATTCGAGCACACAACGTCAATGGTGATAGACACTGATTGCATATGTAGTTATAAATCCCATTGCCATACGATCACGATCTCGACTCGCCATCCCCACCACCCACAATGACTTTGCAAACGTTTGTCGCGCTTCCAATTGTGATGTTTATGGATTAAATCTTCCTTTTTTATCTGAGTGAAAATCAAGACAAACATCCAATATTAACGAAAACGGCAAAGATGCCACTCCGAATGGGTAAATTGTTAGTTATTAAGTGCAGCACCGAAAGTGTGCTCCTAATTTACTTTTTTCAAAATTGCTGAAATACGGGTGCCTCTATTTCGACCATTGTATTGCGCACGCCGTTTGATATCATCATCAGCAGAATTCTTTACCACTATTTGTTTATGGACAGAGCTTAGCTACTGACGCAAAAACTACTCAAACAAGGCTATGTTGCTCCTAGGTTGAAGTCATCACTACAAAAATTATACGGTCGTCATCACAATCTGGTTGACCTTTACGAAATATCCATATCTCAAATGACAATGTGTCTTTTACTTTTAACGTAGATGTTTCTTTCATCTATCACTGCCAAGATTTTACTGGACTTGACTGTATAATGAGTAACACGACGAGTGTCTTATAAGAAGCAGGAACTGCTTACCCTTCGCAAGCACATGAGTTCACCCCCGGTTTTTATTATGTGTTTGCGTTCTGAGTTCCATATTGTGGTGTCCGTTACGATTTCCTCATAAACACGATGTTCGGTTCGTCTTTGCCTCCAGTTGTTTGTGGGAAGGAGCATGTCTTGTTTGCGTTGTTTTCATTTGTTTTCGTGTAGTGGTGTCCGGTACATGTTGTGTTGTGTTTTTGTTTTGTTTTTCTTCGTCTTGTTTACCCTATGTTGCCAGTTTCTCTGGATTGTCCTATTTGATTGCCCCTTCTGTATTCTCTAACGTTTAGTTAGGAGACATAAGATATAAAATGTCAGAGAGCCATTTATTTGTGCTTTGATTCCCCTCTTCGTCACAGAAGCAATAGTTCAGTGTTGTGATGTCCGTTACGATTTCCGCATAACAACGATGTTCGGCTCGTCTTTACCTCCAGTTGTTTGTAGGAGGACTCATGTCTTATTTACGTTATTTGTGTTTGTGTTTTGTTTTTCTTGGTCTTGTGTACTCTATGTTGCCAGTTTCTCTGGATTGTCCATTTTTAATTATTGCTGATGATGGTGTCAAACAACAAGTACAATACAATAACCGGACGAATAGCTAATCAGGGGTCGTCGTGGCCGTGATCGTATGGTAGTTGGATTTACAACTACCTATAACCACTGATGTTATGAGTTCGAATCTCGATCAGAGCGAGGTGTACAACATTATGTGATAAAGCTTGTCAGTGACTTGCGACAGGTTGGTTGTTTTCTCCGGGTTCTCCGGTTTCCTCCACCGATAAAACTGACCGCCACGATATCACTGAAATATTGATGAAAGTGGCGTTAAGCACCATCAAACAAACAAAAAAAACGAATAGCTGGAACATTTATTGAAAAATTATCATAAAATTCATTTTTGTTCAGTGCATAAACAATTGCTGGTGTTATTGGTGATTTGCGGGTGTATTGGCATTTCTTAAACCGGATGAGGGAGCGTAGTGGTCGTGATCGCATGGTAGTTTGATTTATAACTAGCTATGCAATCAGTGCTTATCACCACTAACGTTGTGAGTTCGACTCCCTCTCATGTTAAGGGTACTCGTCGATACATCATAATGTGATAAAGTTTGTCAGTGACTTGTGACAGATCGGTGGTTTTCTCCGGGTACTGTTATTTCCTCCTCCAATAAAACTGACCGCCACGATATAGGCGTAATATTGTTGAAAGTGGCGTTAAACACCATAACCCTAACACCCCCTCAAAACGGATGCATTATTTCAAGAAAAGTATCTAATTAATTGTATATTTGTTTATTTAAATGTCATATTTAATAGAACATTTTCAAGTCATGTCTGAATTATGTCTATTTCTTTCAGCCCTTGTATCATCTCAAGTAGGATGTGGAGTTACTTCCGATTGTGTTCCTCCATTATTCACTTGTGCTCCCGGACTGGTGGCATTCTGTGAACCATCGGTTAACGTTTGTACATGTATAACCCCTACCCGTGAGTATTTGTGCTCTTCATTTATAGATGCTATGCTTTTTTTTCTTTTCTTTTTTCTTTTTTTCTTCTTTTTTTCCCTTTTTTTTTGAGAGAGAGAGCTTAGTGACAATCTATTGAGATTAGGGTTCAGTTGAACAATATTTTATTGTAAATAAACAATATTATTACATAGATGCCCGAGAAATAAGGAGCTATTACAGTGCAATAAAAATCGGCCATTTCACACAGCGAAATAAAAATGGTAATTCACTCAGTGTCTAACGAGCATGAGTATTGTGAATTACTGCGTCCTACGGTTACTCGTGACTTTATATATATATATATATATATTCGGAATGCAAAGTAGTTATATTACAAGGAAACCGCATCGGTGGTGGAATGGTTAGGGCGCTGGCGTTAGCGTGTTCGAGCCAAGATCGGATCAATCCAAAGACAATAAAATTGGTATTTGTTGCTTCTCAGCTAAGCACGCAGAATTAGGAGAAATAACAAAGACTGTTTGGCCTGGAATCAGGATTATGTGTTCGAGTGGGGCGACATGTCTATCCGTGGACTGTTGAGTGGGGCGACATGTCTATCCGTGGACTGTTGAGTTGGGCGACATGTCTATCCGTGGACTGTTGAGTGGGGCGACATGTCTATCCGTGGACTGTTGTTTTTCAGTGAGCTAGCACTATTCAATTCCAACCAAGCGTGTTAGTCTGGTACAAATTGGACCTCATGATCATCTCATTAAAAATAAACTTGTTATCGTCATGATATAGCTGAAAAATTGTTGGGTTGGCGTTAAATAACAATCACTCACTGACTATAAGGATAGGGCAGGAAGTTATTCCTACTTGTGTGAAGTTCTCTCTTTAGATATGATGGTTCGGATTTATGGTGTTTAACGCCACTTTCAACAATATTTCAGTCATATCGTGGCGGTCAGTATTATTAGCGGAGGAAACAGGAGTATCCGGAGAAAATCACCGACCTGCCGCAAGTCACTGACAAACTTTATCACATAATGCAGTCCTCACGTGTACTCCTTGTACTCCGTGTTACTCCGGGTTACTCCTCAAATAAAACTGACCGGCACGATATAACTGGAATAATGTTGAAAGTGGTGTTAAGCACCATAAGCGTAAGCTTAGAGTACAATAATCATTTTATCATATTTTTTTCAGCGACTCCACCCAGTGGAAATGGCGGGAGCAGTAGCTCATCAAATTTCCTTAAGGCACTGTGGTGGCTAATTTGGTTCTACTATGCATCAGAACTATATTTTGACACTACAACAACAATCTTCGTCTATCCTGATAGTACTGTAGAATTTATTGATTTATAAAGGATTTCGATATTTACACATTCGATGTGCAAGAGGGTTCAGGGTATACAATTACTTTAAATAATGTGTTGTTTCATGTGATTTTTGTTATTCTACCGAGTGATTTTTTTATTAGTTAATAGTTGTATCTATTCATAGCCAAATATCTTTTCACCGTAAGTTTTAAAAATAGATCAATTTATATTTAGAAACGCAAAAAATATATATTTCAATGAAAAATTCCCATTGGTTTAATTATTTACTCTATGCAAAATCAAAATAAACTTGAAATAAAATTCTATTTAAAAAATCTTTCTACAAGATTCTCGGCGGAAGAGCGGCGTAGGTAAAATGAACGGAACAGCCATAAGTCAAAGAGAGATAACTCTAGCCAAATAATTCAAAAAATCTTTAAAAAGTACTTGAAAAAAAATACCTTCCCTTCTCACGCCTCCCTCTTAAAATTATAGGACTTCGTCCTTCAAACAGGTTGTGCCTGTCTCATATCATTCCAGTTTACAAACGCCATTTATAGTGCAGAAAGGCGGATAATCAAAGTTAAACCGTTTATGATTCTAATATTAATATGAAACCGGCACGGCCATGAATGCTCGCGCATCTGAAAATTATCTGGCAATTTCACGCTCATCCAGGGCATCAAAAAGTGTCGAGATTTTTTGGGCCGAGATTTATTGGGGACGACTTTTTTTAGGGCCGAATCTAGTCTCATTCAATCGAGCTGTCGTTCCTTTATTCGAGTTATCGTTCCTTACGAAATCTCAAAAGTTAACTTCCACGTAGAAACAAAAATTCTTGTCAGTATGTCAGAAGAGATCTAATAAATTAAAAAAAATCAATAAATATAAGTAAAACAAGCTAACAAAATGACTTTTATTACACACGGATTCCGGGTTTCAGTGGTATCGGATGTACGAGAGAGGGTACGAGACTTCAGGATCACCTTTTGCGCTTTATGTTAAGAAGATCTTCATTAGTTGAGTGTGTTAGTATGTTACACGGAACCGGTGTTTACAAAGCGTCGATTTTTATTCGTCAATATGTTCAGCCATGTTTGTCAAAAAATCCTGAGTGCACATTTTATACCATAAAGAGCTCGCTGACGCTCGCATAGTAAGCTTGTATACTTTCCTCATATTCTGTTCAATTCTTATTATAAAAAAAAACTTAAAAGTTTTATTATAATTTTTTTTCTTTTTCTCTTGTCTAAAAATTGGATGCATACCTTATATTGAGCGACAAAACGTGTGTTTCCGGTTTTTCATAATTTACTGTTACACCATTATTTGAACAACGTGTTTGAAATAAAACACTGAATATGTATCTGTTGTAGTTCTTTTTCTTCAAAAATTGAATTTTCTTAATGTTAGTGTTTAATGTATATAACTATGTACATTGATCTTCTAAATTGAAAATCAGAGAGAACCGCATTGGTGGTGTAATGGTTAGCGTGCTCGCCTCGAGTGCGGTAGACCGTGGGTTTTTGCCCCGGTCGGGTCAAACCAAAGACTATAAAATTGGTATCTGTTACTTCTCCGCTAAGCACGCAACATTAAGGAGAAAGAGCAAAGACTGGTTGGCTCGGAATGAGGATAATGTGTCTGAGTGGACTGACTGTTGTTTCAGGGAGCTAGCACTATAAAGATCCTACTAAGCGTGTTTGTCTAGTACAAAGCGCGGACATCATCATCATCTCACTGAAAATACTCTATACAACATAATGTGATAAAGTTTGTCAATGACTTGCAGCAGGTCGGTGGTTTTCTCCGGGAACTCCGGTTTCCCCCACCAATAAAACTGACCGCCATAATATAACTGAAATAGTGTTGAAAGTGGCGTTAAACATCATAACCCACCCATGTATTATTGATTGTTAACTTTACGCTTGTTTCTGAATCCTATGTTATATTGTACTGTGAAAAAAAATGTAATATGTAATTCATCAATAAAATATTTATCTAGTAATCAATATAGCTAAAATATCACAGGCGCTCGTGGCACGGACCACCCCCCTTTTTCTAACTTTCTGTTTACAAATTTATTTTCAATAAAATTTCTTTATTTCTTTATTATTTCATCTCTTTTTCCTTATTTTAACTTGTTCGTGTCAATATTCATACAATCTTATGTTAACATCAAATTGCATGTGTCGACCCTATTAGATACTAATAATACACAAGGCATGCAACTCGGCAGGTTTAAAAATCGTACCCCTGCTCGCTTCGAGTACATTTATTGCACCTTATTTCCATTATGTCATTCAAACTAGGACATGTATCCATTCCTAAAAGACGCATCTTTCTGCTCCTGTTTTTGCTTTGTGCATACGATAGCTCAGTTCTCCAGAATTTTAAGATTTTCACACATTTATTGCCAAATTTTTCGTATAAGGACCCACGGCTGACGGAAGTGACGTACCACTGCATTAACTTCAACGATAGGGTTAGAAACGTTCCAAACATTTAAATAATAAACTTTTGGAACTTTTCTGACCCTATCGTTGAAGTTAACGCAGTGGTACGTCACTTCCGTCAGCCGTGAGTCCTTATACGAAAGATTTGGCAATAAATGTGTGAAAATCTTAAAATTCTGGAGAACTGAGCTATCGTATGCACAAAACAATTGATAAATTATGTATTCTGCCTTTCCTTAATACCTCATACATGGCCTTAATACCTTTATTTACGAGTTCTTTTTTTGCTATATTAAATGATCCCGTTTTTGAAAATACTATCCCAAGATAGGAAAAATGTGCAACAATTTTCAACTCTTTGTCGTTATAGTTAAATTTAATGTTATTTGGTAGGCGACCATTCGAAAAAACCAGAACTTTAGACTTTTCTATGTTCACTTTTAATCTCCATTTCTTACAGAAATCATAGAAATAATTTATTTGGTTTTGCATATCGTCACTGCTTTCAGCTAAAATTACTGTGTCGTCAGTATATATTAAAATAAAAAGCTTCAAGTAAGTGTCTAGTTCTTGTTCTAGACCTTCTGTTAATGAAATTAAGCCGATTTCATCCAAAAATTGTTCTAAATCATTCAAATATAACGAGAAGAGAAAGGAGTTAAGATTTTCTCCTTGACGAACACCATTATTACAATCGAAATAATTCGATACTTTACCATTATAGACAATTCTAGATTTAATGTGATGGTTATCTGAAATTTAAAATTCTGGTAAAGCTTTAAACTACAGGTTTTTCTAAAGACAATTTGAAACTGAAAATTACTTATATTCTCTTGAGGATAACTTCTTGTATGAATTTTGTCGATTTCGGACTCTTAATCGTAATTTACCTATAGAAAATGTAGACCGTAGCATGAAAATCTACGACACGTGTGAAAAAAATGAAATTGAAGACGAATTTCATTATATTTTAGAATGCAAATACTTTAATAATGTACGGAAAAAATATTTAGATGCCCGTTATCTGTGTCACAAATGACCACGGATATGTTCCACTTGTCGTAAACACTTCCCGGTCCTTTCCTCATTTATGACTTATCACTGGGTTTGTAACTAGATTAACACGACGTGTGCCACTAGTGGAGCAGGAGCTGCTTACCCTTCCGGAGACCCTGAATTCACTCCCGGTTTTTAATGGGGATCGTGTTATTCGATCTTTAGTTTTATGTGTATGTTTTGTAGATCGTTGTTTGTCCTTTTGTCATTCATCTTTTGGTCAGTGTATTCTCTGTCCTTCGATTTACGGATTCTGATTACTCCTTTGGTGTCTTCAAACTCTTTTTTCAGAAAAAGGCAAAATATTATTAAATTCTGTGAATTAATAAGCTAAAAAAACATGCTAAATTTACATCTTTGTTCTCTTGTGTACTTCCGTTAACAAAATAATCCTGGGTGGCTCAACGAGTTAGGCTTTGTAAATTACAAAAACGGGTGCACTCGACTCGCAGCCGCAAGTAATAAAGTTTACCAGTTGCTTGCCCATGGTCGGTGGTTCTCTCCGTAGACTCCGGCTTCCTCCATCACTAAAACTGGTCACCATGATATAGCTGAAATACTGTTGAAAGTGGCGTTAAGCACAATAAGATCAATCAAATCAAATAGATGGGTTTTTTCTATTTTATTTGTCATTTTTGTTCTTTAATATGTATTCGTGTAAATGTTTATGTTTTTCTGTTGTTTTTCTTCTTTTGCTTCTTTGCCTCTTTATTTATATTTACTTGGGTGTCGGGGGTATGGTGTTTAACGCCACTTTAAACAAGATTTCAGTTATATCGTGGTTGTCAGTGTTATGGATGGAGGAAACCGGAGTACCTGGAGAAAACCACCGACGTGTAGCAAGTCACTTACAAACTTTATCACACAATGTTGTATCGAATACACCTCGCCATGAACGGAGTTTGAACTCACAACTTTAGTGGTGATATGCACTGATTGCACAGGTAGTTGTAAATCATACCATACGATCACATCTACATCTACATTATACAATGCTCCGTCAATTGTGACGACTATGCATTGGCGTGAACACACCATATATTTACAATTAATTAATAAAAAATTATTTGAAAAAAAAATAACGTATTTACATATATATAAAATAGAAAACTGTTTTGCTTAAGTGGGTTTGGATTTGTGATTTGAGCTGATCCAAAGAAGAAGCAGAGACAATATCACGACCTCGACGGCCCCTATATATTTGTTTGTATGCATCTCTATACATATGTATTCACAATGATTTAAGATAATAAAGAGATAAAAATTTCACCACTTCCAGTATGTAATTAGTGTGAAAACGAGAACAAAAGACGATTTGTTTTCTTCTTCAAAACTGCTATATCATTGATATTAGGCTTTAGCTAATTATTATCACGGTATTGCATTCTTCGAAAAGGAAGCAATGTATTAAACATTAACAACCAATATTCATACCATAGCAATTTTGAAATAGCAATCTTTTTTATATAATTGAAAAAGTGATTTGTCTGACAATATTGAGAGAGAAAAATATGATTTTTAAATCAAAGATTCATTATTTGGTAAAATATGACAAATTCAACACAATATGTAATGTGGAGAAAACGACCACAGTTCGGCACTGCAAAAAATACAGGATCTGGTAATACTAAACAGAATGGCGATTAAAGGTTTGGACAAGTCTGTGCCCCACTAGTAGTAATGGATTCTCAAGTTCCTCCAAGTTAATCCATAGCATATTTGAAATATTACTCTTTCGTATATTTTATTATTGAAAACTTTCCCATGAAAAGTGATTCGTCTGACAATATTGAGAGAGAAACTAATTTAAGCTTTTTTTTAATATCAGAGGGATTTGTGGTATGTAATAATGAAGATGCCACTCTATTATCAATGTCAAATTAGACTAGGCCAAAAAACGTTTGACGTTTTCGTACTATTATTAAATCATCTACTCATAGCACTTTTTATGATAGGTTGGTGGTTTTCTCCGTGTGATAAAATTTGTCAGTGATTTTCGGCAGGTCGGTTGTTTTCTGCGGGTTCTCCGGTTTCCTACACCAATAAAACAGACCACCACGATATAACTGAAATACTGTTGAAAGTGGCGTTAAACACCACAACCCTAACCCTGTTGTTTATAGAATACTTTTATACCAATGCGTTTCACAGCAAAACAGTGGACTACAAATGTTTTGATACACCAGATATACCAGAGAAAAACTAGTTTACATTATCCAGAAACTATCCCTAATATCTGTTTTGATCTTGTGTCGAGCTGGTAGATTGGAAGAGTATATCTCTTATTCAGACTAGAGACCGTTAAAAACTCGCACTGTTGTGTTATGGTAAAGTGAAGACAAAGCTAGTAAACAGTGAATCATTATGTCTACATCAAGTCATAACACAATAACAATACACGCTCCCTTTTGAAATTATACTTCGTGTCAGTTGTGTTACGTCAGAAGAAAAAAACATATTTTCTCAATCACATGTTTTTGCGCAATTTCTTTTCTGATCAGACCACCTTGCCCTTACTCTATACTAAATAAATGTTAGAGAATACCGAAACGGAAAAGGACAATCCAGGGAAAGTGGCAACATAGGATACACAAGGCGAAGTAAAACAAGACAAAAACACAACACAATATGTGTTGGGGCGCCACTATGCGCAAACATACACAAATAACGTAAATAAGACAAACCAAAAGCATGTTCCAATACGGTGTTTTCTAATCATTGCAATTCCAGTGAGAACTCCGGTATTTTCGTTTATTGATCAAGAGGATTGACGTACACTGCAGGCAGCACAACTTCCGGTTTGGTTAGTAACGTTTGACGTAATATTGTAAATAAAACCTCTTTTACAGTAACATAGATAGGCGCATGCCTTCAAAGGAGTGGTGCTGTGTTCCACCATGTAAATCGGATGGCAGGAAGCGTGGGAAATATGCGTTGTCAAGTTTTTTTACATTTCCTGGCCTGAAAAGAAACCCCAAGTTGAGAAAATATAGTGTTACATGTGACTGTTCATAGTCATTTGTTGACGTAACGGTTTCCAACTTTAAGTTTTTGTAGTAATTCGCACAATTTAGCCAAATCTGGTTTCCTGTACAAATGACAAGTGATACCTCTTTGTTGTAAATATCCCTTTAAATCAGGTACCTCCCATCTAAAGAAGTCAACTTGCTTATCTATAATAAAACAGAGTTTGTCGGTGATTTGTGGCAGGTCGGTGGTTTTCTCCGAGTACTCCGGTCTCCTCTACCAGTAAAACTGACTGCCACGATATAACTGAAATATTGTTGAAAGTGGCGTTAAACACCGTAACCCTATGCCCCCTATAAACCGGAAGTTGGTATGCCTGTTGTTTGGTTTCTACAATATGCTAATCACGCCTCCAATTTGAAAACCGAATAAACTCGAAAATACCGTATTACTAGCACTTTCTAATTAGAGGCCTAACTAATTACTTATGGCTATAATTCACGTAAAATGGCAAAAATTGAGCTTGTGTCAAATAAAGGGTTTTTTTTATTCTACAAAAAGGTAGATTTTTTCCACATTTTACATCATGGTACGCGAATACCACAACCACTTCCGCTTCCGGTCGAATAGATTCAAAATAGTATTGCAAATTACATTCATGAAACATATCTAGAAACATGTGCAGAGCATAATACATTTGTAATATGATTGAATGTCGCCTAAGGAAAAACTCATTGCTAAAACTTTGTGTATGTGTTGTTATAACAAAATGGCCGCGTTCCATGTGTTCTACGATTACTCTAAGACTAAGTATGATTTATCTTGCTCATCAATTCAATTCTTCGCTTTCTTTCTGCTATTTAGTAAACAATTATCCAACATTTTGGTGGTTTTTGTTTTGATTCTATACATTCTTGTAATGACAATCTTGGAAGTGCACTGTTTGCAAATTCATGTTTTGAACCCTCCGACAAGGCACTGTCTATATATAACTAATGTTATTGCATCATGGTCACTCAAGTAAAACTATCAATATAAACAATTGTGACGTTTTAGTCTATCATTTACCTGAATATTCAATGGTGCGGAATAAAAACGTAGATATCATATTTAGTGCGCACGACGCGTTTCTGGAATAACCTTCATCAGTTACCTTTAAAACCAAAATATTTGAAAGTCAAATAATTTTAAAGTCTTTGGGAACAAGAAAACCAAAGGAACTAAACAGGATAGCCAAATTCGGCTAAGGTCACCTATGTCTGAGGGAGGAGTACCTTAGTTTTAATAATAATTACATTATTTAGGAACGGTTAATTTTACTGATAATGGAAATAAGTTTTTTTTTAATTTGAACGAATTGAGGATGCATGCTACCTCTGATCTTTTCTGCGTCTTTTCATTTATTCCGATTTCTATGCAATCAGAGCCTATCACAACTGATGTTGTGAGTTCGAATATCGATCAGGGCGAGGTGTACAACATTATGTAATAAAGTTTGTCAGTGACTTGCGATAAGTCGGTGGTTTTCTCCGGGTCTCCGGCTTCCTCCGCCAATAAAACTGATCGCCACGATATTACTGAAATATTGTTGAAAGTGGTGTTAAACACCATCAAACAAACAAAGCAAACCTCGGTCTGGGAAACCATACAGATCTATAACGGTTCACTTCATCTGAAGATAAGATAGGAATTTAATGTTACTGAGATTGCTGAGCAATTTAGATCAAGCTAAAGTGCCAGAATGTCAACTACTTCAGCTGGTTGGGTTTTCTCATCATGTGAATGAATGTTACGTCTTTCAAATGCGGGAAGCTCTATTAATGCCCCCCTCACACCTTCCATTTTATCTTCAATGGTGGTGTCAGAGGGAGAACAATCTGAGAGATCAATATTTTCTAATGATTTAGTAGAATGTAGACTCATTTTGAGCTTAAATTGTTCGCCATATATTTCCCGCCCAATCCTACAACCATAGTAACGCCTTCCGGAGCACCTGAGTTCACCCTCGGTTTTAAGTGGGGTTCGTGTTACTCGATCTTTAGTTTTTTGCGTATGCGTTGTGGATCGTTCAACCTATGCCAACATTTTTAAAAATATATATAAAAAGGTAAAAAAGATTGTTGGCATAGGTTGAATAGGTTAATTGTTATATAAACATGACTAGTCATGTCTAATTAGTGTAAACTCGGGGGAGATATCAATGTACTCCAAGTCCACACTTAATTTTTAATGTAAGGTTGTCTTGTTTTTGTGTGAGTATTGAGTGAATAAACTAAGTAGGTATTTAAAATCATATTTTATGGAAATAACAAGCAAAAAAATCAGTATATCAGCACATATATTTAATATTAAACTTTATAAAAATAATTGGATATTATAAGCACATATATTTTAACATCAATCACTATGAAAATAAAATAGGATATTATAAGCATATATATTCTTATATCATACTTCATGAAAATAAATTAGGATATTATAAGCACAGATATTTTTTTTATCATACTTCAAATTATCTTATAAATAATTAGCTTCCAAGGAGTGAACTGAATTATCTTATGATTAACTAGCTTCGAGTGAGCAATTAAAAAATACTCTTCAAAATTATGATAATTTTAAATTTATAAACACAGTACATTTTTGGTATATAGAAAAAAGGAGTAATCAGAAGCCGTAAATTGAAGGACCGTCAATACAACTGTTAACGTGAATTACAAACGTCAAAGTCGATATATGGTTTTCTTTTTGTATTTTTACCGAAAAATAAATACGTCAAGAAACAATGCAAGAATTTTTTTATGTTTTATATATGCACCAAGGTCCTGTATGAATACATGAATTCATTTAGGAATAATGTTGATAATGTGTTCGTCAATACGCATGTTCGAATTAAAATATATCGGGAGTTTTATCACTGTATTATTTATATATAGCCAATGAATGACGTCCTGTTAGAATACTTGTTAACTATATGAAGAAAAACAATTTTCACATTACTACACGAAGTTGTAGAATATTAAGCTTTTAATGGCTATTATTTCATTTATATTAGACAAAATACAAACCCTTGAGAACATTTTAAAGAGAGTGTGTTTTCATATGAATATACATATGTATATGGCAATTTTGAAAATATTGTAATAAAAACGTAGATATCAAATTTAGTGCGAACGACGCGTTTCTGGAATAACCTTCATAAGGTACGCTCAAAATCAAAAGATTGGAAAGCCAAATAACTTAAGAATCTTCCGGAGCAAGAAAACCAAAAAGGGGCGTAAACAGGATAGCCAAAATCGGTAAAGGGCACCTATGCCTTAGGGAGAACCTTAAATTTAATAATAACTACATTATTTAGGAACAATAAATTTGGCTAATAAATATATCTGATAAATCATGTCAGTGCCGAAGCACTTACTGCTAGGTGGATTATACCCTCGCGGACTAATAATCCCCGGAAGAGGTAGGTGAACAAACTTTAAATATCAAAAATTGCAGAGCAGAAAACTAATATATACCAACATACAATGAAAACTTACCACATTTAGTCTTATTTTATTCTCAAATATAATATAAATATATTTGAACTTTCAGGTCTCTATTTCCAAAAAATAGGATAATAAATTGATAAAAAAAAATACCACACTGTCAGAACAGTTCCAAAATCCAATAGAAAAACAAAAAATACCACACTGTCAGAACAGTTCCAAAATCCAATAGAAAAACAAAAAATACCACACTGTCGGAACATTTCCAAAATCCAATAGAAAAACAAAAAATACCACACTGTCGGAACATTTCCAAAATTCAATAGAAAAACAAAAAATACCACATTGTCGGAACATTTCCAAAATCCAATAGAAAAACAAAAAATACCACACTGTCAGAACAGTTCCAAAATCCAATAGAAAAACAAAAAATACCACACTGTCAGAACAGTTCCAAAATCCAATAGAAAAACAAAAAATACCACACTGTCGGAACATTTCCAAAATCCAATAGAAAAACAAAAAATACCACACTGTCGGAACATTTCCAAAATCCAATAGAAAAACAAAAAATACCACACTGTCGGAACATTTCCAAAATCCAATAGAAAAACAAAAAATACCACACTGTCGGAACATTTCCAAAATTCAATAGAAAAACTAAAAATACCACACTGTCGGAACATTTCCAAAATCCAATAGAAAAACTAAAAATACCACACTGTCAGAACATTTCCAAAATCCAAAAGAAAAACTAAAAATACCACACTGTCAGAACATTTCCAAAATCCAATAGAAAAACTAAAAATACCACACTGTCAGAACATTTCCAAAATCCAATAGAAAAACAAAAAATACCACACTGTCAGAACAGTTCCAAAATCCAATAGAAAAACAAAAAATACCACACTGTCAGAACAGTTCCAAAATCCAATAGAAAAACAAAAAATACCACACTGTCGGAACATTTCCAAAATCCAATAGAAAAACAAAAAATACCACACTGTCGGAACATTTCCAAAATTCAATAGAAAAACAAAAAATACCACATTGTCGGAACATTTCCAAAATCCAATAGAAAAACAAAAAATACCACACTGTCAGAACAGTTCCAAAATCCAATAGAAAAACAAAAAATACCACACTGTCAGAACAGTTCCAAAATCCAATAGAAAAACAAAAAATACCACACTGTCAGAACAGTTCCAAAATCCAATAGAAAAACAAAAAATACCACACTGTCAGAACAGTTCCAAAATCCAATAGAAAAACAAAAAATACCACACTGTCAGAACAGTTCCAAAATCCAATAGAAAAACAAAAAATACCACACTGTCAGAACAGTTCCAAAATCCAATAGAAAAACAAAAAATACCACACTGTCAGAACAGTTCCAAAATCCAATAGAAAAACAAAAAATACCACACTGTCGGAACATTTCCAAAATCCAATAGAAAAACAAAAAATACCACACTGTCGGAACATTTCCAAAATTCAATAGAAAAACAAAAAATACCACATTGTCGGAACATTTCCAAAATCCAATAGAAAAACAAAAAATACCACACTGTCAGAACAGTTCCAAAATCCAATAGAAAAACAAAAAATACCACACTGTCAGAACAGTTCCAAAATCCAATAGAAAAACAAAAAATACCACACTGTCGGAACATTTCCAAAATCCAATAGAAAAACTAAAAATACCACACTGTCAGAACATTTCCAAAATCCAATAGAAAAACAAAAAATACCACACTGTCAGAACATTTCCAAAATCCAATAGAAAAACAAAAAATACCACACTGTCAGAACAGTTCCAAAATCCAATAGAAAAACAAAAAATACCACACTGTCAGAACAGTTCCAAAATCCAATAGAAAAACAAAAAATACCACACTGTCGGAACATTTCCAAAATCCAATAGAAAAACTAAAAATACCACACTGTCGGAACATTTCCAAAATCCAATAGAAAAACTAAAAATACCACACTGTCAGAACATTTCCAAAATCCAATAGAAAAACAAAAAATACCACACTGTCAGAACAGTTCCAAAATCCAATAGAAAAACAAAAAATACCACACTGTCGGAACATTTCCAAAATCCAATAGAAAAACAAAAAATACCACACTGTCGGAACATTTCCAAAATCCAATAGAAAAACAAAAAATACCACACTGTCAGAACATTTCCAAAATCCAATAGAAAAACTAAAAATACCACACTGTCAGAACATTTCCAAAATCCAATAGAAAAACAAAAAATACCACACTGTCAGAACAGTTCCAAAATCCAATAGAAAAACAAAAAATACCACACTGTCGGAACATTTCCAAAATCCAATAGAAAAACAAAAAATACCACACTGTCGGAACATTTCCAAAATCCAATAGAAAAACAAAAAATACCACACTGTCAGAACAGTTCCAAAATCCAATAGAAAAACAAAAAATACCACACTGTCGGAACATTTCCAAAATCCAATAGAAAAACTAAAAATACCACACTGTCAGAACATTTCCAAAATCCAATAGAAAAACAAAAAATACCACACTGTCAGAACATTTCCAAAATCCAATAGAAAAACTAAAAATACCACACTGTCAGAACATTTCCAAAATCCAATAGAAAAACAGAAAATACCACACTGTCAGAACAGTTCCAAAATCCAATAGAAAAACTAAAAATACCACTCTGTCAGAACATTTCCAAAATCCAATAGAAAAACTAAAAATACCACTCTGTCAGAACAGTTCCAAAATCCAATAGAAAAACAAAAAATACCACACTGTCGGAACATTTCCAAAATCCAATAGAAAAACTAAAAATACCACACTGTCGGAACATTTCCAAAATCCAATAGAAAAACTAAAAATACCACACTGTCGGAACATTTCCAAAATCCAATAGAAAAACTAAAAATACCACACTGTCGGAACATTTCCAAAATCCAATAGAAAAACTAAAAATACCACACTGTCAGAACATTTCCAAAATCCAATAGAAAAACTAAAATTACCACACTGTCAGAACAGTTCCAAAATCCAATAGAAAAACTAAAAATACCACACTGTCAGAACAGTTCCAAAATCCAATAGAAAAACTAAAAATACCACACTGTCAGAACAGTTCCAAAATCCAATAGAAAAACTAAAAATACCACACTGTCAGAACAGTTCCAAAATCCAATAGAAAAACTAAAAATACCACACTGTCAGAACAGTTCCAAAATCCAATAGAAAAACTAAAAATACCACACTGTCGGAACATTTCCAAAATCCAATAGAAAAACTAAAAATACCACACTGTCGGAACATTTCCAAAATCCAATAGAAAAACTAAAAATACCACACTGTCAGAACATTTCCAAAATCCAATAGAAAAACTAAAAATACCACACTGTCAGAACAGTTCCAAAATCCAATAGAAAAACTAAAAATACCACACTGTCAGAACAGTTCCAAAATCCAATAGAAAAACTAAAAATACCACACTGTCAGAACATTTCCAAAATCCAATAGAAAAACAAAAAATACCACACTGTCAGAACATTTCCAAAATCCAATAGAAAAACAAAAAATACCACACTGTCAGAACATTTCCAAAATCCAATAGAAAAACTAAAAATACCACACTGTCAGAACAGTTCCAAAATCCAATAGAAAAACTAAAAATACCACACTGTCAGAACAGTTCCAAAATCCAATAGAAAAACTAAAAATACCACACTGTCAGAACATTTCCAAAATCCAATAGAAAAACAAAAAATACCACAGTCAGAACATTTCCAAAATCCAATAGAAAAACAAAAAATACCACACTGTCAGAACATTTCCAAAATCCAATAGAAAAACAAAAAATACCACACTGTCAGAACATTTCCAAAATCCAATAGAAAATCTAAAAATACCACACTGTCAGAACAGTTCCAAAATCCAATAGAAAAACTAAAAATACCACACTGTCAGAACATTTCCAAAATCCAATAGAAAAACAAAAAATACCACACTGTCAGAACATTTCCAAAATCCAATAGAAAAACAAAAAATACCACACTGTCAGAACATTTCCAAAATCCAATAGAAAAACAAAAAATACCACATTGTCGGAACATTTCCAAAATCCAATAGAAAAACAAAAAATACCACACTGTCAGAACAGTTCCAAAATTCAATAGAAAAACAAAAAATACCACATTGTCGGAACATTTCCAAAATCCAATAGAAAAACAAAAAATACCACACTGTCAGAACAGTTCAAAAATTCAATAGAAAAACAAAAAATACCACACTGTCGGAACATTTCCAAAATCCAATAGAAAAACAAAAAATACCACACTGTCAGAACAGTTCCAAAATTCAATAGAAAAACAAAAAATACCACACTGTCGGAACATTTCCAAAATCCAATAGAAAAACAAAAAATACCACACTGTCAGAACATTTCCAAAATCCAATAGAAAAACAAAAAATACCACATTGTCGGAACATTTCCAAAATCCAATAGAAAAACAAAAAATACCACACTGTCAGAACAGTTCCAAAATTCAATAGAAAAACAAAAAATACCACATTGTCGGAACATTTCCAAAATCCAATAGAAAAACAAAAAATACCACACTGTCAGAACAGTTCCAAAATTCAATAGAAAAACAAAAAATACCACACTGTCGGAACATTTCCAAAATCCAATAGAAAAACAAAAAATACCACACTGTCAGAACATTTCCAAAATTCAATAGAAAAACAAAAAATACCACACTGTCGGAACATTTCCAAAATCCAATAGAAAAACTAAAAATACCACACTGTCGGAACATTTCCAAAATCCAATAGAAAAACTAAAAATACCACACTGTCGGAACATTTCCAAAATCCAATAGAAAAACTAAAAATACCACACTGTCGGAACAGTTCCAAAATCCAATAGAAAAACTAAAAATACCACACTGTCGGAACAGTTCCAAAATCCAATAGAAAAACAAAAAATACCACACTGTCGGAACATTTCCAAAATCCAATAGAAAAACTAAAAATTCCACACTGTCGGAACATTTCCAAAATCCAATAGAAAAACTAAAAATACCACACTGTCGGAACATTTCCAAAATCCAATAGAAAAACTAAAAATACCACACTGTCGGAACAGTTCCAAAATCCAATAGAAAAACTAAAAATACCACACTGTCGGAACAGTTCCAAAATCCAATAGAAAAACTAAAAATACCACACTGTCGGAACAGTTCCAAAATCCAATAGAAAAACTAAAAATACCACACTGTCGGAACATTTCCAAAATCCAATAGAAAAACTAAAAATAACACACTGTCGGAACATTTCCAAAATCCAATAGAAAAACTAAAAATACCACACTGTCGGAACAGTTCCAAAATCCAATAGAAAAACTAAAAATACCACACTGTCGGAACAGTTCCAAAATCCAATAGAAAAACAAAAAATACCACACTGTCGGAACATTTCCAAAATCCAATAGAAAAACTAAAAATTCCACACTGTCGGAACATTTCCAAAATCCAATAGAAAAACTAAAAATACCACACTGTCGGAACATTTCCAAAATCCAATAGAAAAACTAAAAATACCACACTGTCGGAACAGTTCCAAAATCCAATAGAAAAACTAAAAATACGACACTGTCGGAACAGTTCCAAAATCCAATAGAAAAACTAAAAATACCACACTGTCGGAACATTTCCAAAATCCAATAGAAAAACTAAAAATACCACACTGTCGGAACATTTCCAAAATCCAATAGAAAAACTAAAAATAACACACTGTCGGAACATTTCCAAAATCCAATAGAAAAACTAAAAATAACACACTGTCGGAACATTTCTAAAATCCAATAGAAAAACTAAAAATACCACACTGGATACGTTAAATTTCAAACTGGCTTGAGAAGTGTTTATTCCATCGATACTTGCCCTATTCACCATTTTTATCAGTGCCGGATTTACCTATAGGCTCGATAGGCTGAAGCCTAGGGCCTCAATATTTAGGGGGCCTCCAGTCAAGGTGTGTAATATTTTTAACATTGTTATTGGACTTTCACACCTTTGCTGTCATAACGTACTGTACTTTCTAAGCAACCATTCAGTAATTTTCCTTCCACAGTTGCACCCCATTTATGAATGTTGCAAAATTTTAAACACCTCTCATCATTTTCGCCTTTATTGAAATTGATTAAACACAATTCCATCTTACTCCAGTCGTGAAGGTGTGGAATTACCAGGGACCTCACAAGTGGAATAGCCTAGGGCCTCTCTTTATCTAAATCCGGCACTGATTTTTTCCATATAAAATCTCAAACATCCAAATTCCTGTATAGCGGCAAGGTTTTGATAGATCTTCAAAGTTCTATTGAATACCGTCGATCATCATATTCTTTGCAACAAGCTTCCAACTCATTCCAATTTGGCACATATAAGTTGTAGAGTACCACAGTGAATTATCTTGATTGAGCCCTTTACTTTTTCTTTATTATGTCAATGACGTGTTCATAAGCATACAATCAGACTGTAAACTTCTACTGTATGCAGATGACAGTACTATTATGTTTTCTCATAAAGATCCTGAATCTATCTCTGAAGGTCTCGGTAAAGAACTAGATTCATGTAGTGAACGGCTCATCGACAATAAGCTTTCTCTCCACATTGATAAAACTGGATGTATTCTTTTTGGCTCAAAGCGAAAATTGAAAACCGGAACTGAATTTCAAGTTATTTGTAATGGCCATGTAATAAAATCTCTGTTAGATACTTAGGTATTGGAAGACACCAAATGTGTCTACTGAAACAAAAGTTAACACTATTATTAAAAAGGTTAATTCTCATTTGAACATTATGTATATAAAAACAAATTGTCTATCTGTTGAAACACATAAACATGTTAAGCATGGTACCCATACAATGTCATTTTGATTATTCCTATTCTCCTGACATTCTGGTATATCTCAGGCATTGGCGAAAAAAGCAAATTACAAGTGGCACAATACAACACAGTTCTTTTTATTAAAAACAAGGAGCCAGGACTATCATTAAACTGTCTAATTTGATTTGATTTATTGTGCTTAACGCCACTTTCAGCAAAATTTCAGCTATATCATGCCTACCAGTTTTAGTGGTGGAAGAAACCGGAGTACCCGGAGAGAACCACCGACCATGGGCAAGCAACTGGTAAGCTTTATCACTTGCGGCTTCGAGTCCAGTGCACCCTTTTTGTAATTTACAGAACCGGGCGCGAACCCATGCCGTATTGGTGATAGGCTTGTACGAGTTGCTAGGTAATCCAACTACCTAACTCATTGAGCCATCCGGGTCCTTTAAGGATAATTGAATAGCAAATAGAAATTACATAAGTTGTTACAACGTTATAATTTTGAACAGATTATTGAGGAAAATATATGCTATTTTCATTAAGCTGTGCATGAAAGGGAAATAACTCCTATAAAACATACAATTTTAGAATCAAAGTTGGAAATGTGTAAATGGTCGATTGTAGTGATGTTAACGCCAGTTTCAACAATATTTCAGTTATATCATGGCAGTCAATATTATTGATAGAGGAAGCTGGACTTGCCAGGGAAAACCACCAAACTTCCGCAAGTCACTGACAAGCTTTATCACATAATGTTGTATCAGGTACACCTCGCCGTGAGTGGGATTCAAACTCACAACTGTGGTGGTGATAGGCACTCTCTAGTTTACTATGTTTAATGTTGAAACAATATGGATTACACATATTCATCTTATTTGAAAAATGATTTTGCTAAAACTGATTAACACCGCAAACATAACATGTGACTACGTTTTTTCTATAGCTATAACGTCTGAAATTAAATGCCTTGAAATAAATAGTTTTATTACATGACTGTAATTTAGCTTGCATATGATTGGCTTAATACTGACTAAGAGGTATTGAGTACTTGCGATATCACCCTCGCGGCTAAAAATAGATCCAGGCAGGTGTCAGGAAAGTGATATCACCCTCGCAAGGTATAAATATAGATGGGGAAAACCAGCCTTTTGCTATCCTATCAAATTCGGTCTTCCGTTGTTCAATAACCAATGAGATTGCGTTTAACATTTGTTTTTCGGCTTAATCATCAACAAACGCTCCTAAATTGCGATATTTTATCGGTATGACAATGAACCTGTAAATAGATAACAATAAAACATGTTCATGAAATAAATTCTAACAAGGCGTGCTACTTTCGCTTTGAAAACAATAGAGGGCTCTAGATAGCACAGGACACCCTAGCACATGCGTAGAAGGCATATCTAATTGACAACGTATTTTGCATATTTGTACTTGATGCATGTTAAATTAAAAGAATAAAAATAAGAAATATACAAAAAAAATCAGATGAAACTAATTTTTGATCGTTATCAATTTTTATAACGTTTCTGTAGCGTTATATATTCTTGTAAATAATAGCGGTAGATAATTGGAACAGCGCCCAACAATAGCCTCTGTCTAGGTACGCTTGAATGCATAAAATTACCATAAATGCCCTGTTAGAATCGAAATAATTCTCGGATGGCAGGCTCTATGCTTATTTTAACATGGGTAGGCATTATATTTGTCATTATTTTACACCGAGCGACGTGTAAAATATAATGCCTACCCATGTTAAAATAACCATAGAGCCCGGCATCCGTGAATTATTTCTTAAACAATCATTGACTTTAAAAACGTATATTCACCTCGCCTGTGGCTCTGTGAATATTACATTTTTTTAGGTTGATAAATCCAGATAGCAACCTATTCCAATGTCAATAATTGTATAATATTATGTTGATTTGTTAGATGTTAACCTCGTTTCAGAGCACGTGTTATTCTAATAATAGAATTGAAGCAATAGATTTTACAGCTATTGTAGAATGGTAAAATGAGGAAGTACCTACCACGACGTTGTTGCTTTGTTTTAACATAGAATATTTTGCTGATTTGCCCTAGATATTAACCTTGTTTGAAAACATGTGTTATGTAGTTATATTTTGCTGGCTTATTAGATGTTAACCTTGTTTGAAAACATGTGTTATGTAGTTATATTTTGCTGGCTTGTTAGATGTTAACCTTGTTTGAAAGCATGTCTTATGTAGTTATATTTTGCTGGCTTGTTAGATGTTAACCTTGTTTGAAAACATGTGTTATGTGGTTATATTTTGCTGGCTTGTTAGATGTTAACCTTGTTTGAAAACATGTGTTATGTAGTTATATTTTGCTGGCTTGTTAGATGTTAACCTTGTTTGAAAACATGTGTTATGTAGTTATATTTTGCTGGCTTGTTAGATGTTAACCTTGTTTGAAAGCATGTCTTATGTAGTTATATTTTGTTGGCTTGTTAGATGTTAACCTTGTTTGAAAACATGTGTTATGTGGTTATATTTTGCTGGCTTGTTAGATGTTAACCTTGTTTGAAAACATGTGTTATGTAGTTATATTTTACTGGCTTGTTAGATGTTAACCTTGTTTGAAAACATGTGTTATGTAGTTATATTTTGCTGGCTTGTTAGATGTTAACCTTGTTTGAAAACATGTGTTATGTAGTTATATTTTGCTGGCTTGTTAGATGTTAACCTTGTCTGAAAACATGTGTTATGTAGTTATATTTTGCTGGCTTGTTAGATGTTAACCTTGTTTGAAAACATGTGTTATGTAGTTATATTTTACTGGCTTGTTAGATGTTAACCTTGTTTGAAAACATGTGTTATGTAGTTATATTTTGCTGGCTTGTTAGATGTTAACCTTGTGTGAGAGCACTGTTATGCTTATACATGTAATAGAATAGAAGAACTAGATTTGACAGCTATTGTAAAATAGTAAAATGAGAAAATACCACTCACAAAGTTGTTGCTTTGTTTTACCGTAGAATATTTTGCTGATTTGTTCTAGATGTTAACCTTGTTTGAGAGCACATGTTATGCTGACAATAGGACAGAAAAACTAGATTTGACAGCTATTGTGAAGTGGTAAAATGAGGACATGCCAATCACAACGTTATTGCTTTGTTTTACCGTAGAATATTTTGCTGATTTCTTCTAGATGTTAACCTCGTTGGAGAGCACGTGTTGCTAATAATAGAATATAAGAACTAGATTTGACAGCTATTATAAATTGGTAAAATGAGGAGATACCCAGCACAACGTTGTTGCTTTATTTTACGATATTTGATAATAATAAAAAAATGTGACACCTAGTGTGAGATAGAATATCACGTTTCATCTTTTTCTATTGATTTCCTTTTGATATCAAATTACTAATGGTAAAATAATGTACAATACATGCATTGCTTTCTTTGTTTCACCTTTTACCGTTTGTCTCCGTCAGAGAGTACTCAATACAAGTTATTATGTTCTAATTCACGTTGTTCAAAAACTAACATGAAGTATTTATGTACTGATAGCTGTAATATTTTATATACGACGAAAACCAAGTATCTGTGTTATGTATCTATACTTGTAAATAAATAAAACACGAACACAATTGGAGATTGACTGGCGCAGTGACCATTTATTATTGAAACAATACACGATCAACAAACAATATCAAATTATAAATTAGTTCATTTTACAACTTTATTGTTTCACTATATATATATAGACAATAACAGTGCATTGACTTGACATAAAATCGATATACGGATGAGGCTTTGAATCGGGGAAAATTTCCCGAACATTTTCCCCGATTCGTGCTGAATACGTATATCGAATTTTATGTCAAGTCAATGCACTGTTATTGTCTTTATACTGCAATCATTAGTGACATTAATGGATATTACTACCAATATTCAAATTATTTAAAAAGTTAGTTACCCCCAAGAGGCCCCAACTGATTTTGGTCAAGTAGGCGTGGCCTAAATGTTGTAAACGGTCAGTGACCGTTTATCACTTGTAAATATACTGTCAACGCATTTTGACTGCTCAAATAGAACAATTGCAGTATAAAAATGAATATCACTACCATTGTATATAAACACAAAGTATGAGAAATTTTAATTCATAAATGTCTTTTCATGGTGTTGTGATTTACGACAATGCACTATATGTACGGTTTGTTTACATTCACAACGGAAATAGCCTTCAAAGGTGAAAAAAAAGTAGTCCCGTCAATCAGGTCAAGTAGGCGTGGCCTAAATGTTATAAACGGTCAGTTACCGTTTATCACTTGTAAATATACTGTCAACGCATTTTGACTGCTCAAATAGAACGATTGCAGTATAAATAATATTTAACTGTCAAGTCACTGGAAAGTCTCTACCAATCTATGAAAGATATTTTAAAAGTTACAAACTGATTCGTACATGTACATACATTATATATAATGACGAGAGAAAAAATCGATGTGTACAAACATGCTACGTATAATACTAATATATTCTTTATACTATAAAGTTATTGATGCAACTGAAAATTTGACTTCACAATCAATTCGTGGGTGTGTTCGATACGGTCACTGCCTAGTCTCGATACTGAATTCTTCTCACAGTTCTTTAAATACCCCCGTATTATGAAAACCGGTTCTTACTAATACTGTAAGAAATTACTACGCACGATATACATAAATATATATATTATAAATTTTGTTCCGTTTTATAGACAAGGTGATCTATTAATGTGTGTTTGTTACTGGACAGGCACCGTTTCGGTCGAGATCCCATGGTAAACGTAGTTGGCTGTAAGTTTACCAATGAAATATGCTGGGGTCGTCGAGGTCGTGATTGTATGGTAGTTGGATTTACAACTAACTGTGCAATCAGTGCCGATCACCACTAACGTTGTGAGTTCGAGCCCCGCTCATGGCGATGTGTACTCGATAAACATTATGTGATAAAGTTTGTCAGTGACTTCTTCTTTCAATACGGAAAAACTTCAACTTGATGAAGGTTACTTTCCGGCGCATGCGGCAGGTCGGTAGTTTTCTCCGGGTACTGTCGCTCGAGATAAAATATTTACGAAAATAATGTTACCCATAACTGGATACAAACTATGGCTTCCATGAATTATTTCTTAAATAACAAAACATAGTTTAACGCACTAGTCGTTAATACAATTAAATGTGTCCATGTGATTACGTTTGGGTATTGGGTCATCTCAATTGATAAAATAAAATCGTCATTACATCAACTGTTGACGCCGTTGTAACATATCGACTGTTGACAAGCGCGTATTGATTCTAATTTTAAGCAATTTTCGTTGCGTTGGAATCGTTACCGACGCGAAATCATGGACCAACGTGATAAACAGAAATTATAAAGGTATTTGACAGCATATATATAGAGTTATATGTGTGTCAATTTTCCCAGACAAAACAAAGTAAGCTCAACATTTAAACTGCAAGTTGTGTGATATGGTCTTGTTGATAAAAAAAAATGTCCTCCCTGATTTACACACTGTTATTTAAAACAAATGTTTTGCCTTTAAGTAATTTGCATGTTGGTTTTCTATTTATTGTCTTTACACACAATCGAGTCCTTTCCTAATTCATGACTTATCGCTGGGTTTGTAACAAGAATAATACGACGGATGCCACTAGTGGAGCAGGAACTACTTTCCGATATGAGCAGCTGAGTGCACCCTCGGTTTTAGAAAGGTTCGTATTGCTCAATCTTCAGTTTTCTATGTAGTATTTTGTTGATAATTGTTTGTCTTTTTGGCCATTGCATTGTCTGTCCTTGAATGTACGGCTTCTGATTACCCCTTTGGTATCTTCAAACGTTTGACCATTGCATTGTCTGTACTTGGATGTACGGCTTCTGATTACCCCTTTGGTATCTTCAAACGTTTGACGATTGTATTGTCTGTCCTTGGATGTACGGCTTCTGATTACCCCTTTGGTATCTTCAAACGTTTGACCATTGCATTGTCTGTCCTTGGATGTACGGCTTCTGATTACCCCTTTGGTATCTTCAAACGTTTGACCATCGTATTGTCTGTCCTTGGATGTACGGCTTCTGATTACCCCTTTGGTATCTTCAAACGTTTGACGATTGTATTGTTTGTCCTTGGATGTACGGCTTCTGATTACCCCTTTGGTATCTTCAAACGTTTGACCATTGTATTGTCTGTCCTTGGATGTACGACTTCTGATTACCCCTTTTGTATCTTCAAACGTTTGACCATTGTATTGTCTGTCCTTGGATGTACGGCTTCTGATTACCCCTTTGGTATCTTCAAACGTTTGGCCATCGTATTGTCTGTCCTTGGATGTACGGCTTCCGATTACCCCTTTGGTATCTTCAAACGTTTGACCATTGTATTTTCTGTCCTTGGATGTATGGCTTCTGATTACCCCTTTTGGTATCTTCAAACGTTTGACCATTGCATTGTCTGTCCTTGGATGTACGGCTTCTGATTACCCCTTTGGTATCTTCAAACGTTTGGCCATCGTATTGTCTGTCCTTGGATGTACGGTTTCTGATTACCCCTTTGGTATCTTCAAACGTTTGGCCATCGTATTGTCTGTCCTTGGATGTACGGCTTCTGATTACCCCTTTGGTATCTTCAAACGTTTGACCATTGTATTGTCTGTCCTTGGATGTACGCCTTCTGATTACCCCTTTTGTATCTTCAAACGTTTGACCATTGTATTGTCTGTCCTTGGATGTACGGCTTCTGATTACCCCTTTGGTATCTTCAAACGTTTGGCCATCGTATTGTCTGTCCTTGGATGTACACGGCTTCCGATTACCCCTTTGGTATCTTCAAACGTTTGACCATTGTATTTTCTGTCCTTGGATGTATGGCTTCTGATTACCCCTTTTGGTATCTTCAAACGTTTGACCATTGCATTGTCTGTCCTTGGATGTACGGCTTCTGATTACCCCTTTGGTATCTTCAAACGTTTGGCCATCGTATTGTCTGTCCTTGGATGTACGGTTTCTGATTACCCCTTTGGTATCTTCAAACGTTTGACCATTGTATTGTCTGTCCTTGGATGTACGGCTTCCGATTACCCCTTTGGTATCTTCAAACGTTTGACCATTGTATTGTCTGTCCTTGGATGTACGCCTTCTGATTACCCCTTTGGTATCTTCAAATGTTTCTTTTTTTTCTTCGTTCATGTTTACAACTTGAACAATGACATGTGCACCGAGTCATTGATACTATACACCAAATTCCGGTATTTATCGCCAGCTATCGGTGGATATATTTTTTGTAATATCTGCGAAACTTGTGACTTAAATGCCGAGTATTTGAAAGTCTGGTGGAAGAAATCAATGATTATCGCCACTTAAGGTATGAGTTCGATTCCTACTCATGGCGATATGTACTTAATGCAATCAATATAAGTTTGTCAGTGACTAGCGGCAAGTACCTATGTGGTTTTCTCTGATTACTCCGGTTTCCTCCAACAACAACAAAGATGAGTCTCGTAATACAGTTATGCCTCTTATTTAATTGCAAAAATGACACATTTATGGTGTAAGTGCTCTGACTTTAGTTTCAATTGACAAGCTTATATATATTGTGCTTGGAACCGGAGGCATATGTGTTTTATGTATGCATTTTTTTTTAATTCATAAAACATATCGGACATTTCTGGTTTTCTTTCAACTTAAACGACTTCAGTGGGGTACTGATTAGCAGGCTCTTTTCGAGTGTTGTAGATCGCGTGTTTGACCCCCGGTCGGGTCAAATCAAAGACTATAAAAAATATTTGTTAATTCTCCGCTAAACACGCAAAATTGAGGAGTAAGAGTAAAAACTGCAAATAATGTGTCCGGGTGGAGCGACATGTCTACCGGTGTACTGTTGTTTCAGCGAGCTAGCACTAAAAAACGCAACTCGGTGTGTTGGTCTAATACATAGAGGACATCATCATTATCGTCTCATCGAAATCTATTTTGTTCTCGCCATGATCTGACTAAATATTGTTAACTTGACGTTAAATACAAATGTAACAATCACTCACTGGCCGCTCAAGCAAACCTTTAAAATACACTCAATTCAATTTAATCATTGTTCTACAAGTCCGTGCTAGACTGCTTAGGTAGTGAAGAACGAAAAAAAACTCTTCATCATCATAATAATTGTTTCTACCACACTTATGTTTGTATACAACCCCGTGCATCCCTGTGACAAAACTTGCTTAACACAGTAAGTAGATAAATACAGAAAGATAGTTTATTCGTTTCAAATGGATTCACGACCACTGTCAGTGTGAAATAATGTTTTCTGTTAGTGCTAAAAAACTCTTCCTTTGCAGGTTGTACAATATTAACATTTATATAATGGTTATGGTCTTGTTTGTTTGTTTGTCTGTCATTTTTTGTTGTTGTTATTGCCTTTGGAGGGGTTTGGGGGGGTTCGTTTGTTTATTTTTTATTTGTTTTGATTTCATTGGGTTTGTATTTTTTTTCTCCAGTTAAATTTGGTTTTGTATTGGATATGATATACCTAATGCTCGTGCCAAGCTGATCATTTCACAAATTTATATGCCATTATATATCAGAAATGTGTATATATCAGAAATTTGTATCTCTACAGCTTAAATCATGTTAAAACGAGAAAAATAATTTCTTTTCTAACCTTAAATCAGAAAACTCTGAGACTCTTGGTGGATTATATTGTTAGGAATTACCACTAAGTACAATAGAAACGTAAAACAAATCTACGATGGATATCTCTTCTTCTTTCTTTTATGATGGATCCCTATTGCCGCATGTGGAGCAGGAACTGTGTACCCTTCCGGACCACCTGAGTTCTCCCCCGGTTTTTTTTAACTTGTCTTAGTGAGGTTCGTGTTGTTCGTGTTGTGAAATTACATGTCTTCACGTTATTGTTTTGTGTTGTGATGTCCGCTACGATTTCCGCGTAAAGTTGATGTTCGATTCGTCTTTACCCCAATTTGTTTTGTAGGGGGTTCATGTTTTATTTATGTTATTTGTATTTATTTACGTAAACTGGTGTCCAACACGATTTCCGCAGGGGCTCGCAGTTATATTTTCACATCGCCAGGTATATATTAAAAGAGAAGGGAGGACATTTTTTTGGCTGCCCAAAGTGAAAGTAGAATTTCGGCACCTTTTTTCTCATCAAAAACGGCTTAGTCTTTGTTCTTACCATATTATTAATGCAAATATCGTTGTTTTTTGCTGATTGACTGGTTTACAGTGGAATAACACTCGTTTTTAAATTCCAAGCGGTCTGGACAACTTCTTATCATACTCATTTCCGGTTTATACGGACTTAATAATATCGATAGAAATAAAAAAAAATCGAAATATACATTTTGTAACTTTAAAAAGTAGGAAAAAAGACAAATTAAATCTCTTGCATTAAAATATATGTTTTCCTTGTCTCAATTAATCTGGAAATATAGGAAGACGGCATTTTAAGAATATCTTTTGACAAGATGAGTAAATAATTTCCCGCAAAAATGCCAGTTTAAATCCTTCGACCAATGAAAACTCACCTTGATATTTAGTCCGTATAAACCGGAATTGAGTATGATAAGAAGTTGTCCAAGCCGCTTGGAATTTAAAAACGAGTGTTATTCCACTGTAAACCAGTCAATCAGCAAAAAACATCGATATTTGCATTAATTTTATGGGAAGAACAAAAACTAAACCGTTTTTGAAGCGAAAAAAGGTGCCGAAACTCTACTTTCACTTTTGGCCCCCAAAAAAGGGTCCTCCCTTCTTCTTTTTAATACATACCTGGTGATGTGAAAATATAACTGCGAGCCCCTGTGCTTTTAACATATACCTGGCGATGTGAAAATATAACTGCGAGCCCCTGTGCTCATAATGATATATATACATTTTTTGTATTCTCATCCTAATTGACGTCACCTATTTACCTATATGTCTCCTGTATGATTTTTTTTACTTGTTCTCGTCCTAAGTATAACATTTGACGTTTATCAACCAATAAATCAAAAGATCGGACAACTCGAACTGCACAATGCAAACAGTTCCGTAAATATATTTCGTCTCCATTCCGGTTGTACATTTGCTAAATTTTACAATATTTTCAAACTTTGATCCCACTTCCGTTAAATTGTAATTTTCATACAGTGTGATGGTGATAGGGTTAGATTGGTTACAGTGGGCTGTCATAGCCTGTCTGTTGACTTTACCCATTATTTATGAGTTGAACAACACATTTAAATACTATGCCAAGTTTGCGTTGTATTATGCACTTGTAATGTTAGTTGGTGCAGCCGTGACATTTTATTCCTTGTTCCGTCCAGGACGTCCCGAAAATTCTTGGTTTGTTAATGTTATAAGCTTATTACGTTGTGTATTGTATTCCCCTCAACTCATCATTTCTGTCGAAAATGATAGCTAGCTGTCCCAATTTTAAATCACAGTATATCTGATAAATGCCATACACAGTTCAGTCAAATGGAAGACGTAGATATACGGAGTAATCTCGTTGAGATTAGGATTCCGAAGAAATTTTCTGTCTGTTCTTCATCCTAACAGACAGAAAATTTCTTCGGAATCCTAATCTCAACGAGATTAATATACGGAGCTGATCGAGACCCTCAAATTGGTCGTTAAATTTTGAAAATTGGTTAAGAGGTTCAAAAGTTACACGATTTTTAAGATTATAATTATATACAAATATATTTTACAGGTATCGGAGTTATTTGTCAATGAGTTGCAGCAGGGCATTGGTTTTCTCTGGGTATTCCGGTTTCCTCCACCAATGAAACTTGCCGCCACGATATGACTGAAATATTGTTGAAAGTGGCGTTAATCACCATTAACCTAACCCCCAACTCTCCTATTGTGGCAATCAACTTTCTGTCTGTCACCTTTTTACCTAGATGTATGGTACATGATTTATTATGTCCCCCCTTCGAACGAAGGGAGACATATTGTTTTAGTCTGATTTTTTCTTCTGCTTCTGCTTCTTCTCAGCAAAGCTTGTCTGGACCATAACTTTTTTGTCTTTCCAGATAGGTCAATTATATTTGGTATCTGGATGCATGACCATAAGGTGGTGTGTTGCATACCATAATGACCTTTGTGAAACCTTGACCTTTGACCTCAAGGTCAAATAATATTTTCTTCTCCGGGCCATTAAGGGGAGACATAAGTTTTAGGTATCTAAAACAGTTCTTCCTAGTTTTAGTCTGATTTTTTTCTTCTGCTTCTTCTCAGCGAAGCTTGTCCGGACCATAACTTTTTTTTCTTTCCAGATAGGTCAATTATATTTGGTATGTGGGTGCATGACCATAAGGCGGTGTGTCGCGTACCGTAATGACCTTCGTGGGACTTTGACCTCAAGGTCAAATAAATTTTTTTTAGATAGTATCATTCAACTCATAATGTGTAGCTTATTGTTGTACAGATGGCCACATTAAGGGGAGACATAAGTTTTAGGTATCTAAAACAGTTCTTCCTAGTTTGACTTGTTCTCGTCATTGATATACTGCACAATCAGAGACATAGTGTTATAAATCACTGTGATAGACGTATTACTCTTCTTAGTTATACTGATACAATGTAACTGAAATACTGCTCCTTTGACATTAAAACAATCAATAAATCAAAAGATTGGACTATTCGAACTCCACAATTTAAACATTTCCATAAATATATTTCGTCTCCATTTCAGTTGTACATTTGCTATTACAATATTTTGCAATTTAAACTTTGATCCAACTTCCATTTTTCCGTTTTGTAATTTTCATACCACTTTTTGATGTGATGGTGGTAGGTTTAGAATGGTTACAGCGGGCTGTTGTAGCCTGTCTGTTGACTTTACTTATTATTTATGAGTTGAACAACACATTTAAATACTACACAAATTTTTATTATTTGATGGTCTTGTGATGCTAATTGGTGTACCAGTGTCCTTTTATTCTATGTTCTGTCCACGATGTCCGAAAAATATGCAGTTTGTTATTAGCTTATTATGTTGTGTGTTATATTTGTCGCATCCACATCATTTCTGTTGAAATGATGAATGAATGATTGTCATTGATATGTATTATGATACGTATCACGATACGTTTTATAGGAAACTGTAACTATTCCTTGAAGTCCATGCTGGTCGACATGTTTTTTTTTATATGTGGTCGCTTATGTACTAGTGGAAATTATAAATATTTGATATTTGATTAATTAATTTTAAAAGTGTAAATTAATCGATTCACTTTTCTCAAAATATTAATTAAATGATCACCAAAAGAAGAAAGCGGAAGTTCAACACTACTTTTTTTTCAAAAAATGAGCATCATATCGTTTGTATCGTAAGCGGCCTCCACGTATCGTGAACTGAACCGTCCCCAAAATAATCGTGATTTCGGTACATACGGTGAATCGTTTCCCCCTTACTCCAAGCCTATTTTGCGGATTATCTTGGAATAAGATATCATAACACGGTGAGTCGAATTGAAGACCAGAAGCTATAAATGTGTCTTTTTATGATTTTTTTTTATGCAGAACATTATATAAAGTAATTTTAATTGATTGTATGAAATTTGAAATAAAAATATAAAGGTTTAATCAATCATTGCAGTTCTTCTTTTTCTAAATATTGAAATGAAGACCAGAGAAGACAATCGGTTTGAAATGATAATTTTATTATTATTTAATATATTAATATGTATTTAAAACATGCAATACATTATATAAAGTGTTTTTTAATTGATTGTTTGAAATTTGATAAAAAATGTGTATCCGTTGAATCAATTGTAACATTTGTCATTCTTTTTTGGCTCCAGATATCAAAATACAGATAGATATATGTCGTTGTTTTTTCTAAATATTTAATTGAAGATCAGAGAAGACAATCTGTTAGAAGTGAATTATTTTATTAAAAAATTTCATATCTATATATTTGAAAACATACAAAGCATTATATAAAGTATTATCAATTCATTGTATGAAATTAAAGAAATATATATATGTAAAGGTTTATTCAGTTGACATTTCTTTCTTCTTCTGAATATCGGATTGATGACCAGTGAAGACTATCAGTTGAAAATGATTAATTAGATACCTGTTTAATTTTATGATTATCTTTAATGGATATGTATTATTTTTTATTTTTTTTTAATATATTTAACATTATATAAAGTGTTTTTAATTGATTGTATGAAATTTGAAATAATATAGGTTTAGGGGCTGTTGTGATCGTATGGTAGTTGGATTTATTACTACCTATGCAATCAGTGCCTATCACCACTAAAGTTGTGAGTTCTAATCCCGCTCATCAATCTGGTGAAGTGTACTCTATACAACATTATGTGGTAAATTTGTCAGTGACTTGCAACAGGTCGGTGGTTTTTCTCTGGGTACTCCTATTTCCTCCACCAATAAAACTAACTGCCACGATATAGCTGAAATATTGTTGATAGTGTCGTTAAACACCATAACACTAACAAGTATAAATCTAATCAAACATATGTACAACTGCAGTTCTTTTTTATAATATTGAAATGAAGACCAGAGAAGACAGCCATATAGATCATTTTTCAATGTAATGAAAGAAGTTTATTAATATAAAATTTCATTTTTGTGTAGTTTTCTGAAAAAAGTTCTAGAATATTTATGATTTTGTGAAACCCTGCTTATAACATAAAGTTTGTCAGTGACTTGCGGCAGGTTGGATGTTTTCTCCGGGTACTCCAGTTTCCTCCTCCAATAAAACTGACCGTCAGGATATAACTGAAATGTTGTTGAAAGTGACATTTTATGATTTTGTGAAACTTATAACATAAAATTTAGTCATATTAAAGAAAATGAAATTAAGTGCTTGACATGATGGAATTAACACACTAATTAACTAAAAGGTGAAGTGCAAAATACCATTCTAGATTGACATTTACATCGTAATTAAATGTAAAATTTTGTTAGTTTTTGTTTTAGGAAAAAGTTCGGGAATATTTATGATTGTGTGAAATCTTATACAATTAAATGTTTTCCTTTAAAAAAAAAAATTATAATTAAGGATATTTAAACAAACTTGGTGTTAACATTCTTAATTACCGGTACAATCATCAAGATCGAAATTCAACGTGACCTTCAAATTGAGGCCATAAATTATTGAGGTAAATATCACGTTAAAGTCACACTATGATGTGTTTTCAGTGCATATCCATTAAATATACTCATAAAAATGTAGATATCTAATTTATCATTTCCAACTGTTACTGATTGTTTTTCGCTAAAGTTGGTGTTAAACACCAATCAATCTAATCTTCAATTCGATACTTAGAAGAAAAAAAATTGTTTACATTTTTAAAATTTTCATACAATGAATTAAAAACAATTAATATATTATTTTGCATGTCTTAAATAATATTTATATATAAAATAATTGTAAAATTATCATTTTCAACCGATTGTCTTCTGTGGTCTTCAGTTCGTTACATAGAAAAAGAACAACAACTGAACGCTTTATTAAACCTTTATACATTTTTAAAAAAAAATTCATACAATCAATTAAAAACAATTTATATAATGTTTTGTGTATATAATTTTTTTTTTTTTTAATCTTAGAAAGAATATGGCTTCTGATCTTCATTTCTTCATTTTCGACTGTCACCTGTTTTGGACAGTTTGTTTCGGCTGATAAAATCTTGCATTATTATGATTGGTTCATATGTCAGAGGTTATGTTATCGAATGCTGAAATAAGGTAAAGCCTTCTTTAGAAATCCGAGGGCCTGGGTGGCTCAATGAGTTAGGTAGTTGGATTACCTAACAACTCATACAAGCCTATCACCAATACAGCATGGGTTTGCGCCCGGCTTTGTAAATTACTAAAAAGGGTGCACTCGACTCGCAGTCGCAAGTAATAAAGTTGACCAGTTGCTTGCCAATTGGTCGGTGGTTCTCTCCGGGTACTCCGGCTTCTTCCACCACTAAAACTGGTCACCATGATATAGCTGAAATATTGCTGAAAGTGGAGTTCAACACAATAAATCAATCATCTTTAGAAATCCGAGCATAGAATATCATCTGTAAAGGTCAAAGCTATAATTTCAGGTTACTATTGAAAGGTAGTCAAGCTAGTATGCAAACAATAAGAGATATGTACCAGTAATTTTGATAAAGTTTGTCAGTGACTTGCAACAGACCTAGGTCTGTGGTTTTTCTCCATAAATAAAACTGACCGCTTCGATAGTCTTCGAAATTAGACTTTCGAATTTACTGGCCTGAAAACTTCAAAATGAGAATATTTATATAGATTCTATTGAAAAAATTTGGCAAAAGTCACTGGTCCGAATCAATTTTCACTGGCCGTGGGCCACCGGACCACTGCTAAAGTCAATGACTGTGACGATATAACTGAAATATTGTTGAAAGTGGCGTTAAACACCAATATCCTAATCCGTAATGTTGTTTCTATTGACAGGTTGGCAAACTGGCTGGTAAATCATATGAGATGTTTGTTTGGTTTATCTATAGAAGTACGAGGAAGAGAAAATCTGAAATTCGATGATGCTTACATAATTGTTTGTAATCATCAGAGTTCATTAGATCTATTTGGTACGTATGTTTGCACAGTGTCATTGTTATAGTGAGTGAGTGATTGTTGCTTAATGCCAATTCAGCAATTTTTCAGCTATATCATGGCGAGAACAAGTTAATTTTCAGTGAGATGATGACGAGGTCCGCTTTGTACAAGACCAACACGCTGAGTTGGATTTTTATAGTGCTAGCTCACTGAAACAACAGTCCGCGGGTAGACATGTCGCTCCACTCGGACACATTATTCTGATTCCGAGCCAACCAGTCTTTGCTCTTTTCCTTAATGATGCATGCTTAGCGGAGAAGCAGCAAATACAAATTTTATCGTCTTTTCTTTGACCCAACAAGGGCTTGAACCCTTGATCTACCGCACTCTAGGGAAGCATGTTAACCATTACGCTACTGATACAGTTGTCACTGTCACTTTTTACAGTTAAATCTGACCATGTGGTCACCTCTATTAAGCAGTCGCCTGTATTTAAAAGTCATCATTTTCTTGTCCTGTCATAGAAAATTTGATATAAATTTAACCTCTTTTTTAAGAGGTCACCTGTCATATAATGCCACTTTTTCTATGTCCCAAATGTGACTTCTTAATACAGGTTTGACTGTACATATTATTTCACAATTACTATCTGGTGGTCCATTGTCGCTAGAACGTTTCGCTGGTGTATTTGTCTATTGTTGTGATTGCAACCCTGTTTGAAAAACAAATTTGGGGCAGTCATGGTCGTGATAGTATTGTATTTGAATTTACAACTATCTTATATGCAATCAGTGCCTATCACCACTAAAGTTGTGAATTCGAATCCCGCTCATGACAAGGTGTTCTTGATACAACATTATGAGATAAAGTTTGTCAGCGACTTGCAACAGGTCAGTGGTTTTCTCCAGGAAAATTATTGTGCCTTGGTAATATTTATTACCTGTCTCAGGATAAGCTAGCTAGTAAAATCGACTTTTACATCATTGCAATTCCACACCCCTGATATTATGGGGAACGTCGTAGTGTGATCGTATGGTAGTTGGATTTCAACTACCTGTGTCTATCACCACTAAAGTTGTGAGTTTGAATCCTGCTGATGGCCAGGTGTACTCGATACAAGATTATGTGATAAAGTTTGTCAGTGGTTTTCTCAGGGTACTCCGGTTTCCTCCACCAATAAAAACTGACCACCATGATATAACTAAAATATTGTTGAAAGTGGCGTTAAACACCATAATCCTAACCCTGATATTATGGTGTAATAGCTACCTTTTCTATCTGTTTTTAGCAATGATGGAGATTTGGCCAGAACGTTGTGTACCATTTGCCAAGAGAGAATTATTGTATGCTGGACCATTAGGACTTGCTCTTTATTTGGTAGGAACTATTTTTATAGACAGAGGAAACAGAGAACGGGCAGTAGAAGCAGTTAGTAAATCAGCAGACCAGATTAAAAATCACAAGGTGAGTACATGAGTAAGTTACTCAATACGACAATAGGAAGTAAGGGGGTTGGGGTTATGTGGTTTAACGTCACTTTCAACAATATTTCAGTTATATCGCGGCGGTCAATGTTATTGGTGGATTACACCGTAGAAAACCACCAACCTGCCGCAAGTAACTGACAAACTTTATCACATGTTGTATTGAGTATACCTCACCCAGAGTGGGATTCGAACTCATAACTTTAGTGGTGATAGGCACTGATTGCACAGGTAGTTGTAAATCTAACTACCTTACGATCACAGCCATTATGACCCCTGCCCAAAAGTTGGTCCCAAAGAGGTTTAGGTTCAGTTTAGACATATTTCAATGTAGTTTCAGGATATGTCTCTGAATAGAGATACAGTAGTCCCCCTCTTATAAGCCCCCCCCCCCCCCTCTTCTGCAATAAAAAAAGTTAAGTAATATTTTTGCTATCTCAGTGCAAATCTAGCTTGACATGAGAAGGAGAACTACTGTTTAATTACTTGATGAAGTGTGATCATGTTTTTTTTTTATTTCAAGTAAAATTTACTGGCATTAACTTAAGTTTTTTTTTCCAGATAATTGAAAAAATGCCTACTTTCTTACACACTTCAATACCTTTAATTCGAGATACGATAAACCAGTAATTTCTTAGTGATTGCCTTACAGTAAAATATTTAGTGTTTCTTGGTGTTTTACACCACTTTCAGCAATATTTCAGTTATATCGTGGCGGTCAGTTTTATTGGTGGAGAAAACCAGAGTACCTGGAAAAAACCACCGATCTGTCACAAGTCACTGACAAACTTTATCACATAATGTTGTATCAAGTACACCAGGCCATGAGCAGAATTCAAACTCACGTTAGTGGTAATAAACACTGATTGAAGAAATAATTGTAAATCCAACTACCATGCAATCACCATCATGATGGCCCCTAAAATATTCAAATGGATGTCATAATGTTTCATAAATCTTTTTTTTCTTTAGGTAAAAGTATTCATATTCCCGGAAGGAACAAGAAATCATGATGGAGCGATGTTGCCATTCAAGAAAGGGGCATTTCATCTTTCCGTTAGTGCACAGGTAAAAATAATTCTCATGTCTAAGCACCATTTAATGTAAATTTTAGCATATGAACAGCCATAAAACTTCTGTTTTTTTATATTTCTGTCGCCAAATTTTATAGAAAAAAACCCACATGAAAGACGTAAAATAAACAAAGATAATCTGGCCTTGCAGTTTTCAGCAAGAAATTGTGGTAAATTTTGTATAGTATCTTGTACTCCATGAATTTATAATTTAAGGGTATTTGGTCCCTTATCTGAAGCACTGCCCATAAAAAAAATTATAATGGCTGACATTATGGTCACCCAACCAATCAAATTTGCTCGAATTGCCATGTGATAAAGTTCATTGACCTTTGACACCAAGCCTTACACCTCTGATCACTGTATGTGCCCCAAACTCATCTCAGGGATTTTTACCTGTAAGTTATTTATAACTATTGAGACTTTCCCTCCCCAAAAGTTTGTTAGGTGGAAAAATAGGTGAAAATGACTAGAATTTTTTTGAAAGCTCAAAAATAGTAGTGTGTATTATACTTAATCATGTACAATACACAACTGTTTACGGTATTAGGGACTTTTGACCTTTAAGATAAATAATTTAATTCTTTGTTTATTTAACGAGGATTGCAGACAGATGATGGCTGATAATCAGGTGTTAGATTATTTTTTTTATCTTGAATACATATGTTGATCTGCGTAATTTTCTGAGAGTCTATTGACCTTTCATAAATTTATATCTGGAAAACTCCTAACAAAAAGAAAAAATCCAGGAGTTGGTAAGAAATGCTAATATAACATGAAATCCTACATGTCATATTTAGAACAATACACAAAAATAATTAAAATGCATACCTAGCAAACTTATTTTTATTAAATTTTATCAAAACTGAAGGGTACACGAAGCCAAAAAACGTCCGATCTTTTCGGTTTAAACTGGAAGTCTTCATATGATATCATATTGTTTATGTGCCAAAGACGTCAACAACATTTCGCGGAATTTTAATTTGTGTGATTTTTAGTCCCAGGGATATGCAAGAATGCATTTTTATGTTCAGTATTGCATTAGAATGGAGATAAATTGTATTGTATTTTAAGCTTTGCAGACGAAAATCTTGGTTTTACAGTCACAAATATCCGTTTACCTAGGTAAACTCAATTTGCGACAGTAAAACCGACGATTTACGTCCACAAAGCTTAAAATTCAATACAGTTATCTCCCAACTATTGTGTTGATAATAACATTGTAGGTTCCTATAGTACCAGTAGTTGTTTCATCATATTCTGATTTCTACAGCAAGAGAGAAAAGAAATTTGGCACAGGTAAATAAGATATACACAAATCATAAATAAAATGAAAAAAAATCATAATTAATTGGATTAAACACAGGAAATACCCCTATATGCCCATGTAAATCTTGCATTTTAAAATTATTACCGAGAGTTGGTTAATTTTTTCTTTCTTTTCTTTTTCTTTTCTCTTATTTTGTTCTTGTTTGTTTGTTTTTTGTTTTTAGCTCAACTGACCAAAGGCCAATGTAGGAAAGAACTTGAAATAAAGTCGCAATGTACAAAATCTTTGTTAATTTAACCTGTATAAACCAAACAAAAGTTTCTCCAAATAAAGTTTGGTTTAAACAGGTTACACTACATATCTAATAGTCAGTTTGATTACTGTCAGTGATAAGGTTTTTATTCAACCATTATAGCTTTATGTGGTAAAATATATCAGTGACCTGCAGCCAATAGGTTTTCTCCAGGTACTCTGCTCTCCTCGACCAATAAAACTGGGTGCCACAGAATATATGAAGTATTGTTGCACCGAAAATGCTGTTATACCAAAGGCCTGCATGGGTGGTGTAATGTTTGTATGTTCACATTGAGTGAAGTAGATCGTGGGTTCAGGTCCTGGTCAGGTAAAACCAAAGATTATAAAATTGGTATTTGCAGCTTCTCCATCAAGCAAACAGCATTAAGGTCATTAATGAGTAAGAACAAAGACTGGTTGGCTCAGAATCAGGATAACATGTCTGTGTTGAGCGACTTGTTCTCACCATGATTTAGCTAAAAAAAAAATGCTCAATTGGTGCTAAACTGCAATGACTCACTCTTTTGTACCAAGACTGAAAGGGGAATACAATAGTGGTCTTATAAGGCAGGACAACTAAGTAGTATTTCACTATCTCAGAGGCATCTGAAATCTGTCCTGATAAAAGGGGGTGGCCTTAGGTTGGAGTAGCCTTGTAAGGGGGACTACTGTATTTTGTATAATTCATAATAATTTTTCTCTACGAATATATTTTACAGGTAAATTCATAGTCACATGTCTTCCGAAATTATCTACAAAAGGCCTGACAGAAGATGATGTTCCAAAGCTGACCGAACATATCAGAAAACAAATGTTAGACTGTTTTAATCAAACATCGCTTGAAACAACACAGTCAAAACTTGCCAATCATTAATTATTGTAGAAAACTTACAGTAGACAGACGATTGTAGGAACAATTTGAAAACATAGTCAATTACGAAAAAAATGAATGCTTTGTTAAATTATATTAATGCATTGTATTTAAGTATTATGGGTAATTTTATAAAAACGAAGTGTATTATGGGGAATTTTAGAAAAACGAAATGTATTATGGGTAGTTTTATGAAAACGATGTGTGTGATGGGGAATTTGTCTTCGTTTCTTTGAACAGAAAATTGTAGGATTAATTTGAAAAAATTGTCAAATGCGAAAAAAAAATGAATGCATTGTTAAACTATGTTAATGCATCATATAAGAATTATGGGGAATTTTATAAAAATGAAGTGCATTATGGGGAATTTTATAAAAATGAAATGCATTATGGGGAATTTTATAAAAACGAAGTGCATTATAGAGAATTTTATAAAATCGAAGTGTATTATGGGGAATTTTATAAAAACGAAGTGTATTATGGGGAATTTTATAAAAACGAAGTGTATTATGGGGAATTTTATAAAAACGAAGTGTATTATGTGGAATTTTATAAAAACGATGTTTTTTGTGATGGGGGAATTTGTCTGTTTCTTTGAATGGTTAAACAGTAAAACTATTAAAATTATGTGGCAAAATTTGTCTTTCATGAATTTTCACATATTTTGCTGTAATGTTTATTTAATGATGGTGACAATCTTTTTTTGGGGGGGTTGGGGGAGGGCGACAGGATAGGAAAAGGTAATGGTGATTGTAGTTCAGCATGGAATTACTATGGTCCCGACCATGTCACACGACAATCACTAGTTGGTTAGAGTAGTGAAGTTTAAGCCAAGTATTTCATTGAGAGATTTTTGTGGAAATATTGTTGTTTGGGGGAGGGGGAATTTTGTACCATATTTAATTAAGCAAATATTCTTAATTTTATTTCATATCAGAATGTTATGCATGTAATTTACACATAGGAAAGGGGAAAATAATATTTGTTTTCTTTTTATATATACATAGGTGCCTTAGTTATTCTCTTGTTAAACAAGGGTAGTTTTGCACCAATATTTTGTAAATGACATGTTATTTGGTTTTTTATATGAGACAAAAAAAAAATTTTATGTTTCCGGTAATTCTGTGTACCCTAATCTTTTAGCCTTTCTTGATTTATTTTATTGAAATTGTTATTACTTTTTTAGCTCACCTGACCCAAAGGGTCAGGTGAGCTATTGCCATCACTTGGCGTCCGTCGTACGTCGTAAACTTTTTCAAAAATCTTCTCCTCTGAAAGTACTAGACCAATGGAAACCAAACTTGGTCTGAATCATCACTAGGGTGTCTAGTTTCAAAATTGTGTCCGGTGATGCCGTGCACCAACCAACATGGCCGCTGTTACTAAAAATAGAACATATGGTAAAATTGCAGGTTTTGGGTAATAACTCAAAAACCGTTAATAATATCAAAAATCTGACATGGGGTAAAAATGATCAGCACATCAAGATTTACCTACCCTGCAATTTTGAAGTAAATCTGATTACCCATCTTAGAGTTATTGCCCTTTTTTCATCAAATTTGTAAAATTTTAATACTTTTCGTCTTATATTTCAAAAACTAATATAAGAGATAAGGTTAACTTTAAATTGCAAAAATGTGCGGCATATCAAGATCTACCCACCCTGCAATTTTGAAGTAAATCCCATTACTCATTTTGGAGTTATTTCCCTTTTTTCATCAAATTGTCAAAATTTTAATACTTTTCGTCCTTTATTTCAAAAACTATAAGAGACAGATTGTAAGTTGAAACTGCAAACATGTTCAACATGTCAAGATCTACCTACCCTGCAATTTTGAAGTAAATTTGATTACCCATCTTGGAGTTATTGCCCTTTTTCATCAATTTTTTTTTTAATTTTAATACTTTTCGTCTTATATTTCAAAAACTATTTAGAGATAGATGTTAAGTTTATTGCAAAAATGTGCAGCATATCAAGATCTACCTACCCTGCAATTTTGAAGTAAATCCCATTACCCATTTTGACCGATTATGCAAATTAGAAAAAAGGGGGGATGAAATTAAAAAAAAATCTTCTCCTCTGAAACTACTGAGCCAATCTCAACCAAACTTTGCTGAAATAATCCTTAGGTGGTCCCCTTTCAAAATTGTGTCCGTCAGCGCCGTCCTGTATCCAAGATGGCCGCCATTACTAAAAATAGAAATTTCTTCAAATGGCCAAAACTGCTCTATTTTAAGCCAGAAAGTGCCCAAATTTGAACTGTATAAGCATAATGATGAGCTTTTTAACATATATTACGGGATTTTTTATGAACTTTGAACTTTTACCGATTTTGACCGATTATGCAAATTAGAAAAAAGGGGGGATGAAATTAAAAAAAAATCTTCTCTGAAACTATTGAGCCAATCTCAACCAAACTTTGCTGAGATGATCCTTAGGTGGTCCCCTTTCAAAATTGTGTCCGTCAGCGCCGTCCTGTATCCAAGATGGCCGCCATTACTAAAAATAGAAATTTCTTCAAATGGCCAAAACTGCTCTATTTTAAGCCAGAAAGTGCCCAAATTTGAACTGTATAAGCATAATTATGAGCATTTTAACATATATTACGGGATTTTTTATGAACTTTGAACTTTTGCCGATTTTGACCGATTATGCAATTTAGAAAAAAGGGGGGATGAAATTTTAAAAAAAATTCTCCTCTGAAACTACTGAGCCAATCTCAACCAAACTTTGCTGAGATGATCCTTAGGTGGTCCCCTTTCAAAATTGAGTCCGTCAGCGCCGTCCTGTATCCAAGATGGCCGCCATTACTAAACATAGAAATTTCTTCAAATGGCCAAAACTGCTCTATTTTAAGCCAGAAAGTGCCCAAATTTGAACTGTATTAACATAATGATGAGCTTTTTAACATATATTACGGGATTTTTTATGAACTTTGAACTTTTGCCGATTTTGACCGATTATGCAAATTAGAAAAAAGGGGGGATGAAATTTTTAAAAAATCTTCTCCTCTGAAACTACTGAGCCAATCTCAACCAAACTTTGCTGAAATGATTCTTGGGTGGTCCTCTTCCAAAATTGTGTCCGTCATTTCAGAACATCGACCAAGATGGCCGCCACAGCCGAACTTAATTTAACATAGGACCCTATGGGAAATTCCCATAAAAATCTTTTTGTCTGAAACCATTTGCTCAATAAGAACAAAATTTTGATGAAATAGTCATTGGATGGTTCTCTTCCAAAAATGTGTGTCTGGCGGTTCGACCCTGCGATCAATTTTTTTTTTTTACCTGCAATTTTGAAGTAAATCTGATTACCCATCTTAGAGTTCTTGCCCTTTTTTCATCAAATTTATAAAAAAAAAAATAATACTTTTCGTCCTATATTTCAAAAACTATAAGAGATAAAGGTTAAGTTTAAATTGCAAAAATTTGCATCATGTCAAGATCTTCCTACCCTGCAATTTTGAAGTAAATCCAATTACCCATTTTGGAGTTATTGCCCTTATTTCATCAAAATGTTCTCAATTTTAATACTATCATCTTATATCTCAAAAACTATTAGAGATAGAGGGAAAGTTTAAACTGCAAAAATGTTCAGCATGTCAAGATCTACAAAAAATTTCCCACAGTTAAAAATGTGCGACAACTGTGAAGAGTTATTCCTCTTGAAATGCATTTTTTGTTGACTCACTGCTTTTGGTTACTCAAATAATCAAAGGGAAGCAACTCTATTACAAAATGTGAAGTAGGAAAAGCTAAATTTTGAGAATCATTGACATATCTGTTTTTTTACAGCAATTTTGATAACTTACATTAAAGGCGGAACCCCTGCCCACATTTTTTTGTAGAAGGGGTCTGCAATGACGAAGGCAAATTTTTTTTCAAAGTTATCAAGTTTTATTGACTGATGTTGTTATTATACCCAGGTGAGCTATACAGGCTCCTGGGAGCCTCTAGTTTTATTTCAGCTAGTAAATTGTTTTGAGAGTTTTTTAGTATCACTTAGTGTCAATCTGATTAAATTCAGATCTCTCCCTTGCTCCCCTCTTTACTGATATGTCGTGACATCGGAGATATGGTGAAATGCTGTTATGGGTGCCAAGTGAGTTGCCCTCTGTTACTGTCCAATGACAACGGAAATAAGGAGACTATGAAAGAGTTATAATTTAGAATTAAACAGTTTTGTTTGCTGCGAGCAATCTGGAAAAGGTGATAACATGTATAACATATCATTAAATATTCATGACATAGGGTCACTCTCATGTGACCAGTTACATGATTTCCTCAGATCTCCCACATATCGGGGGCCATCGTGATCGTGATCGTATGGTATTTGGATTAATGACTACCTATGCAATCGGTGCCTATCACCGCTAATGTTGTGAGTTCGAATCCCACTTCGGCTGGGTGTACTCAATACAACATTATGTAATAAAGTTTGTCAGTGACTTGTGAGGGGTCAGTGGTTTTCTCTGGTTAATCCAGTTTCCTCCACCAATAAATTGACCGCCATGATATAACTGAAATATTGTTGAAAGTGGTGTTAAACACCATAACTCTCTAACACACATATCAGTAAATGGAGAAAGTGAGAGATAAGATTAAATAAGATTGTTCAACAACCGTTTTTGGAAAATTTCACAAACATTGTTAGTCGTATTGAAATTTGTTGTCTGTTTGGGTTAAAGCATTTTTATATACATGCTATATCTACCAATACTGCTTTCCATCCATTACCGGAAACAAACAATTTTTTTCTTTGTCTGACTTATATGTGGCTTTGTTGCTTAGGAACTGACCATTTAATTTTAGGAAAGGGGGGGGGGGGACCAAATATTTTTTCCCCAAGCCAGAATTTTTTTTTTGCACGAAACGAAAATCACATTATTTTTGTTTTGACATGGAAATAAATTTTTTCTTACCTAAATTGAAATTGTTGAAATCTGCAGTATCAGATTTATTTATTTTGTGCAGCTTTCAGGGTTATTTAGAAGGAAAAAAAATTGGTGACAGAAATTTAAAAAAATATATCCCCCCCCCCCCCCTTCATCCTTAAAAGTTAAATGGTCATTCCCTTATATTTAATGCATTATGTTTTGTTGTTTTACTAAGCAAAGAGATTTCAAATCTATGTTGGTTACATTATATTTATCAGTCTTTGCCTTAATTTTTTTCACCTATTTGCCCAAAAGCCAAATTTAGAAATATTTTTTATTTATTCAAGCAAATTCTTTCATAATTTTCACTTGTCCATTCCAGTTTTAGTTGTCCCGGGCTTTGGGCAAGTGGGTTAACGTGAAGACTGTTTATTCAATTTGGTGAACATTTTGAGGAAAACTCAATTTTAATGGCGGTTGAAACAGAATCATTGATTGACAACTGGTAGATTTGTGTCAGTAGCGGGAACAGTTGGTCACACACAATCAGCTGTTTGAGGACTAACCCTTCAAAGTTTGAATTAAGGTGATACCATACACTTCAGGTAAAATTTTCTTATTTTTTGGCAGTGTGTTTGAATATATCGACTGTATTAAATATCAAAATTTTAACAAATTCCAACCAACAGTCTCAGAGATATAAATTCACTAGCCACATAGCAGCTTTCCTCTCTGTGGTTTTGATCACCGAGATGCTTGAAATCTGCATACAAGCATCATATGATCAAAACGTTCAACTGATTTTAAAGAGTTATCTCCCTGTAGTGTATGGTACCACCTTAAATGAAAAACAAAAAATACCAAAATACCACTGTTGGAACAGTTTCAAATTCCAATAGAAAAATTGTAGAAAGAGGCAAAATAGTTATAATCTTCACACACATATAAATATTAATTATTAGTATTTTTTTTCACAAGACAAGGATTATCAGGTTCATATCAGATGAGCTCGAAGAGCGAATCTGATATGGACCTGATAATCCTTGTCGAACGAAAAAAAATACTAATAATTTTTTTAATCAGTAATTTCACAATTTTCACAGCTTTGTGATTTTTTTTGTTGTGTTTTGACCTTTTTTTTTAATGAAAGGTTTAGTGACGTCACGTTAGACCGTGCATGACAAATGACCAACAGCTGATCATTTCTAGTATCACCGGTCTCTTTCCTGGCTTAATACAGACTAGTTTTATGGGTCTAAAAAGTTGTGTAAACAAGCATTTTTCTTGGTGCTGAATTTCATTTTGTTTTTGTTTGTTTGTTTGTTTGTTTAGTTGTGGTTTTTTTTTGGCTCAAGAAGACATTACTTCCCTTCGAAGTTTGAATAGATTTTCAAAAGAGGGTTTTTCCTAGTGCTGCTTTTATTTATTTATTTATTTATTTAGTATTTTTTTCAAGAACAAATTCATATTCTTCAAAGTTGGAATATCTGTTTAAACAAGGGTTTTCTTAGTGCTGATATTTTTTTTTTATTATTTAGTATTTTTGTTCAAGAGTAAATATTTACCCTTCTGAGTTTGTATAATTGTTCAAAAGAGTGTTTTTCTTAGTGCTGATTTTCATTTTTATTTTTTTTTAAAGTTTTTGTTCAAAAGGAAATTTTTACCCTTCAAAGATTGAATAGTTGTTCAAAAGAGGATTTTTCTTAAGTGTTCTGTTATGAAGACCAGACAAAAGGTAACACACCTATTTCTAATTACTGCTCAATTGAAGGATTTTAAATCTGCCCAAAAGAAATCAATGTTCCTGCCCAAATGAAAGATTTTTTTTTGCCCAAATAGAACATGCTGCAAAGTATTGTCAGATAGATAATATTCTGCCAGTATCAAACAATATACTGCCAATGTCAAACATTCGTCAATTAAAAAATGAGTAAACCGAGTATCTGTGAAAATGTCAAATTTCACATATTTGAAAAATGTTTTTTGTCATGAAATAATGTTTTATAAGGAAATTTAATTCCCATTATTGCATACAATTGAAGATCTTATTACATGTATATTATAAAATTATTACAATATGCAAAGCATATTATGAAATTAGCATAATGCATAGTAAGCATTTTTAAGTCCTGTTATTTTTTGATCGCCTGACCTAAACAATTATGTAGAGCTATTGCCATCACTTGGCGTCTGTCAGTGTCATCCGTTATAAGTTACATTTCAGTCTTCTTCTTTAAAACCGCTGGGCTAATTCAAACTTATTTTGATAGGAATGGTCATAGGATGGTCCTCTACAAGGATTATGATTTTTTTTTTTATGATCATAAGTCATCCATAAAAACTAGAGGCCCCAAGGAGCCAAAAAGAATGTTTCTGAGGATTTTGTTTTTTATATGTAGCATTTATTTTTCAACCAATTATGATCTTTTTTTTTCTTTATGTTCCTTTTAAAATTCTATGTATGCCAACTAATGTTGTATGGTTCTATAATTGGTAGAATTAAAACTGTGGTATAAATAACATGGTGAGTGATACAGGCTCAGTCGAACTTCTAGTTTATTTTTTCGTTATTTGATTTCTGTAGTAAATAATTACAAGATAATTTGGTGCTTCTAAGTATGTAATTGTGAATTATATAAATACAGAAAACATGATTAATGTGCGTTGAAAATTAAGTTCAAATTATTTTGGGTGCTTGTTAATGTCGGAGCCCATATTGGGTTGAAACATTTGTATTTTTATGCCTTTATAGAGAACTAAATGATCAATGAAACTGTATGACATCCAACAATTAAAAAAAAAAGTATATACATTTTTATTTAAATTTGAAAGGCATTGTAAGAAGAGTTTGAAGATACCAAAAGGGTAATCAGAATCCGTATATCGAAGAAGAACAGACAACACAATGGCCAAAAGAACTAGAGGCTGAGCCTGTGTCGCTCACCTTTCATTCTGCTTTGAGGAAACTTAACACAGAACCTTCCATAGGTGCTTCCTACCAAATTTCGGTTCATTTGGCTACCCAGTTTCAGAGGAGAAGATTATTTAGAAATCGACCAATCAGAAACAACAATTACCTATGGTGGCCATGTTTGTTAACTGATCGGAACTAAATTAGCATTTTTTATAGAGGACTTTCCATAGATGCTTCCTACCAAATTTCGGTTCATTTAACAAAGCCGTTTCAGAGGAGAAGATTTTTTTAGAAATTGACCAATCAGAAACAAGAATTTCCTGTGGCAGCCATGCTTGCTAGCGGATCAGGACGAAATTACCAATCCTTCTAGAGGACCTCCCATAGATGCTTCCTAACAAGTTTCGGTTCATTTGGCCAAGCAGTTTCAGAGGAGAAGATTTTTTTTAGAAATCAACCAATTAGAAACAAGAATTTCCTGTGGTGGCCATATTTGTTAAAGGATCGTAACTAAATGAGCAAACTTTAAAGAGGACTTTCCATAGATGCTTCCTATCAAGTTTCGGTTCATTTGGCCAAGCAGTTTCAGAGGAGAAGATTTTTTTTAGAAATCAACCAATCAGAAACAAGAATTTCCTGTGGTAGCCATATTTGTTAAAGGATCATAACTAAATGAGCAAATTTTAAAGAGGACTTTCCATAGATGCTTCCTATCAAGTTTCGGTTCATTTGGCAAAGCGGTTTCAGAGAAGACTTTTTAGAAATCGACCAATCAGAAACAAGAATTGTCTCTGGTGGCCATGTTTGTTAACGGATCAGAACTAAATGAGCAATCTTCTTCTTCTTTACATTTCTGGCCGTCCTTCACTATATACTGAAGATTATTGGCCGAGCGCCGTATTAAATTTAGTTAATACATAAGTTAACATATGTACAATAAACAATGAATCAAAGGTTAAAACTATATACATTTGATAACTACTATGAATATGAGTGATTATGGTGTGAAAATTGGAATCCAGGCAGATACTGGGATCATGCTCTTGAAACCGTCAACTGTGTCTGCAGTGGTAAATGTTGTAGGCAGTTGATTCCAAAGTGTGATAGACCTGGGGAAGTACGAGTATTTGTAGCAGTCTTGATGTCTGTATGTGCCTGAATGAATTTGGATTTGTGTGTCTGGTTCTGGTGTCAACTGGAATTAATAGGTTTGATAGAAGACCTTCCAATGATGCTTCCTACCAAATTTCAATTCATTTGGCCAAGCGGTTTCAGAGGAGAATATTTTTATAGAAATCGACCAATCAGACACAGGATCAGGACGAAATTACCAATCCTTATAGAGGACCTTCCATAGATGCTTCCTACCAAGTTTCGGGTTATTTTGCTAAGGGGTTTCAGAGGAGAAGATTAAAATGTGAAAAGTCAACAGACGACGGATGCCAAGTGATGGCAAAAGCTCACATTGCCAAGGTGAGCTAAAAAGTACAATCATCTCAGCAGCTACAATCTGACAATTTTGTAGTCTATTATTTTCCAATCCCCTGCTACTTCTGTAGCATCTTTCGTGTCACAACAGAATTCTTTTTTATCCCCTCGCCAACGAAGTTGCGAAGGGATATAGTAACGCTACCGTCCGTCCTTCTGTAACATCCTTGTGAACACTCTAGAATCAACATCCTTCAATGGATTTTGACCAAACTTGGTACATACTTAGTCCTTAAGAGAATCTGGAACCCTATTGATTTTCAAAGTCAAAGGTCAAGGTCAAATTTTTAGGCGAGGGGATACGCCACGCTTTGCGTTGTACTTGTTGAGGTTCCATTGATTGTTGATCAATGATGACACACAAAGCGACAGGCTGAGCTTACTCAACATTACTGTCCAATGAAAATAAACTGTCATTTAGACATCTGTCGGGGTTGATTGTGCTCTATTTCCATTGGTCAGTAATATTGCGTTAATCCCGCCTGTTGCTTTGAGTGACCTTTCTTGATTGACATATCTATTTCTACATCTGAACACCACGATATAGCTGAAATATTGCTAAGGTTGATGTTAAACCTTAAATGTATAAAGATAAGGTGTCAACAAAAATGTCAAAAATTTGTTTTTATCAATGTGTGACGTAAAAGTGTCTGACATTTACTTCACTGAGCTTGGTGCTGCTTTGACAACTGTTTTACCTGTTTTGTTCAAGTATTGTTATAAATACAGCCGGAAACTTTGAGCCGTAATGAAAGCGGGAGGTTTGGCGCTTTAAAATCTGATTTAACCCACCATTTCTTTAGAAATGCCTGTACCAAGTCAGGGTCATTACGGTTTTCACAGTTTTCCGGTTGTTGACTGATATTGTCTGTTTATATAATTATGAGTTTTGACTTTCCCTTTGTAAGATTGTTCGGAGTTCGGTAATTTTGTTATTATCCTTATCCACATCTGAAACCATAAAAGTGCAAATCAAATGTTATATTAACATGCGATAGATGTTACAACAGGAGCACTGATTAGATAAATAATTGGCTAAAACATTGTAACCTTGGAGGCATCTGGTTGATTCCGAGAATATATAGGTTACCATGTGAAATCATCCTTTCATTAAAGGAGTAAAAATGGAATTCTTTAGCCACAAATTGTTTATAACATTGTTTTTAATTTAATTCATTGTTTGACAATGTGAAGTCAGGGTTGTCGTGGTCGTGATCATATGGTAGTTGGATTTACAACTACCTGTGCAATCAGTGCCTATCACAACTACAGTTGTGAGTTTGAATCCCACTCACGGCAAGGTGTACCTGGTACAACATTATGTGATAAAGTTTGTCAGTGACTTGCGGAAGTTTGGTGGTTTTCTCTGGGAAGTCCAGTTTCCTCTATCAATAAAATTGACTGCCACGATATAACTGAAATATTGTTGAAAGTGGCGTTAAGCACCATAACCCTAACCCTATCCTCACTACAATAGACCATTTGCACATTTCCAAATTTGAATCTAAAATTGTATGCTTTATATGGGTTATTTCCCTTTCATGCACAGTTTAATGAAAATAACATATATTTTCCCCAATAATCTGTTCAAAATTATAATGTTGTAACAATTTATATAGTTTCTATTTGCTATTCAAATATCCTTTGATTTTTTACAAGGTTCAAAATTATGAGAAAATAATACTCAAATGTGTTGTCCTTTCCTTAATAGACTGGGTACCAATTTTCTCGCCGTAAAGGAAATAACTTGTATAAAATTTCAGAATCAAATCAGGAATGTGGACGAGATCTATTGTGAGTTTGATTCCTCACATGGAGAGGTATACTCAATGATTTAACAATAGATAATTTTGGTTTTCTCTGAGTACTCGGAAGTATCATTTAATTTGTAATCAATACTTCTTCGATGGTGACAAATGTGAACATGTGAGATGTTTAAAGTAGAACCACTACACACTTGATAAGCTAAACTATATTTAACTAAATAACATCATATTTATAACAGACATCAAGACTAGTTTCATACACATTTTTTAGTACATTCTATATTCCAAACAGTTGTTTTAAGGATATCCAACATATATAGTAATCCCTGCATTGATATATAGCTGAATTGGATTTTGTGCTGTGAGTTAGAAAGAAGACTGTTTTAATACATTTAGATATACTATCACATGATGTTTGGTCTCTTATGAGTGAGCGAATGATTTTTGTTTAACGCCAAGTCAGCAATTTTTCAGCTATATCATGGCATGAACAAATTACAGTATGAGATAATGATGGTAATGTCACCTTTGTACTAGACCAACATGCTTATTTGGATTTGTATAGTGCTAGCTCACTGAAACAACAGTCTGTGGATAAACATGTCGCTTCACTTAGACAAATTATCCTGATTCTGGGCCAACCAGTCTTTGTTCTTACTCCAAAGTGCTGGGTGCTTAGCGGACACCAAATTTATGGTCTTTGGTTTGATCCGACCTGGGCTTGAACCCATAATTTATCCCACTCAAGATGAGCCGCTAACTATTACACCACAGATGCAATTTATCACATGATGCTCTTTTATATGGTTTTGTAAATGACAAACAAAAACGAATTATATTACTTTCAACCTCCAGAACTAACAATAGATAAATATTTGTCATAGATAAAACGTTCAGGTACACCATCAGCAATATCCGGTGTATAGTGGTACACAGTATCTATTGGTTTCAGATGAATTCCAGATTTAGAATACTCAAGGGTATTCAGAAGCCATCAATCGAATATGGATAGACAATACAATGGCTAAAAGAAAAAGGACAAACAATGATCTACAAAACACTACACAGAAAAACAAAGATTAAGCAACACAGCCCCACTAAAAACCGAGGGTGAACTCCTGATCAGGTGCTCCGAAATGGTGATCTGATTGATTGTTGGTGTTTTAACGCCACTTTCAGCTATATCATGGCGACCAGTTTTAGTGGTGGAAGAAGCCGGAGTACCCGGAGAGAACCACCGACCATGGGCAAGCAACGGCTCCGAAATGATCAGCAGTTCCATTTCCACTAGTGAAACTTATCCTGTTACTATTAAAGGTCACGAACATCTGATACGTAAACCATATTATTCATACATACAACATTCCTAAAGGTAAAGTAATGCTATGGGCCATTATCATACCAACCAGTTCTCTACTTTTCTAATTGTGAAAAACTCATTATTTTTGTTTTTTTTCCCCTTAATTTTACACAGTCATAGTAACAGAATCTAGGAGAAATACAAGAAAAATTAGCTGTCTTGAGGTATGAATACTGATTTATCTGTCTGTACTAAAAAGCCCAATTCCTGAGTGAGTGATTGTTGTTGTTTATAACTAATACAAACGTAGATATGAAGTAAATAGTAATACAGCTTTTTGTAAATTTTTGCAAAAAATAGCTGATTGCTTGATTGATTGTGGCTTAACGTCCAGCGAACAATATTCTAGCTATATTCATGAAAAGCACAAGCACGGCTGGTAATCGGCACAAGCAGAACAATTGGTTCGGCAAAGAAATTCGTGAGGATAACTTCCGGTTTTGGTGGAGGAGAGTTCAGGTAGACGCTTCGTCAGGTATGTGCATGTCAAAAATTGAAATTTTCTTTTTTACAGCTCGAATATTGCAAAATCAGAGAATGATATGCTGTGGCGAATGCTTTCACGATTAGAAACATGTATAGTTTATTCTTGTACATGAAGTGTAACTCTCGCAAAATCAATCGTCCCACGAAAAACATGACGAAAATTGTGACACTCTTACATTTCTAAGTTGTTCTTGACAAAGATGCAAGTTAAATTTTCAATAATTTTTCATCATGGGAGTCTAAATGTAATCGGGGATAAATTCCGATTCGTCAGAAGTAAATTGAAGTCTAGATAAATCTACAAACTGTCAATTTTCCCGTTTTCCTGCTTGAGGAGATCGGTTCTGATAAAGCACATTGCGAATGCATGAGGAGATTTGCTAGTTTTGTTAATTGTTTTCTGCAAAATTGATAAATTGACACTTTTAAACACAAAACTGATAAATACTCTAATCAAAATAAACTATTCTCTGTCCACTTTCAGGAGATGCCAGGATTCAAGGGAAAGAGGAAAAGGGGACTGACATTGACTCTTTAAAAAAACCATTTCGATATAGATTGCCTGTATCACCGCCAAGGAAACGAACAAAAACAAGTAGCAGTACACCAAATTTAAAATCCCTATCAGTCAGGACACCAAGTTTATTAAAAAAAAGTCGCTTTCCATTTCAAAATATTTATATCCTTTCAAACGGGTTTACACATCTACACAAGTTATAATATTACATGATTTCAGCACATACATAGGTCTAACGTAAATAAACCTTCACTTAGTGCTAATAGTCATGAATAAATTAAACACAAGATATCAATTAAACTGTGGACATATCCTTAAAATCGGTAAAGCGCTTTACATCTTGTAACCACTACTAACAGAGATCTTTTTTATTTACAAGTGTGTACACATAACACACTACATAATAGAAAAACAAACCACAAATTAATATTATTCTCAACTGTATGATATTTAATTTAGAGTGTATCATTTGTATTAGAAATTATAAAGATATGATTCACATTAGGTTAATTATTCTTGATTATAAAATTATCTTACAGTGCATTTTCAATTGTTTCCAATCTACAGATGTAAGGGAAGTTAATCTTGTGTATCAAATACACAATGGAAGTTGTCACAAACAACAAATGATCAATAATGACAAGTTAAATCATGGGAAACCGCATTTACAATTATGAATTGATTCCTTAAATGAAATGTTTCTTTCTATGTGGACAGCCCATGAACAATGAAATATTACTTTTATACTTTTAAAAACCCGACGGGAAGAAGGGCATCAGTTCGTGAATTCATTACCAGACAGACATGCAAAATTTGTGATTATACAGTGGATTACATGTGTCGTACCAAAACTAGCAAATCTCCTCATGCATTCGCAATGTGCTCTATCAGAACCGATCTCCTCAAGCAGGAAAACGAGAAAATTGACAGTTTATAGATTTATCTAGACTTCAATTTACTTCTGACGAATCGGAATTTATCCCCGATTACATTTAGATTCCCATGATGAAAAATTATTGAAAATTTAACTTGCATCTTTGTCAAGAACAACTTAGAAATGTAAGAGTGTCACAATTTTCGTCGTGTTTTTCGTGGGACGATTGATTTTGCGAGAGTTACACTTCATGTACAAGAATAAACTATACATGTTTCTAATCGTGAAAGCATTCGCCACATCATATCATTCTCTGATTTTGCAATATTCGAGCTGTAAAAAAGAAAATTTCAATTTTTGACATGTACATACCTTGCGAAGCGTCTTCGTGAACTCTCCTCCACCAAAACCGGAAGTTATCCTCACGAATTTATTTGCAGAACCAACTGTTCTGCTTGTGGCGATTACCAGCCGTGACAAGTTCATCAGTGAGGGAGGGATGGTTACAATGCAAAAACCTTTTTCGAAATAAACAAAACAGAAAGCGTGGTACTCGCCAAATACCGTATCGGATACCCACTATGATTCATTTTCAGGTTTTCCGTATTATATAATCTGACAACCCTTTCCCTCCCCCAAAAAATAATATAAAATCGAGAGGACATCCCATATCCGCCACATAGGGACACAATGGTAAGCTCTGTGGATTTGGGCCATATGGAGCTTCATCGGTCGCAAGTCTGTATTCTGTATGTGTCATCCGACACTGGATTACCTCTAATTTACTGTCTTATCGTGCGGATTTTATACTCCGGTACAAAGACACCTTGTACTTTTGGTAGGTGGGCATTGATTTAAAAAATAATAATAATATACGGAAGCGTTCTGTATCTTCTATGTACTGTGCAAGTAGTCGTAGTCTTTCCGTTTCTGTCAATCTGTTATCTTCATCATTTCCCACTGTTTGGAAAACCTCAAGATTCGGAAGGATTGATCCCGATAGTAAAACATTTCTTGAATTAGTTTTTCTCTTTCCTCTTCATACCTTGTCACAATGTAGAATGCATTGTTCCACTGTTTCCTTCTCTCCACCTCTCCACAATGATGTAGTTTGCACTTTCCCTTTCGCTTGAGCGTCTGTAAAACTACCTATTCAGGACTACCCATGCTATGTGTAATGTGTGATTGCTTTAAGGGGAGTCCGTAATGGTAATTGTGTTCGTAAAGAGGGTTATGCCCCCTCTCTTAGAAAGAAAAAAAAATCTTCACATTATGCACCTTTGCAATGGGATAATTCCGAATACTTTTATCTGGTTAAAAGTTAAAATTAAAAAAAAATGTTTTCGGATACTCATATTGCATAGTTAAACGTTTTTCAAACTCTACCAACCCCGTTGCAAAGGTATAGTAGGTATACAAATACATACACTTTGACGTTGTAGTTACAATTTTTGACCGTATCATTTTTTCCTCCGACCATGAAAGAACGAAATCTTATTGCTGAAACGCAAGACACCATATGAATTTGAATATACATGTAATGATTCCATTTGACCTTAGGCAGGGGCGGATTCAGGGGGGGGGGGACGCTGAAATTCGGCTGGATCCGCCCCTGTTAGGGTATATATATATGTGCAACCAAGATATCGGCCCGAAAGAACAAAAATGCGTTTGGGCGAAAACTGATGCGAGGGTGCTCAGAAAATAGGAGAAAAGGAGTAATTTATTACTTCCAGATAAAGATAAACATGTATGCTGTTATATCACATTAGGTCACATTCATCATCTAACGGTTATAACAATAGAGGCAGTCCTTACCTTGGTGTGGTTCGGCCATCATTGTAAACATACAATTTTGATCGTAGCATACATTTGATTTGATTTATTGTGTTTTAACGCCACTTTCAGCAATATCATACAGCTTTTGACAAAAAAGATTCAAGGTGGTTGTACGATGTGCCTTACGCTAAGTGTAGTTTGCGACAATAATCATTTAGCTTGGCATAACAGTCATGATCTGATGTTGGACTGAAATGCAGAGGATATAGTTTCTTATTGGGAATATCATGTAAATTCTTGATTTTGACATCTTGGTGGAAATTATAATAAAAACGACCTCTTTCACTTTGGTTCCAACGATTCTGCCACTTTATAATTATATGGTCCTTTGCTGAGCACTGAATTAATTAACATCTTGTTAGGATATGAATTGCTTTGGTTCCTCAGTTTAAATAAGTAAATTTTATTTTGCTGCTTCTTTTGCTAATCTGTTAGCTATCTCATTTCCATTAATATCACCGTGACCTGGTGATCAATGAATTTTAATATCAATCTCATCTCTCTCTTTTTTTTCCTTCAAATTTTCCAAAATTCTTGTGATACTTTTTTGTCCCAGAATTAAGACGTCATCTATAGGGGTTTTCCATCATTCCAAACTGGTGATGTCACAAAAGGTTGGATTTAAAGGTTAAAACCCCGTATTTAAAATTTCTACTTAATGTCAGATAAATTGTTTTTAAGTACGTGACTTCCATTCATATTATAAATGTGGTATGCATGCAAGTTACCGGGTATAGTATTTGTATTACATGTTGGTATTGTATTTGTTTATTTGCATTCTTCGAGAGCCGCAGGGACTGTTAGCTTTAATATGGCCGTGTTATCCTCTTAAAATAAAGTATTTATTATTATTATTATTACTATAAATAACTAAACCGGGATAATTTAAAATGTCTGTGTGATTTGTACAGTTGAGGGGATTTGGATAAAATGTAATTGTTATTTTAGCGAAGATTGAGTCTCTCGGTCGCGTTCACTAACATTATATATAGTTAGGGGAGGCCACTTAGAACAAAACATTGAATTGTGGGTAAAGTGACATCACACTCATTTACATATTCATATTGTTCGCCATTTTGGTAGATCAATTTTGACGCTACCAAGCAATCAATCCACGATAAATCAACAACCATCCATTATTTTAGGATAATCCTAAAGGATTGTTTATCTCCTTAAAACATCACCCACTAGAACGGACCCGTGTAAGTAGACCAAATGGCATGTTTGGCGATTGTGTCAGTCGGATGCACAAGTGCATCTTTGTTGCCTCCATGATAATGAATCGCGATCGTCTCGATTGTATACCGAAACGACCCTTTGTGCATATATCGATGCATTCACGTACACAATTTTAAACTATTATATCTGATATATTCATTTTTTAGTTTTGGTTAAAATTACTTGGATTTATAACGATTTTATAAACACAAAAGTCGATCGTTCTTCACTTGTGAAAACATGTTGAATTTTTCTTTGTCCCATTTTACGTTGTTGATGTGAATTCTTTATATTTATTGAATAAAACGAATATTACATGGATATTATTGAATGAAGTGAATGCTACATAATAGCATTACTTAAATAGCTTTTTATTCCTTCATGTTGATAATGAGTAAATGTTGGACAGTTGCAAATAAATGCACTTCATTTGTAATAGTCGTTGGTATCTTCACAGACACAGGGGAGTGGGTTCATTCTATAATATAAAACCTCCTGTTTATGTTTACTATCAACATTTTTATTTTTATTGACTGCTGAACCTGAGGTTTTATCTTGGCTACCAAAAGCACGTTGCAAAATAGTCTGAGATTCCTCTGTCGTCCGACGACATTATATATTTTTGCTAGAGCCGTCGAACGTCAGAACGCAATATATACGGAACACAGCTGATTTGCCTCACCAGCTCTGGGTCGGCACGTTTCGTGGCTATCAGATTTTATTAACTATCGGAAACCCTTATATAAATCGCTTCACCAATCATTTTTCTATTCATTCATAACCATCTTACCCTCAGAAAGTGGTGTTACACTCCATTACAGCACGATTTTGCCTTAGATCCTATTATTCCGCCATTTGACTTCCATTTTCGAATCTACACACGTGATCTCGCGATACTAACTGAATGATGACGGCAACGCATTGCATGATGGGAGCTAATAAATGCAGCGTGCCAAATTATTTGGAGCATTATTTGCATACGTAAACAACATTCAAATCACATGGAAGACGATACATTTAAACGTATTCTGCAGGACAAACAGTCCATCTACAGATCAAAGCAGAGCAGAAAGAAATAATACAGAATGTGTTGGAAAGTAAAGATTCAATGGCAGAGTGTTACCAACAGACTTCGGAAAGAGCATGTGTTACGTTCCCCCTTTTTGTTTTTGGACAAGGTACTACATTTTTTTTTCTTATGGTTATCTGTAATTCACTAAATTTGCTGTTAAAATCATTACCAATCAATATAATCAACTGTATTAAATTTTATGTTAATTGTTCTGCCTTAACAGGTGCCTATGATTGGCAATAAAAATATTTGTTTGTTTGTTTATATGCAAATCATCTCCCATGATACATTGCGGTAATCGTAGTTTTCTCGTAGTCACGTGACAAATGTTTGAAAAATGGAAGACAAATGTCGAAATCATAGGATCTAAGGCAAAATCGTGCTGTAATGGAGTGTAACACCACTTTCTGAGGGTAAGATGGTTATGAATGAATAGAAAAATGATTGGTGAAGCGATTTATATAAGGGTTTCCGATAGAAAATAAAATCCGATAGCCACGAAATGTGGAAATGTGCTGACCAAGAGTTGGAGAAGCAAATCCGCTGTTTTCCGTATATATTGCGCTCTGACGTTCGACGGCTCTAGCAAAAATATATAATGTCGTCGGACGACAGAGGAATCTCGGACTAGTTGCAAAATTGACACTCGATCGATGCTTAAAATCGTTTTATAGTCAACTCGTACCATTGCAAACTCTTACCAAACTCCAATGTAAACTCGTACCAGCATCGTAATTATATTGAACGTATCCCTTTGTGTCAAGTGCGTCAGACGATACTAAGTAAGGAATTTTATAAATAAAGTGTAATTTGGAATGTCCTTATGAAGAGCATTAGTATTTCAAATGTCCTCAGCATAAATGTTGATGATGTTGCATGTCTCGTACATTAAACCAGATAAATAACGCAGATTTGCAAGGCAAGTGAAATTCTTTAAGATGTACTGGAGCGGACCATACATCGTTTCCGGATACCCACACTGGAAACTTCTTTCTTTTGTCAAGTTATTAAATTATGTTTTCTTTTGTTTTGTTTACATTTTTTATTGGTTGGTATATATATATATATATATATTTTTTTTTTTTTGGGTACGAGTTGACGATGGTACGAGTTGACATGGTACAAGTTGACAGTGGTTCGAGTTAACTAGTTACCCTTAAAATCTACTTTGACCATCTCATGAAAAACATTCAATATTGACACGCTCCGATATGTTTAATTTTTTTTATTTCGTTTTGTGCTGTTATATCTGTGAACTCGATTTACGATTTCCATTCGAATAAACACTGAACTCTTCTGCATTATTCTCTATTAAACCTTAACGAGAACAACTCATGTCACCTGAAAATGTAAATTGGGATATATTTAAGTGTATTCACAAGGCCAAAAAAAATATATGTGTGTTTACAGTCACCCGACCGACTAATTTTTACACACAATTCGAATTACCATTTTTGTTGTTTAACCAGCAGCAATGTTTTATTTATTCAACTGCTAGCTTTTTGTCGAAATTGAGAGCAAAGAAGGTAGAAAAACTGTATAATTCGTCATAATTACATAAAAAAGCTTCAATAAATGACGGCTTACCGGAAATTTCGAAAATGAAATATCGGATTCCGGGAACGACTATTTCCGGCTTTGCCGAAAAAAGAAAACAAAATTAATCCCGACCAACCCTAGATTTTTTTGACATGTGACAGTAAGTAAACACACGTTATTTTTTTTTGGCCTGAGAACGACGAGTACTTTTTATATTTGATAATGATCATTGCATTCTTGTCAATCGTATAGTCTCACTTGAGTCTCTCAGGTTTTGTGAAAAGTCGTTTGAAATTCTTGCAGAACGTTAAAGGAAATTATAATGCAATTATTGTATAACACATTCTTTCATTGGCTAATGGTTGCTGTCAAATCCACAATTGATATGCCGTAGCTAAAGGTTCTAGTGTGAAAGAGTTGCCATATTAGCCGATTTATTAGTTAGGGTACACGTAAGTGACGTGAATTTGAGAATGTGAGAAACGGCCATAGATTTGAGAATTTGAAAAAGGACAGATGTATGTGACGTAAAAATCGGACATGGATTTAAAGATTGGACGTCGATCCGAGTTGTGCATATATATATTGTGACTATTTTTTTTACAATAATATTAAGATTTTATTAATTGTCGTCGGATTAGACTTCTGTTATCATATATAATTATAAACCTAAATTATTAAGAAAAACAACATTAATTGCAGGTATTTCCACATGTGAAATACCTGACATAAGAGTGTCATTAGGATAAGGCCACCCATAAAAATATGTTCGTTTCCCGCACGCGACCCTCCATTTCACCTATGGGTCGGTAGGTAGGGGGATTTTTTTTTTTTTTTTTTTTTCAAAGTTCATTCACAAACCTTCAAAGTCGAGCAGTGGATTTTGTTCAGTTAAAAGTGTAAGCCAATTCCGAACGTAAATTCTGGAACAATATCGGAACTTCCGGTCACGATTTCTTTTTCCTGTTCAAAATAGCAATTCACCTGTTCAGTAAAAAGTTATTGAAAACCCTGGGTATTTTTGTTATATTTCAATCCCAGAATATCCAACTTTTACTGACAAGAATTTTGAAGCAAACTATCTTTTTTTTCAGATTGTACGGTTCGTTCATAGGGTACGCTGATTGAAGATCTTCAATGAATTGTCAGGCAAAATGTCATCGTTCTCGGGGATAGGAGGAAAGAATGACAAGAGCAAGGGCAAGTTCTCGTCGTACAACATAAACCAGTATTTTCAGGGGAAGAGTACCACACAACAAAAAAGTTCAGGTATAAATATGGTGATCAGAGGTTAATTCTGACTGAAACTGTTTACTTTTATTTGAATTTTCAATTAATAATAATATACAATAACATATTTTGAATTTTTCATCTCTAATGTGCGCTTCTGTTTTAATGGAATTTCCCCCTCTCACTTGCACTTTCTATTTTACTTTTCAAGTTTCATTTTGTCAACATCATGATGCCTCCAAAAAAGAAAATAGATTGGGAATAGGTGATAATTCCGAGCAGAAAATGTTAGGTTTTCTGTTGATGAGTGTTTGGTTATGCCTGTAGATGGGGAAAAGGTCTATCATAAACTATTCATTTATTCTTCATTTGTAAACACCCATTTGCTTTCAGTTTGACAATTAATATAAGTTTGGAAATATTTTCAATCGGGAAAACGGAATTCAGTTGACCCAAATTTTAAAATGATTGTTCATGGTAAAATAAGTTTAAACTATATATTTGATTTCTTTGTTACAGTACCACGTCAGCATGGGTTGCAAAGCTTGGGTAAAGTGGGAAATGTGCGGCGTATGCCGCCTCCGGCTAATTTACCAAGTTTGAAGAGTGAGAACAGTGGAAACGATCCAAACGTTAATTTAGTACCAACTGGAGGATCAGGTATGTAAAAAAGGTTGAGCATAACTAAGTTTTAGGAAACATTAAACTCCAGAGGTTGGGAAAAGGTTAGTTCAAATATATGTATATGGTAGTATAGTGTCGAGAAGTTTTCAAAGGCATGCAATTTATAGATTTTATGAATGATTGCAGTTGTTGATAAATGTTGCAAGAGCAATTTAACAAAGCTTTTTATGAAATTTTGTCATTTGTCTGTTTGCGTTAGTTGCTGACATACAAAGATACTGTGAAAGTACTTTTATTCGTTGACACCAATTTTCATGATTTCAAAAAAATGCATTGATCCATGGGTTCTTGAATTCGTGGTTTCACACATTACAGGCAACAATCAATGTGAAAATTGCATTTCGTTGGATTTTTATTTTCGTGGTTTAAGAGGACCATGAAATCAGCCAAGATTAGAACCCCACGATTAATAATGATTTCACAGTAATGAAAAACAGAAAATGTGACAATTTTGAAATTTATTAATGAATTTTTTTTTCAAAACTTTAACTTGATTAGGATGGGGCAACAAGGAAGAGAAAGAGAAGACTACTACAACAACACCAACAATAACAACAACAACAACAACCAATCAGCAGCAACAGCCGCCGCAGCAGCCGGCTACAACACCATCGGGGCAAACCGTCAACAAAGTCAAGGTAATAGATCATATTGCTATGTATTGTTTTTTCAATAGGTCATGGCCGTGATCGTATGGTACATGTAGTTGGATTTAATCTACCTGTGCAATCGACGCCTATCACCACTAACGTGAGATCGAATCCCAACAAAAGCGAGGTGTACTCGATACAACATTATGTGATAAAGTTTGTCAGTGACTTGGGACAGGTCGATGGTTTTCTACGGTTTCCTCCACCAATAAAACTGACTCACGATATAACTAAGATATTGTTGAAAGTGGCGTTTAGCACCATAAAACCAAACCACACCAAACCATCAATAGATCAAATAGAGCAAGAAAAAAATGGCATTAATACTTGAGGGTAGGTACTAAAAATTATGGTCTGTAGGGTTAGCAGAAACAAAGATATTTTTGTTTTGCTGAATATTATTGACCTAAGAGGGTCATAGATAAAAGAAAATATGGGACACCTGTCTACAATCCATTCTTAAAAATTGTTGACTTACAATTTTAAAAGTGGATTTTTTTTCTGTGAACATTCATAGTGCATTCTATGCTAAAGGGCAAATTCTGGTATATAGATCAGAGTTCGTACGGGTCATGGAATACTGGAAAAGTCATGGATTTTTATTTTGTAAAATAAAGGCCTTTAAAAGTCATGAAAAATTATTATTTGAGCTGTAATCTTTATTAAATGTATTCAAGCGTCTAAGATTAAGAGATTCTTCCGATTTCTGTCGCAACTGTTTCCTTTAGACGTACTTGAAACAAGGCACCAGTTGTGGTAAATGTAAGATGAGGATTTTAAGTTTGTTTCTTTAAAATTATTTGCAAAAATATGCAACCGGATGTATAGAATGAATAGAAAACAAAATGAATCTTGCTCTCTTCAGGTCACAGTTGCTGGGGGCACAACCGAAAGCACATCTACACCGACGGCAACCAGTTCTGCATCCGGGGGCAAACCATCATGGAGCAGTGTAACTGTTGGGGACACACAAAGGGGCAATGTTGTCGGTCAACAGTCGCCATTATTTCAGGACGAATTTCCAACTTTAAAATCTGCAGGAGAGGAGAAACCAAAAGATGTCAAAAAGGAAGAGGACAAGGATACACAATATGGACCAGGGCCAAGTTTGCGGCCACAAAGTAAGCTATTTCTGGTCATTTTGCAACATTTAAAGGATTTAGAAAAACAAAAAACATGCAGATATATGGATATGTTTGTTAATGTAAAAAATGTAAAAGAAAGCTTGCAACTACAAGTACACCTTCCTAATTCTGCCATATTTTGGATCAAGCTATATGTTGGTGATGTGCAGGGATAGAAATTAATGGAAATTGATATCTAGGCTGAAATTAATCTATTCTAGCCCTGATGGAAAATGTCTAGACCTGTATTTGCTAGGGTGTTTAGGGGGCATTCCCCACCCCACCAAGAAAATTTTGGATAATTACATGCAAAATCCTGCATTCTAAGTATGTTTTGAATGTACGAGATATATATTGTGTCAAAAAAGGAAAATTTTTGGTTTCAAAGATTGAAAGATGTTAATAGAAGGCAAATATTTAAATAATTTTGTTTTATTCTGAATACCGTATTTTACGGACGATAGGTCGATATTTTTTTTCCTCAACACGCTGGCTTCGACCTATACAAGGATGAAGTTAAAAAAATCTGGAATCCCTAAAAAAAAATCTCGATAAAAATGACGATTTTGTTTACAGTATACCTTGAATTTGCTGTAGGTTTTTTTTCTGAATAAGAAGACTGAAATCATCGATGTTATTGGGGAATAAAAGTATACTAACAAGGGGTGCAATTCCGGGGAAAAAATGTTCAACATCCGAAAAAAATCAATAATATTCAATGATTGTAGTGTTAGCGAAAATCAGTTCAATATTGAATTGTATAATAAAATATATACTATAAAAAATGTATGTTGTTGAAAAAAAATCACAGGGTGGATCATTTTACAATATAAAATTATTGTCACAAAATATCTAAATATAGCTATATAGGTTTTCCATCTACCACGAGCATGCGCACATGGTTTTAGTAAAAAATGGCGGTTGCATTACATCTCACAATAATTTGAATACACGTGGAGAACAAGCTTTTTATACTAAATATACTGGAAAATAATTATCGATTTCGTTAAACTAGAATGATCTACATTTGAAATGATCAATTAGGAACAAATAAAATAATCACCATGAGATAATCAACACAGGTGAACATCAGTCGGCACTTAATTATCCTGATCAGCTGATTGAAAATTTACTGGACCGAGACGATCACATAATTTGTGTACTACTAATTAAACACAGTTTAAAGGTATGTCAATAAAACTGCACAAGGTGATACATTGTTTTGACAGCTTGATTATTTTATTGTATGAACATCCGTTTACCATCTATTGTGACACCCACAGATGGCCTGATTTGAATGTCATCGATGTCTGGCTTTACAAACCAGACTCCCCATAAAAAACAAGTTTTAAAAACAAAATTTTATTTAATTTAATTTTCATAATTATTTCGTTTATGACACATAAGAATAGTATTCTTGAGTTAATACTTACATATACTTACCGAAGAACATCGTTATAGGACAAATGTTTACCGATGTAAAAAAAAAACACACACAAAAAGTTTGATGTGACGATACTTACCCAAGTTGTCATCGGCATCCTCGACCTATCTTAGTCTTTCCCAAAAAAATTAGCCGAAAAGCAGCAATTCGACCTATCGACCTATTGTCCGTAAATTACGGTATGTCTTCAGCTCACTTGTGGGCTTTATTATCCCCTCGCCAACGAAGTTGCGAAGGGATATAGTAACGCTACCGTCCTTCCGTAACATCCTTGTGAACACTCTAGGGTCAACATCCTTCAATGGATTTTGACCAAAATTGGTACATATTTAGTCCTTAAGAGAATCTGGAACCCTATTGATTTTCAAAGTCATAGGTCAAAAAGTCAATGTCACCGGGTCAAATTTTTACTGTGTAACATCCTTGTGAACACTAGAATCAACATCCTTCAATGGATGTTGACCAAACTTGGTACATACTTAGACCTTAAGAGAATCTGGAACCCTATTGATTTTTAAGGTCACAGGGTCTAATTTTTAGGCGAGGGAATACGCCACGCTTTGCGTTGCCCTTGTTTCCATTGTGGTAATCTAAGGTGTCTTTTTTGAAATTATTGGTGCCTTTAACAAATTTACTGTCTCCCAAATTTTTTACACCAGTCACAGGACATAAGCTGACTTTCTCCATCAAAATGTAGCCATTTGTACATTTGAAGCCAGTGAGGTTGAAATGTTCTCTTCCTTTTTGTGGCATCGTATGCCTTATTACTTTCACGGGTGTCAACTTTCCGGTTGTGAAACTCCTGGTAAGAATTTCCACATCTTTTTTTTATTGGAAAAATAACCTTGAACTCGTGATCATAGTCATAAAAATTCTTACATATAGCAGAGAAAAGAGTAGTTTATTTCGTGATGACTAAGGATTTTACATAAAATAGAAAACGATGTCCGCGCGGAACACAATTTCCGGAAATTGATAGTCGTAAATCACCTAGACACACGGTCTACGATAAAAGCAACTTGGCCTAGACCGAGTGCAATTCTTCTAGCCTCGGTCTATTGGACCTACAGTAATTTCAAACCCTGATGTGTCATGGGAGAAATATACATATAAACTACACGATTTTTTGAAATTTGGACTGGTGATCAGTGAGGATGGAGGTATAGTAAACTGTACATCCATTCAATTATATCAGTCCGTGATCTTTTGAATGTGGAATTGGCATCTACTTATGCAATTAACTCATTTCAAGGTCAGATGTCCAATTGGTATAACATTATAAATTTTATAATAAAATGACATAATTTTGGAGTAAAAAATGAATGTTTTTATAGATGTAGGGAGTTGGAAAGAAGGAGGAGGGCGTGGCGTCATGCAACAGCAGCAGCCAAAAGTCGACACACCATCATCACAATCTTCAGTCTCGCCAAGCCAGACAGAAACACAGCAGAATGGCCCCCAGATTACCAGTGGTGCCTCAGAAACCCCAACCCAGCAGATGCCACCTAGACCTGGGTCTGGGCCAGGTCCTACACAAGGACCAGGGATGCCTATGGGACCGATGGGGATGCCTCCCCAATATAGAATGATGCCACCTTTTGTAAGTTTTCATATATTTATTTCATTGATTGTGTAATGCATTACTATCTGCATTACAGATTTTATTAACAGAACAGCATGTTGTTGGTTTTTTTTAATGAAAACAACAAAACTAATTGACAATGAGAGAGCTAGCCACTGCCATAAATAAAATCTATATGCATGTACATTTCTGTCCAAGATTTAAATCCATACATATTTTATCACAGAATGAGTATTGCAGTTTCATTTTACTTTGGGCAAAAGTATTAAACATAATTTTATGCATTTCTTCTTTTGTTACATATTTATACCCCCATTCCCCGAAGGGGGAGGGGGGTATACTGTTTATCTCTGTCCGTCCGTCCAAGATATTTTTCGTCACATTTTTCTAAGCAACTATTGATGACAGGAATCTGATATTTGGTCACAAGCTTCATATAGGTATGCCATATTGTGGGAAGCGTTTTTGGACCCGTCATATTCCTACTTCCTGTTTGCCGACTTAGTTGGTTTTTATACACATTGAACATATATGCACATTTTTCGTTACATTTTTCCCAGCAACTATTAATGGCAGAAATCTGATATTTGGTCACAAGCTTTATATAGGTACCCCATATTGTGGGAAGCATTTTTGGACCCATCAGATTCCTACTTCCTGTTTGCCGACTTTGTTGATTTTTATACACATTGAACATATATGTTCATTTTTCTTGCATTTTTCTCAGCAACTATTGATGGCAGAAATCTTGATATGTGGTCACAAGCTTCATATAGGTACCCCTTATCGTGGGAAGCGTTTTTTCAATCTTGTCAGAAACCACTATACCAATTGAAGCCAAACTTAGCATTGTATGGTTTGCAACAAGTTTCAAATTAGCCACCAGGGCACAACATAGTTTAACATAGTACCCTAAAAGAATTTGCTAAAATCTCAAGATTCCAAGGAAATACAAAGTGTGTGTCAGCTGATTTATAGAGGGTATTTTGAGTCTGGTTGAAATATTGGAAATGCATAAATTACAACTTTCTCTAGGAATAATTGTTTTGAATTTATAAACAATAAAGAAACATGATTATTTTTTTCCAGATGTATGGAAGATTCCCTCCTGGATATCCACCAAACTATCAAGGCATGCCGAGATTTCCATATGATGCCAGGTATATATAGATATCTTAATTATTGTGTAGTCTAGAAACAGTTAGGATAGCACTCGTAGAACTGAATTTTGAAATTTTTTGTGATCAAAAATAGAAAACATTTTTTTCAAACGATGAAACTGTTATTGGCCCATAGCCATTTGTATGTAGAACCTATGGGAACTTTTTTGGCATCTATTTTTTTTCAGAGTTGAATTACACTTCAGGCTCACAAGTTTTTTTTTTAAATGTGATTTTTATTTGTTTTTGTCATAGATTTAGGCCACAACACCCAATGCCACCTCAACAAAGACCTATGTCTGACAATGAAGATGCTCCTAAAAGGGCAGCCATAATTTCTGAAAAAGATTTGAAGGAATTGGAAAAACTTCGTATTGATAATGACGATGGCTGGGCAGGAGCTCATGAGGAAATTGATTATTCGTAAGTTTGTCTTTGTGTACCTTCTGACTATTTTTTTTTCATAGTTTAAATTTGAATGAATATATGTATCCAATAAAATTTTATTTTGAAATCTCATCTTTAGGGATAGTCATGAAAACAATTACTGGTGTGGTGGGATTACTTCTTTAAACTTCAAATCTGGTAGATTGAACTATTTGGATTTCTTGCTAAAACTGTTAAAACTATATTTTACTTGCAAAAATGTTACAAGACGTGAAAATATGTTGTTCAGTATTTTAAGTCTGACATGGAGTTGGGTTCACCATAACCTTGCTTATAATTTGTGTCAAATTGTAATTTTTGCACAAAAAGTAGCAATTTGTAGCAATTTAAAGTTACAAATGTCGTTACAACTCTTGTCACTTTGGCATATTAATACTGTCTGAAAATATGGTCTTGCTGTCGTTGACTTTGTCAAGTAATTTTTATTTCATACTCAAAAGATTGCCAAACATATATTTCCAGTGTGGTAGATCGTGGTTTTAAACCATGGTCCGTTCAAACCAAGATTGTGAAAATGGTAATTGCTACTTCGTTGGACTTGCAGCATTAAGGAGAAAGAGCAAAAACTAATAGGCTCTAAATGTGGATGATGTGTCAGAATGGAGAATATGTCTATCAGCAGACTGTTGTTTCAGTCAGCTAGCACTATAAAAATCCAACGAAGTGTGTCAGCCTTGTACAAAGCTGACATCATCTAATCCAATGCAACTTATTCTCATCGTAATTTAGCATAGAAAAAACAATGGTAGTGATCGTATGGTAGTTGGATTTGCAACTACATATGCAATCTGTGCCTATCACCACAAATGTGAGTTCGAATCCTGCTTAGGCAAGGTGTACTTGATACAACATTATGTGATAAAGTTTGTCAGTAACTTGCGGCAGGTTGGTGGTTTTCTCTGGGTACTCCGGTTTCCTCCACCAATAAAACATACTGCCACGATATAGCTGAAATATTGTTGAAGGTGGCGTTAAACACCATAACCGTAACCCTCACTCAAACTAGGTAACTAAAAACTTGTAGCTAAGTCTGTAGATTACTGTATGATTTTAAATAAATATTGTAGAGAGAAGTTAGTATTCAGTGATGATGAAGAAAATGGTGATAAAGAGTAAGTAAAAAAGAAAACAATTCCTCCTGGTTAATGGGGAACATTTTTTGGTGTCCTTATTCCATGAATATCCCTTCACTTAAGTTTCTATAGCAGGTTCGTACGGGTCATGGAATCCTGAAAAAGTCATGGATTTTTATTTTGTAAAATAAAGGCCTTTTAAAGTCATGGAAAACTGTATTTTATTGAATAGTCTTGGAAAATTATTATTTGAGCTGTAATCTTTATTAAATGTATTCAAACATCTAAAATTAAGAGATTCTCCCGATTTCTGTCGTAACTGTTTCCTTTAGATGTACTTGAAAAAAGGCACCCGTTGCGGTAAATGTAAAATAAGGATTTTAAGTTCGTTTCTTTAAAATTATTTGTAAAAATATGCAACCGGATGTATAGACTGGTTTCCTAATGTACTACAGTTTCCTGCATTAACCGGTGTTGCAGTAGGAAACCAGATATTGGCAACTGCCATTTTCAGATCAAGTGGTTAAATAACCCTGAATATAAAAAGATGGTTGGATGTGGGAAGTAGTGAGAGCTAAGGCTCGTTTGGTCTAAAGGAATTTTATATTTCGAATATGGCTGAAAAACTGCCCTTGAAGAAGAGCCCAGAGGAACACTAAACATCATGATTTTTCTAAAAATAAATCGTCTACCAATTTTTTAATATAGCTCGCTTATGAGGTGTGTATTTCCATATTTTAAAAATGGCAGCTTCCACATACAAATACAGCATATTGTAGTTTTTGCCACAAAATGGCTGGAAACTCTTCTTTTAAAATTAACTTGATGGCTTGAAAAGCCAGAATATAAGTGTCTGTCTCAAATACAAAACAAATTTAAAGCTGCATCTGACATGTAATGCATGTATAAAGGATATTAACATCAGTAATATAGGAGGAAGAGTGGACTTAAGTCACATTTAGTCAACAAAACACTCAGAACATATAAAAAGAAAAGCAGTTTTAGACTGTCAGTGTGGGTTAATAATCAAGTGGAACCAGCCAGTATCCAGCCTACAAAAAAATGATTGGAGGAGTCTGTGGCAACAACAGATTTCATAAAAGTGGAGATATAATTTTGACACTAAACATGGTAAAAAGCCACTTTTCTTTCATAAGTTATACAGACAATGTACAGGTTTTTCAGAGTATGTTCTCAGACGATATGATAGCATACAAATGGCCCTTGGAGAACCGAAGCATGCTCTTTGGAATCCGTCCATATTTGATGGAATCGATCAAAAGAAAGATAAAAAAAGAAGATATATGTTCTCCTATTTGTTGAATCTCTAATTCAGCAACTTAAAAAAACAGCTGGACATCCAAGCTATACTAGAATTAAGTTATAAATTTAAATAGAAAACTGAAAGGGTTGTAATTGTCTCATTGTCCAACGGGTACCTTCTATTTTGATGGTAGTTCAGGTCATGTTGGCATAAATGGCTACCAAGTGTGCTGTTTATGATGGATAATTTCTTATATACTCGTATACAAAGGTTAGAACATGATAAATAATGTGATTACTCAAAATTTCACTTATACTCGTTGACAGTTTGCTTAAAGTTGGTCCTGGAAAAACTAAAAAAGTCTTTGAAAAGTCATGGAATTTTCTCACAAAAAAGGTGTATGAACCCTGCTATAGGTATACCAATAAACAAGGTCAGTACAGAAAGTAGTTATAAAGCCAAAGGATGAAGTTCGATGATACATAGCTTCGACTAGGATGACAATATTCCTCATCACTCACCGAACTGATGGCTTTAAAAAAAGCACTTCCTATAAATAACTATGAAATAGATAGGTAAACAACAACAAAATATGTTGTTTATCCTTAAGACAAATCCTTTCTATTACTTTCTTCCATGCAAAAATTAAAAACAAAAAATAACCGAAGATTCCAGATTAGGTAAAGAAAAAAGTAGGTAGGTAGACATCGTTTTATTTTAAATTTTTGCCTAGGTTATACAGTACAAGAATCTGACTCGGAAAGAGCTTATCCAAAAATGGTAAAAAAATGAAATTAGGGGGACACTAGAAATAAGGGTTGATATGGTTAATGGTTTTGTTTGTTTGTTTACTTTTTTGTTTTTGGCCTTATTCCATGAAGTGAACCATCCTTTCACTTTAAGGTTCTATAGGTATACCAATATATCAAAGCATTACTTTATTGCAAAGTTCAAAACAGAAAGCCAAATGATGAAGTTTGATGATACATAGCTTCGACTAGGATGACAATATTCCTCATCACTCACCGAACTGATGGCTTTTATATTTTTTCATTGCATTGCTCTCAAAAAGACATTTATAATTTTTGTTTTTGTGAGAAGCTGCAAGTTTACCATATTTGAAGGGTCGTTGAATCTATTTTTTCAGATCACGGCAATACACAACCAAAAATTTGTTTTGAGATTTCATTCCATTCACATTATTCATATATAAGTTTCAGAATCTGTGATTATGTCTATATTTCAACATCTATGTGTTCGACCTTCAGTTGATACATAAAACTAATGTATTCTTTTAAGAAGGGGAAATAAGTTGAAGGTCTGTGTGAAAATTGGAATATGATTTGTATATTTTATTGGAAGCCATTGAGTCATGAATTTATTAAATTGAGACATAATCCATTTTAGATCAATGTAAGAGGGATATCTTTTTCCTAAAAACATTTTGCACCCATAAAATGAAACAAATCCATTGCCCCGTTTGTGACTTGCACTATTATTTAGGTTCAACATTATGATGGCAGTATATTCTAGATAACCAGAGATCCTAGTAGGATAACATTTTGATGAGTGCCAACCAAAAAGTTGTGAGTACCACCAATGCATTCTTTGTTAATTTTTTGTTAAAAAAATAAATAAAAAATTGACGAGTCCAGAACTCACCTAGACTAGTTGCAAGTATCCCTGGATATACATTCTGAATATGGCCTTGAGAATGTGGTCCAAATTATTGGTAATCTCTTTATCTTGTTAATTTATATACATTTTTTATTTTAGACGTAAAGGTGGAAAGCCGAGAAGTAGCAAGTCAAAGGCAAGTGAAGAGGAAAACGATAAAAATGATGATGTAAAGGTATCTCCAGAACATGTGCTTAAAATCATCGACTTCAGATTACTCCATTTTTGTCAGATGTGACTAATTCCATCTCCTAGACAATGCATTCATCATAGGATTTATTTTGTCTATTTATCATTAGCGATAAAGCTTTAATAACCATCTGCTTTAATATAAAAAAAAAAAAGAAAATTATATCTGGTCTATTGGTGGCTGAAATTTTAACAGCCTGTATAAAAATATGGACGCACATCTTCGATGAATCATCTGAATTTATGTAAATATTGGAAGTCAACAAGGGAGAGAATAAAGCATGATTATATCCAGTTATCTCCCCTTTTCATACTTGATAAAGGGAAATAATCCCTTTCATGTTGTATGCAATTATCTTCCCTTTTCTAATACTTAACTAGTTAAATATTTGACTACCTAGGCTAGCATAGTGATGGGAAGGGAAAATACTCTGTACAATATCCAACTAGGAGCTTTCTGAATCCAGTCAAGTTGATGCAGTTAAATATTTTAAGATCAGATGACTTTAATGGAGATTAAAACATTTTTGTAACTTTATGTATGAAATAAGACAGGGTTGCTTACTGTCTCCATTACATAGCTGCACATATTCTGGATTTATCAATTATATTGCATGACTTGTACCTTCTTTAGATTCTTTGTATTTTTTTTTATTATTGGATCTTTATTAACAGTATTTTAGATACAAAACTATCTGTCTACTTCAAATTTGGATGCGTGTCTTATGATTTTTGCTCTATTTATGAATTCCAAATAGTCATTTGGTTTTCTAGTTGTATGTGGTCATTCTTTTTCTGAATAAAATCTTGTAATCAGCATTTTTTATTACCTGGCTGTCATTTTCCATTTGTTTATGAAATTCAAATTCACATGTATTAACAAAAGCTTAAATATCTAATATAGTGTGCACAAGACGTTTCTTGGATAACCTTTATCATGTACGCTCGGTCATTATAAAGGTTTGGAAGATCAAACAATTTAAAATTTAACTAAGTATATTAATTTTCTATTATATGTGCAAATAATTCTATACTAGTCCATTTGAAAAGAAAGAACATGTTTGTGTAGAAATTAGTTCACAATTTCAGTTACATGTACACTGAGCAGCATCTGATTTTGTGAACACATTGAAAACGTTGATAAGAAATGATTAAAACCACCTGATTGGAAAAAGTTGATGAAAAGTATACATGGCGAAGCAAATTTCATTGTTTTATGGAATATGAAATACTTTAAATAGATACAGAATGAGATACATACTTGTGTAGAGAGAGAAAGATCATTTTCAAACAAATTGAATTATTCAGACAACAAATATGTATACTGTGTTATGATTTTCGTAGGAATTCAAGCATACTTTGGACATTCTGGTTTAAAAGGGTGTGAATTTTTTTATGACTATTCAAAACAGATGTAACATGTATAAACAATAGATAAATATTTTGATGAACATACCTTTCCTGGTTCTACATTTTGATTTACAAGTTGTATATTTTGAATTAAGATTTTCTTTACACTCATTTTATCCAGACAGCTGTATCGATTGTTTTGAATTGTCTGGCTGTCATTTTCCATTTATTTATGAAATTCACTTTTATTAAATAAATTACAAGAACAATATCATTTGTTTATATTACATGCACAAAGAAGTATTTGCTATTTCATTTAATAAGTACAAATATTTTAAATGTTGTTTAAATTCAAGTAACAGCTAGGAATTATGTGCAGAAAAGGACACATGTGACATTTGTTGTTAATTTACATAAATTTATGACATTTTATATTCTACAGAATGAGCATGGACCTCCACAGCCAAGAGAGGCATGGGGCCAAGGGCAGATGCCACCACAATTTAGAGGACAACCACCTCCTCCTATGGATGGGGTAAGTTTTATTTTCAAGATTGTTCACAATACAAGTACTTGTCAATTCTTTTTCCAAATAGGCAAAATAACCTAATAAATGTTCAACATCATTGCTCTTTATCCAACGTTTCGACTAAAAGGCCTTTATCAAGGATAAGTCTATACAGAAATCACATTCTGGTGTTCATTTCCTTACGCTTAAAGACATCCATGATTCACAAGATGGTTTTTTTTTACATTTGCATAGCTTGTAGCTGTGAGAAAATATGCTGTAATGAAATATGATTGTGTACAATGCTGATTTAAAAAATAACACATGAAGTCTGTGCTTAGTACTAGTAATGTATTATACCCAGTGCTTTCATTAAGAGCCGGTACCCGGCTACGGTAGCGTCTGGTACCGGCAGAAAAAATAAAAACAAAAAAAAAATCATGTGGAAATTTCTAGTTAATACAATATAAGATTGTTCTGTGGGACTCGAAATCGTAATCTAGTATTTATGGGAGTGTCTTCGTCGAGATTGGATATATCGTAAAAGCGCTTTAAACTACGACGATTTAACAGTGTCTATTCAAGCGACGTATTATCATTGATGAAAAACGATAAAATGTCTAAACGAAAAAAGCAATCGCTAACAATTTTATGCAGAGCAAAAAGCTTAACAAAGGTGAAGATTCTATGAAAACGTGTCAAATCATGCTGTTCGGCGTTGGCATTGCCGCATACCCGTTCTTTTTCCTGATATCTGTTGTGATTTGTAGGAACACGTGAAATATCAGCATTACTATTAGTCTAGAAATGAACCTGGTGGGGGGGACCAGGGGGCAAATCCCCTGGAAGCTCCTGGATTTTAGGGTTTTTGAGACTTAAATCAATTATGATTATGCTATATCTTAATTTCAAATTCATTTATTATACACAAAATTGAAGTAAATGTTGCTGTATGTCTTTTTTTTTCAGGTCAAAATTTAAGTCTCAAAATTTCTACAATCCAGGAGCTTCCGGGGAAGGCCCCCCTGGTCCCCCTATCAGGGCTTTGCCATGGACCCCAGACCCTTCGCCGAAATTGTTTGGTACCTCCTACATTCTAGAAAGTACCTCCAGCCTAAAAAAATAGTGAAACCCCTGTATACCCCCGCTCCCGGAAAGAGGAGGGGGGTATACTGTTTTACCTCTGTCCGTCCGTCCGTCCAAGATATTTTTCTCAGTAACTGTTGATGGCAGAAATCTGATATTTTGTCACAAGCGTCATATAGGTATACCATATTGTGGGTAGCGTTTTTGGACCCGTCAGATTCCTACTTCCTGTTTGCCGACTTAGTTGGTTTTTATACACATTGAACATATATCCACATTTTTCGTCACATTTTTCTCAGCAACTATTGATGGCAGAGATCTGGTATTTGGTCACAAGCTTCATATAGGTACCCTATATCATGGGAAGCGTTTTTGGACCCATCAGATTCCTACTTCCTGTTTGCCGAAATTGTTGATTTTTATACACATTGAACATATATCCACATTTTTCGTCACATTTTTCTCAGCAACTATTGATGGCAGAGATCTGGTATTTGGTCACAAGCTTCATATGGGTATCCCATATCGTGGGAAGCGTTTTTGGACCCATCAGATTCCTACTTCCTGTTTGCCGACTTAGTTGATTTTCATACACATTGAACATATATGCTCATTTTTCGTCACATTTTTCTCAGCAACTATTGATGGCAGAGATCTGGTATTTGGTCACAAGCTTCATATAGGTACCCCTTATCGTGGGAAGCGTTTTTTTGACCTGTCAGATTCCTACTTCCTGTTTGTCGAAGAGCGGGGGTATCATAAGTGAGCATTAGCTCACAGTTCATCTTGTTATAAATAAATACAAATGTACGATCTTTAAAAAAAAAAAAAATGTTGGCAGTAGCAATACAGCTGAAGTTTCATAATTATTAAATATGCATGTATGTTCTGTCAATTCTAAATCTGCATTAATATTTTACAGCGTTGGGCTATGAATCCATATGATTTTATGGGACCACCTCCTAGAGGACACCCTCCATATCCACCTCCATACAGAATGCCTCCAGGGCCTCCAAACCAGGTAGGGTTGTTTATTTTTTGGTACTAGAGGATTTATTTTAAACTTTGCTTTACACTTCTAAAATCTTTGAATCAGTTCAGTCATGGATATACTATCCTTTATATATTCAGAATAATTCACGACTCGGTGTATCAATTTATTAGGTCTCCCTAACACGCAATACTTGTTTTTATCTGCAAATTGGACATTTTCCCTTTGATGTGTGCAGCTGATAAAGTCTGGATCACTGAACTGACCTTGATCCACAAAAATGTTGGGTCAGTTTGTAACTCGCATGCGCAAGTTTATTGGTCAATCTGACGTAAAACATATGACATGTCTGGTAAAAACAATAACGTCAGTTCTGAAGGCATCGACAGACATTATCACAGATATCCCAGCTTGTCCTATCGGACTCACTGAGGTATTAGCTATAGTGTCTTGTCTCGACCTTCAAAATTACTGTTATTCTATATGTATTGGTCTGTTTAATGTTGTTATTCCTCGTAAAGTTGTCTGCATGCTTTGATGGTCAGAATGGTGGATGCAAGATATTAACGTATGTTAGGCCTGGATGTCCAATTAGTCCTACAATATTTTGTTGGTGTGTTGGGGCTCCTAAACTTGTATGTTTGGCTGACATTTGTATTTTGACTGGAAATTTTTGTTTTGATTTGGGCTGTACAATTTAAATTGAAGTCAACAAGCTTCTTGAAAGTATCACTTGTCTTTTAGATTTGATTTGAATGTTAGAACCTATAAAAAGTTTTAAATCAGCCACACATTACATTCTATAAAACTGGCAAATATTGATCAACATTTTAATTTACCGATTTTACTTTGTCAGTTTATAAATAAATGAATTAAACTCGACTATGTATTATAGCGTCCTCCATTTTCCCAGCCCCCTCCAGCAATGAGTCCTGCTGTAACTCCTACTAAGAAACCAGCTGAAGATGATGATGAATTGTGGAAACAAAGAAGGCAACAGAGAAAAGAAGAAAAATCTGATGCTATTGAGAGAGCAAGGCAAAGGAGAGATGAAGAAGAGAAAAAGATGGAACAAGAGAGAAAGGCTGCTGCAGCAGAGAAGTTGAGACAGTTGGATGAAAGGACGGGAAAAAAGAAAGATGATTCAGTAAGGTTCTGTTGGTTATGGGTGTTTAATTCCACTTTTCAAAATTGATATTTGCTGCTTCATCGCCAAGCATGCAACTTTGAAGAAAATGAGCAAAGACTGGTTTGGCTCGAAATCGGGATAATTTGTCTTGAGTGGAGCAACATGTCCAGACATCGAAATATGTCGGACCTGACAGGTAAAAATCAAGCCGGTCCGACGATGTTTTCGGCGTATCGGTCCGAAAGTCCGGTAATAATTTGCTCTCTTCTTCGGTCAGGAAACATTTTTCTCTTTGTCGGTCCGTCTAATGGTGTCTTTGAAAGTCGATCTTTCTTGCAATAGCATGTTTATTTCTTTAAATAAGCGTTTTCTGTGAATAACTTAGCTTGACCATTGTGTAATCCTAATCCAGTAACTTCCCTTAAAGAAATATAATTCGTCCTAATCATAGATCGATCTTTAAAATAAACCAAATTATTATCATTTTAACTACCGTATTTTACGGACGATAGGTCGATATTTTTTTTCCTCAACACGCTGGCTCGACTATCGTCCACATCGACCTATACAAGGATGAAGTTAAAAAAATCTGGAATCTCAATAAAAATGACGATTTTGTTTACAGTATACCTTGAATTTGCTGTAGGTTTTTTTTCTGATGTATGTTGTTGAAAAAAAATCACAGGGTGGATCGTTTTACAATATAAAATTATTGTCACTAAATATCTAAATATAGCTATATAGGTTTTCCATCTACCACGAGCATGCACACAGGGTTTTAGTAAAAAATGGCGGTTGCATTACATCTCACAATAATTTGAATACACGTGGAGAACAAGCTTTTTATACTAAATATACTGGAAAATAATTATCGATTTCGTTAAACTAGAATGTTCTACACTTGAATTGGTCAATTAGGAACAAATAAAATAATCACCATGAGATAATCAACAAAGGTGAACATCAGTCGGTACTTAATTATCCTGATCAGCTGATTGAAAATTTACTGGACAGAGACGATCACATAATTTGTGTACTACTAATTAAACACAGTTTAAAGGTATGTCAATAAAACTGCACAAGGTGATACATTGTTTTGACAGCTTGATTATTTTATTGTATGAACATCCGTTTACCATCTATTGTGACACCCACAGATGGCCTGATTTGAATGTCATCGATGTCTGGCTTTACAAACCTGACTCCCCATAAAAAACAAGTTTAAAAACAAAATTTTATTTTATTTAATTTTCATAATTATTTCGTTTATGACACATTAGAGTAGTATTCTTGAGTTAATACTTACATATACTTACCGAAGAACATCGTTATAGGACAAATGTTTACCGATGTAAAAAAAAAAAAAAAGTTTGATGTGATGATACTTACCCAAGTTGTCATCGGCATCCTCGACCTATGGAATGCTTCGACCTATCTTAGTATTTACCCAAAAATTTTGCCGAAAAGCAGCAATTCGACCTATCATCCCCATCGACCTATAGTCCGTAAAATACGGTATTTGTATTTTGAAAATATATATTTGTAAGTTTCTTTAGATTGATAAAGTTCGTATTCTTCATTAAAACCTTATTTCTTGGTACATTGTCATTTGTAAAAAAAAAAAAAAAAAAAAAAATCGCAACTTAATGGTCCGACATGGTTAGGTACGAAAGATTCATGATTTAAGAGAAGGTGTTTGATTGGTCAAGTCCTTTTGACACAAATAATGACAGATTCTTCAAAATGTCGCTGTTGAGATTCAATCCTGGGGTGACCCCGGGAAAAAAAGGAAACAAATTGAAAATGACCATGAAAACAGAAAAAGAAACAGGAGTATGAAAAAAATCGTCCTGACGGGAAATTTTCCTCAAAATGGCAAACAGAGCGACTCTGGTTGGTTTTTAACGAGGAAAAAAAACGTGACGACATGCACTACAATGCATTGAATTTTTCCAAAGTGATAAAATCAGTAATCCCTTCATAAGCGGTTGCTCAAGCTTAAGAGCATCGGCTGTTGCTGATCATGAGCAGTCCAAAACCCACATGAAAGCAATTGTTGTTTTAAGTGGTAAGGGGAAATCAGCAACTGAAAAAATGGTATCTGAAGCAGGAAAGACATTGAAACTACTAAAATCTTCAGAGGTTCACAGATTGGCTTACCTTTTCAGAAATGCACATGCTATTGCAAAACAAAATAGACCAATAACTGACTATAAATGGCTGTGCCAAGTTGACAAATCCAAAGGGCTTGACATTGGTAATACTTACCAAACGGGCATTTTAGGTTTTTATTCGATCAGACAAATTTTCTTTCGGTCAGACAGTTTTTTTTAAATTGCCTGACCAAATGTCAGACAAGCTGTCTTGGATTTTCGATATGTGCATGTCTACCCTTGTACTGTTGTTACAGTTAGCTAGTACTATAAAGATCCATTTAAGTAGTGTGTTGGTCTAGTGAAAAGTGGACATCAGCATCATTTTATTACAAGTAATTTGTTTTCGCCAATATGTAGGTGAAAATTACTCATTTGGCATTAAGCAACTCTCGGTTACTTCATATCATGGTCAGTTATTGGTGGTGAAAACCAGAGAAAACAACTAACATGTCACAAATCACTTACAAACTTTATAACCTTTTATTGTGTAATTAATCATTGTTTTATTGTAGGAAAAAGATGCTGAATCTGAAACCAAATCTGAAGGTAGATCAAGTCGTACTCCTAGTGAAAGTAGTGAAAAGGACTCGAGAGAACGTTCATTCAGCAGAGAACAACATAAATTTTCACCTGGGGAAAGTGTAAGTCCTTTTTATATTGCTAAAACTCCACCGGTGTGTGATTGATAAAATAGTACTGTAGTTAGTGCTTTTAAATCTTGATGAAAGTGTAATTTTTTATCTCAGGACAAAAAATAATAATTGCCAGTGATAATAGTTTACATATTCATGGCATTCCACTCATTTTCAAATAGGAGGTGATATTTTGCAAAACAAAGCCGTATTTTACTTTCACTTTGACATTTTCATTTTTCAGGGGTTTCAAAGTTTTTTTATAATAGGAGGTACTTCTTAAATTTTAGGAGGTACCTAAAAAATTAGGCTGAGGGGTGTAAGGGGTCCAGGGGGCAGAAGCTCCTGAAATCTAGCATTTTGTGGACCAAAAAATGTACTTCAGAGACTGCAAAACATTAAGTGTTTTTGAAAGAAAAATCCCATTAACTTTAGAGTTCAGATTTCACCAAGAGTGAAGACCATGCATAATGCCTGGATTTTCCCCCATCAATTTCTTTATTGAATATTTCAGTTTACAGACTTCAGCCAAGATTATTCATAGATAGTCTGCCATATCTTAAAATAAACCAAAAGGACCATAAAGAGCTACGGTTCCGCAGCTAGGCTTGACCAAGCCATTGTTATCAAAGCTTAACTTCTCAAAATTCTTTTGTTGGCTTTGTCCTTTTCTTTTTCACAATACCTTGGCTTGTGTGTTTTTTTTTTAATTTATTACCAGTAATTAAACTCATCAAAGACCATTGGCACAGATCAAGACATATAAGTGTCATAATTAATGAAACATATAAATTTAATTTGCAATCATCAATCTTTAATAAAAATTTATAATTTTAATAGATCAATACAAATATAATTAAACAAAAACAATATATATTGTTACTTTCATGACTTATGTGCAAAAAAAATGTTCGAACAAAAACGATACGTGGGAAGACATTTATTAACATTTGAATCACAAAAGTTAAATTATTTTGGAAAAAATGGGGGGCCGGCGTTTTGACATTACAATGTAATTAGTATTTGAGCCATGTCCGGTCCTTTTTCAAGATTTCTAGTAATTTTCTATCCCTTATCTCCTCGTACCCCCTTTTAAAAATGTTTTTCATCACACTTTCATTTCTGAGAAAAACCGCGGTAGGGCCTCGTCAAAATATGCAAATAAATTAGCCATAGGTTTTTATTTTTTTATACCGGAAGTTAAACACTGGACGGAGTTAAGCAACAAGACAGTACGCCCCAGAATGATTCGACCCTGGGTTTTAAATGGATAAAAAAAAATCACACAAAATATTGTGTAGTCATATATTCATAATACATAATGATCATACTTATATTACTGAAGATTACACTAAATTGTGTTTGAACATAATTTGTAATCGGTCATTTTTTATTTTGAAATGATGTCAGCTTTGTTCCGGTCCGAGTTTTACACAAGGATGAAAAGATATTGGGGCGAAAACATATCTATTTACCACATGCGCAAACTGCTATTTACGATTTAGACTGACAATTGCCTGTCTCAATCTATTGGATATTTAGCCGAGGTACGAGCCAGGGGACATAACTCGTCAGTCTATTTACGATTCTAAGGTAAAGTTATTTTTAAAACAGGGAATATCCCATCAACTTGGTCGTGACATCATTTGTTCGATTTGAATGCGAGAATTCAGCAATTGACGTGATCATTAATTTTTTATGAAAAATATTCCACAAGCCTATCGTACTTGTGGTTTTGACCACCGCTAAATTTGGGGGGTTCAGTAATTTCTGCCGGTACTATACACGATCTCAGACGGGTAAAAGTAACGGGTACCGGCCCACTTTGAAACCCCTGATTTTTGAAAACCAAAGTAGCTGGGGGGGAAAACGCAATTAGACAAGCAATTTGCCCGGTGCCTGGCTGCTGTGGAATGCCTTGATATTTAAAGGAAGGAAATATTGGTCAGTGTTAGTGATTAATTTTCTATTTAAATGTTCATATTTTAATATTTAAGGCCAGCAAGTCTTCATCGAGGACTGTTCCACCAAGATTCCAGAGACAACAGTCAGATCAACAGGCGACGCCAAGATCACAAAGTCAACAACAACAACCAGGGTCTCCACAACCACACCCAGCACAGATGAGACCTGGTCAAGGACCTCCACCGCCATGGGGATTTTGGCCTCCAATGCCTTTCATGGGCTATGGCCCCAGACCACCAATAGATATGTCAGGTAAGAACAATGCTATCATGATACATCGTATTAATACACAGGTTTTCTGTGCTATAGCAAATATGATTAAAAAAAATCTTAGTAAATCTTTATAGCCAGTATAGTATGAACAACTTGTATGGTAATCTGATATGATGGTATAAACTTGAGTTACTATGACTGCCGATTTTATTTTCACCAACTACTGGCGACCGTTGAGGCAAGTTTTACTGGTATTGACCTTGTGACCTAATGATGACTAAAAAAAAATCCAAATTGTGGTAAATCACAGTACAGAACTTGGTACTTTTTCTAATTATTTCTTGGTGATTTTAAACATGTTCCTATTAATTGACAGGAATGCCAATGTATCCACCAGTGAGGAGACGTAATGATAGTCACGGATCAGGAACAGACAGTCAAGATAATGAAGGAAAACATGAATATGAAAGGGATCCAAGAGCTTGGCCAAACTACCCTGTTCCTCCTCATCCAGGTACTACAAATAATCATATTTTATTTACCTTTTTGAGGGGCTGTCGTGGTCGTGATCGTATGGTAGTTGAATTTACAACTACCTATGCAATCAGTGCCTATCACCACTAACGTTGTGAGTTTGAATCCCACTTGGGCAGGATTCACTCGATACAACATAATGTGAAAGTTTGTCAGTGACTTGCGACAGGTCAATGGTTTTCTCTGGGTACTCCGGTTTCCTCCACCTATAAAACGAACCGCCATGATATAACTGAAATATTGTTGAAAGTGGCGTTAAGCACCATAACCATAAACTTTTGACAAGTTATTATATATATATAATACTTTCTTGCACTTTTTAAACAGATTTTACCTAATGATGAATTTTACTGGACAATAATCATTTTCAATAAAACTAGTGCAGGAGGAAACCCATTTTAACTTGCTGCACTTGGCATAGCCATTTATTGCCTACATCTGCATTTGTAATCTTGTTCTTGTCACATGTATAGATGAAATAACAGGAGGAAAAACTTAACGGTGACCAGATTTTCGGCTGGGCGAATATAATTTACTTTGCTGCTCGCCCAGCTGGCGACTAAAATATTTCGCAGGAACCCTATTTCTTTGAAACTTTTTTTTTCTCAAGACCCAAACTTCTTCCCGATATCAATAAAAATTGTTCCTGAACGAAAACTTAATTGTCAAATCAGTGTGGGGAAATGAGAAAGATAATTTTCGGAAACCAGTAAGTTCATTTTGATTACCAAAACCCGGCTCAGACACCCCAAGTTTTCGATGGGGAATTGCGATGAATTTCAGTACGTATGTTGATGTCAAAGAAAAAATGATCGTCATTTTTCATTGAGAGTGATCTAAATACGTGTTAGTGTTTTGTTTTTTGTTATTTCAGGTATATCACACGTTATTTATGTAAACTTCTTTGCGCTCTTGTCAATGACGAACTAAATCACAGTCATTCCGTTTACGATTTCGGTTGTTATCAGTTATCAATACTTCCTGTCATGCATATTTTCGTTTGTCTGACAATATGTGGAGATATTTAGAAGGTTTTAAGCCTCCACAAAAGCGCAAAAAGCCAGAGGAAAAAGCTACTTATTTTAGTAATTATGATAAAAGTCTGAAATTGTGTAATGTACTACACCAGCTGCAAATATTACAGATACTTGTAACATTAATAGTGACCGGGAATATGAAATACACAACCTTTTAGACAGGATGGAAGATCTGAGACCGGACATTTTGAATGACAAATTGTATGATTCTGATACTGATCATGATGGATATGACTGATGAAGATACTGTTTTTTCCAAACTACATGCACTTTCTTCAAGAGAGTGAAAGAAGTTAAACTTTCTTTGAAATGTTTAGTTATTTAACAAATAAAGGCTTTGGAATACTTCAACATATTAAACTAATAACATTAAGTGTGAAAAACAAACCAGAAATAAAACATAAATAATACAGTGACATAAAAAAATCAGTGAATAAGAGTGCAAAGAACAGCAATAAAAGCACAGTTCCTGTTGATATATGGTTATTTTCCAGTGTTTTGTGAGATTGTCCAGTTGTCTCAGATATATCCATACTTGTCCCCATTTATTCCTTCCGTACAGTATTGTGAAAAATAACACATTAAAACAAGAATGAAGCATTTTGAGTACTACTTATTTAAAAAAAAAAAAAATAAGGTTAACATTTATTGGCATAAAAACTGGTTGTGCCCTTAAACTTTCAGCTGGGCCTCTGGAAAAAAAATTTGGGAGCCCAACTGCCCCTGGAGAAAAAATGTTAAGCTTTGTCCCAATCAGTTAATCACCTCCTACAAAAAGAAACTTACTTCTTTTTATCTGTAACCCCTCAGAATGAATTTTATGGGATATTCGGCAAGATAAAACTTTTGTAAGTGGCGGGTTGTATTATGAAATATTAAAACTATTTCCTCTTTTTTATTTCAGGACAATACGATGGACGACAGCCATTCTTTGATGGCAGAATGTATCCAGATTATGACCGAGGATTTCTTGAGTATGACAGAAGGTATTTGTTTTATGTAATAGCTGTTTCTGTATACTTGTGAAAAGATTATAAAGTTTTTTTTAACAAAAGTTGCACTTATAGTTGTATGAACCATATCAGTGGTGTTATGGTTTGTGTGCCTCGAGTGCCATAGATCATGGGTTCAACCCCGCAGTCGGGTCAAACCAATTAAATTGGTATTTGCTGCTTATCCACTAAGCACACAGCATTAAATAGTAAAAGCAAAGACTGGTTGGCATTGAATCAGGGTAAGTGGATTGACATGTGAACTGTTGTTTCAGTGAGCTAGTACTATGTTATTCCAAATAAGTGGGTTAATTTTAATGCAAAGCTGACACCATCACAGGGCTCAATTTTGTCTACTAAAATGGTGACCTGGGCGACCAAAATTTAAATCTGGTGGCCAGCGTAATTGAGATTGGCGACCAGAAATTCTGGATAATTTTCTGTCATTGATTCGATTTTAGTGATCGCCATATTGGAAGTCATTTTTGCGCTTTTACCTTGTCTTTAGCTACCAATTTTTTGTACTTTGTCCACCAGATTTTTGGAGTTGATGGCCAGCTGGCCACCAAAATTAAGATCCCACTTTGAGGCTTGCATCATCATCATCTCATCAAAATTTGTTCTAGCCATGATATAGTTAAAAAAAAAATATGCTAACTTGGCTTTAAACAACAATCAATGACTCACTTCGTTCAAAATTTAATATTTCTTGTGTATGTTTTAGGGAACATGAGAAAAAGGAAAATGGAAGAGACAACAAAAGATCCTTTTCTGGTGATTATGAAGAAGATGAAGATCTTGATAGAAAGACGAAGGATCAGGAACATAAACAACCTATAGTACAGAAAGATCCATTTGATGACACACCAGATAAAGATGGAAAAGATGAGAGAGTAGCTCATCCAAGGTAGTCAAACCTGCTTGAGTCACCACCTCTATTAAGCAATAACTTGTATTATGTGACCTTAATTTTAACTTCCCTTCACACAGTACATCTCATATTAATAACTAAAATATTGTCGAAAGTGGCATTAAAGACCCTAAACCTATTTCAACCTTCCCTTGGAAGGTCACATAAGACAGGTTTAACTGTTTAATAAATAAGAGAAATGTAAAAATGTTGCTTCTGATGTTGTTGACCATGATATCATGTTCCAAAGAAAAAGCTTGAACTCTTTTTAACTCTTGTATCACAAATAGATACGAGTATAAATCGTAATACAAATGTACCTTCTGTAAAAAAATGTCCAGTAAAATAGGGAGAACCTCAAGGATCAATACTTAAACCATTATTGTTTATTTTATATATAAATGATCTACCTTCGGTATTGCAAATTGCATAAATGATATGTATACTGATGATTCGACTATACACATTTCTGGGGAGGTTATTTCCGATTTACAATATAAAGTCTAAAAATAATTGAGTAGAATGATCTATGGTGCAGGGATAATAATATGTTTATAAAATGCGATAGAATTAATTAAATATATGACATTCGTTACTTTGTCAAAGTTTTGATCCATCCATAAAATTTAATTTGAATGTTCATTTTCTGATGAATGTGTCTTTGTAGAGAAGAAAAGAAAAAGAAGGATGAGAATCAGACAACAAAGACAGAGGAAAAGTCCAAAGATGTTAAATCAGAAAGTAAGCCTGTCAAGGAAAAAGAAAAGTCAGATCGACAAAAAGATAAAGAGAAAGGTAGAGACAAGTATGAAGATAAGAATGACCGATATGAAGATAGAAGGAGGGATAGATACGATGATAGACAGAGAGGAAGATATGAGGACAAGTATAGCGACAACTATTGGAACCAGTCCTCTTATAATAAATCTGGAAGTAAGTATTTCTGGAAAATTTATGTTATGATTATATTGTTCTATTTAAAAAAAATTGTTTTAAGTTTATATTTAAATTTCTGCAGTAAATGTACCAAATAAAATCTGTCCTGTCTTTTCATTACATGAGAAATTTATAAATTAGACATATTGCCTATAAAAAGCCATTGATTTTTTATTATCAGTTTAAAAACTTTATATGTACTTGTGCTATATTTGATAAAAGACTGGTCTAGAAAATAATAGTACTGATGAAAGTCAAACAGGAAAATCCAAATCAGATGTCCAGATGTAGCATTTATCGACAGAAGCAAAGACTACTGCTCAACTGTAGACTAGGGGCCGTTTCACACTCATTTTAGGGTATGAATTGTGCTCATTACAGGGTTCTCAAAATGTGCCGGCGATTTCGTCGGCTACTTCTGGTTGAGCGCCGTCTACAAATTTGTCAAAAATAAAAATAGAAGTTGGTAAAACTGAAATGTTATCAAGATATTTACTTTTTTCTCCTTCTCTGTTATTATTTCATACCGCGTTAGAAAACAACTGATCGCTCTTGATAATTTTGAACCAGTGTAACCTATGACCGCAAAACTCTTTGTTGATCACAGATTTTGATTCGGAGTCATCCCGAAATTGGAATGTATTAGAAGTTACCGATTTCGGTAATGAATAAAAAAAAACATGATGCCAAGATGTTATCCTAACATCTACAGGTGTATTCAGTGTTTGCCATGGCATTGTCAGTCTGTTCTAATTTTGTGGCATTTTGACTAGCTTGGATTTCTTCAATTTCTCTTTGAGAGGAACACAAATTCACCCTAAAAAACCTGCATTTTTGAGACCAATTAAAAGCTTCATTTTCCTCAAATAGATGCCCAGATTGCATCTCCTGCCATCTAGAATTTCAAAATTTTCCGGGGGAGGGCACCCGGACCCCTCGCCAACTAAGAGGGGCGATTTCACCCTCTCAGACTCTTCCCCCCGCTCATGCCTACGGCACTCGGGGACAGTGGCATGTCCATTCTCCGCCTACTTCCAAAAGTTCTCCATCTACTTAAAAACTTTTTGAGAACCCTGCATTATTGAAGACTTGACTATTGAAATGTAAAACAGCAATAAAAATGCTTTTCGTTTACTTTAATATGTGTTCTAATGTGTCAAGTTATATAGTCTCTCATGTTCATTTACACCCACATTCTATGTTTCTTTTTTCAGAAAGGGAACATCCAGCATGTCCTCCACCGATTACTCCACAACAGACTCAGCAAGCTCCTCCCAGAGGAAGTCATTACACGTCACTCAAACGTAGTGCTTCCAACATGTCTAGTGGGACTTCCACTCCAATAGAACGCAAGACTGAATCTCCTAAAGATTTTGTAGATAAATCAGAATCCAGCAAACAAAAGTCTTTGAATAAGGTGATTTTCTTTAGTAGCACATCTTGCTTTTCTTGAACAAAAAAGATTTTGCAGTCATATCCGTTAGGGTTATGGTGTTTAAATGCCACTTTCAACAATATTTCAGCTACATCTCCTTGGACATGTATTGTACACATCCGTCATTTGTTAAGAAGTGATGAATTAGAATTTACAAAGGGTTTCTGAATTCATGTAGTAATGCAATACTAGGATTGTGAAAGATTTTTTTTTATATAGATATATGCAGTAATTATCATTAAAAAAATTTACTGTATCCAGTTGTAAGGTGTATTTTTGTACTTGTAAGGAAATATTAATTATTAGGCTGGGAAAATGTGTGTACATGTTATGGGATCTAATTTTCTTGTATAAATGAACCTCTACTATAAGGAAGATACATGTCATTAAGATCAAGAAGAAGGCAGAATGAAACACGAGCACACAGGTTTTCTTTTTTGTCAAAAGATGCATTTCATCCAATTTTAAATTTGTCATTTTGTTTCATCAGCAGGATTCAAAAGACAACAAAACTGTCCCTAAAGAGCAGAAACAAGAGAAACAAGATAAGAATGATGCTGCTGAAAAGTATGTAGTTATGAATGATTGTTGTATTGGGTTCGTTTTATTTAACTTCTAAAAGGCCTGGGGGGGGGGGGGCTCATTTTTTAGCGTCGTTTAGATTGTAAGCAGTTCATATACAATACAACGGAAAGTACCGTAATGCAGTGCGAGATCACAAGAGTAATTGCAGGGTAATCCGTGAAATTAACTTAAGCATGTAATTTTACTAAAAGTCAGTGTAGGAATGATCTTGCAAAGGTACTTGGACATTTCATCAAGTAAGAACCCTAAATTGGTATATATAATGGCAAAGCAAACTTTCCCTGTGGGTAATTACAGATGGTAATGTCATCTTTCTTTGTAAAAATTTTCTTTCTGGAAATAGGAATCTTCATGCCCCAGTATTATACCTACATCAGTGTTTGGGTAGATGAACATGTAGCTTTTGTTTAGAAGTACATCAAAATTTGTATGTATTATTGATAAAGATTGTGGTATAGATCATTCATATTCATCACTGAGAGAACAGGAAAAAGACCTATAGTATTTTGTTATTTCTTGGGTTTAGGTTTATGGTGTTTAATGCCACTTTCAACAATATATCAGTTATATCAATATCATGGTGGTCAGTTTTATTGGTGGAGAAAACCACTGACCTGCTGCAAGTCACTGACAAACTTTACCACATAATGTTGTATCAGATTATTTCTTGGAACAGTTTCGAGAAATATAGTATATGCATATATGATTTAATAGCAACCAAGTAGAGAGTAAGATGGATAGGTTTTAACATGAATATCTTTCTGTCAGAGGGTAAGATGGATGGATTTTAACAAGAATTTCTTTCTGTCAGAGGGTAAGATTGATGGGTTTTAACAAGAATATCTTTCTGTCAGAGGGTAAGATGGGTGGGTTTTAACAAGAATTTCTTTCTGTCTTTAGGAGTAAAAGCCATGATGAAGTTACAGAGAAGAAGGAAGAAAAAGACTCCAAAGATAAGTTGCCCAAAAAGGAGGAGAAATCTCTTGATGAAAAGACTGATAAATTTGTCAAGGATGATAAAAAAGACAGACTTCAGCCCCCTTTGAAAAAGAAGAGGGAAGATCCCCAACAGGATAGATATAAAAATGCTCCCAAGGTCAGAGAATTTGTTAGAGGCCGCGGCGGACGAGGTGTTAGAGGAGGAATAAGTCGGGGGAGAGGCAGAGGCGAATATCGTAGTTATGATTCTAGACCTTCTCGTGGCGGGTCTAGGTCCGACAGGGGAGGTCGACCATTTAGTGCTGGACGATGGGAAGAAACTGATATGTGGGATGACCATCCACCTCCTCATCCTAGAAAACATAGAAATGAAGAAAGTGAGGAGTCATTTGAGGACTTGAGTGACTCCAGTGAAAAGGCGGGTGATAATAGAGATTATAGAAATGACAGAGGATCTAGTCGTGGTCGTGGTAGGGGAGGATTTCCTGATCGGAGGAATCGAGATAGACAATACGAAAATGACAGAAAAATTAATCATTTTGAAAGCAATGAACGGCGTAATGTTTGGCAGGACCGAAGGAATGATGATTATGATAATAGGAAACGTGATGACAGAGGAGGTGAGAATGGTAGAAGTTCCAGTGGATTTGCACCTCGAGGAGAACCTTCAAGGAGAGGCAGAGGTAAGGATTCGATACTTTCTTCATAATATTACAAACCACATTGGTGGCATAATGGTTAGCGAGCTGGTCTTGAGTGCAGTAGATTGTGGGTTCGAGCCCTGATCGGATCAAACCAAAGACTATAAAACTGTTATTTGATGCTACTCCACTAAGGAGAAAGAGCAAAGACTGGTCGGCTTGGATTCAGAATAATGTGTCCGAGTGGAGAGACCCACGTTTTTGTTTCAGTGAGCTAGCACTTAAAAAATACAACTCAGCGTGTTGGTCTAGAACAAAAAGGACATCATCACCTCATTGAAAATTAACTTGTTCTCTAATCCCACTCGGGCGAAATATACTTGATACAACAGTATGTGATAAAGTTCGTCAGTGACTTACAACAGGTCAGTGGTTTTCTCCAGGTACTTGGGTTTCCTCCACCATGACTGCCACGATATAACTGAAATATTGTTGAAAGTAGTTATACACCTTAACCCTATAGCTGAAAAATTGCTCATTTGGCATTAGTCATTCGCTTACTCTCCTGTTTTATAAGGATTACATTACACCATATCAATTTATTTTTTTGATAGGTTTGTTGTGTTTTTTACAGGTGCACCTACAAGAGGAACCAGAGGTGGTAGATATAATTCAGCACCACCAGTACGAGGTGGTGGGTTTGGTAGGCCCCAAACAGCTGCTTCATCGTACGACACTGATAAAGGAGAAAGACCCAGGTGAGATTTTTTAATTCTGCTTTTCTATGTTAATATAGATGCAAAGTTAAACTTGTCATGGGTGAATGGATACACTTCTGATTGGCTGTTTGTGTACTATAGCAAAAATCATACAAGTGGCATGAATAATAGGCAGTCGGGCCTTTCCAATAAGGGGTGGTACCAGGTACTTTTACACTCCTAAAATGGTCTTTGGAACCTCTTGATTTAAATAGGTTGTTTAAGATATTCATGAAATTTTTTCAAATTTTAATAAAAAAAAGTATCTCCTGTAAATAGTGAAGTAGTGGTAGACTTGAAAAATATTGAAACCCCTTGGCAGTTCACAGTATAATTTGTCTGACCATGATGAAACTGAAAAATTATAATGTTGGTGTAAAATCTCTACGAAGGTCTATATTGCATGAGCAAAAATTAAAGTTAATTCATAATAAAACTACCCATTGAAATGCACAATTAATAAAACTTTACTCATTGAAATGCATAATCACAAAAATATTTGTAAGATTGATAGGATTGCTTTGAAACATTTTCCATCAATGCGGGATCTATGCATATTTTTTCTTTCCAGAAAGGACAAAAAACCTGATAGAGCACCCCCTCCACCTAGATTTGCAGCAAAGAGGGGTTTAAACGAGAGGGGGAGGGGCACTGATCGTGGCAAAGCCCGTGGCAGAGGTCGAGGAGGAAGTGCCCCTCCTAGCATTGGTTCAAAGCCGCCACAGCTGGCTCAGCAAAACTCCTCGGAATATGCCATTGAAGGTGAAGAGTGGGAAACGGCATCGGAGAGTAGTGATTTTCTAGGAAGGAATGACTCGAGAAATGATAAGGATCAAGACAAAAGAGATTCAACTCCTGGGAAAAGAAGCTTTTCAAGCCAACGTCCCGTTAGTGATCGTCAGAATAGGAAAGGTCAAACAGACTGGAGGAAGCAAAATGGAGTAGACTATAGTAGAAATCCAAATAAAGAAAAATCCCCTAATCACCTGACAAAAAACGGGCTAGCTAGGGGCGGCAATGGTGCCCCGCGAAAATCCAATTACTCTAACAAGAAAGAGAATGTGTCCAATGTGTACCGAGTAGATCATATGGTGAATAATGATCCCAATGCTATAAAGAATGCTATCAATAATAGCAAGTAAGTTTAGCCTCTAATTCTACAGTTTGATCGGGGTGGGTGGGGGGGGTTACGGTATTTAACACCACTTTCAATAATATTGCAGTTATATTGTGGCAGTCAGTTTAAGGTGGAGAAAACCACCTACCTGCTGCAAGTCACTGACAAACTTTATCATAATTTTGTATCGAGTATGAATTGTGTCAAAAGCAGTTTCCAGATTACATGTTCAAGTAATGCTTACACTTTGGTTACAGTAAGCAAACTATTTGATTGCTTTTCCTTGAGTTTGCCTTGATGATCTTCTATATCTGTCAATCCCATGAAACTAGTGATTACACAATAGGTCTGAGCAAACAAACTTGGTCATGCAAAATTATCCTACTGCCTTCTTGATATGTAGGCTTAAGTTTATGGTATTTAATGCCACTTTCAACAATATTTCAGTTATTTCATAGCGGTAACCTTTATTGGTGGAGAAAACCACCAACCTGGCGCAAGTAACTGATGATCTTTATCACATAATGTTGTATTGAGTTCGCAATGAACTGGTTTTGAAATCACAACGTTAGTGATGAAAGACACTGATTGAATAGGTAGTTGTAAATCCAACTATCATACGATTACAACCACAGTTACAGTAAGCAAACTATTTGATTGCTGTTCCTTGGTCTTACAAGTTGAGTTTGCCTTGATGATCTTCTATATCTGTCAATCCCATGAAACTAGTGATTACACAATAGGTCTGAGCAAGCAAACTTGGTCATACAAAATTATCCTACTGCCTTCTTGATATGTAGGCTTAAGGTTATGGTGTTTAATGCCACTTTCAACAATATTTCAGTTATTTCATAGCGGTAGCCTTTATTGGTGGAGGAAACCGGAGAAAACCACCAACCTGGCACAAGTAACTGACGAACTTTATCACATAATGTTGTATCGAGTTCGCAATGAACTGGTTTCGAAATCACAACGTTAGTGATGAAAGACACTGATTGAATAGGTAGTTGTAAATCCAACTATCATACGATTACAACCACAGTTACAGTAAGCAAACTATTTGATTGCTGTTCCTTGGTCTTACAAGTTGAGTTTGCCTTGATGATCTTCTATATCTGTCAATCCCATGAAACTAGTGATTACACAATAGGTCTGAGCAAACAAACTTGGTCATGCAAAATTATCCTACTGCCTTCTTGATATGTAGGCTTAAGGTTATGGTGTTTAATGCCACTTTCAACAATATTTCAGTTATTTCATAGCGGTAGCCTTTATTGGTGGAGGAAACCGGAGAAAACCACCAACCTGGCACAAGTAACTGACGAACTTTATCACATAATGTTGTATCGAGTTCGCAATGAACTGGTTTCGAAATCACAACGTTAGTGATGAAAGACACTGATTGAATAGGTAGTTGTAAATCCAACTATCATACGATTACAACCACAGTTACAGTAAGCAAACTATTTGATTGCTGTTCCTTGGTCTTACAAGTTGAGTTTGCCTTGATGATCTTCTATATCTGTCAATCCCATGAAACTAGTGATTACACAATAGGTCTGAGCAAACAAACTTGGTCATGCAAAATTATCCTACTGCCTTCTTGATATGTAGGCTTAAGTTTATGGTATTTAATGCCACTTTCAACAATATTTCAGTTATTTCATAGCGGTAACCTTTATTGGTGGAGAAAACCACCAACCTGGCGCAAGTAACTGATGATCTTTATCACATAATGTTGTATTGAGTTCGCAATGAACTGGTTTTGAAATCACAACGTTAGTGATGAAAGACACTGATTGAATAGGTAGTTGTAAATCCAACTATCATACGATTACAACCACAGTTACAGTAAGCAAACTATTTGATTGCTGTTCCTTGGTCTTACAAGTTGAGTTTGCCTTGATGATCTTCTATATCTGTCAATCCCATGAAACTAGTGATTACACAATAGGTCTGAGCAAACAAACTTGGTCATGCAAAATTATCCTACTGCCTCTATGATATAACGGTTACCGGTAGTAGTAGAAGAGGGTTAGGTTTATGGTGTTTAACGCAATTTTCAACCATATATCAGTTATTTCGTGGCAGTCAGTTTTATTGATGGGGGAAAACGGAGTATCCAGAGAAAACCACAGACCTGTTGCAAGTCACTGACAAATTTTATCACATAAAGTTGTTAGTAGAAGAGATAGAGGTTCAAGTCAAATTGATCAACTAATGACATAAAATTGGATCGTGTCTCCTCTCCACTAAACAATTATAAAAAGAATGTTTAAACAGTGATGATAAAGAATTCCACCAAAGTCAACAAAACAAACATACCTCTTTAAGGACACCCAGACTAGGAATCAGAAAAATGTGCAACGGTAGAATGATGTGCCCACTAATCAGTACAGTATACTAATTTAATGAACTAGTGCTATATCTATCCTAGTCATACTATTACTCAAGTACAATCGGACAGAACTATAGACATTTCAACATGTAATGTTCAGGACTGGGTTGAACATTAATTAAATCTAAGTGTCAATTAAACTTAAATTACTTGAATCGTACACGGAATTATTTGCATTTGAGGTTTGATTGAGATTTAAATTTAATTGACGTTTGTGCAACCCAGTCCTGACCATATAGACATTTAGCTAAAAATATTTGTTATTTGAAACTAGAAAGTTCAACCACTGGTGTAGAACATGTGGAAATAAAGTCGTCCAATGGTAAAACCACCTCAAGATGGGACAGAACAAACTATTGGTTGACTTAAGTTTATGTTGCAGAGAAAGTACTAATTCGTGAATAGCTGGATGTTTTCTGCTTGCTGAAAGTATTTAAGCATGTTGCAGTGTTTCAGTTACATTTTAAAATCTTCAGGACGATTGCCAGATTTATCAACATTTCCTCTGGACAGTCTTTTAATAATTGAACTAATTTTAATAAAGTTTTTTTTTTTCTTAAAAAAACCCCCCAATTTTTATTTATAAAGTTCTGCAGGACAATTTGAGAAATAGGTCCCGAGACCGATGCCTAGCTGAATCACTGTTGTCAGTTTGCAGTGATGAACTCCTTAAATATCTGTCAATCCAATGATATTTAACATGAATTGAATTGTGAATCTGAGCAAACTAATATCTTGTGGTCTTTAAATATAGTATGGAAACTCTTTATGACAAACATATTAAGGTGGTTTTAATGGAATTGGATCGAGTATCTTCACTAATGCTTTTCAGTATATGATGGGTTTACAGTAATCCATTATGTACTAATGTTTCAGGATAAATTTCAGCCATTTTGCCACAATTTTATTCTCATTTGTGAATTAATTGGAAATAATTTTGTCTTTCAGAAATCGGTCCACAAAGCCCTCTGACTTGACAGATGTATCAAAACCATTGAAACCAGAAGAAAGAAGGGAGAAAAATGTTCTGGAAAATATTGACATAAATAATTATGCCAGTGAGTTTACTCCTGTCCATCTAACAATACAGCCATAAATTTTAAGGAATCTTTTCTTATATACCAACATAAATCAATTACTGTTAAATCTGTATTAAGAGGTCACCTTTGGGACAAAGAAAAGGTGGTCTTTCAAGACAAGGTGACCTCTTAAACGAGGTTCAATTCATATGAAAATTTCTATGACAGGACAAGAAAAAGGTGACTGCATAGGCAGGTTTGACTAGAATACATTCACCCGTTTTTCAATAAGGTGAAGTTGATATTCACCACAAGTGGTAAAGCAGTTTAGAAAATGATTGTGTTTTTTGAAAATACTTATTTGTTTTATTCTAAGAAAAAATAATTTAGAGTTTGCAATGGTAAAGCAGTTAAGAAAATGATTGTGTTTTTTGAAAATACTGATTTGTTTTATTCTAAGAAAAAATAATTTGGAGTTTGCGATGATGATTTCCAATATCTGTCAATCCCATGAAACAAGTGATTAAAAAAAAAGAATCTGAGCAAACAATTAAAATTAGTCCAACTGCTGTGGTAAGAAAAATATTTATGATGAAAGTCTGCGAACCAATTAAAAACCTGAATTTTATTATACCCCCTGCTAGCCAAGCTGTTTTATGAGTGGGTTGGTATCCCCCATTCTCATCTCCTTTGAAACCAGGGAATGGATTTCTGATGTCGGAAATTATGGTGCTCATTGTGTACTGCAATTTGTTCATTCAAGACCTCAAATAATACATGGCAATATTTTAATGACCTTGCCGCTAGGCATTGGAAGCATTAAGTTTTAGCCATGTCTGCACATACGTGCATCCATCCATATGCTTGCATTTGGTTTCCTTTAAGCAATTAATTTGAAATTTGTGCACAAGGTCAGGGTCCGTTGTTGAACTTGTGATTAAGCTAATCATATGATTAGCCCTAATTACATTTTTAATTCCTAATCACATAATTAGCTAATTCAATGATTAAATATGATTAGTTAATACATTGATTAAAAAAGAGTTCAGCAAAAAAAATTAATCATTCCATTAACTAAGTATGTGATTGGGAATGAATCGTGTAATTATGGCTAATCATATGATTAGCATAATCACAAGTTCAACAACGGAACCCTGGGACCATAAAAGGAAGTTCTGAAGTAAAGCCCCTTTATTCGTAGAAAAATACCTATTTACTTTAGGCTTGAAGTGAGGACATATGTGTCCATAGGACACATTCTTATGTGTCCATAGGACACATTCTTTCTATGAATAAATCAAATTCATAAATAAAAGATGGTTTGAAGTAATGGATGTTACTTGTATATTTCAGGTGTTGTGGTGATAGATGATATCTTTGGAGCACCAATTGACGACCCAGACTTTTCTGTAGAAAATGAAGGATTCCAAGAAGTCACCTCGAAAAAGGCCCAGAAATTAAAGCAAAAAGCTCAGCAAGAGGCTGAACTTAAAAAACAGATATTAACAGAAAAGCAGAAGAAGGAAGCCCACAATAAGGTTAACTTAATTTGATTTAATTTATTGAGCGGCCATCATGATTGTATGGTAGTTGGATTTTCAACTACTTATGCAAGCAGTGCCGCTTTCACCACTAATGTTGTGAGTTAGAGTCCCACTCTGACATGAGGAGGTGTTCTCAATACAACATTATATGATAAAGTGACTTGCGACCGGTACTCACTTTTCCTCCACCAATAAAACTGACCGCCATGATTGTAACTGAAATATTGTTGAAAGTGGTGTTAAGCGCAATACGTTAAGTTGAGACACTTCTTGAGAATGCAAGCAGGAAATTTTATGTTAAAGTTGAAACTGCAGGATAGAATACTAAATTTTCACACCAAGGAAGCAACCATTGAACCTGTTCTGTATTTTGTAGTTGTCCAACAGCCCCATTGAATTTATATTATACTTCAGGCTTTTTAAATTATAGTAAGGTCAGATGAAATTTGACCATATATATGAATAAAAGGTGGATATTGTAATATTTTGCGAAAAGATTGAATATCTAGGAACAACCTCTTATGCAGTTAAAATGTGGCCTTATAAGAGAGGTGACTCTAGGTGGGGACAATTAACTAAAAAGGGTAGGCCTTTAGTGTGAGGAGCCCTTCAAGAGGGGAACTACTGTATATAATTTTCTGAACCTTTAACATTAGTTCTTCCTTTCTTAGTTTTATACAAAGTTATTACTTGTATTTTTAACAGGTTTTAGCTAAACCAAAGGGAGTACATAACAATGCAGGAGGTAAACCTCGTTATGGTAAAGGTAACAAACTACCACCTCGCTTTGTAAAGCAGAAGGAGCAGAGAGACAGAGACACCGATTCTAACCAAGGCTTTGACATGAAGATTGAGAACTGGGACAATGACCTGGCCAATAATATACCTGCCATATCTCCAGTTAATAATATTGAAATGGATCGTCAAGGTAACGATGATCTTTTGTCTTAATGCGTCTTGAAGCATGCATTCTTGGACTATCTTTATTGAAGCCATTTCTTTTGTTTTCAAAACCTAATTCAGCTGAGCGGCTGTCATGGTCATGATCGTTTACATCTACCTATGCAATCAGTGCCCATCACCACTAAAGTTGCGAGTTTGAATCCTGTTCATGGCGAGGTGTACTCGATACAACATTATGTGATAAAGTTTGTCAGTGACTTGCGGCAGATCAATGGTTTTCTCCGGGTACCCCGGTTTTCTCCAACAATAAAACATTTGACTTTTACCTGAATTTTTGATTGGTTATCTTTGATATTTCACTTGATTTTCAAAACCCATTATTGTTAAATTGCTTGGTATTGAGATTGATGGCTATGATTCTCTCTTTGAAGTCTGATACTCTATCGACATATATCTGCTTATGATGACATGCACTCTTGAAGTTTTATTCCAGCATAAAGCAAGTTTGTCAGTTACTTGCAGCTGGTAGAGGTTTTCTCTGGTTACTTAGTTTCCTCACCAAATCCTGACTGCCATGATATAATTGAAATATTGTCGACGGTCGTGTTAAACTCCCATAATCCCATAGATAGGGGGATGGTGATCGTATGGTAGTTTCAACTATGTATGCAATCAGTGCCTATCACCACAAACTGATTTTTTTTTAATCCAGCTCGGGTGTGGGTATACTCGATACAACATAATGTGATAAAGTTTCATTGATATGCGACAGGTTTTCTCCTATTTCCTCCATCCAAGAAAACTGACCTCCACGATATAACTGAAATATAAAAGTGGCGTTAAACACGATAACTACCCTACCCATAGATAGGGGTATGGCATATTCCTTGTTTTGCAATTTATAAATTCTCTCTTTATTTTGTAGCCTCCAACATATCAGAACAGCCCCCACAGATGTCAATGTCCAGTCAGATGTCAATGAACACCATTCCTGCACCTTTACCCCAGGTTAATGCATGGGCAACCAAGTCCATCAGCTATGCTGCAGCTACAGTGACGGGCGGCTCCCTACCTCAGATGGTAGACAATAAGTTTGACAAGGGAGATCAACACGATAGCGGAATCGATGTTAGTGACCAGCCTAATTCGGCAGGCTCTTCCACTCGAAGTTCCCCAAGTGCAGAAAATAAATTGAGGAGCGAGAAGGTGACTCCCAGCATTATGGAAATGAATGTCAAAATTACTTGGTTCCATCATTTTAGTTAAATTTTTTTTCTTTCAATTAATTGAATGTTTTTATGTCAAATTCATTTTTTTTTTATTAGTCGAAAAAAAGATAAGAAAAAAGAAATTGAAGTCCATATTGAGAGCATTGTTGTATTATGTAAGAAGGAAATCTTATTTTAAGTGAGATTTATAATTTAAAGAGGTAAAGAATTTGTTTAGTTATGGGTGGTTAATGTCACTTTCAAAATCAGTTTTATCGGTCCAGTAAACCAGTGGATACAAGATGCTGGTTTAAAAAAAAAAATTCAATTTTATTATTTTTCATGAAAAAAATCCAAAACAAATGTAAATTGTATTGTAAATTTGGTTTGTTTACATTTCGGGTGACAGCTTGAAAAAAATTAATTGCATAATGAGATTTCCTTTGATAAACATGTACAACATCGCTTGAAAAGAAAATTATTCTGTGAATTAAAAAGAAGATCATTTCATACAAAATCAATTATTTTTCTGCACTTCAGATTTTTGTGTTCAAAGTTTTACATTTTAAGTTTTATATCTATATTGCTTCTTCTGGCTTTTGGTTTCAATTTGATCAAGGGTTTTTTTGGGGGATTGGACAGATTTCTTTGCATGCTGATATGTCTTGCTTGCTATTATATCTATATAATATTTTTCTCCCTGATACTATGTTTTGCATGCCATTGTTAACATAATATTCCCATAGGTTATTGGACAGAGAGTTATCATGACCTGTTTGTATAACAGTTTGCTAATTTGTTTGAGAAAATATGTAACTGGGCTTGTCAGCATTTTTTACATACATTTTTATTCCTATTGGTGCTGGATATTTTTCACTGGTAAGGAAGGCCTGAAAATGTTCCTATTAATTTAATAAAAGAAGTGAAAGGCAAACATTCCAATAATCTTTAGCTTTACATTAAACTTACAAATTAGGAGTTTAGTAGTACATAAATCTTTAAGTCGTCATACCACTTCCAGTCTCGTATGAAATGTGCGTGCAAAAAGGTATAATTCGTCAAATTTGTGCAAATTGTTGAACGGGTTGGATGTTGGGTCGACCTTAGGTGTAACATAAAACGTTTATTTAAATTTGAACTGATATTTTATTAAATTACTATCTTTGGATTGGTTAATTGTTTTTGTATTTTACATTTTAATTTTAACACTTGGAAGCTCATTGCATGTAAATTTGCTCACTAAAATGAAGCCACGAGCTGTTGAGTATCGTTTTATTTGAAATTAACTTGTAGGCTATAATCTGGTGGATGTGCATTCAGACAGAAATTACGGCATGCTTTATATATGCATGTTTGCAGATACTTTCTGCTTCACACACATATATATATATTGATGATTTGCTACTGCTCAGTTCTTGCCATTTTTCATGCAATTGGATCATTTACGGTACATATTTAAAGGTCATTAGGGTATTTTCGTGGGGTTGGTGCATTGAAAGTACACCCCCCCCCCCCCCCCCCTCATTTCAGTTAAATATAAATGAGCACTTGTAGATACATGTACAAATCCCATATTTAAAGACACTGCACTTAGGCCATCCATAGAAAATACTGGTTTTCTCTAGCAAAATTTTAAATTAATTAAACAGAGAGATAGTTTGTTAAAATATTGTTTTCTTTCAAATAATGAATAAAGAAGATTGATTAATACAAAAATAGTGGCAAAAAATTCTTTGGAATGGTGTGTAACAAATTTTTTGTTAGGGGCGATCAGGTTACAGCAATGGAACAGAAATATGCATGGCCTAAGAAACTGTTTTATAGAGGAGCATTTTGTTTAGTAAATATACCAGTAGTATGCATATGACAATAATTGGTTAAAATTAGTTTTTTGGAATATAATTTGTGTCAAGACAACACTACAATCATGTGTATACTAGTGGATAAAAGAAATGCAAGTTAAGTTTTGGTCATGTAACTGTTTTACATTTAAAATATATATAATTTGAAGTTGCCCTGATGGTAACATCAGTGTACTGTTTAAAAGAATATTTGGTTAAAGCTTGATCAACCATGACCATGTAGGACAATCTGCTGTTTACTACATTATGAATAACAATGAAGTAGTAAAGTTGTGTTCATCTTGAAAATACTTAGATTTATATCAATTGTGTGTCTAGCATTTGTATACAACAATAGGAGAGAACAAAAATTGTAAAGGGAAAAAATATATTATATGTAGATTTTGGTAATTTTCAGAAAAATGAGCTGTTGAAAGTTGATCAGCATAGAGGAACTTTTGATTCTCCAAAGCCACAAAGACAACCTAAGGTATCGTCTACGTATATTTAATTTTTACCTGGCATTCACGGTTAAATTTGTATGTATCTACAGTTCACTGCATTTGAAATAATTTTCTGAAGAAATGAATTGGTGCAAATTCATTACCCTCCAAATTGTTATAACTTTAAAACTCTCCATTCTTCCAAATTTTAGTAGTTCAGATATGTACCTATGGAATGGGTGTCTTGTCACCACTAAGTTTTATTTCCTTCTTGTCAAAGGATACTTGCTTCAACTTTTATGATTAATTGGCAGGTAGTTGGGTTTCTCTATGTACTATCGTTTCCTAAACTAATAAAATTTGCTGATATAATTTAGCTGTTTTTATGTCCCCGCCACTAAGTGGCTGGGACATATAGTGTTACCCATGTCCGTAATTCCAAAATAAAACAGTTAACACTTTTTTTTGCTATGCTTTGAGATATTGACTTGGAATGTGGGTGTATAGTGATAAGTTACAGATCAAGTTTGCGTTTCGTTCCGGTCCAATGATTTTTGGCCGAGTTGTGGCCCTTGGACTTTGAAATTTGGCCAAATATTTAGTTGTCATCACTTTTTTTTGCTATGCTTGGAGATATTGACTTTATTTTTGGTATATGAGTGTATAATGATGAGTTACAGATCAAGTTTACATTTCGTTCCGGTCTAATGATTTTTGGCCGAGTTATGGCCCTTGGGCTTTGAAATTTGGCCAAATATTTAGTTGTCGCCACTTTATTTCACTATGATATGAGATATTGACTTGATTTTTGGTATGAGAGTGTATTATCATAAGTTACAGATCGGCTTTGAAATTCATTCCGGTTGAATGATTTTTGGCCAACTTGCAGTCATTGGGCTTTGAAATTTGGCCAAATATTTAGTTGTCATCACTTTTTTTTCACTATGATTTGAGATATTGACTTGATTTTTGGTATGTGAATTTGAGGATACAGATCTTAAGCAATAGTTTGTTATTCTTAGCCTATTACTGAGGGAATTAAAAACATTTGTGAGCCTCCTGTCGTTCCGACACATCTAGTTCTTGTTGGAAGTTACATAAAACATGTATAAGCCTAATCTCTCCATTCTAGTACTAGTATAAATACTGGTATTTTACATCTATCAAAGCGCAATGCTTTATTTAAAAAAAAGTCCATTAATTTCCTTGACAGTACTTTGTGGCAATTTTAACTTTTTCTAGTAGACATTTTTATAAAGATCAAGTTTTCAGAATCATGTCGATAGTCATAGCATGAATGACTTAATTTATCTTGTTTTTCAGATTGTGAGAAGTGAAAAAGTAAGTGTTAAAGATACCATGGAAAGAGATGTTAAAGTTGTTAAAAAGCCAGACAGTTTAAAAGACAAATCCAAGAGTGCCACTTCCATGGGAAAGCCAGAACCCATTCAGTTACCTCCTAGTTTTAACAAGGACCATTTATTTAAGGTTTGTGTTTAGTTTTAATCCATTTTACTAATGGAAAACTTTGATATTGGTTGGATTTACAATGAATTGTGCAATCAGTGCCTATCACCACTAACGTTGTTAGTTCGAATCCCGCTCATGGCTTGGTTTACTCAATACAACATTATGTGATAAAGCTTGTCAGTGTATTGTGACAGGTCGATGGTTTTTTCCAAGGTATTCTGGTTTCCTCCACCAATAAAACTGACTGCCATGATATAACTGAAATATTGTTGAAAGTGACATTAAACAGCATAATCCTAACCCTGATACTGGTCATTAAATTGTAGCATTAAATATTTAAGGCAAAAGAACAGCTACAAGTTCATATCAAACTGGCCATGATTGTTATTAAAATTCAGTAAATCAAATTGATTTTAGATGACATTGGAACAGGCACTGCCTTGTACATTTTCTTCATATAGGTTAAAGGGGTGAATCAAATGCACATTGTGCCCTTAGAACAGGGCATAAATGAGTGCCTTGTGTATAGAGAATGTTATGCCCTTGATCATCAAACTCCATCCACTATGTTCCATTACACTTGTGGCAAGCAAAACACTTGTCCGTCTGCATACCCCAGGCTGCCTTTTAATCACCAAGGTACCGTAAATTGGGATATTTTGGCATTTTCTGTCAAAATGTGGATGTTTAATTATACCCCCCTCAACTTGTATACTGGTTTCACCATGTACGTCAGTCCGTCTGTAGACAAATCCTATGTCCTACGATAACTTGAGTTGTGTTTCTTAGAATCGTTTAAACTTTTGTCAGCTGTTGACTGGCGAAGAGAGGATTGACGATTTTCACTTTTGCCGTTCCAGAGTTATTGGACATGATATGACGGAAAATAAGATTTTTACCCTATGTCGTATGATAACTTGAGTAGTGTTTCTCAGAATGTTTTGAAATTTTATCAGCAGCTTACCGGTGAAGAGAGGAGGTTCCCTTTCATTTTTGACGATTTTCACTTTTGACATTCCAGAGTTATTGGACTTGATATGACGGAAATACTAATTTTGGTGTGTTTAATTTTTGGTGCTTTCCAAAAGATGATTGTTTTATTTTGGTGCTTTTCAACTGGTTAGAAAAAAAATAATGCTTGTGACCAATGTTGTTGTTTTTTTATTGTAGATCAAAAAGTTGGAAGTCAAATACCACCGGTATCTCACCGGAAGTTTGTTTAAAAAAATAATTAAGAAATTGGATACGGTTGAAATACAAATACTTTTTCCGGATGGCATTATCTGTGGATGAAAATGAATAAATAGTGATAAAATATTTATTAGCTAAGATGACAAGATGAACTTTAAAACAACATAAAACTCAAATTCACAATAACACTAATCAATTAAATTACTGTTGTCAAACCACTGATCCATAATGGTCTACCTGCATAGGCTACCTTAATTAACGTTTGTCAATAGGTGTGAAATCTGTCACAATTTATTTGACTGACGACTAATCATACAATAAAAATGTCAATGATTAAGACCCTAGAGCTAAATTGATAATTAACATTTAGTTTCTGGTGAAAATTATTATACACATATTGTTAAATTATAAGCTTTATTTATGTCTGGAGTAGATCTGCTTTAAGTCATTATAACTGATTGCTGTGGATTATTGATGTATTTGCTTGTTTTATGCATCTTGTGTTACTTGGACATAAATACTTGAGTTGTGAATACTATTGATAATTTTAAGATTGATTAGTTTGAGTAAGATCAATATCATACTAGAACTTTTATCAAATATTGGTATTTTTAGCTCACCTGGCCATAGGCCATGTGAGCTTTTGTCATGGGTAAGCGTCCGTCCGTTAGCTTTTTTTTTTTTTCACATTTAAATCTTCTCTGAAACCACTGAACAGAATTGAACCAAACTTGCCAGAAATGTTCATTGGATGGTCCTCTACCAGATTTTTTTTTGGTGCTGATTTGAAATCCAACATGGCTGCCAGAGTCCATAATGTGTTCTCATTGGCTGAAATTTTAAAATCTTCTTGTCAGAAACCACCAAGCCAATTGAATTGTGACTTGGCAGGAATGATCATTGGGTGGTCCTGTACTAAACTTGTGAATCGTTTGCCGATCGGAAATTCAAGATGGCCACCATGACTCAACTTAGTTTTAACATAACTATGGAAAAAATGTTTAAAAGTCTTCTCCTCTGAAACCAGTAAGTCAATTTAAAGCAAACATGGCATGAATGGTCTTTAGTTGGTCAACTTTCAAAATTATGTCCTGTGACCCCGACCTCCATCCAAGATGGCCATCGTCAGCAGACATAGTTTTAACATGGGACTGTATGGGAAAAATGTTTAAATTTTTTTTCCTCTGAAACCAGTAGGCCAATTTAAAGCAAACATGGCATAAATGGTCAACTTTCAAAATTATATCCAGTGACCCAGACCTCCATCCCAGATGGCTGCCATCAGCGGACATAGTTTTAACATAGGACCCTATGGGAAATATGTTTAAAAATCTTCTCATCTAAAACCAGTAAGCCAATTTAAAGCAAACATGGCATGGATGGTCCTTAAGTGGTCAATTTTCAAAATTGTGTCCAGTGACCCTGACCTCCATCCAAGATGGCCACCTTCAGCAGACATAGTTTTAACATAGGACCGTATGGGGAAAAAATGTTTTAAAATCTTCTCCTCTGAAACCAGTCAGCCAATATAGCAAACATGTCATCGATGGTCCTTAGGTGGTCAACTGCTAAAATTGTGTTCAGTGACCCTGATCTCGGTTCAAAATGGCCACCGTCAGCGGACATAGTTTTAACATAGGACCTATGGGAAAATTGTTTAAAAGTCTTCTCCTCTGAAACCAGTCAGCCAATTTAAAGCAAACATGGCATGGATGGTCCTTGGGTAGTATACTTTCAAAATTGTGTGTGGTGACCACGACCTCCATCCAAGATGGCTGCCATGAGCAGACATAGTTTTAACATGCATTGTAAAACCCTATGGGATTTGAATAGTAAAACTTAGATGTATTCGGCATGCAGACATTCTTAAGAGGGTTTATTTATGTCAGGTGAGCGATAGAGGCTCACCTGAGCCTCTAGTTTATATTGCTGTTTAAGAGAAGATTAATACTGCAAAATTACATTGATTAAAAAATTATGAAATGAAGTGTGTTGCTTTTTTTCCAGGGAGATGATATGAGTACAATAAAATTGGACTTCATCTATGACCATGAGCTAGCAAAATTTACAGAGAACAAGTTAGAGGAGGAAGAAAGTGCCACCACATCGGTGCCCTCCATGAACATATCTAATAATGGAACATCTCAATCAATAGTGCACCTACCACCATCCCCAGCTAGTCAGGATCTGGACTTTAAGATTGCTTCTGTTAAAACATTTTGGGATATTGACCAAAGCCAGATGCAACCATCTTCCTTACCAATGGGATTTGATCAAGGGTAAGTTCATCTGTGTTTAATCCATGGATAAGTGGCCGTCGTGGTCGTGATCATATGGTAGTTGGATTTGTAACTACCTATGCAATCAGTGCCTATTACCACTAACGTTGTGAGTTCGAATCCCGTTCTGGCAAGGTGTGCTCGATGCAACATTGTGTGATAAAGTTTATCAGTGAATTGCGGCAGGTCGATGGTTTTCTCCGAGTAATCCGGTTTCCTCCACCAATAAAAACGACTGCCACAATATAACTGAAATATTGTTGAAATTGGCATTAAACACCATAACGCTAACCCCCTAATCTTAATCTATATATTAATTGGAAACATGAATGTCTGATGTATCCAGTCCAAAAGTGTCTAAATTTGAGTTACTGCAGAAAATATAATTTGGAACCGATATACACAATTTACTTGCATACGATTATGTAGAAATATTAATGATAAAATCCATCCCCTCCAATATTGTTTGTATATTAGGTTACTGACGTGTATGAAAGTGTTGGATAAGACACATTGCTGCAGTCGAAATGGAGGGGCAAATGGCAAAACCAACAATGAACAAATAATAAAACCAACGTCTTTAAAAGTGGAAAAACACAAAATTGATCTCAAGATTTTTAGTTGATTATCAGGTCATAAGCCCTCATTCGTCTGTTAATTCAGTGTTTACGATGATCGGTGCACTAATTTTAAATGTGTATTCTTTGAAACTTTGCATGCTTAGTACCATATGAAGAATCACATTTATTATTATGTCAAAAAATAACTTTAAATAAAAAAAAGAAATGTTTTTACTTGTAGAATGAGTAGCACAGCCTTAGGATCTACTGTGTCTACCGAATCGGACAGTGTGATGGTTACTTCTTCCTATCCTACATTCAGCTCAGGAGATCTGGATACAGATGTTGTTGAACATAAAACGTTAGATCTAGAACGCCCTGAAGACTCGTCTTTAGTTGGTAATGGACCCATGTCTACAATGTCTCCACGAAGTCAAGATGGCAGAAGTTACAGTTCAAACAACTCTTCTCAAGACAATAGGAGCTTTAACACATCTGTACAAGATGGTTTGAGTTTCAGCAGCCAACAGGCAATTCAGGAATCATTGACATTCAGCGACACAGATAGTCTGAATTTTATACCACATTCATCGTCTGTTCAAGACACACTCAAGTTTAGTACTCCTGTGGTGATAGAAGATACTCTCTGTAATTTCAATGCAAGTGCTGCCGAAGTTAGTGCTGCAATGGACATAAAAGCTTCAGAACAGAGCAATGTCTGCAAGGTAAGATATGGACGAGAACACATACTATTAGCATTTTATATCTTGCATTTATGATATGTTTTGACAAAAATATTGTAGCCTTAAGCCACATGATGATTCTGATGTGACATAGTGTTTTCAATACAAGGCTGACAATATGCATTACTTACTGGTCTGATGGCATTTAAAAAAAAGGAATTGTAGACCAGTGGCCTTGCAGTCATGAACAAGTTTTTATAAGAGTACTGCAACATCATTCCAGATTTATGTCCTTAAATTATGGCCACTACATCGTAATCCTTTCAAACAAATCATTTATTAACATCTCTAATGAACGACTACATGCTCTCTCTTGTTTATTAGCCACCACTGAGCGTCCATCGTCTGTCGTCCGTCCGTTAACTTTTCACATTTTAATCAACTCCTTTGAAGCCACTGGGCCAATTTGAACCAAACTGGTGGAATGGTCCTTGGATGGCCCCCTTCCAAAATTGTGTCCGGTGATCCCGACTTCCAACCAAGATGGCCACCAAGCTAAAAATAGGAAAAAAAGGGTGATGAAATTTCTTCAATTGTCCATTGCTGCTTTAGTATAAGTCAAAATGAGCTCAAATTTTAACTGCAGCTACATGGCAAGGAGTAGTTTAACATATATTCCTGGTTTTTCTGTGAAATTTTTCTTTCAGCCGATTTATACCGATTATGCAAATTAGGCATATTTTGATGAAAGATCACATTTAAATCTTCTCCTCAGAAACCGCTGAACCAAATTAAACCAAGCCTGGCAGGATGGGTCCCTTTCAAAATTATGTCTGACAGCCCCGCCCTCCATTTAAGATGGCGGCTGTTACTAAAAATAGAAATTTCTTCAATTGTCCATTGCTGCTTTAGTATAAGTCAAAATGAGCTCAAATTTTAACTGCAGCTACATGGCAAGGAGTAGTTTAACATATATTCCAGGTTTTTCTGTGAAATTTTTCTTTCAGCCGATTTATACCGATTATGCAAATTGGGCATATTTTGATACAGGATCACATTTAAATCTTCTCTGATGAAAACGTTGAACCAAATTAAAGCAAATTTGGCTGGGATGGTCCTTGTGTGGTCCCTTTTCAATAGTGTGTCCGACAGCGCCGCCCTCCATTCAAAATGGCTGCTGTTACCAAAAATATAAATTTCTTTAGTTGTCAATTTCTGCTTTATTACAAATCAAAATGAACTCAAATTTTGACTGCAGCTATATGGCAATGAGTAGTTTAAGATATATTCTGGGTTTTTCTGTGAGATTTTTTTCAGCCAGTTTATTCCGTTTAGGAATATTATGAGATAAAAATCACATCAAAATCTTTTGCTCAGAAATTTGAGTTGAAATGATCTTTGGGTGGCCCACTTTCAAAATTATTTGTAACACCCCCATTTTCTATCAACTTTCGATGTCAAATTGAAAACCAGGTGAGTGATTACAGGTTCCTGGGAGCCCCTAATATCCGACACATGAGTTTTCCGAGATCCTGTGACATCCGACAAAAAATTATGGTCCCCCAAAGTATTTCTGTGCACTAAAATAAAACCTGAGTATTCCGACATCCTGTACAATCCGACACATTTCTCTGGTCCCTTTGTGTGTCGGATTAGACAGGTTCCACTGTATTTATCAATCTTTCAATTGAGTTATTATTGATGTATTATGGAAAGAAAGGTTAAACAGTGACGATCAACAATTCCACTAATATTAATAAGAGGAACAAATCACCTCTCACTCAACTTATTAAACACAAAAAACACCACAACATATGCCTTTAGAAATCCAGGTCCTCGCTTAGGATAGGCACAAAAATGTGACGGGGTTAAATCTGTTAATGGGATCCCAGTTTTTAGTTTTCAGATGATGAGAAGTTTTAATTAAATAATTTTCAGGTGAAACCTCAATTGCAGCAACAGTTGCAAGCCTCCCAAATGGAAGTGGAACTTGACATTGTGGATGACGTGGATATCTCTCCAAGCCCTTCAAGTCCACAAATGTCTAGTATGATGTCACAGGTTACACAACCGCAGTATCAGCCTTTCCAGATGGGAACATCTCAGTTTATCGCACCTGAACCACGGGTTAATATTACTTTTTATCACATAAAATGTGGATTGAAGGCGATCTAATTCAAATTAGATTTTTGATGTTTCAATTTTGTTCCCCTTTTTTCTTTGATACTCTAACATCTAGCAACACTGTTGATTCATGTCAGGTAAACTTTCATTTATCTTGAGCCATGCAATATGATCCAATCATATACAAGACTGATAGATATACTGACCAATCAGACAACAGATCTTGGCATGTACTCGGTTTCAAAAAGTAGACTCATCATATGATTGATCGGTTGAAAATATGATACCGACATGACCACAAGCAGCATGTTGTTAGAAATCGTCAAAAATAAAATAATGAAGGATAGAACAAACATAATTTTAGTTGATTTATATGATGGCTACTTTAGTTTTATATGAACTTCTCTTTAATATTCCAAGCTGGTGATCGTTTTAAAGTCGATTTTGCATGCAGGAACAGTTTTATGGAATTAAACAAATATCACTGGGCATAATAAAATAGCCAGTGATGTTGGAATAATATAAATTACTTCCAATGCAAATCTTCTTTTCAAAGTTTGTTGAAAGGTATTCAGGACATAAAGCATTGAAATGACTAGAATTTTTATTTTTCATTTTGATTGAAAATCAAAGGTGGCCACATGTATTACTAGGTCTGTATAGTATTATTTCATATTTCTGTTTAAAAACCTTCGAGAGATTTACACTCTTGAGCTCATAATTACTTAACAGGCTTTTGTTATTTCATTTGAAAAAAGAAAAAAATGCCTGATTTACAATTTAAATATCTTTTTCAGCAACCAAGTCAGCCAAGCTATGGTTATGGATTATCACAAACGGCACTGGGACAGTCGGCATTTTCTCAAAATCAGAGTAGTTTGTTTTTACCGACAACTCCCACCCAACCAGAGTCATTCCAACAACTGCCACAGTTATCCTTCCAGAGGAATCAGCATCCAGCACAACCACAACATGTCCAGCCATTCGCTCAGCCACAGCCGAACACTATAATGGTGTCATCAGCTACCTCTTCACTGATGTCTACCAGTATTAAACCACCTAATCAGAGTTCATATGGTAAACATTTTTTCTTCTTAGAAAAGAAAAAAATACATTACGTTGCAATTAATTCCCATTATTTTCCGTTCTTGTCAAATCTCTGCTTGTGCTGTCAATTAATATGACAGGTAACCAGTTAGGAACAGCTCTTGGGTAACTAGTTGGGGACAACAGTTTGATTTATTGCTGCTTGGTTTTACGATTTTCATCTAGGTATATTTTTGGATAAGATAAAATTATGAATAATCGAGTAAATTATATAAAGCAGAAGGGATTCAGGAATTATCAGATGCGTTTTTACAGATGTTTGCTCTTATTTGCATTCTTCAGTTCACATATGTGTAGTGGTTAGCATGCTTGTCTCGAGTGCAGTAGATCGTGGTGAGTTTGAGCCCTGCCCTAGTCAAACCAAAGTAAAATTGGTATATGTTGCTTCGCCATTAAGTGAGTTAGCACTATAAAAATCCAGCTAAGCTGGTTTAATGCAAAGCAGATATCAACATCTTATCAAAATACAATTTGTTCTTGCCAAGATAAAGTTGAAAAATGGCTCACTTTGTGTTAAAACAACACTTGCTTGCTTACTCAATTCACAATTTAAATTAATTGAATTTCTTTTAGGTACAACTATACAGAAAAATATGGCACCTAATTCTTTACAATTTGGACAGAGTATGAACAACAGTTCTTTACAACCATCACCACAAATATCATTTATCCCGTATGACCAGTTGTTTGGTCCAAATGCATTGATGGGACCCACCCAAACTCCACAGAACAATGCCTCGTCACAGTTGTTGGGGTCACAACTTGTTCAACCAAGGTAATGTATACTTGTTTTGTTAGTAATAGAATAGTCTTTTGTTACTGTCAACCGCATCAGTGTTGTAATGGTTAGCTTGCTCACCTCGAGTATGGTAGAATGTTGGTTCCAGCCCCAAAGACTATAAAATTGCTATTTTTTGCTTCTCCGCTAAGCACGCTGCATTACGGAGAAAGAACAAAGACTGGCTAGTGCGGCATCAGGATAATGTGTCTATCCGCTGACTGTTGTTTCAGTGAGCTAGCACTATAAAAATCCAACTAAGTGGGTTGGTCTAGTACAAAGCGAAATTCATCATCATCATTCATCGAAAATTAACTTGTTCTCGCCATGATATAATTGAAAAATTGCTGAGTTGGCGTTAAACAACAATCACTCGCTGTAAAGAAAATGTATATATCTAATTTTATGTCCTTGACACATTTCTGGAATAATCAGATACGCTCAAAAGTCCTTGAGAGCAGGAAAACTAAACAGATCAAGAAGGGTTATTAATGTAATTTATTAATGATTCTATTTATAGAGCTGCAGTACAGAATGTCCAGCAAGTACAGGGAAACTCGTCATTCTATCAACAACCACCCCAGCAGCCATTACAACAGACAAGCTTCTTCTCACAGCCAAATACTTCGTCCTTCCAGGTATATCAATTTTACATTGTAGATGCTCTTGACAGTCCTTCCAGGTATATCAATTTTACATTGTAGATGCTCTTGACAATTCAGTACTTCTTCCATATTCTTTATTGACTTCGATGCGTTCGTGATCGTATGGTAGTTGGATTTACAGCTACCTATGCTATCAGTGCCCAACACATGATGGCGAGTTATAATCGATACAACATTATGTGATAAAGTTTGTCAGCGGCAGGTCAGTGGTTTTCTGATTTCCTCCACCAATAAAACTAACCGCCACGGTATAGCTGAAATACTGTTGAAAGTGGCGTTAAACACCCCATTCCTAATCAATCGTGTATAGTTAAAGCCACATGAAGATATAGATGATACGTAGTGTTCTCTGCACAAGGAAGACAATACACATCACTCACCGGTCTGATGGCTTTGACATAGGGCAATAGTTATCATTTAGGACAAAAGTTGTGATATAGGGCAATAGTTATCATTTTGGACAAAAGTTGTGATATAGGGCAATAGTTATCATTTAGGGTAATAGTTGTGATATAGAACACTAGTTATCATTAGGGCTGTAACGATACGATACATATCGCGATACAAGGGTTTTGATACAATACATTTTAAGTAGAAACTAAGTCGTTTGGTCTTCATTTTCAGTGTTGTATCTTATTCCATGTGTGGTCAGATTTTTTGTATAGATTATGTTTGTTATTGTGTGTTATTTATATGTTCCTTACACGAACTATAATTGGGGCTGTTCCAAATAAAATACATGGCAAAGGGTTCTTTCAAAGCATTGAATTTGGTACACTTATTGTAAACCACCCCCAGATACTTTTGCTTGGAACAACACTATGTGAAATGTAGAAATATAAACCTGTTTACATAGTTTTGCAATATTTAATGAACTCTCAGAACTCAAGTTTAACAATTAACATTTCTAATACAAGTAAGACTGTTTGGTGTCAACCTTTTTTGTGACTTTCGTCTCCTCTACCGTGTGGATGCTGTGCTTCCGTTTTTGTGAGTTATTCATGTTACTTGTAGTTCCTGTTTTGTACGAAACACTTGCAAAGCATATTTTACAAACGGATTTCGATTTGTCAACCTTTCCATCGACTTGCGGGAAGCCGAAATACTTCCAGACTGCTGACCTAAAGGAAGCAGGTGGATCTATTAATTTGGGTTTGCCCTGTAGCTCCACTGCCACTTCAAGTTCATCAACATTTTCCGACGTAGCCATGTTAACTTTGTACGATAAGCAAACTTAATTTGTAAGACGTAATTTCATTGGCCAAAAAAGTCATTCTAACCACCGGAACATTCTGAGCCGAACCGAAATACGAATCAAATGAATCGAACTAGACGAAAATATCGCGGTTCATTGAAACTTCGGTGAATCATTTCACCTCTAGTTATCATTTAGGGTAATAGTTGTGATATAGGGCAATAGTTCTGATTTATAGTGATAATTGTGGTTTAAGGCAATAGTTCTGCTTTATATTGACATGTGTGACTTGTAGTCAAGGTCTACAATATTAGAAATAAATATACAATAATGGTAAATTTTCATTGCAGCACATGAGTAACAACAGCAGGAAGAATGAACAGTTGATGTTGCAGGCCTGTTTACTACAGGTTCAGCAAGCTGCGGCAGCAGGTGCCGGAGCCTCTCAACAGTTTCCCCTACAGGCATTTGGAAATCAACCTGGTGCCAACTTAAGCTTGTCATTCCAGCAGCCATCACAGATGTCAATGCCACCAGGCCAGAATTCCTCGTCTAAGGCATCGCAGTTCAATACTCAAGTTCAGCAAGGATCTCCACAGAGTACCCCTGTAAGATGTTTTCCTTCACGTCGTTAGTTTCATTCCTGAAAATTAATAATATGAAGTACTTCTCATTCATTGGGAACTGCCACAATTTAACTGAAATATTGTTGAAAGTGGCGTTAAGGACTATGACCTACCTTAAACCCCCCCCCCCCCCCCCAAATTTTCATGGGTCAACAAATGTATGTGACTGTTATATTTTCGTCTCTATAAGATATTGATATGAGCTGAACTTTAGAATTAGTTACATGAGGTAGTCTTTTTGGTAAATTACTACTATGAAGTACTTCTTATTGTGTAGCACTTTTTTAATCAATGACGGGTAATTGTACAGAAAAAGTTAGGCGATTATAATCGGACAAAATTTACATCAGAAAACACTAAATTTATTGTAGTGACGGTGAAATATTTTCATCTCTATAAGATATTGATACGAGTTGAAATTTTAAATTAGTTACATGAGTTAGTCTTTTTTGGTCTAATTCTTCATAATTTATTTGCACAATTTGACCAAATTATAAATGGATTTACGTTTCAGTTATGCAAATTTTATGTTTTTGTGATATCCTTCGAAACTCGTAGCAGATTAAAATCAATTTTAAATTGGGTGACCTAATAGAGGTGCCTTGCATCCTCTTGTCTGTCGACCCCATTGATGGCATAATGGTAAGCGTGCTCACCTAGAGTGCGGTAGATTGTTTGTTCAAGTCTTCATAATTTATTTGCACAATTTGACCAAATTATAAATGGATTTACGTTTCAGTTATGCAAATTGTATGTTTTTGTGATATCCTTCGAAACTCGTAGCAGATTGAAATCAATTTTAAATTGGGTGACCTAATAGAGGTGCCTTGCATCCTCTTGTCTGTCGACCCCATTGATGGCGTAATGGTAAGCGTGCTCACCTATAGTGCGGTAGATCGTTTGTTCAAGTCCCGGTCGGGTCAAACCAAAGACTATAAAATTTGTATGTGTTGCTTCTCCGCTAAGCACGCAGCATTAAGGAGAAAGAGCAAAGACTGGTTGGCTCAAAATCAGGATAATGTGTCTGAGTGGGGCGACATGTCTATCCGTGGATTGTTGTTTCAGTGAGCTAAGTACTATAAAAATCCAAATCGGTGTGTTGATCTAGTACAAAGTGGACCTCATCATCATCTCATTGAAAATTAACTTGTTCTCGCCATGATATAGCTGAACAATTGCTGAGTTGGCATTAAACAACAATCACTCACTCTTGTCTGTCAAAAAGAATTTTTAAAAGGTTTAATACATGTTAATTAATTTATTGTTTAAAGCTTAAGTCTCCACCTCAGAGCTTGACACCTACTAATAGTTTTGGAGCTGTATCGTCAATGGGACAACAGAACCAGAATTCTAAACTGTTTGGACTGAGTCAGATGCAGAATCGTGGAGCATCAAACCAGAGGTTTCCAAATGTCGGCATGAACTTCACCAATTTTAACAACAACATGCCACAATTTACACAGAAAATGAATACTCCTTATGTTCAACAACCAATGCAGACAGGAGGTATAACTATTTCACTATTTAATTTTTCCGTTTTTGGTGTTTGCCTTCAAGTCAGTTGGTTTGAAAGTTATTGCCATTACTTTGTCATTTTAAGGAATATAATGGGTTTTTTTAATTCAATTTTTATAATCAAAATAACAAGAATTTTGATGCTCGAGAAAAGTTATGTAATGGTCTTGACTGTCGATTTTAATATTCTAGAAATTTTTTGTGACCGTTTACCCACGAACAGTTGTTTCAATGAGCTGGCACTATCAATTCCAACTAAACGTGTTGGTCTAGTACAAAGCGATAATCAACTCATCAAAACAGTACTTATTCTTGCCATGATAAAGCTGAAAAATTGCTCACTTGTTGTTAAACAATGTTCTCTCACTCGCTATAATCAATCATGGTGGCCGTGATTGTATGGTAGTTTGATTTTCAACTACCTATGCATATCACCGCTGAAGTTGTGAGTTCAAATCCCATTCTGGCGAGGTGTACTCGATACAACATCATGTGATAAAATTTAACTTGAGACAGGTTGGTGGTTTTCCCCCGTGGACTCCGGTTTCCTCCACCAATAAAACTGACGGCCATGATATAACTGAAATATTGTTGAAAGTGGTGTTAAACACCATAATCCTAACCCTAATCAATCATGTATAGTTAAAGCCACATGATGATGGAGATGATACGTAGTGTTCTCTGCACAAGGAAGACAATACACATCACTCACCGGTCTGATGGCTTTGACATACTTGTAAAACCAGTCTAAAACCAAATCTCATTGGGACCAACGTGTGTGTTCAAAATAGACATGTGTTTTGTTTATGCAGGTTAAAAGAAACAAAGATATCTTACATTTGGAATTAATTTAAAGTTTGTACAGAATTTTCAATTAATTCAGCCTTTGGTTTAGACAAGTTTCACTGTAATAGTTATTTACCTTAATATATGTTTATGGCTTCTTTAATTTTGGTGTGCACTATAATGAGGAATTACATATATCAGTGCTATCGTTGCTCGATACAATTTTATGGGAATAAAGTTTGTCAGTGATTTGTGATAGATCAGTTGTTTTTTGTCCGAGTACTCCAGTTTCCACTACCAATAAAACTGTCAGAACTACACATCATAACTAAAATATTGTTGAAAGTGGTGTAGACACCCATAAGCCAATGTATGTAAAATGGTGAAGTGAAAAGGCTGAAACATGTATAGAAGGAATAGTAAAATAAACTAATTTTACCATGGGAAGCAATGAAGATTTGGTTTTTCTTTTTTTTAGATTATCTTTTAAAAATACGGTCTATTTAATGCAACTATGTTTGTTTTGAAGCAACTTGCTATACATAGGTTCAAGTTTTTCAAATTGTTGTTTTGAATACCAAATTTTGTAGTCATCTCCTGTAACAAAACAAAATACTTTATTTTTAATTTAAGGGGCTGTTATTAGACCACAAATGATGCTGAACAACTTCAGACAACACACACCACCTACATCATTTCCCAATCCAATTCAAAGGCCAGGATTACAACAACAGATACCAACCAACCAAAGGCCACCAAGACCTCAATTAGCGACAGCAGCAAATCCAGGAGGAGCTCCGTTGAGAACGGGCACAATGGTGCCACCTGCTGTTCCTACAGGCTCAACACACATGGCTACAAATCTAAAAGCTCAACAAGAAAAACAACGTCAGGAGTTACTTGCTCACGCTCAGAGCTTTTTAAATCCACAAAATAAACCAAGTATAAAGCAGACAGGCAAAGTGGAAGTATCTGCTAGTGATAAGAAACCCGGCTCCCAGCCGGGAGGGAGTTCCACGGGTGGAAGTAACGGCAAGCCAGACGATGGCAAAGCCGCGGACAAAAAATAGTGTATTTTATATATCGTTGGAACCTTTTAATTTTAGAACTTAAAAAGTCTACATATTAACTGTTAGTTTTTGTCTTTTACTGTGTATTATATATAATGTGACTTTTATGGATAAAAAGCAGATGCTTGACTTATGCAAGACGGAACGATTACACATTTGTGTAAAGTTAGACATTTCAAATTTTGTGACAAGAATTTGGGTGAAGTTGGTGTATATTTGATATGCACAGACAAGTAAATGTGTGTTTCATGTGTAGTATTACATAGTTGTTTGTAAAGAATTTGCCTTTCTTTTGAAAATCCTTGAAAGTGTATTGCGACTTATAGATATAACTGGGTAGTTTGTATTTCTAGAGAAAACTACTATCTGTATGTTTTTTGCAACAAAAAAAGTGTGAAATCCATCGTTGTCTTTCAAACAGATTACATTGAAAAAAAACTGCTTTGCAAAATGCAAATCATCGAGTCATGTTTTTTGTGTGTGTGTGAAGATTTGTATTTGAATCCTTGAATCTCATTTTTGTATATCTTTTTGTACAAACAAACGGAAAATAGAAATAAGAACGTGGTAAGAGCAGAGCAGTCTGTTAAGATATAGTGATATTATCATTATGTTTGAAGTAATAAATACTTGTGCCATGTATCTGTTAATGTACAAAATATACCTTGTATTAAGTAATGGATGTATGATTGTAGGAGATTTCTCACTTAATACATTTTTTCCACCCAATTTTTACTGTGGGTTGTATTTCAGATATTACCCATTGTCATATGCATGTATGATATGACTTATAATAATTTTTCATCTTTGTTCGGGAAAAAAACCGCCACGATATAACTGAAATATTAAGTGGCATTAAACACCATGACCCAGACCCTCATCGGGGGGTGGAAAAAGCTTAATGATAAGAAAAAACATTCAATTCGCTGATGATTTATTGTGCCAATGTTACAGACATCTTTCATATACTGCTGTTATAATAATTGAGTATTGCCATGATATAACTGAAAAATTGCTGAGTTGGCGGTAAACAACAATCACTCACTAATAATTGAGTAAAAGAAACACATGTCCCTGCTTTCTTGTGATGCTGTTCTTGAAAGTTTTCCAGTTTAATGAGATTTCTTTATTATTTATTTACATAGAGTATATTTTATACGTTTGTATATAGATTTGTAAATCTTTTAAATAAAAACAAAATGGGCATTTTAATGCACAGCATCAGTACATATGATGTTAATTGCTATAAATTGTCTATTCATTCATTCACCAGGTTAATTTTTCTGTTTTGACAGCTCTGTACCGAATATTTTGTAATTGCCTAACATTTACAAAATGTTGGAACTAATAATTTTGTTTGTTTGTTGAAAATCTGTATAGCGTGTAAATATTGATGGAAACTTGTAGAGATGTAAAATAGTTCAACACACTTTTATTTTGAAAGAAAGGCATAATTCTTTGAACAAAAAAAAAAGATATTTTGTATATTTTATATTGTTATATATTTTGTAATTTTATTATTTATTTATTAACATTGTTGGCAATATGGATGATTATCATTAATGTTATTTTGATGTGAAATTTTATCAGTGAGGGACTTGTGCTTGTTCAGTTTTGAACTAAAAACACTTTAGACAAAACGGTCTGTGGAATGGGTTGTTGATGATAAGTTTTTTTTGGAGGTGTTTCAAGTAATGAACACTCCCAGGTTGTTATGATACAAGTTGGTTTATAGATAGTTCGTGATGTGAATTATTGTTTCAGGTAGATATGTTCTCCATTGCTTTGTGTTACATATCCTACCCAGAGAGTTGTTTAAAAAGGGTTTTACGTGATAGCGCAGATACTAAAAAGGTTCAGCAGATAAACTCTAGATTTAATGCATTGAAAATGTTTCTGAGAAACAAAAAATAGAATCGGAATAGATTCGAAACAAAAGAGAAAAGAAACGAAACTAAATGGACGATAAGATACTAAAATAAATAGCATAGACGATTTTTATTTGATTCTTGATAACAAGACATAATATAACTGAATACAAGATCAAATAAAAACAAAAAATGAATTGCTAAAATGGCGAACACTATTAAAAAAAAATCGGTAAGTTGATAAATATGAAAAAATGTCCCCAGAAGACAAGATGTGCCCACTATTGCCCCAGTGGTGTTTCATCAGTGTTATAAATAGACAGGATTGTGTCATCATCAAGCTGTATTGCCCCTGACAGTGATGTTGTACATAGTTCCTGTGTAGTAGGTCAAAGTGATAATAGACCTGTTCATTCTTTTAAGTGCCCCAAGAAAAGATACAACAGGTTCTAATAAGTCACATGTGTGAGGTGATAATAACATATATTATATAGGTAGTTCTATTTCACTTGTAATGTATTTACATTTGATCGTTGTTTGATTTTTATTTTTGCAAGAGAAAAGCACGAGAGAGGTTTTTGCATGTCCGCAGGCATATCACAGTTCTTAACCTAAGCGTTAAAAATTAATCGTGATTGTCGTGGGAGTAAATGAAATGAAAATATTGTTTTAGAATGATCCACGGTTGTTTTCATTCATTTTAACAGTTTTAGTTCTAGTAATTTGACAAGGTGATTTAACAATATCTGTTATAACGTTTTTCATTGTACATTGTATATAAAGCCACAATATATTGTTGAATGTGGCATTAAACACCATAAACCCTAACCCGTACATTGTATATGGGTCTATATAAATTTTATATCAGGATGTGGGCCGACTTGTGTGCCAGTTTAATTCTGTCTCATCATGGCCAAGTAAAATTGTATATAAAGTATGCTAATTCCCACATGTTTGAATGTGTCGACAGGAGAGGAAAACAAATGTAGAGTCAAGAAGTGAGAACAAAATATTTGCAGTTATGGTATAAACTGTTGTATGCCAGCTTTATTATTTTTGTGAATATTTTCAATTTGACTTATCCAAGAATTTGTATTTTACTGTAGGACAAGTCAGTATAATATCTACATGCTGTATAAAAGTTTAGACGAAATAATGTGGTGAAAATGACATGTATTACTTGGACTGTGTTGTGTTGTCTTAACAACAGATAAAAAGTTAAGTTGCAACGTATATATCTTTTGACAGGAAATGTTATAAATCATCTGAATTATCTTCTTGAATTCCTAACAAAATCTGTTTTCAATTTCTATGGTATTATTTTAATATAAGTATTTACAGTTACCTTAGACTTGGACTTCTAACTAAATTGAAAAAGGTTGTATTTCAATCTGATTAAAATTGCATCCCTCACTTGCTCCTCTTTACTCATATGTTGTGGCATGGGAAACCCCATTACCTTGCATGTGAGTGACTTACGACTTTTACCATCAAATGGAAATGACACTTGGGAGACTATGATAAAAGTGTTAATTAATACTGATCTGCTTTGCATGCTATGAGCAATCCAATTTCCTGAAAAAGGTCATAACCCGTATATTTATCATATTATATATGTATGACACAAGGTCTCTCGCATATGACCTGTACTGGGGTTTCATCAGATTTAGGTCACAACATCAGTAAAGGGGAGAAAGTGAGAAGTCTGATTTCAATCAGATTGGATGTATAAACACATGTTTTATTTGGACATGCATGTGTTTTATTTGGACACACATGTGTGTTTTTTAATGTTTAAAAGGCTATAATTACTATGAAACATGTTCTAATTGACATTGATTATCTTCACCTTGCTTTTGTGTCTTAAAATGATTTATTTTATGTGTCACTTTCAGTGTTCTTTTGCTTCCATTTCATTTATATGTGGCTCTCGTTTATCGTTGAATAAAGGAGCTATCTTGTAATAATTTACAGCTGTTTTACATTTCTTGCATAACAATAACCGCATCGGTGGTGTAATGGTTAGCGTGCTTGCCTCGACTGCGGTAGATCGTGGATTCGAGCCCCGGTCAGGTTAAACCAATGACTATGAAATTGGTATTTGTTGCTTCTCCACTAAGCATGCAGCATTAAGGAGAAAGAGCAAAAACTGGTTGGTGCGGAATCGGGATAATGTGTCCGAGTGGGGAGACGTCTATCCGCGGACTGTTGGTTCAGTGAGCTAGCACTATAAAATCCAACTCTGCGTATTTGCCTAGTTCAAAGCGGACCTCATCATCATTTCATTGAAAATTAACTTGTTCTCACCATGATATAGCTGAATGATTGCTGAGTTGGCGTTGAACAACACTCACACACTCTTGCATAACAATAAACCAAGCACGCTGAAGAAGATTGTGGATTCGATAACTAGCAGGTCAAACCAGCGATGTTAGAATTAGAATTTACATTTGCACTTTCTCTGCTAAGCACACAGCATTTAAGTGTAAGAACATAAGACTTGTCTGGATAATGTGTGAAAAGCAGATTGTTGTTTCAATGAACTCGCACTAAAATTCCAGCTTTGTGTACTGCTCTAGTACAAAGAACAAACTTGAAATGACAGGAAATTGCCACCTTGCACTTTGGTATCGCATTAATCTGGACGAACATCACTTTGATTACTGTTTTTTGATCTCATGGTTACAGTAGGAATTGTGTTTAAATATTAATTGTCAAAATTGAAGCCCTTTATTATTGAATAAAGGAGCTAAAAAAACAAAGCAAAACATAACAAAAATACCTGTCTGCTAAACCTATAAATCCTGATTTAAGTGACTGTCCTAAAGTTTGTATTGCCATTTTAGGACAAGCACTGTTAAAGTCAGATCTTTGTTTCTATATTTAGTAAGAAATGATATGGATGTAAAAAATCGTGAGAGACTATCCAATATTACACTTGGAAAAAAATGTAAGATAATCATAAAAAATGGTTTTTTTTTTTAAAGTTTTGTCTCCCATCCTACAACATTTTTCCCCTGCTTAATTCAAGCAGATGAAAAGCTAGAAATACTAGAATGGATGTAGCAATAGCAAGGATATCTCACTAGTGTTCCACACCCATATGGTCCAACTATTTAAGGATTGATTGCAATTTTTGTTCGGTTCATGAAGAAATAACCTCAATCGGATTGTATACACCGGGTTATGGAAGGGTGTGTACAACCTGATTTGAGGTTATTTCTAATGAACCGAACACAATTTCGATCAATCCTTATAAATTAATTCAAACTGTTTTTGTTGTGATATTGAAAAATATATTTATTTTTAGCTCGCCTGAGGGTCATGTGAGCTATTGCCATCACTTGGCGTCCGTCCATCCGTAAACATTTCAATCTTCTTCTAGAGAACCACTGAAGCAAATGGGACCAAACGTGGCAGGAATGTTCATTTGCATGGTCTAACCAAGTGTTGTTACAATCGGTTATCCAACATGGCTGCCAGGGGCCATAAAAGCCTCTGATTGACTGAAATTTTTAATGATCTTCTTCTCCGATACTACACAGAGGATGGAATTGAAAATTGTCATGAATGATCATTGCAAGCTGCTAACCAAGCATCGTTACTTTTTGGGCCGATTGAAAATCCAAGATGGCCACCAGCGGGGGACATAATTTAACATAGCATATGTAAAACAAACTTCTTGACAAGAACCACTGGATGGATTGGAACCATACATGGCAGAAATGTTCCCGACAAGGTTCTGATCAATTGTGACTTTGTTCCGATCGGTTATCCAATATGGCTGCCAGGGGCCATAATAGCCTCTGATTGGCTGAAATTTCACTTCTCTGATACTACATGGAGAATGGAATTGAAAATTGTCATGAATGATCATTGCAAGCTGCTAACCAAGTGTTGTTCCTTTTTGGACCGATTGAAAATCCAAGATGGCCACCAGTGGGGGACATAATTTAACATAGCAACCCTATGGGAAATATGTAAAACAAACTTCTTCTCGAGAACCACAAGATGGCTGCTGTTACTAAATAGAAATGTCTTCAATTGTCCATTGCTGCTTTAGTATAAGTCAAAATGAGCTCAAATTTTAACTGCAGCTAGGAGTAGTTTAACATATATTCCTGGTTTTTCTGTGAAATTTTTCTTTCAGCCGATTTATACCGATTATGCAAATTAGGCATATTTTGATGAAAGATCACATTTAAATCTTCTCCTCAGAAACCGCTGAACCAAATTAAACCAAGCCTGGCAGGGTGGGTCCCTTTCAAAATTATGTCTGACAGCCCCGCCCTCCATTTAAGATGGCTGCTGTTACTAAAAATAGAAATTTCTTCAATTGTCCATTGCTGCTTTAGTATAAGTCAAAATGAGCTCAAATTTTAACTGCAGCTACATGGCAAGGAGTAGTTTAACATATATTCCAGGTTTTTCTGTGAAATTTTTCTTTCAGCCGATTTATACCGATTATGCAAATTGGGCATATTTTGATAAAGGATCACATTTAAATCTTCTCTGATGAAAACGTTGAACCAAATTAAAGCAAATTTGGCTGGGATGGTCCTTGTGTGGTCCTTTTTCAATAGTGTGTCCGACAGCGCCGCCCTCCATTCAAAATGGCTGCTGTTACCAAAAATATAAATTTCTTTAGTTGTCAATTTCTGCTTTATTACAAATCAAAATGAACTCAAATTTTAACTGCAGCTACATGGCAATGAGTAGTTTAACATATATTCTGGGTTTTTCTGTGAGATTTTTTCAGCCAGTTTATTCCGTTTAGGAATATTGTGAGGTAAAAATCACATCAAAATCTTTTGCTCAGAAATTTGAGTTAAAATGATCTTTGGGTGGCCCACTTCCAAAATTATGTGTAACACCCCCATTTTCTATCAACTTTCGATGTCAAATTGAAAACCAGGTGAGCGATTACAGGCTCCTGTGAGCCTCTAGTTTCAAAATAAGGCAAATAATAGGAAATAAATTTAAATAACCCCAAAGGTGCCTCATTTAAAGAAAATCGCCTAATGACAACTGCACGCGACGCCTTGAGAACGACGTCTATTTTTAGATTCCATTCATTGACAAATAACCTCAACTTTTTAAACCAATCAAAACACGTATAAAATGACATGCGACTAAAATTAATTTATATGCATGTCTTATGCCAGATGGATCGTTTGGGTATTTTTGTGATACAAACTAAAACTACATACTTTACACAATATAAAAATTATAAAACTGAAATACATTAGTCAAATCAACAATCATATGGGTACTGGTGGCATGCTACTTGCCTTTTAAACACTGCTCTTGTGGATTTCAAGAGTACCAGGTAGGCATATTCTAGCCATCACAGATTGCAAAAATTGTTCTCCCCTTTCAACTTTACTTACTTTTCCAGTGGCTGTCAAAAATTGTTGCACTATTACTCTCCCTCCTTTCTATTAAATTTTTATGTCATCAGACCCAATTGGTGTTCTGTTGTCGGCGTCTATAAACTTTAATCTATTGGAACCAAACTTGGGTGGTCCTGAACATTTTATAAGGTGTTTGTTGTTGATCAGAAATCCAAGATTGCCATCATCACAGTACAAAGTTTGAACATAGGACTATGGGGAAATGAAAAGGTAATTTTAAGCTCGACTGGTCAAAGGTCATTTGAGCTTTACCATCACTTGGCGTCCGCTTATGTCCAAAACTTTCACATTTAAATCTCTGAAACCACTAAACCTAGTTAAACCAAACTTGGGTGGTAACCTTTCAAACTTATATCCAACAGCCTCGCCTTACATACCACATCGGTGGTCTAATGGTTAGATGGCTCGTCTCGAATGCGGTAGCTCGTGGGTTCGAGCCTCGGTCGGGTCAAACCAAAGACTATGAAATTGGTATTTGTTGCATCTCCGCTAAAAACGCAGCATTAAGGAGAAAGAGTAAAGACTGGTTGGCTCGGAATCAGGAGAATGTGTCCGAGTGGAGCGACATGTCTATCTGTGGACTGTTGTTTCAGTGAGCTAGCACTATACAAATTCAACTAAGCGTGTTGTTCTAGTACAAAGCGGACCTCATCATCATCTCATTGAAAATTAACTTGTTCTCGACATGATATAGCTGAAAAATTGTTGAGTTGGCGCTAAACAACAATAATACAGTCGCTTACTCCATTCAAGATAGCTGCTGTTACTAAAGATAGAAATTTCTTTGTATTGCAGCTTTATTATAAATGGAAATATGCTCTAACTTTTAACTGCAGCTATATAACAATGAGTAGTTTAACATATATTTCGAGGTTTTCTGTGAAAAATTTCGTACAGCCGATTTATACAAATTACTGCAAATTAGGCATACATTATATTTCAATATAATATCGCGTTTAAATCTCTGAAACCGCAGAACCAATTTAAAACAAAATTTGGCTTGGGTGGCCCCCATTCAAACTTGTGTCCCTGCATTCTATTCAAGATGACGTCCGTTGATAAAAATATACATTTCTTTTATTATCTACTGCAGCTAAGTTAAAATGAGCTCAAATTTTAACGGGGCCGTCGTGGTCGTGATCCTATGGTAGTTGGAATTACAACTACTTGTGCAATCAGTGCCTATCACCACTAAAATTGTGAGTTCGAACCCCGTTCATGGCGAGGTGTACTCGATACAACATTATGTGATAAAGTTTGCGGGTACTCCGGTTTCTTCCACCAATAAAACTGCAATATTGTTGAAAGTGGCGTTAAACACTATGAACCTAAACCATCAAATTTTAACTGCAACTACATGGCATGGAGTAGTTCAACATGTCTTCCGAGTTTTTCTGTGAAATTTTCTTTTCTGCAACTCGCTTCTTTTTTTCCCCACGTCAAAGGCATTTTCTGCTATACCATGTATTATGTATTCTGTAATCACCTCCTGCTTAGGAGATTTGTATAGCAATGCACATAACATACATTATCTAATAATAAAATCCTCCACCATAAGAATCATAATATTTACACACTGCGCAAAATATACATGTATATTTCTGCGGAATTTCATCAATAATGTTTACTTCACTATTTTATTGTTAAAATCTAAAAATAGCATTCTATATTATAGAATTGGTACTACCGTTTCCCTTCTCTATATTTTCCAAGTCTATATCTCGTGCTGTGTAACATATAAAGTAGCCTTCTGCAATGAAATTCAAGCACTTCAAGCTCAACAATATTAAATTTCTTGTGTGTTATATTATTTCTTTGACACAATATTGAACAGTTTATGATAATTCTTAGTTGATAATTTTTCATTAATTGTGAAAGATTGATTTTGCAGATATTATATAATTCTTTCGTTATCTCTGCTAGTATTGGCTTTCTTGCATTTTCTAGCAAGCAACAATTTAATACAAAATGTTCTATATCTTCAACATCCTGTCCACATGTTGGATCTACTTTATATTTGTTGATATTTGCTCGGTTTGACTGTAATACGTAGGTACCACTCATGACCTTAAGTTTAATGGCAATTCTGTCCGCTTCTCTAGCTGAAGATATTTGTATTTGTAATAGGGGTGGATTTTTCCTGGTGTGTATATATCTGGATTGAGAAATGTCAGAAATCTGTAGTAGTTTGAGATGTTAATTATTTCATCTTGCCAGTATCTATAAACGTGCATATATACTCAGTAATGTCTTCCAATTTTCTTTTTTGGGTGGATTCTCTAATAATTGAATGATATCTGGGAGATCATACTTTATTAATATTTTCTTCATTTCTATAAACCAACTGGCACTGTCTACATCTTTAATGGATAACTGTCTTCTTGCAATTCAGAGCTTTCATGTGTATTTGACCTTCAATTGGTATTAGTCCTGATAGTATGTAAGGTACAGGATCTGGAGTATTAGTTGGCAGAGAAAATATTTGTTTTAAAAGTTCCTTCATAAAAGTCTCTATTACTCTTAAATGGTTATTGGATGGTAATAAAATTTCTAGGCTATATATAGTAATGTTGGTATTACGAATGTTTTTATTAGATGTAATGAGGTTACTGGATCAAGTCCATTATTTCCATGAAGTCCTACAGACAGTAGACTATAACAAGTCCTTCTGGCTTTGGTTATATTCTTGTTTATAGTGTCCATTATTGTATCTTTAACAGTGGACGATCTTTGTATACCTAAGTGGGTTGTTGTATTTACTAAAGGTAGCTCTTTATCATGTATTTTTAAATGTGTAGATTTTTCACCTTTTGTTTTCTTACTTCCCATATCAATTACTACACTCTTTTCTGGTTGGATCTTATATTGTTGCTGTGTATAGTGATGTCATCAGCACATGCTGTTGCACAGCATTCTACGTCTCCAATCTTTACGCCCAGTCCAGAGTTTTTCAGCCTATGTAGTAGTGGGTCCACATAGATCTTGTATAGGTCCGCACTCAATATACCACCTTGACATACCCCTTGCTCAATATAGAAGCTCTCTGAAATATATATCCTTTCCATTTTATTGAGGTTTTAGCATTTGTGTGCATGCTATTGATAATTGTCCAATGATTATCATCAAATCCTATGTGATATAGCTTTCGTAGCAAGTTTTTTTTTTTATGTACTACGACATCGAATGCCGACTTTGCATCTAACGCAACTATTATAAATGAATTATTTTCATCCCAACTCTCTCTTCTGGCTTCTTCTAGAATGAATGCTGCATTTAACGGTGCTGACTTTTCAGTAAATCCTTTTTGTAGTGTACATTGGATTGGATCAGATTTCTTTCTAATTCGTGATTTTAGTATAGAGTCTATTATTTTAAAGATCACTGGAAGTACTGTTATTCCACGGTAATTTTTCACATTGATATTTTCTCCTTTATTTTTAAACACTGGGGATAGTATTCCTGTTTTTACGTTATCTGGAACTTTTACTGTTTTAAATATTGCACATATTATGCCGTGGGTATGATGATATATATTTTCTGACAATCAATACAAAAAAAGTTGATATCAATGCTTACACTTGTTTTACAAGTGAACTTTTAATCAATATATTAAAACTCATCTTATCTCAATATTTTGTTGACAAGTAAACAATTCAATTATGCTCGTTTTTAAAAAGTACATAATTTTATGAAATATTGTATGCTAATTAAAAAAACCAAATTTGATTTATCCCCCCTTTTGACTTACAGTAGATATATACATTTTGTATCTATGAAATCTTATCCATTATATATTGTTACCAGGACACGTTTTTAGCAGACATGGAGATTATGTCTCGTGTCGGACAATATCTCACGGGACCTAATTTTACAATATTATATATAGCTGTAGTCTTTCCTTTATCCATTGCCGTACAGTCGGTTTTTAACTTCCGGTTTGTTTGCCACATCAACAAATAAGCAGAATGGAAGCAGTTTACAGTGTTCCATACTCATTATTAGTTTGTCCAAATTTGAAATTGAAACGTCCATCATGGCTTCGACAACCCACAGCGATGACCATGTTTGCATTTGTGCTGGGTTCTTATTTCCTTGTGACTGGAGGTATGATTTTGAGTAGTCCGAGATTCCTCTGTCGTAGGAGAAAAATCCAATGCACGTGTGTGCATCTCAAAATCTAGTCCGAGATTCCTCTGTCGTTTAACGGCATTTATAAAGTTGCTGTAGCCGTTGGATTTTTCTCCTACGCTATGCCTACTGGTCGGGGAGTAGTTCTCTCCATTTTTTACGTTTTTTATCCAATATTTTTAAGAAGCAGTCAAGAAACCTTTGTTTCACCCCATTATTATTGTGCATGAACCATAACGATTTATCTACGAAATGAATTGTCATAAAGGAGAGTGCACGCTGATCGGGGATCCATTATTACGATGTTGCGATTTTTAACAGAAAATGGCCGCAACAGAAGCAATTATCGCCAACTTTCAGAAATATTGTTTTTTGTGAAGGAAGCTAAAGCATCAAAAGGAAAGAAAAGCGACATTTTAGAAAATTAAAACCCTTTCTTATAAAGATTACCGGTTTTTGTATTAGTTTGTAGACAACTCTGATAAATATTCAAGGCTGTCATACCATCCCCACGCCGCTCCCCCATTCTGTAAAATACATCCTTCACAACAGTGGTTTACCTGATAATTTTCATTTTATTGATGAAAAGTAATAAATCCAGTTTTTCTAGAATTAATATTAATATTTTGTCCATGATTTATGCCCAATGTGATAATATAGGATCCATGTATTAAATTAGCGGTCAAGGTAATTGATGACGTAAACAGTACATGCGCAGGTGGCCATTTGCATTCACATGGAATCTTTTTTTATTCTGCAACGTGAGTATTTTGGATTGTAGGGATTAGTAATACGGCAAAGTGTGACACTTTTTAGAAAGATCTTAAAGATAAATTGGAAATATGGTGTCATTAGATTCTCCGATGATCATTCCATGTGTTTTTCTATTTTAAGAGTACCAAAACACGTAACCCCCTGTTGATGTTATGACAAAATGTGGGGTGCAGTAGGATTTTTACCGATTATAACGATATTTCAAAATGAAATTCGATAAAAATTAATACGAAGGATTGGAACGGCGTCCTTTAATGATGGGGAAAATATCAGACGAAAATTCGCGAGCGCTCGCGCTAGATGAGACAGTTGGCGAGAACTACTCCCCGACCAGTATGCCTATAATTTACTTACTAGTAGAGTTTAATATCCACTTTTGTCGAAAGTGTACATAATAAAATTTCCTAATGTGTTCTATGATGGGAATTGAATGTCCTTTGTTCATACAAATAGCCTGACAGTGGGCAGTATTCAGATGCTTCTATTATCATCAATGCATCCAACTCAGACCCACTCAGTCATGGAGTAAGCTTTGTCACTTTTGTGTTTTACACATATCGTGTCGTGACATCTGCTCGGCCATGCAATAAAGTCGATCTTTTGTTTTGATTTACAATTCTCGCGCAGCACAAGACCAATGACGTCATTCTGTATATTCATAGCATACGTAAACACAGAGGGAATTCGGGCGTGACTTTTTACACAAATATACCTAAATACACCCTAAAATCGTATTTATTGTATTAGTTAAAGGTTCTATATGAATTATTTTTCATAAAAAAATTCAAATTTCATAACTTTGTCACAAGAGTAATCAGAATGATCAATTTTATAACTCATCGATGCAACATGGCCGCTTCCAACAAATACAAATGTACCTAAACACACTCAAAATTCATATGGTACAATGTATGTGTTACTTACATACAACAAATATATTTCTTCCAACACTCTTTTAGTTATTTTATTTATTTATCTTATTCCTATATAGATAGGGTCGACACATGCAATTTGATGATAACATAAGATTGTATGAATATTGACACGAACAAGTTAAAACGGTCATACTAAAAAGCGCCCGGGTACTGGAAATAACGCCCGTCGTATTGGAATATTGTTTAAATCAAATTTTTGTCAAAATTATAATGGAATATGATGTTAAGTGAGGTCTTACCGTGAGTGTAAATGTTCAAATTATGTACTAAAAAGCGCCCGGGAGTATTCCCTAGTTTGGTGTAAATATTATATTTATTTCAATTCTATTATATATAATTTGCTATATTTTATTGTCTTTTTCTTTGTTGTTTTTAGTTTTGTATAAAATCTGTATGTGTATTAGGTAATTAGCAAATGAATTACCGACATGTGCCTCGGTTATGACATTACACACATGCATGACAAAAATAATACATTTTAAGCAAAAACCCTGTTTACTGTTCATAGTTGGCTTCCATTATTTTATAATGGAAGAGCCCTCATGCCACGTATACAATATATAAAATTAACAACATAATTTTAAAATAACACTTTATTTAAAACAATTATATACCCGTATATTATTTCGACAAAAATTTGATTTAAACAATATTATAATACGACGGGTGGTCTCGGGTGCTTTTTAGTATGACCCAGTTAAAATAAGGAAAAACAGATGAAATAATAAAGAAATAAAGAAATTTTATTGAAAATAAATTTGTAAACAGAAAGTTAGAAAAAACGGGGATGGTACGTGCCACGAGCGCCTGTGTTGGTAATCTGACATTTATCACACCTTGCAGTAAGCACATTCAACCGTAACATACATCTGTCAATTAAATTGCGATGTACGAGTTTGACATGGTAAAACTCGTGATTTTATTATTGACAGGACCATTTATTGAGTTCGACTGTTCGAGTGAAAGGAGTTTTCTTTTACTTAGAAATATAAGGAAAATTGACAGGACTTTCGAGTCATCCGAGTTCGAGGGACTGAGGTTTGACTATAATATATGATGTTATCGTAGAACTAATAAGACTGGTATTATTTTTGCAGGTATAATATATGATGTTATCGTTGAACCACCAAGTATAGGATCTACTACAGATGAAAAAGGAAATTCTAAACCAGTAAGTAATATATACTTAACATTCTAAATGGCAAAAACAATTATTTCACATGTATTTTTGCAGGGCTCACCACACATATTAAAAACAGGGCGACTTGACTTCTCTCTCTTTTGACTTAAGGGCGAAGTGAGGGAAAATCTGGGAAACTTGCGAAAATCGATCCAAATTTTAACGTTTCTTTCCCCGCTACCGCATGTTCCCCGACCTTTCACAAAAACGAACAATGCTCTTCAAAGGATGCAATTAATGAGTTTGGAATAAAATATTAAACATCAAACCCTGTATGGGTCACATTTCAGGAACATGGGAGCTCCTTTTATGTGAATATTGAAGAAAAAGTATGATTATTGGTGAAAAAAATACGGACTTAAAATTCGCTTTTTGACAGAAATTGGGCGACTTCATTGAAACCAAGGCGAAGAAGTCGCCCACTTCGCCTGGTTTGGTGAGCCCTGATTTTTGTCTCTTTCATTATCGTTCAGGGCGATTCTGTCGAAGAAGTTTCCTTGTGAATGTTGACTTCCCTTTCTTGTTGGTCAAAACAAAGTTCAAGTCACCTTGTAATTTTGAATAGTCACCCTATGTCACACTCATATTTTTGCCATGTGTAATTTATGAAAATGTTGATATGGTATTCATTAAGTATTTTGAAAGTGATTTTCTTGAAAAGTAATCCATTTCAGTTTAAAGAAACTTTCATTTCATTAAATAAGAAATAAAAATGGTGCCATTGAGAGGTGGACGCAATCATGCACAGTGCTACAGGAAATGTTTACCGAAGCTACTTTTAACCAAGCAAACATAATAACGTAATATTACAAAATACATTCAACCTTCAAACTGGTACATTGTTGTTAAGAAACAAAGAAATTCAGTGTACATGCATAATAACAAATAATGTTGACATCGTCCACTTATATGCTAAAATATTTTTTTTGTCTGATAACAAATATTTCCCTCCCCTAACTGGTCAAGAAATATGATCAGAGGTCAGAAAATATTTTCCCTTACTATCGGGTACCGACAACATTATTATCTAAATTACATAATAAATAAATTTATCGTTTCAGGTCGCCTTCATGCCACACAGAGTAAACGGTCAATACATCATGGAAGGATTAGCATCAAGCTTTTTATTTACTCTCGGTGGATTGGGATTTGTCATTTTAGACCAGACTAATAAACCTTCTATGCCAAGATTAAATAGAATCCTTCTTTTATCCATAGGATTTGTGGCGATTTTAGTATCATTTTTTATGTCCAGAGTTTTCATGAGAATGAAATTACCGTAAGTATCCTGAAGATTAAAGTTAAATTATCATCTTAAGGCATTTTAATTATTCAATATTGTTCCTTTACTTTACTTGATGTCTAAGTATATTGTTGGTCAGTCTCTCATGTTCATTTACATTAATATAATTTCCTACTAATACAGAGGTTCTCTGTATTTAATAATCTTTCTAACAATACCGTATCTTAGGTTTATCAAGCACACTATGTAGTATAGTGTTTATCGCTCAGAAGTTGAGAGTACAGTACTTACACAATAACGCTAATCGAGACTTTATGCATTTAATATGAAAAATCTATTATTATGAACTAGTAACAGGTATGGAAAAAGACATCCACGTTAGTCACAAAGGGCAGGGCACTGCTACAAATAGAGAAAAAGGGCAGGGTGTCACTCGGACAAGGGCGGGCACTGCACCCTGTAAAAACGGGCTAGCGAGAACACTGCTACTAGTACTACTCATCTCCCTACTCGAGGCTGTCTCACTCATATTGTTGAAGATCTTGTGCATTTGCTTGCTTGATTGTTGTTTAAGGTCAAGTGAGCAGTATTTCACAACCAAAAAGTCACAAGTACCACTAATGTATTCTTTGTTATTTTTTTGAGTCCTAAACATAAATGATGAGTCCAGGGTTATTCATGCTTTGTTTGATTGGGTTCTAGAGAGTTTGTAGTTTAGGAGATGAGAAATCTTTGTAGAGGACTTCACATTCATCATTTGTGTGATGTAGCAAATCATGTGTATCTGTAGTTTCAAAAGAAAAGATTTTTAGTTTCATCCAATCAGAAACAAAAAATGCCCATGGTGGCCATGTTTTTGTTGTTGCTGGAACAAGATGGTATGAGCAATCTTTGCAGAGGAACTCCCTAACATCGTTTGTTCAAAGTTAAGCATGACATGGATTTGTAGATCCTTTGCAGAGGACCTCACAAACTTTAATTATTTGTACCGACTAACAAATCATTTGGACTTGTAGTTTTTAGAGGAGACCATTTTTAAAGTTTAAACCAATCAGAAGTGAGAATTGCCTATGGTAGCCATGTTTTTTCTTGGATCAATTAGTTTTGCTGTACAATATTAATCACAATCACTTCAGGGTATGTCTTGAGGTCGTATGTTACTGCATATGATAGAATCCTGTCAACTAATAAGAGGGTCTGAAAAGGGCCTAAGCATGATCTGTGAATTAACATTAATCGGAAGCATGATACATCAAGAATAAAAAATGAAGAAGTGAAAACATGATTTTGAGTGGACGTGATCCGTGACAACATATTTGTGTACATGATTGCATGGAAAACCATACTTTTATATAAGTGTGAAGACAATCTTCTTATTTACATTATTTCATACACTATCACACCCATGTGTTTTCCGTTCTTATGTTGTGACTACAGTGTGCTTGCTAAGAATTAAAGAATTAAATGTCAATTGCAGTCAGAAAGGGGTATAACAAGGGTAAAGCAGACAAAATTACATTTGCAGGCATACAGTATAAACGTGAATCATGAAAAATCAACTTATTATATATAAGCATTAAGTACGATTCCACCGATTTTAAAACATTGTTTTGTGAAAGGTATCCCCCCCCTTTTCAGGACCCCCTAATATTCTATATGTATATTTAGATTAATTACACCTTATATAAGAATCCTGGATTTTGATTAGATAATTGCCGGTGCATTTTTTCATATTTAGGATTAATTTCGTTCATTTTTACCACTGCCGGGGTATTTGCATGAGGATTTAACTTTTTTAGCCTCACGTGCATCAAACCGCCAAATTCATTCGGAATATTTCTTCTTTACCTTTATATGTAAAGCAACGTGATTAATCAAATTTGAAACCCGGATGTGTTCCGAAGTAAAGGATTTAATTTTTTCCCTCTGCCGTGGTATTTGCGAAAACGTATTTCACTTTTTTACCCTCACGTGCCACAAACCGCCAAATTCATTAGGAATACTTCAACCACTGTCTGACATAGCAAATAGAAATACTACCACTGTACCTGCTGAAGGGAATAGTTCAAAGCGTCATATAGTATTTAACAACTGCCAAGTTACAAACAATAAAAAAAAATAATCCTGAAAACGACAAACAAAAGGTATTATTTATTTAGCCAGTGTTCTAAATAATATTCGGTGTAATTAAACAGATATATCATGTTTGGTAGGGGTATTTGCGAAAAATACCAGTCTCGAGACTAAATTTCCCTCGCCATTCGGCTTGGGGAAATTTTTCATCTTGACTGGTATTTTTTGCAAATACCCCCCCAAACAGGATATATCTGTATAAAAATTCATGCATGTATTTAATTAATCCTTATTTTATTTTTCAGTGGTTACCTTCAGGCATAGTGAGAAGAGCTCCCACCATAGTTGTACATCGATTCATCTATGCAAACATTTCCAATGACTTTTTTTTATCAAAGACAAAGATTGTGAAAAATGTTAATATTATATTTCAAATTGTTAAAAAAATATCTCCATTTAATAAAAAAAAGAAGAAAATTAGTTTCTGTGTCAATATTTGTAAAAACACGTATAGACATAATTTTACAACTACATGTAGTCCACATATTCAGCTAATAGTGCATATTTTAATTTAACCTTGACCTCTTTTTTTATGGTCTATTGTGGAGGCCTTTTTCATTATAACTACACAATGATTGTCGACTATATCTGGATTTTATGGAAAGAAAGAATAAATAGTGATGGTCAACAATTCCACCAATATCAACAAAATGAAAAATTGTACATTTAGTTTATTCAACCTGTGATAGACATGCCAGCCAGCCACATATGTCATCTTGACCTCGTCTTCATAAATAATTAAATTTGTTGAATTTTGCATCATGGTTTCTTAGTCACATGTTTCATGTCAATCATACATTGTAAATAAATCAAATAGCGACATATGTAAACTAGATATTATTCTCGTATTATTCTGCATCATCTATGCATACATGCACTAACAGTGCAACATATAAAAATGACCATATAAAGTTAAATTATTTGATTTAGTTTTTGTTTCTAGAAACATGAAAACATTATTCTAGATATGTGTCCTACACATTAAATAATTGGATATCTACGTTTTTACAACTACGGTATATGAATTAGAAGATTATTTTGCCAATATTTAAATGTTTGCATAAATTGACAATTTGCTTAAAAATTTACACAAATGAGTGTTTAATGCCACTTTCAACAATATTTCAGTTATATTAGTGGAGGAAACCGAAGTACCCAGAGAAAACCACAGACCTGTCGCAAGTCAATGACAAGCTTTAATTCATAATGTTGTATCAAGTACACCTCACCATGAACAGGGTTCGAACTCACAACTTCAGTGATGATAGACACTAATTACACAGGTAGTTGTAAATCCAACTACCATGCGATCACGGCCACAACGTCCCCTTTAAAGACAACTTGAAGCAGCTCCTAATTTGCAACAGTTTATTGTGAGTGGTTCGTTGGTGTCACGTTGAAAGGCAAAATTATATCTTTTTTTCTTTTTCTTGAGTGAGGCAATCTAAACATCCACCCATTGGCAGATCATGCCAGTGCCATCTTTTGACCTATATAAATTTATTGATCGAAAACTTGTTCTCTTGTCATGAATATAGCTGGAATACTGTACAATCCATCAAATTAAATCTCGAAATTACAAATCTAAAAATTGTGGCAATGAAATTTACCAATATCTAAAAAATTCAAAGCAAGATATGTTTTTGTATGATATTTCTTTGCAAATTGCAAAATTTTCGAATAATTAAAAAAAAACCACTTTAATACCATATTCTTGTTCGAAATAAAAAAAATCCCAAAGTAGTTTCTGAGAACCTATTTTCTCATTTCAGCCAATTCGAAATAGTTATTAACTTTGGTAATCACATTGGACACAAATATGATGAAGGCCTTTGATCTGTAACTTAGTTTCTTCAGATCTCCAACTTTGTGACATATGGGGGTGGGTAGGAAGGGGTCTAATCCCGAACTCCCGCGAAATAATGGCCTAATCCCGAATTCCCGTTTTAAAAAATATTTAAATTCCCCGATTCCCGAAAAATTAAAATGATGAATCCCGGATCCCGCTAAGGGTAATCCCGAATTCCCGAGCTTAAAATATCCTAATCCCAACGTCCCGAAAAAGGTCCTATCACCCCTCACATATCCGTAAAGAGGAGCAAGTGATATACATGTATGTGGTTTTAATTTTAATAAGATTGGGCGAACAAAAACAAAATACATAAAATCATTGTTTTTTTTTCATTTCTAATCAGCTTGCAGGCATATAATTAGGATCTAGATAATTGTAATCTCCTGGCATGAATGTCATATAGTCTCTGTCTCTACAGGATTCCTTTATAGAGAGTTTGATTGGTTTCAATCTGTGACTTGAGTTATGTTTTCCCATTTCAACATTGCTGGAAATAAAGCATGATATTAGTACTATAAAATACATGTATATTTCTGTCTACCAATTTTCCAATTTTTTTTTACTTCAAATGCCAATTGTCTGATTCAATGTATAGATGTAAATAAATATGAGACTACTTTTTAGTATGAAGGGATATGGATGTAAATGGACATGTGTGACTATTTTTTTAGTATGAAAGGATATGGATGTAAATGGACATGAGACACTATCCAGTTTTATACATAGACACAATTCAAAATGTAACTGAACAGCACTTGTATTGCTGTTCTACATATCAGTTCAGTGTTTTCAATAATTAGCATAACTTGTACTCTAAAATGAGAGTGAAATGTCCCCTAGCTTGTAGTCCAGTGGTAGGTACTCTTTACTTCTGTTAACAGAATGTTTAGTTATTTAATGAATTTCCTGTTTCTCCACTCAGCACACACAGTGTTTTAAAAGGAATTGGCTCAGTCACAGCACACAGAGTTTTAAAAGGAATTGGCTCAGTCACAGCACACAGAGTTTTAAAAGGAATTGGCTCAGTCACAGCACACAAGAGTTTTAAAAGGAATTGGCTCAGGTCACAGCACACAGAGTTTTAAAAGGAATTGGCTCAGTCACAGCACACAGAGTTTTAAAAGGAATTGGCTCAGTCACAGCACACAAGAGTTTTAAAAGGAATTGGCTCAGTCAAAGCACACAGAGTTTTAAAAGGAATTGGCTCAGAGTCACAGTACACAGAGTTTTAAAAGGAATTGGCTCAGTCACAGCACAGCATTTTAAAAGGAATTGGCTCAGTCACAGCACACAGCATTTTAAAAGGAATTGGCTCAGTCACAGCACACAGAGTTTTAAAAGGAATTGGCTCAAAGTCACAGCACACAGCATTTTAAAAGGAATTGGCTCAGTCACAGCACACAGTTTTAAAAGGAATTGGCTCAGAGTCACAGCACACAGAGTTTTAAAAGGAATTGGCTCAGAGTCACAGCACACAGTTTTAAAAGGAATTGGCTCAGAGTCACAGCACACAGAGTTTTAAAAGGAATTGGCTCGGAGTCACGGCACACAGCGTTTTAACAGGAATTGGCTTGGAGTCAAGATAATGAGTCCGAGAGGTCACATGTCTACCTGTTGCAGTAAAATAGCGCTACAGAAATACAGCTGAATGTGTTGGTCTATGTAATAAGCAGGGATAGTCATCATCTCAAAAAAAGAACTTGTTGTCATGACAACACATGATACAGCTGCAACAATCACTCACTCATTCTCTTATGTAGAAGTTTAGTTACAGATAGACATTACAGTAGTCCCCTGTTATAAGGCCATCCCTTCTGTAATGAAAAGGTGGGCTTATCTTGAGGGGGACAATGAAGTAGTATTTCACTATCTTATTGCATCTGGAATCTGGTGGACTTTGGAGAAAGTGGTCTTATCAGAGGGGAACTACTGTATTCAATTGTTGCCTACATTACATACTACAAAGTAGTTCCCCCTCTTTAAAGGCCACCCATTCTGCAATGAAATATTGGCCTTTTAAGATGGGTGACCTCTATTGAGAGGAAGAATTGAGTATCATCTTACAATCTTAGTGCATCTGAAATCTTGTCTGATAAGAAGGTTGGACTTTGGAGAGAGTGGCCTTATAAGAAGAGTTTGAAGATTCCAAAGGGCCAATCAGAATCCGTAAATCGAAGAACAAACAATACAATGGCCAAAAGAAAAAGGACAAACATACACACTAAAGATAAAGTAACATGAACCCCACTAAAAAACGGGGGTGAACTCGGGTGCTCCGACAGGGTAAGCAGTTCCTGCTCCACTAGTGGCACCTGCCATGTCAATCTAGTTACAAACCCGGTGATAAGTCATGAATGAGGAAAGGACCGGGAAGTGCTAACGACAAGTGAAACACATCCGTGGTCATTTGTGACACAGATATAAGATAGGGATTACTGTATTCAATTGTAACACATACATGTATATCTGACAAGAAGACAAATGACAGTAGTCTCCCCACTATAGGGCAACTGCCTTTGCAATGTAAAATTGGCCTATTAAGAGGGGTGACCTCTCTTGAAGGGACAAATTGGTATCATTTTACTACAAATGTATCTTAGTGCACCTGAAATCTGGCCTGATAAGATGGTTGGCCTTTAGTTGGAATGGCCTTATAAGAGGGGGGCTACTGAGTGAGTGATTGTTGCTTAACGCCAACTCAGCAATTTTTCCGCTATATCATGGCGAGAACAAGCTAATTTTCAATGAGATGATGATGAGGTCTGCTTTATTCTAGACCAACTCACTGAGTTTGATTTTAATAGCGCTAGATCACTGAAACAACAGTTTGTGGGTTGACATGTTGCTCCACTCGGACACATTATTCTGATTCAGAGCCAACCAGTCTTTGCTCTTACTCCTTAATGCTGCGTGCTTAGCGGAGAAGCAACAAATACCAATTTTAAAGTCTTTGCTCAAACTAACGATCTGTCACACTTGAGGCGAGCAAGCTAATCATTACACCACCGATTTTCAAATGGGTAGTTTTACACACTTTTAACAAAATTATTTACCTGTCTACACATTCGTCACAGAAGTCGACCTCGTCACCTATCGGACAATCAAGACAGTGCCATCTGGTGTCTGGTATTGGTTCTATCTCACATTTGTCACACTTAAAATTAAAAAAAAATATAAAAAATTACCACTTTGTCAAAGAGGATATTTTGATACAATATATTAAAGGAAAAATGGAACATTCATATACAGTTACACATATATGTATTGAAATGATGTTCTTATAGCTTTATTTTGTAATAATTACATTACTTCCGTTTTTCATTGAAATGTTACAATATGATTGGTTATGAAGTGGTCACATGATCATAAAAAGAGATGTTTTACATCCCAATAAAACTCAAACCAGAACTTGCACGTGCCTCCATGACGACGTCAGATGTAAACAATTAATGGCGTAGTAATTTCCAACAGCAAATAATCTAACACAAATAAAATTCACAACGAAAAATTCAACTACAATTTTGTATATTAAATTTTGGTGTGATTTAAATGTAATTATAAGAATTGAATGCATTTTTTTGTAGCTTATAGGTGTGTAAAAGCGCTTCATACTAAATGTGCTTCGGTCCACGCTTTTACACACCAATAAAACTACAAAAAATGCACTCAATTCTTAATTAAAAATAAAAAGACACATGCTTCATAGGAGAATGGTTACAAATTACACTCATAAACTTAATAGATGAATGGTACTTAATAAAAAATGTTGATTAAAATGCTTGTTACATGTGCAAACTTTTTTGTATAACTCTTTTTTTCTTTTAGTAAACTCACTGGTAAATAGTGAATATATTTTTCTTTCTTTCATGTTTTGCTCAAAAACATAATACAACTTATAAATAGAATATCCTTAAGTAGTAAACTATTTAAGGATATTCTATGTAATATCTGTCCGTTATTATGTACCCAAAACAATATCTTTTATTGTTATCGGTTTTTCTAAAAAAAAAATTCTATGGCTTTTGTAGTAATGTAAGTTTCAACCTTTATAGTATTTAGAACCCTTCATGGATTTTTTTTTGGCTTGAAATCTATTTTTTTTTATCTTTACAGTACCATAATGCCACGTTTTTTTTAACCCTTCATGGATTTTTTTTTCTCTTGAAATCTTTTCTTTTTTATCTTTACAGTACCATAAGCCTTCATGCCACGTTTTTTTCATCTCCAATCTTATTTTTGGACCTTCACCTTAAAGCCTTCATGAAACTGTTGTGCAGATTGTATTTTCTGTTTCTTTAATCTCTTCAGTTTTAACAATTCTTCATATTCTTCTGTGTCTCGAAGTTCTAATGAAACAGACTCATCATCCTGGCATAGGAAATAAATTAAAAATTATTGAAATAATAAAATAGTGATGGTCAATAATTCCTAAATCACAGTACCAATTTCTCTGGGTCAGCAGAAGTAAAGAATACCGATCAACTGCAGACTAGGGGCTGTTTCACACTCATCTTATGAGTTAAGTTCATTATTGAAAACTCTACTTGTGACTATGAAATATAAAACAGCAATAAAAGTGCTGTAACTTTAGACTTAGTGTAATGTTGGATATACTTTATTTCTGATTGATTTGATTTTTGGTGTTTAATGCCACTTTCAGCAATATTTCAACTATATCATGGCGACCAGTTTTAGTGGTGGAAGAAGCCGGAGTACCCGGAGAGAACCACCGACCATGGGCAAGTAACTGGTAAACTTTATCACTTGCGGCTGCGAGCCAAGTGCACCCTTTTTTGTAATTTACAAAGTCGGGCGCAAACCCACGCCGTATTGGTGATAGGCTTGTTTGAGTTGTTAGGTAATCCAACTACCTAACTCATTGAGCCACCTGGGCCCTCTACTTTATTTCTAAATTACAAATGAATAAAGATAACTGTTTACTAATTTACTAATAGGATAATTGCTGTAACTATTAAACGTGACAGCCTTAGATAGGCTATCATGTTCATTTACATTTATATCTTTTCTTGCTAATTTGTGTAACAAAACAATGAATTTATGTAATACAGCACTCAACATTGTTTCACCAATAAAAAGCTTTACATTATCATTAATTTTGTATTAACTGAAAACTATCATATACACTTTTCAAGTGGATGTGAATCGGTGAAATTTTGTTGTTATTTGTTTATAATAAAATGTTACGAAAAGAAAATTTAAACAGTGACGGTCAACAATTCGCCCAAAATCAACAGTATCTTGATTGCCATTGGAGATAAATCATCAAGAGGTAAACAGTTGGGATCCCATTAAGCGGTTTAACTCCACCATATTTTGGTGCCTGTCCTAAGCCGGGACCTGGATTTCCATCGGCATTTGTAATTGTCTTTTTTGTATTAAATGGTTTGAGATGAGAGGTAGTTGGTTGTTTTGTTGATATTAGAAGAACTGTTGACCATCACTGTGTAAACTTTCTATTCTTAGCACATGAAATATTCATGAAATGTCTAGCAAGATTGCAAAAATGACGAAAAAAGAAATTTTAAGCCTCACATACAAGTAACTTTAGTACATGTAAATCCTAGACTCTTTTAAATGTGATACATACAGAAACGAAATCGTTGCTATCATCTATGAAACTGCCCATGGATTCCTCAAAATCTCTTCCAAAATCATAATTACTACGAGACTCGTCATCGTCAGACATGTATACTGGAGGCTCATGGGACTGGAGAAACGTAGACGGCTGGTAGTAAAATTTATGATATTTATGATGTCTGTGGCCTAGCTAAAGAGAAAAAAAGAATTATTTTAGATTTTAACACTGAATTCTTCTTGAGGTGTTGTGACAGAAATTATGGTGAATACAATGACCAAAACTACTAATAAACAATTCCACCAAAAAACGATTGATTGATTGATTTATTGTGTTTAACAACACTCAGCAATATTTCAGCTATATCATGTTTTAGTAATGGAAGAAGCCGAAGTACCCGGAGAGAACTGGTAAACTTTATTACTTGTGGCTGTGAGTCGAGTACATCCTTTTTTTGTAATTTACAAAGCCGGGCACGAACCCACGCCATATTGGTGATAGGCTTGTATGAGTCGTTAGGTAATCCAACTACTTAACACATTGAGCCACCCGGGCCCACAAAAAAAACCCCAAGAATTCTGAGAGTATTGCACATAGCAATACATTGTCCCCTACCGGCTGCAAAAATCAGAGGACCTAAAATATTAGAAGTATCACCTTGCAGTGACTAGATTTTAAATTACAAGTTCAATGGCCAAAACTCTGGCAAAAATAATTCAAAAAGACAGAAATTTGAATTTTATCTGAACTTAACTAGATATAGCTATAAATCAGCAAATATTGACTCAATAATATCTCAAATCACTTCCAAAAACAGTCTTGACTAGTAATTGATGTGGAATGACAGACAGATAGCAGTTGAGGAAACCAATTACAAAGCAAATAATATATTACATGTATTATATTTTACATTTTTTACATATTTTTGTGACTGCCATTAGTGGTAGAGTTAAATGTTGGAGGTATACCTTACATCACTAGACTAGAAACACTGAGAAGGTTATCAATGTAAGGCCAGAGATATGATTCACACCAGAAACGGGTGGATTTTGGATCAATATCTATGAAATTTTGACTAGGGCAGAGATATGATACACACCCGAAACAGGTGGATATTGGATCAATATCTATGAAATTTTGACTAGGCCAGATATAAGATTCACACCCGAAACGGGTGGATATTGGATCAATATCTATGAAATTTTGACTAGGGCAGAGATATGATACACACCCGAAACATGTGGATATTGGATCAATATCTATGAAATTTTGACTAACAAATATTTTAGATCTGAAATGTTTTACTAAAAATACTGAAAAATTCCAGTATTTACATAAATATTCGAACCATCCTAGTTCCAATTTCAAATCCTTTATTAAAGGCGAAGGGATTCGTATACTGAGAAACACCAGTAATGAAATTGAATTTCATAAGAAAATAAAACTATTTATAGAAAAACTGAAAGTAAGAGGATATAAAATCTAAATGATAAAAAACATTCTTTCAAAAATCAATTTCAAAGACAGACAGGAAAAACTAAAGAAAAAGATAAAATGTGAAAACACGTGTAATATAACATTCATTACACATTATCTCCCTAAAGCTGAAATACTTCAAAGAATAATCAGGAAGTACTGGCATCTTATTAAAAATTACTCTACAATAAGTACAAAGTTCAAGAAAAATCTAACTATTGGATTCAAAAGAAACAGAAAAATTGGCAAATTAGTGAAACGAGCCATAAGATAAATCTTATAGTTCCTGCTGAAGACATAATCACGCAAAACTAATTGATGTGTATCATCAAAACCACAAGAATAGACAAATATATTAATAACGAAACTAATTGACATGTTAAATAAATGGTTCAGTTGATTAAACAATCGACTTAGATATACCAACTAAAAATATTAGTTGATAAAGAGAAATAAAACAAAACAAGAAGCAAAAAAAAAACACCAAAAAAGAAATAATAATAAAATAATACCCAAAAAACAAAAAATTAAACTAAACAAAACAACGAAACTAAATATACAAACAGAACTTGTCTCTTCAATAGAAAACAAGGGGAGAGATAACTGAAGAAAAATATATATCTATATAAATATTATTACTAAAACGAAATAAAGGGTGATCCTCTGATGAAGGTTTCCCTGGAATAAATTATAATTCCGAAATAACCCGAAACATTGTACACGTAGCACGTTATCAATGTAAGGCCAGAGATATGATTCACACCAGAAACGGGTGGATATTGGATCAATATCTATGAAATTTTGAACAAAAAATACAAGTTCAAGGGCCATAACTCAGCCAAAAATCATTCAACCGGAACGAAATTTGAACTTAAACTGTAACTCATCTAGATAGATATAGCTATATACCAAATATCAAATCAATATCTCATAGGACGTCAAAAAAAAGTCAGGACAACTAAAAGTTTGAACAAAATATACAAGTTCAAGGGCCATAACTCAGCCAAAAATCATTTGACCAGAACGAAATTCAAATTTAAACTGTAACTTATCTAGATATAACCACATACCAAATATCAAGTCAATATATCAAAGGACGTTAAAAAAAAAGTCTGGACAACTTAAAATTTTAATGTGACGGATGGACAGACGGAACCTAAAACTATAGTCCCCTTCGGTTTTCGCCGGTAGGGGACTATAAACGAGAAACAAAGCTAAATTAATACCTGGTTAACTGATATTTTCAATCAAGATGTAATATTATTTTTGTATGTCATTTTAGATGTGAAACAAAAGAATTTGGGTAAATATAAATTCTTAACCCTTTCAACGCTAAATGCGACATATGCACATGACTGCTGATCGCGACATAAGTCGTTTTTATTGCCGGTATTTTGAAGTGATCGAATCGCAATCTCAAAAGTTCGGAATGCCTCAAAATTTATCGTTAATGTATAGTAAAGTGATTCAGGTCGGGTTTGCGTTTGAAATCTAAGTAAGTTGTATGTAAAAGTAAAGCAGAAAAAGGAAAATATGACTGAGGTAAACTGCATGGTATCAAAATGGCGGACAGTGATGAATCAGAAATTGATGATGATGAATTTATTAAAATATTCGAAGATTCGGATGACGAGAACGAATTCGAAGGCTTTGGACCTGAAGACCTAATACCAGATTATGAGATTTTAAGAGAAATTGACTTACAACAGTTATTAAAGGATAGAAATGTTCAACAAAATGACGACTTCGGTTGTCTTCGAGATGATTCTCCACCGCTATGTGCACCATTTACCACAACGCTAGGACTGAAGAATATGTAACTGCCGGAAGACCCTAAACCTATTTTCTTTTTTAATTTATTATTTAAAGACGATATGTGGGCTTTGATTACGACAGACAAATCAATAAGCGCAAAAAGCGTGAAAAAAGGATTGAAAGTAATAAAAGGTAACAAATTTTCAGGTAATAATCTTTATTGCGTCAACCTGGCTTACCTGTAATACCTGTCAAATTGTTACAAGATATACATATATTGATTGACCAACATTCATGCATTAAATGCAGAAGAGAAAAACAACTTATATTAATTTGATATATCTCTGTATTTAAATAGTTGTAAAACAAAATATTACATTTTTCACCTTTTACCTATATTTTACCTGAAAATACAGGTGTCAAATTACAAAATACCATTGCATAATGTAAACATTTGAAAAGGTCGTTGTTTGGGGAATAATTTTCATACAAAATTTTTTTTCTGTATTCTAAAAAATAAAGAAATTATTGCAGTTTTAAGATACTGTATCTTTATTCTACTTTGAAACAAAAAGAATGCAGCAGCAGCAGACATAGTGCTTCTTTTTTATGTAGCGTAGTAAGGGTTAAATATAGATCATGTAAATGACATACATTTCATTGAGGACCTACTGTGGCATCATTAAGAGGTAAAATTTTCAGCTTTTCTAAGTACCCATCTTTTGAGTGTAGACACAGTAGTTTGATTGTCAGCTACTATCCGTGTCCATCAACAGTGGAGTTTATATGAGTATACTCTCCAGTTTTTCATCCTCTACTGTCCGTAATAAAACCTGCTAGCAAGATTTTGTAAGCTGCATTTTGATTGGTTATCTGGACACAAGGTTATATTTAACATGTGATTTATATAAAATTGAGTTAAGTCTAAAAAGTTTCCTTACAGATATACACCACTAAAGTTCTGAGTTGCAATCTCGCTCAGACGAGGTGTTATCGATACACCATTATCAGGGACAGAAATTAACAGGGGCCCAGTCGCCCATGGCCCCTAGATTTTGATCTGGGCTACTAAACTTTTACCTATAATTTAGTTAAACATATAGACATTTTTTTATCAAAAATCTTGTCTGGGCTACCAGCTTGAACTTCCCAATTTCTATTCCTGATTATGTGATCAAGTTCGTCAGTGATTTGCGGGGACAGGTCAGTGGTTTACTCTGGTTCTCTCCACTAATAAAATTGACTGCCACAATATAACTGAAATATTGTTGAAAGTGGTGTTAAACACCATAACCCACAGCCTCTACAATATAAATTGTTGTTAATCTTAATATTTACTTTTTTGGAGTTCATGTTATTGACATTTGGCATCCTTCCAGGAATTGGTAAACCAGCTTTCGCTAACTTTATGAAATACTTCTGAACTCGACTGGCCACCTTAAATAGAAAAATATACTGCATTATATTACATGGTTAACAACACAATTTGCATATCCTTAGAAAATTGTCATGGAAATATGTTCTCCGCTGCAATCAATAAATTGAAGAAAGCAAAGTTAATCTATAAAATAAACAGAAAATAGATTAACAATTAATTTGAAAATATATTGCATGAAAACAGCAAATTATGTGACGATTCTGTAAATATATTGCACAAAAACGGTAAATTATGTAATGATTCTGAAAGTATATTTAACTAAAATGGTAAATTATGCGATGATTTTGAAAATATGTCACACAAAAAATTGTAAATTATGTGATTAAACTAATAGTATATTGCACAAAAACAATAAACTTAATAAAGATTGATGCAAAGTAATAAGGAGCTAAATATATATATATATATATACACTGTCAAACATGTTTGCTAAGGAGAAATTTTAAAAAACTGTGTACATCCTAACATAGATTACAGATAGAATTGGGTAGATATCATGGTGTTCCCAGACACAACAGAATATGCACAAAATGTTCTTCAAATGTTATTGAAGATGAATTACATTTTTTATTTGAATGCTCAAAATACGATGAAGACCGAGAATCAATGTTGTTTGAAATTACAACTGTATGTAGTAACTTTAGAAATTTGAACAGTCAAAACAAACTGATTTGGCTTTTTAACTCTACAAATATTGAATTATTGAAAACATTATGAAAATTTATTTTGAAGCATCTTCCTTAAAAAGTTGATACATCTTGTCTTTTAATTATAACATTCAAGCTACCTTATTCGCTAACTTGTTTGCTTTAAACACGGGAAGGATAATCAATTCATACAATTAAATATTTGGGTATGAGCAAACATCCTTTTAGCATCGTCTCCTGGTGTCTTCTGCTGAAGGGCAATCTATGTGCTTGCCTTTCTGCTTTAGACACAGGGAGGATATAAATGGCTCATACCTGTACCTCAAAATTAAGGGTTGACTATCATCCTTTTAGCACCGTCACCTGGTGTCTCCTGCAGAAAGGTTATCATTGTGTTTGCCTCTCTGCTTCAGACACGGGTAGGATACAAATAGTCGGCTCTATCTATTTATTTATCATCATATTTATATGATACGTATATCATAGCTGGATGTATTAAAACATATCAACCACACTGAGCATATAAATGACATGTTATAAGTATATGTTATTATATCTTTGTCTTTGTTAAACATATGTTATGTTTTAAATAATTATATATGTGAATATGCATGCCCCTCGTGGGCCCATAATTGGTAAATAAAGTATCTTCTTCTTCTTCTGTATAAAGAGGTCATCATTGGAACAAAGAAAAAGTGACCTATGAAAAGAGGTTCATTTTATATGAAATTTACTATAACAGGACAAGAAAATGGTGACTTTTTAATGCAGGTGATCAATAGAGGTGACCACATGTGCAAGTTTGTATTATGGTTTTATACCTGTTGAGGTGTTCTGTTTCCCAATGCTGTTGCTATTTTTTGCCATCTCTTAGCTTCAACATCTTCTGGTGGGTATGTTGTAAGTAAATCTTCTAATCTAAAATCACATTGTACAACTCTTTAATTTCACAAAAGTAAATCAAAGCCCCTCCTTTTAAATTGATGTTTCAATAGATCATTTGCACATTACTGACATGATTCCAATTATTATATGTTTTTACACATTTTTATTGGAGTTATTTCCCTTTAATGCAGGAAAAAGTGTCATTGAGTGAGTGATTGTTGTTTAATGCCAACTCATAAATTTTTCAGCTATATCATGGCGAGAACAAGCTACTTTTCACTGAGATGATGACGAGGTCTGCTGACACACTGTCCTGATTACGAGTAAACAGTCTTTGATCTTACTCCCTAAGGCTACATGTTTAGCGGAGAAGCAAACAAATACCAATTTCATAGTTTTTGATTTGACCCGACCAGGGTTTGAACCCACAGCACTCAAGACGAGCATGCTAACAATTACACCATTGATGCGGTTAGGCGAAAGTGTTCTCATTCATCATCATGCAAAGTTGACGGCAAATTTAATGTTGTAGCAACTTGTGAATTATTTGACGGACAATAAGTGATGGGAAAAGCTCACTTGAGCCTTTGGCTTCTGCAAGCTAAAAATGGCTAGAAAATTTAAGAGTGAGTGATCAAAGCAGAAGATGATAAAAATTTTACTTTAATTTTATTTGGTCAATGAAATTTATGCACATGTAGAACAGATTCTAATCCTACCTTTTTTGTTCCTCTATTGTCCAAAGTTGATTAAAAGTTGACGATTTACTTTCATCTTTGAGACGACCCCTTACAACATTGATTTGCCCATCAATAGATGACATGCTTGGCTTTATGTCATTTTCTGTTGACACTGGAAAAGAAAGAATGTCATAATAAATGATGCATACCCTGGAAATAAATTTAAGAAAATCACTTTTTGCACAAGTACTATGAATTAATTTATTTTTCTTGGGTCCATCCTGGTCCTGATCGTATGGTAGTAGATTTACAACTACCTATGCAATCAGTGCCTATCACCACTAACATTGCGAGTTTGAATCCCACTCAGGCGAGGTGTACTCGATACAATGTTATGTGATTAAGTTTGTCAGTGACTTGCGGCAGGTAGGTGGTTTTCTCCGGTTTCCTCCACCGATAAAACTGACCACCATGAAATACCGGTAACTGAAATATTGTTGAAAGTGGCATTAAACACCATAACCCTAACCCTTCCTCTATTTTTCTTGGTACAGTCATTTCTAACCAACGGCTTATAACTCTCCACCGATCATGTATAGGGTATTGGGTATGATCGGCCATGGGTTACCGATTATATCCATGACAGTATTGACTGTATACACATCTTCTACTTGAATACTGGGGGCTTTCTCACAATCACTTTGTGAAGAAGTGTACATGTATCTCCTAACTGAAGGCTGAGAAGTGTTGTACTCTCATTATAATGAAAGAAGAGTATGCAGATACCACATGCAGACTAGTGTTATTTTCATGCTATTTTTTTCGAAGTAGAGTGCTGTTTTAGTTGTATCGTTGATCCACCATTGTAGGACAAGCCTGAAGATACCAAAGGTGTAATCAGAAGCTGTAAATCAAAGAAGAACAGACAATACAATGACCAAAAGATACCAAAGGGGTAATCAGAAGTAAATCTAAGAAGGACAGACAACACAATGGCCAAAAGATACCAAAGAGGTAATCAGAAGCTGTAAATCAAGGAAGGAAAGACAACACAATGGCCAAAAGATACCAAAGAGGTAATCAGAAGCTGTAAATCAAAGAACAGACAATACAATGGCCAAAAGATACCAAAGGGGTAATCAGAAGCTGTCAATCAAAGAAGGACAGACAACACAATGGTCACAAGATACCAAAGGGGTAATCAGAAGCTGTCAATCAAAGAAGGACAGACAATACAATGGCCAAAAGATACCAAAGAGGTAATCAGAAGCTGTCAATCAAAGAAGGACAGACAACACAATGGTCACAAGATACCAAAGGGGTAATCAGAAGCTGTCAATCAAAGAAGGACAGACAACACAATGGTCACAAGATACCAAAGGGGTAATCAGAAGCTGTCAATCAAAGAAGGACAGACAACAAAATGGTCACAAGATACCAAAGGGGTAATCAGAAGCTGTCAATCAAAGAAGGACAGACAACACAATGGTCACAAGATACCAAAGGGGTAATCAGAAGCTGTCAATCAAAGAAGGACAGACAACACAATGACCAAAAGATACCAAAGGGGTAATCAGAAGCTGTCAATCAAAGAAGGACAGACAACACAATGACCAAAAGATACCAAAGGGGTAATCAGAAGCTGTAAATCAAAGGACAGACAATACAATGGCCAAAAAATAGCAAAGGGGTAATCAGAAGCTGTCAATCAAAGAAGGACAGACAACACAATGGTCACAAGATACCAAAGAGGTAATCAGAAGCCGTAGATCAAAGAAGGACAGACAATACAATGGCCAAAAGGACAAACAACGATCTACAAAACATTACATAGAAAACTAAAGATCGATCAACATGAACCCACTAAAAACAAAGTAGAATATTACTGTAGGACAGGGTCAACATGACCATCATACTATGATCTACCTGAAGCAATCAGTGCCTATCACCACTAATGTTTGTGAGCTTTAAAAGACATTAAACACCTATAAGCAATAAATGTAGGATAGAAACCATTTTACTCTTATTATTATTGAGTATTGATACCAAGTAGATTATCACTCCACTGAAGGTTGGTGTTGATTCATAAGTTTGTAGAGGACCATCTAAAGAACATTCTTGCTGCAAGATTGCTATTAAATTCCTAAATGTTTCAGTCAATATTTATCAACATGATCCTATTTCCCTATATATGTACAAGTATGACCGGCAGTGGCAGCCTTCTTGAATTTTATATTGACAAAAACAAAAACAAATAATACAAATTTTGAATTAAAGGAAAATCATATGACTACTGTGTTGTGAAAGCCTATTTGTCCCTCCTAATATTGTTCCTTTGAATCATTACATCTATCTGTCCCAACTTTGAATAATTTATTATAAACAACTCCATAATAAAAAAAAAATTACGGGAACAAATATTCTATACTGTTTATTCCGTCAAGAATAAATATTGTAACTTTTTTCCGTTGGAATATATTATGTAATATTAGTTCCAGTCAGAAGAAATACTATGGTAACAATTCTATGTCATCACACTGTTGTTTGAGGAATAAAAAATTATGTATTGTGTTGGTTTGTGTTGTAGGCAAATGAGATTGTATGTGGATCATCGTTGTGTGTCTTTCTTTTTTTAAATAGATCATGCATAAACAAATTTGCAGTTTAAATGACTGTGTGGTTTCTGAGCCCGATGAGAAAATGTTTTCAACTCACTTCATAATGGTCTTATTTCTCCTAATAACAATCTTTTATCAATAAATGGTCTAGGGTAACATTTAAAAACCTCATGTTACTATATTACTATTACAATAAAACGTCTTACTCCCTGTCGTCATCGATTTAAAACTATTACAACAAAATGTCTTACCCCCTCCTGTTACTAATTGTTTCTTGAATCTAGTCAAATGTTTTGGAATTCCCAGTGATGTAAAATCTACAGAACTTGTGTATTTCTCCCAGTTAATTGCTGGTAACTGTGGGATATTCTGAGGTTTAGGGAGGTGAAGATCAACACCTCTTTGCAGTTTATCGACAAAATCTATTGGATCCTTTAAGGCCTCCTCTTTAAACTTATAAAGTTGGTCTAAATCAGAGAGGGTTTGAATTCTCTGAGCTTCTAGTAATGCTATATTTCTCAACATGGCATGATAATCACTATTGCCCTTTAACGCTACATGATCCGATTCAAAGAAATAGGTGTCAATTTCTTCAATGTCTCTTTGACCTTTGACACTGTAATCGGTGCAGCTATTCATTGGTTGATCCTGTGTTGTTATGAAAGTTGATTCACCAAAGCTCATGATCTTGATTGAAATCTACAACAAATAAAATACTGATCTTATCTGAAACTCATTACAGTACAGTCAGAGACAGTGTGATAAATCACTCTGATCGACATATCACTTTTGGTGATATAGATATATCTTTTGTTCTGTTTAATATACATTTGTATGATCTTCAAAATTTCTTATGTATTTAGAGTCTTACTTGTTATCACCCAAAATGCACAAGAAAGTAAGAAATATCTATTAAACAGATCAAAATATATATCAGTATCACTAAGAAGAGTGATGTCTATCACAGTGATTTATCAAGGTGTGTCTCTGACTGTACTGTAACTGGAAAATTGTTACAAGTATAAAATGGAGAAATTCAGTATTGGGACAAATGGAGAGGTTGTCAATAAAATGTTTTTTTCTGACTAAATGCTTTAGTTCTTATTGTGAACCAATGCACATTACATTACATGTACGTCATTGAAATAAAACTAAAAAAATCTGATGAAAAGGCGAAAAAACTGATGTTTGACAATCATTTTTCCACGCAAAATCCACAAAATTTGTGACATTTGCAACATGGGTTGCTATAATTTAACTATTACAAGTAAAATTAGTGGCACTTTTGAAAGTGCCAGCTTATTTGGACAGAAATATTGATGAAGCTTTTGTATTTAATGAATTAATTATTTTTTCGTAAGGAGGAATATATATTTTTGTTCCAAAAGTTTCATGTTTTGTTCATAACCAATGGTGTCCATCAAAAGTATTTACGAATTGTATGCATTATGATGATTCAGAATGATTTAATGAATTTGATCAGTGTGTATTGAAAAAAAATAACAGGGATGAGTTATATAATAAAAAGTTGAACAGATGGTCCCTATAATAATCGTGAAATCGAGGTTTTACTTTGGGATTCGAAATTGTCGTCATGAAGTTACGAACAGAATGTTGGCCAATAATAGAATCGTGAAAGCCGTGACACTTCCTAAAGTGTACCTTAATCTATTGTTAGTGGCAAGTGCGAAAATTTCCACAACGTCACGCAAAACTGGGTATCTCACAGAAATCTGTGATGTATTTCACAATAATGTGTTGTCGTCTCGATAATGGTGGACAGTTATGAACGCAACAGGTAAGTCACATACCATGATTTCAACGTTTTTTTTTAAACTTCATGTATATGTTGAGATAAAGACAACTCACATTTCTCAGTACATTTATTTACATTGTGAAATAAAAAAAATAATCACTAGTCTGTTATTTTCCAAAAAAATCTTCATTCAAGTCACCTTAGTCGCGAAGCACTGTTGTAGTTCTATGTTACGAACACAACGTTTGATCATTTTCACTCTTATATCTTGTGAAACTTCACATTACAGTAATGATTACCTGCAATGTCATTTTCTTTCTTTTTCAGACTATCCAGTGAAACTCCAGTGAATTAGACAATTAAAAGTTTAAGAATAAAGTATTTATTGGTGCTATTGGTGTCCTTGTTACTCACAACACTTTTTTTTCTTTTCGCTACCATACACTGAAGATACTAAGATAAAGTTACCAAAATTACTTTCAAGTGTATAAACACAGCCATATTCAATACTATGATGATTAAAACCTGCTAGTATATTCTCAGGAAGATATAAAATCAAATTTATTTATGTATAAGGTTACAAGTGTTCGTATGTAAGGGTGTCCACATGATTAATCATTCTTAAGTCAAAGATATGAATATTTATTTTAAAATTTTTAACCGTATTTTACAAATGTTATATATAAGGTTATTACTGAATACAAAAGTGATCTTTTAAATATATACAACAGTCTATAAAAAGCTGCATTTGGACACTACGTTATGAACACAACAGACATAGGACACTCTGATGCATCACATTTGGGTACAGAATTTATCTTGCCATTACTATTTGATGAAAATATACACATTTTGCTGTGCAAAAACTTTTAAGGATCTTTTAATCATTAAAGACTTTCATTTTTTACTTATGAAGTCACAATTTATGTCCCAATACTGAATTTCTTCACAATTACATTCATGGAAACATTATATTAGCACTTCATCCTCTACTATGTCTGTGAGGCCAAGTGAACAGAGGCTGTCTGTGAGAGGCCAAGTGAACAGAGGCTGGCTGTGATCGTATGGTAGTTAGACTTACAACTACCTGTGAAATCAGTAACTATCACCACTCAAGTTGTAAGTTTGAACCCCGTTCATGGCGAGGTGTACTCGATACAACATTATGTGATAAAGTTTGTCAGTGATTTGTGACAGGTCAGTGGTTTTCTCCACCAATAAAACTGACTGCAATGATATAACTGAAAAAAAATTGAAAGTGGCATTAAACACCATAAACCAAACCAAGTGAACAGAATCTTTTAGATCAATGTAATATTACTAATTTATATTTCTTTCATCTCGTCCTCTTTTTATCCGAGGACAGTGATTAGAATAATCGATTTTGCAGAGTATGTCACATTTTTTCGTTTTTTGAGCCACTATGCATATTGTAATGAGTTATTTTATTGTTAATATTCATTTGTTTAATATGATAATGGCCACAATGTACATGGCACACAAGTTCCTGGAGTGAGTGAGTGATTGTTGTTTAACGTCGATTCAGCAATTTTTCAACTATATCATGTAGAGAACAAGTTAATTATCAATGAGATGATGCTGAGGTCTGCTTTGTACTAGACCAACACGCTGAGTTGGATTTTTATAGTGCTAGCTCACTGAAACAACATGTCGCTCCACTCAGATACATTATTCTGATTCCGAGCCAACCAATCTTTGCTCTTTCTCCTTAATGCTGCATGCTTAGTGGAGAAGCAACAATAACCAATCTTATAGTCTTTGGTATGACCCGACCTGGGCTCGAACCCATGATCTACCACACTCGAGGCGAGCATGCTAATCATTATGCCACCGATGCAGTTCACAAGTTCCTGGAAGTTTCATACTCCTTTACTTGTAAGAAGAAGAAGAGATCTTATTTCAAAATCTTGGGATTCACTCCTGTAGATTTAATGCCACTTCAACAATATTTCAGTTATATCGTGGCAGTCAGTTTTATTGGTGTAGGAAATCGGAGTATCAGGAGAAACCACAGACCTGCAGCAAATCATTGACAAACTTTATCAATTAATGTTGTATGAAATACGGCTTGCCATTAGCAGGATTCGAATTCACAAGGTTAATGGTGATAGGCAATGATTGCATAGGTAGTTGTAAATCCAACTACCATACGATCATGACATGACGGCCCCTGTAATAATATAAGGAAATATATACTCCGACCCTATTGCATCGCATATTCTATGACACTTTGGGCTTGCCATCGTCTAAGCATAGCATAGGCTTAGCCCTGTGGCTGTGACAGAAATATCTCTTCTGACATTAAAAACATTGGACAGTTTTGCTGTGAAAAGTATTAATTGTAAAACAAAACATGAGTTGGGTATGTGTCCGTGGTGTCTTATTTTTGGGTAAACAATTAAACACCACGTTATCATAATCTGGCGGACAACCGGCGTGGGCTTTGTAAACATTATTTTTATTTTGTTTTGTTTGTTAGCAACAAGAAAATCTTTATTACTGAAAGTAACTCATACTCCATGCAGATAATTTGTATAACAATAATTATTCATGTTAATTTATTTACATAATTATGCATAATTTGTATCACATTTTATTATGTAATTGGGCTATAACCATATCCTGTTGATGAGTTTGTGTCAATAAAAGAATTTGAATTTGGTTGTACAGTCATTACAGATGTCATAAGTGCTTACATTGGAATCTCAATCATTTGAAAAAATTGTGGAAGATTCGTCTTTAATGCAACTATGCACGAATGCCCCCGCAGCAAGTATGACAAAATAATATTTCTATCTATGGATCATTTATCAGTGCTGTTCAAATGAGCACTGGGCGCAGACATATTGAAAATCCCCGGATGTTATGATATGAATAGAGGAAAGATTTTAAAATGTATTTATATTGCAGGAAACTAACTCGTAGCACAGACCAGGGGATATTATATGGAATCAGCAAATAATGATGCTAGAAAATGGCCGATTTTACCATTCGATGTATCTCGGGATTTTATAATAAGTAATGAATTTCTCATCTAGTTCTCGTATATCGAGAAACTTTTCATTGGATAATTTTTTGACGTATTTGAAGTGTCTATGCAAATTTAGAATCGACCGAAATAAATCTGAAAATACCGAAGTATAATTGTAATATACGGAAAATATCGAAGGAAATTCGGCAATATAATTATAATAAAGTGGGCGTTGATTATATAAATAAATCTAAAGTTCTTCAAGGTAGGTATATTTAATTTAAATAATTGCAACTATAATATTCATATAAATATGAACATAAAAAAAAATTATTGTTTAATATTAATAACAATTTCAAAATATAACAATTAAATGCAAAAAGTTGAATTAACAATAATTATTGGGGAAAATGCTTTTTAAGGAATATAAATAAAGGGAGATAATCATAGTACTATATAGTATTATAAAATAACTACTGAAGAACTTTTTGTAAAAAAAAATTTGAACCAACAGTGATTAACACAGTTTGTTTATAAGTTTATATTTAAAAAAAAATGAAATAAATATTTTACAATACTGTCTATACTCCTGTAGGAGTGTGAAGCCCATCTATGATCTAAATAGATCCTCTGTTTTTAATAACAATTTATATTCATAAAATAAAATAATCAAAATGCATATGTATGCTAAATAAAACTTGGATCAAGTGTTAACTATGTTAGATACAATGTATCTACGTACCATTAGTTGTTTACAAAATACACTTATATATATAATTATTGTTTGTAAACAAACATCTGCTTTGCATATCATCCTCGGATTTACCATATTCTAAGAAAACACGTGTTTCTTTTAATTAATTTATTTCATAAAAATATATAACCTATATTTTCTGTTTTTATATATAATTATTAAGGTAAAAATACCTTACAAAAGAACAAAAAGCCATTCAGAAAAAATTGTCAAACAAAAAATCTTCCTGATTCTGATCCTGATCTTACCAGCAGCTCGCTGGTAACATTTGGCCCAAATTTTGATTGTATTTTACTTCACATCCAAAATTTTACATGAAGACGTATGTTGAATGTAAAATAATACAAACCTCCTTGGGAAATATATATTTCAAACAAATACATCCATATTTTGTCACAATATATCCATTAATAAATGTCTGGCAAACTCATTTACCTAACACGATACACACATTAGCACCCCCCTTTTGGTTGTAATGGCTGAGTATATAGCCAAGGGAGATCATCGTTTCCGTAGCCTGCACAGACACTTGTTTAAATACTGTTACAGTGACAGCCGGAACCTTTGAACCGTAATGAGAGCGGGAGGTTTGGCGCCTTAAAAACTGATTCAACCCACCATTTCTTTAGAAATGCCTGTACCAAGTCAGGGTCATTACGGTTTTCACAGTTTTCCGGTTGTTGACTGATTTTGTCTGTTTATATAATTATGAGTTTTGACTTTCCCTTTGTAAGATTGTTCGGAGTTCGGTAATTTTGTTATTACCTTTATTTTCATTCAAACAATATATGCCCCCTCCTCTTTCTTACTTCAAGGTAAACATCTGCCCTTTACCCCTTCCCCACTTCGCCTTCTAACCTTGGGGCATATTTCGGCATATAATGACATGGACAACACAATATCATTATATAATTACTGCACTTGAACGAGATCAATACGAGGTTATATGGAGCAGCAAACTCCGGACAGTTTTCGTATCCGCTACCGAACATGCTTCATTCGCTGGATGTGGAGAGTAGTGTGCGGACCGGAGCTGGAAACTGTCCGGAGCTTGATGGAGCAGAGTGCAACAATATTGAACGAGGCGAAGCCGAGTTCAATATTGTTGTACTCTGCTCCATAAATACAGAATATTAGGCATTTTATTTTTGGGACTGACTTTATCACGGGGTATATCAGCTGAGCCGGGCAATGAACGAGTTTTAACGTTACAGTACAATTATATGTAGGAAATTGATAGTCCGCTTTGAATAATTTCTTCTCGTACGCTAAATGTTTTGTTTACGATAGTAACGAAAATGACATTGACTTTTTCCCACAGGCACTTGTTTCATTCAAAAAATATATGCCCCCTCCTCTTCCTTACTTCAAGGTAAACATCTGCCCTTTACCCCTTCCCCACTTCGCCTCAATATTTTTCGCTTATTTGTGATCCTTTCGCTGACCCAATTATATCGTTACACTCCCGAGATATTTTTTTTTCGACTGCCACATTTAAATATATCTACCGGGCCCCCTCAGACGAATTGGACCAGAATATCCAGCGAAAGTGGATTGGTGAAAATTTAAATCATTGAAAGGGATACAGCCACTTCCGGTTTGCGCTGGATTTTTCATATGCATTCGGAATTCTCTAGACCGGCCATGTGTAACAATGCCATCATGATAATCTCCTCTCAAATGTAAAGTAAGCCTTTAAAATACAGATTATTGTTCCAATGCAGATTATAAAAATATGTTCAACTCCAAATTACTGACATTTGATTTTTAAAACACCTTTTTTTCTTAGTTTCTAAATCAATTTAGAACGGACCGGAAGTGACTGTATCCGTTTCAGTGACTGAAAAATAGAAAATGCGACGTTCGCTGAATATTCTTCTCCAATTCGTCTGAGGGAGGCCTGGTAGCTATATTTAAATGTGGCAGTCGAAAAGAGAAATATCTCAGGAGTGTAACGATATAATTGGGTCAGCGAAAGGATCACAAATAAGCAAAAAATATTGAGGCGAAGTGGGAAAGGGGTAAAGGGCAGATGTTTACCTTGAAGTAAGGAAGAGGAGGGGGCATATATTTTTTTAATGAAACAAGTGCCTGTGATTCGTAGCCAGAGATCTCACAACTGTCCACCTCAAATCAACAATCCTTATCTTTTTGTAGCAACAATTTGAAATAAAGAGATTAATGCTTCATGTGGTGATTACATATTTTGAAGATTTTGCATTTTGCTTTATGTCTTAATTCCAGAGACATATGCACAGGCACTTGTTTCATTCAAAAAATATATGCCCCCTCCTCTTCCTTACTTCAAGGTAAACATCTTCCCTTTACCCCTTCCCCACTTCGCCTCAATATTTTTCGCTTATTTGTGATTCTTTCGCTGACCCAATTATATCGTTACACTCCCGAGATATTTCTCTTTTCGACTGCCACATTTAAATATAAATACCGGGCCTCCCTCAGACGAATTGGGACGAAGTGGGGAAGGGGTAAAGGGCAGATGTTTGCCTTGAAGTAAGGAAGAGGAGGGGGCATATATTTTTTGAATGAAACAAGTGCATGTGGACATATGATTAAATAAGACTAGTAACTTACGCAACCACAGGCGTAGCATGGGGTCAAATATTACCGAGGCAGATTTTAAAATTGGTATTTGTTGCTTCTCCGCTAAGCACGCAGCATTAAGGAGAAATAGCAAAAACTGGTTGGCTCGGAATCAGAATAATGTGCCCGAGTGGAGCGACATGTTTACCCGCGAACTGAACAGTGAACTAGCACTATAAAAAAATCCAACTCAGCGTGTTAGTCTAGTACAAAGCGGACCTCATCATCATCTCATTGAAAATTAACTTGTTCTCGCCATGATATAACTGAACAATTGCTGAATTGGTGTTAAACAACAATCACTCAATGACCTGATAAATTTGCAATTACATGGGCACTTAATGCCTTTGACATGTTTTTCTTTTGAAAGATGTATAAATATTGCATGTTATACCATATTTGGAAAGAAGAATATGAAGGGATACTGTAGAGTATAAAATATTTAATATGCGATCTTGATGTCAAATTTGGGTCATTTTGTCCCACTATAGACTAATGGGCCGCGAAGTTTCACGATATTTTGAGAACCTGCTTATCTCTTGTTACGGTTTTATATGTCTCCGTTAATTACAGTATATAACATTATACATTTATTACATACTTAGTTCAAATAAAGGCATTTTTGTATGACCAATATGACCGGAAGTAAACTGTCCATATTTTCACACCCCGGGAAAATAACCGGTTATTGGATTACTATAAGATCATTTCCATATCGAGGCCCATATTGGCCCGGGCCAATATGGGCCTCGACTTCGTCTCAGGCCAATATGGGTGTCTCTTTTCTAGATGTCGGAAGTATGTAATAAATAGTTTAATACATGGGCATTTCCATATTGGCCTGGTTATCATCCCTCGACCCATGTTGGCCCTCGACTGCGTCTCGGGCCAATATGGGGGTCTCGGGATGATAACCAGGCCAATATGGAAATGCCCATGTATTAATCTGTAATTATTGCATGCAGCATGGTGAGGGAAATATGAAAATTTATTCACCCAAGAGTATCATATTCCCCGAGGGTGAATACATTTTCATATTTCCTGTACCCGCATGCTATAAATGTTTTAATTTCCGAATGAAACCAAGAAAACACATATATGTAAAATACTGCTGGCAAACATATTTTAAGTCCATTGGAACGTTGTCTCAGATATTTAAAAACCACATTAACGGTCGCCTGCAAATGATGCGTTCCGAGTACCTCTGACGTTTTCCTGTCAAAGAACGATAAATCTGGAAGGAAAACCCGCCAGGCTTCCGAAGGGTCATCGTCGGTAACCCACGGTTGATTCCGATACATTCCTCTCTCTCCATCACCCGTGGGTCAAATCGCTTGTAAACATTCGTTTTCATGAATATTCAAAGTTTCGAATCAAAATCACGTTTATGAAAGTGAAACTCTTTGGTATCGGAGGTAACAATCTGTCAAATAAACATCCTTTCCCTCAAGCAAATTGTCTACAGATTCTTGTTGAAAGTCCCTCAATTCTTTCACTCCTAATTTTTGCAACAGGTCCGACATTTTTAACTTTTAACCAAACTCATTATGAAAGGAACGATTTGATTGGTTGAATCGCATTTGAAGTTTGTAATGCGAAGACTTATGAATTATTCATGAGTACGAATGTTTACAAGCGATTTGACGCACGGGTGATGGAGAGAGAGTAACGTATCGGAATTAACGGTGGGTTACCGACGATGCCGAGGGGGTGGAATATGATTTTTATTTAAAGGAATATGATTTTGCCCTGTGTGATCACGTGTTCTGATTTTTACCCATTGTCCAATCAAATTAATCTATTTATGGTAATTAATATATATATAATATAATATATAATAAATAGAGAATATTATATGGCTCTTTCTGTATCACATTCCGTAACAACCCGAGACACCAATATCATCGAGGGTTGATACGGGATGTGATACGGAAAGAGCCATATCATATTATGTTTATCATATACTTAAACATGAGAAAGTCTTGTTCTGTATTATGAACCTTTAGTCACGCGATCAATATCATTTTAAGGGGTATGATAAAGGGGTGATGATATCGATATCAGTCACGGCAGACAAATACAGTCGTAATGTTCTTTCAGTATTATATATGCAAATTTCCTTTATTTACCGTAGTACTAAGTATATGATAATAAACTTTATCCCTGTGTAGAACAGGATACTGAATTCGATAATAAATGAATATCATTCTCCACCTCAATGCTGCCACACACATTCTATCTCAAACTGATCGAAAGCCAGTACGTGTACAATTCATATTGACATTTTAAAGTTAAGGTTATGGTGTTTAATGCCACTTTCAACAATATTACAGTTATATCGTGGCAGTCATTGATTGACGTTTTAAACCATACCATTAGATGTGTGCGTTGGCATAAATAATTAGATATCATTGCAAAATTTTCCTAATATTTAGCATAATGGATTGCACCCACACCTATTGACGCTTGGTGGCACTCGTGTACTATCAGTTATTCGTTCGGAACCTTTGCAGAAATGCTCGGACGTCTTCCTAACTTATCAGGTTTCAAGATAGCCGATCGTTACCTGCTGTGGCCAGTTCCTAAGCTAAAATAATGCGTCGAAACGGTCGTAAAACAGATTTGGTAGAAAGGTATCAACACTATGCTATTGCTTTCTTTGTAAAACAGTTATATTACTCGTTCTTTAGCATGAATAAAGGTGATCATAAGTTACATAACAACAAACATTCAACAAGCTGAACACTTACACAGTATTCCACCTTCATTTACTGTTAGGGGTCCCTCTTCTTTAGGGGTAGCATATTTTTTTACAAGAGCCAATTAACGCCGTAGGCTGTGTTCTTGGGTTAGAGTTAGTTAAGGGTTAGGGTTAGCCTTGTAGGACAGGAACCCCTAAAGTTAGACCGAATTATTCTGTCGTTTAGAAATCCTTTTCTATCATTGTATATTTAATTATCTTTTACATTTCTGACTTTTTATTTTTATTTTTTTATGCAAAATTTTAAAACAACAATCCATCGTCAAACGGAAACAAACAATTATCTGCTTAGGTGCGTCATTGCTGGTTCCACGGGGATATATATAAAACGGCCCGTTAAATTACGATGGTTGGATTTTTTAAAAATTTTATATAAACATTTATCTAAGGGACGGACCATTTAACTTGCAGGGGCGGGGTTATGGTTTTTTCTCTAAAAAAATATTCTGATTCCCAATGTTGCTGAAAAAAATATTCTGATTTTGGTGGAGGAAAAAAAATAATGTGATTCAGAGTTTTTGTCATATAACCTAATGTTAAATTCTGGAATAAAAATTCGCGCTTTGCACGACAAAAAAAATAACTATTCTAACTCTCGTGTTGTCCGAAAAAAAATTTCTGAGCGGTAAACAACAATCGATCACTTTATGAAACCTTGCGACAAAATATAAAACGCATGTTCAATTTTGAATAAACATTCGTATCGTATGAGATATAAAGAATTTGATAGTAAATTTGCCTATCATAGCATGTACTCTGCGTAGCTCAGACTTTTAATCTCGGGGTCCAGGGTTCGAGGCCCAATGTGGGCGGCTACATTTTTTTGTTTTGGTTTCAATGTGGAATGACAATTTGATATTTATGATATTAATCCATTTGTGATGAAGTGTAGCAAAAGTAGTTTTTTTCCCCGTCAGTGAATTTACGCTAAACAAAATGATTTTCTGGGGAAAAATGATAGCCTTCATTATGGTCAGAATGAACAAGTCTAAAATATGATCACACCTACAATTTAAGCAAACTGAACATAGAAGATCGAATGTTTTTCTTCGTTTTCACTTGTACTACCAAACATTTTGAGACGTCGACAGGATTCGAAGCTGTGCGGGGGAGACCCCAGGAGATTTTTAAGATTATAACATTCTACAAGTACACCTCTTTTTTACAATTACACACACTATTGCAGATACAGCATCCAAAGTAAAGACAGTATCAAAAATAAATCATCGGTACCAAAAAAATTTTTGTAGTCGATGACTGGATTCGAACCCGTGTGGGTATATCCCAATATATTTCTAGTCTAGCGCCTTAACAACTCTGCCACGACGACTTATTACTAAAGAAGAAAACTTATGCATATATATTTGATTTTTGTTTTGGTGCATTTATACTATATTTTTGTTTGTTTGTATCTTTGAATGACACATTACTATTATTACACAAAGTAACATTAGACAAGGTTGAGGCATACTATTTTACTTTATATATGATCAGTCTATCGGCAGTATCGCAACTTGTAATGGCGGAAATATAACGATAAGCTCCAATGCGATCCGGGAGAGTTCCGAATGTATAACTGATAGTACACGAACGCCATCTATCGTAGAAAATATCGTAGGTGCAAACCATTATTCGTGCTGTCGCATAATGATTTATGTCAATGCATCATTATGAATGTCATTGCATAATTTTATTCATGCATTTGCATAATTTTATTCATGCATTTGGATAATTTTATTTATGCAATTGCATATATTATAAGATTTTACATTGGCGGAATATATTTTTTTTTGCCACTGAAAACTCGTGTTATAAAATACACGTTAACATGCGGCAATAAATTTGTCCCGATGAAATAAATCAGGATGAATCATTATTTCTAGTCAAATATTTTTACCCTAAGCACAAATACTGACCACGACCTATGTCCTCGTTCAATATTGATTTCGTAGCTCCATAAGAACTCATTTGTATCGACCTAGGCTACAAAATACTACAATATTGTACGTATATTATTTGAACAGTGCATTTATATATAATAGTTGTGTGATTGCATATATATTTGTAAATAGACGCATGTGATTTCATTGTACGCGATTATGACACAGTTCTCACTCTCTGTATTTTTTCTTCAGATTGTTAGGGGGTATGGTTATGGTGTTTAACACCACTTTCCAACAATATTTCAGCTATATATCGTGGCGATCAGTTTTATTGGTGAAGTACTCGGAGTACTCGGAGAAAACCACAGACCTGTCACAAGTCACTTACAAACTTTATCACATAATGTTACAAGTATCGATTACACCTCACCTGAGATGGATTCGAACTCAAACTACCATACGATCACGACCACGACGACCCCTTCAATTTGTATATTTCTAACTCGACGTTTAAATAGACGAAAAATGACGTCGTATTTACGTCATTCTTTTATTACGTCGTCGGTATTTAAATGTAAAATAAAACAAACAGAAAGATGGATGAAACGGTCGACAAGATTGAAAAAGATTGCAAACTTCTGTATAAAAAGTACGCAAGCATACATTTGTCACATAGAACAGAGCTCAAGAAACAGACTAATTATCTGGAGAAATGGCATGTTGTATCAACGCAGAAGATGAGGTACGTATGCATGGATTAAACAAAATCTGAAATCTGAAAATAATAATAGCCCATAAAGTTATAACAACCGCACCAATAAACAGGACTCTTTATAGTCTATTTTTAATAAAAAAAAAACAAGTTCAAGACAAGCTCTAATGAGATGTTCAAATCGGGAGCATACTGTTCCCGAGTACTTGAATAATACGACCTCTCTTATTGAGAGTTTTCATACTCAGAGCAGTCATCAGAAATCATTAAGTTCCGTGCAAAGTTGTGGATATTAAATGACTTCAAACCATCAATGTTGACGTCAGTGATCATCTAGTACGCACTACTGCTGTAACACATTTCGCCTAACAACACTTTTGCGGCTTTGATGATTGTCGATGAATGAGGAACCATTTAGCGACAGGCATGTTTTACGTAACATTACTGACCAATGCCTAATGGAAATAAACGGTCGTTTTTGTTTTATTTTATAGGACTCAATCCAGACAAGCAACGGAGAAAGCTGTCAGAAACGACTGTCTGTTTCCATGGATCAGTTATGTTACGCACTCCTCGTCTGACGTTTTTCTTGTGACTCAAAAGGTGTTGCACTGCAGCAGCACGGACCACGAATCATTGACTAAGTAATTGTTAGAATGTAGCGATCGCGATGATCCCGTGGATATATTTCCTTTACGATGTAAAACACTTCAAGGAAAACGACTCCGTGCACTATTCTCGAAAAGAAAATTTGAATTTACTGGTCCGAATAAAATTCTGGAATTCAATTATATATCTAAATTAAAACTGAAAAATTGACTGGTCCGAACACAGTTTTACTGGTTGCATTGTGAAAGACATTCCATGGCCAGGGTTCCTGTGTCCACATAGCGCGATACGTTCATGTCGCGTTGTGTGGACTCAGTGACCTTGACTCGGGAGGATGTCTTATTATAAATTACAATGTACCAGCAATATTATTATATGAATATATTAATAGTTATAGATATATTTTATAAAGAGCATGCTACAGCTATAATAGTCATGATTATGCTATGTATGTTTATTTTAGGAGACAGATTTATAAAAGCAATAATTGCTTGTTTCTGAATCCTGTCTGTATTTACTATGTTTGATGTACTGTATATTCTGATTATTTTCTAAATAAATATTGTTTAAATTAAAGACATTCCAGTGCGTTTTGAAATATCGACACTTCTTAGGTTCCCGGTGTACACTGCTGATATTGACCTTTTAAAAGTAAATTAAAACCTTATTACAAATGTACAAAAAATAATTCAAAGACTTTTAAAAGCTTTGTTTTAAATGGAGACATTTAATACAAGAGACAGGGAACGCATTTTACATGTCTCATACTTTAAAGGAACATACCCCTCAAATGGAATGTCAACATTTGTTGGTTCAAATACTATATTCACAAGGACGTTTTGTCATTAATAATTCCTAAAATGGAATGTCAACATTTGTTGGTTCAAATAATATATTCACAAGGACGTGTTGGCATTAATACAGCCACCCGCCTGGTAATACACTATCGTGCCAACAGTTTGTTAATTTTAAAATTTTTGTAAACCATATAAAACCCACTTTCTTTAAAACATTCTCAGGATTTTGTTTCTTGTACTTTGTTTGTTTTATATACTCAATTCAAACTCAAATATTCATTGCCATTCAGTAAAGTTTGTTGATATCAAAGGGATAATCAGAAGCCGTCAATCGAAGGACAGAAAACATAATGGCCAAAAGAAAAAGGACATTTGTCTGGACAAACAGCCGTCTACAAAGCACTACACAGAAAACTAAAGATCGAGCAATGTGAATCCCACTAAAAACCGAGGGTAAACACAGGTGTTCCGAAAGGGTTTGTACTTCCTGCTCCACATGTGACACCCGTCGTGTTACTGTCAAACGACAGGATCCTCATCTGTATATATATAGAATTCGTGTTGGAAATCAGTATATGTAAATAAATACAAATAACATAGATTAAACATGAACCTCCTATACAACACAAATGGGAATCAAGACGAATAGAATATTGTTTTACGCGAAGATCGTAGCGGTCATCACAACACGGAACTAAAAACGTTGAAGACATGCAATCTGACATGAACAACACGAACCCCACTAAGTGTGACAAACAAATAATAATAATAATAATATGCCATGTTTTTGTGACAAGCTGTTGACTTGTTTTTAAGACAATGAAATATTTGTATTATCGCATAATACAGATTTGATTTTTTTTAATTTCTGTTTCGGGAAAATATAAACAGGCCGTCATGAAAAAAAATGATAACAACTTATATTATAATTGGTGTTAATGTTTATGAATAAAGAAACTAAGATTATATTTTAAAACCGTTACGATTTTTAACAATGTTTTATTTTAACTGCATTTTAATGTTTAACTTCTCTCAGCAAACAAGAAGAGTTAATGCGCAAATCGCTGGAGAGACTCTCAAAAGAGAAGGAGAAATACTCACCATCTAGGTCTACTGATAAGGTAAAGTTACAAGATGTCTCAAATAACAGTTTTTATTTATAAGTTCTAAACAAACTTTGTGTTGGGATCGGTTAGGGCAAGTTAAGTCAAACCATTAAAAATTGGCTTAAAATTAGTCGAACAATAATATGAATTCATCTTCAATTCGAAGAGTTCACATTTATATAAAAAAAAAGAAGAAAAAGATGGTGTCATTAGTATGTTTTATTAAATTATGTCAAGGAAATATAACCGTCAGCAGAGGATCCAGACGCCCCGCCAGCCACACCCCTGGTTCCCCTATTATAAGGGAAATATTACTATGTCAGGGAAATATTGCATAAGGGAAATATTACTATGTCAGGGAAATATTGCTTTGTCAGTGAAAGATTGCATTATCAGTTATTTATTACTATCAGTGAAATATTACTTTGTCAGTGAAATACTACTTTATCCCCGGTTTGAAAATTATAACAACTTTTGATTGGTTAAAAACCCGGGTATAAAAAAAACATATTCCCGGGTGTTGCTAGGCCATATTACCGGGTGTAACTAGCCACTTAACCAATCAAATTATGTTATAATTTTCAAAACGGGGATAATATGACGTTGTGCTCCAAATTCAAAATTAGTAAAGGTAGTACCCTACACAGGGTAAAAAACACTCGAAACTTTCATATTGTTTGCATATTCTTTCCAAAAACAAAGAAAACGTCACCTTTACGTGGGTCGTCGGGGTCCAAAATGTCTTATTTTTTACTATAATCGGGGATAAATTCGTTATCTACGTTCCTATTCATAGATATGGATATGTTAACACCCTTCAGTAGCCTGTACACCCTTCGGCTGCGTCTCAGGATGTACTTGGCTACTTCAGGGTGTTAAAATCTCCATATATACAGATAGGAACGTAAATAACTTGTATTATCCCCAGCTTGAAAATTATAACAACTTTTGATTGGTTAAAACCCCGGTCATAAAAAAATCCATATTCCCGGGTGTTGCTAGGCCATATTACCGGGTGTAACTAGCCATTTAACCAATCAAATGGTGTTTTAATTTTAAAAACGGGGACGTCAAAGCTCGCGACGTTACGCTTCAAAATCAAATTTAGTTAATTTTGGCTATATAGTGGATGTGGTCGAGTGGTCTAGGGCGCTGGACGTAAGGCTAAGCGAATGGTGCTACAGAGTATCAATCAGGGGCGGATCCAGGATTTGTGGTTAGGGGGGGGGGAGGGCGTGAGTAGGCGATGGTTCTGGGGACCGCTTAAGGTCCCCAACTGGTCCAGGGTAGAACCTGAAGCTCTGGGGATTTTATGAATTACAGACATTTATTTGAACGACAATTTTGAACCAACCACACCATTTTTATCAGACCAAAAAAACTTGATTTTGAGTCTTAATTTTGTCGGATAATTGTTAACAGTATATTTTTGTCAGATTATAAGAACCTAAAGTAAAACTTTTTTTGAACAACCGTGATGCGAATTGTTCAACTCATGACTGATCAATCACGATATTTTAACCCTTCAAAGAACTATTGGTTTAGTTTTAACGCATTCCTCATTTCACTAATTGGTCTGTACTTTCGGTGCTTGTCCTTTCGGGTGGTTCTAGTTAATACTGTCCTTCCGGATGGAGCTTTTCTTTTCGTCGTTTGATTCATTCACTGAAAACATATGATTCGACCGTTCTTGTTTATAGACAAACAAAAGCGGAAATTGTCGGCGAATCCATATATGAATCAACGAACACACCCAACGTGTATTTACAATGTGTAGGAATATTTTACTACAGGTCACGAGTTAACCATTCGTGAAAAAGTTGTTTGTTGAACTGCTTAATTAACGTTGTATAACATATGCTTTGCGAATTTTAGGGGGGGGGCGCGCACGCCCCGCACGCCCCCTCTAAATCCGCCCCTGTCAATGGTGTGGGTTCAAATCCCGTCGAGGGAAGAACAAACATTTGACAGCTCTATAATCTAATTCTAACACTGTTTGGTTTAATTTTCAGACGTAATTCTAACACTGTTTGGTTTAATTTTCAGACGTCTGAAAATTAAACCAAACAGTGTTAGAATTAGATTTTAGAGCTGTCAAATGTTTGTTCTTCCCTCGACGGGATTTGAACCCACACCATTGATACACTGCAGCACCATTCGCTTAGCCTTGCGTCCAGCGCCCTAGACCACTCGACTACATCCACTCCCTAATAGAAAGCTGTTAATTTGATCAACAGTAGGGTTCTACCAAAGGTAGTACCCTACACCTAGTTCTAATAATAAAACCCTAAATGCTCGCTTACTCACAAGGGTTATAACGGGATGCCATTACACGCAATGGAGCAGCCGCCAATATTTTTTGCGCTCGCTTACAGAGTTTCTGACGCCTGCATTTATCAATAATAAGACATAACCTTTCCTTTTGTCCATTATTATAACAAGTTTTTATCACCTACCAGTATTTTAGAATGTAATTCCCACAAAATAAAAATCCGTATCTGAACATTTTGAATTTCGTCATTTCCGGCCTCACTATTTGGATGTCGATACCATATTTGGCGTTTGAGGCGTGAATGTTTACATCAGCGTGTAGTAAGAAATACTATATTTAGAAAAGCTCCGCCTTCCTTAGTTTCCGGTTATGGAAAACGATCGATAAATTTGAACAAGGTTGTTGCTACCTTTGAAAAGCATATATTTCTCAGCCAAACCGATTTAACAAGGACTGTGATCACTAGTAATAGTTATAATGAAATGTTTGAAGCGTAAATAGTGAGTTTTTACGTTTCAACTGCAACTTTGTTTTTGCTCCATTGTGACGTATGGGACCGCGTTGTAGCTCTGCCGAGACACAAGTTTGTCACAGGAGCTACATTATTGCAGCTACCCTACACCGGGTAAAAAACACTCGAAACTTTCATATTTTTTGCTTATTCTTTCCAACAACAAAGAAAACGTCACTTTTACGTGGTCCAACATGTCTTATTATTGACCATAACCGGGGATAAATTCGTTACTTACGTTCCTATCCGTAGATATGGAGATTTTAACACCCTTCAGTAGCCTGTACACCCTTCGGCTGCGCCTCGGGATGCACTTGGCTACTTCAGGGTGTTAAAATTTCCATATCTACGGATAGGAACGTAAATAACTTATAATATCAGTGAAATATTACTATATCAGTGAAATATTACTTTGTCAGTGATATATTGATATTAGTTAAATATTACTTTGTCAGTGATATATTGATATTAGTTAAATATTACTTTGTCAGTGATATATTGATATTAATTAAATATTACTATGTCAGTGATATATTGATATTAGTTAAATATTACTTTGTCAATGATATATTGATATTAGTTAAATATTACTTTGTCAGTGATATATTGATATTAGTTAAATATTACTTTGTCAGTGATATATTGATATTAGTTAAATATTACTTTGTCAGTGATATATTGATATTAGTTAAATATTACTTTGTCAGTGATATATTGATATTAGTTAAATATTACTATGTCAGTGGTGTCATTGTGGTGTTTGTGAAAATATAATAGTGCAATCTTTGTTTTCAACGATCTTTAGGTCTCTCTTTTATCTTCCTTATCTTGTGTCGATAATGTTGTTTTCCTTCTATTATATTTCTTTTCTATAGTCTTTAGTGTTGATCTGTTTTTCCTCTCGCTTGCTATGCTTTTTCTGTTATCAATAATGTTGCTTATGTTTCTCTGTTGTGAATAAACGTTAGAGAACATCGAAGAGGCAATCAGAAATGGACAATCCAGAGAAACTGACAATATAAGGTACACAAGACGAAGAAAACAAACAAAAACACAAAACAATATGTGTTGGACACCACTATGAGGGGAAAAAATAACATAAATAACGTAAATAAGACACATGCCTTCCCACAAACAACCTGAGGTAAAGACAAACCGAATGTCGTTTTTATGCACATTGTCAGTAATGTTGCTTTACTTTCACTATTGTCAATAATGTTGTTTTGCTCCTTCTGTCGTGTTCCATTTCTGTTGTCAATAATGTTGTTTTCCTTCCATTTCTGTTGTCAGTAATGTTGTTTTGCTCCTTCTGTCATGTTCCATTTCTGTTGTCAATAATGTTGTTTTCCTTCCATTTCTGTTGTCAATAATGTTGTTTTGCTCCTTCTGTCGTGTTCCATTTCTGTCGTCAATAATGTTGTTTCTCTCCATTTCTGTCGTCAATAATGTTGTTTCTCTCCATTTCTGTTGTCAATAATGTTGTTTTATTCCTCCTGTCGTGTTCCATTTCTGTCGTCAATAATGTTTTTTCTCTCCATTTCTGTTGTCAATAATGTTTCTTTATTTTCTCTGTTATGTTTCATTCCTGTAGTAACTAATATTGTTTGCTCTGTCTCTATTGCGTTCAATTTCCGATCTCAATGATGTCGCTCTACCCCCTCAGCTCCATTTCTGTTCTATTGTTCATAATGTTATTTTGCTCTCTTTTTGCTATGTTCCTTTTCTGTTTATTTGTTCATCGCCTATTGCACTAGTTTTTATGTACAGATTACTTCTACATCGCTTGTTGTCTATCGTTACAGGAATCATGGCCATTCCATGTATCACGCGGATCACAAATATTAAAATAAATCACTGTATATAAATTCAATATAAATAATATATAATATCGTTGATTTGTTTTGCGAGAATGGACTTCGCAGAGCAATATCACATCGAGGACGAAGCCCGGGATGCGAGATGAAATTGAAAAGTCCATTTCGAGAAAAACACATCATATCGAGGATTTAGTTACGTGACGTTATTATAACGTTAAATTAAAAAACAGCGATATTATGTTAATATCACGCTAGTTGCTTGATAACATATATTTTGCGGCGTGTTATTTGACTCCGGGGCAATAACATTTTACGAGGGCAATAACATGTTATCTGCCCTCTTGTGAAGGGCAATAACATGTTATCTGCCCTGGCAAAATATGTGATAAATAGATTAATACATGGCCTTTTTCATATTGCCCTTGTCATCAGCCCTCCATTGATATCGTCCCTCGGAGCCGATATCAAGGTCTCGTCCTGATAACAAGGGTAATATGAAAAAGGCCATGTATTAATCTATAATTATCGCGTGTAAAGATCAAAAGGAAAATGTACAAATCATCGATAAATACACATACGATTAATTAAAGTTGATATTAGCTAATGTATACATTACACATATTATTGTCCTTTCTGGTCTGATGGTGATGTCAAATAAAAATATTTCTCAGATTTATATTTTCCATTTCAGGAAGAACAAAACAAAGATTTGCAGAAAAGCACAAGAAGGCTTAGTCAGCAAGGATCCAACCCGAAAGATGACAAAGCAACAGAAAGGTTGTATGTTCTGTCCACTTTCAAGTTTAAGGGATATTGTAAATCTGATTCACACCATCTGTTGAGTAGTTAGTGTAACATTAAATCTGAAGCTTGGTTGTGATTGCTGATAGAATAGATGTGCATAGAGCATTGGTCAGACACAGAAATATAGCACTGTTTGTAATGAAGCTTATTTAATTTAGGTTTCCTGTAGTGTGAGGAAAATACAGTTGTTTTATTCATCTTTGTTTGAAATTCCAAAGGAACACAAAACGGGTGCGTAGTGATGGTCCGACAGTTCGATGGTCCGACAGTTCGATAGTCCGACGGTTCGATACTCCAAAAAATTTAATAGTTCTGCCGTTCATAATTTAATAGCCCCCCGTTCATGCTCCAAAGTCTTGTGTGTAGTTGATGTATCTCAATGATTTGATTGATTGATTGATTGATTTTTGGTGTTTTAACGCCACTTTCAACAATATTTCAGCTATATCGTGGCGACCAGTTTTAGTGTTGGATGAAGCTGGAGTATCCGGAGATAATCACCGACCATATGCATGGGCAAGCAACTGGTAAACTTTATCACATGCGATTGCGAGTGGAGTGCGCCCTTTTTTGTGATTTACAAAGCCGGGCTTGAACCCACGGCGTATTGGTGATAGGTTTGTATGAGTTGTTAGATCCAGAGACCTAACTCATTGAGCCAGCCAGGCCCCCAGGTATCTCAAGGAGCGCAACAGAAGTCCAGATTACGGACACGATTTGTCCTATTTGCCGAGCAGGTATCGTCGGAAATCCACAACCAATTACGCTACATCCTTCTGGAAAGATCTCTTGAATCCCATCCCTCTATTAAGAGCAAGAACATACAGGGTTTCACGATGCCTTCTCGAGGAATAGGTCAAATCATCACTTATATTCCAGAAACATGCGTATGTCGTACGCACTAAATTTGGTATTACCTTTTTGACATAAAAATATTCTTTTCATGGAAGACTATTTTCGGGAATACATTGCCAGTGACGAACCCATAAACACGGGAAAAAAAGTTTATTCTAGGGTTGCACGATCTTACTGTTACATGGAAATAAGAAAATATTAATCAAATTGACAATAACAGGCCTGTACACAGGAGTAAGGATGCAAGGGATGTGAACGCCCCCTCCTTAAATTATGAACAGCAGAACTATTAAATTTGTCGGACTATCGAACCGTCGGACTATCGAACTGTCGGACTATCGAACCGTCGGACCATCGAACCGTCGAACTATCGAACTCGGGCTGTCGGACTATCGAACTGTCGGACTATCGAACCGTCGGACTATCGAACCGTCGGACTATCGATCGGTCCCCACACAAAACAGATCTAATTTTGTTCAGGATTTTCTCTTTCGTAGTTGCCGTCGGTGTATCTGTAGGGTTGCCAGTTGAATTGCTAATGCCCTTTTTTATCATACAGTGGGTAGGGCCCGTGTTGCTTATCGTTTTAGTTTTCTGTATTGTGTTTTTGTGTTTGTTTCTCCTCGTCATGTGTCTTGTGTACCAATGTCCCCTGTGTCTCTGGATTGTCCATTCTTGATTGCCCATTCGGTTTTCTCTAGAGTTTCCTTTATTACATTCAAAAACGTCATTATTATTTGTCTACAGGGACAAGGACAAATAAAGGACAAATAAATTAAATATAAATGAATGAATAGGGAATACAAGGGGAATTGTTCATGGTCTATTATTTCTGTTAGGCTTAGGAACAGGTAGAACTGCGATGCTTGCTGACCATTTCTCATCTGTTCCGTGTCGATTACAAATAAATTGTTTATTCCGAGACAAGGTATATATATTGTCAAACAAGTTAAAACTTACAGACTAACTCACAAAAAGAAGAACACTATGATAACAAAACACAATTCAATATGCTATCTGCGTCAAACCAGTACTTATCTACCGACTACTTCTTTATATAGAAGCATGGTTACTAAGAAGATTTATGCAATCAGTGACTACATATCACAAAAATATACAGTTAATGTAATCTGACTGCTCAAACAGACCGATAAACTATTTTAAATGAAAATGAATGTATTGTTCATTTAAAGTAATATTTTCATACATCATACAGTAATCCACAGTCTAGGAGGGGGTCAAAGGTAGATGGAGATCAATCCAGGAGAGGGTCAAAGGTAGATGAAGGTAAAGCCAGAAGACATTCTCTTGTTTCCAAAAAGGAATCAACTAAGCCCGTATGCGACAAAAATGTCCCTTCAACATCACAGATGAAAGGTATGAGTTAGTATTATATACAATCTAATCAAATTTACATGTTGTATCTTTTTAGTGGGGTGGGATAGCTGCAATAATGTAGCTCCTGTGACAAACTTGTGTCTCGGCAGAGCTACAACGCGGTCCCATTCGTCACAATGGAGCCAAAAAAAAAGTTGCAGTTGAAACATAAAAACTCACTATTTACGCTTCAAACATTTCATTATAACTATTACTGATGATCCCAGTCCTTGTTAAATCGATTTGGCTGAGAAATATATGCTTTTCAAAGGTAGCAACAACCTTGTTCAAATTTATCGATCGTTTTCCATAACCGGAAACTAAGGAAGGCGGAGCTTTTCTAAATATGGTATTTCTTACTACACGCTGATGTAAACATTCACGCCTCAAATCGCCAAATATGGTATCGACATCCAAATAGTGAGGCCGGAAATGACGAAATTCAAAATGTTCAGAGAGAAAGTAAACATGGATTTTTATTTTGTGGGAATTACATTCTAAAATACTGGTAGGTGATAAAAACTTGTTATAATAATGGACAAAAGGAAAGGTTATGTCTTATTATTGATAAATGCAGGCGTCAGAAACTCTGTAAGCGAGCGCAAAAATTCTCGGCGGCTGCTCCATTACGTGTAATGGCATCCCGTTATAATCCTTGCGAGTAAGCGAGCATTTGTGTTTTTTTTTATTAGAACTAGGGGTGGGGGTACATTAACATCTAACAACATTCCCTGTCGAGTAAAATAACCATCCAATCATCGGAAGATAATATATTAACCAATCGGAAAACAGCTCTCAGTATATGGTCAGTTTTAATGCCTCAAGATTTAGTAGGACAATCGCCGATTGGTCGGTTGAAAATATTAACCCTGATATGACCCCGTTACTAGATGTTAGTGTATCGCCAAGAAATAAATTTAAATAAAAAATAAATAAACTCACCAAACATCTAATTTTAATAAGATTGAATAATTTATCGTCTTAAGTGGAGAAAGCCTCACCGAGTAATTAATAACAATCTGAACTTTTCGGACTCATAAATTCTTAATTATGTGTGCGATAACAATAAAGATGAAATAATTCGTTAGTGAATATAGAGTTGTCTCTCTTGTCACAGTCACTAGTATCACGTGGTTGCTCAGCTATGCCATTATTCACAACGTAACGTAAAGCGCTGTTGATTAATCTTTATGGAATTTACTTTAAAATCAAACTGGGTTAATGATAGGCGAATCTGTAACATTTTATTTTATCCTCCATAATATTCTTTCCGGCGGATTATTTTTAATATAAGATATTATCCTTGGACAATATTTCAATATTAAATTTCTTCCAATGCTATTATATACTTTCCAGATGAGGTGGAAGAAATTTAATATCAAAATATATCCGTGGATAACCTTGCACATTATAACTTTTCAACAGGAAATAAATATCATAGAAGAAATAATCTGATTTTATAAGTTACTAATTTTCTCAATTAATTAATTAACATGGCTGCAAATAAATATGTACTTAATGCTAGTGAAATACCTCTTTCTTACTGCAGTATTCTTTAAATAAATATATAAATCATTACAATTACAGTGTTTTAATAATATTCATAAGACTTACCTTTGTTACTTTTCCTCAGCCGCTTTGGTTTAGGAATACACAAAATTATATAATTATCAATTATGGAATTTTTACGAGGTCAATATGTTATATATGGACCTACTAGGATTATATTGACCGAAGACGAAGTCTGACGTCAATATAATCCTAACAGGTCCATATATAACATATTGACAGAGTAAAAAGTCCTTAATTTTTATATTACATGTCATATGTAATGTATTACTCGTGTCATTGAAACTAAAATATTAACACATCATCATTTTATTGCTTAAGAACACAATAAAACTAGAAAATTGTTTACTACAGAAGGAGTGTAAACGCGATCCAGAACGGACAATATCCGGATCTAAATTTAGTAACATAGCCGCTATATTGACGGTCAATATACTTAAAAATAGAAACATAGCGTCAATATTTTTTAAAAATAGAAACAAGGCATCTGGTTTCTTCACAGTGAAAAAAATACATTAAATATTCTGTATATCACGTGACTGATTTAGCAAATGAAATTGTATGAAAACCACACCATATGTAATATTATAATATAACATATTTAAACTTGCATGACTCTTGATTTTATAATGGGTTTGAAGATTACTCAATCTGTCATTTAAATTGACAGTGTTCTGGCTATAATATATTTTCCGTATACATTGTATATATATTTACCTGTAAATCTTATTTATAAAATATTTTCCGGATGGGTCAGGTGATTTATTAATCAGCGTCGGAAATAATATTACATACCTTAGTATAAAATATTATCCGGATTAGCTCATTTGATGGATCGGGTGATTTATGAATGAGCGTCGGAAATAATATTATAGATGCGTCTCGTGATTTAATAATCAGCGTCGAACATAATATTACATACCGGATTATCTCAATTGATAACCCGAATAATCCATGCAGCCGTTATATTACGCTCCCGCTGGTCGCTAGTGCCGTTAGAGGGCGCAGTATTATTCGAGAGCAACGAACAACGCTATGAAAACGGGTATGTACGCATATTGAAACCTTAATGTAATATGAATTAGCCAACATGGAACAAATAAAAACAAAAAAATTATTCATTAAATCAAAAGTGGAGTGGAGTTCTGTTCCTAATTGATTAAAATAACTGGACATAATCAAAGTCATTGCATATGAAGTAGAAGTCATGATGTGAGAGGTCATTGTTGACATTGGTAGAATGGTTGACCATCACTGTTTAATATTTCTATTTTTTAAATAGTTATTTTGTTTTAATTGCAGAGGATGTGAAAGAAGAGAAAACAACTAACCCTTTGATACCAAGAAGTAAGTTTTGTCATTGAATTTTGTAGTAGAATAGAACTTACAATTTCAAAGAACCTATATCAAGTACATTGTTTTTCTGAGTTGCGCTCAGCTGCTGACCCAAATGCTATTTAATCAAGGCAATGTCGCTTCTATGTTGAAGTCATCGCTACAAATATTATACGGTCGTCATCACAACTAATATATGTACGTTGTTCTAGAACCTATATCAAGTACATTGATTTTCTGAGTTGCGCTCAGCTGCTGACCAAAAAGCTATTTAATCAGGGCAATGTTACTCTAGGTTGAAGTCATCGCTACAACAATTCTACAATCGTCATCATGATCTAGATGACCGTTACGAATGATCTATTTCACAAATGACAATGGATCTTTACCCTTTTATGTAAATATAAAGCTTTCACCGGACTTGAATATGAGTAACACAGGGTGTTGTTCATCAATTTACTTTCCTGTGTGTGTTTTTTGTTTAGTTTTATCTTCGTTCTGTGTCTTGTGCCCAATGTTGCCGGTGTCTCTGCATTCTCCATTTTTTATTGACCCTGTGGTTTTCTCTGACGTAGGCTTATTAATAGGATAGTAGATGCCGCACCTTTCGGGATACTTGGTCTCAACCATGGTTTTCATAGAAGTTCTTGTTGTCAAAGATTGTGTTACCAGACGAAGAGTTTGAAGATACCAAAGGGGTAATCATAATCCTTAAATCGAAGAACAGACAACACAATTGCCAACAGAAAAAGTTGTTACTTTTATATTTTAATAATTTTATAATCTTCTGTGAATCAACAATTTTAAGATGTCAGTGGTTGTATAATTTGATTTGATTTGATTTATTGTGTTTAACGCCATTTTCAGCAATATTTCAGCTATATCATGGCGACTAGTTTTAGTGGTGGAAGAAGCCGGAGTACCCAGAGAGAACCACCGATCATGGGCAAGCCACTGGTAAACTTTATAGCATGCGTTGCGAGTCGAGTGCACCCTTTTTGTAATTTACAAAGCCGGGCGCGAACCAACGCCGTATTGGTGATAGGCTTGTATGAGTTGTTAGGTAATCCAACTACCTAACTCATTGAGCCACCCGGGCCCTGAGAGGTGGTATGAGTGGAAGCCAACCATACAAACGTGTGTGAATATCAAATATTCGGAAATTTGCCAGAATATTGTGTATGTGCTTCAATCATCGTACTACATGTATTTCTTATTTCTTACTCTATTCAGATAAAAGGTATTCAATATACCTGGATTTCTTTTTAATTTAAGTAGTTTAAAAACGTAGAAATCTAATTTATTGTCAATGACACACACGTTTCTCGGATAGCCCTCATCAAATACGCCCAAAGGCAAAGCCAAATATTAGAAAGCCAAATAATTTAAAAGTCTATGGAAGCAGTTTAACCAGAGGGCCTTAACAGGGTAGCCAAAATTGGCTAAGGTCACCTATGCTTGAGTGTGATTGACTTTATTTTGATAAATAACACTACTTAGGAACTGTAAATTTGAAATATAAATAAATCTAATAAACCAATGTCAATGTCTGTCTTTGTTATAGTTGTTATAGATGAGAGTAATGCATCTAAAGTGTCCCACGTCCAAGACGAACCAACATCCACTCCTACAATCTCCAGGAGAGATTCAAGTGCTAGAAGAATGAGCTTAGGATTACCAAGTAGCCCCAGGAAATCCTCAATTACTAGGAGGAAAAGTATAGGCTTAAGTCGTGAGTCAACAGGCACACAATTTGATAAGGTAATACAAGCAATTATGACATACACACAACAAAGTGATGTAAATCACAGGCAAGTGGAACATGTACTGTTATCAGTGGCGGATTTAGAGGGGGGCGTGTGGGGCGTGCGCCCCCCCCCCCCTAAAATTCGCAAAGTATATGTTATGCAACGTTAATTAAGCAGTTCAATAAATAACTTTTTCATGAATGGTTAACTCGTGACCTGAAGTAAAATATTCCTACTCATTGTAAATACAAGTTGGGTGTGTTCGCTAATTCATATACAATATACGTACATTGTCGGTAAATATAAAATTTATTTGTACGAGCTTTAGAAACAGGCAGAATAGCGAACCTTTGGCGAGCTTTTCATGCCTGTTTCGCATTGTGTTTATCCTGCAATGTCAAAAAAGTCGGAAAACTTGTCAGATTTAGACAAAAAGGACAGAAACAAGCGTCATTCCTCGCCTTTCATAAATGTTGTCAAGGGTGTCTTCTTCGTGGTCCGCGTTACATTAGTACCAGTTTCATACTTGCCTGCGCCCTCCGCTGTACATAGCTACAGAGTACCAGGAAAGTTTATTCGTAGGCTGAAAAGTTTATTCGTCTAGTACGAATAAAGCAAAAAATTATTCGCATAGCATATTTGTACAGCAAATGTACTGATTGCAGGATAAATATATTTATGAAAGGCGAGGAATGACGCTTGTTTCTGTCCTTTTTGTTTAAATCTGACAGGGTTTCCGACTTTTTTGACATTGCAGGATAAACACAATATACGTACATTGTCGTTAAATATACAATTCATTTGTACTCGCTGCGAAACAGGTCTGAAAAGCTCGCCCAAGGCTCGCTATTCTGCCTGTTTCTAAAGCTCGTACAAATAAATTTTATATTTACCGACAATGTACGTATATTGTATATTTATCCTGCAATCAGTACATTTGCTGTACAAATATGCTATACGAATAAATGTTTGCTTTATTCGTACTAGACGAATAAACTTTTCGTACTATACGAATAAACTTTTCAGCCTACGAATAAACTTTCCTGGTACCCTGTAGCTATGTACAGCGGAGGGCGCAGACAAATATACAACTGGTACTAATTAACGCGGACCACGAAGAAGACACCCATGACAACATTTATGAAAGGCGAGGAATGACGCTTGCTTCTGTCCTTTTTGTTTAAATCTGACAAGTTTTCCGACATTTTTGACATTGCAGGATAAACACAATATACGTACATTGTCATTAAATATAAAATTCCTTTGTACTCGCTGCGAAACAGGCCTGAAAGGCTCGCCAAAGGCTCGCTATTCTGCCTGTTTCTAAAGCTCGTACAAATAAATTTTATATTTACCGACAATGTACGTATATTGTATATGTATTCGCCGTCAGTAGTTCAAAGATTATTCCATTCTGATTGGTTCCGAGGTACCAGACATCAACTATTTTCTCACGCTAATTAAACATTATTTCTTCAGTCAATTTTACAACTATAAGAAAAACAAATCTTTACAGATCAAAGCATTTAGTAAACTCAAATCCTGATACTGACCCTGGGCAAGCAACTGGTAAACTTTATCACTTGCGGCTGCGAGTCGAGTGCACCCTTTTTTGTAATTTACAAAGCTGGGCGCGAACCTATTGGTGATAGGCTTGTATGAGCTGTTAGATTCAACGACCTAACTCATCCAGGCCCCAGGAATGCTTTAAAACTAAACCAATAGTTCTTTGAAGGGTTAAAAGATCGTGATCGATCAGTCATGAGTTGGACAATTCGCATCACGGTTGTTAAGAAAAAAAGTTTTACTTCAGGTTCTTATAATCTGACAACATCATACTGTTAACAATTATCCGACAAAATTAAGACTAAGAATAAAGTTTTTTTGGTCTGATAAAAATGGTGTGGTTGGTTCAAAATTGTCGTTCAAATAAATGTATGTAATTCCTCAAACCCCAGAGCTTAGGGGGGTTTGGCCCCCCCCCCCCCTGGACACCCTACCAGGGCTCTGTCCTGGACACGCTGGGGAACCTTAAGCGGTCCCCAGACCCCTCTCCTACTCACGCCCCCCCCCTAATCCCAAATCCTGGATCCGCCCCTGGTTATTATTGTGTTTTCTCCGCTTTGATGACGTATCCACAGGAAAGGAACGTAATTCAGAATAAGTGAAACATTTATATAAAATATTTACTGTAATTACTAACTTATCTCCATTTTATGACGTATCCACAGGAAAGGGACTGAAACATGTACATAAAATATATACAGTAATTACTAGTTATCTCCCTTGATTAAGCTAAACAAGCGATAAAGCAAAACAGTATCATTTTGTTCGTAGTGAGATTAATACCTCATCGCATAAACCCGACCAATTTTTTGTTTTGTTTTGCTTTGGTTTTTTTCAGGGTTTTTTTGCGTTTTTTTTTTCGTTTTGTGTTTTTTTTATGTTTTGTTTTAGTTTTGCTTTTTATTTTTTTTTTTTTTTTTATTTTGTCTTTTATTTGTTTGTTTTGTTATGATTTTCTTTTTTTTATCCTACTTTTCTTTGTTTTTGTTTTGTTTCGTTTTGTTTTGTTTTTGTTTGTTTGTTTGTTTATTTGTTTTGCTTTGTTTTGTTTTGCTTTTTTTGATATGGGGAGGGGTGTTTCTTTAAAGATCAACCCGAAATGACAAAGCCACTCCAGTGAACCATGAACAAAAAAGCCACTGATGATTTGATAGCGTGAATGGAGACTAAAAGTTACCCTTAGTTACTACATGGCTTTATTCTGTCAGCAAGAATTGGGATGTACTGTATGACAAATTTTACCTGCCATTTTACATATTCATTTATTCTGAATATAACATCATGGCAAATTTTATAACTTTATCAAAATGCAGAAAACAAATTCATGGTTATAATATGAAATTTAAACACAGCCCTCGACTTCTCCTCTTTGAAGAAGGGCACATGATTTTGTCGTTTACGAGTTGTTACCTTCAAATGTGCTTGTGTCATTGATTTACTATTCCTGCTTTTTATTTTCTGTTTGCATATTTATTTTCAATAACAATTCTTTTATTATTGCACCCCTTTTTCTTTTATTTAACGTGTTCGTGTCCATATACCCATGCAATCTTATGGTAACAGCAAGTTGCACGATCCTCTGCTCTTAAGAGAATTTTTTTTTTTTTTTTTTTTTTGCAAATAAATATGTCAACATAAAGTTTAAAAGAAGGTAATTACATGCCACAAACGCCTGTGGTCACCTTATACAATATGTTTCGACAGTAGTGATGTATCACTTATGTATTTTGCAGTTGTCCGGTGCCGTATATGATCTTAACCCACAGGAAATTGACCTTGCTAAGCTCAACGAAATACAGGAACTTCTCCATGACACCAGTCAATTCCGGAAGTAAGTATCAAATGTCACCGTTGCTAATCATGGTAATAGTTCCTTGCTCTACCATCGAAGTTGATGTGAAGAAGAGTTTGAAGATACCAAAGGGGTAATCAGAATCCGTATATCGAAGAAGAACAGACAACACAATGGCCAAAAGAAAAAGTACAAAAGGACAAACAACGATCTAAAAAACATGCATTTAAGACTAAAGATCGAGTAATACGAACCCCACTGAAAACCGGGGGTGAACTCAGGTGTTCTGGACGGGTAAGTAGTTCCTGCTCCATTAGTGGCACATGTCGTGTTAATCTAGTTACAAACCCGGTGATAAGTCATGAATGAGGAAAGGACCTGGAAGTGTTTACGACAAGTTGAATATATCCGTGGTCATTTGTGACACAGATATTCGATAACGGTCAACCAAGTCATGGTGGCGACCGTAAAACTTTCGAAGTGATGAATTCAACTTAACTAAGAGGAACCCTTGGTTCAGTAGCTTCCGTGTTAGCAACCACCCTCTATCAAGGAAATCCTTATAGGAACCAAAAGCTCTGGAATATCATTTCAACTGAGAGATATATACTCCATATGCAGGTGCTGCTTGAATGTTGCTACATATGAATGGAGAGTTCACAATGAGAAAATTGAAATCATCTCTTTTGTCGTAAATTTCGTTCTTAACCGCCCCGCACTGAAGAGCTAGGAACGATAACTCTGGTAGAAATTGGGTAAATACCTGCATTTTCGGATTGTTCATAAAGGTTAGAATGGGAAACTGAACTGTACGAACGTAATTCTATCACCAGCTGGACAAATGAGCAAATGAAAATATCACCGGAGCAACCATAGTTATCATAAAATGCACGAAAGTTCACTCAGTTTTCCTCCAAGTTGCTTAAATAAGACGTAAAGATCACGATATTTTAACTAAAGTTAACATGTATAATGTTAACTTTAGTTAAAATATCGTGTACATGGATAATATTTATAAGTTTGTTCACAATTTACCTATTTCTGAAATATACATGGAAAATGCATTCGTTAATCGTGTTTGAATTGGGTTAATCTAAATAATCCTAGATGTTTGTTGTGTTTTTTCTTTTATTATTATATTGTTTTACGATACACTAAACATCTAACAACATCCCGTTTGGAGTCACATCAAGGTTAACATTTTCAACCGGCCAATCAGCGTTGAACCTACTTTTTCAAACGGAGAACAGGTCAAGATCTGTTGTCCGATTGGTCAATATATTCAACTGGTCTTGCATATGATTGGACGGTCAAAGGCGAAAGAAGTGCTACCTGACACGATTCCTAAACTGAATGTTGTTGGATATACAAAAACATAATTAGATTGGTTATTTAAGGAATATTTTCAATTTTTGAGTTGTACAATATATATACAATATACGTACATTGTCGGTAAATATAAAATTTATTTGTACGAGCTTTAGAAACAGGCAGAATAGCGAGCCTTGGGCGAGCTTTTCAAGCCTGTTTCGCAGCGAGTACAAAGGAATTTTATATTTAACGACAATGTACGTATATTGTGTTTATCCTGCAATGTCAAAAAAGTCGGAAAACTTGTCAGATTTAAACAAAAAGGACAGAAACAAGCATCATTCCTCGCCTTTCATAAATGTTGTCAAGGGTGTCTTCTTCGTGGTCCACGTTACATTAGTACCAGTTTCATACTTGTCTGCGCCCTCCGCTGTACATAGCTACAGGGTACCAGGAAAGTTTATTCGTAGGCTGAAAAGTTTATTCGTATAGTACGAAAAGTTTATTCGTCTAGTACGAATAAAGCAAACATTTATTCGTATAGCATATTTGTACAGCAAATGTACTGATTGCAGGATAAATATACAATATACGTACATTGTCGGTAAATATAAAATTCATTTGTACGAGCTTTAGAAACAGGCAGAATAGCGAGCCTTGGGGCGAGCTTTTCAGACCTGTTTCGCAGCGAGTACAAATGAATTTTATATTTAACGACAATGTACGTATATTGTGTTTATCCTGCAATGTCAAAAAAGTCGGAAAACTTGTCAGATTTAAACAAAAAGGACAGAAACAAGCGTTATTCCTCGCCTTTCATAAATGTTGTCAAGGGTGTCTTCTTCGTGGTCCGCGTTACATTAGTACCAGTTTCATATTTGTCTGCGCCCTTCGCTGTACATAGCTACAGGGTACCAGGAAAGTTTATTCGTAGGCTGAAAAGTTTATTCGTCTAGTACGAATAAAGCAAAAATGTATTCGTATAGCATATTTGTACAGCAAATGTATTGATTGCAGGATAAAATCTGGTTTGGGGGAGTTTGCGCTTAATAAACCACGAAGCTGTTCATAAAAAGCGTAAACTTTTCCAAACCAGGCTGTGCAAGTATAACCTGTTCAAAAATTTCAAATATGCCTTATAATTTTATTTTTACAACAAAATTTAATGATTCCTCGATTTTAATTACGATTATTTCATGGGACTATTTAAATTTGTCTGTGGCGAATGAATATGTTGGCGACGTCACACAACCAACCCAGGTTATCATGTATAACCAATGTTGCTTCTGGTAGGTCAGCCAAATCAGATTGCAGTATTCACATCAAATTAAATTATTACTTTTTAGCATTTTTTTCAGCAGAGATTATCACATTGCACATAATAGAACATTTCTTAATTTTAATATTTTTATTTTTAATTTAGGAGAAATAAAAATAGAAAATTTAGAGATAATCGTTACTTTCGTCTTCAACAACGTCGTCTATGTCGTCTGAAAGAAATTTTGGCCATGTTGAAAAAACCGACTCCAAAAATATTTAGTCCTAGAGAGTTGTTAAACTGTAGTTACCTCCGTCTGTCAAAATCCAATGTAGAAGAATTAGAACAAATGATTCGTGATGGCGGTGAAAATCCAGGCCTTCATTATCATAGTGACCTTTCTAACTATGACCTCTTTTCTGAACTTCGGAAGGAAATGGCAGATGTTATTCAAAACGAAGAGGAAGTGCAATGCAGCACATCAAATAAAAGTATTACATCGCCCTCTATATGAAAAATGACATCTTACACATGCGTAGACATTCAAATAGAGATTAACATCAATGCTCAAAACGTAGACAATTTGTTATATAAGCCTAAACTGAAATACAAAAAAACATATGCGTTTTAGCTCATTATTTTGTGATATTACCCATTTTATTTTATTGTTCAATTTACACTTAGTTATTATCTATGGAATTCTCTCCGAAATGTCTAAAACCACCTCATGTCTAAAACCACCTCGCTGGTGTTATGGTTAGCATGCTAGAGGGAGTGCTAGCTGTACATATTGTTGGTTCGATTCCCTGTTGGTCAAACCAGAGAATATAAATTTGCTTTTTCTTCCTGCTTCTTCGCTAAGCATAAAGATTAAAAGAGGAAAAACAAAGACGCGTTGGCTATGAGTCGGAATAATGTGCACGAGTGGATCGAAATATCGATTTGTGGAGTATTGCTTCAGTGAGTTAGCACTACAAAAATCCACATCGGTGTTTTGGACTGGTACAAAGCCAATGTCATTATCATCTCATAAAAAAATAACTTGTTCTCGTCATTATATAGCTGAAAGATTGCTGATTTAGCACTCGCTCGCTCGCTCACTCACTCACTCACTCACTCACTCACTCACTCACTCACTCATCTGTTGTGTGTTTATTCTTAAAAGATATAAATGGAGCGAATCCATGGATGTTACATCTGATTGTCGGTTTCAACTCCATATACTCAATTGGTGAAACGTGTCGTCACAACTAAATTTGAGAGCTACGTTTTCATCTAAGGTCGATACCTCTGCTGGTGGACTATTATTAATCACCGAGGTTATCATCCTCCCAGTAGACAGTACTTCGGTACTGACATGGTTTATTAGATATGTTTTTTTATTGAAATTCACAGTTACTAAATGATGTAATTTTATTATTAACACTAAGGTTCTCCTCTCTCAGGTATAGGTGACATTAAACAGTTTTGACTATCCTATTTAGATCCTTTGACTTTCTTGCTCCCAAAGATTTTAAAATTTATTTGGCTTTCAAATATTTTAGCTTTGAGCGTACCTTATGAAGGTCGTTCTAGAATCGCGTCGTGCGAACTAAAGGAGTGGGTATGATAAGGGTAGATTTTGGCCCAATCTCAGAAACTGTTTATATAGATATAATATTAAACACAATCATTGAAAGGTAAGAATTTTTTTTTTTTTATGATTTCACTTTGTCCTTTGTTGCTTAGCAACGTAAATGGAGGAGGGTCCAATTAATCATTAGAAATTCAAATATGGTGGTTTTATTTTACATATCTTGCATAGTCTTTTCAACAAAATGTTATATTCTGTGTATGTACTCTAAAAATAATATTCCAATACTCTATGGTAGCATATAGTATTTTTGTGTAGTTTTGTCACCCTAGCAACGGTTTTGTAAACATTAAATTAGCCTATATTATTGCAATTAATGGTTGAATTTTGACATCTACGATCTTTTGACTTGATATTTGATTAAGCGGTACATTTTTGTCAAGCTATACACACTACAAATGTCATTTCATATTTCAAAAATACATTTTGATATTTTTATTCATAGTTATGCCCCGTCCATAGCAACAGGTTTCCCTATGCACAGTATTTTCCTGTAGATCTCATGGACCTTTTATTTAATCAAGAAAAAAAATTCTACAACAGCACCTTAGCAGATCTAGAGACATCTTATCATTTACTAACCAGTATATATTATAAGAATTCCTTAAACCTTACAATGTCCCTAGTAACCAAATATTATCCCTAGCAACCGCAGAAACTCGTCAACACGCTGAGCTCTGTAAATTGCTTTTTTTGTAAATCTTTTTATAACCGAATGTTGATCTTTTTATTTTTCAAATCATGAGAGGAAATTATTCTCAGTAATTAGAATGTCAAAGGAACCAAGTCAACTGCATAACATCAGCGCTACAGCGGCAGGAGAGGATATAATCCATGTTGAATAATTAAAAAATGAATCATGGAAGCCAGAATATGTTGGGAGTTTAAACATGGATTGGCGGATATTATACGTTATTAGTCTCGAGATGTTATATATCCCGTTTTAAAGGGCAGTGGTTTTGTTAAAAGGTGAGGCGTCAGTTAAAACGAGATATATAACATCTAGAGACTGATAACATTTTTATCTGAATGTTACAACATTAATAAGTATGTCCTTATCATAGGAAAAACATAAATACGTGTATCTTTGGACAAAGATCACAGAGAGCGATTATTGATTTTCTGTCATCTTGTGAAATGTGTGTCGTCTGCTGTACACAATGTAACGGTAAATGGACAGCACATAGGTGAGAGCGATTATTGATTTTCTGTCACCGCACGGCTTCCCTGAAGTTTTAAAAGTACCTTTTTAGCCAATTAAAATTCTACTTGCCACGAGAACATCAGAGAATAGTATTTTATCCCGAGCCAGAAGCGAGGGATAAAATTTACTAATATCCGCCAATCCATGTTAAAACTCAAAACACATTTTGGCTTCCATGATTTATTTCGATTCTGATATGTCTAAGAGTACAAATACGGTAGTATACTTTGATTGGAAGACGTTAATTTATATTTACGGTATCTTCAAACTTTTTTTGTTGAGAAAAGGAAAACGTGATAGATTATATAAATAGAAATGCTTGGTAATACTGTATTATCGATCATGGCCCATTAAAGTAAAATCATACCACTAAAATTCCAAGTAATACTACACATTTAGCACTGACTCATAAACAATAGACTATATCAATGAAATATAGGATAACAAAAGGACCATTATAAACAAAACACCGAATATGTAAATCAAACCCTACATCCGTGTACTATGTTAAAACATGCACGCTATTTCGTTATATGTACTCTATTAGATGAATTATGAATTATCAAATATATTGTTTGTTTTTCCATACTTTATTGAAATAAGTAAGAATAAAACATTGATCTCACGATGTTGTTATCGGCAGTCATGTGCGCTAAACCATTACGCCACCGCAACGTTAATATTAAGCTATATATGAATCAAATTTACGTTAATACAATTATTCATCGGGAATTCACTTTGCGAAAGAGCTAAATAAAATATATTTAAACAACATTATTAAGAAAAAAACTGGTGGAACGAGCTAATCTGGGTCACGGGTCACTGTAATCGGGCGGCTGTATCGAGAAACAGATACGGTGTTGAAAAAACTGTTGATACTCATAAAATATTGATAAATGCAATACAATTTTATGTTTGTCTTCAAGAAATATGATAGACAAAACCATGTGTGAAGTTTTATGACGAAATATCTCCGTTTTCTATGTAAATTTACGAGTTGAAGTTGCGGCGGTATCGAGAAACAGATACGGTGTTGAAAAAACTGTTGATACTCATAAATTTACGAGTTGAAGTGGGGAAACACCCACAGGTAATTTTAGCGATGTATTTTTATCTTGGACAAGAATAATGAGCGTCCTGATTGGATGACCGATTTAAAAGACACTGACAACGCATGGTAAAAAGATGTATGTAAACAAAATCCATGTTATATTTAATCATTTGTTTGATTCTGGAATATTGTTGATCATTGATTTAAACAAGAAAAAAAGGGAAAAAAAAGGGGGGGGGATGAATTTTATTTGTGAATTTTACAGTTAAATAAATGTTGATTCGACAGTTTAAAGAGAAAAATAAAAATTTGTTGCGACTAATGCTTAAATCAGCGTTAAAAATTGAACAAATATCACTGGTTTTGTAAATGAGATTTATTTCAAATAGAAAATCTGAATTTATTATTTATTAATTTATTATTAATGATACAATTGTATATCCCTTGGGAGGGGGAGGGGGGCTATGGTGAAAATTTGAAATAAAAACACAGGACCGGACTTTAAGCAAAAATAATAATCCAGGATTAGTTATTTATTAAAAAATCCAGGACCCCTGCGTCCATTTTTTATAATTTTTTTAAAGTTAATAATATGAAATATTGACATCCACACTTGCCTTTTGGACAGCACATTTCTGTGTCCACACTTGTTAAAGAAAAAAAAATAAGAAAAAGTAAAGGGACTACTAAAAATAGAAAGTTCCGATGTGTTTACATGTCCAATGAATTAATTTCTAAGATAATCTGACGTACTAATTTTCTTGTTAGTTGCTTGTTTTGTTTTCTGTACTTTTTGTGAATTGTGGGTATAATATTAAAGTATACTTTAGTATAGTAACACATGAAATTCCACTGAGGGTTAGAAAAAAAAACCACGTCGGACTCAATGCACAATCAGGTCGGCAGTAAATCACCTCCAAAATTTATCTAACGTCAAAACTGTTTCATAAAAATTGCTCAAGTTTTACTCCCGTAGCCAAACAACTACGATAACCAACTTTATTTTGGATGAGATTAAAAGGTCGATTTCTATTTCTGTCTATTACGGATGAAAACGGTCAATGCAAAATGGCCGCTGACGAGAAATCGACCTTAAAATTATTTTTTGATTGCAGATTTCACTCTCCACACTCGGGTACCAACACAAAAATTAAATGAGATATGTGTTTATGTATATTAAACATCATACTATAATATGCCGTTGGTACCTGCTTGTGGTTAAACTGAAAATTGACATTAAATACACATTTCTTGTTAGATTTCATATATTTTCACGAAACGATAGACTTTTCATTGACTAGTGTGACGTCATCACACGTGCAAATATGGAAAATTGTTACCAAAATAGTAGTTGGGGTAAAGGTCTTATAAAATAAAATCAAGAAACAACGAAAGCTATACGTTTCATTTATGATTTGTCTATTTTTTAGGCCAATTTCTGCCTTATCATACCTATATCTATTTTTTTTATTAGAGCCTATCACCATTAAGTTGTAAGAATTCAATGTGAATACTTGGCGATATTGCCAAGTTTCGTCAATGACTTACTGAATATTGAAGTTACATCAGTTTCATGTTTACAGTCAATGTGCAATATACTATCCACATCCATATATATAGTCTCTAACATTGTTTCCCGTTTATTATGATAATTTCTCAAATCAAGATAGTTAAATTTTCACATTTTAAAGTTCGAGGTTTAGCGAGAACTTTAAAATGTAAAAATTTAACTATCGAGATTTGAGAAATTATCGTAATAAACGGGAAACAATGTTAGAGATTGTTTCTCTAATGAACCACTAAAAATTTGTTTGATTCTTTTTCTCACTAATTTAACAAAATATATGGCCGTTTTTCACTTTCTCAAATCGACGTTCAATGACGTCACTGACGTATACTTCAATTGACATCACATCCGTTAAGGAATGTTTTTGAAGCAATGATGGAGAAGGGACAAGATTCCAGATGAGGGGTTCTTGATGACGGTACGGATAATTACGGTTAGTTACGGTTAATTAAACGATTTTATTGACACAATGACATTTTGCGAAACGTCACATTTTTACGGGAAAAGTAGCGTGAAATTCTTAATTCACCCACTACACGGGTTGAGACATAATTTCGTAATTGACCAATCAGCGACTGAGAACAAAGTGATCCACACGTTGATTATCGATTTCTTCTCACATGGGTTGAGAAGTGTGAAAATTGAACAAGAATTAGAGAAACTAAAATATCTGGATGTGGATAGTATATTGCACATTGACTGTAAACATGAAAATATAGGTACTAACGATAATGATTTAATAAAAACAGACAGTAAATAGGAAAAACACGTAAAATAATATAAAAAAAAATATATGTCCATTAACTGAGTCCCTGTGATATACCTGTGGGAATTTTACCTTACGCTTTATTAAAGTACATTATTAAGGAACAGTATATTTCAAGCATAAACATACCCAGAGGCGGCTTTAGAGGGGGGCGTGCGCACGCCCTAAAATTCGCAAAGCATATGTTATGCAACGTTAAAGGGGCATTAGCTACGATTTTGACCAAAAAATTATATGTTTGGAAATTGGTAAATAGCTTTAAAATTATGAAATAAAGGTAAATATTTCACATTAAACAGCTTATCGAATTACTTTTCGCCTTTTGAGAACGAACATTTCCATCTATTAATCATTTCCTTGCAAGCAAATAATTTGACCTCGCTTTTTCCGTATGCAACTGACCTTACTAGTGACAGGTAAAAACGAATAATTTGTATTTTGTCGCTTATTAACTGCAAACTTGCATGGTTCTTTATCCGTAATTAACACCGACTAAAAGCAGATTCACCAAAAATAAGAAATAAGTGCATTGTTGTACTGATTTAATGACGAACTCCGTAAACAATGTCGATAATTAATAAGATGACGTCCATTTCTTGATCGATCTCAAAACACGAGCAGTTGCACGATTTTACCCCGATGCGCGTACATTTCATAACATTTATAAGTTACAGAAACACGTTTTATTAAGGCATCAATCATATCTGATAGTTTTTATAAGTTTATAAGTTTAAATAAGCAGTTCAACAAACAACTTTTTTGGATATTTTTGTTAAATTTGTAACTTCAAGAGTAAAAACATGTGTTATTTTGACCACAATGAATCCCTATTATTACTATGGCAGCAATCTTATCTGAAACTGTTCAAAAGTCAAAATGAATAGTAATAATATTAGGAGTAAATTTGGGATATCATTCTAAAAAGCTCTACCCATTGATAAATGATCAGTATACTGTCCGTCTGGATGAAGCTTTTAGTTTCGCCGTTGGTTCATTCATTGAAAACGTATGATTCGTTCTTGTTTATAGTCAAACAAAGGCGAATATGTTAACATTAATGCTGCATGAAACGATTCTGATCATCTAATTTAGTTACGTTAGCTAATCAGAAATCAACAACAAGTTCATGTATTGACAATTTCCGCTTTTGTTTGTCTTTTAACAAGAACGGTCGAATCATATGTTTTCAATGAATGAATCAAACGGCGAAAAGAAAAGCTCCATCCGGACGGGCAGTATTAACTAGAACCACCCGAAAGGACAAGCACCGAAAGTACAGACCAATTAGCGAAATGAGGATTGAGTTAAAACTAAACCAATAGTTCTTTGAAGGGTTAAAATATCGTGATCGATGATCAGTCATGAGTTGAACAATTCGCATCACGGTTGTTCAAAAAAAGTTTTACTTTAGGTTCTTATAATCTGACAAAAACATACTGTTAACAATTATCCGACAAAATTAAGACTCAAAGTCAAGTTTTTTTGGTCTGATAAAAATGGTGTGGTTGGTTCAAAATTGTCGTTCAAATAAATGTCTGTAATTCCTCAAACCCCCAGAGCTTGCCCCCTGGGCCCCCTACCAGGACTCTGCCCTGGACCCGCTGGGCCGGGACCTTATGCGGTCCCCAGACCCCTCGCCTACTCACGCCCCCCTAACCACAAATCCTGGATCCGCCCCTGATACCTAATATGAAATGTTTGAAGATACCACAGGTGTAATCAGAAGCTGTAAATCGAAGAAGGACAGACAATACAATGGCCAAAAATTAAAAGGAAAATCAATGATTTACAAAACACTACACAGGAAACTAAAGATTAAGGTGGTACCATACACTACAGGGAGATAACTCTTTAAAATCAGTTGAACGTTTTGATCATATGATGTTTGTATGCAGATTTCAAGCATCTCGGTGATCAAAACCACAGAGAGAAAAGCTGCTATGTGGCTAATGAATTCATAGCTCTGAGTCTGTTGGTTGGAATTTGTTAAAATTTTGATATTTATTAGTGGATATATTCAAATACACTGCCAAAAAAATAAGAAAATTAAACGAGCAGATCAAATTTTACCTGAAGTGTATGGTACCACCTTAACCAATACAAACCCTATTAAAAACCGAGGGTGAAGTGACGGAATATAAGTTCCACCATAATGTTTGTTCCTCGGAAATTTCATTATATAGAACAAATTTCATTAGGTACTATCCTTATATAATATTTCATCCAATGCCATAAGGAATCTTCCATGGAACTGGATAAAATATTATATAAGGAAAGTTCCCTCCGGAACTTTTATAATTACACAATAAAATTTTCAACAGATGAAAAATACATCCAAAGAGATTTTTTAACTTGACTGATTCCGGGTGGAATAATTATTATGTAGTAGATTTTCTGGGTGGAATAATTATTATGTAGTTGAATTTCCAAGTGGAATAAATACTATGTAATAGAGTTTCCGAGTGGTATAAATATTATGTAGTATAGTTTCCAGGTAGAAAAATTCTTATATAATGAATTATTATCATATAATGATATTTGCAAGTGTATGATTATAATAATAATACAATTTCCGTGTGAAATAATTATTTTACAAATTTATGACAGGAATAAATATCACATAATAGAAGTGCCAGATGTTTAGGTGATAATAATCTTATCAAATACAGCAATGAATCATTACTAGCAGTAATCTTAGAATGTTTGTCAATATGTTTTTTTTTAAAGAAATTATTATAATATTCAACATTCTTTTTTTAAATATTTGAAGAGGAAGATAGGAACATAATACTAATATTGGTAAATAAATAGAAAGTCATCACCTTTTATGTAAGAGCCATCTGATAAATATGCGAAAATCTTTTCATACTCCTCTACTTCCATGTTTGTCATGCATTAAAGTAAACAAGTCACAGATGGATGATTTAAAAACTGATTACACGTATCACATGATCTTACCTATACATGTACCATAATATTATTTCCATCAATAGATGGAACAAATATTATAAAGATTTATTCCTGGAAAATTCTTTTATAAGCGTAGAACAAATATTATATAACATTTGTTCTGGAGAACTTTTATTATGCACAGTTTGGTTCCTGTTGGAACTTATATTATGTGGAACAAATATACAGTCACAAAGTCATGTGCTCCGGAAGGGTACACAGTTCCTGTTCAACTAGTGGCAACCGTCGTGTTACTCTTTGTCAACAATCTGATGATAAGTCATGAATGCGAAAAGGACCGGATTGTGATTACCTCAAATGGAACAGATCCGTGGTCATTTGTGACACAAATATTTCGTAATGGTTGACCAAATCATGTTGACGATGCTTTCTCTATCCAGAGTTGTCGTTCCAGCTACGGAGTGGAGCGAAGCAGGAACGACAACTCTAGATAGAGAATGGTTGGCGATGGTTCAACATTCGAACTGATGATTTCAACTTAAGAACTAGGAACCCTTGACGTCGTAATAAAGATTATTATAATACCTCACATATTATAAATTAATACGATTGGTTTAAATAGCACCATGAAATGTTTTTTATTCGAGCATTTTGTTTTAAATTCCCGACTGTCACGGTATAACCCGTTATTGTCCGGAAAATAAAGTTTGTTTCGGTATTATAAAACATTAACGGTCTAGTTAGGAGGTGGGTATCCACCCCTTCTAACAAGGCGTATATGTATATTGTTTGACGGCATCTTTCGCCGACTGCATCACCTCAGGTCAAACGATTTAATATGTTCAGATCAATCAACAGCGAGTGTTATACCCCCGTACTTTCATCAAACATTTAGACAAGAGGTTCGTGCTTGAATTGACCAGTGTACTTTTATCCTAATGGGTTTATGACCACTTATAAAATTATGACCGGACACATAACTAGACTGCGTTTCTTCTCATCTCGTTCTTTATGTATGAAGACAATATCTATTTCATATTCAAGTGACATCGCACCTTATTGCTGCATATTTTTCTCTATTCTTACTTCGTGGTAATGTTGTTTATTGTCTACATATGTTAAGTAATTAAAGAAATCTTCATCCTGAAGAGAGTATACGAGTGTTGTATAAGTGTTCTTATGCCTGTAGAGTTTGACGACAAGTTAGTACTTTGTACCAGACAGTTTGTGTTTGTTCTCTGTGTCATTGTGGTACATAGCAGAACCATATCTTGACATCTGTGTTGACATCAAAGGGGAGGTAACTGTCGTCCTAGATATAACTTTTATGAGACTAATGACAAAGTGTATGAGGATGTTTTTTCATAACTACCTAGATCATACACTTTTTCAGAAATTGCCAAAAATAAACTTGAGGCCTCATTTAATTTATGACAAACTGTAAGTATTCCGGGAAGTGTTTATCTGATAGACATCCTTTCAAGTTCTCCTTTGTTTATTTTATATGCTGCTGTGTTGCAATAACTGCTTATTAAAATAAAACCATACTAGTAGCGGAATATCGGTTTCTCGAATTAAGATGAGGCGGATCCATTGATAACTGAAAGTAGAAAAATTGTTCCGTCATTTCCGTGGATAACTCGAGATATAGGTCGTTCGATTCGTTGTTGCTTAATATCTGGGATAATAATAGAATATTTCGAAATAAATAACTGTCAAATCCCGTCCTTTCCGTGTTTATGACTTAGCATCGGATTTTTAACAAGAGTAACACGACAAGTAATACTAGTGGAGAAGACACTGCTTATCCTTCAGGAACACCTGAGGGCATTGCCATTTGTTAATGTGATTCGTGTTAAGGGTATCGATTTTGCGTCTGTGCACGATTTTAGATTTTGGAACTGTTCCGACTGTACGGTATTTTTTGTTGCTTTTTTCATTTTATTAACAAGTTTCATTTACCTATGATTGTAATAATATAAATGTATATTACACTTTACGTTTTTATTTTCCCTATTTTGTCTGTTAGCGCAGCCGGTCACTATTTTCGTATATGAACCGGTAGTATATGGACCGGCCAGGTACCTGCATTATTTTAGATAAAAAGTATAATATAGCAAATAGTTCATGTCACTTCGGGTCATATGGCAGTATATGGACCGGTCCGTCACCAAAAAAATATTATATGGACCTCAGCTGATGTCCATATAATATTTGTTTGGTGACGGACCGGTCCATATACTGAGCTGAAGTCCATATAATATTTTTTTGGTAACGGACCGGTCCATATACTGCCATATGACTCTCAGTGCCATGAACTATTTGCTATATATGGACCGGCCAAGTACTTGCATTATTATTTTAGATAAAAAGTATAATATGGCAAATAGTTCATGTCACTTCGGGTCATATGGCAGTATATGGACCGGTCCGTCACCAAAGAAATTCGGTCCATATAATACTTTTTGGGTGACGGACCGGTCCATATACTGCCATATGACCCTCAGTGCCATGAACTATTTGCTATATATTTCTATTAGACTTTGCAAAAATCATAACTACATTAAAAAAATCATACGGAAGATTGCACAATATACAAGTCTCCTTTGTCTCTTCTCTTACGATAACTATTAGTTGTATTTTTTTCTTCGTGTTTATTTTTGTGTAAAATCCATTCTAAATATTTGTTTATCTAATGATCCAACGAGTACTTAATAATATACAACCCGTAGACTTAATTTACACTTTAGCTTAAGCATATTTTATTTGTCAAAAAAAAGAAGATAAGACACAAGTTACAATATTGAATACAGTCAAACCTGCTTTAGTGACCACCTCTATTAAGCAATAACATGTACTGTGTGACCTTAATTTTAATTTCCCTTCATATGACATTTTATATTTTAGCGACTACCTTTCTTATGTGACCCTATTTAAATGTTCACTTGAAAGGTAACATAAGACAGGTTTGAATGTACCTTTTTTAAAGAAGAAGAACCTGCGCAATACAAAAGAATACATCACAATTAATTGGCCCAACTTGAACATTGAAAACAAAAGGAGTTATATTTATAGGAAAACATGAAAGGATAACGAACTATGATGGTATGTGTTAGGTTAAGAAATAAGCTAAGCTAAGTAATTAGGAATCTTCCAGACTTTCGAACAAAATCAGAACCGCATCGGTGGTGTAATGGTTAGCGTACATGCCTGGAGTGTGGTAGCTCGTGGGTTTGAACCCCGGTCGGGTCAAACCAAAGACTATAAAATTGGTATTTGTTGCTTCTCCGCTAAGCACTCAGCATTAACGAGAAAGAGCAAAGACTGATTGGTTCGGAATCAAAATAATTAGAGGAGCAACATGTCTACCCGCGGACTGTTGTTTCAGTGGGCTAGCACTATAAAAATCCAACTAAGCGTATTGGTATAGAACAAAGCGTACCTCATCATCATCTCATCGAAAATTAACCTGTTCTCGCCATGATATAGCTGAAAAATTTGCTGAGTTGGCGTTAAACAACAATCACTCACTCACTCCGCCGATAGGTCAGAGATAAGTCAAGAGATCGATATTATTTTTTCCACAATCTACAATTCTATTCAGATTACTAGTATACATGTATATATATAATAAAAACGTATATGTATAATTTAATTTTAGGAATAACCTTCATTAGGTACGCGAATTGTAATAGCTAAATAATTTAAAAGTCTTTAAGAACAACTAGACCAAAAGGTCTAAAATTAGACAGGATAACATAAATCGACTTAAGTTACATAAATCCAGGAAATATTGTCTTTAGATTTGATAACTTATATTATTTAGGAACGGTATCCCTCTAGATGCTATGGTTTGATTTTCCTTCATATAAATTAGACAGTTAGGTACTGACATCCACTGAATCTGCTTTTTAATTCTCTGTGTTATTTTGCGTAGTTATTTTTTTGAGAAAGTATATTTTTATTGTCTTTGAGATAAACTAATCTGTTTCTTATAGGTTATAATTTTTAGTGGAGTCCGTGTAACTAATATTTTTCCTTCTCCCCCCTTTTTTCTGTGTCTTGTACCCAGTGTTGCTTGTGTGTCTCTGGATTGTTCATTATTGATTGGCTCTTCTGGTTCCTCGTCTCTGGATTGTTCATTATTGATTGGCTCTTCTGGTTCCCCGTCTCAGGATTGTTTATTATTGATTGGCTCTTCTGGTTCCTCGTCTCTGGATTGTTCATTATTGATTGGCTCTTCTGGTTCCTCGTCTCTGGATTGTTTATTATTGATTGGCTCTTGTGGTTCCTCGTCTCTGGATTGTTCATTATTGATTGGATCTTCTGGTTCCTCGTCTCTGGATTGTTTATTATTGATTGGCTCTTCTGGTTCCTCGTCTCTGGATTGTTTATTATTGATTGGCTCTTCTGGTTCCTCGTCTCTGGATTGTTTATTATTGATTGGCTCTTCTGGTTCCTCGTCTCTGGATTGTTTATTATTGATTGGTTCTTCTGGTTCCTCGTCTCTGGATTGTTCATTATTGATTGGCTCTTCTGGTTCCTCTTCTCTGGATTGTTTATTATTGATTGGCTCTTCTGGTTCCTCGTCTCTGGATTGTTCATTATTGATTGGCTCTTCTGGTTCCTCGTCTCTGGATTGTTTATTATTGATTGGCTCTTCTGGTTCCTCGTCTCTGGATTGTTCATTATTGTTGCCGTTTAGCCCCCTTAAGCCGAATTTAGAAGGCTGAAACAGGAACAATAATTTGCATGGATCCTTTGAAGTGGCTATAGGTTGATAAATAAGAATATAAGTCAGGATAAGTTGAATTCTACTTTATGTAGATATATATTAGATAGTAATATACTATATAATTATTACACATTAATATTTGTTGAACCAATAAGTACTGTAATCCCTCTAAACATATGAAGGCTGATTTGTACAAAATTGGATGAAGGCTGATTTCAGCCTTCAGCCTTTAGAAATATTGATTAAGTAATTTAAGCACAAAGTTTAATTCTACTTTATGTATATATATTAGATAGTAATATACTATACTTATTGCACATTAATATTTGTTGAACAAATAAGTACTGTAATCCCTCTAAACATATGAAGGCTGATTTGTACAAATTTGGATGAAGGCTGATTTGTACAAATTTGGATGAAGGCTGATTTGTACAAAATTGGATGAAGGCTGATTTCAGCCTTCACTGGCTTCAGCCTTTAAAAATATTTATTAAGTAATTTAAACACAAAGTTTCTTAAACTTTGCAAAAATATGACTTTCCGTCAAACTTCACTATAGCTTTACTATATATATGCAAAATAGAGCTTAAATAGGTTTTCAGGTCGAAGGCTGATTATTAGCGAATCAGGAAGGCTGACCTCAAGAGCAGATAATCAAGCACATGGCTAATTTAAATATCGGCATCAATTTCGCCGGTTTAAACAATTACCATTCCCAACTGGTTTCTCATTTTCTCAACTCCTCTATGAGCCATGTTTATGAAGGCTGACGAAGGCTGATTTATATTGCTTTGCTAAGAAATTAACGTCTGCTCTTGAACAGCAATGAGAAAAGATTCTGCCGAAGGCTGATCTAGACCCCTATTTATTGGTCCCACCCCCTGGTCTTAGCCAATCAAACGTCTGCTCTATAAAATAACGTCTCGCGAGAATTCCCGCCAATACACAAATACGTTAAATTATTAATGGCTGACGTAGTAAACAACAAAGTATCTAACCGGAATGTGAGGGATTAGAGATGAATAAATGCATTATACAGTTAGCAATTAAGTAATAAATACACATAATTAAATAAACAAACCTCAAATATTCACGATAACTGTCAACCAGTGGTCAAATGGTTCTGCTTGCACAAAACACGTGAAAATTCCCGAAGTATTTCAAAAAGTAAACAAACGCGATTACGAGTAACCGCAAACTCGTAACATAGCCCCCCTTCCCATAAGCATTTGTCCCCGAATGCTCATATAGCATATTTGCTAATGAAATACAATAAAAACGTGATAAAGTTGACAGTTAACTTTAAACATTTTACCATTAAAATATAACATTTTAAAATAACTTCCTATCTAGAGGAAAATATTCAAATTGAATTTAAAATTCAATCTTAAACTGTAACACATATAAATATTAGATTCAATAATACACAATATAACACAACCAGCTACTATATGGGATAAACAACTAAATATAGAACAGTAAAACCTGAGAAAAGAAAAGAGAACTTTTATCAGCCTTAAATTAAAGACATCATAAGCTTTTCCAAGGTAATACTGTGCTTTGTAGCATACAATTTCAACAAATTCATCATAATAGCAATCCAAGAATGACATGTAAAATCTCCTCCCCCCCCCCCCCCCCCAATATTACTTAAGCTAAAACACCATTAATGTCCATGAACAATATACTACCCCCCAAAGTTCTATAAAAGAAAATGTCCATGCTGTAAGTCTAAAATTCGGCGTTGTATGTTAAGTTCCAAATGTTTAAGTTCATAAAAGGCGGCTTCTACTTGTAATTCTTTTAACTGACGCAAGTCTCTAGGTAACATATCACTATGGTATCTTCCACCCATCCTTAAATAATTTAAAATAACTGGAAAATGTTTTGGGTCGCGGTCAATAAAATAAGTTGATCTACCTTCCACTAAGTATGGTTTGACGGTTGAATTTGTGTTTATAAGTTCGAATAAAACGGAATCTGGCACATTGTTAATTGTGTTGGCACAGGTTTCAAATTTCACCCCCCCCCCCCCCCCCCCAATGTTAAACATGAATCTGGTTTTCTGTCCTTTGTCTATTTGCCCTAGTTTCAAGATTCTAGTTGGTGTTGCTGTGTAGATATGTTCTGTTTTACTGCTGCTTATTTCCGTAATGTCAACTACTTCTGTTACTTTCATCCTATCCTCATTTGTATCATTGTCTTTTTTTCCACTATTATCTTGTAAACCATTCATATCATCATCATCATCATCATCATCACTGAATTCTCCTTCTTCCATTATTGATATCTCTCCTTTTTCCGACGACGTTGATGATGCTTCACTATCGACCATTAATTTCTTTTCTTCTCTCTGACTCTGGTACAGACTATCACCAGCTGGACCCACAGTCTTACTGGGCTCTTCATGAGCCTTACCAGCAGCAGCTGGAATTTTGACTGGTGTTACCGGTAGTATTTTGACTGGTGTTATCTGTGTCGGCCTACGGAATTCTTCTTTCTTCTCCTGGTCACGGCACCAACTCTTCTCTCCAAAGTTCATCTTCATTGGTCTGTATACATTTTCTAATACTGCTCTTTTCTTTGGACTCATTTTTACATTTTTGAAGACCTTCCCTTTTATGTGTGACCTACTTCTTTGGTCATTTGTTAAACTCATTTTTTCTCCACATGACATTCTAACGAGAATGACCTTGTCACCTCTATTTCTTTGAAATCCTTCATATGCCTCCTTCTCCTCCCTAGTGCAGGTCATGGTCGTCCTATTGATTAGTTCTAGTTCTCCTTGACAGTTTTTGTGTCGAGGCAACTGACGAGCGAATACTATTCGGCACTCCTGACACCGCCATCCATAGCCAGAGTGTTTTTCAGTCATGTGCCTCTTACACATTATGGACTGATCGAAATTATAATCCTCACATATTCCACATCTATATACTGTAACCTGTAATGACAATATATGAAATATTTTTAGGATTTATAATTTCATATATATCTTATTTATTTCTATCTTAATATTGGACTGGATAGACTTTCTCTGATACCAAGATATTCCATTCTCTTGGTATCCTGTTTCATTTATTAATCCTATTCCCACAGTGGAGGATTTTCACCTTTGTAGGGTTTTAACCTATCTTGGTGTACTACCTTTGGTTTATACTTTGGTCCTTTCCTAATACGATAAATAACATCATTTATTTTATCTATCACTATGTATGGACCTTCCCAATTTCTTTGTAACTTTGGACATAGTCCCTTTGTTCTGTGTGGATTATGTAACCACACAGCTGATCCTTCTACAATATTTTGCATTTTAGATGCAATATCATATTTCTTTTTCATGTTGTCACTTGACAATTGCAACTTCTTTCTTGCAAAGACATGAATTTTCTCTAATTTATCAGATAAATTATTTGCATAATCAGATATCATTCCTGAATTGGAATCATTCCCAGATAATCTACCCAACAACAAATCTACAGGCAAATTTAATTCTCTTCCAAACATCATAGAATTGGGCGAAGTCCCTATGCTTTCATGTTCTGATGACCTATAGGCCAACATCAATAAATAGACATATTCATCCCAATCTCTTTGATTTTCTCTGACAAAAGCTGATAACATAGTTTCTAATGTGGAATTAAATTTTTCAATCATGCCATCAGATTGTGGCCTTGAAGGAGTTGTTCTTGTTTTGTGTATACCCAAAATTATACACATTTCTTTAAATACTTTTGATTCAAAATTTGACCCTTGGTCAGAGTGAATTTGTAAGGGGACACCAAAAATAGAAACTATTCTTTCTACAAATTTATCCGCTACAGTCTTAGCTTCAGCATCAGGTATTGGAATTGCTTCCATCCACTTTGTGAAATAGTCCCCAACCACCATTATGTATATATTACCGTTATCTGTCCGAGGAAGAGGTCCCAATATATCAATTGCCATTCTCTCCCAAGGAGCACCCACCAGGTATTTACACATAGGGGCTTTTGGTTTTCGATGTGGTGCCTTTTTCATAGCACAAGTATCACATTTTGAACACCAATTCTTTACATCATTTCTAATTTGATACCAGAAGTATCTCTTTTTGATCTTGTATAAAGTTTTTCTGACTCCCAAATGACCTCCTGTCAGTGTGTTATGAACTTGGTTTAACACAAAACCGTTCAAGCTTTTGGGAATAACTAGATGTAAATCATAATTTTTACCATCATTACTTTCCCATATTCTATACTATATTTCATCTTTGATAATGAAGGAATTTAATCTGGACCAATAAAATTTTATCTCAGGACTCGTATGAGAAATATCTGACCAAGTTGGCTTTTTATTATTACTTTTCCAAAGAAAGATCTGACTTAATATTTCATCATTTTGCTGTAAGGTCTTTATATTGTCCTTATCCTGCATTGTTTCATCATAGCTCTTTGCTCGGGTGCTTACTCTTACATGTTCCAGTAATTTAGGAAGTACGACACTTTTGCCCTCAGTTTCCAGATTACAAGGAATATCATGTTTCCCTGAGTAAGATTTTCTTATACCTATGTTCTGTTTTAAACCTTTTCTGATATTTTCGCCCTTTTGAGAACTCCCTTTAATACTTCTTTCATGTTGAACTTCTTGAACTAATTGGCAAGAATCACATATCAAACATGGTATGCATTTTGAGTTGTTCTCATTATTTGGACCAATATCATTTTGACCAAAACATACTTGAACTGTATTTATTTCTAGATCATTGGAATCATCCACTGACTTATCTAAACAATTTAAACAATTCTCCTCAGGAGATTTGTTTGGATCAATCCTTATATTTTCAGCTGATACCTTGGTTTCAGATAATTGATTATCATAGTTTCTCTCTGCTCTTAAGCAATAGGGACAACAAGTTTCTTGACATGGGCGCCTGCTTAAAGCATCTGCATTATTATGAGATCGCCCAGCCCTATGTTCTATCCTAAAATCATAGGATGCTAAAACTTCAAACCAACGGGCTAATTGTCCCTCTGGGTTCTTAAAATTGAAAAGCCAGCTAAGTGCTCCATGATCACTTCTAACTTTAAATTTTCTTCCATATAAATAATGATGAAAGTTTTTAATAGATGCCACTACTGCAAGAAGTTCCCTTCTTGTAACACAATATTTCCTCTCTGCTTTGTTAAAAGATTTGCTGTAATAGCTGATAACTTTTTCTTGCCCGTCTTGAACTTGGGACAATACAGAACCCATTCCCACATTACTAGCATCTGTGTCCAAAATAAAGAAATCTTCCCTAGTTGGATATGCTAGAATAGGGGCACTTATAAAGCTTGTTTTAATGCATTAAATGACTTTTGACAATCTTCTGTCCATGTAAATTTCTGATTTTTCTCAGTAATTTTGTGTAAAGCTTTAGCTTTATCTGCATATTTGTAAATAAATTTTCTATAGTAAGATGTTAAACCAAGAAAACTTCGAACCTCTTTTACATTTCTTGGAATAGGCCAGTCTTTTACTGCCTTTATTTTGCTAGGGTCAGTTGATACCCCCTCATCACTCACTATATGACCTAAAAATTTCACTTTTGTTTTAAAAAAATGACATTTCTTAGGACTGAGTTTTAGATGAGCTTCTTTTAATCTCTCAAACACCTCTCTTAAATTAGCTAAGTGGTTTTCAAAAGTTCTTGAAAATATAATAATATCATCAAGATAAACTAAGCAAGTTTTCCATGTTAGCCCAGAGAGCACCCTTTCCATCAATCTCTCAAATACTGGGGCACTGTTGCTTAATCCCATAGGCATTCGCTTAAATTACCAAAGTCCTCCCCCTGGGAAGGAAAAAGCAGTTTTATGTCTATCTTTCTCAGCCACAGGAATTTGATAGTATCCTGACTTTAAATCAGCTGTTGAAAAATATTTTGCACCAGATAGTGCATCTATTGTATCATCGATTCTTGGGAGTGGATGTGAATCTTTGACTGTTATATCATTCACACCCCTAAAATCTATGCAAAACCTTAAACTACCATCACTTTTTCTAACCAATACAGGATTAGAATTCCAGGGACTCATAGATTGTTCAATTACTTCTTGTTTGACCATATTCTGAATTGCTTCTTCTGCCTCTTTTATTTTAGCTAGAGGTATTCGTCTAGGTCTTTGACGGACAGGACGGTGATCCCCCGTATTTATTGTATGTTCCACTAAATTGGTCAAGCCAATATCATCTTCTGATTTTGAGAAAATCGTTTGGAACTCTACCAAAAGATCTTTATAAGATTTTTGTTGGTTTTCGTCTAAGCAAGTTATGCCCCTTTCATAGACATTCTCAATATGTGAGGGTAATGTTGCCACCTTTTTGACATCATGTTGCACATTAGACATATTTACATCTTTATTTTCCTGAATGTCTGTTTCTTTTATCAATTCACAAGTAGCTACTATAGTACCTTTATATATAGTACAAGGAGTGTCATTTACATTAACAATCCTAAGAGGTATTTCCTCTTTATTCAGATTTATTATAGCTCTTGCTAAAAGTAACCCATTTTTATTTACAAATTTATCTGTGTGTTCAACTAACCCCACTAGATCTTTACTAATAAGGTCCATTAATTGGCCTTTAGCAATTATTTCAGTATTTGGAGGAACATAAGTTGTCTCCCTTATTGAAATTCTGCAACATGATTTTGCATTACTGGCATAATGAAATAAAGGAATTGACTCCCCTTTTAAGCATAAACTGTTTTCACTTAAGTGAACATCACAGTTATTAGCAGCTAAGAAATCCATCCCTAGGATGCCTTCATTACTTATATCAGCAATAAATACATTATGCTGATAAAATTTTTTTCCTAAAGAAATTTGGACATTAATCTGTCCAATGAAAGGTGAGGTTTCACCTGTAGCAGTAACTAGGTGAACATTCACAGGATTAACCTGCGACAATAATGAGGGTTGAATGTTTTCTATGAATTGTTTGCTCAATATTGTTACATTAGCACCTGTATCAATTAAAAATGCCAAACATTTATTTTGTAGTTTAGCTTTTGCAAAAAGTCCTTCATTATTAGCCCAAGTTTCATTAATTTTTATTGCCTGGGGCCTTCTTGAAGATGCCTGGCTCTGGCCCCCGAGCCCGACCTCCATTGGTTTCCCTGGTTCATTGTATTTTGGTCATAATTCCTATTGAAATTATTATTGGTACTATTACCCCAATTTCTATTGAATTTACTATTATTTCTGGTTTGTCGATTTTGATAATGTTGATAGTTATTTGAGCTTTGTGGGTTATTTCTTTTAACCTCCCCAATATAACCTGTATTGCCCAGTCTATTTTGGACCATATCTCTAATTTCCTTAGTGAAAGAACTCATTTCCTTCTTTAACTCCTGAAAATTATCTTTAAGGTGTTTGATATTGTCTTCTGAATTATTTATTTTGACAGGGTTTAGATCAGGGGCTTGTTCTCCCACTTTCCTAATCATTCTCCCTTTTTGTCTATCAGCGAGTTTCAAAGTCTCAAGTCTGACTGCCAAAGTTTCAGCTTCATTGATGTTTTTAGGGTTAACTTCTCTTAGACGAAGTCTTATATCCCCATCTGGTATAGCATCAATGAAATGTTCTAATGAAAGAACACTAATTAGGGTAGAATGAGCAATAGGATATGCCAGCCTTGTTAGTTTCTTAATACTTTGCGCTAATTCAGGCAAAGTCTCATCTTTCCCTCTTATTCTAGTTTGTAGTTTTGCTCTATATAATTCAGACCTTTCTGCCGAACCATATCTATTGTTTAATACCTTAACTAAACTATCATAATCCCTTCTTTGACCCCTGTCTAGTTCATTAAGTAGAGCTCTTGCTCCCCCTTTTAAACTACCTGCCAAATACAAGGACTTTGTAATATAGTCCCAGTTATTAATTTCTGCTAAAATTTCAAATTGAGCTAAATACTCATTTAAGTCATCATCCCCATCATATAATTGAGGCTTCATACTAATATTTCTATTATTTTTGCAATTAACCACTGGTGGTGAATCTCTTGGTACCAGATGTCTATCCAAGTCTATAGAATTATGATTAACATTTTCAGTACTTTTTGTGTTGGTATTGAAATGTGTTTGTTCAAGTAATGTATTTGACTTGAATTTATTGTCTATATCCTGAGTGTGAGAAAGTTCATCAGATACTACTTTCTTTTCTTCCTTTGATCTTTTTAAAGCATCAGACGCCTCTTTAATTGTAACTTTATTCCGTTCAATTATTTGATCTATTGCATTTATACGACCCTTTATATCTACTATATCTGTATTGACCTTATTGGTCAAATGCTCAAACTTTGATGCAAATTCTTGTCTGCATTGTGTGAAATCATTACATATGTCTTCCCAAGCATCTTTGAAAATTCCTTTCAATTCATTTACTTCATCAAAAATATTATCTAGCTGTATATTTCTGCTTTTTATCTGCTCTTTGGGGTCAGACATCCTGGTATTTCTATTTTCACCATTTAATTCAATAAAAGAATCATTTAATGGTAAAGTATTATCTTGGTCCCCTTCTATATCTCTAGAGGGTGTAGTATTTATGATTACTTCATGGGAATCATCCATATTTATTTTCAATTTTCAAATGAAAATTTTAAGATTTTTATTATTATTTTTTTTTCTCTCAACCACCAACTTCAAATTATCTTTATTTTTTAAAAAGAATCCCACTTCTGACACCAATGTTGCCGTTTAGCCCCCTTAAGCCGAATTTAGAAGGCTGAAACAGGAACAATAATTTGCATGGATCCTTTGAAGTGGCTATAGGTTGATAAATAAGAATATAAGTCAGGATAAGTTGAATTCTACTTTATGTAGATATATATTAGATAGTAATATACTATATAATTATTACACATTAATATTTGTTGAACCAATAAGTACTGTAATCCCTCTAAACATATGAAGGCTGATTTGTACAAAATTGGATGAAGGCTGATTTCAGCCTTCAGCCTTTAGAAATATTGATTAAGTAATTTAAGCACAAAGTTTAATTCTATTTTATGTATATATATTAGATAGTAATATACTATACTTATTGCACATTAATATTTGTTGAACAAATAAGTACTGTAATCCCTCTAAACATATGAAGGCTGATTTGTACAAATTTGGATGAAGGCTGATTTGTACAAATTTGGATGAAGGCTGATTTGTACAAAATTGGATGAAGGCTAATTTCAGCCTTCACTGGCTTCAGCCTTTAAAAATATTTATTAAGTAATTTAAACACAAAGTTTCTTAAACTTTGCAAAAATATGACTTTCCGTCAAACTTCACTATAGCTTTACTATATATATGCAAAATAGAGCTTAAATAGGTTTTCAGGTCGAAGGCTGATTATTAGCGAATCAGGAAGGCTGACCTCAAGAGCAGATAATCAAGCACATGGCTAATTTAAATATCGGCATCAATTTCGCCGGTTTAAACAATTACCATTCCCAACTGGTTTCTCATTTTCTCAACTCCTCTATGAGCCATGTTTATGAAGGCTGACGAAGGCTGATTTATATTGCTTTGCTAAGAAATTAACGTCTGCTCTTGAACAGCAATGAGAAAAGATTCTGCCGAAGGCTGATCAAGACCCCTATTTATTGGTCCCACCCCCTGGTCTTAGCCAATCAAACGTCTGCTCTATAAAATAACGTCTCGCGAGAATTCCCGCCAATACACAAATACGTTAAATTATTAATGGCTGACGTAGTAAACAACAAAGTATCTAACCGGAATGTGAGGGATTAGAGATGAATAAATGCATTATACAGTTAGCAATTAAGTAATAAATACACATAATTAAATAAACAAACCTCAAATATTCACGATAACTGTCAACCAGTGGTCAAATGGTTCTGCTTGCACAAAACACGTGAAAATTCCCGAAGTATTTCAAAAAGTAAACAAACGCGATTACGAGTAACCGCAAACTCGTAACATTATTGATTGGCTCTTCTGGTTCCTCGTCTCTGGAATGTTCATTATTGATTGGCTCTTCTGGTTCCTCGTCTCTGGATTGTTCATTATTGATTGGCTCTTCTGGTTCCTCGTCTCTGGATTGTTTATTATTGATTGGCTCTTCTGGTTCTTCGTCTCTGGATTGTTTATTATTGATTGGCTCTTCTGGTTCCTCGTCTCTGAATTGTTTATTATTGATTGGCTCTTCTGGTTCCTCGTCTCTGGATTGTTCATTATTGATTGGCTCTTCTGATTCCTCGTCTCTGGATTGTTTATTATTGATTGGCTCTTCTGGTTCCTCGTCTCTGGATTGTTTATTATTGATTGGCTCTTCTGGTTCCTCGTCTCTGGATTGTTTATTATTGATTGGCTCTTCCGGTTCCTCGTCTCTGGATTGTTCATTATTGATTGGCTCTTCTGGTTCCTCGTCTCAGGATTGTTTATTATTGATTGGCTCTTCTGGTTCCTCGTCTCTGGATTGTTTATTATTGATTGGCTCTTCTGGTTCCTCGTCTCTGGATTGTTTATTATTGATTGGCTCTTCTGGTTCCTCGTCTCTGGATTGTTTATTATTGATTGGCTCTTCTGGTTCCTCGTCTCTGGATTTTTCATTATTGATTGGCTCTTCTGGTTCCTCATCTCTGGAATGTTTATTATTGATTGGCTCTTCTGGTTCCTCGTCTCTGGATTGTTTATTATTGATTGGCTCTTGTGGTTCCTCGTCTCTGGATTGTTTATTATTGATTGGCTCTTCTGGTTCCTCGTCTCTGGATTGTTTATTATTGATTGGCTTCTTCTGGTTCCTCGTCTCTGGATTGTTTATTATTGATTGGCTTCTTCTGGTTCCTCTAACGTTTATTTACTATTTATATTTCCGTTTGTTCTTTGAACTAAAGTTTTTAAAGTAGTATGTAAAATTAACTGGTTTATCTAGGACACATGTTAGGCTTGTCAAAACAAACACCTAAATGTCTTTCAGAAATGTGTCGTTTTTTTCGTGTCTCAAGGTTCGCGGTGAATCGAACAGGGTATCGATTATTTTTATGTCTGTCAGATTGTTGAATATCGGAGGTCAGATTATTGGAGGAGGAAACCTGAGAAAACCTCAAATCACTGATTTTTTAATAGTAGCTTTAGCTGTGATAGTCCCTGAATGCTGAGGTTATGTTAAGCAAACTACCATAAGATCGAGGCATCGACGACCCCAAGAATATAATAGCATATTGTAGAAAATTCTATGTTGCAAGTTATTTTCATTTTTTGGTTAATAATACACTCCGGACCTTAATAGATTTTTAAACTATCGTATTTTGTAACACAAGTTATTTTGGAGTTATCTCACTTTCAGCAATAATCTGACAATCGGCCAAATATTTGAAATCCTAAACAAAACGAAAGAAAACAAAGATAAAAAGTCAACATTTTAACATGTAGGTTAACCAAGGTGATCTTTTAATTGGATCAAGCGCAAGTTATTGGGAGTTATCTCCCTTCCAACAATAATCAGACAAATGTGTGTACATGAAACAAGCCAAAGAAAACAAAACCAAAATAACAAAAAAAGTCAACATTTTATCATGTAGATTCACCATGGTGATCTTTCAATTGGATAAATCGTATTATGTCTGTATTGAATTAAATGAATTGTTGTCTATAAGGACGACATAATGAGTCTAATAAAGTGATTCTATTATACTAACCAGTATCAGTAATCAAAGTAAATAGCAAGTCAATTACAATCTTTATTATACTGCCAAACCTTCTTTATATATAGTCTAACAAATCTATTCTGTTGACCATTATTCTGGATAAATTTGATTTAACGGATTTTTGTCTTTTCATATTCAGGTAAATTCTTACTTTATTTTATCTGCTAATATTGTTTCTATTTTGTTTTTATTTTTCTTACCAGAGGTGGCTACAATTTTCTACATTAAATAAGAAAGTATTAGATCAAGTTGCTTACATGTATACAAGAGCAAAATTGTTTTAGTTTAGTTTAAGCATATTTTATTGTCTTATAAATGTACAATTAGATTGGAAACAAGTTATATCAACTTAGTATATCCGCTCTATACAATAATGTTATATACATAAATAAGAAAATGACAGTAACTTACATAATATAATAAATGTATACATGAATATATTTGATAAACAGAAGTAATGGGGGAAAAGGGGGGGGGGGGGATATAAGGGGATTGAGTGCAAATAACTGATAGCATCCTGAATACAGGGTATAATTTCGTATCATTCAAATCTATTAGACTGGTGTATATATTTTTGGACATTTCTAAACACTATTAAATTGTTTTCATCAGTTAAATTATCAGAGCCATATAATAAGTTTTCAATTGAGATAACTGTATACGGTGTAATACTCATAAATAATTGCATTCTTGCATTCGTATAAAGGGGACATTCTAATAAATAATGAATAGCATCTTCTAAAGGACATCCGCAGGCGCAGCTGGGGTCATTAATTATATTTGCTCTAAATAAATCTGCTCCCAGCGAACTACACTGATGTCTTAATCTAGTATGTATTATATTACATTTCCTACTTCCTAACAAATAGTAATTAGAAACCTTAAATAAATTCACACTTAAAGTTTGTTTAAACTTTGAAGTAGTTTGTATAGATTTAAAATTCGGATCCAATGAATTCCATGAACGTATAGTAGACGGAAAAAACGATTTGGAAAATGTTTCTAAACGACATCTTGGTACCCTATATTGTAAAGAATTTCTCAGATTATAATGGTTAACTACTAAATATTCATTTAGACAGTCCAAAATTGTTCCTTCAAATCGACTTCCATCTTTACCTGTCCACCTATTTCTAGCACAAATTTGTCAGTCTCTGAACACTATCTAATTCCCTTCAAATATTTGATGGATCATATCAAATGTGTTTGACGACGTACTTGATTGTCAAATTGTGTTTGAAACAGGCGCACCGTATTTTGAATCACAAGTTATCGGGAGTTATCTCTCTTCCAACAATAATCAGACAATCGGCAAAACACCCCATCCACAGTATCAGTATTTACATGCTGTGTATATTAAACAAAGCGAAAGAAAACAAAAATAGAAAAAAGTCAACATTTTAACATGTAGCTTCACCAAGTTGATCTATTGCAAGATATATGGAGTTATCTCCCTTATAACAATAATCTGACAATCTACAGTATCTGTGTTTACAATGCTGTGTATATAAAACACAGCGAAATAAAACAAAAATAGGAAAAAGTCAACATTTTACCATGTAGCTTCACCATGGTGATCTTTCAATTGGATAAATCGTATTATGCCTGTATTGAATTAAATTAATTGTTGTCTATAATGACGACATAATGAGTCTAATAAAGTGATTCTATTACACTAACCAGCATTAGTAATCAAAATAAATAGCAAGTCAATTACAATCTTTATAATACTGCCAAACCTTCTTTATATATAGTCTTACAAATCCCTTCTTTTGACTATTATTCTGGATAAATTTGATTCAAATACATGTAGAACGGATTTTATTATTTTCATTGTCTTTTCATATTCAGGTAAATTCTTATGTTTATTTATCAACTAATATTGTTTCTATGTTGTTTTTTCCATGAGGTGTCTGAAATATTCTGCATTAAATACGAAAGTACTAAATTATATCAATATATTTGATCTATTGAAAGTTCTGTATTTCACTTGGTGCTCCGGAAGGGTAGGCAGTTCCTGCTCCATTAGTGGCACTCGTCATGTTAACACATATTTTCGAAAAACACATATTAGCCAAATCTGATGGTATTTTCGAGTACATAATGCAAAAACAAAGGTACCATGTTGATGGCGCTCGTTCTTTACTGTAAGGAAGGCATGAACATCGTTGTTACGCGGAATTTACGATGACCAACACACACACCTAAATAAATATGTATTAGTAATACAATGTATATTAGACAATTGTCCTATACAAAAAGTTATTAAAACAATTAGCAAAGTAAAAATTTGAGTAACGAGTTAATGTTTCTTTTTCACAAGGATACAAAATTATGCAAACACAACTACGACCAAAATGTCAAAAACACACAATAACTAAAAACTAATTGTGAGAACAAGTGAAAAAATTCAGAACAAAAAACAAACAAACATGCGTGTCTCTCTGCATTAAACACTATTGAGATGTGTGATCTACAATGTACGCTCATAGTCAATGATGGGAAAGTCAAATAAACCAAAGAAAGAGAAAGTAAACCAAATGGTCTAAACAGGATATTCAAAACCGGTTAAGGTTACCTAACACGACGGGTGCCACTAGTGGAGCAGAAACTGTTTACCGTTCCAGAGCACATTAGTTCACCCCCGGTTTTTAGTGGGGTTCGTGTTACCCGATCTTTAGTTTTATGCGTAATGTTTTGTAGATCGTTGTTTGTCCTTTTGTACTTTTTCTTTTGGCCTTTGTATTGTCTGTTCTTCGATATACTGATTCTGGTTACCTCTCAATCGTAAATACTCGGCCATTCTCGCTACCCTACAAATAACCTCGTACATAGATAGTAGAAATTCTTCTTAAATTTATTGCCGGAAGTTAAGTTAAGTTAAGTTAAGCCGCACAAAAATATAGTCCACGAAAATCCAATATGGAAGACATACTAAGTAAAATCTAATCATGCAAAACTAATTAAAACTTTAACTTTTATCCATGAAAATAATTGAAATATACAAAATTGCTTAAAATATAACTTTATAAAACTTTCATGTAACTGACATGTGAAAAGTAGTGCGATTTATACACCTAATGCATACATGTTATTTGTAAGGTAGCGAGAATGGCCGAGTAGTTACGATTGGTTACCCCTTTGATATCTTCAAACTCTTCTATGCCTGAAAGAGGAGGGATTAATCTTAGTTTTAATCAAATACATTATTTGGGAACTATAAATTTCAAACATAAATATGTCTAATAAACAACATAGATGACAACGCGAAAATAATCCACAAAAAATTATTGTAGGTTTGGCTTGCTTTATATTGTTTAACGCCGCTTTCAACAATATTTCAGTTATATCTTCGCGATCAGTTTTATTGGTGGAGGAAACCAGAGTAACCGGAGAAAACCACCAACCTGTCGCAAGTAATTGACGAACAAAATAAATCTAAGAGCGAGGACAAGTGAAAAAAAACCAAAAAAAAAAAAAACCAAACACCCCCCCCCCCCAAAAAAAACCAACAAACAAACACAAACACGCATTTCTGTTAGTATAGTATCACTGATTAATGGGGTGTTGATCTGCAGTGATTTTGTATATACTTTCTATAAGTATGTTGGACGATCGACAATCTTGAGATTATATACTTGACGCATGCATTAATCATAGGTACATATGTTGATGACAAATCGTATATCTTTATCAATATAGTCTTTATTCCTTTATAATTTGTATATGATATACTTTTTTGTATATAAATACAATATGATATGATTTACAATTTAATATTATGTACACAAGTGCCTTAAATCAAATAAACAAAACATTTTTTTTAAATCAATCTACACAATTTAGTTGCTAATAAGTAAAAATCAAGTATTTACAAAACAAATGTATTCGCAAAACAATTGTGTATGTTAATTCAAATGAAAATTTCCCAGTATAGTTTTCATGTTTCTTCGATTCTCGCGGATTATCAAAATTGTATGTCTTTCTCGTTCAGTTTTGTGTCGGATCTGTGTTGTATCTAGATTGTAAGGCTTTGTATTAATAATTCCTCACCCTAAAAGTTAAATGGTCGTTCCCTTACAAACATTTGATGTTCTATTTTTAGAAACCTATTCGACTTACTTGATGTTTTATTGTTGAATTTGTGCTGTTTATTCGTATAATACAAGATACAAAATATTTAATCTTGTATTATTGGCTCAAGTGGCATTTAATATACAGTGAAATCTGTATAAACCGAACCCTGAACAAATATTAAAATCCACCTGTGATGTAAATCTATTGTCAAAACTCTCCATTATTTTTAAGGAATGGAGAGTTATTGTTCTCTTTGTACTTTTAAGGTCCCACAAGGGGCAAACAATTTAATACTTTGTACTTTAGATACTTATACACAGACTTTTTTTGTTTCAAGATTAATAATTAATCAAATTAATAAAGTACAATGGGTGGATTTTAAGTTGGAGAATGTCCTCGTATCTCTCCATTCCTTAAAAACAATGGGCCTCTGTTCCTTCGGGGCCTCGGCTCCATTATTTTTAAGGAATGGAGAGTTACTTGGACATTCTCCTATACGTAATCCTGTATAAACCGAACTTTAAATAAAGTCCCAATGAAGAACATTTAGGCTAATTTTACCTGTATAAAGCCTACACATGTCTATTCCGAACACAAATGTTGGCTCCAGTGATGTTCGGTTTAGACAGTTTTCACCATGTAAGTTTATAGATAATCAAGTCATCATTGCTAATATTATTTACCTTTCCTTTGACAATTTCCTATTCTACGTCGTAATATTGCAAAACACAAGACACATAAAGAAAAAGCAATGTATTCATTTTCTGTGAGGTTAGTTGCAATCTGATTAAATTCAACTCTCTCACTTTCTCCCCCCTTTTTGTGATATGTAGCTCGTAAGATATCTGATGGGGCTATGTTTTATAACTGTTTACATCAAATTTTCGCCCAAATCTTTGATAAACCATTAAAAAAAAACCTTGATAGTGTCAAAAAATATCTTTGACAACGTTTTTGATGTAAAACTTTGATCGTGTTAACGAGGATTTACTTTTAATACAATCATTGGATAAAAATCATTGAATAGCAGGTAATAACAAAAAGGAATGTCTTATGATTAATACACATTACCATCAAACGATGATTTTTGAAACAAATTTCGATAAGAAATTGTAAAAGAATATGTAGCGACCATACGTAGTGGGAATGCACAACAAAATTATATCTTGCAGTTGTTACTGTGCCAGCATGCATATTATCGTTAACTCTCGAAACCAGAGATGGAAAAATTCACTGGATCTGCAATTTATTAAAATTTCAACATACTACTTTCATATCCTTAGTATATAATGATAGTCATACATCGGCTATTTATTAATTTGAAAAGTTTTATAAGAGTAAAATACTGTGAATTCATTATTATTTACGGTAAGTTTTCATGGACAAAATGAAACAACGAAATTAAAAATATGTATTGACTATAAAGGTGGTACATTTGGTTTATATAAATAGACAGTATACATATCCACTTCACTTTATCGTATTGATAATCTCGTCCTTTCCTCATTCATGATTTACCATCGGATTATTGACAAGAGTAACGCTACGATATCACTAGTGGAGTATGAACTACTACCCTTCTGAATCATCAGAGTTCGCTCCCTTATTATGCATGTGTTTAGTGTTGTTGTTTTTGTTTGTTTGTTTGTTTTTTTTTTTTTAGAAATTGCATGTCTTCACTTTATTAGTTTCTGGGTGTTCGTTCGTTTTTACTCACAGTTGTGTTCTCGTTAGTTCATGTTTTATGATTTGTTATATTTATTAAATTTTGCATACTGGTGTCAGTTATCAGATGATGTCGGTGTTGTTTAACAGTAACACGACGGGTGTCACTGGTGGAGCATGAATTACTAACCCTTCCGGTCTGGAGCATCTGAGTGTTCACCACACCTCCCTTCATGTCGTTTGTGGGGTTCGTTTTGCTCAATCTTTCGTCTTCTGTGTAGTATTTTGTAAATCATAAGTACTTGTCCACTCCACATTAAATAAATAGACTGCATATATGCCCACTTCCTTTAAGATGAGGGGTCGTCGTGGTCGTGATCGTATGGTAAGGGGATTTAGACCTACCAGTACAATCAGTGCCTATCACCACTAATGTTGTGAGTTCGAACCTCGTTCATGGTGAGGTGTACTCGATACAACATTATGTGATAAAGTTTGTCAGTGACTTGCGACAGGTCGATGGTTTTCTCCTGGTACTCCGTTTTTCACCACCAATGAAACTGACTGCGATGACATAGCTGAAATATTGTTGAAAGTCGCTTTAAACGCCATAAACCAAAGAGAACCTTTAAAATGAATATGCTGTGTACATGACGTCAGCATTCCACTGCAGTGTCGTCTGTCATTACAACAGAATACAATATGATATCAAGGAATCGTTAATAGGACATTTTTGACATAAGTACAGCTATTAAGACACGTCTTTATAGCGAGTTGTGTTAAATAATATTGTCAGTTATTTTGTAAATTTATGAACCTACAACCCTTTAACTCAAGTTTTATGTTGGTTTTCTATCAGACTTCAGACTTCTGAAGACATTTTTTTCAAGCACCATTAAGATGGATCATATTCAAGAAAACGTTTAAGTTAATGGTACATTAGTATTTTATGATCCCGAACGATCACACAGCTATTCTGTACTTTCCTTTGACTTTAAAAAATAATAAATGTAAGATAGATGTTACGGTTTTGAAGATAATCAGCTATTTGATAAATCTTCCTTTAAGATTTATGAAGATGTTGTTTTTTCCTTACTTTCTTGATCTCTCATTTTTGTTATGTTGTTGTTACAATGGCGTTTCAGTAGAGAAAAAACCCCACATTATTACAATACCAAACCCAGGGGTGTATCTACGGAAAATAGCGCCTATGGCAAGCACTAAAATTGCGTTTTACATTTATTATTTATTAATAATTTCTCCAGGTATTCATGTCTATGTGTATTACATGGTTTTTGCAAAATTACTTCAAGAAAATTATTTAAATAATCTTTTAGGACGTTCCCATATGGGAACATTAGGCGCTAAAACCTCTCAGTGGCGCCCCCTTCAAGTGCCACCCTGGGCACGTGCCCTACTTGCCATACCCTAGATACGCCACTGACACCAAACATCTCAGGATCATGATTGAGGATAGTTCTCTTAAATACCAATTTTAAAATTGATCTAATCCTATTGATTTTTACAGCAATCTAGACTAGTAAGATAGTATATGGATGTAAATGGTTTGGTTTGGTTTGGTTTGGTTGGTTTATGGTGCCTAACACCACTTTCAACAATATTTCAGTTATATCGTGGCAGTCAGTTATGTTGGTGGAGGAAACTGGAGTACCCAGAGAAAACCACCGACCTGTCGCAAGTCGCTGACAAACTTTATTACATAATGTTGTATCGAGTACACCTCGCCTGGGTGGGATTCGAACCCACTTTAGTGCCCATAGGCACTGATTGCATAGGTAGTTGTAAATCCAACTACCATACGATCACAACCACGACGGCCCTTGAATGTAAATGACATACAAGACTATTCAGCATTTCACTAATACACAAATTAAAGTAAAGGATTAACACTTTTATTGCTGTTCTACATTTCAGTCAGAGTATGGTCTTCAGCAATGATCATAGTTCATAACCTAAAATGAATGAGAAACGGTCCCAGACAGTAATTTAGCGGCACTCCTCACCTCTGCCGATAAGTGCTACATCTGGGTATCTTTATCGAATTGAGGGCCCGGGTGGCTCAATGAGTTAGGTAGTTGTAGGGCCCGGATGGCTCAATGAGTTAGGTAGTTGTAGGACCCGGGAGGCTCAATGAGTTAGGTAGTTGTAGGGCCCGGGTGGCTCAATGAGTTAGGTAGTTGTAGGGCCCGGGAGGCTCAATGAGTTAGGTAGTTGTAGGGCCCGGGTGGCTCAATGAGTTAGGTAGTTGGATTACCTAACAACTCATACAAACCTATTACCAATACGGCGTGAGTTCGCGCCCGGCTTTGTAAATTACAAAAAAAGGTGCACTCGACTCGCAGCCGCAAGTGATAAAGTTTACCAGTTGCTTGCCCATGGTCGGTGGTTCTCTCCGGACACTCCGGCTTCTTCCACCACTAAAGCTGGTCGCCATAATATAGCTGAAATATTGCTGAAAGTGGCGTTAAAACACCAAAGATCAAAAAATTTATCGAATTGATCTTAGTTGGTAGATATTTTTTTATGGTCATTCATTGTTTTCGTGTTAGGAGATGTTACGAATGCCACGGGTTGGTTCATCGTGGTGTTCTTACCCAAAATTATTAGGAATCTTCGGGTAAATGGAGGATCCAAACATCAACTAAGAAAAAGCAAAACAATAAAAATTACTCTAATGAAAAATCCGAAAGAGTTCACGCCTTAAATTCTTCGCAAAACTGACACTCAAGACACTGTACCCCAACAATAAGGTGTATTGATTTGGATAATTTGAAAAACCGTATGACCTGCTCGTCCTAACGGTGGTTGGACGTCCGTTTGTTTGTCTTCGTCCTGTGTCTTGTGCACCCAATGTTGCCAGTGTGTCTCTGGATTGTCAATTCTTGATTACTCCTTGGGTTTTCTCTAACGTTCATTTCATACTCATGCTAGACAAAATATCAACCTGCGCACCATTTTAATACAGAAAGCTTTCTGATTTTGGAGTATGCGTGAGAAACTTACACTCAGAAGTTTTTATGGTCGATATGCAAGGTACATTGGAAGGGTAACATTTTCTTGCTCTATGTATGTAGCCCATCACTTAGAAATGACAGAAAGGTCGTTTTTTCGCGGGAATCGTGATGCTCATGACAACGACAGTGTAAAACATATACGTTAGACATAACCTCCAAATATGAAAATATTAATAATAGACATCCTATTTAGTTATTTATTGTAGCAACAAATTCCTTTTAAATGATGTCCCAGCTTCATGGTTAGGGTAATGGTGCTTAATGCCACTTTCAACAATATTTCAGTTATATCGTGGCGGTCAGTTCTATTGATGGAGGAAACAGAATTACCAGGAGAAAACAACCGACCTGTCACAAGTCACTGACAAACATATATCTAGTGAAGTATGTCGTTATTTTCAAAAAACATAAATTTGAATTTGAATTCGAAATTGTCATTGACGCTGTCGCCATTGCGAAATATTTTATTTATTCATTTTTTAAATTGTTATCGTAAATTAAATTAAGAATAACTGCAATATCAATGAAAACACAATGTTTAACACTAGCTTGAGATGTGTAGATTGTAGACTACCGGTATTCCCCCTTTATTCCACCCACACACACACCAAGTTGACACGACTATAAACACTGTTACTAGTATTTTGTTTTACTGAACACTAGATTGTAGATTGCACCCTTCCCCTACACCAAGTTGACATGACTATGCAAATTATTATTTTTTCTTGCTCAAGGATAATGGCTTATTTTGTGAGGGTAGACCATACTACAGAGTTCTATAGTCAGAGTTCTTCATACCATACATATATTGGCTACTTCTCTCTAAATTATTCCACACAGCAATGTCAATATTTTGGATAAATGGCAACATACAACATTTTTAAAATAAAGTTCAAAACAACAAATATTAGCTCCACATAGTTGTGCTGTTTAATTAGAAAACGCACGCGCATGTAGACAGTTTGTCGCGGAGGAGTTCTCCCATGTCAGCTGGGTGTCTGTGATGTATTACTACGCCAGAATAATCCAGGCATGTACTAATTGTGTTTTAAAGTATAATCTTAAAATCTAAGACGACGTATCATGGAGGTAAATTCTTTTTTATTGTTTACCTTTCTCGGCTAAGACAGAATTAATCAAAATCCTGTATAACATATTATTATTTATGGGTTTTTCCCAGATAAACATTAAAGAGTATACTAATATTAATTTAAAGCCTGCTTCAGTTCTCCTCAATCCCAAAAATTGTCACAGGAAAATATCAACTTGAAAATGAAGTGACAAAGCACATTGATTACATAAGAAGGGTGTGACTATTGTTTTTGTTTTGTTTTGTTTTTGTTTTTGTTTTGTTTCTTTGAATTTTTGTTGTTGTTTTTTTGTTGTTTTTTTGTTGTTTTTTGTTTTTGTTGTTTTGTTTTTGTTTTCTTTTTCTTTCTTTTTTGCTTACATTAATCGTAAATATAAAGATAGTTAGACTTACACCAAATTCTATGCTCGCAATAACTCATCTAGATCTATAAAATAACACTAACTGTTGCGATTCTGCTGTAAATAAAATATTTGCTTATTTGTTCTACAACATACCTGCAGTTAATATATGGACCTAAGAAACACTTCTATGTGATACGTCGTGGGTTAGTTAACTGGTCATGTCAACCCAATGACAATAAGAACAGTTTGAAGTTATAAAAATGGAAATCATCAGCAGTAATTCGAAGAAGAACAATGCAATGGCCAAAGGAAAAGCGACAAAAAGACAAACAATTGTTGACAAAATAAAGATTGAGCAAGTGGCACCCGTCTTGTTAGTCGTGATATTAGGTAATGGACACCAGGTGATCGTTGGAGGTTCTTACACGTAAAAACTTTCCGATTTTTTCATTGTACCAACCAAATCCTTCGTATATGGGCCCACCATAGTACTATTGTTTCTGCATTAAAATGAAAAACAAAAATACCAAGCTGCCGCAACAGTTCCAAAATCCACAGGAAAAATCCAAGAAAGAGGCCAAATAGATATCCCTAGCACACATATGCATGACCGCTCTCTTTCCTACCTTGGGACAGGTACTTCAATGACAAGTGGCGGGGTTAAGCTAGTTATATGGGCGCAAACATTACCCTTGTAGTGAAATGATGCGGTCATGCAAGTGATTTCCACTTTGTTTACTACCGATATGCATTCGTGCAAATTTTATCACCGTTTTAAACAAGAATAACAGGATGAGTGCTTATCCTGAATTCAAGTCGTATTTTGTAAAGTTCGTGCTCACACATTTTATGTGTGTGTGTAGTGTATTGTGTATCATTGTTTGTCTTTATCTATTGACCATTATATTGTCTGTCCTTCGATATGCGGTTTCTGGTTCCCTTTGGTATTTCCAAAATCTTCTTGTAATTTTTTAAAATAAAATAATAAATAATAACGGTCCACAATATAATATAGTCAAACACTACAATGCGAAACACGGTTCTATCAAGCCTTAAACAATTTTTACATTTATCTTTAGTCTAGATTATAAATATTTTTTTATCAATGTGTGACTTAAAAGTGTTTTTGACATTTACATTCACTGAATATGGTACTGTTTTGACAACTATTTTACCTATTTTGTTCCTTTATTTAAATACTGTTATAGTGACAGCCGGAGACTTTGAGCCGTAATGAGAGCGGGAGGTTTGGCGCTTTAAAATCTGATTCAACCCACAATTTCTTTAGAAATGCCTGTACCAAGTCAGGGTCATTGCGGTTTTCACAGTTTTCCGGTTGTTGACTGATTTTGTCTGTTTACATAATTATGAGTTTTGACTTTCCCTTTGTAAGATTGTTCGGAGTTCGGTAATTTTGTTATTACCCTTAATTAATTATAATAGTTACACCATAGTGTTGTCGTAGTAAGTCAATAATTTGATATGATTTATCTAGATTTCATTAGTCTTGATGGATTTTTGGCCTGAGTGATCAAATGATTTAGGTCTTTGACTTGTGACCACTCGTCTAATACCAATCGAATGCAAGTTCGCGCCGCGATGCCCACCTCATGTGTCAAGGTTTCAATAAACCTGATATTGGTGGAATTGTTGACCATCACTGTTTAAATATTCTTTTCTTAATTTAAATTCTACGGTATTTAATTTAATTTGCATAGATTGTTCTTTTCTTACACAATTCCTAGATTACATTACTATAAAAAGGAGGAAATACAGAATTTAATATATAAATGTTTTCTAAAATTTTAAATCTGAGTAATGCTGTCATATAATACTGACATTTGACTTTGGTTCAATCTTCAGTTGCCTGTGTAATAGTTTGTGGATCATTGTTTATTCTTTGGTGCTTTTCTTTTGATCATTCTGTGTTCTGTTTTCCTTCGATTTACGGATTATGATTACCCATTTGGTATCATCAAACTTGTATACATACGAGACAATTGTCTCTGAATATAAACTGATTTGCACGAGGCTACAGAACAGCCAGAAATGCGAGGCTTACCGTTCATTTCCCGCCTTTTTTGTCGAATACAAATAACTCGTAGATAGTCTTAGAGATAAGGCATGCATATTGTGTTTATCGCGCAATGCTAAGCCAGTTGAAACTGTCGGAATAAAACGAAAAAAGTAATAAATCACAACCAACCTTTTAATTTGTTCTCTTCGTGGATTCATGGTCACCACAAGACTTGTACAGTTAGTGACGATTTATCCAAAAAAATATACCGTATTCAATGCAATTTGCCTGTTCAAATAGAACGATTAAAGGAGAAAATGATTCACTAACAAGGCCGTAACTAGCGTCTCATTTCTGGTGAGGCAAGGAGTCTGGGGGCCGGTCCCCAGCAGGTCCAGGGTCTCGGATCCCGGGCTTTATTTGAAATTGCAAATGTATTTTGGCTATGAAAATGATCGTACACATGTAATTAAAGTGGTTGTTTTAATAGTCAAAATTACCATCCAATTTTGAACTGATATTAGGAATTCATGGCTTTAGAAAGAAAGAAGTCATGTGGTGGTTATGTGTTCAATGAAAAAAGCAAATCGAACTAAATTCAACACAATAGTACGACAATTTGCGATACATGTAGTAGATATGATATAAAGATATGAATTATCACTCAAGCTGCAGTGTTCCAATTTTCCTGTGTCCCGTTTCGTCAAATCTCTGTGAACATGGAGCATGGTCAAACCACACAACCTTTCTTCGCCCATTGTAGCTCTTTCCCACGTTTTGAGTCTCCGAAGTGATGAGAATGATTTTTCACATTAAACACTAGTTACGGGGAGTGTCCACAGTATTATGAAGATAAGCCTAATATTGGTGTAGAAGTCTTCACGCGCGTAACTCAGAGATTGCTGGATATATTTTTTTTTTTTAACCCGTCATGGAATTTCATTCTCCATTTGGCTATGTCGGGTCTCCATGTAGCTAAGTCAGGCTAATCTGCCCGAAAGACAGTCGACAACTCATCTACCAAGTTTTCGAACTTGCTGGGTATCAGATACTGACCTAGCATCATTTGCCGCTGATCACCAGGAAATCTGCGCTCGAGTTCATTGTTAACGTGGTCAAGAAAGGCAAAGTACATTATTGTTCGCCATAATTGTTTGGCAGAATTGACATTTGGGTCATCTCTATGAACATGTTTACCTACCCTTTTCCTTGGTTGAAACACTACTTTCATTGTGTCTGCAATAATTTGTGCTATATCGAAAAGTTCTGAAATTTTCTCATCCGTTCTATGTCCTTTTAACGTATTGAGGGTATTTTGGGCCTCATCAAATTCAACAACCATATCGCAATTTGTCTTTTGAAGGAAAAGTGTTACGGGTTTCAAAAATGACATAACATACCGGGCTACCACGATTGCAATTATGAACTCGGATCCTCTAACATTATCCTGTGACCACTAGCTTTTGATTGTCTTCAATTTTTATGAGTGATTCATAGATTTTTGAGTAGTTTGTGATGATCGCCGAAAGAGAATCAACAAGCGCCGTCCAACGTGTTTCACTGAGCGGTTGCAAAACCTTCTTACTTGCTGCCTGTTGCAATATCTGCCCACTTACATCTTCCTCCTCTGCAGCTTCCAAAATCTGCTCAAGAAGGTCCGAATCAATCCCCAATTCACCCTTAAGAATATTTTTTCTGTTCGCCAAGGCGCAGACAAACCAGGTTAATTGAACCACGTTGTCTATTATGTTCCTGACTGGATTCACAGACTTACAGCTATGTGTCACAACAAAGTTTAGATTGTGTGATCGACAGTGGACGTATTAGACAAAATCAACATAAAGGGATACACAAGACACCTTTGTAAATCATTTATTAATAAAAATTGACTAAATTTTTAGTGAAAGGTAGTTATGGCCTTGCAACTAGTTAACACAAGAATCACTTCGAATACGGCCTCGGTGAATCTGTTTTTCTATTAGCTTCATTAGAAGTCAAAAAAAATTTTGACTAAATTTTAATGTTATCATCATACACATTTAGTTCTATCGAATATATCTTAATATTATCAATGTTGTTTAATGTTTATATCATCGCATAGATTCAATGTTAACATCATTTTTTTTAATGTTACAATCGATTAGATTCAATGATAGCATCAATTTGATTAAATGTCATCACAGAATACATTTAATGTTATCATAAAACATATGTATAATTATCGAATATATTTAATGTTATCGAATGTAATTAAAGTAAGTAAATGTATTTCAACGTTATTATCAAATATAACTAACGGCTACAAGTAGCTTTTCTCAAATATATATTATTTTATGTAATAGCACTAAAGAGTTGTTTTTTCTATATAAGTAGTAAAAATACAAAAACTATTTTTTTTTTAATAAATGATTTACAAAGGTGTCTTGTGTATCCTTTTATGTTGATACTGACAGCACATATGAAGAACTTTTAACAAAATCCAAATTACCCACTTTAAAAATCAGGCGAATTAGAACTATAGCCATTGAAACATTCAAAATTGTCAATAAAACCAGTCCTTTGTACTTACATGATTTAATTACAATTAAACAAAGTAAATATTCTTTCAGATACCAAAATACTGCTAGTATACCATCAACCAGAACAACTAGGTATGGTATTAAAACTTTTAAATATTTTGCTGCCAAAACATGGAATGAGCTACCAAACCACTTTAGATTGGAAAATTCTTTTAAACAATTCAAAAACTTGATTAGTTCATGGAATGGTAGCTCATGCCACTGTAATGCTTATAGATAGCTTTAAAGCATAATTTTATTTATTTATTTGTTTTGTTTATCTGTGATGCTTTTGAAATCTGTGCTTTGTCTTTAATTATAGTCATTTTTAGGCTGCTTATGTTAATTTATTTACTTAGTGCTTGAAATTTTAATTAGTTTAAATTATATTTAATATAGATGTTTTAATTTTTGCTAGTATTTTTATGTATGTATGCATGTATGTTGTTTTTTATATATGTGTAGTCGATTTGAAAAGCTCATTAGAGCTTGTGTTTTATGTATTTTATGATATATATCGACTTTAAATAAAACTTTATTTATTTATTTATTTACTATGACAACAATGGACTCATGTATATATAACAAAAATTTAAAATGTTGATCTCACATTTGATCATATCGTAAATGGCTACAATCTGAGTATAGAGTAATTTTAAATAGTTATGACAAGAGAACGTGTCATGCGTTGGCCTTTTGTGCTGATTATGACATATTTTTTTACCAATCTGTTTGCCTTGAACAATTTGCTTGCATAAGACTTTATCTTTTTATCTCTCTTTGGACTGTCATACGAAAAAAAACCAACATCATAGCAATGTGCGATTATGATATAAGAAATAGATTTGGCATCCAGACAAACTATTGTCACGGTTCAAGATGGTTAACTTAATGAAGTATTTCCCCTTACTGAAAGAGTGCCTTCCCCCCATTCACGGTATCAGTATCCTTTATCGCTTCTTTCATTGTGTGGAATAATAAGTATATCATTCTTAATTAAATATCCCTTTACTGGAGAAACAGACATCGATTTTGATGTCTATTACATTACATAATAAAAGTAGAAATGATAAGATAAGTTGGCAGTCTAAGGCAAAACGGTTTTTGTTTGTTGATAGTATGGAGCCTGCACAATGCTACAATAGGGTTAAGGTTATGGTTATAATGTTTAACGCCACGTTTTTCTTTCGTTGTTGTTATTATACCTTACATTATATATTATATATAAAATAAATGTGATGTTTTTACAAAATTGGTACCCCAGGGAAACATCACTGTTGTTCACCGGTCGACAAATGTTATGTTCCATGTATGTCCGAAAATGTATCCGTTTTTACATTCCGGAATTACAATCTTGACCGGAAGTTAAAAACACAAATATGAAGTTTATGAAAACACAAGATAAAAACACACAAATAAGTCTTTATTGCATCCAACATTATTGTAAATAGAGTTTCGGTATAATAAATCAATTATTGCCTGCACTTGCGGTGAACAATTATGATGTTCACCTTAAGTGCAGGCAATAGTTGTATATTGTTGTTGTTGATGGTACGTTACGGAGACTGCACAATTTTACCTCCGAAAGTGGAGAGTAGGAACAGATTTGATGAACTGAAAAACTAAAAATACCACACTGTCGGAACATTTCCAAAATCAAATCAATTGAATAATCGTAGAAAGGGTGGGTGGGGGGGGGGGGGGGGGGGGATCGATACACCTAACACACAAATACCAAATACATGACCACTTACTTTCCTGGTTTGGTGCAGATAGGAGCCCAAACAATCATTGTGATATGTGTATTCCAGTATGGTTAGGACTTTGTGGTATTTATAGTCGGTTTCATTAAGTTTGCAGCTGTATCGTGACTATCCAGACGTATTTGGGGGGGGGGGGGGGGGGGGGGGGGGGGGGACATATATAGTTAGCAAATGTGTGAATTCATCGGCCTTGGAAAGTATGAAGAGAATTTTTTAAACAGCTATTGTCAACACTTCCATCGAACAATTACCTCTCATCTCAGCTCATTGAATATTAAAATGCCAAAGACATACGACGTTGGAAACACAGGGACGGATGATTCGATCTCGAACTAAATATAGATATAAACTGGGTCAATGATATCCTCGCGGACTAATAGTTCACCTCGAGAGTTATCGACCACAGGCACTTGTTTCATTCAAAAAATATATGCCCCCTCCTCTTCCTTACTTCAAGGTAAACATCTACCTTTTTCCCCTTCCCCACTTCGCCTCAATATTTTTCGCTTATTTGTGATCCTTTCGCTGACCCAATTATATCGTTACACTCCCGAGATATTTCTCTTTTCGACTGTTACATTTAAATATATCTACCGGGCCCCCCTCAGACAAATTGGACAAGAATAGTCAGCGAATGTGACTTATTAAAAATTTTAGTCAATGAAACGGATACAACCACTTCCGGTCCGGTTTAAATTGATTTAGAAAAGAAAAAAAAAGGTGCTTTAAAAATCAAATGTCAGTATTTTGGAGTTGAACATATTTTCATAATCTGCATTGGAACAATTATCTGTATTTTAAAGGCTTACTTTACATTTGAGAGGAGATGATCATGTGGCATTGTTACACATGGCCGGTCTAGAGAATTCCGAATGCATATGAAAAATTCAGCGCAAACCGGGAGTGGCTGTATCCGTTTCATTGACTAAAATTTTTGATAAGCCACATTCGCTGACTATTCTTGTCCAATTTGTCTGAGGGTAGATATATTTAAATGTGACAGTCGAAAAGAGAAATATCTCGGGAGTGTAACGATATAATTGGGTCAGCGACAGGATCACAAATAAGTGAAAAATATTGAGGCGAAGTGGGGAAGGGGAAAAGGGTAGATGTTTACCTTGAAGTAAGGAAGAGGAGGGGGGCATATATTTTTTGAATGAAACAAGTGGCTGTGTTATCGACCCAGTGATAGTAATAAAATCTAGCAAATTAATTTGGTACGCACGACGCATTTTTGTAATAACCGTCATCAAGTACTCTCATAGTCAAAGCATTGGGAAGCCAAATGTTTTCTTAAAACAATCTTTGGAAGCTAGACAATGGGTTTATGGTGTTTAACGTCACTTTCAACAATATTTCAGTTATATCGTGGCGGTCAGTTTTATTGGTGAAGAAAACCGGTGTACCCGGAGAAAACCACCGCTAGAAATTCAAAGGGTCTACATTTAAGTAATGTGGTATGTAGTCAGTCGTTCGAATAACATGTTAGAATATATTATACCTAATGTTAAGGAGTCATTTCGAAATATATCGAATAGATTGAAGGTTCCGAAGGTTTCACGAGACCGTCGTGGTCGTGATCGTATGGTAGTTGGATTTACACCTACCAATGCAATTAGTGCCTATCGCCACTACCGTTGTGAATTCGAACCCTGCTCATGACGAGGTGTAATCGATACAACAATATGTGATAAAGTTTTCAGTGAATTCTGGCAGGTCGGTGGTTTTCTCCGGATACTCCGGTTTCCTCCACCAATAAAGCTGACAACCACGATATAACTGAAATATTGTTGAAAGTGGCGTTAAACACATTATCTTTAACCCTATCGTGTAAATGATTGGATCTTTGTGTTAACATGAAAAGTTGAGAGAGTTTTTATAGTAAACTTAAAACCAGAATCGATACAATAGAATATAGATTATAAAACCAGATTACCTACAGCAAGAATCCAATTTTAGCTTTCTCGACACGGTCATTGATAACCTTTTTGATCCATGATAACCTGTTGGTCAGATAATATTTCATGGTCAAGTGAGTGAATCGAGTTATTCTATATATATGATTAGAAATACGTCAAGTACCGTAGATTTTCTCTGGTAAATGAGTTCATTTGTAGTATTAGTAAGATACCATCGCTTCTGTTTTTGTTTTGAAAAAGTAATTAGGCATTAATAGTACACAACAGTGAGACATGAAATTGATAAGAAATCAGATTAATATTTGGGGAAAGCGTTATATTTTCTACATAAGTGTTCAAAATGCCCTCCCCTCCCCCCCGCCCCCCCCCCCCCCCAAAATGAAAACAAAACAAAACAAAACAAAAACAAACCAAAAAAAGAAAAACACAAAAAAACCAAAAAAAAAAACCCAAAAAACAAAGGCAAAAAACAAAAACAAATACAAACAAACAAAAATACCTTAAATAAATAAAATAATAATAAGCTATAGTATTTTATATTGGAGAGGGTCAGATTCTATAGTCGCAGACAAAATATTTTTGACGAGTTCGAAATAAGGACATCATAGCATGACTAATTATCGGGAAATTTTGGTTCTAAGTGTCAATTAAGTTTTTATTTGGGTTCATGTTGCTCGATCTTTAGTTTTCTGTGTAATGTTTTTTTTAGATCGTTTGTATGTCCTTGTTACCCTTTTCTATTGGTCATTGTATTTTCTGTCCTTCTATTTACGGTTTTTGACCCATATGGTAGCTTCAAACCTTTCTTTTAATTGACAATTAAAGGGATATTAAAGCTCATTTTGGTAATTTTTTGTATCTCTTGAAAACTTGCAATCGGTTCAATAAATGATATTTATGAAACATTAACCCGGTTTTTATCAATGAAACTTTGTAAAAGTGACATATTTCGTTGATAATTCTGTCATATCTTGCGGTTTTTCCATTAATTGAATTTGTGCTTCCTGGACAAAAATTCATTTCGACCCTTTTAAGTGATATTTTAACGATATTAGGGATTATATGGGCGTGCAAAGTATTTTTGGATTGTTTTTACAATTAAATTGAAAAGAAACAACCTTCGTCACGAGTTGAAAAAATATATGTTAAGACGAGCTTTAATATCCCTTTAAATTTAATTTAGGTTTGTTCAATCAAGTCCTGATATCGTAAAATCTTTAATTTTAAGGTACAGACACAATTACTTACATTAGTTTATAATACTGTGAAGTTATTATTAATCGTGGGGTTCTAATTTTCGATGATTTCGTGGTCCAATTAAATCACGAAAATAAAAATCATAACGAAATACAATTTTCCCATTGATTGTTGCCGGTAATGTTTGAAACCACGAATTCAAGAACCCATGGATCAATGCATTTTGTAGAAGTACAGTACTTTCACAGTAATTATCTGTATATGTATATAAAATGTACATTTATAAACAGAATTTGCCAATATACTCATTATTTAAAAAAAATCCGTTTCATCACATTAACAGGGATGTTAAGGTTATGGTGCTTAACGCCACTTTCAACAATATTTCAGTCAGTTTTATTGGTGGAGTTAACATGAGTACCTGGAGAAAACCATCGACCTGCCGCGAGTCATTGACAAACTTCATATTTACATGACGTAGGTTACTACATATATGATATTGTTTGTTTGTTTGTTTGTTTGTTTATTTGTTTGATGATGCTTAGCGCAACTTTCACCAATATTTCAGTTATTTCGTGGCGGTCAGTTTTATTGGTGGAGGAAACCGGAGTACCCGGAGATAAGCACCGACCTGTCGCAAATCATTGACTTTCATATTTACATGACGTAATTAAGTACATATAATATTGGAATGCTTTACTTAACATTTAATGCTTCAAATGCTAAATGTTTCAAAGACAGCTAATTTTATCTTTTATTGATCAATTGTCAGAAAGAATTAGAAGTTGTAGAATACATGTTTTAATTGTTTGTGAACTACATTAACCCCTGTCTACAGGTGCGCAGGAACGCTTCTGATGATGGCGCCTCCTACAGCATGATATTTTTCGATATTTCGGTGTGAGTATTCTGAGGTATTTTTATACCCCCAGTAATCAGTAGAAAGATATAAGAATAAGAATAAGAGAATAAGAATATTTTATTGCCAATTTTGGGCCCACAAGGGGCAAACAAGAATACATGTAAAGATATATGTGGACGATTGTTTGTTTAACATGGAGAATACATCAATAGTATATAAACATAAGCTATTACATGTGACATAATGACACATACAGCTTTAACAAGTGTTGGTACTTTTTTTTATTATTTCTTTTCTGAATGCGATTTCTAATTATGACATGTTGTACTGACGAATACACATCTGTTTTGCCACTAGAGATCTTTATATTGAGAGGAAAGCGTTTGAATCCTATTAACTGATTCAACAACCCCCGTCACAATTGTGTGTTTGTCCAAAGTCGAAATGTATACTTCCAAGAGATTTTGTTATTGTGATTTCTATACCTGGCATTTTGTGACGAAAAGTTAATGTTGTTGTTTGTTATTTTGTAGAACATCAGTTTTCTTGTTCTTATTGGCCTTTTGAATTATTTGATTCCAAATTAAAAAATTATTATATCACAGCAAATATACACATCGACACGACACATTTTAAGCACCCATCTGAAAACGTACTTTGCTAAAAAAAACGGTTAAAAAAAGTGTGTCAATTACTATTCCAGAAACGCGTCGTGCGTGCCGGATTTGATATCTACGTTTTTATTAAATTTCTGAAATCGTATTTACTAATAGACGTCGTAGAAGTTTTCTACTAGTTAACTGTATCATGCAATTACTGTGACATTTTCAAAACCGGAAGTACTAAATCTCTTCCGTTCTGAGAACGAGGTCTTTGATTCCTTTTGCACATCAAATGAACTCTGCTTTAGAATGGATTGTACCCTCTCGATGGACAAAAAATAATAAAAACGTAGAAATCAAATTTAGAACGCACAACGCGTTTCTGGAATAACCTTCATCAGGTAGGCTCAAAATAGAAAGATTAGAAAGCAAACATAATCTTAAAGTTTTGAGAGCAAGATAGCCAAAATCGGCAAAGATCACCTATGCCTGAAGGAGGAAATTATGTGCTATTTATATATATATATACATGTACCAAGGGGAACAATCGGGGGTCATAATATGAGGATTTCCGTTTCATTTAATACGTTAAAATGAAGTCGGTCGAGAGGTTGTGATGAAATATACTTTCATTTTATAAAGTGGGAAATATGGGGGATTTGGGGGAATAGATATATTTCTAAAACAATTTCACCTCGACAACCACTTCAAATATATCAATTCAAGTGATATTTATGAAATGGCAGCTTCATTAAACAGTTTCTTTCTTATTAACAATCCCTTTATATAAATTGTTGCTATGAAAGTTGAAAAACGATTCTCGGTTAATCTACACCTTCAGTTGTTTGTATGAGGGCTCATGTCTTATTTACGTTATTTGTGTTTGCTTGCGCATAGTGGTGTCCAACACATATTGTGTCGTGTGTTTGTTTAGTTTTTCATCGTCTTGTGTACCCTCTGTTGCCAGTTTCACTGGATTTTCCATTTTCGGTATTCTCTAACGTTTATCTAAATTTTGACTGACCACTTATATTTACTGTCCACACGTTGAGAAAGAAATGTTAGTAAATACAAGCGGTCAGTCAAGGTTTAAACTTTCATACCAGCAATTTTTAAGGAATTATTAATAAGAAAGGAACTTGTAACAGGTCTACAGTTTCATTATCCGAGCAGACGTTTCTCGGTTAATCTCAGATCCACCATTCCCCATGTGCTACACACAAATCTGGAAGTCTGACAAACGATAATTATGTTGTCGTTACTGGAAGAAAAACAAAACCTTGTTGTAAATGTAAATACTATTGTATATAAATTAAGGTGTGGGTGGATGTCACGTGGTGATGCTATCAAAGCAACACGTTTATATAGTACTTACAACAGATGTAGTTGTGTGTGGATATGATGTGGATGATCACTCGCAACACTCCCTCAGGCATAAGTGATCTTAGCTGATTTTGTCTATCCTGTATAGGCCATTTTGGTTTTCTTGCTTCCAAAGACTTTTAAATTATTTGGCTTTCAAATATTTTGACCTTGAGCGTCACCTGATGAAGGTTATTCTAGAAACGCGTCGTGCGCACTAAATTTGATATCTACTTTTTTTTTTATTAATGCGTTTCTGTGGTTTCCAAGGAATCTATTTTTTATTTGGTTATTTTTTTTTTCTCACTATTTCATATTTTTCATCTTATAAGAATTATTACTCAATTAAAATCTAATTAAAATATTGCAAGACAAGATAAAGACAAATACTTTATTAACCTCAGACACGCTAAGTGTACAAGAGGACAATACATTTACATAATATACACAAAATTAATGACAGCAAAGATGAATCAATAGATTACATAAACAATTTAAGCAAATACATTACCATGGTTCTATCTGTATAACATGAACACCGTGTAATCCGTCGACACCAATCGCAAGGCAGTGACCGTTTTTAATTTGGTCATTGAATTGCGATCTCGCATACACGGATTACATATACAATATTCAGAATGTGAGTACTGATACTTAAAAATATTTTAATATTTTTTTGATAAAAAACGACAACTTTTTGTACATCTGCACATGACATAAAGATAGCATGCCTTTCATTTTACTTTCACTGGGGTTTGTAGTGTAATAAGTCGGTATATACTTAAAGTCTGAGTTCTTTGATTTCAGTGTGTTCACATTTAAATAAAAAGTGAAATTCATTTCCAATACCTGATTTACAAAGATCACACGTTCTATTTTCTTTAGGAATACCTGCCCACCTCCCCGTTTCAATTGGAAATTTAATGTTTGAACATCTGAATTTAGTTATATTAATTCGTTCACCCTGTGTTAATTTTAATAGATAAGATTCTAATTGGAATTCATTTTTAAATAATGAGTAAAATTCACCTCTAGAAATGTTATTTATTTGTGAAAACCAATGTTGGATGAATTGATCACTCAGTTTTTGTCTGATAGTAGTTTTAAGTAAAAATTTATCTATAGGCACTTGATCATTCCACATAAAGCTTAAACCACAATCATCCATGATTGATTACGTGCATAATATCCATTTAAACTTTGTGGGGTTGTTCTCGTGCAATATTAGCATAAGTTTGTACATGATAGAAGACAATTTCTGATTATTGAATAGCATGCTGTTCCAAAATAATACCAGTTTTTGTTTTACCATTATTTCCAAAGGCAGCCTCCCTAATTCCCCATACACCATGAAATTTGGAGTGCTGTTTCGAACTTTTAGAATTTTCTTGCAAAACTGTAAATGCATCAAAACTGTAAATGCATTTTTTCAATATTACCCTTGTTTTCAAAACCTCATACCTCTGCAGAATAAAGTAAAATAGGTGTTACAAGAGAATCAAAAAGTTTCAGTTGAAGATCTATTGGAATACTAATATTTGGTATTTTTCTAAACAAGCCATATAATGAATTTTGAGCCTGATCTAGCAACTTTTTCCTGGCAGTGTTGAAATTTCCATTGTAATTAAAAGTAACACCAAGATATGAGTAAGAATCTTGCACTTCTATAGGTTGACCATAAATTTTAAAAATGAAATTTGATCTAAATCGTCTCTTACATAAAACAGCAACTTTAGTTTTACATGTATGTACCTTAAGTTTCCAGTTATTACAATAATTCTCAAAGGCTGTCAATGTTTTTTGAAGACCTTCCGGAGTTTCAGACATTAGTACGGTATCATCAGTATATAATATCAGAAACAGTTTTATATATACCAACAAGGACTCTTGACAAATTCTTGATATCTTTTCGAGACTATCTATATTATTTTCAATAAAATATTAAAACAAAAATGGGGACATATTTTCCCTTGTCGTACCGCAATATCACAGTTAAAAAAATCAGAGCAATCTTTTCCGAGTTTAACGCATGATTTGATATTCTGATACATATTATATATAACTGTAAATATTTTGCCTTTAATATTCGATTTTTGTAATTTTTGCCATAAACCCGTCCTCCAAACTGTATCAAATGCTGATTTAAAATCTACAAAAGTGCAAAATAATTTCTTACCGAACAAGAAGTATATAGTAACCAATGCATATAGACATTATCAGTCGTGGAAAACCGTTTGTGAAATCCAGCCTGTGATCCGGAAATAAGATTAATTGTATCAGAAAATATATTCAATCTATTGTTTTGAATTGACGAGAAAGTCTTACTAAAACAAGAATTCAAAGTGACACCCTATAAGATTCGGGGTCTGACATTGAACCCTTATTCTTAAATATGGGAATCATGATGCCAATATTCCAATTTTCGGGAATCTTACCAGAGTAAAAAATAATGTTAAATAGTTTTATATATATAGGCATTAATTCATTTAAAGTGCTTTTTAAATATTCATTTAAGACACCACCATCCCTACTAGCCTTACCATTTTTTTCAAATTATTAATGGCACGTTTAATCTCATCTTCCGTTATCGAACCATTCAACAACAGATCGGCTTCAGGCATATTGTCAAAATCAAAATTTAACTCGTTTTCGTCTTCATCTAGATCATTCACATTTAATTTTTTAAAGTGTTCATACAGCGAATTTAGTGTAATATCAGAATTACTGTCATTTTTTTCTCTCGTCGCGAATGCTATTTAAAATTTTCCAAAATGATTTGCTGTCTGTTTTTGAAATTTTACGTAAATTATCTGCGAATTTTTGTTGGTAATTATTATATTCGTTATCTAAAGTTGTTTTGTAATTTTTGCTAGATTCTCTCATCAATTTTTTTATTTTCTACATTTTTTTAAGAAACCGTATCGCTTCCGCGCTTTGTGAAATTTGAACGTTTGTTCCCTCTTATAAATAAAGAAAAATACACAACAAACATCCATCTAAATTAGATTAGAATTTGTTTTATCATAGGGCGTTGCGACAATTTTAAACTGCCATGCCATATAAGTATCATACAGTGTTATATTTGGACACGTATTACGTATTTTGCTCTCTCTCTCTCTCTCTCTCTCTCTCTCTCTCTCTCTCGTAGTTTTGATACTGCCAAAGGAAGCCATGGATTGTATGTTTGATTCCCGACTATTGCTGTCAGTCTATAGTGACATGTCTATTTCAAGATACTGGACAGATCTCATCATCTGGTGATATAAAAGCTACTCAACAAGGCTACGTTGCTCCCGGGTTGAAATCATTGCTACAAACATCATACAGTCGTCCTCACGAACTGGTCATGGTCATTACGAAATATCATCCAACGTTGAGTTATATTCTAATAGTGCACTGACATTTGATTGATTGATTGATTGATTGATTGATTGTGGAAATTTTTCCTTGGAACATGCAATCAACTACCACGCCCAAACACGTGTAGCTCGTGTTGAGCCTCTCCACCGATTCGCCATATAATAACGGAAAGAATTCGAAACCTAGAGTCTTGGTTAGGGATAGGCTCACAAAGGTGGAAGGGTAAAATCAGTCGACGAATACGGTGGATGTTTCCTAAGCAAATTCTGGTTTTGTTTAAAGGATGTAGGTTAACACAGTAATCCTTGGACATGTGCGATGAAAACGTGAATCTTAGAATTTGAACAAATATGCTTTAGAATGTAAATGGGCGGTAAAAAACGTGAATCTTGGAACTTAAAATTTATGCTTTCGATCGGACATTCGACTGGACATGTGTGATAAAAACCTGGGGCCGTGTTCTTGAAAGTGTCTTAGGACTAAGACATGTCCTTAGGACAAATCTTAGTCCTAAGTCGTGTTCTCGACCATGTCCTAACTTAGGACATGTCGCAAAATTTGTCTTAACTTTAGGACATCTATGGAGGTGTCTTAAGATGGTTCTAACCCCGAAATTGTAATATCATATGTTATTCAGCTATCAGACAGGGTATATAATAATATTATATGTTATTCAGCTATCAGACAGGGTATATAATGTCACATTATATACCCTGTCCAGGGGCGTAGCTAGCCTTTTTTGCAGTGCAAGCAACCAAACCTGGAAAAGAGGGGGGGGGGGGGGGGTCTGGTGGGGTTTGCCCCCCAGAATTTTTTTTTGGCTGACTTGATGCAAAATGGTGCGTTCTGAGGTGTTTTCATGGGTAAATTGAATACATAAGCAACACATTGATTTCATGATTTTGTTAGACAGATTTTACTTAATAGAATTGCCCAAAATCTGTTCTTCGTGTCTTAGCAGACACGAACTTCTCCATAACTTTGTCTAAATCCGCACTGAAATCGCGATGGATATGCATTAATGCTAGCGATGACAACCTATCGTTATTCATTGTTGATCGTACATATGTCTTCAACCGACGTAGTACACTGACCGATCGCTCTGCGGTAGCACTTGTTACCGGCATTGTCAACATGATACACAAGATGGTATCTATAGAAGAATATAGCACCGGGTTTACCGCATCAAGTGGTATCTATAGAAGAATATAGCACCGGGTTTACCGCATCAAGTGTCTCACAAAGTGAAGTTGGCATCTGATCGCGAGGTGTTATACTCCAGCGTGTTCGCCATCGAGCGATCTCCCTCTTGAATTCGTCTAAATTACATGTCAGGTCAGTCTGGTATGTCTCATACAATGTCGCGACTTGTTCGTTCGTAATATTTCCTATAACACGAGGAAGCAGATACTGAGCGATTTTCTGATTTTATCAGACGTGACTCCAATTCCATTATCATGTGGTCTATAAACGCATAGTACAAAGAAACTTTTCAATACTGTTTTGGCGTGTCTGCAGGGTGATAGGCTCTGGTAGTCTGTCTTCCATATTTTTTTTGCTCTTTATTTTTTTTTCAGCACGCCGATGTGCACGCAAGTGCGTGTTGGCGTATAGGGAGCTACGCGCCTGCTGTCTGATAGCTGAATAACAAATATATTACGGATTTAACCATTTTTTTGTTAAATACAGAACCAAACTGTCGTATAAATTTTTTTAAAATTTTTTTTTATTTATTTTTTTTTGTTTGTTTCCTTTTTGTTTGTTTATTTTTATTTTCCTTTTGTTTTTTTTACCACGTACATAGTCCCAATTCATATTTAAAACCTTATTAAATATTTTGCATCTTTTATTTTCATTTTCCGTATTTCTAGATGTCCCTTTTCGTACCTCTGACATTCTTTGTTCAATGACGTCAAATATTTGTCACGTGATATTTTATGTACTGAGGTGTCTCATAAAGGAAAATCCTGTTCAATATTTCTAAATCAACACAATTTCATATGCAGTAAATTTAATAAACTTTATTATTATAACATTAATATATTACATAACAAAACAACGGGTTTGTGAAACAATTTCAATAATTAAAATGTTAACAATAAGCAAAAACTTGTTGTGGCCCCGTGACCTTGAAAGTTTTAAAGGCGGAAACTTTAACACACTTTCACTTGTTGATTGTTAAGTTCAAATTTGTAATGGTACAGCCGTGGAACATGGGAGTTTGCTGAATTGTTCTGGTGTTTGTGACGGAATTAACTGTTGTAAGAGTGTTATAATCACAAAATAAATCATCATAATTTACATCCAAAATGTCAACGACGTCCGTAACGGACGATGAAACATGTGTATTGGCTCTCATTTGAACAAGTGATGTTGAACTTGAACTGTTTTGTGTCGGCGGCATGAGTTGCAACCGGGAAGTACTGTGCGGTGGCATTATTGAGGATAGTTGAGATGGTTGCTCTCCACGAACAGAACTTGTGATAATGTCTCCCATAACTTGTTTTTCCTTTGATGAAACACGTTGATATACTGCAACTGACGAGGCAGATTTGTGTCCGGTAACTGCCATAATTTGTGCCATTGAACAGTTTCTTCCGAGGATAGTTGCACCCGTTGCACGAATTGAGTGGTTGGTGTAGATTTGTGAAAGGTATATTTAATTTTTTATTGAAGAAAACAATATCTTTTTTGTTCATACAACCGTTTTGAGTTTAAAAACAGCATTTAATTTGGTAAAAATACATTTATTATTCCGTATTATAATATTGATTCAGTGAAGCGTAAATATTTCTGTTTTTGTCAACCACGTTGTTATTGTTTTTTGAGGCCCAAATGAGGGAGACCGAAAACGTACATATATACCCCGCCTGTTTTCCGAATATATGCTGACATCCAGGGTTGAATAACCAATGAAAATATGTGTAACAAACTAAATTCGTAATATAATTTGATATTTTGTACCAAAAACGAACTTTAAGTTGTAGAACATGATTGTATACACCTTTATGCTGTTTTTAAATCTAAATAAGTGAATTAACAATGATTTTTCTATTATAATTTAAACGGCGCACGAGATATCTTTTGTTCATCTTAAATCAGTAATTCATTTAAAGTTTGAAATTAGCTCACTCGAAAGTAATCACACAAAAAATAACGGTAATGACTGTGCCTGATGATAAAAAAGTGTTATACATTAGATATGTATCGTATATGTCCTTCAGAACTACGTATATATAGATAACTGCAAATTAAAGAAAACAAGAATCAGGCTCATGAGATGCAGCGTAAAAAGTAGATGAAATTGAGAAAAAACCCACTTTATTTACATCTTATATTTTATTATGAGTATTTTTATCAAGTGTTTGTTATATTTTAATATTGGAAATAATTGTTGTACACAATATTTCTTCGTCCTGAATATAGCTGAAAAATTGCTCGCTGGACGCTAAACATCAATCAATCAATCAATCAATCAATCAATCAATCAATCATATTTCTATTTTTCTAATCATTGCGTTGACACATAGTTAAGACATCCTAAGTTAGGGTAGTCTTAAGATAGTTTCGAGATCACTCTTAGGACATGTCCTAAGATAGTCCTAAGACCATCCTAAAAATAGTCCTAAGACATCTCTTAGGACAAATCTTAGGATACTTTCGAGAACACGGCCCCTGAATCTTAGACCTTAAAGTTTATGCATTCGAAACGAATTATGTGCAACATCTGATTTTTCTTTCTTATTTATATCATTAGATGAAACAAATCATTTTAGATGTCTGGAATCGTCTTCTTGCTGTCTTACAATATGGTTAAAAACGCACGTATTCATCTGTACAGGCTTAGAGATTTACAATAGTTAATGTCACAATACCAGCTAAAACAGGTTGATAAAGTTATAGCAAAACTATGTATGAAATATGGCGGGCAATAAAACACACAAGTAATAATCATATATCATATCAAATATGGCCGCCATGCAAGATACTGCATGTAAGTAGTGCCTTGACTCGGAATAATCTGTCGATGATTGACAGAACTGGGATAACTGCAGTTATTTTTGTACGAATATATGAACAGTACCTACATGAATTACTGAGCATGAGACATGAAGAAGAAAAAACGAACGCAAATATCTGATGTTAAATAGTACACTTTGTTATTTCGGCCTAAAAATAAACATACAAGCTGGATATTTCGACTATCGAATAAACATATTTTTTGCTATTTCATTATGATAAGTAAACTAATTTTTTTTTGTTTTGAAAACATGATAAAAATTAAAGTTAGTTGTTTTGACCTTGTAAATTTACATATAATTTAGTTATTTCGGTGCTTAGCATACACAATTGTTATTTTGACTTTATGATATAAAAATAATTTCTTTCGACATTATGTATAGGAGAATGTCCAAGTAACTCTCCATTCCTTAGAAATAATGGAGCCGAGGCCCCGAGGCCCATTGTTTTTAAGGAATGGAGAGATACTAGGACATTCTCCAACTTAAAATCCACCCATTGTACTTTATTAATTTTATTAATTATTAATCTTGTAACAAAAAAAAGTCTGTGTATATTATCTAAAGTACAAAGAGAACAATAACTACGCCCCTGTCCACATTGTTCATAACTCTCCATTCCTTAAAAATAATGGAGAGTTTAGACAATAGATTTACATCACAGGTGGATTTTAACAATCGGTTATTTGATAATGATGATAAACATTTTAAGTTGTTTATTTCAACCTTAAATATACACATAAAAGCTTAATACTTAGATCTTAGAAATAAACATTCCAGCAGTACCTGCATATGTAGTATAAATCTCCCAGTTGATCTGATATTCCAGAGCTTATGGTTCCTATCATAATTTCCTTGAGGAATGATTGCTCCTAACAAGTAAGCTGCTGAACCAATGGTTCCTAGTGGTTAAGTTGAAGTCATCACTTTCAAAGTGTTCACGGTCGCCACCACGACTTGGTTAGCCGTTACGGAATATCTGTGTCACAAATGACCACGGTTATGTTCCGTTTGTCGTACTCACAATCCGGTCCAGTCCTCATTCATAACATATCACCGGGTTTGTAACAAGAGTAACACGACTGGTGCCACATGTGGAGCAGGAACTACTTAGCCTTCCGGAGCATCTGAGTTGACCGCCTGTTTTAGTGGGGTTAATGGTGCTAGATCTTTAATTTTCTGTGCATATATATATATTTTATTATTCAGAAACTACCCCTTTACAGCGGGGTACCAATGTTTGTGTCTAATAATCATAAATAAACAACTATATTAAAATGAGCATAAATCATACAGGAACATTAGATATAAGACATTTTCATCAAAGAACAAAAAATATATCAAAGTCATTATGGTAAAAGTCATAACATATTATCACAGAAACAATTGTGTCATTCTTTATTAAAACAAAATTATATATACAATGTATCACATTATTTTAATTGCCCTTAATTATAAGTAAAATATAATAATGACATATATTAAGCGAGTTCCTGATCATCGATGCATGACTCAATTAAAATAGCTCGTTCTTTCATCATTTTAAATAATAGTTTTTTACTGAACTGGCCAAGCAAGAAACCAAGCTCACTGTTAAAGCTAAGACAAAAGTCTCCAATTAAGAATGCAGCTTTTGAAAGGGCGCTAGCTCTTTAATGTTTTGTAGATCGTTGTTTGTCCTTTTCTCCTTTTTCTTTTGACCATTGTCTTGCTTGTCCTTCTATTTACAGCTTCTTATTTCTTATTTATAGACCTTACAATAAACATAAAAGTTTGTTATTTAGACCTTACAATAAACATAAAAGTTTGTTATTTAGACCTTACAATAAACATAAAAGTTTGTTATTTAGACCTTACAATAAACATAAAAGATTGTTATTTAGACCTTACAATAAACATAAAAGTTTGTTATTTAGACCTTACAATAAACATAAAAGTTTGTTATTTAGACCTTACAATAAACATAAAAGTTTGTTATTTAGACCTTACAATAAACATAAAAGATTGTTATTTAGACCTTACAATATACATAAAAGTTTGTTATTTAGACCTTACAATAAACATAAATGTTTGTTATTTAGACCTTACAATAAACATAAAAGTTTGTTATTTAGACCTTACAATAAACATGAAAGATTGTTATTTAGACCTTACAATAAACATAAAAGTTAGTTATTTGAACTTAAAATAAGCATAAAAGTTGGTTATTTCGACTTGACAATAAACATAAATGTCGGTTATTTCGACCTGACAATAAACATAAAAGTTGGTTATTTCGACTTTATGATAAACATTTTCAGCATAGAAGTTGGATATTTGGACCTTAAAATAAACATAATTTTGTTATTTCCTGATAATGAACATAACAGTTGGTAATTTCTATCACATGATAAAAATAAATGTTGGTTATTTTAACCTAGTAATTTAACATATAAGTTGGAATAACTGAAATATTATTGAAAGTGGCATTAAACACCATTACCCTAACATATATATTGGTTAATTCGATCTCACAATAAACATAAAAGTTAGTCATTTCGACCTTATCATAAATATAAAAGTTTGTCATTTCGACCCTGCAATAAGCATAAAGGTTGGTTATTTCTACCTTATAATAAGCATAAATGTTGGTTATTTCGACCTTACAGTGAACATAAAAGTTGGTTTATTTCGGCCTTATCATAAGAATAAATGTCTGTTTTTTCAGCCTGATCATAAACATAAAAGTTTGTTATTTCGACCTTATATTTTAAATTATCAGATCTTGTAATTTAACATAAAAGGTGGTCATTTCTACCTTATGATAAAAATATGCGTTTTTTTGTTACCTTGTAATACAAATAACAGTTGGATATTCCGACCTTACAATAAAACATAAAAATTGGGTAACTTCGACCAAATTATTGACGTAAAATATTTGTTATTTCTTATGATAAATATTTTTATTTTTTTATTTCGATCTTATAGTGCAAATATTCTCCAGTCTCCAGACTCCAATCCTAACAAAATTAATATTTATTTTCGATTGTAAATATTTATGGCAACACAAAATAAAGAAATAAATATATGCATATACATTTTTTTTGTATATTGAATTAAATTAAATTAAATTAAATTAGATATGGCAGACTCTTTCAAATTTAATTTATATCTTTTTACAAGATGACAGAATAGTTTTGTGAGATATTTGTTTCTATAATATCCTAATAGTTAATAAGTTGACGTAAATATAACGTGAGGCTTTACAACGAAACTGATTAGAGTCTTAATCAGTACAGCAACATGCAGTACTTCTGACTGTGAATGCTACAAGTAATAGTGGTATGGGGAAGATTTAATTTGGCAAAGCCTCATAAATGTCTGTCACAATTTACACAAAATCCAAATTATTGCCTATTTAAATATGGCTGACAATTTACAGTTGAACATGTGTATGGTGTGGTTCTATTATGTTTTGTTATGGAAACGGCATGGGTTTTTGTGCATGGCATTCCAGAAACCGGTCATAGTGACCAAACACAAATTAGATTACAATACATGGGTGGTGTGTTTCATTGCAAGTTCGTTTTATCATTTTTAGATGTTTTCTATTGTCACAAACGTATGTTTCCTTTATGAAGAAAGTTTGAGAAGATATCAGAAGGGTAATCTGAAGCCGTAAATCGAATAATGACAGACAATTCAATAGAAAGTTTGAGAAGATATCAGAAGGGTAATCTGAAGCCGTAAATCGAATAATGACAGACAATTCAATAGAAAGTTTGAGAAGATATCAGAAGGGTAATCTGAAGCCGTAAATCGAATAATGACAGACAATTCAATGGCCAATATAAAAAGGAAACAAAGAAACAAACAATGAACTACAAAACACTACACAGAACAATAAACTCGTGGATTTTGTGGTTGCATCAATACGTTAGTTCTTCAGAGATTTCTTCTTTACTTGTGACAAATCAAAAGATCAATAGGCAGCCTCATTACAGCGCCCATTCTTGAACCTGATTTTGCAATTTTTTCCCTCAAATTGAATGTAGCTAAAATAATTCTCATTGTTGTGCTTAACAAATTATAAATCAATCAGGTTGGCTTTGGTTCATGGTGTTTAACGCCACTTTCAACAATATTTCAGTTATGTCGTGGCGGTCGGTTTTATTGGTGGAGGAAACCGGACTATCTGGAGAAAAACACCGACCTGCCGCAAATCACTGACAAACTTTATCACATATTGTTGTCTCGAGTACACATCGCCTGAGCGGGATTCGAACTCTCAACGTTAGTGGTGATAGGCACTGATTGCATAGGTAGTTGTAAATCCAACTACCATACGATCACAACCACGACGACCCCTCGCCCCCCGCCTCAATTTATACAACCCATATATCAACATTTATTATTAGTATAGCAAAAACATCATCACTTTTATTCGATGCGGAAGGAATCCTTGAAATCTAGGAAGAAAATGATGAGACGTGTTAGATTTAAACTCAAACCGATTCTTTATATTAAACTGTAGACGGTAACAAATTGTTTCAAGAAATCAAATTTGTAACATCAGAAATTGTGGTTACAACTTTTGACGTGTTTTAATTGAACAAAGTAGCCATCTTAATTTCGGACCGGAAATCCTTCAAAATTTGACATATGATGAATGAATTTTACAATGGACATAAACTATTAAGTATACAAAAAATAGAATAATATATATAACATGACGTAGAAACGGACACGTATGATTAAATTCTCAAAAGAGTAGGAAGTCGGGTTTTGGCGCCGTCATAATTACGATCTCGTGCAAATGTTCGTCTGTTTCTACCCCTAGACAGATCTGCATTATAGGGTTCATAAAAAATGAACCTTTACAATTGAAAAGAGCCATCTATATCTCATGAAGTTTATACATAAAAGAATAAAAATAATTTGATTAAATCATCTAATTCTTTTATTCGTTTGTGTTTCAGTGAAATAGTTGCAGTGATTCACACAGTTGAAAACAACTTTGCATTTTTTTCCTGGTTGGGCACTACTTACAGACGATATGCCTGAGTAACATAATACGTAATATCCTTATCACATTACTGTAGCTTCAACAATAAAGAAAAAATGGACTTTTTCTTTAAAGGAAAAAAATTGTGTCCAAAAAATCAGACAACCAAATGACTTGTTTTTATGGTGATACAATAAAACCTGCTTTAGTGACCATCTATATTAAACAATAACTTTTAATATGTAACTTTATCTTAATATCACTTCGTGTGCACTTCATATTACTTTAAGTTTGCCAGTGACTTGAGACAGGTCGGGGTTTTCTCCGGGTACTCCGGTTTCCTCCAGCAATAAAACTGACCGCCATGCACGATATATATATATCTTTATTTCTCATAACCAATTTTACAAAGGTACAGAGATAACAACAATATAACACATATTATTACATTTAAAGGAAGATAGAAGGTGGATGAACCTGGAGGACATACCCTCATATTTATAATTCTGATATATTTACACATATTACATAAAACGCTAACTGATTTTGAATTCATCAGATTACAAAACTTGAGTATATTTGGTCTATTTATGAAGTGTGGTTCAAAATACTTCTTACGTTCATTTGACAAAGATGGACATTCAAATAGATAGTGAAATTCATCACCTAAGTTTCTTCCGTTGCACAGGTTACAAGTCCGATTTTCCCTTTTTATATTACGTCAACGCCCAACTTCTATCGGTAACCTATGGTTTGAAGTCCTAAATTTAACAAGTAAGAAGTTTTCCTTATCATCTAATACATCCAAATAATCTTCAAATTTTAAATCATGCTTAAATAACTTATAATTATCCCCTTTTGATGAATTTTCAATCATTGAAGTCCATGTTTGTTTAAATTGATCCACTAAATTATTTTTAACTACTAATTTCAACCATTTATCAGAAATACAATTCTGCATGTTCCAAACATATAACATACCACAATCATTCAAAATACAACGAATTTTATTTAACCAAGCACATGTAAGAAAATTATTTTGAAAATCTTTTATATAAAATAGTTTGTATGATAATGATGAAATTTTTGACTGATTTCCTAAAATGAGTTTTGACCAATATGAAATCATACGAACTTTAATGTCAATGTCAATTGGATATCGACCCAATTCCCCATAGACCATAAAATTTGGTGTGGATGTTTTTATATAACTGAAGTATTGTTGAAAGTGGCGTTAACACTAATACCATAACCCCTAACCGATTCGAGTTTAGAATATCTTCAATTATTTCAGAACTTCAATAAATAGTGACCTTGGTAAATCCATATTAATCCATGTAAAAATTTAATTGAAAATTTATCATTATCTATTTGCAGCATCTATCGTCATAAACAAACCCGTTTAAAAATGGTTTACACAAAATGCCACTGAAATCGTTGAAAACAAAAGTAAAAAAAAAATATACAAAATTTTTTTTTGCCAAATTACACGCAAAACCACTCAATGAACATATTTTTTTATTTTAAATCTGAAAAAATAATTGCTTTCCTCAACTGTTATAACTGCTTAGCAGTTGTTGTGTTTTCAATGAAATCAAGATTCTCCACGTGGCAATAATTACACAAATAGATAGTAATTACGACATTTATCAATGATTGCTTTCTTATTTAATGTTAATAATTATGTCAATTCTGATAAAGTGATTCTGGGTTTTTGGTGAACGGTATTAAAGTGTTGATAATACTTATGTAATAAAGAAATTATACTTATCATATCTACGGACATAAACGTGTCATTCTCATAATGTTATTACATATTGAAAAATATTCGGCGAGCATGAACTTATTAACATTTACCTAAAAAACATCAAAAGTTTATTTTAATTCAATTCGGCTTTATTTAATTTTTACACATTTGTGAAGTTTTTGAAACTATAGAAAAAAAAATCCTTCTGACTGCTTTAATAAATATTTCAGATAATTAATATCTTTATTTTTAATAAATCACATGCAAAGGTCTATAGAGAAAGACGAGATCGTAAGACCCATTTTCATGTATTTTTTTTTTTCAAATAAATATTTATATTTTTCGAGGACCTTTCTTAATACACGATTTTTATATATTTGTAATAAATTGACAACGATGATTTCCTTTTGGGATTAAAATATTGGAATTGTTACATAAATTAAATTTGTTTTTCTTTTTACTCCATCTGCATGTACCATGCATAATTCATAACTTAAAAAAAAAATGTTGTTCTGGTTCTACAAAAATCTATGTACATGTATATCAGTTTCTTCCATTGATTCATGATATCACAAATCATATACACCCATGCGTAAGTCTGTTGGCTTTTTGAAAACATGTCTCTTGGAAGTGAACAATCCATAAGAAAAGCTTGAAGATACCAAAGGGGTAATCAGAATCCGTAAATCAAAGAAGAACAAACAACACAATGGTCAAAAGATACCAAAGGGGTAATCAGAAACCGTAAATCGAAGAAGAACAGAAAATACAATGGCCAAAAGATACCAAAGGGGTAATCAGAAACCGTAAATCGAAGAAGAACAGAAAATACAATGGCCAAAAGAAGCCAAAGGGGTAATCAGAAGCTGTAAATAGAAGAAGGACAGACAACACAATGGTCAAAAGATACCAAAGGGGTAATCAGAAGCCGTAAATCGAAGAAGAACAGACAATACAATGGCCAAAAGATACCAAAGGGGTAATCAGAATCCGTAAATCAAAGAAGAACAGACAATACAATGGCCACAAGATACCAAAGGGGTAATCAGAATCCGTAAATCGAAGAAGAACAGACAACACAATGGCCAAAAGATACCAAAGGGGTAATCAGAAGCCGTAAATCGAAGAAGAACAGACAACACAATGGCCTAAAAATACCAAAGGGTAATAAGAAGCCGTAAATCGAAGAAGAACAGACAACACAATGGCCAAAAGATACCAAAAGGGTAATCAGAAGCTGTAAATCGAAGAAGAACAGACAACACAATGGCCAAAAGATACCAAAAGGGTAATCAGAAGCCGTAAATCGAAGAAGAACAGACAACACAATGGCCAAATGATACCAAAGGGGTAATCAGAATCCGTAAATGGAAGAAGAACAGACAACACAATGGCCAAAAGAAAAAGGACAAAAGGCCAAACAACGATTTACAAAACATACACAGAAAACTAAAGACCGAGCAAAACGAACCCCACTAAAAACCGAGGGTGAACTCAAGTGTTCCGGAAGGGTAAGTTGTTTCCTGCTCCACATGTGACACCCGTCGTGTTAATATAGTTAGAAACCCGGTGGAAAAATTAATAACAGACACAATAAAGTCTTTAAAGAGAACACAATAACCCTTTTTGTCCCTACACAATATACCGAGATATTTGTTTGTTTGATAGTGCCTAACGCCACTTTCAACAATATTTCAGTTATATCGTGGCGGATACTGAGATGTTAGTGGAGCCTAATAATGATAAAAATGTAACACACGTCTAATTCTAATTAGATTGTGATTAGTTAAACAGACACTTAATAATGAATGGGCTCTATTAGCACGAGATAACAGTTAAAACATTTTAATGACAAAAACAAACTATTTCCTTTATGAAAATTAATAAGCTTTCTAGATAGCAGAAATTTTATCTTGACACTTTGAAATCATTATAAATCTATCTCACGATGAAGTTTGTCCAACAGATAACAATTTTGGATAGAATATATGTTTGTCATGTCACACTTGTGAGAAATGCACAAACATAATTTAATGTTTATTATTAAATATCCAGGGCTTGAGTGTCAATCAAACCTTAAGTGTAAATTATATGCATGTACATTCCAAGTAAATGTAAGTGTCAATTAAGTTTTGATTGACACTTAAATTTAATAGAGGTTTGTGCAACCAATTCCAGAATATTACGGAACCTGCTAAATTACAGCTTGATCCCTCATGCAAAAATAAATATAAATATCGTACTTTATACATGTTGTGTTTGTTTGTTTGCTTCGATGGTGTTTAACGCCACTTTAAACAATATTTCAGTTATATCGTGGAACCAGGAGGACCCGGAGAAAATCACCGACCTGTCGCAAGTCACTGACAAACTTTAGGTGTAATACCACTAAAGAATTCTCCATAGCCTTCTATGTTAAATAAAAAAAAATTTGAGCTTTCATACAGGATTCATCTTAAGTTTAATGTAAGTGACACTCATATCTCATGGAAGGGGTACCTAATTGGAAGCTTAACTCCGAAAATCAACATACATTTAATGGCATGTAAGAAAAAACAGACACTCCGAAGATGTCTACCGTCAAAAATACTACTTTCACTTTCGATTTAACACAAATTCAGGTGGTTTCTTTCCAATGCAATCAATTTTTTATTTAAAACCACAAAGACATCAAATATGGGCTTAAGATTATCCTAAAATATGTAGGTTTCTGCTGACATTCGGTATTTTGCAGTATCTAAAAGGGTTTATTTTTTATCCGACAATGTAGGAATCCATTTTGTGTTTACGTACTACTTTCTCATACATCCTTTTCGACTGGTATCCATTTTTAGTGGTATTACACCTTTCTAACATAATGTTGTACACCTCGCCCTGATCAGTGGTGATAGGTACTGGTTGCATAGGTAGTTGTAAATATAACTACCATACGATCACAGCCACGACGGCTCATCGTACTTTATACATAGTTTCTTCTATATCGTATTATGCCGTTAAATAATTCATCAATCTGATTAAGATTACAAGAGGGAAATTATTTACAATATATTTTCCATTAGATTAAATTACTATTAAAAAACCTGCAATTGATATTTAAATTTGGTTTTTAGTTTATGAAAGAAGACATGGTAAAGTTGTTTTTTTCCCCTGAAAAATACTATACGTTCCGCGGCTCTTATGTCCAGAAATTACAGTTGATTTGTAAGTTTTTTTTAATTCCGCACTAAATTCAAATAATAATTTTTAAAATTTAAAAATATAATTCCACTTAAATTTCAAATACATTTGACCAAAATACTCTTATAATTTAACAAAAGTGGTTCGGCTTCCAAGAAATAAGGGGCGTCGTGGTCGTGATCGTATGGTACCCGTTCAACAGTGCTATCACCACTATAGTTGTGAGTTAGAACCCCGTTCATGGCGAGGTGTATTCGATATAACATTATGTGATAAAGTTTGTCAGTGACTTGCGACAGATCGGTGGTTTTCTCCGGTTTCCTCTGGATACCAATAAAACTGACCGCCACGATTTAACTGATACATTGTTGAAATAAACGTAAAACACCATAAACCAAACCATTCCAAGAAAGAAACTTTTCAAGAACACTTTCATCTAGTCGGAGACCCCCTTCTACTACTCTTAATGCGTTCCTCTGTCAAAATCTTCCCAGTGCATTGCAAGCAAATTATTGTGATATTGTAACCTTAAAACTATCCCTTCAGATAGCTGCGCTCGTCGCCAGCCTTAAAACTCTCCCTTTTCAGATAGCTGCGCTCATCGCCAGCCTTAAAACTTTCCCTTCAGATAGCTGCGCTCGTCGCCAGCCTTAAAACTCTCCCTTCAGATAGCTGCTCTCGTCGCCAGCCTTAAAACTTTCCATTCAGATACCTGCGATCGTCGCCAGTGGTATTCTTACCTAAATAAACGTTAGAAAAAACCGAAGTAGCTATCAAGAATGGACTATACAGAGACACTGACAATATTGGGCACACAAGACACAGAACGGAGAGAAACAAAACCAAATAACAAAAAACACAACACAACACAGAAAACTAAAAAGACAGACCCCACCAAAAATAGCTGCGGTGAACATAGGTGCTCACGAAGTTCCTGCTTCTTATCAGACACCCGCCATGTTACTTATATAGTCGCGTGGCAACACTATGCGCAGTAATGAACACTACATCTACGCTTTCTCCCTCATATGTACAGGGGACCAGAAATATTATTAAATATGGGTAACCAGTCATCGGTATTCTATTTTTATATTTTTAATACTCTAAAACTTTGATTGATTCCATGGTATTTTGTTATTCCAGCTATAATAATATACTCCATACGTTGAAAGAACCAAATACCACCCTAAATTTATGTATTTGGACTGTGCATATTGTTGTTAAATGCCAATTTCAACAATATTTCATCAAATATGGGGGTCGAATTTACTGTTTGGTGAAACTGGAGCAACAAGCGGAAACTACTGACCTGTCCAAACTTGTATCGATTATACCTAACTACTCGCGATGAATCGAAACCATAGCTTAAGCAGTGCACAAGTTGATGGGGTTATGGGGGTATGATTATTGTGAGTGACGCCACCTTCAATACTATTTCAGTTATATCGTAGTGGTCAATTTTATTGGTGGAGCAAACCGGAGTACCCGGAGAAAACCACCGACCTACCACAAGTCTCTGACAAACTTTACCACATAGTGTTGTATCGACTACACATCGCCATGAGCGGGAATAGAACTCATAAATGTAGTGGTGATTGACACTGATTACATAGGTAGTTGTAAATCCAACTACCATACGACCACGACGTCCCCCCACATGTTGATGTAAATGTAGCTAACTACCATATGATTGCTTCGACCACTGTTCAGCCCTTAAAATATCATTTCGTTATTTCATTATAATCTTTAATAATCTTTTATATTATCAGAAACAACAAAATTATTTATTCTTTATGGTTTTATTAAGATCCATAAGCCATTTAGGTCACAGCAATGCTTTCACAAAATAATAAACATGGTATAAATAGTAAATATATCAAAATTTTAATTGGTCCCAGACGCCACTGTTGTAATAATGCCGTGTTGAAAGAGATACGTATGAGCCTTATATTGGTATTTACAAGGCCACTAATTGACAATTACCGCAGACAATGTAGAATTACACGAGATTTCTCCACCATGTGCACTTTGTATAATCTTTTTAATTAGCTGTGTTATCTCCTCTTAGATAAGATGGCTGTACATTAGCTCAGAAATACTTCATCGCAATTTATAATGATGAGTTTAATTACTCGCGTAATTATAATGAGCATTCGGTTTATTTTAAAGAAGGTTTATTAATTTTGATTGAAATTTTTGATATTATGTTTTTATCCCTTATATATAAATGCAGAATGAAATCACATAAAACTCCATTAAGATATAAATACTGTCATAACCATGTGATCTCGATCGAATCTTCGGTGGAATTCGTTGATTCATAAAGGCATTCTACAATCTTGCACACAAAAAAAGAAGATATTTCGTTCTTTTTAGATTTCAAAAATAATATATATGTGTCTTTGTAAATATGTCTGACAATTCAGTCCACACTGTAAGAGTTTGAATTTTTTTTAGGTTGCATTCGTATTTTGACCCCCCCCCCCCCCCTCCCCTTCCCCCCGCATTTTGTGGATTCCGAACCCAGCTGTTTGCACACTACAGCACCTATCTGCTTACCATAATGACGAAACATTTGACAACCACACCTAATACCTCTATATATAAAATATAGCTTCCTTAATCTAGGTGATATCTTGTCACGTAGAATGAAACTTAAGTGGAGCAAGCACTGCTTACCCTTCCGGAGAACCTGAGTTCACCGCCGGTTTTTATTGGGGTTCCTGTTACTCGATCTTTAGTTTTATGTATATATGCTTTGTAGATTGTTGTTTGTCATTTTGTCCTTTTTCCTTTTCCTTTTGGTCATTGTGTTGTCTATCCGTCTTCGATTTACGGATTCCGATTACCCCTTTGGTATCTTCAAACTCTTCTTAAGGTCGAGAAGACCTTGCGTGCCAAGGTATCACCTCAAATATAGTTCGGCTATCTTGTTTAGACCCTAGTGACAAGCCTCTTTAAAAAACAAAATCATCCGAGGTTAGCAAGAAAACACCACATCAAGATTTTGATCGATGCCAGTGGCGATCACTAAATGAATAAGAACGTGGTTATCTAATATAGTGCACACAATGCGCTTCTGGAATTCCATTCATCAGATATGCTGAAAAGATTGGAACAGCCAAAATCTCGCTAATGTCACATGTGTCTGAAGGAGAACATTAGTTCGACAGCCGGAACCTTTGAGCCGTAATGAAAGAGGGGGGTTTGGCGCTTTAAAATCTGATTCAACCCACCATTTCTTTAGAAATGCCTGTACCAAGTCAAGGTCATTACGGTTTTCACAGTTTTCCGGTTGTTGACTGATTTTGTCTGTTTATATAATTATGAGTTTTGACTTTCCCTTTGGAAGATTGTTCGGAGTTCGGTAATTTTGTTATTACCCTTATTTAATAATAATTACATTATTTAGGAACTGTAAATTTCAATAGTAAATACATGTATAACTAACAAACGATTTCAGTGCCGAAACACTAACTACTGGATGGGTGATTACCTCGGGAACTTATATCCCACCAACAGTGATAGTGATATCCATAGCTATGGTTTTACATTGTGCGGTTTCTGTTTCCGCTCTTTACGAGGTTTACTCAATACAACCTTGTGATAATGTTGCCAGTGACAATGTTGCCAGTGACTTTCGGCAGATTGTGTGGATTTCTACAGTTACTATTGTTTCTACCACCGACCAATGGACAAGACCGCCACGATATAGTTGAAATAATAACCGAACCCTAAGCCCAAAATATATGTACGGTTAAAATATGCTGTCTTCAACTGATAATTCAGCTTGTATATTTCTGGACTGCTTGAATTAATTTAATTGTGTTCAAATTATTATATTTGTACTACACATCTCCTGGCGAAATTGTAGAAAGAAATATTAGAAAATAAATTAAAAAAAACATAATAAGTGTTTATTAAGTGAAGTATTCTTTTTTATGGTGCAATAACACTTCAAAGGCCCTTCGATTGAAACATGATGGTGCTCTTTGATGTACGTACTGTAGACAGAAACTACATAGTGTTGCCTTTTGTCAGCTTGTTATATCATTCTGGTTGCATGTTTTAAGAATAGCCTTCATCATTGGGGAGTGAACCAAACATGATAAAAAAATACATTATTTCCGTAAATATTAATAAGTACACAGATAAATGTACATGTACTTTTATTTGTCTTAATGTATGTTCCTGTTTGTTTTACAGTGTTTTTTTGGTAGTATAACTAGTGATGGGTGAGTTGAGTGTGTTCCATACCGCTTCCAAGAATATTCCAGTTATACCGTGCCGGTTTGTTTTATTAGTGAAGGAACCACCGGGTACTCAGACATAGCAGTAAATTACAACAAGTTATAACTGAAAATTTTTATCACATAAAGTTTATATAATACACCTTGCCATGGACGGAAATCAAACTCCCAACTTTGCTGGTGATAGACTCTAATTACATGGGTAGATGTATGTAAAAATTTACACTATCATCATCCGGGCAACGACGGGTCATTTATAGCATAATTTCTAGCTGAATGACCATTGCCTTGGTAAAGAAGTAGCTCATGGCACATTTTTGTATTTTACTTCCCTCACTGAACGAAGGTTTTGAATGAATCTAACGTTTTTGTCAATTTGAATATGGAGAGATTCTTTTCTTGTCATAATAATTTACATGTCTGTATTTAAGATATGAACCAAACATAGAAAGAATTGCATATCATAAGCACAACCTTTGAACTTGCTCGTCATATTGGTATCTGTAATTGTCACTAGATCAGAAGGGTTCGGATGGCTCAGTGAGTTAGGTAGTTGGATTACCTAACAACTCATACAAGTCTATCACTAATACGGCGTGGGTTCGCGCCCGGCTTTGTAAATTACAAAAAGGGTGCAATCGACTCACAACCGCAAGTCATAAAGTCTACCAGTTGCTTTCCCATAGTCGGTGGTTCTCTCTGGGTAATCCGGCTTCTTCCACCACTAAAACTGGTTGTCCTGATATAGCTGAAATATTGCTGAAAGTGGCGTTAAGCACAATAAATCAATCAATCAATCACTGGATCAGATGACACGAAGTCTCTGACAGACAAGTTCACAAATAACTTCACACAATGATCTTAGAATTAACACAGTTTGGTTTGGCTTTGGATTTATAATGTTTAGCGCCACTTTCAACAATATTTCAGTTATATCGTGGCGGTCAGTTTTATTGATGGAGAAAACCGGATGACCCGGAGAAAACCACCGACCTGTCGCAAGTCACTGACAAACTTTATCACATAATGTTGTATACCTCGCCTTGATCGAGATTCGAACTCACAACATTAGTGGTGATAGACACTGATTGCATAGGTAGTTGTAAATCCATTTACTATACGATCACGACCACGACGACCCCCAGAAGAAATAACACAGTAAATACTATGATTCAATATCAACACGTGAACATACAATATTGTGAATAACATCTTCTTTGCTTAAAATGGAATTTCTACTCGAGTGTTATACATTGTATGTCAGAGAATGGGACAATAAATCTCCACAAAGACTACGTACAAATGAATCATATTTACAGTTAGAATTATGTACACATGGCTGATGTCTTCATGCGCATAGTACATTTTGGAACCCCTCTATGATCAACGCTTCTGCATAGATTGCTGTCCGAGATTATACAACGTACAAATAAATCGTTCCTAAGTATTTACAGTTAGAATTATGTACACGTGGCTCATGTCTTCCGGAGTATAGTACATTTTGGAACCCCTCTAGGGTCAATGCTTTTGTAGTTGCTGTCCGAAGATTATTCAGGGCAAGAATATATTGTTTTTTCGATGAAGGTAAAGGTAAAACCGCTGATGGCTCCCACTACAGTGATATTGAACTGTATACATACCGGAGAAGACTTCATAAGTTTACAACTTGTGTCTTATCCATTTATCTTGTTTTGTATGACAATAAAATATGTTTAAAGTACATACACGTCACCTACTAGAATACTATTGTTAAAAAAGTATGATAAATTCATAATACGTAATACTGTTCATTCCATGAGCGTTATTCGCCCGGTTATATGGGAGGGTTGACATATTACTAACATGTGGAAAGCACTTGCATAATTAACCGCATCATTTCACTGATAGGGGAGATTTGGGACTATAACACTAGTTTAACCAATTCACTTTTGTATTGACGTATCATGCATTTGCGTGTTAACGATTTGCCTTTTTTTCTTGGACATCACAGTCAAATACGAGGTATCATATATTTTCACAGTCGATAGTGACATTTTTGGATTTTTCATCACATATAAATTATAACTCAAAATGTGATATATTTTTATTAAATTTGCATCCACTTTTGAGTAGTATGTGTGTGTTTACTTTCGTTTTCAAGTGCAGTGTATGCAAAAATGCAGAAATAATCATTTAGCAGTGTATCCCAATTATTTTTCCATTTAGTTACTTAATTTAATTTCCCAGTTTGGAAAAGATATATTACGTGTTCATTGCATGCATTAACAAATAAATAGACATCTTTCATTATTTACTGTTAATATGAATGTTAAGGGTACACACACCTGTCGACTAGTTGCCGATTACTAATTTCTACCGTTCCACCATTAATGCAAACTCCCTTGCCGTTCCAATTCAGATCCACATACCACTCTCCACTAGTATTCAGCGGAAGAATCATGTTCGTAGCGGATACGAAAACTGTCCGTTTTGCCATTAATGCAAAATCACAATCCGAATTGGCAATGAACAAAAACCGGATAGACAAGCCAAAAACCCGGAAACAAACACACCATTAGGGACGGACCATTTAACTACCAGGGGGGGTTATGGTTTTTATCTAAGAAAATATTCTGATTCCTAATGTTGCTGAAAAGAATATTCTGATTTTGGTGGAGGAAAAAAAATCTGATTCAAAGTTTTTGTCATATAACCTAATTTTTAATTCTGGAAAAAAAATTCGCGCTTTGCTCGACAAAAAAAATAAATATTCTATTTCTCGTGTTGTCCGAAAACATTTTTATGAACGAAGCAAAAAACCATAACCGCCAACCCCCCCCCCCCCCCCCCCCCTGCAAGTTAAATGGTCGGTCCCTAGAGGCGAAACGAAAAACATTGTAAAATGAATTCCTCATATCTTTAGAAATGTTACTAATTACTTAATTTATACAAGATAACAATGGCGGTTTCTATTTACTTCATCATAACATTTTAGACTAAGATTAAGAATTTAATGACCATCAGACGAAAATAGGGCTAATATGATATAATTGTAACATGAACATTTATGACCGATTTAAATTGAATAAGATCGTCCAGTGTAATTATGCATCTAAGATGAGTTTGAAGATACCAAAGGGAAAATCAGAATCTGTAAATCGAAGAAGGACAGACAACACAATGGCCAAAAGAAGAAGGACAGACAACACAATGGCCAAAAGAAGAAGGACAGACAACACAATGGGCAAAAGAAGAAAGACAGAAAACACAATGGCCAAAAGAAGAAGGACAGACAACACAATGGCCAAAAGAAGAAAGAAAGACAACACAATGGTCAAAAGAAGAAGGACAGACAACACAATGGCCAAAAGAAAAAGGACAGACAACACAATGGCCAAAGGAAGAAGGACAGACAACACAATGGCCAAAAGAAGAAGGACAGACAACACAATGGCCAAAAGAAGGACAGACAACACAATGGCCAAAAGAAGAAGGACAGACAACACAATGGCCAAAAGAAGAAAGACAGACAACACAAAGGTCAAATGAAGGACAGACAACACAATGGCCAAAAGAAGAAGGACAGACAACACAACGGTCAAAAGAAGAAAGACAGACAACACAATGGCCAAAAGAAGGACAGACAACACAATGGGTAAAAGAAGGACAGACAACACAATGGCCAAAAGAAGAAAGACAGACAACACAATGGTCAAAAGAAGAAAGACAGACAACACAATGGCCAAATGAAGGACAGACAACACAATGGCCAAAAGAAGGACAGACAACACAATGGCCAAAAGAAGAAGGACAGACAACACAACGGTCAAAAGAAGAAAGACAGACAACACAATGGCCAAAAGAAGGACAGACAACACAATGGCCAAAAGAAGAAAGACAGACAACACAATGGCCAAAAGAAGAAAGACAGACAACACAATGGGTAAAAGAAGGACAGACAACACAATGGCCAAAAGAAGAAAGACAGACAACACAATGGTCAAAAGAAGAAAGACAGACAACACAATGGTCAAAAGAAGAAAGACAGACAACACAATGGTCAAAAGAAGAAGGACAGACAACACAATGGCCAAAAGAAGGACAGACAACACAATGGTCAAAAGAAGAAGGACAGACAACACAATGGCCAAAAGAAGGACAGACAACACAATGGCCAAAAGAAGGACAGACAACACAATGGTCAAAAGAAGAAAGACAGACAACACAATGGCCAAAAGAAAAAAGACAGACAACACAATGGCCAAAATAAGAAGGACAGACAACACAATGGGCAAAAGAAGGACAGACAACACAATGGCCAAAAGAAGAAAGACAGACAACACAATGGTCAAAAGAAGAAAGACAGACAACACAATGGCCAAAAGAAGAAAGACAGACAACAAATGGCCAAAAGAAGAAGGACAGACAACACAATGGCTAAAAGAAGAAGGACAGACAACACAATGGCCAAAAGAAGGACAGACAACACAATGGTCAAAAGAAGAAAGACAGACAACACAATGGCCAAAAGAAAAAGTACAAAAGGAAGAACAACCATCTATGCATCTTATAGAATTTGTCAGGAATAGAAGAAAAGTTTGAAGATACCAAAGGGATAATCAGATACCGTAAATCGAAGAAAGACAGACAACACAATGACCAAAAGTACAAACAACAATATACAAAACATACCACATAAAACTAAAGATCGAGTAACACGAACCCACTAATAACCTCTTTCGAACAAACCAGGCATCATCATCATCTCATAAAATATCATTAGTTCTAATCACCATGTTAGTCGTGTTCACGTTAGAACAAACCAGGCATCATCATCATCTCATAGAATATCATTAGTTCTAATCACCATGTTAGTCGTGTTCACGTTGCTTCTGGTTACCAGCTTTTCTTTCTGCAAAACTGTTCACTTGCCATTAAACAACAATTCTAACATGACGTCCTTCTTTCGCTTTGTATTTATCGATGGTAGAATCTCATTCGCACATGCGCCGGTGAATGTGACTGACTTTTCCATTGGCAGCATAAATTGTGTGCGACATTTTCCGCAAATGTAAAAATAAATTACCGTCTTCCAATCAAAGTATACTACCGTATTTGTACAGTTAGACATATCAGAATCGAAATAAATCATGGAAGCCAGAATGTGTTTTGAGTTTTAACATGGGTTGGCGGATATTAGTAAATTTTATCCATCAATCCATGTTAAAACTCAAAATACATTCTGGTTTCCATAATTTATTTCTTAATCACTCAGACACTGCTCAATATTTACTGGTTTCATTGTGGTGACCCCAGTGTTTGCATTACTTTTGTAAGGAGGCATATATTTGTTGAGTTCTATTATTGTAGTATTTTTGTTTGTGATATTTATACTGGTATATTTCAGACAACATTCTTTACTCTGATTTTGCAATTTCATTTAATATGTGTTCTTGTTTTCTGCTTTATAGACTAGTATGCTATGAATAGAGACCGATAGGAAAGATGTGTTTCTTCTTCTTTGAAGTTCAAGACCATTTACATCGTACAAAATAGAGCAACAATCATCATGTTATGAGAAAATAATAATAAAGGATTTTGACAAGTACAAAGTATACATTTGAAATTGTTTTCGTCTGTATTCTCTAACGAAGACCATTAATGTCTTTTGATTTAATGATTGGTTTTTGGTGTTTAACCTCACTTTCAGCAATATTTTAGCTATATCATGGCGACCAGTTTTAGTGGTGGAAGAAGCCGGAGTACCCGGAGAGAACCACCGACCATGGGCAAGCAACTGGTAAACTTTATCACTTGCGGCTGCGAGTCGAGTGCACTCTTTTTTGTAATTTACAAAGCCGGGCGCGAGCCCACGCCGTATTGATGATAGGCTTGTATAAGTTGTTTGGTAATCCAACTACCTAACTCATTGAGCCACCCGGGCACTCTGTTCTTTATGAAAATAAGTAAATATCGGTTATAGGTAAAGAGTATACGGAATGTGGGGTATTACACTAATTTATTTTCAGATTTAAAAAAAAATATTTGCTATACTCCACATTCATTTTGTTTCAGGTATAGACTGTTGACCATGTATAGAAGTGGAGAAAGACGTTGATTTAGTAGTACAGAAAACCAGAATAACAGATGAAGCACAAAGTATCATCAACTATAGCTGATAAACTTTCTCACTGACTGTCTGTCTACTAAATCTTGCAATAAACTGGATTTCTCGAAAGACTCGAAGTCAATTTCAGGACTAATGTCTTAATTTCAAGAAGATAATAAAATAAAGTCAATTTGTTCATCAAATAAAATAGGAGTTAACCAGTATTTGACAAGAACCTATGCCCAATTAGTAGAATGGTAGCAAACAATGTGGTGGTTTGCCTTAGACTAATACCTAGAGGAGTTTGAAGATACCAAAGGGGTAGTCAGAATCCGTAAATCGAAGAACAGACAACACAATGGCAAAAAGAAAAAGGACAAAAGGCCAAACAACGATCTACAAAACATACACATAAAACTAAAGATCGAGTAACACGAACCTAACTAAAAACCGGGGGTGCTACGGAAGGATAAGCAGTTCCTGCTCCACCATTTGCATCCGCTGCTGGTTACTCATTTTAAACTGGATACTGATGAAGGCTCCCAGGGCTCAAACTCACATTAGTGCTCAGTGCGTCCCCAAAAGGGGTTAAGAGGTGCTCCCTCGATAGGTTGTTATTATCAGGTTATGACACAGAAAGCCTGACCGTGGACCATAGTGGGTAGCATGTTTTTAGAGGACAACTCTCCACACTTTTCCAGTGATAGTCAAAAATCGTTGGTCCATCAAGTCAACAAAAATGTTAAAAATATTTTTTTATCAATGTGTGACGTAAAAGTGTTTTTGACATTTACTTCACTGAATTTGGTACTGCTTTGACAACTATTTTATCTATTTTGTTCCAGTATTGTTATAGCGGAACCTTTGAGCCGTAATGAAAGCGGGAGGTTTGGTGCTTTAAAATCTGATTCAACCCACCATTTCTTTAGAAATGCCTGTACCAAGTCAGGGTCATTACGGTTTTCACAGTTTTCCGGTTGTTGACTGATTTTGTCTGTTTATATACTTATGAGTTTTGACTTTCCCTTTGTAAGATTGCTCGGAGTTCGGTAATTTTGTTATTACCCTTATGATACAGTATATGCATTTTAATTTTTTATATGTTGATGAACTTGTTCTTGTAATACATTGAATATTTCTGAAATACTGCTCGCTTGACGTTTAGGAGTGAGTGATTGTTGTTTAACGCCAACTCAGCAATTTTTCGAGAATTTGGCGAGAACAAGTTAATTTCAATAGAATGATGATAATGTCCGCTTTATACTAGACCAACACGCTTAGTTGGATTTTTACAGTGCTAGCTAGCTGAAACAATAGTTCGCAGATAGACATGTCGCTCCACTCGGACACATTATCTTGATTCCGAGCTAACCAAACTTTGCTCTTTCTCCTTAATGCTGCGTGCTTAGCGGAGAAGCAAGAGATACCAATTTTATAGTCACTGGTTTGATCCGACCGGGACTCGAACCCACGATCTACCGCACTCGTGCAAGCATGCTAACCATTACACCACCGATACGGTTTGGACGTTTAGCAATATTAAATAAATAAATCGCTTTTTAAACAATACTGTGTCCCTTCACAATACCAATTAGATTTTTATCATCTTTATTAAGAATCGCACACAAAGAAGTCGCAAATGTCAATAATTTTTTTGTCAATGTGTGACGTAAAAGTATTTTTGACATTTACGTCAACGAATATGGTACTGCTTTGACAACTATTTTACCTATTGTGTTCCTGTATTTAATTACTGTTACAGTGACAGCCGGAACCTTTGAACCGTAATGAGAGCGGGAGGTTTGGCGCCTTAAAATCTGATTCAACCCACCATTTCTTTAGAAATGCCTGTACCAAGTCAGGGTCATTACGGTTTTCACAGTTTTCCGGTTGTTGACTGATTTTGTCTGTTTATATAATTATGAGTTTTGACTTTCCCTTTGTAAGATTGTTCGGAGTTCGGTAATTTTGTTATTACCTTTATTTCATGTCTTGGTAAAGGCATTTCAATAAAACGTGGCGGGTTTAGAGTAGTTTTACTACAATGGCTAATATAAGCAGCAACTCGTTGATAAAAATTTCATACATAATTTATTTTTACATCAGATATACATTGTATTAAAATAACAATATGAATACATTTGCATTTAGATACCAAATAGAATATTTACATTATTTAATTCAATCAATAAAGGGTAGTTTATTTTCACAATTCAAATATAATAATGCATCAAAAAACTATTATTTTTCAACGTTATTTTGCAAAACGTTCACTAATCTCTTCATTTTATTAAATAGATGAAAAAGACCAAAGCAAAATTCCACAATTCAATAAAAAAAAAAAATGCTTTAAATATTTTCAACGTTCAACGTCATTTTGCAAAACGTACACTACTCTTAATTTTATGTTAACAGACTTAAAAAAGAATAAGACAAAAAAACAAATTCCACAATTCAATAAAAAAAAAAATGCTTCAAATATTTCAACGTTCAACGTCATTTTGCAAAACGTACACTACTCTTCATTTTTTTTTTAATTATTAGAATAAATACATTTAAAAAATCAAAATTGTTTCTACCATAAACATATATTATTGTACGAAAAATACTACGCGTTTGCTGAAATATCGTGAGTAAGATATTATGGAAAGTATACCAACAAATTATTGTAGAGATTACAGCGATATGTAAGAATCATTTGCATGATAGATATCTATAAATATCACACTATTGTTGATGAGTAGTTCATGGTCTTGCGCTCTCTCTTTTTACACAACCATGGTATTAAGATAAACTTGAAATAGAAACACCGCACATTTCACAAACGATACGAATGATGATAATGACAATGATATTGATGGCGTCTGAAATTAATTGTTTCTGTGAGAATACGTACATCCATTCTACAGTTTTGAGGCCCGGTATCGCCACAACTATCTCCGAACGGAGTATGTAATTAACACTCGAAATCGACAGCTTTGTTCTCTGCTTGTCGTGTCGATTATGGGTTTAGCATTAGACGTACGTCGTACTCATATGCTACAAAGTGTTCGGTTGTCATTTGGATCTTAATCAACCGTATGAAGGCAATTCCATCTGACATATTGTTCTTCTTATACATCTGTCACATGATTGCTGATATATCAGTAAAAAGTAGTTCAGAAATATATATATATATTTGCGACCGACCACTTCACTTATCCAATGTATGCATACATCATAAATGTTACCTCTATATCGTTCTGTGCACATGTGCATAAAACACATACACATACGAACATACACACAACACATACAAAATGTAATTTTAAAACAGGAATGGCAATTCACGTGTATACCTTCATTTTCACTTGTGAATCTTTCGTCCAAAATTAGAAATATTTATCAAGGTCAAGGGCATCGCTTAGTCATTGGGTCATGTGATGACTATATGGATTATGTGGTAAAACGTTATTGTATTCATGAGCTTTCAGTCTAAGACATGCTAGGCTAGAACCTAGATTTTGTGGCGGAGGTGTATAAGAGTGATTTGCTAATGCACAACTAGAAGCAGACGACACTGGGCTATACGCGGGAGGAGCATACCATGACAAGTCATTGTTCATTGAAGTAGGACGTGGAGTTATTGGTTGTTCTATTGGGGTTGATTCGGGTCGACCGTATAAATTTCCACGTTGCGCAAGCATGTTTCTTTCATTTCGTCGAAATTTCGCTCTTCTGTTTTGAAACCATACCTGCAAATAAGAAAAACTTACATTACCTATCAACTGCATTCAAAACGAAAAATTGAAAAATTATGCTACGAAAAATGTAACTTAAAATGTGTAACCAAAAAGTCCATGGAAGAAGTGTTGGAAATAAATTACCCTGATTAAGTTCCGTTTGTCGATATCACAATCCGGTCCTTTCCACATTCATGACTTATCACCGTGCTTGTAACAAGAGTAGTACGGTGGGTGTCACTAGTGAAGCAGGAACTGCTTACCCTTCCAGAGTGCCTGAGTGAACTGCCTGTTTATAGTTGGGTTCGTGCTTCTTTATCTTTAGTTTTATATGTAATGTTTTGTAGATCATTGTTTGTTCTTTTGTCCATTTACTTTTGGCCTTCTTCGATTTACAGCTTCTGATTACCCCTTTGCTATCTTCAAACTCTTCTTTAGAAATGTTACTAATTACTTAAGTTATACAACATAACACTGTACTTCAGTGCTTTCAGGGAATAATGTGATATTATTTGTTTAATGGAAATTGATACAACATTTTAAAAAATCATGTGAAATAATATCTTTCAGTGGTTTCAAAGAAGAATTCAATATTATTCTTGTAAATGAAAATCGATATACAGTCAAACCTGTATTACGAGGTCACATTTGGGACCACAAAAAATGGCCTTATAAGACAGGTTACCTCTTAGGAAACGTTCAAATCACATTAAATTTCTATGACAGGAGATTTAAGAAATAGGCAGCAGTTAAAGATCTTATTTTAATTAGCTTGCAATGCTTTCAAAATACGAGTCCAAATTACGGTCTCTGTGTATATATATATATATATGGTGCTGCGAATGGTGCTGCAGCGTAACAATGGTGTGGGTTCAAATCCCGTCGAGGGAAGAACAAAAATTTGACAGTTCTAAAATCTAATTCTAACACTGTTTGGTTTAATTTTCAGACGTATATATATATATATATACGTAAATGCTATACAGTAGAACCTGTCTAATCCGACCAGGGACCAGGGAAATTGGTAGGATTGTACAGGATGTCGGAATTTTCATTTTCAGGTTTTACTTTAGTTAACATAAATACTTCGGGACCATAATTTTTTGTCAGATGTCACAAGATGTCATAAAACTCAGGTGTCGGGTTGCACATGTTCCACTATATTTGCACTTTGACCTCTTTTACACATACATGTGTATTGTATGATGATAATAAATCAGTTGTTGTTGTCGTGTAATAAGAAACCTTTTAGTAATTAAATAGTTACAATAAACAGAGTGTGAATAATCGAATCAAAATCTGAACATATTATATTTGCTGCTACCATGGTAATATGTGTTTGCATCTCAATTTAGATATCTACGTTTTTATTATTATCAATGGATGTATATCTCTGGTGGTGGAATATTACTCCCCGAGGGTAGTATCCACCCAGTAGTCAATGTTTTAGCACTGGCATGGTTTATTAGATATAGTTATGTTTGAAACTTGCAGTTCCCAGGTTATGTAATTTACCAAAACAAATGTATATCTTCTTCGGGCATAGGTAATCAGGGGCGGATCCAGGATTTCAAGTTAGGGGGGGGGGGGGACGCACTTAAACAATTGCGCCGAGTGGAAGGAGGCACGATATTTTTTTGGGGTATTTCGTGTGAAAAATCACGATTTTACGCCAAAAAATCATATTTTTTCCAATTTTAGGGGGGCGTGCGCCGGGTGCCCCCCCCCCCCCCCCTGGATCCGCCCCTGGTAATCGTCGCCGACTTGATGCTATCATGTTCAGAGCCATTGATTTACTGTTCCTCCAACGGACTCTTAACTTATTTGGATGTCCAATTTTTTACTATAAACCTTCATTAGGAGGGTTAAAAATTTCAGAAACGTATTGTGACCACTAACATAGATATCTACGTTTTATTTTCGTGTTGATCATGTGACAATTATAATCAACTGAACATCTGGACATATCACTGACTCTCCCCTGAGTTTTACCTTACGCCGAAATATCATCATATTCTATATTTACCTGAACTCTGGCTTCACTCAGACTAACTCGTCTTGCCAATTCTTCCCTGACAAATGCATCTGGATAATGTGTTCGTTCAAATACTCTCTCTAAAGCTGCCAGCTGAGTGCTGTTGAATGTTGTTCGGTTTCGTCGCTGTTTTCGTCTTCTTTTTCCATCTTTATCATCTTTGTCGTCGGTGTCTGTATCTGAAAAGATGATTTAAAGAATGCACTTTTTTATTTATTTTTAGGGGGTTCATTTTTCCAGGAATGTAAATGTAATTTTTTTTTTCGAATTCCATTACTAAAATGAACAAATTAAGATGCTGAAACGATACTATTCAAACAAATATGTTATATCATATGAGAAAAAAATATAGTAATCGTTACCACTAATATCAACAAAACTGACAACTACCTATCACATCAAAATATTAAAAACAAAATCCAGAAATGGAACAGAATATCTTGTGTAATTATCCAATTGTTTTTAAAACTCAAATCCTCATTTTTGTAAACTTAGCCGATTTTGTCTATTATGTTTATGTCATTATAATTTACATGGTCTCAAAACTGTTTACACGTAATTGTTTGTCTATTATGTTTATGTCATTATGATTCACATGGTCTCAAAACTGTTTACACGTAATTGTTTGTCTATTATGTTTATGTCATTATAATTTACATGGTCTCAAAACTGTTTACACGTAATTGTTTGTCTATTATGTTTATGTCATTATAATTCACATGGTCTCAAAACTGTTTACACGTAATTGTTTGTCTATTATGTTTATGTCATTATAATTCACATGGTCTCAAAACTGTTTACACGTAATTGTTTGTCTATTATGCTTATGTCATTATAATTTACATGGTCTCAAAACTGTTTACACGTAATTGTTTGTCTATTATGTTTATGTCATTATAATTCACATGGTCTCAAAACTGTTTACACGTAATTGTTTGTCTATTATGTTTATGTCATTATAATTTACATGGTCTCAAAACTGTTTACACATAATTGTTTGTCTATTATGTTTATGTCATTATAATTTACATGGTCTCAAAACTGTTTACACGTAATTGTTTGTCTATTATGTTTATGTCATTATAATTTACATGGTCTCAAAACTGTTTACACGTAATTGTTTGTCTATTATGTTTATGTCATTATAATTCACATGGTCTCAAAACTGTTTACACGTAATTGTTTGTCTATTATGTTTATGTCATTATAATTTACATGTTCTCAAAATTGTTTACACGTAATTGTTTGTCTATTATGTTTATGTCATTATAATTCACATGGTCTCAAACCTGTTTACACGTAATTGTTTGTCTATTATGTTTATGTCATTATAATTTACATGGTCTCAAAACTGTTTACACGTAATTGTTTGTCTATTATGTTTATGTCATTATAATTCACATGGTCTCAAAACTGTTTACACGTAATTGTTTGTCTATTATGCTTATGTCATTATAATTTACATGGTCTCAAAACTGTTTACACGTAATTGTTTGTCTATTATGTTTATGTCATTATAATTCACATGGTCTCAAAACTGTTTACACGTAATTGTTTGTCTATTATGTTTATGTCATTATAATTTACATGGTCTCAAAACTGTTTACACGTAATTGTTTGTCTATTATGTTTATGTCATTATAATTCACATGGTCTCAAAACTGTTTACACGTAATTGTTTGTCTATTATGTTTATGTCATTATAATTTACATGGTCTCAAAACTGTTTACACGTAATTGTTTGTCTATTATGTTTATGTCATTATGATTCACATGGTCTCAAAACTGTTTACACGTAATTGTTTGTCTATTATGTTTATGTCATTATAATTCACATGGTCTCAAAACTGTTTACACGTAATTGTTTGTCTATTATGCTTATGTCATTATAATTTACATGGTCTCAAAACTGTTTACACGTAATTGTTTGTCTATTATGTTTATGTCATTATGATTCACATGGTCTCAAAACTGTTTACACGTAATTGTTTGTCTATTATGTTTATGTCATTATAATTTACATGGTCTCAAAACTGTTTACACGTAATTGTTTGTCTATTATGTTTATGTCATTATAATTCACATGGTCTCAAAACTGTTTACACGTAATTGTTTGTCTATTATGTTTATGTCATTATGATTCACATGATCTCAAAACTGTTTACACGTAATTGTTTGTCTATTATGTTTATGTCATTATAATTTACATGGTCTCAAAACTGTTTACACGTAATTGTTTGTCTATTATGTTTATGTCATTATAATTCACATGGTCTCAAAACTGTTTACACGTAATTGTTTGTCTATTATGCTTATGTCATTATAATTTACATGGTCTCAAAACTGTTTACACGTAATTGTTTGTCTATTATGTTTATGTCATTATAATTCACATGGTCTCAAAACTGTTTACACGTAATTGTTTGTCTATTATGTTTATGTCATTATAATTTACATGGTCTCAAAACTGTTTACACATAATTGTTTGTCTATTATGTTTATGTCATTATAATTTACATGGTCTCAAAACTGTTTACACGTAATTGTTTGTCTATTATGTTTATGTCATTATAATTTACATGGTCTCAAAACTGTTTACACGTAATTGTTTGTCTATTATGTTTATGTCATTATAATTCACATGGTCTCAAAACTGTTTACACGTAATTGTTTGTCTATTATGTTTATGTCATTATAATTTACATGTTCTCAAAATTGTTTACACGTAATTGTTTGTCTATTATGTTTATGTCATTATAATTCACATGGTCTCAAACCTGTTTACACGTAATTGTTTGTCTATTATGTTTATGTCATTATAATTTACATGGTCTCAAAACTGTTTACACGTAATTGTTTGTCTATTATGTTTATGTCATTATAATTCACATGGTCTCAAAACTGTTTACACGTAATTGTTTGTCTATTATGCTTATGTCATTATAATTTACATGGTCTCAAAACTGTTTACACGTAATTGTTTGTCTATTATGTTTATGTCATTATAATTCACATGGTCTCAAAACTGTTTACACGTAATTGTTTGTCTATTATGTTTATGTCATTATAATTTACATGGTCTCAAAACTGTTTACACGTAATTGTTTGTCTATTATGTTTATGTCATTATAATTCACATGGTCTCAAAACTGTTTACACGTAATTGTTTGTCTATTATGTTTATGTCATTATAATTTACATGGTCTCAAAACTGTTTACACGTAATTGTTTGTCTATTATGTTTATGTCATTATGATTCACATGGTCTCAAAACTGTTTACACGTAATTGTTTGTCTATTATGTTTATGTCATTATAATTCACATGGTCTCAAAACTGTTTACACGTAATTGTTTGTCTATTATGCTTATGTCATTATAATTCACATGGTCTCAAAACTGTTTACACGTAATTGTTTGTCTATTATGTTTATGTCATTATAATTTACATGGTCTCAAAACTGTTTACACGTAATTGTTTGTCTATTATGTTTATGTCATTATAATTCACATGGTCTCAAAACTGTTTACACGTAATTGTTTGTCTATTATGTTTATGTCATTATAATTTACATGGTCTCAAAACTGTTTACACGTAATTGTTTGTCTATTATGTTTATGTCATTATGATTCACATGGTCTCAAAACTGTTTACACGTAATTGTTTGTCTATTATGTTTATGTCATTATAATTCACATGGTCTCAAAACTGTTTACACGTAATTGTTTGTCTATTATGCTTATGTCATTATAATTTACATGGTCTCAAAACTGTTTACACGTAATTGTTTGTCTATTATGTTTATGTCATTATAATTCACATGGTCTCAAAACTGTTTACACGTAATTGTTTGTCTATTATGTTTATGTCATTATAATTTACATGGTCTCAAAACTGTTTACACGTAATTGTTTGTCTATTATGTTTATGTCATTATAATTTACATGGTCTCAAAATTGTTTACACGTAATTGTTTGTCTATTATGTTTATGTCATTATAATTTACATGGTCTCAAAACTGTTTACACGTAATTGTTTGTCTATTATGTTTATGTCATTATAATTCACATGGTCTCAAAACTGTTTACACGTAATTGTTTGTCTATTATGTTTATGTCATTATAATTTACATGGTCTCAAAATTGTTTACACGTAATTGTTTGTCTATTATGTTTATGTCATTATAATTCACATGGTCTCAAAACTGTTTACACGTAATTGTTTGTCTATTATGTTTATGTCATTATAATTTACATGGTCTCAAAATTGTTTACACGTAATTGTTTGTCTATTATGTTTATGTCATTATAATTCACATGGTCTCAAAACTGTTTACACGTAATTGTTTGTCTATTATGTTTATGTCATTATAATTTACATGGTCTCAAAACTGTTTACACGTAATTGTTTGTCTATTATGTTTATGTCATTATAATTCACATGGTCTCAAAACTGTTTACACGTAATTGTTTGTCTATTATGTTTATGTCATTATAATTTACATGGTCTCAAAACTGTTTACACGTAATTGTTTGTCTATTATGTTTATGTCATTACAATTCACATGGTCTCAAAACTGTTTACACGTAATTGTTTGTCTATTATGTTTATGTCATTATAATTTACATGGTCTCAAAACTGTTTACACGTAATTGTTTGTCTATTATGTTTATGTCATTATAATTCACATGGTCTCAAAACTGTTTACACGTAATTGTTTGTCTATTATGTTTATGTCATTATAATTTACATGGTCTCAAAACTGTTTACACGTAATTGTTTGTCTATTATGTTTATGTCATTATAATTTACATGGTCTCAAAACTGTTTACACGTAATTGTTTGTCTATTATGTTTATGTCATTATAATTTACATCTCAAAACTGTTTACACGTAATTGTTTGTCTATTATGTTTATGTCATTATAATTTACATCTCAAAACTGTTTACACGTAATTGTTTGGCTATTATGTTTATGTCATTATAATTTACATCTCAAAACAGCTTACACGTACATTGTTTGGCTTTCCATTTTTTTATATTAAGGTTATTTCAGAAATTCGTCTAATGCACCAAATTGGATATCTACGTTTTCTTTGTTTGTTTGTTGTTGTAGTTTTTTTCTGTGTTCATTTTTGTTGCTTTTTTGTTGTTGTTTTTTGCTTTTTTTTTGTTTTTTTTTTTTTGCTTTTGTTTTTGTATTTGTTTTATTTGTTTTGGTTTTTATTCAAACCAAAGAGCGAAAAATAAAATTGCATATATGTACAATTTTTATCAAAGAGAATAAACATTTTAACATTTGTCTATTTCCCCCCTCCGCAACCAAATTTTTTAGACTGTTTATTATTAGTCCATAATAACATCAATCGATTTCACTTCTTACCTATAAGATAATAACACTCGGGCTTACTAGTTATAATTTTCTTTGAAAAATAAATGTGCTCATCTCAATAAAAACATATATGCACATTTAATCACGAAATGATTGAACTCGGGTTAGCCAATTTTCTGATATCAAAAATAAACCCAGTTTCTGTAGTAAAGTGTAAATTACAATTATGCATAGTTTATATTGATTTATTACAACGGTAAATCTTTTTTTATGAAACTGTATTGAATTAATGTCTTTTTAACAGGTTTTTCAAGTAGAATTTTTTGTGTTATTCTCAAGTTGATTATCATTCATTCCAATATTTGCTGATAATAAAAAAAAAAGTTTTTTCTAAAAAAAAAACCATGCCCTCAGAAAAAAAAATGGTTGCAAGTTTTTTCCTTAAAATGAACATTTAAACCGGGTACAAATTAAATAACAATTTGAATGGGTTGAGAAATAAAAAAAAAAACAAAAACAAGAAAATGATAAATGTCTGAGAGAAGGAAATCGATTCCGACAAAATTTTAATTTGTACTTACTAAGAGCGGCATACAAAATGCGATTCGCAAAACCGTATATAAAGAGCACTCAAGGGAATCTGAATATAATTAGTTGCCCTTTATATACAGGTTAAAATTATATGCACTATTCATTCAGGGGAAACATTAGACTGTCCTTTATAAACAGTGATTTATATAGGTGACCTCTCGGGCAGGTTTGACTGTATTTTTTCCCTTTTTCATATTTTAACTCATATTCTTTAACATCTTATCTATGTTTTAACATGCAGGTTGAAAGGACAATATAATACTAAAATAAAGAAGTTAGAAATATTATATCTATATTTAAGTGGTAGCATGTTGTATAGCTATTAACGACTTCAATGAAGAAATCTAATATAACAACATTATTTAATAATTTCTTAATGACCAAAACACAGAAGACTCTTTGGAAAAACATAGAAAGCTGACTATGAATATAAAAAAAAAAATATTACATACATAAAAAAAGTTGAGATAAATGGTTTAAATGTAGAGTTTATGTCGCTATATATATTTAATATTAATAATATTTAATTTCACCCATGATGTATGCTCTGTAGGAATACCACCCCTTTAAAACAAGTATCAACTGTTTGTATTTAATGTATCAAATGCACAACTTGACCTGGGGACGAGACGTAATAAAATGAAAAACAAAAAATACGTCACTGTCGGAACATTTCCAAAAATACAATAGACAATTCATAGAAAGAGACAAAATCGATACCCCTAACACGTGACCGATCACTTTCCTGACCCCCTAACACGTGACCGATCACTTTCCTGACCCCTAACACGAGACCGATCACTTTCCTGACCCCTAACACGAGACCGATCACTTTCCTGACCCCTAACACGTGACCGATCACTTTCCTGACCCCTAACACGTGACCGATCACTTTCCTGACCCCTAACACGAGACCGATCACTTTCCTGACCCCTAACGCGTGACCGATCACTTTCCTGACTCCTAGCACGTGACCGATCACTTTCATGACTCCTAACGCGTGACCGATCACTTTCCTGACCCCTAACGCGTGACCGATCACTTTCCTGACTCCTAACACGTGACCGATCACTTTGCTGGATTGGTACAGGCACTTCAGGAAAAAGTATGAGTCCCTTCTAGTTACGAGAATTTTACTCTCCTTGCATGTAACAGAAATCTTGTCACTAACGGCAACATTTTTCAAAACATAAACCCATGGCCCTATGTCACTGGGCCACGCATTTATTTATTTTCTGATACATATTTTTATCTTTTGGAATAAAATATAAATATATCAGAAAATAAATAAATACCGCTCAAGGTGGAGTATGCTCGCTACAACATTATGGGATAAAGTTTGTCAGTGACTTGCGGCAGGTCGGTGGTTTTCTCCCGATGCCCCGGTTTCCTCCACCAATAAAATTGATCGCTACGATATAAATGAACTATTGTTGACAGTTGCGTTAAACACCATGAACCTTACCCTAGTACTCAATTTACATTAAACTATAATCAATCAATCAATCAATCAATCAATCAATCAATCAATCAATCAATCAATCAATCAATCAATCAATCAATCAATCAATCAATCAATCAATCAATCAATCAATCGAAAAAATAATCAATCAATAAATAAATCAATCAATCAATCAATCAATCAATCAATCAATCAATCAATCAATCAATCAATCAATCAATCAATTTTGTTTCAAATGCATATTGTTCACTTGATTCTTAAGAACATAATTATCTTACATATGACTTAGAATTGTTTATCGTTGTTTGATATTTGTTGAACAAATATAAATCTTTGGAGAGAAAAAAAAATAACACGCAGGACTCGATGAAGGTGTGAAAAATAAATGAAAATAGTTGATCCAAATGAAATTTAAAAGCTCTTTTGAAAACAATGTCATGTTGTTACATATTAAAAAAAAAGGAGAAACAGAATGATTTTTGAAGAGCCTTATATTGTGTATCTATCTATCTACAAGAGAACCCCATGTGTTTGTACAATAACGTATGTACTTCATGCAAAATATGTTAGTTTCTTTTCATCCATAACTGCTGTGCACTGACGAAGTGTCAGTCATAGGAAATTGAGACGTATCCTTACTTGAAAGGCGCCACGTTTCTCTTACAAAACCCTTCTTGTACACTTAAATGACGGGTTCTCTACAAACTTTGCATACTTCAGTTGTAATTGCTTTCTATAGCAAATATTTCTACTGGAACAAAAAACTATGTAATTGAAAATTGAGTAAATTTTTGTTTACTCGGTAAGAAAAAAAGATGGCGATGGCGAAGACTGCACACGTTTTACGAGAAACGATTATGATGTAATTATTGTTTTCGTTTTTGCTTCAGCAATGCGAATGATACTATTCATTTAATAGATAATTAGATATCCAGCTATTAATATCGTCCATTTTTCTTGTTCCATGCTATCAACGTTAATGTTCTAGTTAATTTTAAAAACATAACATGTTAATTTGATGATAGACCATTTTCTTAAATAAACAATTCTTTTTTTTTCCATTTAGAAAATGTAAATTAAGCGATATATATTTATGATAATAAAATATAACGATATCAATATTGTTCATTTCAGCTGCATTATCGAAGCATTCCAATGACAACGGCTAAATATCATGGTGGCCACTACATGTATCATGCAGTTATGAAAAGAGAGTTTAAGCAGTGATGGTCATCAATTCCATCAATATCAACAAAACGAACAATCACCTCTCATCTTAGCTGAACTCACTTGGATTTCCAATGTCATATGTCATGGTCTTTTTGTGTTCAGTTAGTAAAAGATGAGAGGTGATTGTTGGTTTTGTTGATATTGGTGGAATTGTTGACCATCACTGTTTAAGCCTTCTTTTCATAATTACAATAGTACAAAATTATCTAACTAGGTGTATCGTGAGGATCGCAGCTATATTCATGATGGGAACAAGTTTAAAAAATCATGCAGATAACTGGAGGCTCGCCCGAGTCTATATCGTTCACCCGGGCGGTTATAATTTATCAATTCAATTTATTTAATGTTCATTTATGTATATTATGAGTTCAATCAGGTATGTGCTTTCTATGCAGATATTATTTATTACATTTTCACTTTCCTCTTGCCGTAGTGACTATTCTTTAATTTATGAACACACACAAAAAAAACATAAATTTTGTGAAGGACCATCTTGGATTGGGTTTGGCACAACATTTTCTAGAGATCCATTCAAGGAATATTCCAGTCAAGTATTGTTTTACGCTTCATAAGGGGCCGTCATGGTCGTGATCGTATGGTAGATGGATTTACAACTACTTATTCAATCAGTGCCTATCACCAATCACCACTAAAGTTGTGAGTTCGAACCCCATACATTGCGAAGTGTACTCGAAAGCCAGCAGCACCCATTTACGTACCGTCCTAATGGTTTGTTGTAAATTTAATTTGTCCCACAAAGCATTATATATATATTGGTGTACACATTGGATTCTATTTTAGTATCTATTTAGTTACTTTATAAACACATGTAGACAGGAAAACTGTGTTGTTATGGTAACAATATTTCAGTTACCGGTATATCGTGGTTATCAGTGTTGTTGGTGACACGAACTGGATTGCACCGGGTAAACCATGGCGAAAATCTAGCACATAACTTAAGTGGTGATTTGATTGCGTGGATATATATATAAAAGTTAACGTTAATACACGTGTTCCATATTGCTTGGAAAACGACGCACCCCAACCGGGTTAACTGATAAATCACTATAGTATCATGGGCGTAGGAACCAGGGGAGAGTGTGGCACATGCCCCCTCCACTTTCCCGTAATCTTTTAAAAGAACAAATAGCCATGTTTCTATCAACTAGAAACAAGTGAATTCTGACTTTCGCAATAGGTTGAAAACGGTGTTCTGTTCCTATATACCTTTAGTAGATAAAGGTCAGGACATCAGTCTATTAACAAATTACGTAACGTCAGTAATTTCAATTTTTGGGGTGTAACAATATTACCAACTGATACTTTACTTATTGTAAGTAGCGTAAGTAGAAGTAGCGTATATATAATTATCTATGTAATTATCCAGTTCTAATACAAAATAGTTCTGACGTATTATATTTTGAAATTTTCAACACGTCAAGACAGTGACATCATAAAGCGATACTACCCAAAGAATAAATATAGCCGTCGGGACTGACAGATTTAAAATTCTAGTATTCATAAGCTATGAACAATATTTTTTTCGAATCTAAATAGGTTTAGATGTGCGTTACGGTTTCCACTTCCGGAGCACTTGAGTTCACCCCCGGTTTTTAGTGGGTTTCGTGTTACCCGATCTTTAGTTTTATGTGTGTGTTTTGTAAATCATTTTTTGTCCTTTTTCTTTTGGCCATTGTGTTGTCTATTATTCTTCGATTTACGGATTCTGATTTCCCCTTTGGTATCTTCAAACTCTTTTTAAATAATTTATACATGATAGGTCCAAATACCGTATATTTTAGTACCGGACAAGAATGTCTATAACGTACGAGGTAATTTTCAAGTGTTTTGTTCTGTGCACGAAAATCCAATAAAGGGATCGACCATTTAATTCTATAGGGAGGGCCTATGTTATTCCCGGAGTCAGAAAAATTTATATGTTAAATAGTCGTTCTCTAAGCAAATCCTTTAGCCCTTAAATTTAGTTCTGATCTTTTTATTTTAATTTCAAACTAATCCTGTGGCCGTCATCGTATGGTAGTTGGATTTACAACTACCTATGCAATCAGTACCTATCAGCACTAACGTTGTGAGTTCGAATCCCGCTCAGGCGATACAACATTATGTGATAAAGTTTGTCAGTGACTTGCGACAGGTCGGTGGTTTTCTCCGGGTCCTCCAACTTCCTCCACCAAAAAAACTGACCGCCACGATATAACTGAAATATTGTTGAAAGTGGCGTTAAACAGAATAAAACCAAACCAAACAAATAAAACTAATCCTGGTTAATTTCAACTTTAAATGATTTTGTTTACACATATCTACGTCAGGGTAATCGCTGCTCTTTAAGATTTGCCTGATACACTAATTGTAATTTTATCATCTACTTATCTCCCTAAGACTTTGCTTGGAAATATTCAATAAATAAACCAGAAATTATCAAGAAAACATTTCGATGAATCTGACGTAAGACACAAGATTGACTGCCCTGTCATTCTTTTGGTACAGACATTTATTTTCATAAATCCCAAGATTTCCACCGTCACCGGACAAATGATTGTTTTGTGATGCATATACATATACTAGTGCAGTCAAACCTGTATTAAGAGGTCACCTTTGGGACAAAGAAAAAGTGGCCTTATAAGACAGGTGACCTTTTAACAGAGGTTAAACTCATAATACATTTTCTATGACAGGACAAGAAAAGGTGACCTTTAAATACCGGTAACTGCTTAATAGAGGTGACCACATGGGCAGGTTTGACTGTACTATAGTATACGTTCCTCCCACCATGCATCACACATGTTCAGGAAGCTGATTGCCGATCAGAATGCCTTTCAATCATTAATCACATTTAAAACAGGTCTTGTTTTTCTTTAATCTGCCATCCATATTTATTAACTCTGTAACGAAGAGTTTAAAGTAACAGTTTTATGTGAAAACTGATTCTCTTATCAAACTAGAGAGATAGTAAATATCATAGATCGCGCTCTCGATTTTAGATAACTGCGAATTTTTTGCCTACTATGAAACTATAGAACCGTTTAATCCATGTGTTCAACATTTGTGCAGACTTTTTGAAACACGACATCACTCGAAGTTATTGCACAAACGTTGCATTGGTGGCCCCTGTATATTTCTGACTTCTTTTCTAAAAAAAAAGGTAAAAATAAAGTTTTTTTTTTAAACACAATAGCCTATGACTTTTTGAAACACGACATCACTCGGCGTTATTGCACAAACATTACATTGGTAGCCCCTGTATATAAATTTCTCATATCTTTTCTCCAAGGTCAAAATAAAGTGTTTTTTTTAAACAACAAGAGATTACGACTTTTTGAAAAACGACATCACCCGAAGTTATTTCACAAACATTGCATTGGTGGCTCCTGTATATTTCTAATCTCTCATCAGCCACGTAATAATAGTTTTTTTTTAACCACAAGAGACAATATGACTTTTTTTTGTTAAAACACGACATCACCCGAAGCTATTGCATAAACATTACACTGTATATTTCTGATCTCGTTTCTCCAAGGTAAAACTAAAGTATTAAAAACGACACAACAGACTATAACTTTTTGAAGCACGACATTATCCGAAGTTATTGCACAAACTTACACTGTGGTGGCCCTTCATATAAATTTCTATTATCTTTTCTCCAAGATAAAAATAAAGTTTTTATTTTTTTTTAAACCATAAGAGACTATCACTTTTTGATTTGACACACGAAGTTATTGCACAAACGTTACATTGGTACCCCCTGTACATAAATTTCTGATCTCTCTTCTCCAAGGTAAAAATAGAGTTTTAAAAACACACAAAAGACTAAGATATCCTAGAGTAACCTAATATTTTTTGTGTTGTAAATCATAGATAGTTATCAACAAAATTATATTTTTTAAACATTTATGAACTTCAAATTTAATCGTGAAAATGTGTATTTCTAATCTTAAGACGTCAAAATGTTGACGTGCTCTTCTGGACAATTTTCTCATGAATATCCCATCGTAAACGCGATTTTCACACAACTGAGACCTGACGTCTGCTTCGTTTATATTATTTAGATAAAGATGGCGGCTACTCTCAAATCGCTGGTATTTAAATATTTTCAGAAGGACGATAAATTAATCAACATATATTTTTATTTTTATTTGAAAAGTAGATGTTGACAAAATGCGAACACAACACCACAGGTACTTGTGGACAGGACCCTATGTTGCTCCTTTTTTCTTTTTTAACATCGACTTTTTATCATATAAACAACATTTTGCAACTTTCTATGTATCACTTGTATGACACATATACAATAAATACAATCAAACAGTAGTTTCTATCCATGCCGGGTTTCTGACATGATATAAGTTAGAAGGTAAGCCACTCTTCTTTGTTTACATTGGGGTACTTGTTGTGCATTCATCTTAAATTTAGTGAATAAAAAAGGCCTACCTGTCTGGAAATTGGCTTATTCCTTCTCTGTATATATTATTCTCCCTGAAAACACACATCAATATTTATTTACAGCAGCTGACAACTCTCCATGCAACATTTTCCACTCGCGTTTTGCGATTTTCAGACGACATTTTTGAAAACTCGAATTAAAGCTACGGAAGTGTGATTATTAGCGACATCTCTGGTCATTTGAAATATTGACGATACGGTAAAACGCGAGAGTTCCGGGTAAAAAGTTCGGGAATTTTTTGGCGCAAAATTTAATTTTACCCGGAACTCTCGCGTATCGTCAATATTTCAAATGACCAGCAGATGTCGCTAATAATCACACTTCCGTAGCTTTAATTCGAGTTTTCAAAAATGTCGTCTGAAAATGGCAAAACGCGAGTGGAAAATGTTCCATGGAGAGTTGTCAGCTGCTGTAAGTAAATATTGATGTGTGTTTTCAGGGAGAATAATATATACAGAGAAGGAATAAGCCAATTTCCAGACAGGTAGGCCTTTTTTATTCACTAAATTTAAGATGAATGCACAACAAGTACCCCAATGTAAACAAAGAAGAGTGACTTACCTTCTAACTTATATCATGTCAGAAACCCGGCATGGATAGAAACTACTGTTTGATTGTATTTATTGTATATATGTCATACAGTGATACATTGAAAGTTGCAAAATGTTGTTTATATGAAAAAAAGTCGATGTTAAAAAAAAAAAGAAAAAAAGAAAAAAAAGGGATCAACATAGGGTCCTGTCCACAAGTACCTGTGCACAACACCAGTGACTGTGTTCTCATTTACATAATATTATTTTTAATAAGAAACGAATATGACAATTCTGTACTGGTACGTGAAGATATAATTTCAAAAATCCTTTCTTTTTTCTCTCTCATTGTTTGTTATAAAATGTAATTATTATAAATACATAACTACTTGCTGGTGCATGGAATATATAATTAATTGTATGTAAATATGTGGAGAGGACCTTTGTAAGTTTTAATAATTCATATCCAATCCAAATGTTAAATAGTTAACAATAAAATAATTTAAATCTAAATATAAGAAAGGATTTGATTTGATTTATTGTGTTTAACGCCACTTTCAACAATATTTCAGTTATATCATGGCGACCAGTTTTAGTGGTAGAAGAAGCCGGAATACCCGAAGAAAACCACCGACCATGGGCAAGCAACTGGTAAACTTTATCACTTGCGGCTGCGAATCGAATGCACAATTTTTGTAATTTGCAAAGCCGGGCGCGAACTCACGCCGTATTTTTGATAGAGTTGTTAGGTAATCCAACTACATGTACCTAACTCATTGAGCCACCCGGACCCATTATATACGAAAGAAGTAATAGATATTAAAACAGTGGTTTCTTTTATTCAACAGTCATTAAAACTGAGGAAAGGGGACATGTAATCATATATATAATATTATACGTAATATTTATTGTCTTTTTGCTTGTTTGTATTAGTATTGCTTGATTCCAAAGTTATTCGAAACGTAACAGCGATTTGTTTTCCTGTCCACAAAATTAATGTCGGCCATTACAGCATTTTTGAATGCGCATTTACAAATATCGCTCATTAAAATTAAAGCTCGTCAATTTATATATGCATTTTGTTATATGGTGTATTATCATACTCTGTTCACTCTGCCATATATTCTATGCTATTATCATACTCTGTTCACTCTGTCATGTATTCTATGCTATTATCATACTCTGTTCACTCTGCCATGTATTCTATGCTATTATCATACTCTGTTCACTCTGTCATGTATTATATGCTATTATCATACTCTGTTCACTCTGCCATGTATTCTATGCTATTATCATACTCTGTTCACTCTGCCATGTATTCTATGCTATTATCATACTCTGTTCACTCTATCATGTATTCTATGCTATTATCATACTCTGTTCACTCTACCATGTATTCTATACTATTATCATACTCTGTTCACTCTGCCATGTATTCTATACTGTTATCATACTCTGTTCACTCTGCCATGTATTCTATACTATTATCATACTCTGTTCACTCTGCCATGTATTCTATGCTATTATCATACTCTGTTCACTCTGCCATGTATTCTATGCTATTATCATACTCTGTTTACTCTGCCATGTATTCTATGCTATTATCATACACTGTTCACTCTGCTATGTATTCTATGCTATTATCATACTCTGTTCACTCTGCCATGTATTCTATGCAATTATCATACTCTGTTCACTCTGCCATTCACTCTGCCATGTATTCTATGCTATTATCATACTCTGTTCACTCTGTCATGTATTATATGCTATTATCATACTCTGTTCACTCTGCCATGTATTCTATGCTATTATCATACTCTGTTCACTCTGCCATGTATTCTATGCTATTATCATACTCTGTTCACTCTATCATGTATTCTATGCTATTATCATACTCTGTTCACTCTACCATGTATTCTATACTATTATCATACTCTGTTCACTCTGCCATGTATTCTATACTGTTATCATACTCTGTTCACTCTGCCATGTATTCTATACTATTATCATACTCTGTTCACTCTGCCATGTATTCTATGCTATTATCATACTCTGTTCACTCTGCCATGTATTCTATGCTATTATCATACTCTGTTCACTCTGCCATGTATTCTATGCTATTCTCATACTCTGTTCACTCTGCTATGTATTCTATGCTATTATCATACTCTGTTCACTCTGCCATGTATTCTATGCTATTATCATACTCTGTTCACTCTGCCATGTATTCTATGCTATTATCATACTCTGTTCACTCTGCCATGTATTCTATGCTATTATCATACTCTGTTCACTCTGCCATGTATTCTATGCTATTATCATACTCTGTTCACTCTGCCATGTATTCTATGCTATTATCATACTCTTTTCACTCTGCCATGTATTCTATGCTATTATCATACTCTGTTCACTCTGCCATGTATTCTATGCTATTATCATACTCTGTTCACTCTGCCATGTATTCTATACTATTATCATACTCTGTTCGCTCTGCCATGTATTCTATGCTATTATCATACTCTGTTCACTCTGCCATGTATTCTATGCTATTATCATACTCTGTTCACGCTGCCATGTATTCTATGCTATTATCATACTCTGTTCACTCTGCCATGTATTCTATGCTATTATCATACTCTGTTCACTCTGCCATGTATTCTATGCTATTATCATACTCTGTTCACTCTGCCATGTATTCTATGCTATTATCATACTCTGTTCACTCTGCCATGTATTATATGCTATTATCATACTCTGTTCACTCTGCCATGTATTATATGCTATTATCATACTCTGTTCACTCTGCCATGTATTATATGCTATTATCATACTCTGTTCACTCTGCCATGTATTATATGCTATTATCATACTCTGTTCACTCTGCCATGTATTCTATGCTATTATCATACTCTGTTCACTCTGCCATGTATTCTATACTAAATGTTGTATATATGTCCTCATGTTACACAATTTTTGTCTGAGTGTTGTTGAATAAACTTGAAACTTGCTAATGATCAACAAACAAACTCCATTGATATACCATCATAATATTATATTCTTTAGTGAACTCTTTACACATCCAGAGCTCTAGATAATTTTTAATTTGATTATGTATTTACTCTCTATTCTGCTGCAGTTTTACATTTTTTCAGAGAGTACAAGCCACTAAAATTCAAGTAAAGAATATTATATACGGTTGGAATTTTTGAATACATTCTCATGTCTTTTCACAAGTGACGCAGGAAGATAATTAAATTCTGGAGATAAAATAAATTACGAATACAGTCAAACATGTATTAAGAGGACACCTTTGGAACAAAGAAAAAATGGCCTTATAAGACAGGTGACCTCTTAAAAGAGGTTCAATTCATATGATTTTTTTACGACAGGACAAGAAAAAGGTGACCTGATAATAAAGGTGACTGCTTATTAGAGTTGACTGTATTGGCAGGTTTGACTCTATCTTAGGCAACAACCATTTTCCTATCTGGGGGGGAAGGGGGGGGGGGGGCTGGAATTTTCATTTTTCTCGTAAACAAATTTTTCTAGCCGGTGACGGCATAAAAGTTTTTTCAGCTACAATGAACAATCTAATTTTTTTTTCGGTCAGCTGAGGCATTAAAATATTTTTTTCAAAAAAATCCCAGGCCCCTCTCTCTCCCCCCCCCCCCTCCCCCCAGATAAGAAAATGGTTGTTGTCTAATGTCGAAACATTTGACAACCTGAAAAAACACTGTTCTGTAAAGACTTTTAGTTAATACAATCAAAATGTAGCCTCTAAAGGTTTAGCATTGGGGTGGATAAGAATTCTGTAGAGTATCTTGTGCTCACTGAATATAAAATGATGAGGTATTTGGCCAAAATGAGGTGGTAAAATATTCAAATACTTCTCTTAAACTGGAGCACTGCACGTCCTATAATCTTAGGACTTTGACTTAATGATTTCTCTCATGTGATTTATGTAAATCTATTGGAATGTAATGTATATGCAATAAGGAAACAAAAACTGACAGTAAGATATTGTAAGCTCAAAATTTGCATACATGAAATTCCCCACCCCCTTTTTTTTTCTCTATTTTCTGTGTATTATTTGTCATCAACCCTTTTACATGTGTGTAGGTATTTAAATGTGCTCTACTGAATATGTTTTATTTTCTCACGTGAAAATTCTCATCTGACACAACACTGGAACATTTAATCCCCAAAGAGACCCTCATATTTTTCGGTAACCTCCCAGGACCAAGTTGGCAGCATCAACAAGACATCTGGCAGACAAGAAGATATTTCCCTCACATAAACATTGACATAATGTTCTATGCTGACCAAACAACACTCTCCTCAAGAATAATGTGTATGTAATGTGCCAAGATTTATCTATCTTTAATGTCATATAAATCCTGGTTTGTTCTTCGCAATATTTCATTCGGTGTGTAACGGAGCGAGTCCCTTCTTATTCAATAATATAGACAGGATTAGGGTTGTGATGTTTAACGTCACTTTCAATAATATTTCAGTTAAATCGCTGTATAATAAAGACATACAAATGAACAAATTACTTATCCTAAACACGTGCCCTTGTGCCCTAATATTTTCGTCATATTTGTGTCTGATAACCCCGCCACTTTTAATTGAAGTGCCTTTACCAAGACAGGAAAGTGAACGGTCATGTATTTGTGTATTAGGGGTATACATTTTGTCTCTTTCTACGATTTTTCTATTAGATTTTAGAACTATGTCGACAGTGTGGTATCTTTTTTATTTTTTTATTTCATCTAAGAATCATTAAATCTGAGTCGTCAGGTCCAGATTTACATTTATTTATTTTTAATCGCCGGGCCCCGATCTGACAAGTCCTTAAATTAATTTATTTTTATGATCTATTAATTTTGTATATACTTTTTGTTTGTAATATGCAAATACAAGAGAGCGAAATCAATTTCAATTTTCATATTTGTGCATTTACTTACAGTTAAATGCAGGTGTTGCTTTCTTCATCTAAATACAGACCATGGGAGATCAAGACTTTTCTTAAAAAGGAGGATCCGCTTACATATTTCTAGTCAACAGGAGGCTTCGGGCTAACAATTGTCGTTACCAAGATCATATTTGATCGAAGACCAATAGCCTGCCCACTTAACAGGACTTTTTTTTTTTTAATCAAAGTACATGCAAACAGTATTTGTGTGTGTTCTTTTTTTGTGATTTGCTTTTTGTTTTGTTTTTGTTTTGTTTTGTTTTTGTTTTGTTTTGTCTTGTTTTGTTTTTTTGTTGTTTTTTTTAGGGGGGGGGGTTTATAATTCCAATGTTTTGATATACACCTGAAATATAGAGAAATAGTTACGAGTTTTATAAAATATATATTTGTTTATTTATTTATTTGTACTTTCGTTGGTTAGATAATAGATTTTTGTTAAGGCTATGTTATTTCAAAATATATTTTTAAAAAGTAACAAGCCTTCACGTTAAGACATTAAAGCTATAGGCTAAAAGGTTTTCAAGTGATATTTTGAAAACAGTTTCTATAAATACTTGTACTCAAGGCCCTCGATCCTAGCAGGGGGAAAAATGCAATTATATCAACACGCGGCGACAATATGATTCTTTCGGTAAGCAGACGACTTTGGAATTCGCGGCCATGTTTTGTTCAGCAGGACAACGCAGTACCTGCTAAGGAGTTCTGCCAAACTATTTCCCGCTGCTTGAAGGAAATGAAAAATTGTAACGATGGTTGTAAACTATGTAATGTTTCAGAATTATTGTTTTCCTAGCATATGGTGTTCACTTTAATTAAGCAAAAAATACCAAAGGAAAAAAACCTGATGTATATGTTTAGGATCAAACTCCGAGTGATACAGTGTTAAAGCTGTTTAATTACTATGCACGTTAAGGAAGCTTAAATATAAAACCGTTGAGTGTGGTTTTTTCTTTAAGAAAAAGAAACACAGAAATAATATTAAAAAAAAAATTTGGCAAATCATGAAAAAGCTCTAAAACTCAATTTTGCGTTTCTTCACCGTTGGAATACTTGTAGGGGGCTCATGTCTTGTTTGCGTTATTTGTGTTTGTTTGCGTATGATGGTGTCCATTATGTAAATTTATTCTGAATTATCAGGTGTATTTTTTAATTCCCCTACAATGCAAATAATCGTAATCTATTGGTGTAAAACTGACTGATTGATCGATTGATTGTTTAACGTCAAGTTGGCAGTATTTCAGTTATATGTCACTGGTATGGTCCTATATATACAGTGCCGGATATAGGCTATAGTCTTGGCATGAATCATAGGGCCTCAAAATCTAAGGTACATTCGACCAAGGTGCATAATATTTTTGACACTATCATAGGCCTTTCGTAACGCACTGTAGGCTCTAAATTTAAATTGCTTAAAAAAACCTCTTCCATCTTCCTCTAGTCGTGAGGATGGGGAATTGGGATTGACCTCACAAGTGGAAGGAAGGCATAGGGCCTTTCTTTATCTAAATCCGACACTGCCTATATGTGTGGAAATTTAGATTCCTATAGGAAAAAGAGAGATAGGGTTTGAATTTGTTTCCTTTGAATAGGCTACCGACGACCAATATACAGTAGGAGCTATACTGTCAGTCATTATAAAAGAGCAATCGTAATTACTCGACCATTCTCGCTACCCTGCAAATAACCTCGTATGCATTAGGCGTATAAATCGCACTACTTTTCACATGTCAGTTACATGAAAGTTTGATAAAGTTATATTTTAAGCAATTTTCTATATTTCAATTAAAGTTTTAATTAGTTTTGCATGATTAGATTTTACTTAGTATGTCTTCCATATTGGATTTTCGTGGACTATGTTTTTGTGCGGCTTAACTTAACTTAACTTCCGGCGAACAATTTAAGAAGAATTTCTACTATGTACGTACGAGGTTATTTGCAGGGTAGCGAGAATGGCCGAGTAGTTACGATTGTATAAAAGAGATATTTTGGCTAATTATATATTTAGCCGATTTTGTCCATCCTGTTTAGGCTCTTTAACGTTTTTGTTCCCATAACATTTTAAAATTATTTGGCGGTAAAATATTTTGGCTTCGAGCGTACATGATGAAGTTTATTCCAGGAACGTGTCGTGTTCACTAAATTAGATATCTACCTTTTTATTTTATATGAATTATTATCGTTAACTTGAACCTCCTACTTTTACAATCAATGTAGCAAAATTAATTATGTAGATCGTAGAACTTGTCTTTTAATTATCAATTAATCAACATCCTTTAAAAAAATATATATTGTATTTTTTATTCTCATCCAATTCATCCAGATGTAAATCTATACTTTCCGAAAAAGGGGGAACACAGCCCTATATTTGTTGACTGTGTGCTCTAAAAGTTGGGAGAAACAAAAAATTAACCAAATGAAAATTCTGTAAATTTTCAAATCTCACAGACGAGGAATCTAATGACCGGTGCTCTATGTCCCCAGTAGGTTCAGGGCAGCTCCCAGTGAGGGGCGAAGCACCCTGTAAGCTCCTGAGAAAGTAGAGGATGTAAATGGTTATGAAGAAAATAGCATTGACACTGATTTAACTACAGACGACCGACAGCCTATCCCTTGCTTTTTTAGGGAGCTGTGTGCACCCCGTCCTAATCTGCATCTGACCATAGTATGACCGTTAAATGAAGGACAGATAGACATACTGATTTTTTTTTAAATTGTTTTTGAGTGAAATTTGATAATTCATTTTTCTCATAGTTTTTTTTTCTACATCATTTCCTGATGAATCGTATATCATAGACTCTTCCGATGCATCATGCAAAAAAAAACTTCTCGATCTTGAAATTCTCAAGTTTAACAGAAAATTTATAGATTCTCTCTTACACATTGATGAAGATACATTAAAGAAGATCGGCTAGGTGCCGTGAAGGCGGACACATGTTAGAAGTCTTATATACTTTGCAAGCTACATTGACCTTCAAGCATTTATTTCCGGGGTCGAATGTCTGTTTATATCTCAAGGATTAGGGACACACATGTTCCTTAATCTTGAAATTTCCGTAGAAATAAACAAAAAATATTTTCTTAAGTTAAAAAATTGTTTTAATAAGAAATTGAAATCATTCGCATTTCCATTCTGATGAATCGCTCCATTAATGAATTGACAACATCAATTTCATTCAAGAAGAAGTAAAAAAAAAGAGAACAGTCACGATCAAGTTTTTTTTAATATTTTTTTTTTCTAATATATAAATAGTAGACTAAAACTTGAGTGAATAAATTTTAGATTAAAAAATTCCTTTCATGTAAATTATATCTCTGAAGAAATGGATTATCCCTAATGCAAAAATATCTTTGTTGATCATGGTATGCAAACCAAGTATGCTTAGAAAATGAATTCAGTTGCTTATTTTCTTCGCCGTATGCGAATGATACTGTTCAAAATTATTTTAAAACTTTGACACAGAACATTCTGGACAACTAGCATGCACGCACCACACCCAAAAGCTGATCAGAATCATAGGATCAAAAATGTTGCATTATACAGGGTCTTTATGAAACCCTCGGCTGTTTCTTGATAAAAAAAATATTTATATTTCTGGAATTTTGTAAAAATATATCTTATTTATTAGTTTGGTGCTTGGTCCTCCATCCATTGTGATTTTCTTTCGGCAATAATTAAAGAATAATGTGACCTTGATAGTTAGAGGAAGAGTATGATTCATCAGTGCCTATCACCACTAAAATTGTGAGTTCGAACCCCGTTGATGGCGAGGTGTACTCGATACAACATTATGTAATAAAGTTTGTCAGTTACTTTCGCAGGTCGGTGGTTTTCTCCAGGTAATCCGGATTCCCCCACCAATAAAACTGACCGCCATGATAAAACTGAAATATTGTTGAAAGTGGCGTTAAACACCATAAACCAACCAATCAATGTGATTTTGAACTGAAATTGGGCCTTTGGTCAAGCGAACTCAAAATAGTGGGTCAATTTTCAATACACACTGAACGGAACAAAATCGTGGAACTCTCCAAATACGTTACCCACTATGATCCTCAGTTGAGATTACCGTGGTATTACCTGACCACCCCCTCCCCCCTCCCCCAACCAGTCCCAATCACCATTTTGGACATTGGATCATACTGCATTTTCAGAGCTCTCTCTGCTGCATGTTCTACTATTTATATTAACATCTGATCTACATTTCGTGCCGCAGGTGACGTAAGGATATAGATAAAAACGCTATTTATTGGATTCTGTTAAATCTTCATGGCATAGTCAATATACAACAGAAAAAAAGAAAATTTATCTAGAAAAGTTACATCAATAATTGCTTAACAAATCTGTCTTTTTATCTTTTATAGGCCCTTTAAGGTGCACTCTTTAAATAAACAATACACAAACGAGGTAATAATTAGCACTATCTTATCATCAACAGCCTCGAAATCACAGCATAAGACGAAATTAACTCACGAGATTCTAAATGAAAAATGCCGTTTTTCAAAACATTTGACGGGAACGTGATTGTTAGGGATATTAAAATAAATAACGATCCTTGTTAGAAAAATTTACATAGATTTGTAGGGTAATTTATTGCTTTCTTTGCGATTATCTGAAAACGTTTTTGCTGGTTTAAGAATCCATCATTCCAGAACAAAGATGCAATTTACGTTTCAACACTTCTCAATTTTTGCGATAATAATAATTTAGGTACCCAGTCTTGCGTAAGATTGCCAAAGTTATGAGAACCACACAACGAGATTCGCCGAAGTACTGAAACTATTTGTATTTTTAATATATATATAAATATATATTCTGGTCTTATTTCTTAGTATAACTCAAATTCTGGTGCTTATTTACTTACTTACTTCTTTATTTATTTATATATTTATCTATTTATTTATTTATTTATTTTTGCATCAATTGTTATATTTTGTTTCCTCCACCAATAAAACTGACCGCCACGATATAACTGAAATATTGTTGAAAGAGGCGTTAAACACCATAACTCTAAACCTACTTTTCACTTTTTCTAAAATCCATCTACCAATCCAAATTTAATAAGTATTAAAACACCGGTCAATTTTAGATACATAGTCCCGCGTTATATTGCCAAAGTTATCCGAGCCTCACACGAGATTGGCCAAAGTACTACAGGAAACGGCTTGTATTTTAATATATTTCTTTTGGGGTTTTTTCTTACAGTTTTTTTTCTTTATTTTTTTTTCTTTTCGTAGCAATTTGTTTTTACTTTTCACCTTTTCTAAAATCCATTAAAAATACAGTGAATTTAATAGGTCGCGTGCAATATTTCTGTCGTCTGTTGTTTAATATCACGTGATGTCGTATCCATTGCTGGTATGTATTCTACAGTTGTATATAAATTACTATCAAGATGACAGTATTTATCAACACTTGAAAACAATTGTTCAATTAACACTTCATGAATCAAACCTTATATTCTTGTTCTGTGTTATCATAAAGGTTAAGGTGAACTTGATAGAGTGAGAGCAGACGGCATTTTATCGACGCCATATTGCAGATTTTGTCTGTACGAACAACCCTGTGCAGGGGACAATTTTCAACAATATGTACCGAGGATGTCATTTATATATATTCATGATAATGTATAAAAAGATGGAAGACAAAAATGTGGACTAGTGACTTGTTTTTAAAAAAAATACCCCAAAAAATTTCAACTACTTCTGACCACCTTCAACAAGTGTAAGATTATATGTCTACTGTTTTGCAATTCTAATAAACAAAGACCGCCATTTTTTAATGATGATGTCCAAATTCGTAGTCCTCGTTCCAGGTGAAGTAGTAACACATAATTTGTTTTAAGATTTTCTGTATTTTAGTTAATTTCAAAAAGGCAGAAATTCTTTATTTTACTAGTCTTCATATCCAGTGCCCCCTCTAAACGGTGACGGTCCGATAGTCAGAAGGTCCAATAGTCCGAAGGCCCGATAGTCCGAAGGTTTGATAGTCCGAAACACAAATAGAATTGTTTTTTGTTTATTATTCCGACAGGAGCTCGATAAACAGTTTACTCCCGTTTTTAAGCATTCTCAGTGAATCGTCTTTGAATATCAAGCACTGTGATATCAAGGTTGATAAAAGATGGATTCCCTTAGTTAGAAATTTGATATCTCACTTAACGGTTTCCCTTAGTTAGAAATTTGATATCTCACTTAACGGTAGTACAGTAGATTAATAAAACACAGTTTAGCTACAATAGCGATTTTTTTGGACCAAGGTGGTGACAGTTACAAATGAATATCGGCTTTAACTACAATTTCATTTAATCATATACACATATTTCTACCGTTAATTTTATTTATTCTTTTATTTATTTTTAAAGTAATTTAAATTCGGAATCATTTAATATCTAATAATGTTGCATACCGACAAATATGATGTGGTTCGTTGTTTTCTAAACAAAAAAATACACTTTTTTTTAGCAATAGAAAGCGTCCAATTTTGCCCTGGCTACGCCACTGTATATTGGAGTTGAAACACATGCATCTATAATTATATCGTAGATGGAAAAAGTCACCGAGAGGCTCACACGATCAAGAATTGTTCACCTGGTTTAAGTTCATAAGAAATTATCAGAAATTTCAATTGATGCATTTGCTGCCATATCTGTGTACACATTTGTAACTAAGTTGTATCATTTATGAATGATCTGACAGGTAACATCTCTGCCAAATTTAGTTTAATTCATTGTCTTCAGTGCCTCTCCGAGAGATGATAATGAATTCCCATAGTGGCGATGGTCATTTTGAACTTCTGATCTACACTAAACCTATTATTGGGGCCGTCGTGGTCTTGATCGTATGGTAGTTGGATATATAAATACCTATGCAAGCAGTGCCTATCACCACTAACGTTGTGAGATCGAATCCCGATCAGTCGAGGTGTACTCGATACAACAATATGTGATGAAGTTTGTCAGTGACTTACGACATGTCGGTGGTTTTCTCCGGGTACTCCGTTTCTCTCTACCAATAAAACTGACCGCCACTATAAAACTGAAATATTGTTGAAAATGGCGTTAAACACTATAATATATATAAACCATATTATATAAACCAAATCGTGTCATGGATTTATTCTCGAAAGTCATCGGACTATTGGGCTTTCATACTATCAGACCTTCGGACTATTGTGCTTTCGGACTATTGGGCATTCGGACTATTGGGCTTTCGGACTATTGGACATTCGGACTATTGGGATTTCGGACTGTTGGGCCGACACCCTCTAAACACCCCACACTACACCCAAAGATTATTTGGTGTTTTACGCTCAACTTAGGAGTATTTCAGATATATCATAGCGTAAACAAATTTTATGAATCAATATCCTCCCCCCATCAAAAGTATTTCAGATATATCATGGGGTGAACAAATTTTATAAATCAATCCTCCCATAGACAGAAGACAAACGTTTTTTCTCTTAAATAATCAATCAGTACAGGTTTTAGATCAATGGATGATACATACTCGTTTTAATGGCTCGGTTCATCATTGGCACATGTAATAATTGTTTCATCTGATCTAATAATCACAGAGGTACAGATGTTAAACAAACAACACACGCCGGTTGAAAGATGAGCTCTCTAATTACTCCTGCAGATTTATTATGATAAAATACCGAACACGCCATTCCCTGAGGATTAAAGAGATCCCAAATGAACGATAGACGGATCTACATGGATGTGTACAATATTATGTGGGAAAAACTGTTCTGTATCGCACATGTAAATTGTTCTCAATCTCGGTATAAACACATCTTAGGAATTTTGCATGTGTCCGAAAAAACCTATTTAATTGAAGGCATAACAAGGTCACGTGTACGTTAACCGGAAATGGACCAAATTCAAATAAATCTTTTGAAAAAAAAATCTGAAAACGATAACGTTTAACTTTAAACTTATATACTTAATTCTAATCGTCAATTATTGCTTTATTTTTTGGTGTATATAAAACATATACAAAAATCAAGTGTTGCAAAACTTATTTTGACTAGTATATATACAAGAGGACATATTCGATTGTGCTGATTGATGACTATAGAATAGAATAGAATAGAATAGAATAGTTTTATTAAATCAATCAAGAAGCCCGTGAGAGCACAGAATTACAGACATTTGCATTTTTACACTTACAATGATTTTGATGATTAGTAACATATATGACATATATAAAAAGAATAAAAACAAGTATAGATGATCGACACTGCAGGGGGGAAACCACCCCTAGGCAGAACAAACTATGGCAGTTTATAGCTAATATTATGATATATATAAAAATATATATTATACAAATATAATATGATGCAGATATAGCATGGTGTTCATATCATGAATACTATTTTATCTTTAAGTAAGGTTAAATCTGCAATGTATGGTTCTTCCGTATTTCAAAACTTTTGTTTAGGAAGACAGCAAGTTTATTTAATAACAGAGTGTCTTCACCACTAAGAAGCCAAATCAACTTATTGTTCGGACTCAGATGTTCAAAATTTTTACAATTATCTTGAATGTATATCAGTAATGTAGCCCTTTCAGTTTCATATATTGGGCATTTGAATAACATATGACTTTCGTCTTCAACCTCATTTAATGTACAATGAAGGCATTTTCTTTCCCCTCTATCTAGCATAACTAAATTTCCTTGGGAGTTTCGGATACGTTCATAACGTCCCGTTTCTATTCTTAACCGATGAGCACTTATTCTAAATTTTATAATATTTTTCAGTTCAAAGTATTTTTCTGTGGTAAATCTGGTTTTAAATTGGAAGTAAGTGGATAATTTACCAGATTCTCCCTGATTTTGTTTAATATTATTCCAATAGGATAAAAATTTATGTTTCAACGTCTTTTTTAGTTCATTTTTAAACTTATTCCTGCCAAAAGTTTTTGATAAATTCATATCAATGTTTAGTGTTTTACAAAAGAATTTCACTGTTGAATACCACGTGTCAGTATATCCTGATCTGTATAATGATTTATATTCTTCATAGGCAGATTTTAATAGATTGCTTGGTTCATTTTCAAGCATATGCCAATAGCTAAGAACTTGGGTTATTAATTTCAAATATATAGGATATCTACCCAATTCTGACAGAACTGCTATATTAGTACTTTTTTTATTTACTCCCAGTAAATATTTGCAAAATTTAATATTTAGCTTCTCAAAGTCCCAATCTTTGAATGTTTCAAATAAACTAAGGTTGTTATTGTTAATTTTATATGCTGATAATGTGCCCCAGTTTTCACATCCATATAGTAAGATAGGGCATATTGTATGGTCAAAAAGATGCAGCACAGTGTTGACATTTGGGTTTAGAGAATTTACCTCTTTGTACAGTTTATATACACGTCTCGATATCTCGAAAACATCTAAGACGACCCAGGGACAAAACTATGTTTTTGACCCCCATTTTTTTGCCAAAAAAAAAAGAAAAGAAACAGCTGAAATTTTACCATAGAAGCAGCAAATGTGCAGGAAATATTTCCTTCGCGAAGCTAGGCATCTCTACAATACAAATTTCTTCAAATTGTGCTAGTTAGTATTTTTTTTACATGTCCGCTTAATATCTTTATTCAAAGACATGTGGTATAAAAGGGTACACAACTTCCCTTATCTGTAAATGGTTCTACATGGGGAGGGGGGGGGGGGGGGGGGATGCGGATCTTTCACGAATAACGTACGTCATGTGTCGGACATAATGTTATGATAAAGCTGTTGGAATGATGACCTTCAAACCTTTTTCAAAAGCTATTAATTATAAAGAAATACTATTTTACAAATGAGACAAACACACTTTTTTGTTGTTGCAAATTTCGAACAGTTAGCTATTTTTTTTTCCAGAATTCAACATTAGGTTATATGACAAAGACTCTGAATCAGATTATTATTTTTTTCTTCCACCAAAATCAGAATATTTTTTTCAGCAACATTGGGAATCAGAATATTTTTTTTAGAAAAAAACCATAACCCCCCCCCCCCCCCCCCCCCCCCCCCCCACCTTCAAATTAAATGGTCGTTCCCTTAACATTAGACCACCAAATGAGTGTGGTATGTGGCAAATTTAGAACGGTGAAACAGAAAGTGTAATTTATGTAATTCTGATATTGGCGATGAATTTGTTTATATTCTAAAGTGGCCAATTATTTTGCAAATGAAAGAAAATTGCATATTAAGAAAGACTAGCACAGAAGATCAAAGATTTTATGATTTAAAGAGATTATGTCATCAGAATTTGTTTTTTAAATCTCACAATAAAAAAATCTTATAAGTTTGTGTAAATTTATCAAAATTATTAACAAATGAGTGAGCCCCCCCCGTGACTAATTTTTTTTCACACCACGATATAGCTGAAATATTGCTACGGTTGACGTTAAACAGCAATCAATCAATCAATATTTTTCTCTGTACCTATGTATATGGTGACGAGAATAAAGAGATTGTTGTGTTGTGGTAAAACAAAGGAAAAAAACATGGGCTTCTTCTGACTAGAAATAAATCAGGATCGGATGAACTTGGCCAATTCTTATAATTTTAGCATACATTGGTTTTTTCAAAGTGAGCAAAATATTATCAAAATTTCTCATAAAAATAGTCATATAAGAGCATGTTCCCTATTGAAAACATCGGCTTATTCTGACTAGAGATAAATCAGGATCGAAGGACCTTGGTCAATTCATATAATAATTCTCATTGCTAATCTTAGTAGATGCAATGCATTTCCTGAAGCACTGTCCCTTGGTGTCTGTTGCAGATAAACGATACATCTATTTATTCCCATTTTAGTTTATTACTTGAACTGCTTGCTTTCCTGGATCAGACACGGTGAGAATCGAAATGCGATTCTTAAGCACCGTCCCCTGGTGTCTCCTCCAGCTAAGTAATCACAGTCCTTTCACCAAAAACATGATGTTTTACTACTTGAGCCGCTTGCTTTGCTGGATCAGACACGGGGAGAATCAAAATACAATTCTTAAGCATCGTCCCCTGGTGTCTCCTCCAGCTAAGTAATCGCATACATGTAGTCCATTCTTCAACCATACGATACACTGCAACTATACATTACTCATTGCCTCTCCTCGGGTCGTGCTGCCGCACACAGCTTATTTATTTATTTATATATTTTTTGTAACATATATCGTTTAAATAGTTAGAATTGTCTTGTTTAAGAACATATGTTTCCATTCTGTATTGTTGTAACTGTTGATATAATTATGAATGTATATTTGTTATTGCTCCTTGAGGGACCTTAATTGGAATAAAATATATTGTATTGTATTGTATTGTATTGTATTGTATTGTATTGTATAATATGAGGAGTATATGTTGAACTTTTCAAAGTGATTTTTTTTTATCAAAATTTCTCATAAAAATAGTCATATAAAAAGAGTATATCCCCCATTGAAAAATTTCCAGATATACATAGAAATCGCCATTGAAGAACTTTTTTCTTTATTACAGGAGGTTAGAGTTTTGGTGTTTAACGCCACTTTCAACAATATTTCAGTTATACCATGGCGTTCAGTTTTATTGGTGGAGGAAATCGAAGTACCCGGAGAAAATCACCGACCTGCCGCAAGTCACTGACAAACTTTATGACATAATGTTGTATCGAGTACTCCTCGCTATGAAGGGGATTCTTTATTACAGGATATATCTCCTCTCTGATATAAAATACCATTAAAATCAAACATTTTTTAAAACACAAAGTAAAAATTCTATTTTTGAATTATGTATGTTTTATTTATTTTTTTTCCTCTCAAAAGTTCAAGAGGTAGTTCCCGCCTTTTTGACTCTAAGGAGATAATAAAAAGAAAATTCTCAGAGAGAGCATAAAATTGTCGGCATTATTCAACAGAGTGGCGACAATAATATCTTGTCTAAGAAAACTTTAGATAAAAATATGAAGTATCAACACATTTTTGTTGTCTTTCATAAAATGTAACTTTGTTAGATTTAGTGTGTTTGGTTTAGTACATGTTTTCAGAGACATCGTTGGGAATGACTTTCAAGTCATTTGCATTTTGAAAAAAAATATAATTGACTTATCAAAAAAGAAGGGTTAAGTTGCCCTGTTGGAGAGAGGAGAGAATGTGGTTTATCATCAGAGGTAAATATCTGGCGCAATATCTTTACATTGCAGCAGACTTTTCATTTCTTTTGGGAAAAAAAACTAAAAAACAAAACAAAACAAAAAGAAACCAAGCAAAAGATTTTTTTGTGTGATACAAAAAAAAATCGTTTTGCCGATCATTAAGAAAATCTAACCCCACACCCAAACCACGTACATGTAATAAACAAATTAAGGGCTTTCAAACGTTGTGGGATCACTGTGGTATACTGTTCAAAACGGATACTTTGGAATATAGCATGCCTGCAAATTTTGTTTTCTACACGTCATTTTGAAGTTTTATTTATCAATGAATAACTGAAAGCAAGGACCGTCAGGCTCCTCCGCCTTATCCACAGACATTTGGGTCCAGGATATTTGTTTTCTTCAATTTTATCAATAAAATGTGCATCTACAACGTATATGAACCCGTTTGACATGTTTCGTTGTGAAATAAACGCCTTTATGAACTATGCCCCATTTTCCTAATCTTAATAAAATGTGCATCTACAACGTATATGAACCCGTTTGACATGTTTCGTTGTGAAATAAACGCCTTTATGAACTATGCCCCATTTTCCTAATATCTTCCTAATACTTAATATCTTCCTAATACTATGTATACATAGTAAGAAGATATTAGGAAAATGGGGCATAGTTCATAAAGGCGTTTATTTCACAACGAAACATGTCAAACGGGTTCATATACGTTGTAGATGCATATTTTATTGATAAAATTGAAGAAAAAAAATATCCTGGACCCAAGTGTCTGTGACCTTATCAGACAAATGAATTTACTAAAAAAAAAAAAAAATTATTATTTTATATGCATTTAATTTCTACGTGGTAATTATTTTTGCTTGAACCTTCTGTAATATGCAAATAATTTGAGAGAACCATGTGAACTAAAAAGATTTTGCTTGACCCCTCTGTAATATTCAAATAACTTGAGAGAACCATGTGAAATAAAAATTTCGGAATCGACAAACTCTCATGTGGTAGCAATGTTTACCCTTTATACCAATTCAAAATGACAAAAAATAATTTCTACATGGTAAATGTTTTTGATTGACCCTTCTGTAATATGTAAATAACTTTTCAGAGAACCATGTGAACTAAAAATTTCGGAATTGACAAACTTTCATGTGGTAGCAAATTCTAGCAATGTTTACCCTTTATACCAATTCAAAATGACAAATGTAAGAACTGACGTTTTAATTAGAAAGTGGTGAAGGATGGAGTTGTGTTAGTGAAGGTTTATTACACCAATCTTACATACATAGACACCTTTATTTTGTTTATATATTTCCAAGCGGAAATGTCAACCATTTTAAAATACCTAAATCCGCCAGTGCAATCCATACGTGTCAATAATAAATATTTATTTTAAAACAGAATGCCTACGAGGCATGCTTAAGACGCGGATTTCTGACACACACAAAAAAAACTTCCTTCTGTAGCCTCCTCAATAATGTTGTTATTTACTGTTCTGCTATACTGGTTCCTTAAATCATCAAGGGGTTGGAGGGAGTAGTGTAATGAGGTTTAACGCCACTTTCAACAATATTTCAGTTATATCATGGCGGCAAAATAATCAAATATTGTGCACGATGCTTGTAATTTATACTTTGTCCTTCTTGTCTCAACTATAAAATCATTTTATTTCCATTTTTTATGTTCAAATGTGGAATTATTAAAAAAAAACTTTAAATTATTTGGTTTTCCAATTTTTCGATTGTGAGCGTACCTGATCAGGGGCGGATCCAGGGGAGTGCGCACCCGGCGCGCGCCCCCCTAAAATTGGAAAAAATATGATTTTTTGGAGTTAAATCGTTATTTTTCACACGAAATACACCAAATATTTTCGCGCCTCCCTCCGCAATTGGAAAAAATATGATTTTTTGGCGTAATATCGTGATTTTTCACACGAAATACCCCAAAAATGTTCGCGCCTCCCTCCGCTAGGCGCAATTTTTTTAAGTGCGCCCCCCTAACTTGAAATCCGGGATCCGCCCTTGCTGATGGTTATTCCAGAAACACGTCGTGCGCACTAAATTTGATATCTACGTTTTTATTATATTTTATCGTTTATTGATTACACACAATGGTGTCGTCTGCAACACACACACACACACACACACATCTCCTTTACATGGTCAAGAAATAGAAGGCTTTCAATGTTTGTGTTTCTTTTTATGAGTAGCATCTGTGTTCAAAGAGTTTGAGGACTTAAGGCGCCAACCATTTTCTAATCAGGGGATGGGGGCTGGGATTTTATTTGAAAAGTGTCGCTATCTGGCAAAAAATATTAATGCTTTAATAACCACGTTTTCCCTAATGATCTTCGTATATTTTGAAGAGAAAAAAAAGCACTGTGAAATAAATACAGGTCGACACAGATGAACATATATATGTAACACCCCCCCTCCCCCCCAAAAAAAATCTTTATAACAAAATGGTTGGTCGTCCCTAAGATGATGTAAACATGTTGCAGTTGTATTGGTAAACTTGTCACATTGCACGTCCATTCCATGCTATTAATACACAACAAATGCAGAAAATAGCTATTAACTAAATACCTCATTATATTGGAACATGGAATTAATTAATTCCTGGATATTATTATTTTCTTATATTTTCGATTAAAGCTTTTATGCACCATAAAAATTAAGCATTAAGACATACAACAGGTCTTTCCGTCTTTTCAAGTCCGATTCTTTACCGAGTTTTATCAAAGCATTAAGCTATTAAACTATGATTCACTTGAGCATTTTTTTTTTTTGCTTTATTGACACATACATATGTAGGTCAAAGTCAAACAGTCTTTCTTCATGCACGACTCGATGCTCTTGTGCGTGCTGTGAATGGGTGCATGTATATCTATATTGTTTCCGTTTTGAAGCTTTTAGCTGTTCATATGTGATATAAATGAAGGTTTAATATATTTTGACAGCGGTTAAAATTACATAGTATCTTAAAATTAATGCTCTAGTTTTTTTTTTCATTTTGATAACTTTATTTTTGGTATATGCTCATTATCTTTATTTTTCCCAGACTTATTTATTTTGTATCTCCCGGATATATTTGTATTCTGTTTATGTCCATGCACTGAATATTCCCGGGAATAATATTGTCTTCTATCTCTCATAACAAGTTTTTAATTCTGAATCTACCTGACAGGTCCTTAATTCTGAATATACCTCACATTTTTATTCTGAATCTCCCAAGTACATGTCTTTTAATTCTGTATCTCCCAGGACATGCCTTTAATTCTGAATTTTTAATTATGTATCTCCCAGGACATGTCTTTAATTCTGAATTTTTAATTCTGTATCTCACAGGACATGCATGTCTTTAATTCTTAATTATTAATTCTGTATCTCCCAGGACATGCCTTTAATTCTGAATGTCTCACAGGACATGTCTTTAATTCTGAATTTTTAATTCCGTATCTCCCAGGACATGTCTTTAATTCTGAATTTTTAATTCTGTATCTCACAGGACATGCATGTCTTTAATTCTTAATTATTAATTCTGTATCTCCCAGGACATGTCTTTAATTCTGAATTTTTAATTCTGTATCTCCCAGGACATGTCTTTCAATTCTGAACTTTCTCGGACATATTTACATTTTGTATATATCGGGACACGTTTATAATATTTCGAATATCTCCAGACACATTTTTAGTCCTTGTCTCCCATGACATGTCTTTAATTCTGATTCTACCCGACATATTTTATTATGTATCACTGACATGTCAAATATTCTATTCTCATCAGAAATATTATCAATCTGAATCTACCGGACGTATATTTTTAAATCTACATCTCTCCACAAATAATTTTAATTCTGTATTCTCCGAGGCATATTTACACTATGCGTCCCCCATGAATTTTTGTAATTTTTATCCCTTGGACATACATGTATATATAATTGTGCATATCCCGAAGTTAGAGGGGCCGTCGTGGTCGTGAACGCCACGTATTAACCGAAATATTGTTGAAAGTGGTGTTAAACACCATAAACCAAACCAAACCAAAGCATATTTTTAAAAATGATTACATTCTAAACAAAGATATATACAGCTGTAGATAAAACATTTGCAATCTACCATGTCTACACAAATGTTCGTGAAATCATTGCTATTTTATTTATTTGACTGAAGTGTTTGTTTTATTTACTTTACGAGGTGTTGAACTTCAAATGCAACGAGAGGATCACTTTACGAACGAGCCGATTTCATTCATCTTTTATAGGGTTTCATCTTAAGAAATCGAGGAAGGGTGACTTTTACTTTACTTTCACGATAAATAATACCTTTATTATTTTCTTTCCAAAACTCATTTTGAAAACACGTGTTCGAAAATTGCAATAATACTCGTTGTTTTATTATGTTGTGTATTAACAATTGATCTTAACTAGTGTAAAATTAATTAAACATTGTTGAAAATGAATGCACATACAATGTATTTGTAAACTTCGTTGAAAATGAATGAAATTGGTAAAAACGTTGTTGAAAATGAATACAAATTTGTAAACATTGTTGAAAATGAATGCAAATTTGTAAAAAGGTTGTTGAAAATAAATGCAAATTTGTAAACATTGTTGAAAATGAATGCAAATTTGTAAACATAGTTGAAAATGAAAGCAAATTTGTAAACAATGTTGAAAATAATGCAAATTTGTAAACATTGTTGAAAATAATGCAAATTTGTAAAAAAGTTGTTGAAAATGAATATAAATTTGTAAACATTGTTGAAAATTAATACAAATTTGTAAACATTGTTGAAAATGGATACAATTTTGTAAACATTGTTGAAAATTGTTGTAAATTTGTAAAAACATTGTTGAAAATGAATGCAAATTTGTAAACATTGTTGAAAATGAATGCAAATTTGTAAACATGGTTGAAAATGAATGCAAATTTGTAAACGTTGTTGAAAGTGAATGCAAATTTGTAATTGATTGATTGGTGTTTAACGTCAACTTTTGTCGTATTTCATCCATATCATGTAAACATTGTTGAAAGTGAATGCAAATTTGTATTTCTTTTTATCTATAAAACAGGGTTAAATTAATTTCTTAGATTACATGTCTATAATTAAGTAAAAAAGAAGCTATAGTGAATTCTAACGTTATTAATTACAAAATAATAATATTTATTTTAAGAATATTATTTTTTGTAATGTACATATAACATACATATTATCAATAAAACAAACAGACTTTATCAAATAATTTAGAATTTCAGTATTATATTAACACTAAAAAATACACACACATGGTCGAAACATGGGGGTATTATAGAATACTTCACTCGTTTCTTTCTTGCCTATATTATTTTATGCAATCCGATTTGATCTCAAGATGTGACTAATAACACGGTGGGAAAGACAGCGGGTCTTCATTAGTTTATCTCTACCAAAACCGTAGGGTCTGCTTATTATCAATTGTGCATTACACAATAATTTCTCCCTAAAAACACATAAGACCTCCAATCTTTATAATAGGATTTTAAACTGTATTATATATATTCCTAATTAAATTCAGTAGAAAAAAAAATAACGTTATATCAGCTTTTTGTTTTTATCGTGTGCATACAATGCACATTTATTTCCAAAAATATATTGCTTTTATTTGAAGTTTTGTATTTAAAATAGTTTTGTAGGATAACAACATAAATAAGAATAAAAATGAATAAGCATGAATCATGTAAATATAACTCAATATTTCATAATACTTATATTTTAAAGTTCACAAAGAGAAAGACTCATTGGGTATCTTTTGTTCGGGAATTGATCTATCCTAAATAAAGGACCAAACTTTTCATATCATCTTGTATAAGTCCTCTCAAGACTAACTTGCCTTTTTGTCTAGGCATTAGTCTCTCCCAGAATGAAGACCAACTTATCAGAAGTTTTTCTAAAAAAAAAGACTTACTTGAATTTTTCCCTGGACTGTGTGGTGAAAGACTATCATGACCGTGGTTGTCGTGGCGTATGGAAATTTTCTCATCAAGATCTGTTAGTCCGTTTCCATTTAAATTTGGTGTGCATGCTTGAGTAGGAAGTCCTGGCTGAGGGTCCGTATTTGCGTACATAGCACAATTTTCGTTCGGTAAATCCTCTAAATCCAATAAATGGCTAACAGAAAAATTAGCCTTGCTGTTTTGGAAGGCCTGATGATAGGCAGAAACTTTGTCAAAATTACTATATTGCTGTTCCGGCGTAAGTGTATAGCTACTCATCGTCCGTACGTAAAATTCCGCTGAAAATATCTTTACCCGTCTCTCTCCTCTCGTCCTTATTAAGAAACCTTAAACGAGGGTGACCAGTAGCAGTCTGATGGAAAACTTCAGATCTTATCTCTAGCATTAATCGGTCTTTAAGTGTATGCTCATCGGAAATTGATGAACTCCGGAGTCGCACTGACAGCGGCAAGAACTTTTATTTTCTGTTTAGTCAGACCAGAACCACGAGGTTAAAGTCGAACCTTTGTAAATTGATACCCAAAATATTACCAATGATGTCTCACAATCAACATGTGCTGACTGAGGAACTGTGTAAATAATAGCTCTATTTCGTCAACTTCTTTCATTGGTTGAGGAAATAAAAAGAGGCGGTTCCTTATTTTACTGACTCCACCCACGTAAGTGATGCTGAACAAATGGAATGGTTCAAATAAAACAGAGAAACTTTATCTTTTATTTTCTTTTTTGATAAATATCATTTTCGTTTAATTTATGAATTTTGATTATTTTTCGTTTGGAAAATGATTGCTGTTTTCAAAAGTCTTTTGTTTATCTTTCTAATAACTTTTATACAGTTCCGGTTGTCATTTCATGATGTCTTTGAAACTGATAAACTTACCGTCAACTTCTACTGAAATACTGACGGCTTTCAAAAAGTTGAAGATAAGTAACAATTAAAAAACCGGATTGAAAATATGTATTGTTGAAATTATATGCATTTGATTTCACATATTTTAAAAATTAATTAAAAAAAAATCATAGTAATGTAAAATATCAAAGTTTAGGATTAAACAGAAAAATAAAATTCATGATTATACAGAAAAAATACTATGGATAAACAAAGCGAGGCAAAATACGACAAAAAAGAGAGAAGAATTTACAGTCAGCAAATTAATAATAAAAAATTAAGATTCATTAGGGGGTAGGGGGCATTTCAGTTAAAACATACCCCAATGTCTTATTTATTCACAGAACAATGAATGGAAAAAGCACAAAAGAAGTGAAAAAACACATCTAATATATATATAATAGAAACCATAATCAAAATTAAAATATTTCCCTATTTGGAGATATCTTCCAATATACTTGGAACGTAAAATATGAAGTTCCAATAAAAGAGAAAAAACAGTTTCTCAATAATTAATTTCCCCAATTTGCTTCTGTTATTTTATTTTAAACATACTAACAGGTTTGCTCCTGTTTCTTCTGATTGCACAAGTTGAACACGTTTCCGAAGAAAAAATCGTGGATAATGTTTGAAACCTTCATTCACCACATTTTGAAGAAGAAATATGACAGCAGAAATATTCTCTAGAAAGTTATCGACAAAGAAAACTTTGTCGCTTGTGTGCATGTGAATTTAAATTTAGTCGGCCATGTTTGTTTATATTTGCAATAAAATTATAATTTTTTTTTATAAAAAATGGCTAAAATTAGAAGGTGTTATACACTAATGGAAGCTGCTAGAAATTATTGTCAACCTTAAACCATCTTTAGTATACAGTTCTTAAAGTTTTATTTTGCAGTCATAAAAACAAGTTTGTAGTAAAATTCTGATCACATACTCGAATGGCCATGAATGACTATTTACCGAACTAGCAAATTGAAACTAAATACATGTAATTCCAGTGTCGTCTTAACGCATGGGCACATCGGGCAGTTGCCCGGGTTCCCAACAGTCATAGAGGCCCCATGCTAATCTATGTATGTTGTGCATAGCATGTTTTTTTAATGTTTAAACACTGATTTTGTTGGAAGTACCAATAAAATAAATCTATTTTTAAATATATCGACATTTACTGTTTTATTCCCGTCAGTGGTTGTGTAGGTATGGGCCCCAGTGCACTGTTTACCCTGGAGGCCTATCATGCTGTTAAGACGGCCTTGTGTAGTTCTGACCAGGCTAGATCTACTTACAAAGCGCCTTGAAGATTTATTATACACGTAGTCCTATTGATACTTAGTAAAACAGATATCCTGTAAAACAATGTTAAAAGGTGAAGTTTGGAAATATAAAAAAAAAATGAACTTGCACCCCCTTGGATGTATCTTTTATAGATATTCTAAGAAACCTTTATTCTATGTCAGAAATGGAGTACATCCAGGGGCGTAGCTACGGTAATGATGATCTGGATACATACAATTGGGTGAGGGATCTGTGGGCAGCATGAGACCCCCATTGTGTCCAGGACAAAGCCCTGGTGAATGGTCGAGAGGGACCAAGCCCACCTTAAGCTTCACAGTTCTAGGATATTCGCACATTATTAGAAACTTGTAAATTTTCAGTTGTTTCGTGATTTCTTTGTTAGTTTTTCGACCAAATAATAATAAATTTTTAACTTTACTTAAGGTATAGCTATCCAAGATTCCATTTCCAATATAATATGAAGCTTAGTGAGGGACCGACCACTTAACTTGAATGGGGACTGAAAGCCTGTGGTTTTATCTCCAAGTCTTTTATTTCTTTATCGCGAAGCGACGAAATAATTTTCTGAAAATACACCATTATTTGCCTAGGAAAATATTTTTTTCTTTGAACTTTCTTGCCAAAATATGTCTACTCAGAAATTCAACATTCTGTACAAAGACTCTTAACGATAAAGCATATAAGTATAGATCTATGGGAATGAAAATAAGTCAAAAATACATTTGCATAGTATGTAGATGTGTTTGTGTGCGACTGTCTATGGTTTGTCTTAGATTCCATACTAAAATGTGGTCGATTCCGCTGATATATAACCATGTTTGATAGAGACAAAATGCAAAAATCATGGTCAAGTTTAAGTTGGGTGAAATAATTTGCTGTTTGTTAAGACATGCGCTCAAAGTTCTGCGAAGTCAATTTTGGTCATCGATATCGTCACGAGTAGCATATAAGAACCCTAAATGGCGTTTTTTCTTCACGACAAAGGAATTAATTACTTTCTCAATGTCAATTTCCCAATGTGTATAGCAATGTAAGACTATGACTAGAACCCCTCTATAAGTATCGTCGACAGGACGTAAGCTTGAAGTCTTCTCATGACCCTAAAGCTTCTCTCATGACCCTAAAGCTTCTCTCAGCTGATGATGTCGTTACTGGCCTTGTGATTAGTATCAGTAAACAAGAATACATGTTTGGGTATAAGGCGCCGTTTGTCGCTGTCAGAGTTTCTGAAAGAGTTTTCTTAATTTATTTATTAATTGATTTACTTATTATTTATTTCTTTGGTGAAAACGTCGTTTACGGTTCTTTTTTGCTACTCGTGGCGATTTTTAATGTCTTCGTTCGATCAGAGATACCTTTCTCTCGTGATATTTAATACTATTATTCCATCTTATAGACTTTTATGACGTACACATTTAAGTCAGCGACTTGCGGCAGATCGGTGGTTTTCTCCGGTGTCCTCCACCAACAAAACTGACCGCTGCGATATAATTGAAATATTGTTGAAAGTGGCGTTAAACATCATAACCACAAACTCCACACCATAAGCTTGGAATGCATCTGGATTTCAAAGATATAAATTCAAATTCGCACTGCTCTTCATCCATACTTTTATACACAATCAAATTATTGTCACAGTCAAGAAAAACGGTCACAAGACCGACTATATACCCAAAATCAGCCACTTAAAATGCAGTGTAGTATATTTTGTTTTTTATTCTATTGCAATGATTTCAATAATGAATTAAATTTATATTGTGAAATTGCCATTTGATTGAATTTTTTCTGATTATCAGATTTCCGGTAATTTATGGAAAAAAAGATTGTATATATTTGCCATTCATCACAGCAGAGAGAAAAATAGGAATTTAAATATATGATCGTATATCAAATCTTTAGACAATATTATTCATCTTTCGTTTTAACTATCGTCTGCTCGCAGCATGACTACCAGCATTCTTAGATAAACTACAATTTTGTTTTAAAGAAAACATTCTCTTTTATTCAATAGACAAGCTGAGAAAACCAGCTAAAGGAGAAATAAAAAGACATAACCCAAGATGATGCCTAGATACAAAGAAAATATAGCCATGATAATTAGTAACCAAACTCTCAGAGAATGGCTAAGCTGAACACATGCTAAAGACGCCACGAAGACTGGATAGGCGGACTGGTAACCTTCTGGTTTTTAAGAGTGGTCGTTCTTTACGCTATTTTGATGCCAGAAAAGATATTGATACAGGGAACATGACACTTGTTGAAGCGTTTTTTCATCGCTTGAATGCGTGCTTGTTTTACAATTTTTGTTGGGTATGGAACTTTGCATTCAAGGAATTGTTGCATACCGAATCTATCGTATTTAGTTACAGTTCCAACATATGATTGATGACTGGACTTTATTTTGTGGTAAAATACATCTTTGTCATCGTGAATTTCCGATGATTATCTTGCATATATACGAGTTGTAATTGTGTTTACTGAGTGTATCTGTGTGTATGTGTGCGTTGATATTTCATATTTCACGATAATATATTTGTTCAAGACTTCTAATGATATTTCGTCACATGAGTCCAATGTAATGTCATTCATATGTATATTACACTTTTTGAGAATGGATTTTGAACAACAATCAAAGAGCAGCAACCGTCCTACAGCATGTATTGCCTAGTTTCCACACCCACCAACGACATTACTAGAATCTGCGTCTACTGGAACACATTGAAGATTATTTATATCTGACTATATGCAATAAACTAAAAATCTAACAAAACAAAGATAATAATAATGTTTTCCGTTCCTTTCCTCATTTATATCCTATAACCGGTTTGCAACGAGAGGAACACGACGGGTGCCACATGTGGAGCAGAAATTGCCCACCCTTCCGGAACACCTGAGTTCACCCCCGTTTTTTAGTGGGGTTCGTGTTGCTCGATCTTTAGTTTTCTGTGTAATGTTTTGCAGATCGTTGTTTGTCCTTTTGTTTTTTTTCTTTTGACCATTGTATTGTCTGTCCTTCTTTGATGTACGGCTTACTGATTGCCCCTTTAGTTTGGTATCGTCAAACTTTTCTTTTCAATAATTCTATATATGTTATTAATGTAATTCTGGAGTAAATTGTCTAAAATTAAATGGACTTTTCAAGGTCAGGAACAAAATATTAAAATTTATATTTTAAGCAATGTTGTTAAACATTTTGTCCAAAAGACAATCATGGTAGTGATCATATGATAGTTGGATTTACAACTACATATGCAGTCAGTGCCTATCACCACTAAAGTTGTGGGTTCGAATCCCGTTCATAACCCGAACCCTCAAAAGACAATCTACTGTCATTGTTTCAAAATAATGAATTAATATATAATAATTATAATCACAGGAGCGGTCATGTATCTGGTTGCTAGGGATATCGATGTTGCCCGTTTTTCTACGATTTTCTATTGAAATAAAAAAAACAAACATGTTCCGATAGTGTGGTAATATTTTGTCGTTCATTTTCTTAACAAAATCTGTTCCTGGCCTCGTTTTCAAACATTTTATTCAAAATATCAACTACTACGCTTGCGTAAAATATTAAAGGATGTACACGCGTTTTAATGTGACGTAATGGATTTTCCATTGATGTGTTTTCTATACTAACATACATACTTAAGAAGCAATTATACTATCAGCATCATTTCTTTAAAACAACAAAACATACCAAACTGTCGGAAAAGTTCCAAATCCTAAAGAGAAATTGTAGAATGAGGCAAAAGCAATATCCCTCACACATATATACATGATCACGCACCTTCTTGACTTGGTAGAGGCACTTCAATAAAAGTGGCGGGTTTAAACAGTTTTAAGGGGTCAAACCTCACCTCCTAATGAAATGATGCGGCCATTGCAAGTGTTTTCCACATGCAATGCATCAAATCAAATTTTTGCATTCTACAAGAAAAAATATGTGCCTGTCTGATCTACTATAAAAGTTATGATATGGAGGGGAAACATGCATTTTTATTTAAAAAAACAAAAAAAACAAAAACGCAATATAGTTTGTACAAGTAATACACTTTTAAACGTTGTTCACACCAGAAACAAAATTGTCTATCATTGATTTAAATTTTTAATGGCGATTATTTTTATTGTCCAGTCTAGATAATTCTTTGATAATTATACCAAATGTTCATCCGATATTTACAACATTAATGTGTCAAGTTTACCTTCATCTGTATTTCAATACGTTTGTATACGAGTTTGTGAGCGATGAGTGGCGATGACGTGTTATATGATAACCGTGACAGACGAATGATAGCCCGGATGGTGGGTTCCTTACATCCTTTCCATATCAGCATCCGCGAACATTAAAATGACAACGAAACAGCTAATCACACTTGTTCTGATGGTCAAGAGAGCTCATTAATTTTCACGGATGCATCTTATATTCTGTTTCGTATATCATCAAAACGCCTTCATTATATTCCACTACACGGCAGCAGACGAGAATTCATGTCTTGAGTAGCAGACGTTTAATATTTGTGGTTTTCCACCAGAGCTTAAAATTTGATACTATATACCAAATAACATCAATGTCCAGATGTAGCGTATACGAAATTCGGCGATTTCAATGAAACCAAGAGAATATCGACAGAAGGAAAGAGTACCACTCACCTGCAGGCTAGGGGCCGGTTCACACCCATTTTAAGATATGAATGAGTTGTGCTCATTGTTGAAGACCTTACTGTGAAGTTCTGTGAAATATAGAACAACAACAATAGCACTGTTCCTTTACTTTAACTTGTGTCCAAGTGAAATGTTGGGTATTCTCTCATGTTCCTTCACATCCATGTATCATTTCTTACGTAGAAATTATGTCTATTTTTATTTTCCTTCTAAGTTCAAGTTTTCTTTTTAAGTTTCGGATTTTGATTCATGTTTGTTGTTTGTTTGATGGTCTTTAACGCCACTTTCAACAATATTTCAGTTTTATCGTGACGGTCAGTTTTATTGGTGGAGGAAACCGGAGGGCCCGGAGAAAACCACCGATCTGTCGCAAGTCACTGTCAAACTTTATCACATAATGTTGTACACCTCGCCCTGATCGAGATAGGCACTGATTGTATATGTAGTTGTAAATCCAACTACCATACGATCACGGCCACGACGACCCCTTTTTAATTCATGAGTTGTGTCCTAAAAGATAGTGAATAGATGTAAACTGACCTACAATTTTTGAAATGGAGTAGTGCGGGTACGTTAGGTAAAATTGGGTACGTTGGAGCCGCTGTAGTTTGAAAAACACCTCCATTCATATGGTATTCCCTCTGCATGAAAACCATACCCATTCACAATATTTGTGAATGTATGAAAGATATATACCCATTAATATAATATTTAGTTATTGGTGACCCATTCATATATTGGACTAAAATCCAAAATAAACACACATAGCTCAATTTTTAACTTTATCATGTTGAATTATAACATTATTAATTAATCACATCGGTGGCGTAATGGTTAGCGTGCTCGCCTCGAGTGTGGTAGATCGTGGGTACGAGTCGAACCAAATACTATAAAATTGGTATTTGTTGCTTCTCTGCTAAGCGCGCAGCATTGAGGAGAAAGAACAATGACTCGGAGTCAGAATAATGTGTTCGAGTGGAGCGACATGTCTACCCGCGGACTGTTGTTTCAGTGAGCTAGCACTATAAAATTTCAAGTCAGCGTGTAGATCAAAGCGGACCTCATCATCATCTCATTGAAAATTAACTTGTTCTCGCCATGATATCGCTGAAAATTGCTGAATTGGCGTTAAACAATAATCACGCATTCACTCACTGAAAAACACCTCCATTCATATGGCATTCCCTCTGCATGAAAACCACAATCATTCACGATATTCGTGAAAGTATGAAAGATATACCCATTCATATAATATTTACTTATTGGTGACCCATTCATATATTAGACACCGCCACGATATAGCTGAAATATTGTTGGAAGTGGCGTTAAACACCATAAACCAAACCAACCATATATTAGACTAAAATCCAAAATAAACACAAACAGATCAATTTTGTACTTACTTTACCGTGTAGAATTATAACATTATTGATGATGTTTTCGCCATGATATAGCTGATAAATTGCTGAGTGGGCGTTAAGCAACACTCACTCACTCATTATTAGACTTATTAGTGAGTGAAATTGTCTTGGCTATAATGAACATGAATGGATTATAGAAAAATTACATATTGATATATCATAGCTTAAGAACGAATCTTCAGTGAAGTGGAAAATTTAGGACCCAATCATATACATGTATTTGAAAGCTGAAAAAGTGGACCCATTCCAGGGGCAAGTTTGTATATACAGTCAAATCTTTATTACGAGGTCACCATTGGGATATAGAAAAACTGGCCTTTTAAGACAGGTGACATCTTGAAAGAGGTTCAATCTATATTAAATTTTCTATGGCAGGACAAGAAATATGTGACGTTTTAATACAGGTGACTGCTTAATAGAGGTGACTGCATGGGCAGGTTTGACTACATACCTTTATACAGGAAGTGACGCAACACATGTGAGGTAGAGAGGTAAATTAGCTTATTTCAGAGATTTGCTAAATATAGAAAAAAAAACCCTGGAATTCCAGATAACGGTTAACGAAGTCATGGTGGTGACCGTAAAATTTCCGAAGTGATGACTTCAACTTAGCCATTAGGAACCCTTGGTTCAGTAGATTCCTTGTTAGAAGAAACCCTCTATCAAAGAAGTCATAACAGGAACCACAAGCTCGCATCGTATCAACTGAGAAAGATATACTCCATATGCAGTCGAGTCAATACATCACTAGTGAAGCAGTAGATACGATAACATAACCCTCAGTCCGCTTTTGCTCCAGCGAGGGTTACGATTCGGTCCCATTCAACGTAATGGAGCAAATTAAAATGTTCGTTCCGTGAAATATTTCAACTTTCTTTTTGCGTATGTGGTCATAACTTATTATTCCCTACAATTTTTAAGTAATGGTGATACGAAATAAGTGTTACAATACCTATTTCTACCTTCACGATCGATTTCGTATTCGAAAATTGTTTCTTGTCCGCCATGACACCTTACATAGACTCTCGTGATGGGCGGAGCCTATCCATATATGGATCTGAATGCCAAATATGGAAAACTTTTACTACGATGTTTCCGGCAATCGATCCAAATAAGGATATCTCCAAAACGAGGAAAGTGCACGTGAAATAGCAACTTGTAAACAAAATGTCGGACAGAAAGAAGATTTCATGCATTCAAATTTTCAGATGGATATAAGTCTACCATGGATTGATGCAGCTTTACCTAAATATATTTATCTTTCACCCCCGTTAATTTTTCCAACCACTTCAATGGAATTAGGACAAAAAACCGCCCGGTGTGAATCACTCCGGGCGCTGCTCCATTATGTTGAATGGGACCGAATCGTAACCCTCGCTGGAGCAAAACCGGGCCGAGGGTTACGTTATCGTATCTAGTGAAGCAGGAGCTGATTACCCTTCCAAATCACAGGAGATCAGTCACGGCGTTTAGTTATGTTCGTGTTGCTTAATACTTCGTGTTCTGTGTAATGTTTTGGTGACCATTTCGTGTCTTTTTTGTGCTTTTACTTTTGATTTGATATGATTTATTGTGTTTAACGCCACTTTCAGCAATATTTCAGCTATATCATGGCGACCAGTTTTAGTGGTGTAAGAAACCGGAGTACCCGGAGAGACCCACTGGCCATGGGCAAGCAACTGGTGAAATTTATCACTTGCGGCTGCGAGTCGAGTGCACCCTTTTTGTAATTTACAAAGCCGGGCGCGAACCCACGCCGTATTGGTGATAGGCTTGTATGAGTTGTTAGGTAATCCAACTACCTAACTCATTGAGCCACCCGGGTCCTTGTGAACAAACGAGAAAATGTCTTTTCATCTAATGAAAGAATTTAACGATTTAGTGACAGGTAATTGTGATCCAGTTAGAGTTGGTGACCTTTCTGTAAATTTTTTATTGTATGCTGATGATATTGTGTTATTATCAGAAAGTAAATCTGGTTTACAATCCAGTCTAAATATTCTGGGTACATATTGTTCTAATTGGAAACTACAAGTAAATGTAGAAAAATCGAAAGTTTTAATTTTTAATTCAAATGGAAAAACAAATGTGAATGAATTTAGTTATAATGATAATATCATACAAACAGTGTCAAAATATTGTTACTTGGGGGTAATGTTAAAGTGTAATGGCAACTTTAATGTAGCTGTATCTTTACTTATGGAAAAAGCCAGAAAAGCATACTTTAAAATAAAGAAAACAATTGGATTGAATAATCCTTGCAAAATTTTAGAGAAACATTTTGATTCCCTAGTTACCCCAATCCTATTATATTGTAGTGAGGTTTGGGGAGTTTACCTTGATCCCGGAGATAGTTCTATTGTGGAAAAATTCCACATGAAATTCATTAAAGAAATTTTAGGGGTTCACTGCAAAGCATCAAATGTTGCATGCCGAGCAGAACTTGGAAAATTACCTTTATGGGCAAAAATCTCATTTTCTTGTATAAAATTTTGGGAACATCTTTTGACATCTGAAAATACCTTAGTATATAAAAAAATTTCAAGCTACTAAAAACTTTAACCCATGGGCAAAAAAAATGTATTCCATCTTTAATAGTCTAGGATTTTCTTAAATAGCGGAGAGCAATTGTTCAATTAATTAAAGCACTCCTACCAAATATAAAATAAAGGTTGATTGATCAATGTACTCAGGAGCAATCCTCTAAAATTTATAGTTCAACCAAGCTAAAATTTTACCAACATTTTTATGATTTTAACCGCTGTGGATATACTCAGAAACAAAACAGAGGTCTATTTTATGTAAAATAAGGTTAAGTGCACACAATCTTGCCATTGAAAGGGGGAGGCACTTAGGTTTACACACCAGTGATAGAATTTGTACTATATGTAAAACTGGTGACATAGAAGATGAAAGTCATTTCTTGTTTAAATGTGAAAAATATTCCAATTACAGGAGAAGTTTTCAATGTAATATTTTGAGTATACTAAATAATCATTTATCTGAGAATCAAATGCTCAAATTTTGTATGAATAGTAATTCATTAAAAGTATTAAGAGTAACTTGCTCTTACATTAATAATTGTCTAACTCTTAGAAATGAGATTTTTCAGTATTCATAATAGTGTCATATTATTGTGTTTTCTATTCATAAACATGAACTGTAACTTCACTTTGGGCCTTTGCCATTTATTGTAATTGTGTTTGTGCCAATACAATGTTTGTATTTGTATTTGTATAAATGCAATTTAATTCAGGTTGTCTTCATGTAATGTTTTATACTTGTTTGGAATTTACAGAATAAGTAATTTGATGAATTATGGTTCAATTCCTTTGTTATTCAGTTTAGTTAATGTTGGAATTATCCCCCTTAGTACGTTAACTGTCGCAGTGTTGCCTATGTTTTTGTAAATATTTAATTACAGTATGTTTGTTACATCTAATTGACAACAAAAACAAATATTGAAACCCAACCTATTAAGTCTATTTATTGATGTTTAACCCCTCTCGGTTACACATAACAAATACAAAAATTAACTTTAATACATATTCCTTTAATGGGAAATAAGCGCTCCATACATACATTAATTGGGTGAAGGTTGATTCGTAACTGAGTCGATTCGTACATCTTCAATACTGTTGTACTGTTTTTGCTTAGCACATAATAGAGATCACCCGACTTCATATATTTTCAATCTATATTATCAGAAATATAGAAAAACAAACCTCAAGGTGCAAACATTGTATATATTGTAAAATATCATTGCTTACCCTGAGTTATTAAGAAGAGTTTGAAGATACCAAAGTGGCAATCAGAATCCGTATATCGAAGAAGATGATTTGATTTGATTTTTGGTGTTTAGCGCCATTTTCAGCAATATTCCAGCTATATCATGGCGACCAGTTTTAGTGGTGGAAGAAGCCGGAGTACCCGGAGAGAACCACCGACAATGGGCAAGTAACTGGTAAACGTTATCACTTGCGGCTGCGAGTCGAGTGCACCCTTTTTCAAAGAAGACCAGGCAACACAATGGCCAAACGAAAAAGTACAAAAGGACAAACAACGATCAACAAAACATACATATAAACCTAAAGATCGAGTAACATGAACCCCACTAAAAACCGGGGGTGAACTCAGGTGCTCCGGAAGGGTAAACAGTTCCTGCTCCACTAGCAATCCATTCTGATAAAATTCTTTGCTTTTCTGAATTTAAATTTATGAAGAACACGAAGGTGGTTGTAAATATAACATAAGAAAATCTATTCTCTTAAGCAATTTTTTTCTACAGAGTTTCAACCATATATAGTCATCATTTTTGTGTTCAAGAAATTTTATGCCAGGTTTTAGCCCATCTTTTACTGAATCACTAATTAATATCCCCTGAACGTTTAATTGTCTTCTTAGATTTTGGTCTAATTAAAAGCCATGTATTGATATTGATTCCTCGCTAAGACAGTGTGCTTCCAATAAACAAATTATATCTTTATTTTCAATTTCATCTAGGAAGTTTTGGTCACTGTATATATTGTACCCCTTGTGTTTAAAGTCATTTATGTTCCAGGATGCTATAATGTGAATTTTTCTTTTTAATAACCATTGTTATTCGGTTTAAGATTAATAATTAGGTGTCTTCTATTTAATCCCACTTTTAAAAAATACCTATTCCAGCATTTCCACTAACAAATATTTACACAATCTGACACAGTGTCCGCAGCAAATAAAAAATGCACATAGACTTGCATAATAAATATGTACATGACAATTTTCAGAATTGGGAAAAGAGAGATAACTCTGTAATTTTAAGAGTTATTGCATAATTTAAAAAAATCATGTTATAACATGTTATGAATGGCAAAATTTTGTCTGTATTAAATAAAATAAACAGAATTAATATAGACATTGTTTCCTTCTATAGTCTGTTTGGTGACTCTGAAAATAGGGGAAACAAATATTTAAAAATCAGGGCTTTGCTTTCTATTGCTCTTTTTAACATTTTAGGCACACATTATTTAATACATATCTGAGAAAAAGTTGTCAAAGAAATAATTCAAATAATAAAAAAAATCTCCATAGAGCCCAATACTAATTTTATCAAATTGTAAGTAAAGGAGGCTGCCATTATAATGAACAGCATTACCTGTTCTTTCCTGCCTGTTGTTATGCTAATTTCAGTCACATGGGAATGTCATATTAGGTTAAAGATTCAAGAAGTTTTGAATAATTGATAAACAATTTGACCATATGATATTTGTTTGTAAACAATTAATAACGGCTGGTCACATGAGACCCTTATATGGAGATGTCCCTTGTTATTCACTCATGCTGATTTATAACAAATTTTAAATTAACACTTAAAAAAAGATACCAAAATAAAATAAATGTTAATTTGGTGAAAGTATAATTTATATAAATTAAATAATATTCTTGTTTGATACTTGTTTTCTTCCAAAAATTAAACAATTCATATACAACGTTAATTTCTTATAGGCAAATTAGATAAACATTTTTTTCATGACAGTGGGGGGCTCGGGTGGCTCAATGAGTTAGGTCGTTAGATCTAACAACTCATACAAGCCTACCACCAATACGGTGTGGGTTCTCACCCGGCTTTGTAAATTACAAAAAAGGGTGCACTCGACTCGCAACTCAAGTGATAAAGTTTACCAGATGCTTGCCCATGGTCGGTGGTTCTCTCCAGGTACTCCGGCTTCCTCCACCACTAAAACTGGTCTCCATGATATAGCTGAAATATTGTTGAAATCCAAATCAAATCATGACAGTGAGGTTGAAACTACTAATATGTACTGGTCAGAATATACAACGTTTTAAGGTAATTTTGTTCTCTTTTATTAACCTCTATACACATAAAGGGAATGGGTAGTTTGCCTGTATTTTAAATGCTCTACAATCAGTTATGTAATAATGTATCATCATATTGATTTTTACCTGAACAGGTGTGAATCTAATTTGAATATTGTCCATATTTGGTAATGTCAGTATGTCAACATCTGATATAACATGCTAATGATGAAATCAGCTGACTTGCTGTTTGTCAATACTGACCACATGTTGCTGTTCATTTCAGTAGTACTTACTCCCATGTTTGTTACATGACAAAATGACAGAATTTTACAATTAAGTCCTATGGCAAACTTTTTTATTCTTTAATGAATTTTTTTGAAAAATTCACCTATAATATGTATTAATCAGTCCTTAATATAAATATAATTAAAAAATAAATCTGATAACCCGTTGATTTTTTAGGAATTTTTTCCCCTATTTTCAGAGTCACCAAACAGACTATACCCGTCACATTGAAACATTTCAATTAAGCACGAAATAAAAATAAAAATAAATTTGTCGAATTTGTATTATCAAATACATCTCTTTAGCTTGTAAACCTTAATGTTCAATATCCATAACTTTAATTAATTGTCCACATGAAACAGCAAAGTTATGTATTACAATTTTAAATAATTATGCACAGAATACTCCTTAAAATTTATTGTGGTGGTTAAACTAATAAATATTAGTTTTCCTTGGTACGAAACGATTAGATTACAAAATGATCAGGTTGCGAATCGTCTTGCACTCCATTTATTCACTGCTTTCCAAATTATATTAAAAAAATATTATTATTATTTTATAGAATATATAAATATATTTATTACATACTTAGTTCAAATAAAGGTATTTTTGTATGACCAATATGACCGGAAGTAAACTGTCCATATTTTCACACCCCGGGAAAATAACCGGTTATTGGATTACTACAATACAATACAATACAATACAATATTTTATTCCAATTAGGGTCCCTCAAGGGGCAATAACAAATATACATTCATAATTATATCAACAGTTACAACAATACAGAATGGAGACATATGTTTTTAAACAAGACAATTCTAACTATTTAAATGATATATGTTACAAAAAATATATAAATAAATAAATAGGCCGTGTTCGGCAGCACGACCCGAGGAGAGGCAATGAGTAATGTATAGTTGCAGTGTATCATATGGTTGAAGAATGGACTACATGTATGCGATTACTTAGCTGGAGGAGACACCAGGGGACGATGCTTAAGAATTGTGTTTTGATTCTCCCCGTGTCTGATCCAGCAAAGCAAGCGGCTCAAGTAGTAAAACATCATGTGTTTGATGAAAGGACTATGATTACTTAGCTGGAGGAGACACCAGGGGACGGTGCTTAAGAATCGCATTTCGATTCTCCCCGTGACTGATCCAGGAAAGCAAGCAGTTCAAGTAATAAACTAAAATGGGAATAAATAGATGTATCGTTTATCTGCAACAGACACCAAGGGACAGTGCTTCAGGAAATGTACTACAAGATCATTTCCATATCGAGGCCCATATTGGCCCGGGCCTCGACTTCGTCTCAGGCCAATATGGGTGTCTCTTTTCTAGATGTCGAAAGTATGTAATAAATAGTTTAATACATGGACATTTCCATATTGGCCTGGTTATCATCATAGCCAGAAATCATGGGTGATTTTGCTCATGAATATTCATAAACCAAATCGCGTCATGTATGACGTCAGCAAATAAACGTTGAACCATATTTGGAAGACGCTGATGAAAATAATATTTCATCACAGTTTTGATCACATAAATAACTTCATAATTATTTGTGATCGTATCAAAATTAATTGTCATCATATGTTCATTAGGAATCCGATGATGTGTGCAAAAGATCGAAAATATATTTAATGCACTGCGCCCCCTTTTTTTCCACGAAATAAAAATATATAAATAAAAGATATATTGTGCATTTTTTTTCAATTTCTGCCCCACATTTATAAGTATTAGTATGTCATTGAAATCGTTTAGTATAGGATATATATTGTTAAATTTGTTGAACTTTATATATCAGCAGTATTGTTACCAATTGTATTAGAATATAGCTACTTGTTCTGTTGTTTTGTCGAAATAAAAAAATACCCTTGTGGAGCCTTTTTTTAATTGTTTATTTACATTTACAATGGAATGCGGTGCTTACTCAAATAATGCCATGTCTAGCAGAAGCAGTTTTACGAAATAGTAGATTTTTTTGCGTGAACCCCTATTGAATCTCTACTAGAAAGGTAAAAAAAACTTATGAAGCCCTTTTTTAAATTATCGTGGGAACCTTTAATTTGTCAGCAAAATATTTACCGAAGAAAGATTCCTCAACAATGTTACCGGAACTGACGGAATTTATTCCGGCAATAAGAATGGGGATTGCAAGAAAAGTGGTTTTAGGTCTTGAAAACCGTGCAGGATGCATTTTTTTCACTTCTTCTCAATGCTTTTGAATGGTGCTTGCGCTTCAAAATTTGAAACTGGGTGGGAACCTTGAGTTTTCATGGTACAGCTGTAATAGTTTGAGATATTGTTCAAACCGGTGCATAGTTTGATTTTTTATCCCGGAAAATTGTCCGGCCCAAGCTAACAGAAAGTTTTACGTTCAACTATATATTAAAATCCAAATTCTCTTTGAGCCGCCATTTTGAATATGCAAATGAGCAAATCACCTATCATTTCTGGCTATGTCCCTCGACCCATATTGGCCCTCGACTGCGTCTCGGGTCAATATGGGGGTCTCGGGATGATAACCAGGCCAATATGGAAATGCCCATGTATTAATCTGTAAATATTTGGTCTTTTAATTATTATCATTAAAAGGTGTCTTCTTCGACGTCCGCGTTAAAACGTGTTGGAATGGCCTGCGTGTCTTTTTGTGTCTTGTGTCTTGTTTTTACAAAGCTATGACATGTTTGACATTCGGCACGATAAACACAGCATACGTACATTGTCCCCATGGAAACGGGAGGTAACAGCTCACCAATAAAAAAAAATATCAAACCGCTATATTAGTTTTCCTTGGTACGAAACGATTAGATTACAAAACGACCAGGTTACGAATCGTCTTGCACTCCATTTATTCACTGCTTTCCAAATTATATTAAAAAAATATTATTATTATTTTATAGAATATATAAATATATATATTTGGTCTTTTAATATAAAGAAAGTTATTATTTTCTTAATTATTAATGTCAAGTTGAGCTGCAAATATATATATTATTAAGCGCGGAGCTGTTGTTTATTTTTAGAAAGAGACGAAAACATATGATTACAGATACAAATGTCAAATTATACAAAAAATGCGTAAATGGTCGCAGTGCATTAGAATCGAATATCATGTTTAGACTCAAGAAAATGTAGATAATAATCATTTTCGGTCCCTCTTGTTGGGAAATGCCGAAAATGATCAGGTGAAAAAAAGATGAGGATGCTGAAATTTCCAATATGCATCTTTGTTTTAAGTTCATTATTGTCTTCGTACATTTCTCAAGTTTCGCCGTCAGAGGAGAGGTGTTCAGGCAGGAAAATATTGACCAGTATAAATGGAAGAATTTCGGATGGATTGGATAATTACACTCAATATTCGAGATGTGAATGGCTTATTGATGGTAAGAATTAAATAATGTGTAGATCTCGTTGCACTTCCTGGTCTTATGATGTACAGTGCAGTCAGGAACACAGTGTGATAAATCACTGTGATAGACATATCACTCTTCTTAGTGATACTGATATATCTTTTGGTCTGTTTAATCTATTTACTTCTTTATTGTGCACAGAGCTCCAGATAAGCTGCGTATTTGCGTTTTTTACGCTATGAAAACGAGTAAAAACGCATGTATTATCAGATCAGAGTGTACATTTACGCATACATATTGCTGTGTAAGCAAACTTTCCAAATTCGGAGCGTACTTGTACGCTGTTGACGATAATACATCGTGTACAATGTACATAAACAATACATTTTTCACTTTGAGAAATTCCCCGTAATTACTTCTCTTTATACTTTTCGAAAGAGAAATTGTATACATCCGAGGAGTACCGAATGTTTGCCTTTCTAAGCATCGATGTCAAAAGAGATCTGATTGGATGTTTAGGATAAATCATCCAATCACGGTCAATATTACAAATAAATGCGGTTTACTTAAGAACTAAAACGGAAGTGAATTTGGGAACACGTTGTTCATTGAAAATGAGCAAGAACATGAATAAGCGCGCTACGGAAAATTATATACTTTTTTAAAAGTTCCTGACGGTTTCATCTGTGTCTAGTGACAGTATAGTTAAAGGAATCATTGATGACATTATCAACACGGCTGTGAAAACTGCCGAAGTCGACGAGCAAAAAACAAAATATTTACAACATTTTATTAATAAACATGACACAATCGTGTCAAATTAAACAGAGATATACATTTCACTTGCATCCTGTGTTTATTGAATAACACTTGTGTCAAACATAATTTTAAAAGTGTACATGTAAGCAATCTTTTCTGAAGTAGAGAGTACAACAGTGCAAAGGAAATATGCAAATACGCATCATTTTCAAAAGTAGGGGGTAATTACCCTTTGGACTTGAAAATTATCTGGAGCTCTGGTGCATTTTGGGTGATAGCAAGTAACACTCTAAATACGAACAAAAATTTGAAGATATATTAAACAGAACAAAAGATATATCAGTATCACTGAGATGAGTGATACGTCTATCACAGTGATTTATCATGGTATGTCTCGTGATGTATAGCAGGGTTCGTCATGTGTTACTGTTGTTAAATTAAAATAGTGCTATGAAAATTGATTGAAGTAGCACATTAATACATAGAACCTGTTGTACCATAACCTATAGTTCTAATAATAAAACCCTAAATGCTAGCTTACTCGCAAGGGTTATAACGGGATGCCATTACACGTAATGGAGCAGCCGCCAAGATTTTTTGCGCTCGCTTACAGAGTTTCTGACACCTGCATTTATCAATAATAAGACATAACCTTTCCTTTTGTCCATTATTATAACAAGTTTTTATCACCTACCAGTATTTTAGAATGTAATTCCCACAAAATAAAAATCCATGTTTACTTTCTCTCTGAACATTTTGAATTTCGTCATTTCCGGGCTCACTATTTGGATGTCGATACCATATTTGGCGATTTGAGGCGTGAATGTTTACATCAGCGGTGGAAAATGTGTAGTAAGAAATACCATATTTAGAAAAGCTCTGCCTTCCGTAGTTTCCGGTTATGGCAAACGATCGATAAATTTGAACAAGGTTGTTGCTACCTTTGAAAAGCATATATTTCTCAGCCAAACCGATTTAACAAGGACTGGGATCATCAGTAATAGTTATAATGAAATGTTTGAAGCGTAAATAGTGAGTTTTTATGTTTCAACTGCAACTTTGTTTTTGCTCCATTGTGACGAATGGGACCGCGTTGTAGCTCTGCCGAGACACAAGTTTGTCACAGGAGCTACATTATTGCAGCTACATAGCCTAGGATGGGACTAGACAACATCTATTCTAATCTTAGTTTTGTGATAATTTTGTCCTTAATTCCATTTGCCCCCTATTCAGGTGTTTCTTGCTTGTGGTGTTGTGCCTGCTCACCCTTGCTATTTTAAACATTCTTATCGATATTTTTGTTTATTCTCTTACATGATATGGCATCACATTTTACTATTCAACAATCAGTTACTAGTATTTGTTATATGTACATGTAGAAAATATTGAAGGTGAAGCCAACCATAATCCTCAGTGCTCTTATACACATGTACATCAACTTAGATGCAAATTAATTTTTTGTTATCTATCGACCAAAGTTATATGTACATTGTATAGTCAGTCTTCACGAAGGTACATGTATCAGGTCAAATCGGCACCTATCTAAATAGTCAAATCGGCACCTAACGTTTGGTTATTTCGGCACCCGGTCATGGTCAAGTCGGCATTAGTATTAAATATAATTATATAATATATAATAAGATATATATATACAAAATGTATATAAAATGTATATACAAAAATGGATTTATTAACTAGCATCGTTATGTATATAATCTATAAAGTCAATCAACGAAAAATTGTTAGTTATGACGATTAAATTTTATTGGGTTTAATTAATTTTAACTATTTCCTTTAAGGCCAAAAAAAATATATGTATGTTTCCGATTGCATGGTCTTCAAAATTAGGGTCGGTAGGTAGGGATTTAAAAAAAAAAAAAAAAATTAAAATTGCTTTCTAACTTTTCAAAAGATGTAGACAATGATAGTGCTTTGAAAGTTTGGATTTCTGGAGAGTGGTTGCACTTCTCTTTCCATATGGAAAGAACTATTGACGTCCCTTCCATTATAGGATTGCTGAATCATTAATACTGGTTCCAAACACCGATCAAATGTACAAGGAAATGAAGAAAAACCGGTCTTTTAATCAATCCGTTTCAATTAAACGCTTATCAGAAAGCATCAATATTGCAATAGTCAAGCGTCTATTGTTAAGTCGGAAACAAATACGGAAACGGAGACGAATTTCCGGATTTTGCCGATCTATTATATTTGTTGGCATAAAAAATGTTAGGGTCAGTCGGTCGATTGGAAACACACATATTTTGTTTGGCCTAATTAGATAATTACTTGTTATATAAATTAAATACATCTAACATGCCGCATGATTAACATTTGATGTGTTTCTTTTGGAAATCTTTGATGTTGCTATGTAGAACAGTGTTTTCATTAAGAGCCGGAAGCCGGCGAATTTCGCCGTCTATTGCGGTATTTTTTCCGGCTATTTTATTTCCGACAAAAATAGATTGGTACTTTTCCGGGACCAGTTGTACGTGTTTTGGGATTGTCTTTAGTCTGGTTCCGTATTTGATGGTGTGTGCTTTAGCTCGTTTTCCAGATTTGAAACGGGAAACCAGTCATTAATCGATCTAAATCATTTCTGCGATTTAACCCTGGTGAGTTTTCTGTGTTAAATATGTACAATTATTTGACACTGCAGAACAACGTGAGACGAAAGGTTGAAATATTAAATATGTTCAATTATTTGACACTGCAGAACAACGTGAGACGAATGGTTGAAATATCATTAATATGTCTAAAAGGACGATACTGGACTTCTTCCAGTCAGGCCGAAAGGCTAAGCAGTCTAGAGGTTTGTATTTCATAAATTTATGAAGTGAAGAAATAAAATAATGGCGCTCAACTGGCGACTATCAATGTAAACTTTGCAAACATGTACAGTTTCCAACTACAGGAAATTCAGGTCAAATGAAAATAGACATGAGAACATGTGTAAATGTGTTTCAAAACAATAAAACTGTAAATTCAATGTAAGCTTAGCTATTCCAACACCCCAGTTCTCAAACTTTGAAAGCCACAAATGTATAAAACAAACAAACGAAATCCAGAAGAAAGTTACCAAGTCGAAATAAAGGTAATAAATACAATTTACTTTTTTATTCATCCAAAAACTACCATATATGTAGCAACAAATTATCAAAATGAATTGATTAAATGGTAGATTTTCATTTATCTACTTTGTTTACAACATACATCAAATTGAACACTGAAATTGAAAATCTGTGAATTATTTTTTTTGGGAGTTTTTAATCAAAGTAACTTTCAGATCTGTAATACAGTATACAAGCATGCCAGTTTTATTAAAAAAAAGCGTGGCCAGAAAAAAACAATATATCTTAGTACATAGTCATAGACTTTGTTTAAAAAAAAATCCATTATGCCATACATTCCTCAGAAAATGTATCTTCATCAGATTGTCTCACTCTGTCAATACACCTGTAAATGTTTCATTAACAATGCACCATAATTATTATTTGGGAGTTTTAATGATTCCTTTTCAAACCAATGTTGCTTGCAGATAAACTTTATCCAAAAAGCAATATTTCTATGCATAAAAAACCCATTACAATTTCCAATATGAACAGTCAGCTTTCCTAGTGAAACAGAAATATCTGTTAGTTCCCTGTTTTACTATCATTTATGTGCTATAACTTTTAAGAATCTTTTTTCTGCAGGGACAAGAGTTTCAAGACAGTCTAATCCTACTGTTAGTGTAATAATGGAGGCAGAAACTCAGACAGAGGAAGAACAAGTTAATATTATTGAGCCATGTGATCCGATTACTCCAATCGATATTGGAAATTTTGCTCCTGGCACTGATTCTTTGGACTCTGATGCTGAAATTGAAAACCATGAAAGACAGTTAGAATAGACTTTACTTCAGCTAAAGATGGCTAAATCTGTAGCTGAAGCCAAGCAGCTCTGCACAACTGACCTAGATGACTTTGATGATGAGGAAGATGATTTTGAGGATTTCTTTGAATAAAAGATATAAACAAATCGAATCTCTGTTAACAAAAATATAATCCTGATTAAGGTGCTAATAGCAAAGGCTCACAGTCATTTATTTTGCTAAAGTCAGTATGCCAAAATATAATTCACTGAAAACCTAAAAAAAAATAAAATAATAATAATAATTTAATATGTAAAAAGTGACAAATTCAAAGCTTTATTTAGCTCCCAGGAAATGCCCAGATACCAGGATTTTGCATCATTTTGTCGTCGCCTGAAGGGTCGCTCGCTCCATTTTCCACCTATTCTAAATAAAATTTCTTCTATTCAAAATCTTAATGAAGCCACTGTAGAAGGAAAGACAATAAAGTCTACACCCAAGACATCGTATTATTTTGAGAAATTTTAGAAAAAATGTAATCTTTAATTTGAAATAAAATGGGAAATTTGGACTGTGCATTATCACTTGCAAAATCTTATGCAACAAAATGTATTAACTCTGAATATTGTTTCTTTATTTAATATAAGTTTATGATAACATACATCAAAACAATATTGTGAAGAAGAAATTGTAAATTTTATACGATTCTTTCAACCTTTCAAATAAGAATTAACTAATTGGTAAATATAAGAAAATGACCATGCTCGGACTAATAATCGTAACATTTACTATACAACTATGTACATACTGCGCATGCAGATATGATAATTTTTCAGTCATATTAAGACGCTATCAAGTCAACATGTTTCATTCATATACATTCAAATATTGAACACTGAAATATCAATAAAATGATGATTTTCAAATTACAAATAAAAAAAACCCCATTAATTATACATACATGTAGATACCGAATTGACTATCAGCAGGTGCCAATTTGACCAAGTGCCGTTTAACTAATTTGACTAGGTGCCGAAATGACCAGGTGCCGAAGTGACTTGAATTCTTCACGAAGTGTGTCGGTCAAAGCCGATAAAATCTGATTGGGACTGGTAAAATGTCAAATATTGCTGGTCGGAAAGTCTGACATTGTTTTGTACTTTAGCTGATACCAAAAATCGTAGCTCTGCACAGGTGAAAGCAGTGATGAGCTTAAAATTTGTTGAATGTGCGATTACCAGGAAAAAAGTCAAACGAAAAGCTGACACAGAGGACTACATGTATGCAGGGATGCAAATTAACGGACGTACAGTTGGCGATTGAAATTTATTCCACTGCCAATGGAGTTTCTAGAACGGCATTAATTTACGTTTTCAGTTTTATTAAAATGTCGGGCAGACTTGAAATTTGTTTATTTATTCTGTCAGAGTGGTAATTAATCGGAACTTCTCTTCTTCCTATACGTATTGTAGGCATACTTTAGTTATAATGACCGAGCACCTCCAATTACGTGGAGCATAAAAACTAAGATATATCACTGAAAACAGAAATAAGTTGACTTCCACACTCCCCGAGGATCAATGATTGCGTATGTTTCATTGAATTTGTTTTTAGATGCATATATATTGAAGATGGCAACAGATTCATGTTCTCAACTGAAATTAATAATGGATGAAAACCAGAAGTTGACATTGATGATGTAAAATTCGGAACCGGACCAGACCATAATGGCATTAGATGCGGATTGTTAGCTACATCTGCCTTACTTTTTAGATAACAACATACAGAAGAACGTTCAATTGAAAAATATTTGCATGAAAATTTCTTGATACTAGTAACCAAAACTAAAGTGAATAACTTGCCAATATATGTTTCCATACCAAAGTAACAAAAAAGGGTTTTTTGCTCTTAAATTTAATGCGAAAAAAAAAGGTGGGTAAATTAGTTTTGCCGCCCTCAACTTTTCAAAGGGGGGGGGGGGGGGTGATTGTCACCAGCTCCTTTTCCCATGAAGTGGCATTAGTGAAGTTCGAACTGCAGACTCATATGGAGCATCTGAGTTCATGTTGGTCTGGAGGTTTCGTGATATTTGTGTTGCTCAGTCTTCAGTTTTCTGTGTATTCGTAATTTTTTGTCAGTCATTAAATATTTGTCTTTTTGTTTTGTTATACCTGTATATTTATATCATATATTGTTAATGAAGTAATATATTGACCCTTTAAGATTAAGTACCAATAAATGTAACTCTTAATCTGTAGTGTAAATAATCAAAGATGCTAAAATCTGATGTTGGAGTATGTAATTTTTCCACCGAATTATCTCCCTTTGATGTCAACACGCATTTATTTATGTGAAATAAATTATGTCAACGGGGGAGAATGATAGAAATAACTTTTATAATATGTTAAAATAAGTTGAAATTTGCTAAAAGAAAATAAACATTGATTGAGCATTTATGACCTAAATCATATTTTTAAAATTAAATTTCCACTTCAAATTATGTTTTCATGAAGAAAATGCATCTCTAATTTTATTTAATGCCCATATTCGAAGCATTTGCACACAGATCTCTTTATATAGCCCCTTAATACATGGTTGTAAGTCATTACGGACACTTTCCGGAGAAACGGCACATTTATGATAAAACAACGGACCTTTTCAGATAAAAACATGGCGTAGAGATGGATGACGGTCGGGAAATCGAAGATTTAAGCAAGACGAACAGGTTTATATTAATTTTAATCTTTTTTACGGAATGAAAGGATTATCAAAGATTTTGTTTAGAATTACTTTTTTCAAATATTCAACATAATCAACTTTGTTTTTCGCATTAAAAATGACAGTCTCGGAGAACATTTTTTCCTTTTGTCCTAAAAAATACTAAAAAGCTCTTAGAGTTGCAATTTAAATTGTACTTTTAATTGTACTAAATATATATTTGAAGTTTAACAAATGGTGCTCCTTGTCATCATTAGATTATCAAAATACTAGCACCCGAAAAATTTTCATAAGCAACAGCCACTTTATGATTGACGTTATCAGCACCGGAATAATTTGAAAGGTCAGGTGGCTATATTGCATTTACCTTGACTGTTTGTTTATTTTATAATAGTTTGTCCAAGAACTTTGGGAATATTTTTTCTCAGCTTCTACTGTGTAGAATGAATTTTCATTTGGTACATGTATGTAGCTTTGACATAATTATAGGATAATTAATTGGAGAGTGTGAATATCGAAAATATAATCACGAGTGACGTAGAACGCAGTGATTTAACGATTGCGCATACGTTCTCGGCATTTGTGTTTATGTGTTATTTTGATAGATACCATCCAGTTTTGCTATGTATTTGATGTATATATCACAATAGTCATCAAATCATACAAATTCAACTAAAAACTGCCATTTTTTATGAAAAAAGACTATCAGTAAATGTTGAGGAAAATGAACTAATGGCTAGCCTGTGCTCTTTTTAGAAACATGTTAGGGCTTTAAATTGGATAGATCCCATCCATGTTTGCTATGAATTTGGTTTATTCTATCACAAATGCCATCAAATTATGACAATTCGACTAAAAATTGCCATTTTTTATGAAAAAAGACTGTCATTAAATGTTGAGAAAAATCAGCCAATGGCTAGCCTGTGCTATTTTTAGAAACATTTTATGAGGTTAAATTGGAAAGGTCCCACCCAAATTCGCTTTGTATTTTGTTTATTGGTAATAAAGGTCATTAAATCATGAATGTCATTTAGAATAAAATTATGGCAACATAATGTAAACTCAATTTGAAAAACGCAATAAAAGCAAAAATTTCCAATTTGCAAATTTTGGAAAACTTCCCATTCTTGGCCCAGATTTACCAATGGAAAATGATATTGTGTAACAAAATGGTTTTTGTAGAAAGAAAGCTTAACATATATTTAACTAACATGCATAGATAAAGTTCCTTCATTTACAGCCAGTTTTATTTTTATAGCTTGAAAAAACAGAATATTTTGCCCTGAATAATGCCCTCTCCAGGACCAAGTTTTAGGAGGTATGGTTGCCATGGCAACGGATCGTAATTTTTAAAATTTTATTTTCTTAAGTTGTTAAACTTGGTCAGGTAAGTGATCTGACAACATAACACCAATATCTGAAGACATGCATTTCCAGCCCACTGTATAGCTATTGAAGTCCTTACAGAGAATGGGTATTAACATGTTAAATGTTTAAGATACAATCTTTTCTGTATTAGTGCATTTTATTTAATGTGTTTTTGAAAGTTACAATTGACCCTTTCATGATTACTATAGGACAGTTACTCGAACATAGGCACACACACTTCCAAATAGGTCAATTTCTTTGATATTGGTAAGCAATCTTGATGATGAAACCCTGTTGTGTTTAGTAAACTTTACGAATGCAATGACGAAATACAAATAAAAGTCATAGGTCTATAATAATGTTTTTGTATATTTGATGTGAGGTATGCTGCAGAATTATTTCTGGTAGATGAACTTTTTGAAGGGCGGCACCACTTCATTTTCTGACACTTGTCAGCGCAGAAGGTGGATCAGGGCAATTTAAATTATCTGAAATTATTTCCTGTCATTTTCCATTTAGATATTGTGGTCTGAGGCAAGTTCTTGTAATGCATTATTTTGAACTTTACTGTTTTCATGTTCAAATGTTTGTACGTTGCCATCTCAGCATTTTACACTTGGGATTTACCCACTCAGAAGTAAATCTGTGCATGAGATTGACTGCATAAATTAGTGAAAGGAATTAATAATTGTGTTAAAATCAATTAAAACGACGTGATCGGAAATAATTGATTGACGGTACATGTATACATTGCGTGGAAAAGTGTATTAGTTTAATGAACTATAGAATAATGTCAGTCTGTGCCAAAAACTTTTTTGACAAACTACATTTGTAGCATGAACAGCATTTTAGAAGAATTTTTTCTATTGATTAAGCAAATTTTATGCAATTTTTACTAGACAGCTGGGGCATAGTGCTAGTGGTTTTTGGCACAGAGTGTAATGTAATCTTATTATTGACAATGTAGGTTTATGTTGCTGTCCTGCATTTTGAGTTTATTTCAACAGCTTTGAATGATCAATTTAAAAAAACAATCAAATTCCAGTTTTTTTTTAATTTCTATATAATAAAATTTAAAATTATATATTATTTCAGCCGGATCATCAGAAAAGTTCATCTTACTCGAGTTTTCTTTCATGCAAACAGAGTGTTCCTATGATTTTGTCATGGCATATGATGGAAATTCCTTCAACAGTACCCTTTTGGCAACAGTCAGTGGAGATACCAAACCAAGGCCAATTGTTGCAAAGTCTGGTTATGTAAGAATTTTAGTTTTGTAGTATTTATTGACAAAAAGTTAAGTTGTATAATTGTATGTGGGTATCAGCAAATCCTCTTTTGATATAATGATTGTTTTCATATAATTAAGTACCAAACACTCCGAACTCTGACAAATTCAAACTCATAAGTATAATGATTGTTTTCATATAATTAAGTACCAAACACTCCGAACTCTGACAAATTCAAACTCGTAAGCACAGACATTACTACAACAGATTGATGTCTTGATCTGCAGGGCTCACCAAACCAGACGAAATGGGCGACCTTTTTTCAAATCACCCTTTCATATTATGTACTGTATCACACATTCACAGTCATATATATATATTCTCATTTCCAAGGGCATAGTTTCAATATTTTTGGCAACTTGGACGGTCAGTACATAAACAATAAATTCTACATTTCTCCAAAAGAAATGGTTGTCGAACGATTATATAGTGACAACGAAAAGTGATTGAACTGTAACATGACTTTACAAATGAACGGCAACAAATAACGTGATGTCATACACACGATGTAGTCACTCTTCAAAAATTGGAAAAATTTGTTAATTTTAGTTCTATCCTTGTTATTTGATTAAAATTTATTTTATTGAAATGTTAGATAAACTTATTACATAAAAAGTGTGTTGGTACAAGACTTTGTATCAGGTCTCGCTTGTCGCATGAACTAGTTGCATCACTACTAGTCACTTTAGCGACTCGTAGTGATACTTGTTCACACAACAGGCTCGACCTGATACAAAGTCTTGTACCAACACACTATGCATGTAATGGGTATATATCATGCTTGTCGGTTGATAATTATTGTTGCATTAGAAATCAATGATGATATTTAATTTCATGCTTGATAGCAGATATTAACGTGTGTAAAGAGGAAAAATTTATTAATCATTGATGACATATGTTTTGTATTTTTAGATGCTGATTTATCTGTTCAGTGATAGGAACTACGATTTAAAAGGTTTCATAGCTAATTATTCCATACAAGACTGTCCAAATTTGTGTTATAACCGTGGTAAATGTGTCAACCATATTTGCGTCTGTGATACAGGATTTACAGGAGAGGCATGTGAGAGCCATATTTGTCCAGATTCTTGTCATTCTCATGGACAGTGTGATTTAAATGGATGCCATTGTGATAAGGGGTATATCGGTGACTCGTGTAATTTAGTAGATGGCGATAAATACGACAATCGTTGGTACAAATTGTCTCATTCTAGTCAAAACTTTACCGCAAGATTTGGACATAGTGGTTCATATATCAAAAATGTCAATTGTATTTATGTCTACGGCGGATTCAACCTTAACCATGTTTTAGATGACATAGTGATTTACTGTTTAGACAATAGTACATGGGACATTGCAATCAAAACTAATCCATGGCCTTTGGGAAGAAAAAACCATGCGACAGCAACAGTAGCTAATGGCTTTTTCATTCTTGGTGGTGTTTTGGTTGACGGGTCATATTCGAACGATCTGTGGTTTTATAATGTCTCTTCCAGAATTTGGACAGAGAAAGCTAAAAACAGCTCTGTTCGACCAGAAAGAATGATGGATCATACACTGACATTTGCCGATGGGTGGTTGTATCTGATCGGTGGTAAAACTGAACAGGGTTTATTCTCTTCAAACATTTACCGTATTGATATAAAAGAATGTGAAACCTGGGAAAAATTAAGAGTATCCGGTGACTCACAACATAGTCGTATGCTGTCTGCACATACCGCAGTCTTTCATAGTGTTGTTAATACCATAATAATTTATGGCGGCTATCAATCATCGTACTCAAAATATGTCGAACTTTCTGGCAAAATATATGCATTTAGTATACGTTTTCATGTATGGTCTGAAATAAACAATAGACAAGTAGAAAAGCAACGATATGATCGAATCCATAATCATGTTCCTGATAAAAGGGCCCACCATACATCTGTGATAATTGGAAATTACATGGTGGTCTATGGCGGAAATATTCACATCCATAAAGACATAGAAACGTGCTATGATAATGGTACATATTTGTACCACTTTGGATGTCATCAATGGGTCACGCATCCACTATTGTTAGAAATGAGTAAGTAATTACATTTTTGTACAGTTGATAAAATAAAAATACAATCTGTATTAAGGTATTGGAATTAATATACATATTAATATATATATAATATATATATATATACATGTAGATAGTAAGATCGATGTTACACTTACAGATAAAAGTTTGACATTGAAAAACTCTCGGTGAGACTAAAAGTCTGACAATTTAAAGCAGCAACTATTTGTTACTACTTTAGTTTTACATTTGGTTTGTTTGTATGATGGTGTTTAATGCCACTTTCAACAATATTTCAGTTATATCGTGGCGGTCAGTTTTATTGATGGAGGAAACCGGAGGACCCGGAGAAAACCACTGATCTGTTGCAAGTCACTAACAAACTTTATCACATAATGTTGTGCACCTCGCCCTGATCGAGATTTGAACTCACAACATCAGTGGTGATAGGCACTGATTGAATAGATAGTTGTAAATCTAACTACCATACGATCACGGCCACGACGGCCCCTTTTTTATGCATTTGGTGTTGTTTTTTACATATGTTTTAGACATAATATATATTATTTTTTATTTGTGCAGTAAGACTAGTTTCTAGAGGATTTATATATTTATATATATATATATTTCCAGTCTTCGCGTTAACCCACTTGATTGAAGCCCGGGACAAGTAAAACTGGATTCGGACAAGTGAAAATTATGAAAGAATTTGATGTGAATAATTTTTTTTTTTTCTTCTAAATTTGGCTTTAGAGTGAAAAAAATTTAGGTATAGACTGTATTTCAGAGATCCTTGTAGGATAAAATTTTGACGAGTTGCAAGTATCTCTGTATATCAGATGCACTGAGATAGTAAAATACTACTAAACAGTGCATGTGCTCACTTTGTTTTCTCTTTATATCATATTTCTTTTCATTATTTAATTTCACATATAACTGTATATTATTATATCAAGTTTAATTTGTCTTAATTATTATATTAATTCATTATAATTTCTACCATTTGAGCATATATTCTGCTTTGTAAATTTAATTTCTTCAGGAAACGGATTAATATACACATGGAAGTTTTGTAACTTGTTTCCGAATCCTATTAATGATTCATCCGAATAGTTTGTACATATTCATGCTTGTATTGTCTTAATGAATTACTTAATAAAATATGTTTACACTACTAAATTGTCACCCTCGTTGAAGAGCTCTCATATAAGGCCACTTCATCATGGCAGAAGGATTGGCCTTAGGAGAGAGGAACTATTGTAATTGAAATATTTTATTTCATATTCATATATACAACCAATAGCATGTATGTTATGGGATAAATAGTTATCTTGTACAGACCAAAGTGAATTTGTTGTTCCTTTAGATAAAATATTATACAGTGAAAACTGTCTTGTGAGACCTGTCCAATGAGAAGATACAAAGAACACAAACTTTGGGAGACCACTTTAATTTGTCGTAGCTTTTCATGTGGAATAAACCTCTTTTGATATACCACCTGTCTTAAAACACCATATTTTGGTGGCATAATAGGGAGGATCTCTCACCATATTTTGGTGGCAGAACAGGGATGATCTCTCAAGACAATTTTCAATGTAGTGATAAATGTAATAATATGTTGGATTACTCCAGTACATGTAGTACTGATCTACCGATAATTCAAAGCAAAATTGATGGTTCCTTCAACTTGCTTGTACATATAATTATAAGAAGATTCAACTCTAATTAAAATTCATGGCTTTCAGTATTTTTCAAGTGTACCCGTACTTCACTATTTACAAGTGGTACGTACTTTGTATTAAAATTTGAATATTTTCATGAATATTTTATATAATACTCTTTAAAATCAGGAGGTACCAAATACCATTTTAAACAAGTAAAAGTACCTGCTTATTGAAATGCCTGATAATTTCATATTTAACGGTCCATTGTATTTTATAGGTACTCGTACAGAGAGAAGATTTGGTCATGTTGCTGTGTCAGCTTATGGAAATACTATGTTTATAGTAGGAGGATATAGTGGCAGTGTTCTTGGAGATGTTGCAGCATTTAAATTCCCACCCACCATAGCTCCACCAGAGGTATGTTAAATGTTTCCCTGAAATAGCTTGAAATCGTAATTCTGAAGGAAAAAAAACCGCATCGGTGTCGTTGGTATAATGGTTAGCATGATATGGATTGAGTACGGTAAATCGTGTGCGAAAACCAAAGACTATGAAATTGATATTTGTATGCAACCAGGCCTCTACATTAACATTTTTTTTAACTTGTCCCTTCGGACAACTAACTAAAAAAAGTACTTGTCCGACTCAATCTTTTAGTTGTCCAAAAAAAATTAATAAAAATTATAAAAAACAGAATAATTATCAGCAGTTTGTGTAAAATGTTTTGGTTATTGTCTCACAAACATTATCGCATCCTGTCATTAATACTAACATACATTATGATTATGACATCTTTAATCGACAAATTAACATACACTTAGAAGTTAGACATAAAGTCATTGGTATCAAACGATGTCATCATGGTATGAGTGTCTAATCATCAATTTCTAAGTTTGGTTCTCGAATAGCAGGTCCATCTAAGTGGTAATTGTATAATGTGGATTGAATCCAGGATGCTTTGAACGTTGTTGTTTGCCATCTATTGAATGCAGATTGTGTATCAAAATCAGCTACTGAGTGTCCCTCAATGGAAATTAACATCAGACGCCTTAACATTTTTGGTTGAATTGAGCTCCACCGCTTGTTGTATATCCGTACTTTCTAAGATCACTGTCTGGGGATATACCTGTAGATCCATGCCGATGGGCATGGTAATTACGTTTCCAGGGAATTATTGTGTAGGGCAAGGAAACACTATAAACAAATCTATTTCTATTTCATTATATTTACTTAATGCCAGTCGTCGTTTAAATGAAATCGCTGAAAAGACACAGATCAAGTATATGTTCGGAAAATCTCTTGGTTCATCGTTGTAATTAGCGATAGTGTACTTCAATGGAAACCGATATTTTTAAACACATTAAAATAATTATTTACGAAGTTTAAGTCTAAAAATGACAAAGCAACACATTTTTATCATAGAAAATAACCTTCAAAAGGTAGGACATTCATTTTTTCACTTGTCCCGTCGGACAACCGTGATACAAGATCTACTTGTCCGACGTCAGTTTTCACTGGTATCGGACAAACGTTAATGTCGAGGCCTGGCAACTCTAAGGAGTAATTGCATAGAATTATGCTCATTATGGAAGACCCTACAATGACTGAAATATAGAATGGCAATACAAGTGCTGTTCCTTTACTTTGATTTGTGTAAGATTGGATAGTCTCGTGTTCATTTAAATCCTTAACCTTTCTTACTAAAGAAATTAATGATTGATTATTGCATAGTTCTTCACAAATTTCATGGTTTTGCTTGCAAAATAAAATCTAAGATGGCCACTCTATAATATGTAACACCTCTGATGAAATCTAATTAAAAAATTATTTTTTTACAGTCTGAGTTACTAGTAGATAAAGATTACTGTAGAGTCTACACAGACTCAGGTGGATCTGATGCCGAGTCTTGTATTGATGATGTTGAGTGTGCATTGTGTACACAGAAAGATACCACCAGTTGTGTCCATCGAGAGGTATAAAATTAAACTTGTGTATCATGACCGTCTGCCCAGTAGTCTTTTTAAAAAGGAACCAGTCCTTGAAATAAAAATTTTAATTTTCTGGTCCGAATCAAATTCTTGGAATTTATTTTTATATAATTTTAAATAAAAACTGAAAAATTAACTGATCTTAGGCCAGAGGATCGGTGCTCATTGTGAGGACTGAGGGACACTTAAGACAGTTTTTGTTTAAAAGTAAAACAAAAGAGTATAAAATTAAGGTCATATAAAAAGGGGTTTGGTAAATGGAGGTCAGTACTAAGGGGGGGTAAATAAGGGCTAAATGTTCTTGTATATTGACCATAGTCACATCGAATATTTGTTATATTATATTTCAATAGTAAAATAATTAATCAAAGCTAGAATAAAATTATTAATAAGTTCACATACTAGATGAGACAAACAGTTAGAAATTTCAAGTAATCTAACAGTTCTGATAATAAACATTAACAGTACATGTGCTGTTATTAAAATTACACCGGAAATCATCACCGGGGAATATAACTCACACGCAGGAATTTCAAACGTTATATTTCCTGGTGGGCGTGGCAAGTGAAGCTAGAACAGAAAAAATAGCGAAAAATATTGAATGTCTAATATTAAAAGAAATCTAGTTCTAAAATATAATATAAGACTTTGACCTGAGAATATCAAAATAGCTTAGCAGGCTGATATATGGCTAATATGCCAAGGGAATGTGATATAAGACTTTGACCTGGGAATATTAGAATAGCTTAGCAGGCTGATATATGCCAGGGGAATGTGATATAAGACTTTGACATGGAAATATTTAAATAGCTTAGCAGGCTGATATAGGCCAAGGGAATGTGATATAAGACTTTGACATGACAATATTGGAATAGCTTAGCAGGCTGATATAGGCCAAGGGAATGTGATATAAGACTTTGACATGGCAATATTTAAATAGCTTAGCAGGCTGATATAGGCCAAGGGAATGTGATATAAGACTTTGACTTGGGAATATTAGAATAGCTTAGCAGGCTGATATATGCCAGGGGAATGTGATATAAGACTTTGACATGGAAATATTTAAATAGCTTAGCAGGCTGATATAGGCCAAGGGAATGTGATATAAGACTTTGACATGGCAATATTGGAATAGCTTAGCAGACTGATATAGGCCAAGGGAATGTGATATAAGACTTTGACATGGCAATATTTAAATAGTTTAGCAGGCTGATATAGGCCAAAGGAATGTGATATAAGACTTTGACATGGCAATATTAAAATACCTTAGGCCCAAAAAAAATATATGTGTGTTTACTGTCACATGTCAAAAAAATCTAGGGTCGGTCGGTCGAGATTAAATTTTTTTTTTTTTTTTTTTTTATTATCGACAAAACCAGAAATAGTCGTTTCCGGCTCCGGAATCCGATTCCGGTATTTAATTTTCGAAAATTCCGGTAAAATGACGAATTATGCAGTTTTTCTACCTTCTTTGCTCTCAATTTCCACAAAAAGCTAGCAGTTGAATAAATAAAACATTGCTGTTGGTTAAACAACAAAAATGGTTATCCGAATTCTGTGTAAAAATGCATAGGGTCGCTAGCAAAAATTAGGGTAGGTCGGGTGACCGTAAACACACATATATTTTTTTTTGGCCTTAGCAGGCTGATATAGTGTAGGGAAATGTGATATAAGACTTTGACATGACAATATTTGAATAGCTTGGCAGTCTGATATTTGTACAGTAAGTGTTATATAAGATAGTGGAATGGCTTGGCTAGTATATATAAGTATACAGATATGTGATATAAGACTTATTTAGCGTCAGCTTTTGCCTTAATCTTTTTCATCTACTTGCCCGAAAGCCAAATTTTGAGAACGTTTCTATTTATTCAAACAAATTCTGTCATAATTTTCACTTATCTGAATCCAGTTTTACTTGTCCCCGGCTTCAGACAAGTGTGGTAGCGCGAAGACTGTAATGTTGTTGTAATTTCTTTATAGACGTGTGACGTATCTAAAGGCAATGTAGCTACTACACCTTGTCCTGGAATTTGTTCATTGCTGACATCTTGTGAAGCATGCCTCAGTCATGGACAGGAAGTAACCATGACAACCACATCGGCAAAAACACGTGGTTACCAAGAGGAGTGCTCCTGGTGTGTCAAGAATGCCACTTGTCAAAATAGATGGGGTAAATATAAACTGAACATTTAATTCTGACAAATTTTTGTTTTGTAATTATTGTTTGGTTTTTCAAAGGAAAGATTGATGTTTTTACAAAAATAAGTACAGTCTAACCCCCGACCCCTTATTAAGACAGAATCCTGTATAAAGCGAACTATTAATAAAGTCCCAATGTAGGAAATCTCTGTTCATTTAAACTGTATAAAACAAATACCGTATAAGTGGGTTTTTTCCACGGGTACCTAATTTTCGCTTTATTCGCGATAGTCATCGATAAGTGAAAAAAAGAATCCAGGTAAATTTCCACCCTTTTCTACATACTATCTTTATTTTCTTAAATATTTGAACAAGATATGTCTCCCCTATTATGGCTGTATAGCGAATTTTTAACAATTACAAAATGTAAATTGTCACTGCCATTCTTAAAGTTGTTGAAATGACGCTTTTAAAGTGTCCTTCCTGAAAACATATGACAAATAGTAGGTAAATTATTATGTTTTGTGGGGAGACATATTGTTTTTGTCCTGTCCGTCTGTCCGTCACACAGTTTGTCAGCGCAACTCCTCTGAAACTACTGAACAGAATTTCATGAAACTTGGTAGATATTAAGGACACCATATGTAGTTGTGCATATTACCAGGATATTTTGATCGCCTGAATTTTGTGGGAGTTATGCCCCTTTGAACTTAGAAATTTCCCGAAATTTACTACTGAAGCAGCTTGTCAGCGCAACTCCTCTGAAACTACAGAACAGAATTTCATGAAACTTAGTAGGTAGTAAGGACACCATATGTAGTTGTGCATATTACCAGGAAATTTTGATCTCCTGAATTTTGTGGGAGTTATGCCCCTTTGAACTTAAAATTTCCCAAAATTTACTACTGAAGCAGCTTGTCAGCACAACTCCTCTGAAACTATGGAACAGAATTTCATGAAACTTGGTAGGTAGTAAGGACACCATATGTAGTTGTGCATATTACCAGGAAATTTTGATCTCCTGAATTTTGTGGGAGTTATGCCCCTTTGAATTTAAAATTTCCCGAAATTTACTACTGAAGCAGCTTGTCAGCACAACTCCTCTGAAACTACTGAACAGAATTTCATGAAACTTGGTAGGTAGTAAGGACACCATATGTAGTTGTGCATATTACCAGGAAATGTTGATCCCCTAAATTTTGTGGAAGTTATTTGCAAACACTCTAGTGTAATATCCCTTACTGAAACTTGTATATATATATATATGTATCATAATGTCACTATTTCCCTGAAAAAGTTTTCATCACCAATCCATTGATTTTAGAAGAACAAAACTCCTTTAAAATCTTTGGAACATAGTACCTGTAACCCTTGCTTTAGCACTTTTGATCAAATTTTTTTTGTGTTTCATGGATTAAAAACAGTTTTTTTTTGTTATTCATTGAAGCTTAATTTTATTTGTTACCCAAATAGATTTTTTACCTATGACTACAGTTTGTGGGACGGGGGGAGACATACGTTTTTGCGGGCAAAAACAAACTTTAATTTTAAATGTAATTCTCCACCATTTTATCTTTAAAACACTAAGTACTCTGAATAGTTGTTGCTGTATAAATACACCTTAATTTAATTAATATTAGCATTTCCATTCAACGATTCTTTATTATCTGTAAGTTGACAATTTTTGGTGTTAATTAATTGATCACATTTTTTTCGGAGTATGTTGATGAGACTAATATCTGTTTAATTTTTGCAAATGTGTTGTAATAATATGGGTACCAGTCAAAAAGGATGTATGAGAAAGTAGTACGTAAACACAAAATGGACTCCTACATTGTTGGATAAAAAATAAACCCTATTAGATACTTCAAAATACTGAATTTCAGCAGAAACCTACAGATTTTAGGATAATTTTAAGTTCATATTTGATGTCCTTGTGGTTTTAAATAAAAAATTGGTTGCATTGGACAGGAACCACCTGAATTTGTGTTAAATCGAAAGTGAAAGTAGGATTTCTGACGGTAGACATCTTCGGACTGTCTGTTTTTTCTTATATGCCAATAAATGTATGTTGATTTTCGGAAGAAAGCTTCCAATTAGGTACCCCTTCCATGAGATTTGAGTGTGACTTAGATTAAGCTTAAGTTGAAACCAGTATGAAAGCTCAAAAAGATTTCATTTAACATAGAAGGCTATGGAGAATTCTTTAGTGGTATTACTCCTATTAAAATTATATTAAATGCCCTTACACAATTATCGATTAATGAACATGTATGCAATTCTAAATTACTGCAGATCACATGCAAAAAGCTCTTAATCAATTTGCTTAAAAGCATTTCCTATTTTGAATTGTTATTCTAATGTAACGGTCAATCGGCTAAAATTTCATTTTGGTTAAAACTCAGGATTGTAAAAATTAGTTACCGCTAAAATAAATTCCACCAATTTGGAAGAAAATCGTGAAATTTCGCTACCGCAAAAAACCACTTATATAGTATCTGTCATTTCCAAACACAAAAGCTAGCATCATGGAGGGTTGGTTTAGACAGGTGCCACTGTACATGTTTGATTCTGTGCTTTAAATCTGCTGCAACATGACCCACTCATCTAAATCACCCCTTCCAAACTTTGTTTTACCCTCCTCTGTGATGTAATTGGTAGCATATTCGTCTTCAGTATGGTATGTCCTGGATTTGATCCTCCGTTCGGTCAAAACAGAGACGATAAAATAATTTAAAGAATGGGTATTTGGTGCTTCTCAACATTTAAGGATTGATCGCAATTTTTGTTTGGTTCATGAAGAAATAACCTCAATTAGGTTGTACACACTGTGTAACCTGCGTAGCGGGTTATGCAAGGGTGTGTACAACCTAATTGAGGTTATTTCGAATGAACCGAACAAATAATTTTGATCAATCCTTATAAATTAATTCAAACTTTTTTTGCAATGATATTGAAAAATATATTTATTTTTTCAAAATAAGGCAAATAATCGGAAATAAATTTAAATAACCCCAAAGGTGCCTCATTTAGCTAAAATCGCCTGATGACAATGGCATGCAACGCCTTGAGAGCGACGTCTATTTTCAGATTCACTACATATGAAAATAGCCTTAACTTTTTATACCAATCAAAACACATATAAAATGACATGTAACTCTAAAATTAATTTATTACTGTATGATCAGTTTCTTGACGCTTACTATTATATGCTTATCATCCATGCTTTATAGATCCTGATGGTCTATGTGATGGTACCAGTGTAAAAGGTTGGTGGGAGGGAACCAGTCAAAGTTGGACATCCATTGACCAGTGTACCAACAATGATATTCGAGCTGGTATTCAAATGATATACTATTATTCGCCACAAAATTTGCTACAACCAGATCAGGTATAAGAATATTTTTGCACAAAATTTGCTACAACTAGATCATATATAAAAAAAAAAATGCACAATATTTGCTATGACCAGATCGGGTATTAAAAAAAATTGCACAAAATTTGCTACAATCACATCATATATGAAATATATTTGCACAAAATTTGCTACCATCACATCAGGTATGATTTTTTTTTGCACATAATTTGTTACAGCCAGAATAGGTATAAAAATATTTTTGCACAAAATTTGCTACAATTACATCATGTATGAAATATATTTGCACAAAATTTGCTACAATCAGATCATGTATAAAAATATTTTTGCACAAAATTTGCTACCATCACATCAGGTATGATTTTTTTTGCACATAATTTACTACAGACAGAATAGGTATAAAAATATTTATGCACAAAATTTGCTACAACCACATCAGGTTTGAAATATTTTTGCACAAAATTTGCTACAACCAGATCATGTATAAAAATATTTTACCCAAAATTTCCTACAATCTTATTTTGCTTTATTTGGCACCTCTCATGAAAGTGGCAAAATTAAACACACAAAAATAAAGCAAACCTCAAAAATTAAAACTCCAAAATTGGTCATTGTTAACAGTAATGAACCAATACACACGTACAAATAGCAATTATGAAAAGAGTTCACGATGCAGATATTAAAGTTTCATCAGGCGCAAATTATAGGTAAATATATTAATATATTTATTTTCCCATTCAAATACTTTGTTTTTAACACAAAAATAATAAAGACATGCAGAAAGTGTGTCTGTACATAAACATGACCAGTATTCGATGATAGCGATATCTACATTAATATAATACTTTTTTATAGGTTCTATACTTGGCGAGTTCTGAAATCAGAGTGGAAGACATCCTACCTTTCCATGGCAACATCAAAGAGAATGGTAAACAAATCATCGTCAGAATTACTGGATACATTCATCCTTTGAATGCCCGTCTAGTTCAGGGTACAAGTGACTTACAACTCTATTTAAAAGGATCAGGTGGTTTAAAGGCCACGTTGAATCTAAGCACCGATAGCTCTGTGAAAAACCAAGAGATCGTGATTCGGGAATTTTCATACAAGATTGAATCTGGATCCCAAAAGGCGAATAGAATGAGTAAAATGTCAACCTTTCCCAACAGAGTTAGAGGATATAAGTATTACATGGCTATTGAGGCAGGCAAAAGAGTCGAAAATTCACCGGGGAGTTTGATCCTGGAATGGAACATTGACGTGGAAGAAGACGACGGTAGTATGGAACAAAGCTTACACTCGATAACCATCGGGTTCCTAGAACCTTATAATAGTGTACATTGTACCATGCACAGTAATTGTCTGGCTTGTATGACTGATGCTTCCTGTGCATGGTGTTCATCTTCACTGGAATGTTTGTATAAGGGAGATAACTCTACCAATTGTATCGGAATGTATGCAGTTACACAACCAAATCAGTGTGATCTGTGTCAGAACTATCCAGATTGTGTTTCTTGTGTGTCTGTAAGTTGTCATTTCGTCATATTATTTTTTTAATTGGTTTCTGTGCTATAACTGTTACCTGAGTTAATGATATTAACCAAATTTAAATTAAATGATAATGATTTAAGATTTAATAAATGATGTCAGTTATAGGTTTGATTGAATGGTTACTTCTGTCCATCTTGTTAGCCTGGAAAGTTTTCATGCACTTCTAAATTAATAATTATAAATTCCTGAATGTGGCATTTTCATCAATAGGATATTGTATCCAAGTTTTATGTCTCTGACGACTTTTTAATTTGGTACAAGCCTAATGAGACACTTTCTACGAAAAACCTGAAGGAATTAGAATGTTTTAATTTTCTTTTTTTTTTTAGCTTTAACTTTTGAATTTTTTAATGTTGCTTACTTGTTAATAAATGAATGAGAAAAAAATATGTTTCTTATTTTTAGGGTCAAATTTGTGAATGGAGTCCAGATGAAGAAAAGTGTATCAGAAGAGGTCGGTACCAGCGAACAAGTCGTTTGATCTCAGAATGTCCATTACCATGTTACAAGTAAGTAGATACATGTAGATTTTTGAGTATCGTGGATTTTTGTTTTAATTTTAGCTTGCCATGGCTGTAATAAAATTTAATATAAGTTTTAAAAAATTTATGGAAAATTTTTCCTGCTATCACAAGATTGAACTTATACTCAACGACATTCAACGACTTTATACAAAATATTTTTTTTCCAGGAGAAATAATTGCAGTCTTTGTTTTAGAAGGACTACAATATTAATATTTTTTAATTACATGTACATTTGTACATCCAAAGACTTTATCCAAAATATTTTTTACAGAAAAAAAATTTGCAGTGTTTTTGTTGGACTACAAGAGGAATGTTTTTCAATTACATAAACGCCCAAAAATTTTATCCAAAATAAAAAAAAAAATCAGAAAAAAAATTGCACAACTTCAAGATGACTGTTTTATAATTACATGTATGTCCAAAGACTTTATCCAAAATATTTTTTTGCAGGAGAAATAATTGCAGTATTTGTGTAGAAGAACTGAAAGATGAATGTTTTTGGTGTGAGAATACACAAGAGTGTTTTCCCTTTGCTCATTACATTTCACAACACATTAGTGGACAGTGTCAGGAATGGGTCGATAGCGATGATCTAGAGAAAAAACACACTTGTCGTGACTGTTCTATTTTTAAATCGTGTGACGATTGTCTGTCTCGTTATGGGTGTGGCTGGTGTGGAAATATTGATAATCGGATGATTGGAAAATGTGTTGATGGAGACTTTTCAGGTACGGTGGAATATTGGACATTTATCATGCAATGTTTTTTTTTCTGGTTCACACACACCTGTTCAATTAAATAAACCATATTGGTGTATTGACTGTAAATTTAGAATTTATGTGGAGAGGCTTAGAAATGGAGGCTTTAGTGAGTCTTTCCTTCCGTTTCGTGCTAAGCCATATAAATTCTATATTTACCGTCACTACACCAATATTGTATTTATCCTGCAATAACATTTGCAAAAAAAATAAGCTTATTTAATTATGTCTCCCCTTCGAACGAAGGGAGACATTGTTTTAGTCTAATTTTTTCTTCCGCTTCTTCTGCTTCTTCTCAGCGAAGCTTGTCCGGACCATAACTTTTTTGTCTTTCCAGATAGGTCAATTATATTTGATATGTGGGTGCATGACCATTAGGCATACTGTAATGACCTTCGTGGGACCTTGACCTTTGACCTGAAGGTCAAATAATTGTTTTTTAAATAGTATTATTTAACTCATAATGTGTAACTTATTGTTGTACAGATGGCCACATTAAGGGGAGACATAAGTTTTAGGTATCTAAAACAGTTCTTCCTAGTTTTTTTTAAAAAGATACCGGAAACCCAATGGATACCTCATCAGTATGCATAGTAAATTTCTGAGATGGTGTTAAACAGCAATCACTCACTCTTTAATCGTGGCTTTACAAAATGACATTCAGTGGATTTTTTTATGGTTGCATATTTTTAGACATGTTTATTGACTATAACATTGTGTTGATAGTACCCATTATTTAAATTAAATCAGGCGGCCGTCGTGGTCGTGATCGTATGGTAGTTGAATTTACAACTACCTATGCAATCAGTGCCTATCACCACTAATGTTATGAGTTTAAATCCCGCTCAGGTGAGGTGTACTTGATACAACATTATGTGATAAAGTTTGTCAGTAACTTATGGCAGATCAGTGGTTTTCTCCAGGTATTCCAGTTTCCTCCACCAATAAAACTGACAGCCACGATATAGCTGAAATATTGTTGAAAGTGGCATTAAGCACCATAATCCTAATTGTAATCCATTGCAGGTTTAGTTTCAATGTCAGTTTTTACATTGACCACTAATATTGAAATAAAAAAGTAACATTAAAGGGAAATTTCGGGAAAAAATTTTTTTTTTTATATGTTTTTCCTGATGTTTATATGTATATTAGCGTTTTATTATGTTGGATAAGGGAATGAAATCGATTTTAAAATTCAGTCAACTATAGATGGATGTCGCCATTTTGATATTAATTAATATTGAAATAAAAAAGTAACATTAAACACCATAACTCTAACCTTTAAATTAAATCACCTTTTTTTTGCAGGTCCAGCTCATAACTTGAATTGTTCTGTAATTGTTGCCAAGGAGGGAAGAAACAAGAATATAACGGTGGATGATCCTGCAGCGTGGATGTATGATAAATGTCTTGATTTAGATGAATGTGCACATGGTGTGCATAATTGTCACAAAAATGCGTCTTGTGAAAACACAGAAACGTCGTACGTCTGCAAGTGTAACAAAGGTTTTATACAAGTTGGAAACGATTGCTATAAGACGTAAGTAGTGTCTATTATAACTCTAACTATTCTATGACTGTGAGATCTGATTGGTCGTTTTTCGAATATGAGTGCAAAAATCTTACTCACAATATTTATTTTATGACCATATAAGGCCTGATTGATTGTTTTTCAAGTACAGGTACAAAACTCCTACTTGAAGGTTTTATTATTGTTAAGAGCAGACATAAGCTAGTATTACAAAAACGTTTTATTGTTTATTTGTTGGTTTGTGTAAAACATAATAAGCATTCAAGTTAAAAAAAAACATTTATAATATTCATCTTTGAATGCTCATAAAACTAGTTTAAACCTGCCACTTTTTAGGTCACCTGTGTGAACTATTGTCATCACTTGGCGTCCGTCGTCTGTCTGTAAACTTTTTTAAAAATCTTCTCCTCTGAAACCACTGGGCCAATTTAAACCAAACTTGGCCTGAATCATCCTTAGGGGGTTCCCTTTAAAAATTATGTCCGATGACCCTGCCGACCAACATCATGGCCACCATGTCTATAAATAGAACATATGGTAAAATTGCAGGTTTTTGGGTAATAACTCAAAAAACGTTAATAAAAACAGAAATCTGACATGGCGTAAAAATGATCAGCACAGCAAGATCTACCTACCCTGCAATTTTGAAGTAAATCTGATTACCCATCTTGGAGTTATTGCCCTTTTTTCATCACATTTTAAAATTTTAATACTTTTCGTCTTATATTTCAAAAACTATAAGAGATAGATGTTAAGTTTAAATTGCAAAAATGTGCAGCATGTCAAGATCTACCTACCCTGCAATTTTGAAGTAAATCCCATTACCCATTTTGGAGTTATTGTCCTTTTTTCATCAAATTTTCAAAATGTTAATACTTTTCGTCCTTTATTTCAAAAACTATAAGAGATAGATGTTAAGTTTAAACTGCAAACATGTTCAGCCTGTCAAGATCTACCTACACTGCAATTTTTAGCTCACCTGTATGAGCTATTGCCATCACTTGGCATCTGTCGTCCATCTGTAAACTTTTTAAAAAATCTTCTCCTCTGAAACCACTGGGCCAATTTAAACCAAACTTGGCCTGAATCATCCTTAGGGGGTTCCCTTTAAAAATTATGTCCGATGACCCTGCCGACCAACATCATGGCCACCATGTCTATAAATAGAACATAGGAGTAAAATGAGCAAAAAAATCAATTAAAAAAAATCCAGAAAAATGTTTTTGAGTATATTACAATTAAATTTGATACATATATAATATTCTTTCAGAATTATGGTTGAGGACCCCATCCCTCATCAAACATGGCCACCATCATTACTATAAATAGAAAATTAGTGAAAAAATTCATTAAAAAATTATTTTAAAATCCTCAAAAGAGTCAAATGCAATCAAACCATATGGAAAGAATGCATATATGATCTTCTTTCAAAATTTTGATTGAAGACCTCCGGCTGTCATCCAACGTGGCCGTCACTGTTACAAAAAATAGAAAATTATTGTCAAAAAGCATATTTTAAAATCTGGTAAAAAGCCAGTTGCCACCAATCTTTATGGAAATGATGTATATATGATCCACTTTCAGACTTATGGTTGCTAACCCTGATCGCTTATGAAAAATGGCTGCTATCGTTACTAAAAATAGATTTTTTTTTTTTTTAATTCTTTAAATATTGTAAAGAGCCAATGTTGCTACCAAACTATAAAGGAACAATGCATATATAATTCTCTTTCAGACCATGAATGATGACCATGACTGCCATCAAACATGGCCGTTGCCGCTTCTTAAACTTGAAAATTAGTGAAAAAAATCAGTAAAAAATAGAAAACTATTGAAAAAATTAGATTCTTCTCCTCTGAAACCGTTTGGCCAAATGAACCGAAACTTGGTAGGAAGCATCTATGGAAAGTCCTCTGTTGTGATTGCTCATTTCGTCCCGACCCGTTAACAAATATGGCCACCATAAACAATTCTTGTTTCTGATTGGATGATTTCTAAAAAAATCTTCTCCTCTGATACCGCTTTGCCAAATGAACCGAAACTTGGTAGGATGCATCTATGGGAGGTCCTCTATAAAGATTGCTCATTTCGTCCCGATCCATTAACAAATATGGCTGCCACAGGCAATTTTTGTTTCTAATTGGTCGATTTCTAAAAATCTTCTCTGAAACTGCTTTGCCAAATGAACAGAAACTTGATAGGAAGCATCTATGGAAGGTTCTCTATAAGGATTGCTAATTTTGTCCCGATCATTAACAAACATGGCCGCCACGGGCAATTATTGTTTCTAGTTGGTCAATTTAAAAAAATCTTCAACTCTGAAGCAGCTTGGCCAAATAGACTGAAACATGGTAGGAAGCAGCTATGGAAGGTCCTCTATGGGAATTGCTCATTTTGTTTTGATCCGTTAACAAACATGGCCATCATAGGCAATTCTTGTTTCTTATTGGTCGATTTCTAAAACAGCTTTTCCTCTGAAGCCACTTGGCCAAATGATATGAAACTTGATAAGAAGCATCTATGGAAGGTCCTCTATAGAGATTGCTCATTTTGTTTTGATCCATAAACAAACATGGCTGCCACAGGCAATTCTTGTTTTAGATTGGTCAATTTCTAAAAATCTTCTTCTCTGAAACTGCTATGCCAAAATGAACAGAAATTTGGTGGGAAGCACCTATGGAAGGTTCTGTATTAAGTTTCCTCAAAGCAGAATGAAAGGTGAGCGACACAGGCTCAGCCCACTGAGCCTCTAGTTATTGAAAAGTCAGTACCAAGCCAGGCAAGTGAACAGTCACGTATAGTATTTGTGTGTTAGGTGTATATATATTGCCTCTTTCTATAATTTGTCTCTTGAATTTAGGAACTGTTCCCGACAGTGTGGTGTTTTTTTGTTTTTCAGCTGAATTTTATAGCTGAATAATTAAGCTACTAAAATTTCTCGAGATTTTCAGTCATCCTATTTTCTTTCAGTTGTTATCATCATTGTGTGCACGGAAAGTGTAATGCTACTACTTACGAGTGTGATTGTGACCTGGGTTACACAGGACCAAATTGTAGTACAGATTGTCAGTGTAATCACCAGAGTATGTGTAGCAGGGGCGTAGGAATATGTAACGCATGTCAAGAAAACACAGGGGGAAGTAATTGTCAATATTGTTTACCTGGTTACTATGGAAACCCTTCTGAAGGTAAGACCTTTTTTTTTTATTTGATATTCATTAGTGTATGTGATATTTTGAAGTATGAAATGTTTAAGTCAAGGTTAAAATGACTTTGTTTTTGTAGGGTTAAGGGTGGTGTCTTTGGATTGGGGAATTATTGTTGTTTAACACCAGTGAACATTTTTTTCAGCTATTTGAAATCTAATTAAAATTAGATATTTGTTGCATCTTTTTAACAAAAATTTCTTTGGCGATCCCTACACCTACATCTAACGACGATCCTGTATGAGGTCACGAAAGGGCTCATATTTTCAACAGACCAATCAGCGATTAGCCAATCATTTAAAACCAAGTACCATCCAAGAGAAATTTCTGTCAGCACTTAAAAATTATTTCTACATTATGACGTTCTTTTTTTCAGGTTGTATGTCCTGTCAGTGTAACAATCATGAAGAAATGACTCGTGGACATTGTAACAATGTGACGGGAGAATGTTACTGTACTGATAACACAGAAGGAGAACACTGCAAGCATTGTCAGTATGGTTACTATGGCGATCCTAGGTTTGTAGATTAAATATAGACAAGCAGTAATATGAATGGGGGAATGTTACTGTTTCGTCAATTTTCGTGGATTGGCTGACATTGATGTTTGTTGACATTTGAATTCATGGTTTTGATAATTGTAAATGACCTCTCTTGTTTTTTAAGGCTTTTCGTTATGCACTAAATTTTCGTGATTCTATTGAACCGACAAAATACACGAAAATTAGTATTCAACAAATACAAATGAATTCACGGTATTGTACAGTGATAATCCTAGACTTGCAAGTTAGTTAAAAAAAATTGTATTCAGTCCTCGGAATGAAAAATGTACTGGTTCAAATCAAATTCTTGAATTTATTTTATATATATATATCTAAATAAAAACGGAAAAATTTACTGGTCCGAACAAAGTTTTACTGGTCTTGGGACGGAGGACTGGCGATCATTATGAGGACTGTGTATTGAACAGTATCTCATTTTTCACCTTTATGTTTGACATTTGTTGAAAAATTTCATCATGTTTTCCTTTTTTCTCTATTTTTAGCAATGGTGGAAAATGTTATAGAAATTGTGACAACAGAGTGGTCATAAATCAAACGATGGGCTCCCTAGGGTCATTCAAAGGGTCAGGGGTCACAGATACTCACATCCACTGTCTATGGATAATTTCTGATGGAGATATACACAATATAGAGAATGAAGGCGTTTACGATACCACAACAGTTACTTTTACCATTGATGACATCGCTACTGAATGTGGCAAGGTAAGTTTTGACAAGTTTACAGTTCAAGGGTCAGAGGTCAAGTAGCCATGACCAATGCCTACGGATAATTTCTGGTTGACTGATTATTGCTTAATGTCCAGACAGCAGTATTTTAGCTGTATTCATAACGAGAACAAGTTCAACAATATAAAAATGAGGGAGAGATGGGCCAATAGGGGCAGCAAAGAGGGAGACATGGGCCAATAGGGGCAGCAAAGAGGGAGAGATGGGCCAATAGGGGCAGCAAAGAGGGAGAGATGGGCCAATAAGGGCAGCAAAGAGGGAGAGATGGGCCAATAGGGGCAGCAAAGAGGGACAGATGGGTCAATAGGGGCAGCAAAGAGGGAGACATGGGCCAATAGGGGCAGCAAAGAGGGAGAGATGGGCCAATAGGGGCAGCAAAGAGGGAGAGATGGGCCAATAGGGGCAGCAAAGAGGGAAAGATGGGCCAATAGGGGCAGCAAAGAGGGAGAGATGGGCCAATACGGGCAGCAAAGAGGGAAAGATGGGCCAATAGTGCTAACTCATTGAAACAACAATCCATGGGTATATATGCTATTCCACTCGGACACATTTTCTTTGTTCCGAGCCTATCAGTATCTGCTCTTATTCTTTAATGGTGGAAAAGAGGCACATGTGTATTTTCATATCTAATATACTTCTGTTTGAGGCACATGTTCTATGTTCATATTAGATATATTTTAATTTTAGGAACATGTATATGTGTATGTTTGAGGCACATGTTTTATGTTCATATCAGATATATTTGTATTTTAGGAACATGTATATGTGTATGTTTGAGGCACATGTTTTATGTTCATATCAGATATATTTGTATTTTAGGAACATGTATATGTGTATGTTTGAGGCACATGTTTTATGTTCATGTCAGATATATTTGTATTTTAGGAACATGTATATGTGTATGTTTGAGGCACATGTTTTATGTTCATATCAGATATACATTTGTATTTGTATTTTAGGAACATGTATATGTGTATGTTTGAGGCACATGTTTTATGTTCATATCAGATATACATTTGTATTTGTATTTTAGGAACATGTATATGTATATGAAGGGATTCCAAGCTTTGTGTATGGTACAACACCTAATAAAGACACTGGATTGCTAGCCTCCTTCTGTGGGACAAAATCTCCTGTGTCTGTTACAGCTAGATCTAAGACAATCACAGTCTACTTTGAAATGGGTGTGTTTTACAGTAGGATATTCTTGGTGTTTTAAATTTTGGAGATTTGAATAAATATTTTAAAAAGATATCTGTGAAATACTGAGATTTCTAAGTGAAAGTAAAACAGGTATTTCACCCAGTGAAATAAAAAAAAAAATATTGTGACTTTACAATCCCAACGTTGTCGCAATTTAAAATATTATAGAGATATGGTCAATGAAAATCAATGTCTTATTAGCCCAAATCAAAGACTAAAATTTATGTCATAAATAGTAAAATACTCCTGCGTTCCGAAAATTAAAAATAAATCACATGTAGCAAAACAACGACAATAATTTATGCAAATGCTAACAGACTGAGTTGTTCAGTTACTCACAATTTATTTTCAGTATTTAATACCTTTATAATATTAAATTTAAAATTCTCTATTGTTGAAATACAAAGTAATATTCAATATATAAACTTATATATGTAATTTTATCTACCATATAATTACCATTACTTTTTGAGGGGGTTAGGTTTATGGTGTTTAACACCATTTTCAGTTATATAATGGCGGTCAGTGTTATTAGTGGACGAAACCGGAACACCCGTCGAAAACCAGAGACCTACCGGAAGTCACTGACAAACTAGCACATTATTTTGTATCGAGTACACCTCGCCATTAGCTGGATTGGAACTCACTATTTTAGTGGTGATAAGCACTAATTGCATAGGTAGTTGTAAATCCTACTACCATACAATCACAACCAGGACGACCCCCAATTACTTTTTTTTTACCTTGCTTCTGTAGTCCACTGACTTTATTAAATTTGCTTCAAGTTTTTAGGTTCATTTGTATGGTTATAATTAGAGGATTTAAGTACAAAAATCACTCAAGAGTTCATGAGAAATCATTTCAAGATTGGATTTTTAATTTTAATTGACAAAGTGGAAAGCACAGATTTTTCAATTGACCAATGAATAGGATTTATTTTCAAATATATTTTAATTAATGATCTTTGGAGTTAGAAAGGTATATAATAAGTTAAAAAATATGATATTTGATTTTAAACCCAAAAAAATGATTGAACTCTCAAGACATGACTTTATTGTGTTCACGTGGCATCTGTTGTGCATTTTAACCTTTTCACATTTTAATCTTCTTCTGCAAAATCTATTCAACCAACTGGAATCAATGGCAAAAGATGGTTCTTGTGAAGAGGAGATTCAGATTTGAAAAAAATGAAGTTGATTCTCCCTAGGGAGGTGTTATTATGGAGAAAATTAAATAAATCTTAAAACATTCTCTTCTCATTAATGTTTAAGCATCATGTAACCTCTTGTTTATACCTATTGTCAGATTTAGTCACATGTCATGCATTTTATGTGAAAATAAATTAAACCAAGATTAGCCTTAGGTAATTTTTAATGAAGATTTATATTACCAATATTTTTTTCCTTTGATAGAGGTCAACGACCATCCTATTATGAAATTGTTTAGAGAATTTACACATCAGGCTGCGTTAGCTGGGAAAACATTTGATTCTATAGGTAATATTTTGTATTGATTCCCAACCGCATCGGTGGTGTAATGGTAAAGCGTGTTCACCTCGAGTGTGGTAGATTGTGTTTTGGGAGCCCCATTCGGGTCATATGAGATGCTATAAAATTGGTATTTGTTGCTTCTCCGCTAAGCACCCAGTATTAAGGAGAAAGAGCAAAGACTGGTTGGCTCGGAATCGGGATAATGTGTCCGAGTGGGGCGACATGTCGTTTCAGTGAGCTAGCACTAGTCCAAAGCGGTTCTCATCATCATCATCTCATTGAAAATTAACTTGTTCTCGCAATGATATTGCTGAAAAATTGCTGCAACAGTCAATTTATATTATGAAATTGTATCAAGTACACCACACTATGAGCTTGAATCTGCCACCCCTGCTTTTCACTCTTGACAGTGTTAGCTGGAATATTGTAATTCCCAAGCTCTGCCATATGTTGAATTTTGTTAGATACAGTAAAACCTGCTTTAGTTACAATCTCTATTAAGCAATAACTTGTATTAAGTGACTTTAATTTTAATTTCCCTTCACTGCTCAGGGTGACAAAAGGTGGGGTGTAGATTACAACATTTGGCTAGGGAAGAAGGTTTAATCCATGTCCTAGCTTGGTACAGTGTTAAACCGATTAATGGAATCATGCCAAAAAAACTATTTGATATTTTGAATGATGTACAGTCAAACCAAACCTGCCTTAAAGGGCACCTATATATACAAATCCCTGTCAATAAAGGACAGCATCATTTTTCACATTTAATTAAGAATGCATACAATTTGAACCTGATTTGAACCTGTATAGAAAAATCACTGTCAATAATGGGCAGTTTCAATTTCTCCATTTAATGAATAATGTATACTGTTTGAGCCTGTAAATAAAGAGCAACTGCTCATATGATAAGGGGCACATTTTCAGTGTACTTTATATACAGGTTTGACTAAATGTATTAAAATTATCAGTGTACAGTCGAACTGCACTAGCTCAAACTCGGATGACTCGAATACCATGGAATCGCTCGAACTGTTGTTTTTAGTCACTTCAATTTTACGTTACTTCCTTTTTTGTTATAGAAGCTGCAATCCCTGGCTTTAATGGTAGTTATGAGGTCAATAATTGTGGTGACAGCTGTAGTTTTCTACCAAATCGTGTATGTAAAGGTCAGAAGTGCGTTTGTGATGCGGACTATACAGGAGATAACTGTCAAGATTTCATCTGTGCTGATAGATGTGTCTTTCATAAGGTAAATAAAAAGGAATTAAATTTAATGAAATTAAATGTAACTGAGAATTTATAGAATTTCTTCAAATATTGATATGGACCTAATAAATGCATTAATTATTTTTGTTTTAGTTACCTGGGGTAACATGTAAAGAAATTAGTCGCGCTTTCATTGCGCTCATGGTTTATGGTTTGGTGAATCCCAATTCAAGCCAAATATATATACGAGTTAGTAATAAAAAATATCTCGGTAGAGTTCAAAAATCAGAATTGTTTGTATGGAATTTTAATAATACATTTAAAGTGATTCGGCTTGTCCATCTCTGATGCTTTTATGAATTTTATATTTTTTATTAGGTTATAGGTGTATAAGGCCACTTGCAACACTATTTCAGTTATATGGTGGCAGTGAGTTTTATTATAACCCCGCTCCCCGAAGGGGGAGGGGGAGTATACTGTTTTACGTCTCTCCATCCTTCCGTCCGTCCAAGATATTTTTCGTTGCATTTTTCTCAGTAACTGTTGATGGCAGAAATCTGATATTTGGTCACAAGCATCATATAGGTATACCATATTGTGTGTAGCATTTTTGGACCTGTCAGATTCCTACTTCCTGTTTGCCGACTTAGTTGGTTTCTGTACACATTGAACATATATGCACATTTTTCGTCACATTTTTCTCAGCAGCTATTGATGGCAGAGATCTGATATTTGGTCACAAGCTTCATATAGGTACCCCATATCGTGGGAAACGTTTTTGGACCCATCAGATTCCTACTTCCTGTTTGCTGACTTTGTTGATTTTTATACACATTGAACATATATGCTCATTTTTCGTCGCATTTTTCTCAGCAACTATTGATGGCAGAAATCTGATATTTGGTCACAAGCTTCATATAGGTACCCCATATCGTGGGAAGCGTTTTTTGATCCGTCAGATTCCTACTTCCTGTTTGCCGAAGAGCGGGGGTATCATAGGTGAGCATTAGCTCACAGTTCATCTTGTTAGTGGAGAAAACCGAAATACCCGGAGAAAAGCACTGACCTGTCGCAAGTCTCTGACACATAATGTTGTATTGGTAGAGGAAACCGAAGTGCAAGATGTAGACTATCTACAAATCTCAATCTTTAGTGGTGATAGGACCTGATTGTACAGATAATTCCAATTACCATACGATCATAGCCGCAATGACCCATCAATCAGATTTATACTTCCTTAAAGGCATGCTGGCTTTGTGGACATTTTATTGTTGAAATATTGACAAAAAATTCTTTGTCGCTGATGATGATTCAAATAAAACGCCCCTCTTAAAGGCTACCCTTGTCATTGTAGAAGGGATGACGTTATATGAAGCCTGAAAGAAGGAGACTACTGTTGTCATTATATATGTATATATTATACTGCAAATTGTTCTGTTTCTAATAAAAAAATAAAACGTAGATATCAAATTTAGTATTCACAACTCGTTTCTGGAATAACCTTCATCAGGTACACTCAAAATCGAAAGGTTGGAAAGCCAAATAATTTAAAAGGTTTTGCGAGCAAGTAAACCAAAGGACCTAAATAGGATCAACAAAATCGGCTAAGGTCACCTATGCCTGAGGGAGGAGAACCTTAGTTTTAATAATACTTTCATTATTTAGAAACTGTAAATTATGCACAAAAAACTAGCAATTATGCCCAAAAAAAAGTGGCAGCCTTTCTTGTATCATGGAAGTTTTCATATCATTTTTCAAATGGAAAAAAAATGTTTGCTGAAGATGGCAATAAATGCTCTTGATTCTTGATTCAACCTTCAGTCATAAGACCTATAAAGAAATCACATTCTGGTGTCCAACCACTTATTACATGATACATAAAATGTTTAATGTTTTTGTGGGGTCTAGGACAAAAGCCCCCAACAAAAAGCCCCCCCCCCCCCCCCCCGACAAAAAGCCCCCCAATAATGAAAAGTACAAGTTATTTATATATTGGTATCTTTGCACACATTTTGGACTTATTGTACCGCTATTTATGGGTTAACATTACTTTTGAATACTATTTTTCATAATAAGTTATTATTGGAACTTGAATATATCATAAACAATTGAAATATTTGTTTAAGAATTATAATAACCCTCATCAAAGAATGTAAAAATAAAATTTGTTTTATCTTAAAAAAAATCATTATAGTATAGCAAAAAGATATGAGAAAATAACTCACTCATTACTTTTAATAACTTCAAAGATTATAAATGTAATCATCAATTGTTTATCAATAAAAACAATTCCTAATTAACTTTACCTGATTTAATTCCAATTCAAACAAATAAGCAGTGATAAATGAACATAACAATGAACGAAATGTGGAAAATATATATTTTTTTAAAGTATTTTATTTTTTTAGTGTTAATTCCCCCACTCCTCCTTTTTTTTAATAGGAATGAGTTTTGATCTTTAAGATATCTTTAATATCACCATCAATATAAAAAAATGTAATAAGATTGTATGATTATTTTATTATGAGAGGCTTTTGTCCGGGGGCTTATGTCCGGGGGGCTTTTGTCCTGCTCCCGTTTTTGAGCACAAAGCCATTGTGTTATCTGTTCTTCTTCGATATACTGATTCTGATTACCCCTTTGCGATTTTCAAACCATTCTTCTATGACATCATCACTTTTGCGAAGTCGAAAATAAGAATGAAAAGAAAATTTTATTATTGCCTTAGAATTTTTTTTGTTTTGTATGGACTACAGTAGATTTGTTAAGAAAGAAAATCTGACTTTTTTTTGTAGAATAACCAGACTTGTCAGTGTGAGACTACATTAGGCCCAGTAGGAATACTACCGTGGTTGAGTGTTTTCTGGCCTCAAGGTGGTCTACAAGAGCAAGTGTCAAGGAGTAGGTATGGCCACACACTGGTTTATTGTGGCAGTGACAGTCTATATATGTTTGGAGGGTACTCGTTGAGGCATGGATTGCTCAATGATATGTGGAAATATAACATGACAACGAGTATGTGGACCGTGATTGTAGCTGTCACAACAACAGAACCTAAAGGAAGGTTAGTGACAATAGTTTGATTTGATATGTGGTTTTTAGTTCACCAGAAAAAAAGATCTATTGCCATCACTTGTTGTCCGTTTGGCATAAACTATTTAAAAAATCTTCTGCTCTGAAACCACTTCACCAATTTCACCCAAAGTTGGCCTCAATCATTCTTGAGGTATCTACTTTCAAAACTGTATCTGATAACCTTACCAATCATCCAACATGGCTGCTGTTACTATAAATAGATCATATGGGTAAAACATACCTTCAGACCAAATAAAGCAACATTTTTTTTTCAATGAATGAGCTGAAATTTGAACTATAATGAAAAATATGACATATATTACAGATTATTTTAAAACATTATGCATTTTGCTGGGGGTTTTTTCTCGAAAATTAGTTGGCTAATCTTGACAATTAATTTCTTTGAAAATATTCTCCTCTCCAAGATGGTCGCCATTACTAAAAATATTTCCTCAAAACTACAACTGCTAAAATGGACAGGAAATGAAATGGATCATATTGGTTATCCATTGCATTCTGAGATTTAGTTTGCCGGAGAAAATGGGTTAGGGTTATGGTGTTTAATGCCACTTTCAACAATATTTCAGTTATAACATGGCAGTAAGTTTTATTGGTGGAGGAAACCAGAGTACCTGGAGAAAGCCTCCGACCTGTCGCAAGTCACTGACAAACTTGATCACATAATGTTGTAAAAGTACACCTCACCATGAATGAGGTTCGAATTCACAACTTTAGTGGTGATAGGCACTGATTGCACATGTAGTTGTAAATCCAACTACCGTAAGACAACGACCACGACGGCCCCTGATTTATATACCGTATTTTACGGACTATAGGTCGATGGGGACGATAGGTCGAATTGCTGCTTTTCGGCTAAATTTTTTGGGAAATACTAAGATAAGTCGAAGCATTCCATAGGTCGAGGATGCCGATGACAACTTGGGTAAGTATCGTCACATCAAACTTTTTTTTTGTTTTTTTTTTTTACATCGGTAAACATTTGTCCTATAACGATGTTCTTCGTAAGTATATGTAAGTATTAACTCAAGAATACTATTCTTATGTGTCATAAACGAAATAATTATGAAAATTAAATTAAATAAAATTTTGTTTTTAAACTTGTTTTTATGAAGAGTCTGGTTTGTACAGCCAGACATCGATGACATTCAAATCAGGCCATCTGTTGGTGTCGCACAAAAAAATATAGATGGTAAACAGTATTCATACAATAAAATAATCAAGCTGTCAAAACAATGTATCACCTTGTGCAGTTTTATTGACATACCTTTAAACTGTGTTTAATTAGTAGTACACAAATTATGTGATCGTCTCGGTCCAGTAAATTTTCAATCAGCTGATCAGGATAATTAAGTGCCAACTGATGTTCACCTGTGTTGATTATCTCATGGTGATTATTTTATTTGTTCCTAATTGACCAATTCATGTGTAGAACATTCTAGTTTAACGAAATCGATAATTATTTTCCAGTATATTTAGTATAAAAAGCTTGTACTCAAAGTTTATTCAAATTTTTGTGAGATGTAATGCAACCACCATTTTTTACTACAACCCCGTGCGCATGCTCGTGTTAGATGGAAAAGTTATATAGCTATATTTAGATATTTTGTGACAATAATTTTATATTGTAAAACGACCCACCCTGTGATTTTTTTTCAACAACATACATTTTTATAGTATATATTTTATTATACAATTCAATATTGAACTGATTTTCGCTAACACTTCAATCATTGAATATTATTGATTTTTTTCGGATGTTGAACATTTTTTCCCCGGAATTGCACCCCTTGTTAGTATACTTTTATTCCCCAAGAACATCGATGATTTCAGTCTTCTTATTCAGAAAAAAAACCTACAGCAAATTCAAGGTATACTGTAAACAAAATCGTCATTTTTATCGAGATTTTTTTTAGGGATTCCAGATTTTTTTAACTTCATCCTTGTATAGGTCGATGTGGACGATAGGTCGAAGCCAGCGTGTTGAGGAAAAAAAATATCGACCTATCGTCCGTAAAATAAGGTAGATATAATGATGAGATTTGAAATTTCAAAGCAGTCCTACAAAAGACAGTGTAGTTTCCCTTAAGAGAGGTCTCTCAAGTTAAGCTTATGCTATAGCTTCAAAATTGAATCTATCGTTTATTTTCTTACAGGTATTATCATACAGCTGTTTGTCTACCATATCTACAAAATATATATGTATTCGGTGGCTTCATTCAAGAAAAAGGTGATTTTGTGAAAGCAACCAATGAGATGTGGAAATTTGGTATCGGTACTCGTAAATGGACCTTAGAGGTAAGTAAAGTTATCTCCCATGATAGAAGAATTAAACAGAATTATCTAACTTCTGAATTTAAAATAATTCATGCTACAAGTCTTGTTTTTTTTTATGATGCCACATTGGTTATTGTTATAGGTGATTAAAGCGTCATTTGCGGTAGTGCCTACCAACAACATTTGTGGGCGGAGCTTATCATCAAATCACTCTGGGTATTGTGTTATTAATAGAATGATATACAAAAATCCCCGTTGATATGAACAGCATATTTATGAAACTGTATGTCACATGACCAACATGACCTTAAAGGTCACATACCTCAGAAATTTGAATTTTCGAATTGATTTTTGTAGATTTTAGACTGGTGAAAAATATTATTTTTATTTATAAGACTAAAAGTTTCGTAGGGAGGAACACTAGTAACCATGCCTGGCAAATATTTTGCTCCAAAAGTAACTGTAAAACTATGTATTATTGATTTTTCCTCCTCAAGATAACCATGGTCAAAATAATGAACAATCTGAATGTTTGCTCCGCCCACAGCATTCTGGTTTAACGTTACTTTCAGCTATATGTATGGTTGCTATGGTGATTTTAATATTTAATATTGCTATTATTTCCATCTTAATTCTGACAAATTACAATGCTAACTTACAAGTTTTTAATTTTCAATGCTATAAGGGACATTGTTTTGAACCAGAGCATAAACAGTATGCAGTCGTCATAAAAAAAAACACATTCTCAAATGTTTTGTTAGATTTCTAAAATTAGCCGCAAAAGTAAATGACAAACATCAATCTTGACCCTCTTTCTCTTAAAGAGATTTATTGACTGTATTAAAAAAATCAGACATTCCAGATTTGCGAAGGAAGATTTTTTATTTTTTAAAAGGGTAGGTTTGGTATAATCATTCATTTTTAGATAGAGGTTATGGTGTTTAATGCCACTTTCAACAATATTTCAGTTTTATTGGTGGAGGAAACTGGAGAAAACCACAGAATTACAGCAAGTTGCTAACAAATTCGGGTGGCTCAATGAGTTAGGTCGTTGGATCTAACAACTCATACAAACCTATCACCAATATGGCGTGATAAAGTTTACCAGTTGCTTGCCCATGGGCGGTGGTTCTCTCCGGGTACTCTGGCTTCCTCCACCACTAAAACTGGTCGCCATGATATAGCTGAAATATTGTTGACAGTAGTGTTAAAACACCAAAAATCAAAATCAAATCACATAATGTTAATGTATCAAATACACCTCATTATGAGCAGGATTTGAACACACAACTTTAGTGGTGATAGCCACTAATTCCACAGGTAGTTGTAAATCAATCTACCCTACGATTAACACCCCCTTTTAAAGTAGAATTAGTGGAAGAGGGGTGATTTGTCCAAGAGGACAAATATATACTTTATTTCATTGGACATATAAAAATTGCCCCCCCCCCCCCCCCTCTCCCCAACCCCCCACCCCCACCACACACAACATATTGAAGGTCCAACTGGATGTAATTGTGATTGCTGGACATACAATGATTTGTTATTATCACCCTTATTGTTTCTTGTTTAAAGGGGGATAACTTACATCATAAATATTTTATTAACTCCCTTGTGTTACTTGTTTAAAGGGAGATAACTTATCATTTTCTTCATTATATTGAAGGTTCCACCAGAAGTGAATGCTGTTGCTGGACATACTATGACAAAAATTGGAGATACCAAGTTGCTAGTGATTGGTGGATTTTCTCGGAAGAACTACTTTTCTGAGTGGATGTATGAATATGATGCAGCTAATTCTTCCTGGAAGAAGTACGATCAACATACTGATTTGATTGGAGCTCCTGTTGGTATGTGTCATTGGAAACTTTTGATCAATTTACTTCTTTACCTTTTATTTTTATTTCTTCCAGAAATCGATGGGAAGGACAGTCTTTATGCTAATCCACTTGCCCAACGCCCAGGACAAGTAAAACTGGATTCGATTATTTGTTTGTTTGATGGTGTTTAATGTTTCAACAATATTTCAGTTATATCATGGCAGTCAGTTTTATTGGAGAAGGAAACCGGAGGACCCGGAGAAAACCACCGACTTGTCGCAAGTTTCTGACAAGCTTAAAACTGGATTCGGACAAGTGAACATTTTCTAAATTTGGCTTTCAGGCAAGTAGGTGAAAAAAATTAAGGCAAAAACTGGAAGTAAGTGGTTATGGTCTTTGACTTCTAGTCGTAGTACAGTCATAAAACTTTTGAATACAATTTTTGTCCTTGTACTCTTAAAACAACCAATCAGATCACTGTATCTAATATATGCAGTATTCTCATTGGATGTTTTTTTCTGTACGATAAGTAAGCTCCAAAGTATTATGATAGTAGGGCCTGACCACAAGAATGCTGACTTGATAGTAGGGCCTGACCACAAGATTGCTGACTTGATAGTAGGGCCTGACCACAAGAATGTTGACTTGATAGTAGGGCCTGACCACAAGAATGCTGACTTGATAGTAGGGACTGACCACAAGAATGTTGACTTGATAGTAGGGCCTGACCACAAGAATGCTGACTTGATAGTAGGGCCTGACCACAAGAATGCTGACTTGATAGTAGGGCCTGACCACAAGAATGCTGACTTGATAGTAGGGCCTGACCACAAGAATGCTGACTTGATAGTAGGGCCTGACCACAAGAATGTTGACTTGATAGTATGGCCTGGCCACAAGAATGCTGACTTGATAGTATGGCCTGACCACAAGAATGCTGACTTGATAGTAGGGCCTGACCACAAGAATGCTGACTTGATAGTAGGGCCTGACCACAAGAATGCTGACTTGATAGTAGGGCCTGACCACAAGAATGCTGACTTGATAGTATGGCCTGACCACAAGAATGCTGACTTGATAGTAGGGCCTGACCACAAGAATGCTGACTTGATAGTAGGGCCTGACCACAAGAATGCTGACTTGATAGTAGGGCCTGACCACAAGAATGCTGACTTGATAGTAGGGCCTGACCACAAGAATGCTGACTTGATAGTAGGGCCTGACCACAAGAATGTTGACTTGATAGTAGGGCCTGACCACAAGAATGTTGACTTGATAGTATGGCCTGGCCACAAGAATGCTGACTTGATAGTAGGGCCTGACCACAAGAATGTTGACTTGGATATCTACCTCAAGTGTTAAAGTTTCCAACAACAATCACCCAACCCTCAAAACTATATCGGTGGTGTAATGGTTCGCATGCTCGCCTCGATGGTCGTAGATCATACTATCAAGCCCCGATCAGGTCAAACCAGATTATAGAATATGTTTTTTTGCTTCTCCGCTAAGCAGGAAGCATTAAGGAAAAGGAGCAAAGACTGGTTGGCTCGGAATTAGAATATTGTGTCCGAGTGGGGTGACATGTCTATCTACGGACTGTTGTTTCAGTCAGCTAGCACTTTAAAAATCCAACTAAGCGTGTTGGTCTAGTACAAAGCGGACGTCATCATTATCTCCTTGAAAATTAATTTGTTTTCGCCATGATATAGATGAAAAATCGCTGACTTGGCATTAAGCAACAATTACTCACTCGCTCAAAACCGTATGTCGTCCGTGATGTACTGTCTCACTGCTGATTTATAATGCAAATGAAATGTATATAATATTAATAGATATAAACTGTATACTATGAAATTCAATATCAAAACTTGATGCTAAAACTGTTTAGCTTGAGATATAGATTTTTGTTATAAAGTAGAACTTAGCCCTAAGAGATGTATATAACAGACCCCTCATGTTTCTTTAGGAATATATGGACATACAGCTGTGTACCATGAACTTACAGAAACAGTATATATCTATGGTGGAATGCTCTTGAAACATGACAATCCTGTCGTCTCCGATGAATTGTTTGCTTTTGATTTAAATGACAAACAATGGAATAATCTACAATCAGATGAGGGAAGTCAGGTTAGTGATATATGAATTGCAAACTGGAATGGTCAACAATCAGATTAGGGAAGTCGGGTTATTGATATATGAATTACAAACTGGAATAATCTATTATCAGATTAGGGAAGTCAGGTTAATGATATGAATTTCAAACTGAAATAATCTATTATCAGATAAGGGAAGTCAGGTTAATGATATGAATTACAAACTGGAATAGTCAACAATCAGATTAGGGAAGTATGGTTAGTGATACCAGTATGAATTGCAAACTGAGATAATGTACATTCAGATTAGAGTTACAGCCCTTTAAGATAGATCTTTGCTGTGTAATTTGTACAGAAAGTTTTTTGCAAATTAATGTTTTCAATCTTATTTCAATACCAAATTCCCAGATACTTTTTTTTTTAGTTTTTAATTATCCTAAATAGCTTTTCTTTTCTTTTTCATAAGAATTATTTTCCATAAAAAAAATACATATTTACATAATTTCTCTATTGAAATTATATAAAAAATCCTACAAAGAAAGACACATCTTACAAATAAATAAGAAAAGGAAGATAATATTTTGACTTTCCACTTATTGGCAATGATACCTAATTAAACAGTTAAGGGGTAGGGCTATTGGTGTTTAATGCCACTTTCAACAATATTTCAGTTATATTTTGGATATCACTTTTATTGGTGAAGGAAACCAGAGTACCCAGAGAAAACTGCAGGCCCCTCTGCAAGACACAAGCAAACTTGAGGCCATGATAGGGAATCAAGCTTGCAACTTTAGTGATGGTATTAAGTAATCTGTACATCAATATATTTTTATATCGGGTTGATTTCTTTTCAAGCAAATGGTTTTGAAATACAATTTTTTTTCTTAAAAAAACGGAACCCCCCGTCCCCGTATGGTAATGTCCACCTCCCGATGGTAACCAATTTTATTTTTTACATTTTTGTTAGATAGATCATTCATTAACAATGGATTTAATTTTTATTTCAGAAGGACAAAAGGATTTTCCACACTGCAGTAGATGTAGGAGAATACATAGTTATATTTGGTGGTCAGTTCACAGAACATGACCATATTAGGGATCATGTACTAATTTACCATTATCAGTGTAACTTCTGGAATCAGTTCAAGTTCTTAGGTAAAAATAAACATATCATGTACTGGTTTACCATTATCAATGTAACTTCTGGAATCAGTTCAAGTTCTTAGGTAAAAATAAACATACCATGTACTGGTTTACCGTTATCAGTGTAACTTCTGGAATCAGTTCAAGTTTTTAGGTAAAAAAACAAGATCATGTACTGGTTTACCATTATCAATGTAACTACTGGAATCAGTTCAATTTCTTAGGTAAGAATAAACACATCATGTACTGGTTTACCATTATCAATGTAGCTTCTGGAATCAGTTCAAGTTCTTAGGTAAAAATAAACAGATCATGTACTTGTTTACCATTATCAATGTAACTACTTGGAATCGGTTCAAAGTTCTTTAAACCAGATCAAGTACGGGTTTACCATTATCAATGTAACTACTGGAATCAGTTCAAGTTCTTAGGTAAAAAAAAACCAGATCATTTACTGGTTTACCATTATCAGTGTAACTTCTGGAATCAGTTCAATTTCTTAGGTAAAAATAAACAGATCATGTTCTTGTTTACCATTATCAATGTAATTACATGGAATCAGTTCAAGTTCTTAGGTAAAAAAACTAGATCAAGTACTGGTTTACCATTATCAATGTCACTACTGGAATCAGTTCAAGTTCTTAGGTAAAAAAAACAAAAACAGATCAAGTACTGGTTTACCATTATCAATGTAGCTACTGGAATCAGTTCAAGTTCTTAGGTAAAAAAAAACCAGATCATGTACTGGTTTACCATTATTAGTGTAACTTCTGGAATCAGTTCAAGTTCTTAGGTAAAAAAAACCCAGATCAAGTACTGGTTTACCATTATCAATGTAACTACTGGAATCAGTTCAAGTTCTTAGGTAAAAAACAGATCATGTACTGGCTTACCATTATCAGTGTAACTTCTGGAATCAGTTCAAGTTTTTAGGTAAAAAAAACCAGACCATGTACTGGTTTACCATTATCAATGTAACTTCTGGAATCAGTTCAAGTTCTGAGGTTAAAAAAAAAAAAACCCAGATAAGTACTGGTTTACCATTATCAGTGTAACTTCTGGAATCAGTTCAAGTTCTTAGGTAGAAATAAACCAGATCATGTACTGGTTTACCATTATCAGTGTAACTTCTGGAATCAATTCAAGTTCTTAGGTAAAAAAAACCAGACCAAGTACTGGTTTACCATTATCAGTAACCTCTGGAACCAGTTCAAGTTCTTAGGTAAAAATAAACAGATCATGTACTGGTTTACCATTACATGATCTGTGTAACTTCTGGAATCAGTTCAAGTTCTTAGGTAGAAATAAACCAGATCATGTACTGGTTTACCATTATCAGTGTAACTTCTGGAATCAATTCAAGTTCTTAGGTAAAAAAAACCAGACCAAGTACTGGTTTACCATTATCAGTAACCTCTGGAACCAGTTCAAGTTCTTAGGTAAAAATAAACAGATCATGTACTGGTTTACCATTACATGATCTGTGTAACTTCTGGAATCAGTTCAAGTTCTTAGGTAAAAAAACAGGGTGCCATTTTTGACTTACTTATAACTTATATCACTCTAATTGAAGACATATAATCAAACTTGTATTCAACGGTCACCTTTGGGACAAAGGAAAAATGGCCAATTAAGACAGGTCGACCCAGTTGTCAGTTCCTGTCCATAGTGATTCGCGTATTACTGTTACCGGAAGTTTATGGCAGTAGGTGGTAGGATCAGTATCAGTTGGGAATGGGTATTATTTTATCAGTTGTAGAAGTATTCCCTCTTAAAAACTTTAAAATGGAATATGTATCGACTTATTATAGTCCTTGCCCAACATCACAGTTCAAGCATCAAATGAACAATGAGCCAACAAAATCTTGAGATATTAAACAGTTTACTACAGTAGTCCCCTCTAGTAAGGTCAGTCAGTCCTTCTGTAATGAAAAAGTGATCATATAAGAGGGGTGTTCTCTCTTAAGGTGGACAGTTTAGTAGCCTTTTATTATCTCAAAATATGAAAATGTCCTGAGAAAATGAGTTGTCTTTGGTGTGAGTGGCCTAATAAGAGGGGTGGCCTAACGTGAGAAGGGTCAGTTTAGTAGCCTTTTATTATCTCAAAATATGAAAATGTCCTGAGAAAATGAGCTGTCTTTGGTGTGAGTGGCCTAATAAGAGGGGTGGCCTAACGTGAGAAGGGTCAGTTTAGTAGCCTTTTATTATCTCAAAATATGAAAATGTCCTGAGAAAATGAGTTGTCTTTGGTGTGAGTGATCTAATAAGAAGGGTGGCCTAACGTGAGAATGGTCAGTTTAGTAGCTTTTTATTTTCTCAAAATCTGGAAATGTCCTGAGAAAATGAGTTGTCTTTGGTGTGAGTGACCTAATAAGAGGGCTGGTCTATCGTGAGGAGGAACAGTTTAGTAGCTTTTTATTTTCTCAAAATCTGAAAATGTCCTGAGAAAATGAGTTGTTTTTGGTAGGAGGGGCCTAATAAGATGGTGTTCTACTATCTCAGTACATCTGAAATCTTGCATGAGAAAAGGAGTGGTCTTTAGTGGGAGTGGCCTAATACTAGAGAGTTTCTCTTTTAATTGAATTGAAACAACCTGGCATTTATCTACAGTCTGTGACATTTTTTGTGTTTAATTGATATTCGATGAAAACCATGTTTTAACAGTATCAAAGGGGATAACAGATTTCTTATAATAATGTTATTGTAATATTTTGAATGCTACTTAAAGAGATATATGTTTTCCATCAAAAACAACCTTTAATAAAAAAAAAATATTTCTAACAGATACACAGACTCAGAAATCTATCAATGTCATGGTTTCTGCAGCATCAGTTGCCATAGGAACCACTGTTTACATCATAGGAGGTTACAATGGACAAGATTACAGTGAAATGATCAAGTTATCGCTGCCAGAAGACAGATGTCACCTGATAAAAGATGTCGCATGTAAAAATTCTTCTGGTTGTAAAGCCATTGTTGTACCAGGCACAGATGAAAAGAACATTACTTCCTGTTTCTCCAGTGACAGAACACCTCCTGACGAGTATGTATTATTACAATATTGCATTGTATTTATTACAATATTACATTGTATTTATTACAATAACACATTGTATTTATTACAATAACACATTGTATTTATTACAATAACACATTGTATTTATTACAATAACATATTGTATTTATTACAATATTACATTGTATTTATTACAATATTACATTGTATTTATTACAATAACACATTGTATTTATTACAATATTACATTGTATTTATTACGATAGTACATTATATTTATTACAATATTACATTGTATTTATTACAATAACACATTGTATTTATTACAATATTACATTGTATTTATTACGATAGTACATTATATTTATTACAATATTACATTGTATTTATTAAAATATTACATTGTATTTATTACAATAAACGTTGTGTTTTTTGTTTTGTTTGTCTTCGTTTTGTGTAACCAATGTTGCCAATTTCTCTAGATTGTCTATTCTTGATTACCCCTTTGGTTTCTCTAATGTTTATTTATATTTGTGTTATATTATAGTCTGTTTATTAATGAATAAATACATTGCATATTTAAACTAAGTTCCCTGAAAATTACTCCTGCCTCTAAATAAAGATAAACTGTTCAGAAATATGTATGAATGTCATTTTTTAATGATTGTTTTTTTGGGGTTTTTTTCAGAGCGGTACAAATTGTTGGTGGACCACAATGTGATGAACAATGGCATCAAGCAAGACATTGTGAACAATATACAGATTGTGGATCATGTTTGGCAGTCTTCCCACAATTCAACAAATCAAGACCGGTAATTAATAAATCATTCAATTGTGGAATAAGCTACGACTGTTATTCCCAATATAGATTTGCAAAAGTGTTATTGTCTGACTTGAATGGTAGTTTTCTCCTGGCACTCCAGTTTCCTCCGCCAAGAAAACTGACCGCCACGATATAACTGAAATATTGTTGAAAGTGGTGTTAAACACCATAACCATAATCTATTAATATTAGCTCAAGTGGCCAAAATTCATGTGAGATTTTCTTATCTATTGGCATCAAGCTCATGTGGCCAAATCTCATGTGAGGTTTTCGTATCTTTTGGCATCTAGCTCAAGTGGCCAAAGTTCCTGTGAGATTTTCGTTTCTAATGACATCTAGCTCATGTGGCCAAATAAATCACAGGTGAGATTTTCGTATTTTTTGGCATATAGCTCACATGGCCAAAGCTCAGGTGAGATTTTCGTATCTTTTGGCATCTAGCTCACATGGCCAAAGCTCAGGTGAGATTTTCGTATCTTTTGGCATCTAGCTCACATGGCCAAAGCTCAGGTGAGATTTTCGTATCTTTTGGCATCTAGCACACATGGCCAAATCTCAGGTGAGATTTTCGTATATTTTGGCATCGGGTTCATGTGGACCATTATTATTTCCGATATGAATTTGATTACAAAAGCGTTAATTTTGTTAGCTCACGTGGCCAAATTTCGTGTGAGATTTTTGTATCTTTTGGCATTCTAGCACACATGGCCAAATCTCGAGAGAGATTTTCGTATCTTTTGGCATCTAATACACATGACCAAAACTCAGGTGAGATTTTCGAATATGGAAAATAAATCACGAGTAACGCAGTAATTCATGTATGCTCATTAGTGCATGAATGAATTAAAGTCATACAATTACAGGTGATTTATTTTTGACCTTCAGAATGTAAGAGTAGTTATTCTTTTTATTACATAGATTTTACACTTTCCTTTGCACTAATAAAGGGGGGTTATGGTGTTTAAAGCCACTTTCTTTGCACTAATAAGACATTTAAAACTGATAAAGTCAGGTGTTTTTTTTCACCATTGTTGGACATTCAATGATATTTTGATTGTGACGATGTTTGGTATAGTGAAGGCATGCAGTGAATTACCAGTTTGTATTGCACTTGGAAATTTCCATATTTTATGATTGTCAGTGACTTACGACAGGTCGGTGGTTTTCTCCGGGTACTCCGGTTTCCTCCACCACTATATAACTGAAATATTGTTGAAAGTGGCGTTAAACACCATAAACCTAACCAGTATTTTATGGGCATCAATGTAATAATATGTTTTATTTCAGACGTGTCAATGGTGTTCAAACTGTCTTGAGAGTAAATGTATTAAATATGGTCTGACGTGTCCTGACAATGATAACTGCAACCCAGACGACACTTCTACTAAATTTAGGGTTGAGCACTGTCCAGACTTTACCTGTAGGGCTGGTACATGCGAGAGATGTAATAAACTTGGAAAATGTGCTTGGGGAAGACCCTTCATGACTGAGTTAGGTAAGTAGATTGAGCATTGTATATTTTGATACAGTCAAACCTGTATTAAGAGGTCACCACTTGGACAAAGAAAAACTGGCCTTATAAGACAGGTGACATCTTAAAAGAGGTTCAATTCATATAAAATTTTCTATGACAGGACTAGGAAAAGGTGACCTTTTAAAACAGGTGACTGCTTAATAGAGGTGACAGCATGAGCAGGTTTGACTGTATAATTATTGTTTTATTAGCTCACCTGGCCTTTAGGCCATGTGAGCTATTGTCATCACTTTTCGTCCGTCGTCTGTCGTCCGTCTGTCAACATTTCACATTTTAATCTTCTCCTCAGAAAACACTGGACCAATTGCAACCAAACTTTGGTGGAATGGTCCTTGGATGGTCCCCTTTCAAAATTGTGTCCGGTGATCCCGACTTCCAACCAAGATGGCCACCAAGCTAAAAATAGAAAAAGGGGGGATGAAATTTTAATTGTCCATTGCTGCTTTAGTGTAAGTCAAATTGAGCTCAAATTTTAACTGCAGCTACATGGCAAGGAGTAGTTTAACATATATTCCGGATTTTTCTGTGAAATTTTTCTTTCAGCCGATATATACCGATTATGCAAATTAGGCATATTTTGATAAAAGATCACATTTAAATCTCCTCTGAAACCGCTGAACCAAATTAAACCAAACCTGGCAGGGATGGTCCCTGGGTGGGTCCCTTTCAAAATTGTGTCCGACAGCCCTGCCCTCCATTCAAGATAGCCGCTGTTACTAAAAATAGAAATTTCTTCAAATGGCCAAAACTGTTCTATTTTAAGCCAGAATATGCCCAAATTTAAACTGTGTAAGCATAATGATGAGCTTGTTAGCCTATATTACAGGATTTTTTATGAACTTTGAACTTTTGCCGATTTTGACCGATTATGCAAATTAGAAAAAAGGGGGGATGAAATTTTTAAAAAATCTTCTCCTCGGAAACTACTGAGCCAATATCAACCAAATTTTGCTGAAATGATTCTTGGATGGCCCCCTTCCAAAATTGTGTCCGTTGATCCCGACTTCCAACCAAGATGGCCGCCAAGCTAAAAATAGAAAAAAGGGGGGATGAAATTTTAATTGTCCATTGCTGCTTTAGTGTAAGTCAAAATGAGCTCAAATTTTAACTGCAGCTACATGGCAAGAAGTAGTTTAGCATATATTCCGGATTTTTCTGTGAAATTTTTCTTTCAGCCGATATATACCGATTATGCAAATTAGGCATATTTTGATAAAAGATCGCATTTAAATCTTCTCCTCTGAAACCGCTGAACCAAATTAAACCAAACTTGGCAGGGATGGTCCCTGGGTGGTTCCCTTTCAAAATTGTGTCCGACAGCCCCGCCCTCCATTCAAGATGGCTGCTGTTACTAAAAATAGAAATTTCTTCAATTGTCCATTGCTGCTTTAGTATAAGTCAAAATAGCTCAAATTTAAACTGCAGCTACATGGCAAGGAGTAGTTTAACATATGTTCCAGGGTTTTTTTTGAAATTTTTCTTTCAGCCGATTTATACCGATTATGCAAATTAGGCATATCTTGATAAAAGATCACATTTAAATCTTCTCCTCTGAAACCGCTGAACCAAATTTGTGTCTGGTGGTCCCGCCCTCTGACCAAGATGGCTGCACAGCTGTACTTAGTTTAACATAGGACCCTATGGGAAATTCACATAAAAACCATCTTGTCTGGAACCAGTAGCTCAATTAAAACCAAACTTTGATGGAATAGTCATTGGATGGTCCTCTTCCAAAATGGTGTCCGGCAGTTGCGCTCTCCCGCCAAGATGGCCGCCACAGTGCAGTTGCGTTGTTATTGAAAGCAGCTTTGATCCAGGTGAGCGATTACAGGCTCCTGGGAGCCTCTGGTTTGTGGAATGCAAAAGTAATTTATCACATAGATTTTAATCTTTACACTTGTTTGTGTTATAAATAAGACTTTATAAAAAATAAAGAAATTGTTTCATTGTCAGATGCCCAATGATATTTTTTATTATGATGATTTTTGGAATGCAAAATTAGTTTATTACATAGATTTTAGTGCTTATAAGACATTTAAAAAAAGAATTTGTCTTTCAATGTCAGATGCCCAATGATATCTTTGATTGTGATGACATTGATACATGTTCTTTGACATCACACATTCATTTCACTGGGTAAAATACCGGTTCTGGGGATTTCACGGCAATCTAAGTAATAAATTGTTTTTCAGCAGAAAACGGTGGAACAAAGAAAGAAACTTTGGGCTGGAGCTGTATTGATAGACTTGCCTGTATAAATAATAGCTGTTCCTATAGTCAATGTCCATCGCCATGCCATACTGCTGTCAACTGTCTGTCCTGCCTCTCTAAGAGCAGCACCATATCTGGATCAATGGAGTGTACCTGGAGCAATAAATTACAACAGGTAAATACAGTCACCCCTGTGTCTTGTGTGACCTTCCAAGGAAGCATTCAAATAGGGTCGCATTAGACAGGTGGTTGCTTAATACAGGTTTAATTAATATGAAACACACTGAAGGTAAATTAAAATTAATGTCGCATAAATATATACTATAGTTGATGTGTTTTACCTGAATGGATTTCTCCGAGCAATCACGCAGTGAAGGTGAAGCTTGAGATGGGGGATACTATGAGATGTCCATTTTGGGCAAAACATATTAACGATACAACATGTAGTATGTTTATCGAGGATTTGGTGAGATTGATTTGATTGATTTTTGGTGTTTGATGCAACTTTCAGCAATATTTCAGCTATATCATGGCAACAAGTTTTAGTGGTGGAAGAAGCCGGAGTACCCAGAGAGAACCACCGACCATGGACAAGTAACTGATAAGCTTCATCACTGGCGGCTGCGAGTCGAGTGCACCCTTTTTTGTAATTTACAAAGCTGGGCGTGAACCCATGCCGTATTGGTGATAGGCTTGTATGAGTTGTTAGGTAATCCAACTACCTAACTCAATGAGCCACTCGGGCCCTTGATTTGGTGAGATTACATCAGTGACTTCATTATAGCATCATATTACAAAACAGTGACATTATGTTTATATCATAATAGTTGCTTGATAATAGATACAAACACATGTAAAGAACAAAGGGAAGATGTTCAAATCATCGATGTTACAAGTTATTAATAGATGTTACAAGTTATTAATAGATGTTACAAATTATTAATAGATGTTACAAGTTATTGATAGATGTTACAAGTTATTAATAGATGTTACAAGTTATTGATAGATGTTACAAGTTATTAATAGATGTTACAAGTTATTGATAGATGTTACAAGTTATTAATAGATGTTACAAGTTATTGATAGATGTTACAAGTTATTAATAGATGTTACAAGTTATTGATAGATGTTACAAGTTATTAATAGATGTTACAAGTTATTGCTTAATACATTTGGTCACTAAAGCAGGTTTGACACTTGAGGTGGGTATCAGGGCTTGAATCCATGACTACACTTAGAGGTGGGTATCAGGGCTCGAATCCACGACTACACTTAGAGGTGGGTATCGGGGCTGGAATCCACTACTACACTTAGAGGTGGGTATCAGGGCTGGAATCCACGACTACACTTAGAGGTGGGTATCAGGGCTGGAATCCACGACTACACTTAGAGGTGGGTATCAGAGCTTGAATCCATGACTACACTTAGAGGTGGGTATCAGGGCTCGAATCCACGACTACACATAGAGGTGGGTATCAGGGCTGGAATCCACGACTACACTTAGAGGTGGTTATCAGAGCTTGAATCCATGACTACACTTAGAGGTGGGTATCAGGGCTTGAATCCACGACTACACTTAGAGATAGGTATCAGGGCTCAAATCCATGACTACACTTGAGGTAGTCATTGGGGCTCGAATCCACCACTACACTTAAGGTGGGTATTGGGGCTCGAATCCACAAAATTTGTGTTGGGATTGTGGTCAGAAGTGCACATGTACACATCGTGACATGGTTTGTGAATATAATTATTTGTGCTGGGTAAAATAAATATTCTTGGATTTAACGAAAGAAAATTTTTATTCCTTTGGTTCTTGAGAAAATCTCAATTATTAATTGCAATTTTAAATGATTAGCTATTAGCTGAAGGGATTAATTTAGGATTGCTTTTCGTTATCGCCTTAATCTAGGGTAAGGACTTCGGGAAAATTTTGTAAGACCTTTTCTTATTATCCTAATTTTAGGTATAATGTATTAACTTGCATATAATTTTGAATAGAATTCCGTTGTTGCGGTAATATCTTTCATTTTATTTTATAACAATATTTTTGTTACATTTCAGTGCATGTCTCCTGAGCACAAAAATCTCTGTTGTTCCACGGGTAATTGTGGTCTTCTAATCGACTCGTTTGAAAACCATTGTCCGAAACCATGCCATGAGTTTTCAAGGTGTTCTGAATGTTTAATGGCCCCGCAGTGTGGCTGGTGTGCATATGGCGGCCAAAATGGGCTTGGTCTTTGTATTCCAGGAGGAATTAAGGGTCCTACTGTGGGGAGGTGTGAAGTTGGTGATATTAGGAATTCAGAAACCGGTAAGAATTTAACCCATTATAATTAGTTGTGAATAAACCTTACTTAAATTTAAGTCTCAATTAAACCTTAAGTGTAAATTAATTCTATGTATATTTCAAGTAAATTTAAATGTCAATTAAGTTTTAATTGACATTTAAATTTAAGTAAGGTTTGTGCAACCCAGTCCTGGTTTTGTTTGAAAAAGAAAATTTTTAAATAAACATGCAAACTAATATTAGGGTTTGGAGTTTTAATGGGTTTGGGTTTTATTAGTAATAGTTAAAAATGTATTTACAGTGAACCCGGTCAAAACCAAACCAACTTTTCTATTCTAACTAGACAAGGTGTTAGATGTATTCAGGTTAAATTAACAAAAGATTTCCTACATTATTTTGGTCTTTATTTGAAATTTGGTTTCTACAGAATTTCGTTTTATTCAGGGTTTGATTTAGACATGTTTCACTATATATATATATTTATATAAGAAACCACAGGTCGTCCATGTGTCACAGTTTAGAATAATCCTTCAGGACCTCACAGTGACCCGTGACCCACTTTAGCACGTTCTACCAGTTAATTCTTAATAATGTTGTTTAAATAATGCATGTAGCAAAAGATGATGTGGTGATTTTATGTCATGTCTACAGCCTTAAAACTCTCGACCATATAAAAATCTAAGTCAGTGATGGACAACCGTCAATTTCTAGTTTTCAATGCTAAATTCCATTTTCCTTTCTTTATTGTTGCCCTAGTTATATCACAAATGGTTACGATTATTTACAACCAAATGAGGGAAGCAGACACAGCTTAGCCTCTAGTTTGAAACAAGGGGCCCATAGAGATAAAAGTAAAACATGCTATGCTTGATATTGTATTTTTTTTAACTTGCAGATATATTAGTTTGAAACAAGGGGCCCATAGGAATAAAAGTAAAACACGCTATGCTTGATATTGTATTTTTTTTAACTTGCAGATATATTAGTTTGAAACAAGGGGCCCATAGGGATAAAAGTAAAACACGCTATGCTTGATATTGTATTTTTTTTAGCTTGCAGATTTATTAGTTTGAAACAAGGGGTCCATAGGGATAAAAGTTAGACACACTATGCTTGATGTTGAATTTTTTTAACTTGCAGATTTATTAGTTTGAAACAAGGGATAAAAGTAAAACACACTATGCTGCTTGATATTGTATTTTTTTATAAACTTGCAGATATAATGAATCAGTACCATCACTACGAGACAGCTGAACCGACGTGGTCCTACATTGATTGTCCTCCTGAGAACGAGTGTCTGAACGACCATCATAACTGTAACCTTAGAACACAGAAATGTGTAGATACACAGGAAGGTTATGACTGTTTTTGTAAGCCAGGATATAGACAGGATACAGGGTATTTTAACTTTATTTGAAGTCAATCTGTCTAAACCAAACAAATTTTTTGTTCAGAATAGACAGGTTTTCAGTTTACACAGGTTAAATTAACAAAGATTTCCTTCATTGGGGTTTTGATTTAATTTAAGTTTATACAGAATTCCATTTTATTCAATGTTCAGTTTATACAGAATTCCATTTTATTCAATGTTCAGTTTATACAGAATTCCATTTTATTCAATGTTCAGTTTATACAGAATTCCATTTTATTCAATGTTCAGTTTATACAGAATTCCATTTTATTCAATGTTCAGTTTATACAGAATTCCATTTTATTCAATGTTCAGTTTATACAGAATTCCATTTTATTCAATGTTCAGTTTATATAGAATTCACTGTGTATCAATTATACTCATTCTGGGATTTTAATGGCATCACATAGTCACCTGTGGTAATGTCTTAATATACAACATGAAATTGCTACAAAATATGATTGTGTACAGTGAAACGTGTCTAAACCAAACCTCCTGACCAACTTTTTGTGTTCGGAATAATCAGGTGTTTGGTTTATACAGCTTAATTTAACAAATATTTTTTCACTGACACTTTATTTAATGTCCAGTTTATACAGGATTCCATTTTATTCAAAGATTTGTGTTTCACTGTATATTGTTTAAACTTATTGTTTTTCAGAGAGAAGAAATGCATTCCAGTATGTCAGCAAGGATGTGTTCATGGAACATGTGTTTTACCAGATGTCTGTCGATGTGACTTTGGTTATGTTGGAAATAATTGTATGGTGGAATGTGAGTGCCATAAACACAGTAACTGTGAAAGTGTAGATAAGAAGAAAAATTGTTCACTGTGTCACAACAATACACAGGTAAAAATTTTATTATATTACTGAAATCTGAAAGAACTTCAAATAGGGGGGTGTTAGGTTCAGTTATATCGTGGTGGTCAGTTTTATTGATGGCGGAAATCTAGAGTACCTGAAAAAAACCACAGACCTGTCGCAAGTCACTGACAAACTTTTATCATATAATGTACTCCTCGCTATGAGCGGTATTCGAACTCACAACTTTAGTGGCGATAGGCACTGAATAGTGAACTTCAAATAATTGCTACCACTGTGGCACATAGTTTAACATAGGACCACATAGTAAAATGAATGAAAAGCCTCTTCACAGTTACTACAAACTAAATTGAACCCAAATGATCATTATATCTCCCTCTCCCCTTTCTGGTGGCAATAGGGGGGGACATATTGCTTTTATCCTGTACATTCCGTCCGTAGCAATAGTTGTATGCGTAACCCCTCTTACATTTTAAAACGGAATTCCTTAAAAACTTATTACAATATGGAGAATCCATCCCATGTTGCTACAACATTTTTGAAAGAGTTATTGCCCTTTTTGACTTGAATATTTCATCAAATTTATTTGAGGGAGGTGGTGGGCAGTGGGTGCACATGCATTTTTGTCAAAAGCAACCTTAAATTAGATAGTATTTTATTTGTGTTTAGCAAAAAAATTTCATAGCTAATTGAAAGTGCCATGTACTCAAAGTTTCAAACAATTTATCTGAGTTATTGTTGAAAGTGGTGTTAGGAACACATAATTCTCACATAGTTGTATTATTTAATGATTTTTGTATTTTTGTTAAAAACTTATCTTTTCAATATTTTAAGAAGTCTGAAACACTGCAATATAGGGGCTGTCGTGGTCGTGATCGTATGGTAGTTGGATTTACAACTACATGTGCAATCAGTACATATCACCACTAAAGTTGTGAGTTCGAACCCTATCCATGGTGAGGTGTACTCGATACAACATTATCTGATAAAGTTTGTCAGTTTCGTGCGATAGTTAGGTGGTTTTCTCCGGGTACTCTGATTTCCTCCACCAATAAAACTGACCGCCATGATATAAGTGAAATATTGTTGAAAGTGGCATTAAACACCCTAAACACTAAAACACTAAAAATAAATAAAATCTACACACAATTATTATTTTGTAAGCGAGAAAAATCTTGATGAACTTCGTGTTTTTGCTTTGTCTTCTACAAATTGAATATGAAATTCTGCAACTTATGAAAATTTTAAAAAGTTAATCAAACGGCAAAGGTCAACAATAGAACCAGCTACAACAATACAAACCAGATCTTCCTCTAACCTTGAACTTCTACACACAGAACTGCATCATGATCGTATGGTACTTGGATTTATAACTATTAGTGACTTGTGACAGATCAGTGGGTTTCTCCAGGTACTCCGGTTTGCTCCACCAACAAAATTGCCTGCCACGATATAACTGAAATATTGTTGAAAGTGATGTTAAGCACCATAACCCTAGACCCCCCAACAAAAAATTAATTACAATACTAATAAAAGGTGTTTAATTTATGCCTGTTCTTGACTGACTGTTGTTTTCCTTTGTCATAGGGTGACCAGTGTGAACATTGTAAACTGTGGTATGTTGGTAACCCTAAAAAGGAGGAGCCATGTGTACCTTGTTTTAACGTGTGTCACAACCATACAACAAGATGCTCCTCTGTCAAAGATTTTGCTAGACTAGACCCTGCAGTTACGTACACAACTTATGACTATGAAAAAGTGGTAGGTGATTTTAGTGTATGTTTATTTGATGACAGGTTTTTTTGTATAATTGTATATTGCTGTACCTGTATGATCCAAGATGGCTGCCGTTACTGAAAATAAAAAAATTCTTGAAATGGCAAAAAAAAGGCCAATTTTAATCATATTTTATTTTGTGACATGACTTTTTTGTGTAATTGTTTATTCATGTCATAGTGTTTTTCGACTACTGTACCTGTATGATCCAAGATGGCTGCCGTTACTGAAAATTTTTAATTTCTTGAAATGGCCAAAAAGAGAGGCCAATTTTAATCGGATTTTATTTTATGGTATGATTTTTTGTGTAATTGTATATTCATGTCATAATGTCTTTCGATTGCTCTATGTATATGATCCAAGATAGCTGCCATTACTAAAAATAAAAAAATTCTTGAAATGGCCAAAAAGATGCCAATTTTAATCGGATTTTATTTTATGACATGATTTTTGTGTAATTGTTTATTCATTCATGTCATAGTGTCTTTCGACTGCTATATTTGTGTGATCCAAGATGGCTGCCATTACTAAAAATAAATACTTTCTTGAAATGGCAAATAAAGGCCATTTTAATCTGGAATAATTTTAACTTTAACTCGTTTAACATACTACTTTTTCAATAGAATTTGTGTATCTAGAAATTCAGCTAATATTTGTATATACAGTCAAACTTGTATTCAACAGTCACCTTTAGGACAAAGGACAAATGTCTGCATAAGACAATTGACCTCTTATTTAAAATCAGTCGATCCAGATTAATAGGTTCTTACATACGTTCTTGGGAAAGACCGGGTGATCTTCCACGAGTGATAGAAATTTTATGTCTTTTCGCGAGTGGAGCGCAGCGAAACGAGCGAAACAATTTCTATCACGAGAGGAAGATCACCCGGGCTTTCCCAACAACGTATGGAAGTACCTATTTCTTCCGTAAACCAACAACTTTCACTATCGCGAACTCCTAGAGACGCCCGCCATTGATCAGTAACTAATTTGCATAAATTATCAGATCAATATCATTGAGCGTTATGAAATACACATCACATAAAATTGACTTTTGTGACACCGACTGATAAACTAAGTAGCTTTCTACTGATATTTGAGCTTTTCTCACTAATATTTTATTGAAAGTACAGTATTTTCCTTCATGAGACTTTATGACGTGACACATATTTTGACATCATTGAAGAATGACGGAAAAGGACATCTAGAAATACGAAAAAATGAAAATAAAAGACACAAATATATTTAATACGGTTGGAGTCTGTATTTGGAAAAAAAACCTGGTTAAATCCGTAATATATCTGTTATTCAGCTATCAGACAGGGTATATAATGTTACATTCCCGGCTTAGGGTATATATTTAAGCGAATTTTTTTCTTGTTAGAGGCGTTCTGATTGGATGTCACAACGAGTAAAGACGAGTGCACGTGGACTCGTCTTACCTCAGTCGTCTTCACCCGAAAACGGAAGAATATCAGTTCTGGTCTATAATGATTCTCATATTACTGTTAACGGAAGTTTATTTATTGTAAAACATAGCCATTTTTAGCTCACCTGGCCTTTAGGCCATGTGAGCTATTGTCATCACTTTTCGTCCGTCGTCCGTCCATCAACATTTCACATTTTAATCTTCTCCTCAGAAACCACTCGGCCGATTGCAACCAAACTTTGGTGGAATGGTCCTTAGATGGCCCCCTTCCAAAAATGTGTCCGGTGATTCCGACTTCCATCCAAGATGGCCGCCAAGCTAAAAATTAAAAAAAGGGGGATGAAATTTTAATTGTCCATTGCTGCTTTAGTGTAAGTCAAAATGAGCCCAAATTTTAACTGCAGCTACATGGCAAGGAGTAGTTTAACATTTATTCCGGATTTTTCTGTGAAATTTTTCTTTCAGCCGATATATACTGATTATGCAAATTAGGCATATTTTAATAAAAGATCACATTTAAATCTTCTCCTCTGAAACCGCTGAACCAAATTAAACCAAACATTCAAGATGGCCACTGTTACTAAAAATAGAAATTTCTTCAATTGTTCATTGCTGCTTTAGTATAAGTCAAAATGAGCTCAAATTTTAACTGCAGCTACATGGCAAGGAGTAGTTTAGCATATGTTCGGGGTTTTTGTTTGAAATTTTTCTTTCAGCCGATTTATACCGATTATGCATAGGACCCTATGGGAAATTCACATAAAAATCTTCTTGTCTGGAACCTTTGAGTTACTCAATTGGAACCAAACTTTAATAAAATAGAGTTACCTCCCTTTTATATTTTGCGTGATTGCATTGCAATCTATTAAATAGGAGTTACCTCCCTTTTTTGTTTTGTGCGATTGCACTGCAATCTATTAAATTAGAGTTACCTCCCTTTTATATTTTGCGCGATTGCATTGCAATCTATTAAATAGGAGTTACCTCCCTTTTTTGTTTTGTGCGATTGCACTGCAATCTATTAAATTAGAGTTACCCCCCTTTGATATTTTGCGCGGTTGCATTGCAATCTATTAAATTGGAGTTACCTCCCTTTTTTGTTTTGCATGATTGCATTGCAATCTATTAAATTGGAGTTGCCTCCCTTTGATATTTTGCACGATTGCATTGCAATCTATTAAATTGGAGTTACCTCCCTTTTTTATTTTGCGTGATTGCATTGCAATCTATTAAATTGGAGTTACCTCACTTTTATATTTTGTGTGATTGCATTGCAATCTATTAAATTGGAGTTACCTCCCTTTTTTATTTAGCGCGATTGCATTGCAATCTATTAATTAGGAGTTGCCTCCCTTTTTTATTTTCCACGATTGCATTGCAATCTATTAAATTGGAGTTACCTCCCTTTTATATTTTGTGTGATTGCATTGCAATCTATTAAATAGGAGTTACCTCCCTTTTTGTGTGCGATTGCACTGCAATCTATTAAATTAGAGTTACATCCCTTTTATATTTTGCACGATTGCATTGCAATCTATTAAATTGGAGTTACCTCCCTTTTTTGTTTTGCGTGATTGCATTGCAATCTATTAAATTGGAGTTACCTCCCTTTTTTATTTTGTGAGATTGCATTGCAATCTTAAATTGGAGTTACCTCCCTTTTATATTTTGTGCAATTGCATTGCAATCTATTAATTTGGAGTTACCTCCCTTTTTTGTTTTGCAAGATTGCATTGCAATCTATTATATTGGAGTTACCTCCCTTTTTAATTTTGCATGATTGCATTGCAATCTATTAAATAGGAGTTACCTCCCTTTTTTGTTTTGTGCGATTGCACTGCAATCTATTAAATTAGAGTTACCTCCCTTTGATATTTTGTGCGGTTGCATTGCAATCTATTAAATTGGAGTTACCTCCCTTTTATATTTTGTGTGATTGCATTGCAATCTATTAAATTGGAGTTACCTCCCTTTTTTATTTAGCGCGATTGCATTGCAATCTATTAATTAGGAGTTGCCTCCCTTTTTTTATTTTCCACGATTGCATTGCAATCTATTAAATTGGAGTTACCTCCCTTTTATATTTTGTGCGATTGCATTGCAATCTATTAATTTGGAGTTACCTCCCTGTTTTGTTTTGCATGATTGCACTGCAATCTATTAAATTAGAGTTACCTCCCTTTTATATTTTGCGCAATTGCATTGCAATCTATTAAATTGGAGTTACCTCTTTTTTATTTTTCATGATTGCAATGCAATCTATTAAATTGGAGTTACCTCCCTTTTTTGTTTTGCGTGATTGCATTGCAATCTATTAAATTGGAGTTACCTCCCTTTTTTATTTTGTGTGATTGCATTGTAATCTATTAAATTGGAGTTACCTCCCTTTTTTATTTTGTGCGATTGCATTGCAATATATTAAATTGGATTTACCTCCCTTTTTTGTTTTGCAGGATTGCATTGCAATCTATTAATTTGGAGTTAGCTCCCCTTTTCATTTTGTGCGATTGCATTGCAATATATTAAATTGGAGTTACCTCCCTTTTTTAAGTTTTGCATGATTGCATTGCAGTCTATTAAATAGGAGTTACCTCCCTTTTATATTTTGCACGATTGCATTGCAATCTATTAAATTGGAGTTACCTCCCTTTTATAAATGTTGCACGATTGCATTGCAATCTATTAAATTGGAGTTACGTCCCTTTTTTATTTGGTGCGATTGCATCGCAATCTATTAAATTAGAGTTACCTTCCTTTTTAGCTCACCAGGCGATTGTTTTACTAAAGGTTGTAAGTCGTAAACGTAGACGTAGACGTAACTGTTACAACCGTTTCACTAATAGTTAGGATTTACGACATGCGATAAAAAGTGATCGCAAAGTTAAGAGTGGTGGTAGGTACTTGTAAGTCATAAATCGTAAACCTATTTTTGAAGAGAAGAATTGCTATCTGTATATTTTTAATATGAACATTGATCAAATGAAGCGAGCAATACATATTAGATGCACTCAACAATTTTTATATTTCGAGAGCCATAAAAAATCATTAAAACAGCTCTGTACACATTATTGTTTGTTTCAGTGTCACATTTACAATATCAACATATTTTATTAACAAGGGTATTTAGGAGAAATTTCAAGAAATGAACGATATTGGGTACATGTACAAATAATGGCTAAACAATATATTTAAGCACAAACAGAGGGCACATTACATTTGCATGTATTTGGGGATTAACAGGTATTCCACTTGCACGGAGAAAGAGCATTACAATTATCTGTAAAATATACCTGAGAGTTTGTTTTTTCTACATTTGCGCGGATTGCCTGTTATTTAGAATATACATGTATTTAAGTTATTCATAACATTTTCTGCAATTTGCAGCATGACTGACGATGCAATATGGATTATTCACCACTTTCGTCAGCCTTTAAAATGAAAAAAAAATAATATAAGAATAACATACAAATATATGAAATATAAATTTAGAAAAGATTAATTTGTGAATTTGCAACATACATGTATAAAAGAAAGAAAAAAACAATAATTTTGAAGGCAACAGATATTTCTACAGTCCAAATGTTAACATGCATTGGTAGTTTTTATTGATTATATAACACTGAATATAAATCAACAGTACATGTACATGTTAAGGTTTGATATCGTAAGATGTGTATTTTTGTTGTTTAAGTGTTGATGAAGCATTATTTTATATGTGTGAATACAGTGATGCAATAAAACTACCCAAATACTACTCTTAAATTGTTGAAATGACCATTTGCAGAATTTAAATTAACTGCAATCTCGGTCCTTTGTTAGTTTGCTTACCTTTGAATATAGTAGTAATCCACTTTGTTTTCTTTTTCTCCAGTCTTTATTTTGTTTAGAATATTGTAGTATTTATCTCTTTTCCATATGGTTGATTTTGGATTAGACTCCAAAGTCTCACAAAGCTTATTAGTAAATGTTTGCTCATTGGAGAGCACACTGCATTCTTCTGCCATGACAATTTTTACAGAATGATAGAATTAATTCAGTTTTGAGTGAAGACAAACTCACCCTAAGATAATGTTGACAACAATTTTAGCCTGTTCAATTAGTTATACATAAATAAAGCCTAGGGGTATTTTCGTATATGTAAAAACATGATAATCTCCTTCATGATTAAGAACGTGTGAAGCGAGTACTTAATTATGAAGGAGGGGATTATCATTTTCTTACAATCTTTCTTATAAACATTCAATATGATATAATGTATTGGACAAAACTGTGAATTTCTTTTATTTAAAGTATTAGTAATAACATTCAGGCATTTTATTGAAAATAGCTAAAAAAAAAATCAGGCATTCTATAGAATTATTAGATATTTTTAGGCATTCAATAGAATTCCTATTGATGTTAGGCATTCTATAGGAGATGTTACTTGTCGCAAGTCGTAAGTCGTATCTGAGTTTAGGACTAGTTTAGTGAAACCACGTATACGTGCACGTAAGGAAATCTTAAGAGTGATGTCAGACTTACGATTTACGATCACTTTAATGAAACGGTCGCCTGGCCTTTAGGCCATGTGAGCTATTGTCATCACTTTTCGTCCATCGTCCGTCCGTCAACATTTCACATTTTAATCTTCTCCTCAGAAACCACTGGGCCAATTGCAACCAAACTTTGGTGGAATGGTCCTTGGATGGCCCCCTTCCAAAATTGTCTTCCAACCAAGATGGCCGCCAAGCTAAAAATAGAAAAAAGTGGGGGGGGGGGGGGGGGGGGGGTGAAATTTTAATTGTCCATTGCTGCTATAGTATAAGTCAAAATGAGCTCAAATTATAACTGCAGCTACATGGCAAGGAGTAGTTTAACATAAATTCCGGGTTTTCTGTGAAATTTTTCTTTCAGCCGATTTATACCGATTATGCAAATTAGGCATATTTTGATAAAAGATCACATTTAAATCTTCTCCTCTGAAACCGCTGAACCAAATTAAACCAAACCTGGCAGGGATGTTCCCTGGGTGGGTCCCTTTCAAAATTGTGTCCAACAGCCCCGCCCTCCATTCAAGATGGCTGCTGTTACTAAAAATAGAAATTTCTTCAATTGTCCATTGCTGCTTTAGTAATAGTCAAAATGAGCTCAAATTTTAACTGCAGCTACATGGCTAGGAGTAGTTTAACATATATTCCGGTTTTAGCTCACCTGGCCTTTAGGCCATGTGAGCTATTGCCATCACTTTTCGTCCATCCGTCAACATTTCACATTTTAATCTTCTCCTCAGAAACCACTGGGCCAATTGCAACCAAACTTTGGTGGAATGGTCCTTGGGTGCCCCCCCTTAAAAATTGTGTCCGGTGATCCCAACTTCCAATCAAGATGGCCACCAAGCTAAGAATAGAAAAAAGGGGGATGATATTTTAAAAAAGTCTTCTCCTCTGAAACTACTGAGCCAATCTCAACCAAACTTTGCTGAAATGATCCTTGGGTGGTCCCTTTCCAAAATTGTGTCCGGCATTTCAGACCTCCGAACTTAATTTAACAGGACCCTATGGGAAAATTCCCATAAAAATCTTCTTGTCTGAAACCATTTGCTCAATAAGAACTAAATTTTGATGAAATAGTCATTGGATGGTTCTCTTCCAAAAATGTGTCCGGCGGTTCGGCCCTCTGACCAAGATGGCTGCACAGCTGAGCTTAGTTTAACATAGGACCCTATGGGAAATTCACATAAAAACCATCTTGTCTGGAACCAGTAGCTCAATTAGAACCAAACTTTGATGGAATAGTCATTGGATGGTCCTTTTCTAAAATTGTGTCCGGCAGTCGCGCTCTCCCATCAAGATGGCCACCACAGTGCAGTTGCGTTGTTATTAAAAGCAGCTTTGATCCAGGTGAGCGATTACAGGCTCCTGGGAGCCTCTGGATTTGTAAGGCTGCATATTATTTTTGTTACAATTTACACTTAAATAGTTCATTATTCAATAATTTGATAGCTTTATTGATACCATCATGTATTAAGAACTTCTGGAATGATAATTGCAGATGATTTTTTAAATAAACGTTGGAGAATACCAACAGGCATTCAAAAATGGACAATCCAGAGAAACTGGTAAGACGAAGAAAAACAAAACAAAAACACAACACAATATATGTTGGACACCACTATCCGCAAACAGACACAAATAACGTAAATAAGACATGAGCCATCCTACAAACAACTGGAGGTAAAGATGAACCGAACATCGTTTTTATGCGAAAATCGTAACGGACATCACAAAACAGAACTCAGAACGTAAAGATACATAAAAGGACAACACAAATAACTAAAAAGATGAGCAACACAAACCTCACCATAAAACTGGGGGTGCTCAAAAAGGGTATGCAGATCTACGTGTAGGATAGCATGTGACTATTAAATACCAGTAATCTAGCCTCATTAGTGAGGAGACCTCTTATATGAATTCAAAGAACATGTAAAGCAAGTTAAGAATTTTTTTAAGCTGGCTGTTTACAACAGATGTCCACTAATCTAAGATGAACGTGAGAGTATTTTAAGCTGGCTGTTTACAACAGATGTCCACTAATCTAAGATGAACGTGAGAGTATTTTAAGCTGGCTGTTTACAACAGATGTCCACTAATCTAAGATGAACGTGAGAGTATTTTAAGCTGGCTGTTTACAACAGATGTCCACTAATCTAAGATGAACGTGAGAGTATTTTAAGCTGGCTGTTTACAACAGATGTCCACTAATCTAAGATGAACGTGAGAGTATTTTAAGTTGGCTGTTTACAACAGATGTCCACTAATCTAAGATGAACGTGAGAGTATTTTAAGCTGGCTGTTTACAACAGATGTCCACTAATCTAAGATGAACGTGAGAGTATTTTAAGTTGGCTGTTTACAACAGATGTCCACTAATCTAAGATGAACGTGAGAGTATTTTAAGTTGGCTGTTTACAACAGATGTCCACTAATCTAAGATGAACGTGAGAGTATTTTAAGCTGGCTGTTTACAACAGATGTCCACTAATCTAAGATGAACGTGAGTGTATTTTAAGCTGGCTGTTTACAACAGATGTCCACTAATCTAAGATGAACGTGAGAGTATTTTAAGCTGGCTGTTTACAACAGATGTCCACTAATCTAAGATGAACGTGAGAGTATTTTAAGTTGGCTGTTTACAACAGATGTCCACTAATCTAAGATGAACGTGAGTGTATTTTAAGCTGGCTGTTTACAACAGATGTCCACTAATCTAAGATGAACGTGAGAGTATTTTAAGTTGGCTGTTTACAACAGATGTCCACTAATCTAAGATGAACGTGAGAGTATTTTAAGTTGGCTGTTTACAACAGATGTCCACTAATCTAAGATGAACGTGAGAGTATTTTAAGCTGGCTGTTTACAACAGATGTCCACTAATCTAAGATGAACGTGAGAGTATTTTAAGTTGGCTGTTTACAACAGATGTCCACTAATCTAAGATGAACGTGAGAGTATTTTAAGTTGGCTGTTTACAACAGATGACTGATAATTGAAAGATGACTTTATTGCTCTATTATTGTTAGCAATTCTTTGAAGATACAGCTCCTCTTCATAGTCCCTTTTAGTTAATATTTAAAGTGGCCTACAATTCTTTGAAGATACAGCTTCTCTTCATGATCCCTTTTAGTTAATATTTAAAGTGGCCTACAATTCTTTGAAGATACAGCTCCTCTTCATAGTCCCTTTTAGTTAATATTTAAAGTGGCCTACAATTCTTTGAAGATACAGTTTCTCTTCATGATCCCTTTTAGTTAATATTTAAAGTGGCCTACAATTCTTTGAAGATACAGCTTCTCTTCATAGTCCCTTTTAGTTAATATTTAAAGTGGCCTACAATTCTTTGAAGATACAGTTTCTCTTCATGGTCCCTTTTAATTAATATTTAAAGTGGCCTACAATTCTTTGAAGATACAGTTTCTCTTCATAGTCCCTTTTAGTTAATATTTAAAGTGGCCTACAATTCTTTGAAGATACAGTTTCTCTTCATAGTCCCTTTTAGTTAATATTTAAAGTGGCCTACAATTCTTTGAAGATACAGCTTCTCTTCATGGTCCCTTTTAGTTAATATTTAAAGTGGCCTACAATTCTTTGAAGATACAGCTTCTCTTCATGATCCCTTTTAGTTAATATTTAAAGTGGCCTACAATTCTTTGAAGATACAGCTTCTCTTCGTAGTCCCTTTTAGTTAATATTTAAAGACTGAGGTAGGCCTTTCAGTAAGCATATTATAATTCATAGTTCTTAGTAATAGTAGAGTTACAATCAATCAATTGATACAATAATCATACAAATCAAACACAAATAATCAGGAAGAAATTCCATTAAACTGGAATCTATTTCCGGATACGGTTTCATTAATAAAGTTTTTTTACTTTTTGTTTTTGACATTGTGACAAATTACGGAGATTGTAAGTGTAATATTTCGGTAAATATGCACCGATTAGGTGCACTATTTGTGTTAATTGTTTTGTGACAAAACCATAGTGTTAAATTAATTGTCATGTTGAAACACAAGCACATTCATTAATTCAGATATATGAAAGTGAAACTAGTTTACCTAATATAAGTTAAATGAAACTTATTTAGATTCTAGTATTTTTAGATGTCCGTACCTAACTTACAACTTGTTGAAGACAAACATTTTTTCTCTGTCAAATTTACAGCATTTATTGATATTGTAGATACCTAACTTTAACCCTAATGGACCTAATGGTAAGCCAGTATGTATTCGCTGTCAAAATAATACAGAAGGCCGTCTCTGTGATGTTTGTCAAAATGGCTTCTTCCGGCTAAAATCTGGTGGAAAGACGGCTTACGATGCATGTATAAAATGTCAATGTCATGGTCACAGTAACACGTGTGACAACACGACGGGGAAGTGTCATTATTGTGCTAATAACACGGAGACTAGATGTAACAGCGATGATAAAGGTTCTCCCGATAAATGTTGGGAAAAACAGGTAGGATGTATATTCTAATGTAATTATTATATAACATGTTTTTTCATTGGTTAATGTTGTTATTGTTTACCATCAAATCCACAATTGACATGTTGTTGCCAAGGGTTTTAGTGTGAATGAACCACCATTTTTAATTGTCGAAATCCATCATGTTAATTCATGCAATATGATAGAAAATAAAGACATCACCTACCTTTGATATTGAAGCATGCATATTGCAAAATAACGTCCAATGTATACGTTATGCATTGAAAATTTTCATCTAATGTCACGATTTTCTATGACGTTTTTTGCCAAAATCATGCTCAATATTTTGTATCATTTTAGATTTTGCAATTTGTAGACCCTTTTTAAAGCTCAAATTAATTTTTCTTTCTTGCATTAAAATAGAAACAACATTTTTGTATTTGAAGAAACCACATCGTTGATGTAATGATAATTGTGATCGTGGGTTCGAGTTCGTTTGGGTCAAGCCAAAGACAAAAAATGAGTATATGCTGCTTCTCTCCTTAGCACTCAGCACTAAGAAGTAAGAGCAAAGACTGGTTGGCTCGGAATCAGGATATAATGTGTCCGAGTGGAGTGATATGTCCACCCACATAATGTTGTTTCAGTGAGCTAACACTTAAAAAAATCCAACAAAGCCTGTTGATCTAGTACAGTAGACATCATCATCATTTTCATAGAAACTTATAAACTTGTATGGTAATTGGATTTACAACTATCTGTGCAATCAGTGCCTATCACCACTAAGTTGTGAGTTCGAACCCTGTTCATGGTGAGGTGTACTTGATACAACATTATGTGATAAAGTTTGCCAGTGACTTGTGGCAGGTGGTTGGTTTTCTCTGGGTACTCAGGTTTCCTCCACCAATAAAACTGACCGCCACGATATAGCTGAAATATTGTTGAAAGTGGCATTAAACACCATAAACCTAAAACCTAGACCTAATCATGTAATAACTTGTGAAAATTTGACATCATTACAGTGTTCATCTTGTAAAGAGTATTTCCAAGGCAACCCAGTCAACAATCATCAGTGTTACAGACAAATGACGCTGGAAAAAGAATACTGCTTGGATCCCTCGACTCAAAATGATTGTAACCAGAATCCAGGGCCACTAATGCAGGGACGAACCGTTTTCTATGCTGTACACCCTCGTTATCTTAATGTAGATATAAGAATAACTATTGATGTATTGAAAGGAGGTAATTATTTCGGTGTTACCATTGAACATCTGGGGGTGGGGGTAGTGTTATAGGAATTTAGACAGATATACCTTCATTATATAATAGAAATACCATCAGTGTCCTTCAATAACTGTCTTGTCGATCAAATCTGTGGTTCATCACCATCAAAGCAAGTTTATGTATGGTCATTGATAAAAGAAAAGAAGGATAATTTCATGTAAAGATTTAAATATAAAAAAAATAACAATATCTTTTTTAATTATTAATTAACGTATTTCCATGCCCAATAACCGTATCGATGGTGTAATGGTTAGCGTGTTTACCTCAATTCCGGGAGATCGTGGGCTCGGGTAAAGCCAAAGATTATAAAATTGACAATTGCTGCATCTCCGCTATTTTTGTTTTAACAAGACCTGTTTGATTCATAATTAATACTTTGTCTATTTATAGGTGCCGATGTATTCTTTTCTTCGAGTGAAAAAACTTTTACTGTCAAGGTCAACAAAGACAATGGAGTTCACATTTTAGAGCTTGATGATGATTTACACATCAAAAGTGGAAGTTCACAGAAATGGTCGTATCCAATGAACAAGAGAAGTTTAGATAATTATAACATACATATTCATAATATTATGGCCGATTTAGCTGAAGCAAGAGCTCTTGATAAAAGGAGTGTACAAAATAGCTCATCTGGTGTCGTGTACGAATTGGTTGAAATAAACGCTGAGAATTTCCACACGTATCACACTGTCACCAGAACAAAAACAATTTTACGTGTAAAGAACGTAGAATCTCGACTTGTAATTACGATACCTGTTCACAGTCACAACTTGCGATTAGCCAAATTTTACATTATAATGTATGGAGTAGGCGGGCAAAATTCAAATCATACATTTGGCAATCTCTATTTCCGTCAAGACCAGCCACATATTGATCTTTTTGTATTCTTTTCTGTTTTTTTCTCCAGTTTCTTTTTGTTTCTGGCCGTGTGCGTCTTGCTATGGAAGATGAAACAAGCAGTCGATACACAGCGAAGTCGACAGCAACGTGCTAAAGAAATGATGCATATGGCATCCAGACCATTCTCAAAAGTATTGGTATATATTGAACCAGAACCAATCATTATGTCTTCAACACCAATTCTACGGAGACAAAAACTCCCAAAGTTATCACACAGAAATGTCCCAATAATGGGTCTTCCACCAGTGGAAATTTTACCTCCGATTATTCATACATTGACGACCAAAGAGATAGTGCCATTTGATGTGACTCCAATCGCCATGGAACCAATAATAAATGGCTCTGCAGTGATAAGAACTGTTGTTATTCAGTTGCCAGGGGGACCACATGCAACATCAAAGCTTTGCTTGGGGTCAACATTGACTACAAACTATAGGGCTGCCAATAACAGTCTTAAATCTAATACTAGACGGAGGCCTAGTACCACAGCTTGTTGATCTTAGTGTCACTTATAAAAGTGTTTTTATCTACAAAGGTGATGAGATTTCCAATAGCTTTGTTGCTGCAGTTTAAAACCTACTTGATGTACAGAAGGCTTTAAGAACAAAGAACTTAGTATGTCGCTAATGCGTTCTAAGACTGGATGATTAAATGGGCAATATCTTTCAGATCGGTGATATATTTTTTTTCAATTCAATGCAATGATGTCTCATTATATTATATTACATACATTTTCGTTAGCTTTTTTTCATTTTTCATCATACCATTTTTCAGTAGTAATTATATTCCTCTATGTCAGATTTCACCTCTGCATTCCATACACTGTCAACCTCTTGACAGTCAAAAAGCGGGTAATATACAATGACTGTCAAAAAGCGGGTATTAAAAAACTGACAGTCAAAAAACAGGTAATAAAAACTTTGCTCCAAAGATAATTATGGTTTTTTTTATGTGCCGTTGCTCCAAAGATAATTATGTTTTTTTTTATGTGCCGTCCTTGTTTTCATTAACTCTACAAAAGAATATTTTATTTTCTTAATAAAAGACAATCAATTAGAATAGTATTTCTGTTCAGGGGATCATATAAACACATAAATACAGCCTTTATTTCAATAATCAGGGATGATATTTCTTCAGTTATTTAACTGATTTCAGCCATTTTCCTCAGGAGAGAAATTGCCGAAATTTGCTAGACTCTCAGAACAGGTAAAAAAGCAGACCATTTGAAAGGGGATGTAGATGGTTTCATCTATTTTTCATTGATTTTCAGTTATTTTATTTTCTAAGCAGAATCATCCTTGAATACTACTGATTTCATTGTAAGCAAGCGGAATAAGCATAAATATAACGGATATTTGACGTGATAAATAATGTGGTCAATGTAACAAGTTTTTCAATATTACAGATTTTATTTCATTATAAATGTACTGGACTGTTTTATAAATTTCCTATTTTAATATTGCACATGCAGATGTGTTAAGTGCATAAAAGCCAAATTATAAATGAAACTTTTATTTGATCAACATTTTTTTTTTAATATTGTACATACTGATAGCTCAAGTAACTTTCAAGTTTTTACCCATCATCACTCAATCAATGCTTCCTTCCTTCCTTCATTTTGAAATGTTTTTGACATCACATGACCACTTTTTTTCTATTTTTAAACAGTGTTATAAATATCTCATTATCACTTTCTTCAATTTTTCGACAGTGTTATAAATATCTCATTATCACTTTTTTCTATTTTTAGACAGTGTTATAGATAGAACATGAGCACTGTCAAATACAATAATAAATAGAGTGGAATCTATTCACGATTTGATAAAAATCGTTTTCATTCCGTTTCAGCAGAGGTGATAATCTTACTCTGGGAAGACTTGCAAAAGTAGGCTTTGTTTCATTTTTTCATGAGAATATCTGGTCAAAATTGTGTACTTATTGTATAAATGTTGAATGGTAACTAGTATGTAAAGTCAGTATAAAGAAAAAATCAAAATGATTGTAAGAAAGATTTGATTGGATGAGAAATATAATCTAGAACTATATACAACCTGCGAAGATTGAATGCATTTTTATCGGCAAAAACATAATAATGTAAATCTAAATTGCTTAAAATTTACTACAATCAGACCTGTTTTATGTGGCAAACAAAGTCACATAAGACAGGTAGTTGCTAAATACAGGTTTAATTAATATGAAATGCACTGCAAGTCACATAATACAAGCATTGCTTAATAGGGCCAAAAAAAAAATATGTGTGTTTACTGTCACATGTCAAAAAAATCTAGGGTCGGTCGGTCAGGATTATTATTTTTTTTTTTTTTTTATCGGCAAAACCGGAAATAGTCGTTTCCAGTTCCGGAATCCGATTCCAGTATTTCATTTTCGAAATTTCCGGTAAGCTGTCATTTATTGAAGCTGTTTTATGACGAATTATGCAGTTTTTCTACCTTCTTTTCTCTCAATTTCGACAAAAAGCTAGCAGTTGAATAAATAAAACATTGCTGCTGGTTAAACAACAAAAATGGTTATCCGAAGAATTCTGTGTAAAAATTCAAAGGGTCGCTAGCAAAAATTAGGGTCGGTCGGGTGACCGTAAACACACATATTTTTTTCTTTGGCCTAGAGGTGGTCACTAAGATAGGTTTAACTGTAAATCTTTTGCACAAGATAACAGGGTGCAAGAACTATGTTTCTCTTGTATACGTATCCATAATAAAAAAAATGTGTTTACTGAAACTAAATAACCAGTATGTCATGTTAAGTAAAATACCTGTACTTTATTGTACTGAAGAGTCATTGCCAGCGATGACATATGGTATGAAGTTTCCAAGATTAATTTAATATAATTTTTTTGGAATTCAGAATGTTATTTTGATTTAAAAAATCTTTAATACCATATTATTACTATGAGCGTACCTGATGAAGGTTATTCTAGAAACGCATTGTGCACACAAAATTAGATGTCTATGTCTTTGTTTTGTTTTTTTAACTCTTGGAACAATATTTTTGCAGTTGTTCGAATTTGATGTTAAATTTGTTTATTATATAGATAGGTGTGAATTATGGGGATTTATCCGGGAAATAAATTCTGGTATCTCACATGTGAGATATCAGTTTTTTTTCCCCGCCGGAACTACTTTACATAACTGTAAGTGTGATGGTTTACGTCCCTTGTTGCGCTACGGTGAATACACATACAATTGTAAACTGAAAAAAATTCCGCGAAATGTTATTGACGACTTTGGCACATAGCCAACATGACGTCATATGAAGATTTCCAGTTTGTAACGTAAAGATTAGATGTTTTTTGGCTTCGTATACTCTTCAATTTTTATCAAATTTAACTAAAACAAGTTTTCAAGGTAAGCATTTTAATTATTTGTGTGCATTGTTGTAATTATGACATGTAGAATTTCACATTTTCAAGATGGCAGATCCTTCCAGCTGTACCCCTTAGTATCATTGCTCGTAGATTTATACGCGTGGAATGAAATATACAAATAAAAAAAAATGATATATAAGAAATTTTGATAGTATATAATAAACAGTATAGCTAAATCATACATTTTGAATATCAATATAAGACCACTCGTGACCGAATACGCATTAAAGATTAAACTCGTGGACGGAACAAGTTCCGCCCACTCGTTTAATCCTCATGCGTACTTCGGTCACTCGTGGTCTTATTTTGATATTCAAAATCTACGATTAGCTATACTATATGTATTATTCCTGATATTTGAATCTATGCAATTATAAACATACTGCTTTTAGTTGAGGGTGTTACGGTAGATTACCACAAGAAGAACAAATATTTTTTCTGAGTGTGGTAATCTACCGTAACACCCTCAACTAAAAGCAGTATGTTTTATATTATATTGAATGCCCTTCGGAGGGTGGTATTGCTATACCACCCTCTGTTTTGGTGGGTGGGATTAAGAAAAGTTAGAGAAAAATACCACATCTACATTTACCAATGAAATTGCCGAAATATCAAAGAAATTTGCATAAAGTATAATATAAATGCATATCAACACTGAAGTTCAAATTCCGCTTGATATAATCGATATAATTTGATATGATAAAGTTTGTCCATGACATATTGGTGGCAGGTCAGGGGTATTCTGTGAGTACTCTAGATTTCTTCACCAATAAAACTGACCACATCAATGTAACAAATAATAGATAGAAATCATATTATGAAATGCAAGGCCTTATTTGACTGGTGAGAAAAAAAAATGCACTCAATTGTGGAAGGTTGTTTTATAATGGTTATTTTTGTTATGATTGTACTTTTTGTTTGATTCCAGATCAATATTATGTTTTAGTAAATGAATTCTAGTCATACACTGTTTGCGTTACTCATCTGACATAGCCTACACTACTATATAACTGAAATATTGTTGAAAGTGGCATTAAACACCATAAACCAAACCAAAGCTTACAGCATGGGATCACTTTATTAATTACTAATTATTAATTACTAATCATCAAATCAATGTGATAATTTTTAATTGTGTCTCACCATATATGACAATTTCGGTGTATTTATGACTAGGGCATATACTGGTATTAATTTCCTTCTTATTATGGGGAAAAACATGACATTTTAGCTCACCTGACCAAAGCATCATGCAAAAATCATGTAAAAAAAGTTGTTAAGGATACTTTCATTGCATAACAAGACTTAAATTTATATTTGAATTAAGTATTGGTATTAAAAGTCGTCTGATCTTGACGACATAAGTCTTACGTATTCCCCCTCCCTCTTTTTCAAAGCCATGAAAATAAAAATAACTAAAACAAATTGCATGTTTCTTGAAAAGCTATGCAAAAATTTAATAGAGTAGTCCCCCCATTATTAGGCCCCTCTTAACAGGCCTTATTTCAGATTCACTGAGATAGTAAAATACTAGTAAATGGCCTCCTTCAAGAAAGGCCAACTCTTTTATAAGGCCACTTTTTCAGAAGGAGTGACCTTATAAAAGGGTGACTACTGTATCAGTAATAATATTGGAAACCATGGAGACGACATGTATATGCTGGTTTTATTAAGAAGTTAATTGTAATAATTCGTTAAAAACGGAACATTCTGAATAAAATCTATTTATAGTCTAATATCAATATTCTGAATAAAATCTGTTTATAGCCCAAAAACAAGTTTTCTGAATCAAATCTGTTTATAACCTAAAAACGTGATGAAGTTTGTCAGTGACTTGCGACAGGACGTTGGTTTTCTCCGGTTTCCTCCACCAATAAAACTGACTGCCACAATATAGCTGAAATATTGTTGAAAGTGGCGTTAAACACCATGACTTTAACCTAAAATAAATATTCTGAAAAAAATCTATTAATAGCCTAAAATAAATATATTTATAGCTTAAAAATCAAAATATTGTGGGGAAAATCTAGTATTGAATAATCTCCCATTTTACAGCCAGTATTTGTGTGTTAGATGTTGATCTGGAATAGTATTGTTATATGTTGGCATTATATGTTTGTTATTTGTTATTAGTTTTTCAATAAATTTGTAAATATTTTTTTATGTTTTTGTCAAATAAATGGTGTATATTTTTCACTTGTTTAAAAAAAATCTTTTTATGATGTATTTTAATGATATGAATTATTTGGAAAACAGTATAATATTTTGTTTATATATTGAATGCTTCATAGTGTTTCAACGTATTTTACCCGTTATATTGAAAGATGTCTTCTGTATAAGTTCAGACTTCTTCTGTATAAGTTAAGACTTCTTCTGTACAAGTTAAAACTTCAGTATAAGTTAAAATTTCTTCTGTATAAGTTAAGACTTCTTCTGTATAAGTTAAGACTTCTTCAGTATAAGTTAAAGCTTCTTCTGTATAAGTTAAGACTTCTTCTGTATTAATAAAGACGTCTTCTGTATAAGTTCAGACTTCTTCTGTAAATGATAACATTTATATACCTATTTATTGTCTTAAACTTTTGATCTCAAAGTCTTGATGTCCATTCTATTGTAATCAACAAGATACGTGGTACGGTAGATGTATACAATCCTGTTAGTTCAAAACAAATATTTGTTAATATTGTTCTTTTATTAAAAGTTTGGTCCCTTGTCCTGAGCATCGGTGGTTGCTATGACTATGATTGCATTATAAATCTTCAGTAGATATCAATAAAAGATGTAAAATGAAATATTGATGGAAATACATATATGTCTGTGTGGACAGGATTTGAAGAACGAACAGTCTCTTTAAAAAGTTATTGATCTGTGATAAATATTATACAATGAGAATTAAGTTATAAATAAAATCCAAAATGGTGAAGGCGAAAATAATTATGACAATAATATAATATTTTATGAGGTGTTTTGTGATTTTTGTAGGTAAATATATATAGTAGGTGTATTAAAGTGAAATACAAATTCATGTAAACAATAAATTGTTGACTTTGCCTTCTTTCAAGTGTCTTTATGACTGTTTTTAAAATTTTTATTCCACAATTGTTATTTTTGGCATATTTGTGTTCAGAAAAACATAAGTCATTTTTTTCATTGCATAGTAATTTGACTTGTGTATCTATCTATGAATGCATATTTGGAGTAGATTGCTTTTAATAGATAATTTTTGCATATCATGACATTTTTGGTTTTTCTTGCAGTCAAATATTAATCCTTGATAAGATCTTTCGGGTCTGTTACGATAACATTATATAGTCCAGATTCTTCCTAGGATGGTTGGTTTGCTTTTCACTAATTTTCAAAGGAACTACTAATACATTTGTTTTTGCATTTTAACCACGCGAATGCACAAAAATGCCTCTAAAATATATATAACTGCCAAATCCTCAAATAAATATCCAATGTTCAGCAAATGCAAGTATCACATTAAACAAACAATATACTGTTTAAAGCGGTATATGGTTATTTTCAATAATCGTAAAAAAAAAAAAAAAAAGACAAGTTCACTTGAAAACCAAAGTATAGGTTAGCTAATTAGAGGTAGATTTTATAAATAGCCTAGAAGTAGAAATTCATGTACATTTGTATATATATATAGATATATCAAATACTTATTTAATCAAAGATTTTTTTGTGATTTTATTTGGAAAAATAGTTAGTGTAAAAATTGAAATGGGTGTATGTAACTTCTCTGTTGAACTGAAAAAATGAGTTTACAAAATGTTTATATTGGTAAATTAAGAAAACATTTAAAATCTTACAATTTCAACTTTCAAAAATTAACATGTTTTTTTGCATACTTATAACCAAAAATATACTGTTGTAACACATTATAATGAAGTACAATTTTTTTTCAATTTGTAAAGTTGTTGAAAACAGGGTTGCAAGTATATTACTATATATTACTCCAGACCCATCAAACGTCATGTTTATTTAACATAATGTTTTGTGCACAGTTAATTATTATAAAAATACTGTATTACATTTATGCACATTTATATTGGAGTAAATAATTGACACATGTTCAGTATTACATGTTTTATTCACCTAATTTACATATTACACATGATAAAAATAATTTTCCATAGTTAGAGCCGGTGTGTATTACATTACGACTGGTTATACAATGTAAAACCATGTACAAAAACAATTTTATTCTATCTAAATTGATTATTTTCATCATGCGATGATTTTTTTTTTGTCTGTTGACTCCATTATGTATATGTATATATAACCTTTGACCTAAGAAATTGTCATATGCTACAAATGTCAACTATATGTATTCTAAATAAGTAAATAATTGTTGTGAATAGGTATACATATAGTGTTTAAATCATTTTAAATCAATTTCATATATGAGTGAAGGCTTCCTGTAATCATTTCATGTACAAGTGAAGGCTTCCTGTAATCATTTTCTTTTTTATTGTTGGAAATATTTTTGTGGTTTTAAAATAATATGAAATGCATAGATTTCATCTCCTGTTCTAAAATGTGGGATCAACAATCAGGTGTCCATCTCTAAAATATCTCCTTCCTTCCTTAGCCAAGGTGTTTGTTAAATGTGAGATTTTCTACTCCAAAATGTCACTTAATGGCAGATTCCCTTAAACCCCCAAATTGGGCAGCTTTTTTTTTTTTTGTGTGTGTGTAAAATTGTATGTTTTTAATTTTACACTCTACCTGAAATGGATACTAAAACAGTTTTCTTATTTTCTATATTCTGTACAATTTTTGAAGATAAAAAATTATCTCAGGAAAAAAAATCCAAGCCTCAAAGTTCTATAGTATTCTTATCAAGTATGGCTATCTCACATATTACTGTATCAGTAAGTAGATTCTTGTACTTCAAGTCCCCTAGACAAGTACCATGTTTTTAGATTATAAGACAAACACACCAGTTTTCTCTGGATACTCCGACTTTCCCAACCAATAAAACTGTCCACCACGATATAGCTGAAATATTGTTGAAAGTGACGTTAAAAACCATACCCCTAACCCACCCAAATACACCAAATTTACACAATCTTTCTTGTTTGTTTGTTTGAGAAACAGTCCACTTAAATAATATAATATATTTCCACACCGTTTTTTTAAAAGATTGAACTACAGTATTTTCTTCCTAAATATACACTGTACGTAACCAAGGAAATGTTTTCTTAATTTGTAATGCACGGTATTTGTGTAGTCATATCTCATTTTTTGTGATTTTTTTACTTGCATAGCAGAGCCGACATGTAGGGATCACTATGTACATGTATGTGTCTTCTTGTTTCCTGATCCATGCCATACTTTTTATTAATCAACGTTTTCTCTTTGTGTATTTGATAAAATTTAACCAAATTTTACCACATTCCACCCCAAAAACCTACTGATGGAATGCAGTTTCAATTTGGTTTTTAATTTTTTTCTTCAGATTTTGGCATGCCCCATCTGTGTTACCAGTTAGTCCGTTTTCTAAAGCATTGTCTTGTAACACATCAGAGGTAAGGAAGAGACATGTCCTTCACGAAAGACTCATACATTTTGCTATCAATATTTTGTGCTGTTTTATGATTTGTGTGGTGATAAAATTTATCATGCACATTACAATGCAATAAATATTTGATATAATACTTGTGTTATTATAAAATTACTTACAGTAGCCATGGAGGGGACGTGATCATATGGTAGTTGGATTTACAACTACCTGTGCAATCAGTGTATATCATCACTAACTTTGTGAATTATAATCCCGCTCATAGCGAGGCATACTTGATACAACATGTGATAAGGTTTGTCAGAAACTTCAATCAATTCGGTAGTTTTCAACTGGTTTCCTCCACCAATAAAACGACTGCCACGATATAGCTGAAATATTGCTTTGAGCTGACCCACAGGCGATAAAACGTGGGAGTGACTGTTGTTTAGTGCCAATTCTGCAATTTTTCAGCTATATCACGACAAGAACCAGTTACTTTTCAGAGGTCCGCTTCATACTAGACCAACACTCTTATTTGGATTTTTATAGTGCTAGCTCACTGAAACAACAGTCTGCGGACAGACATGTCGCTCCACTCGGACACATTGACCTGATTCAGAGCCAGCCAGTTTTGCTCTCACTCCATATATGGTGCATGCTTAGCAAAGAAGTAGCAAGAACCAATTTTATTGTCTTTGGATTGACCAGACCCATGATCTACCATACTCAAGGCCAACCATTACACCAACAATGTGGTACAGCTCAATTCGGCTCCGACGAGCTAAAAATAATACAAAGTTAAAAATAGCAATTGATTCTTTATATTTATTGCACACATTCTTTGTAACATTCATGACGATAAAAAACAATGTTTTACATCTTAACCTTGTTCCCAAAACATTTCTACATCAAAATCAATTCACAACCATTTTCAATAAATATATACAATTTTACAGTTGACTTTCATACATTATATCTACATATAGAGTTTCTATCAGGGATAATTTTGATAAGAAAATAAAATAACTAAAAATCAAATGAAAAATAGCTGTAAACTTCTACACCTCCTTTCAAATGGTAAACTTTTGATATTATAGTCAGGACCTCATTGTTAGGAGTCTTAAGGACCGGCCATTTAAGGAGGGGGATATGTTTTGCTTTATTTAATTTTTTTCACAAAATTTTATAGAAAACAATAAGTTGATCTGGAAGATACAAAAAATATCTCACCCTAGTTTTCAACAAGAAATTATATAAATTTGAAGAAAAGAAATTACTGTATTTTTTGTTTGGCATGAAAATCCCTAAATGACCACATGAAATTGATACCATATTAAAAATTTACATTGAGAAATTCACAAAAACCCTCCTAAATTAATCTATGACAGAAAGTATCATTAAAGTCATGAAATATACCTCAAAATACAAAACTATCGTACCTTACATACAAAATATTCAACAGTGTCTATAGTAAGACATACAATAATTTCTGCAATATTATTGGATCCAACAGATTTCTAAACCACCAATGATTGAATATTTGTATCGTATCTATTATATTCAAAATGGAGTCTGTGATAATTATAAGCACAGCTGTCAGTTCCTCCTATCAATAAATCATTTGCATATTTCCGACTTTGATTCTAAAATTATACATTTTACAGGAGTTATTTCCCTTTAAGGTGGTCAAAAGTTTCCCATTTCATGGATAATTCAATGAAAATAAGATATTTTCCCAAAACCTGTTTAAAATGTTAACAACTTGTAAATTTTCTATTTGCTCTAAAATGATCCTTCGAATTTTTCATAATTTACAAAAATCTATAAATTTGAAGAAATTACCTTTTTACTCAAATTCTTTCTTCTTTCTGTAGCTCTTGCATGGAATGGAAACCATTTTGTAAGGGAAATAACTCAAATAAACAAATATCAAAAACGCATAATTTTAGAATCAAATCAGGAATGTATAAATGGTCTATTTAGGTGTCAAACCACTAATTCACCAATCAGAGCTTAGAAGATATATGAAAGTAGTCCCTTTTCAAGAAAAAAGTTCCTTTCACTTTGTAGCATTGTGAAAACTACTAAATGGAATGGACTAATTAAAATTGATAATTGAAGTTAAATATATAGGGATTATTTTGAGCCCAAATTTGATGGACTTAGTTGTATTTTAATACCTCTATGGATGATTTTATTCATGACCTATAAATACTGAATTTCTTGGGGATGACCAAGCTATTTTTAGAGTAGGTGTTTTGCATAGCACGACATTTCACTGCAAGATTTTAAACATGCCCTGATATTTTGACAGAACGTAGAGGAATCATGTACGTTTCAGAAAATATATGGTCTTGGAAAGGTTAAACTTGAGATAAAATGGCCAGGTAGGCTCGAAAAAACACAAATTTAGTAGAAAACCGTAAAGAAATTAATTAGTGGTTTTATACCTTATGTTTAATAAACTTATCACATTTTATTGTTTTTGTTGATTTTTTTTAAAATATAAAAAGTGACATTTTGAGAATTGAAATTCCTGATTAGTCATATTTGTCACTACAGTAGTCTGTCCCCCTCTTATAAGGCCACTCCCAACGAAGCCTACCTTTCTGAAAAGGACACATTTCAGATGCAATGAGAAAGTGAAACTCTACGAAATTCTACTATAATATCCCCCTCAAGAGAGGCCATCTCTCTTGTTAGGCCACTTTTTCATTGCAGGGGTAATGGCCTTATAAGAAAGGGGTGCTACTGTATATAAATTTCTAGGTTGTATTCCAATCAAACATTATATTTCTACATTACACTACACAATGTTTTTCACGGTGAAGTTACGGCAATTTGTTGCAAAGGTACTTCAGTCTGCATAGTAGTACATCAACAACACGTCCAACTAAAATCTGACTAGACTTTTAAGAATCAGATATTGAGATTTTAGCATACAGGCAAAATAAAAGTCTGAAGTTTTAAATCAATTGTGAATAAATTTGTTGATAAGAAATTTAACGATATTGATTATATATTTATATTATGATAATAATAATGAATATGAACAGAAAGACATATTTAATAATCATTTCAGGGTTTTAATACCAAAATAATGTACACAAAACTGCAACTTTTATTTAAAAATTATATTATTCAAGTGATTTCTTTATTAACCATTTAATGTCCAAATATATCTATTGACTTTGTCTAGAACATCAAAAACCGTATGTTCATCTCAAAATTCATGAAATAATTTATTTTTATTGAACTTATCCATAAAATTCGCAAACAGCAAAGCCTGATTAAGGTACAATACATGTATGCATAGAATTATTTGTGTAATTGAAACTATCATATTTAACAACTATATTTGTACAATTATATCATAAACAATACATAAAGCTGCCAAATCAAGACAACAAAAAATACAAACAAACATCGCACTGTTAAAAAATCAAAGAAAACTGTAGTTTTACGCAAGAAATATTTCATGCCAGCTTGACAGTAGTTTATTGGAGATTTTACCATGAGTAGGTCATATATAAATAACAAATTTATGCTGAGTAGAACTCTATGGAGTGGACCTACCCAACTGTAAAAACGTAATTTTAATATGACGTCCTTCATTGGCTATATAAACAATGCCATGATAAAACTCTCAATATATTTTAATTCACACATGCTATCGCTTGGGATAAAATTTTACGAAAATAATGTTACCGATGTTAAAACTGGATACAAACTATGGCTTCCATGAATTATTTCTTAATTCTAATATGACGTTCTTCATTGGCTATATAAACAATGCCATGATAAAACTCCCAATATATTTTAAATCACAAATGTGAATTGTCCGAGTAAGACAAATTATGGACATCATTCCAAAGTGATTTCATGTATTTACACAGGATTGTTGTGTATTTGATTTGATTGGCTATAAACCAGCTAGTCAGTACAAATCAAAATGTTTTAAAATGACTCGTGAATAATTGTTGCCTACAAGGTCACTGACAAACTTTATCACATAATGTTGTATCGAGTACACTTTGCCATGAGTGGGGTTCGAAATCACGTTAGTGGTGATAGGCACTGGTTGCACAGGTAGTTGTAAATCCAATTACCATACGATCACGACCATGATGGCCCAGTGACTACAAGGATATATCTGTTAGCTTACCCGTGGAGTGATGAGTAGAGTAATCGGAGCGTGATAAGCTGTGGATTATCGACGAGTCTCAGTATAACCCAGAAAACTATAATGCACTGCTAATTCAAGGTAAAAATGATCGGTCCCTTTGACTTCAACACAACAAGGTTGGACTGTATTATGCTCTCAACTGAACATACATATAGAATAACTGCAGTTTTGAAGGTCGAGACAGACATTATCACTAATATTGCAGCGAGTCCAAGCTGTGTTGCTAGTGATAATGATGTTGAGACCTTCAAAACAGAACTTATTGTTTTTATCGGTATTAAACGTCATAATGACCTATATTTTCCAGTGTCAAGAATCATTAAGTTGATACTGACAATATCACTCAAAGGAAAAATGTTGAATGATGATAAAGTTTGATACATAAATATTTCTTGATAATTAAGAAATCAAATCACAATTTGATTACGATATGGCACACATAACTAAGGCAAGTCAAGCATATTACAATGTAGCACAATTGATGATCTTGGATAGAAACAAGTCTGTTTGGCAAAAAAAACAAAATTCCCTATAAAAATATTATGAAAGGAAATTTTTTGCTCAGCTTTTATTTAGTCTTTGATATTCATATGATACTCTGAAGAAAAATATTCTCTTTGTAAAGTAAAGTAGTTAGTTTTTATTTAGTTTGTGCGACAAAGTAATAAACAAAATAATCATGTGAAATTTGTGTGGGATGAAAATCAAATAATTGCATGATTGCAAATTTAATTATTTCACATAAAAATTGTGTGTTTTTCAGTATGCAAATTTAATTATTTCAAGTCAAAATCATGTTTTTTTTTCTTCAAAATATAATGCATTCATTTTTGATATGTGAATTTACCAAATTTCTGATATATTTTCATAATAAAACACTTTTTTAAAATTGTCATAATATTGTATGCAAAATGTACCAAAAAATCATTGGATGCAATTATAAATGTCTTAGAAAATATTGAAATACCAAAAAAAATAAACCACCTTCAATACTATCCACTATATAAATATAGATCATCATACAGCTGGATCACCAATTTATCACAGTACAAGCACAACAATATATTGATTTGTTACCATGACGACTATTTTACTTGATATTTGCTACGTTTCATAATACAATATTAAGAGGATCATAAATTTTTCGACTTGTTTGCATGACGACTATTTTACTTGCTGTTTACATATGAACATATGAACACCAATTTCTTCGCTATTAATATCAATATAAATAATGTTTTCCAATAATAAAATTCATCACCAGTCTTAAATCTGACTTAAGTTGGCGTTAAACACCAATCAATCAATCTTAAAATTGAAACGAGAGAGAAAAGCTTGCCAGAGGCACGTCTTTCTTCCTGTTTCTAAAGCTCGTACAAATAAATTTTATATTTGCCGACAATGTATATATTGTCTATGCATAATACAGACATTGTCCGTATAAAGCATCCATTGTGATGTCACAATGTAATGTTACAGTATATTATTGATGACGTCACATTTGTTAACAATTCAAAACACTTGGAACTTTTTTTTTTACATTATTATACATTAAAACAGCTTAAAAATTATTTTTACTATTACAGAATGGTGCAGAATAAATGATAGATATCGATAGACATTGCCGACTTTGATTCTAAAATAATGCGTTTTACAGGAGTTATTTCCCTTTAAGGTAGGCTAAAGGGTTCCCCATCAATGAAAATAACATATATAATTCCCATAATCTGTTCAAAATTTCAGTGTTGTACCAACATGTAAATTTTCTGCTTGCTATAAAATTATCTTGATTTTTTTTTTACTCCACGATACAAGTGAAAAATTGTTGAAAGTGGTGTTAAACACTATAACCCCCTAACTATCTCGGATTTTTTTAGAAAGTTCAAATATCTACAAAGTATGAGAAAATTATACTCAAACTTGTTATCCTTTAAATTGCTCTAGCTAGACCAGTAACATTTTACCCATTGTAAGAAGGGAGATAACTCATATCAAATAGGTATAAAAATGTATAATTTTAGAATCGAATCAGGAATGTACAAAAGGTCTATTTAATTTTGCACTCAAAATCCAAATAAGCGAGAAATCCTTGATGATCATAATTCATTACAATTCCGCTTATTTCTAACCTCTTACCAAAATAAATTTGATATCGCCTAAAAATAGTAAGAAAGGATATGGATGTAAATGAACACGAGAGACTATTAAGCATTACAATTAGACACAAACTAAAGTAAAGGAACAAGGCTTTTATTACTGTAGGTTTGGTCTATATATTTATCTACCATAGATGTTGATCACAACAGATATATAAATGAAGATATAGTTGAGGGTCATCTGAATTAACAAACATTGTTAGTTTCTACCTACAAAACAGTCTAAAGGCGAAAGACAAAAATAAATATCGATATGCATATTTAAATATTAGGTACCCATCATTTTATAAACAGGTACGTCTAAAAAAAGAAAAAGGGACCTAATCGCCAGAAAAGCAACGCTGATATCTCGACATTAGCAACTTTTATGGCAGGTCAGATAAAATAAGTAATAATCTATAGTTATGTAAATCTATCTTGTCCTTAGGCCATGCTTAAAAAAAATAGAGGTTTCTCAGTATCTTGACCCTAGGTTTTTTTTTGTTCAGTGAGTGAGTGATTTTTTTTTAATGCCAAGTGAGAAATTTTCTAGCTACATTATGGCTAGCACAAGTTAAATTTTTCTTCAAAGATTCCAAAGAGACACATGTAGTAAAAACAAGCTAAATTTTTCAAAACCCTATAAAATAATTTTTGTTAGGTAAGGCTGATTTTTGGTGAGTTGGTCAAGAAACAGCAAACCCATATTTGTTTTTCCTTGATGGCAGATCAGACAATAATACATTTATGTCGTGTGAATGTTATGAAACACCTGAGGTAAATTAAGTTAAAGGACAAGAATATATTTTATACTAAAATATTGCATCTTAGAAGTTTGATATACAGTCAAGCCTGCCCATGTGGTCACCTCTATTAAGCAGTCACCTTTATTTAAAAAGGTCACCTGTATCTTGTCCTGTCATAGAAAATTTCATATGAATTGAACCTCTTTTAAGACTGCACCTGTTTTATAAGACCACTTTTTCTTTCTTCCAAATATATTACAGGTTTGACTGTATATAGAATGACGACAGTTTTGAAGGTCAAGACAGATATTATCACTAGTACAATTGTGGAAGTCATAGGATGAGCTGCGATACTAGTGATGATGCATGTCGAGACCTTCAAAACTGACGTTATTGTTTTTTTATCGGTAACATCATAATGCATTTGAAGTCACACTGACTGATAAAGTTTAGCATCAGAGTCAGTATGTCGATACTGACAATTTCACTTTGTGAGATCAAAAGAAAAATCTCCAATTTACCGATAAATAAACTTAAAAAGTAAAGTTTCTGTTTAAAAAAAAAATTATTATTGAAACGAAAATAAAAAAATTTTTTTATCACATGATATATTCTTGTACTCTATATAATGCACTGGTATGATTTTTAATTTTTTACATATAATTCTCATCTTGGGCGAATTTTCTCGTAATGGAACAAGTTTCCTTTTTCTACATAAGCACTATCAACAACTTCATAGATTTGTTTTTTCACAAATTGAAACTGTTCTTTTACAAATTCATAAAAAGCCTGTTCCATTTTCCAGATATGCGAGTCTTGAATTTTTTTAATCGTCTCTGGCTTTGGTGGAATTTTGTGAGAAGTTTTTCTGAGGTGAGATTTTCGTCCTGAAAAAAAAAAAAAAAATTTAGTTTAAGGATTTTTTTAAAGCTTAGTTTTATTTGCAAAGGAGTAAGTGAGTGACTGTTGTTTAACGCGAATTCAGCAATTATTCAGCTATTATAATGGCGAGAACAAGTTAATTTTCGATGAGATGATGATGAGATCAGCATTGTACTAGACCAACAGGCTGAGTTGGTTTTTATAGTGCTAGCTCACTGAAACAACAAATTATTCTGATTCCGAGCCAACCAGTCTTTGTTCTTTCTCCTTAATGATGCGTGCTTAATAGCGGAGAAGCAACAAACATCAATTTCATAGTCTTTGGATTTACCCGACCGGGGCTCGAACCCATGATCTATCGCACTCGAGGCGAGCACACGAACTATTGCACCACCGATGCGGTATATTTGCAAAGGAATATACAGATCAGAACTTGAATATAAACCACAAACCTTCCGTAAATCTAACTCTATCAAATAAAACTTTTACCAGTATGCCCTTAACTCAGAAACTTTAATTCTGATAAGCACTATTGATCGAATATAATTATATAGAATAACGGCAGTTTTGAAGGTCAAGACATTATCACTGGCCTCGTAGCAAGTCCGATAGGACTAGTGAAACTAGTGATAAAGTTTGTCAAGACCTTCAAAATTGATGTTAATTTTATTATACTGATGATATCACTCAGTGAAATCAAAGGAAAAATGTCCAAATTGCAGATAAATGCAAATTAAAAAATTGTAATTCAACTACCATATAATCTGGGCTTCCCCTAATATATAGTGAGTGAATGTTGTTTAATGCCAACTCAGCAATTTTCAGATATATCATGGTGAGAACAAGTTAATTTTCAATGAAATGATGATAGGTCCGCTTTGTACTAGACCAACACACTTAGTTGAATTTTTATAGTGCTAGCTAACTGAAACAACAGTCCGCATATAGACATGTTGCCACACTCGGACACATTATCCTGATTCCGAGCCAACCAGTCTTTGCTCTTTCTCCTTAATGCTGCATGCTTAGCAGAGAAACAACAAATACCAATTTCATAGTCTTTGGTTCGACCCGATCAGGGATCGAACCCACATTCTGCCGCACTCGAGGCAAGCACACTGACCATCACACCAATCGAGGTGAGCACACTGACCATCACACCACTCGAGGTGAGCACACTGACCATCACACCACTCGGTGAGCACACTGACCATCACACCACTCGAGGTGAGCACACTGACCATCACACCACTCGAGGTGAGCACACTGACCATCACACCACTCGGTGAGCACACTGACCATCACACCACTCGAGGTGAGCACACTGACCATCACACCACCGATGCAGTTACCCTAATATATAAGTTGAATGAATATACATTTACTGAGTACTAATTGTTGTTTGCCAAAGCGAGCAATTTTCAACTCTATCATGGTGAGAGCATCAGAACAAGTTGCGTTCAATGAGATGATGATGATGTTCACTTAGTACTAGAATAACACGGTTCTTGTAATGTTAGCTGACTGAAACAACAGTCTGTAGATAGACATGTCATTCCACTCAGATACATTATATGTAGGTAGGCATGTCATTCCACTCAGATACATTATCTGTAGGTAGACATGCCATTCCACTCAGATACATTATCTGTAGGTAGACATGTCATTCCACTCAGATACATTATATGTAGGTAGACATGTCATTCCACTCAGATACATTATATGTAGGTAGACATGTCATTCCACTCAGATACATTATCTGTAGGTAGACATGTCATTCCACTCAGATACATTATATGTAGGTAGACATGCCATTCCACTCAGATACATTATCTAGGTAGACATGTCATTCCACTCAGATACATTATCTGTAGGTAGACATGTCATTCCACTCAGATACATTATCTGTAGGTAGTCATGTCATTCCACTCAGATACATTATCTGTAGGTAGACATGTCATTCCACTCAGATACATTATCTGTAGGTAGACATGTCATTCCACTCAGATACATTATATGTAGGTAGACATGTCATTCCACTCAGATACATTATATGTAGGTAGACATGTCATTCCACTCAGATACATTATCTGTAGGTAGACATGTCATTCCACTCAGATACATTATATGTAGGTAGACATGTCATTCCACTCAGATACATTATATGTAGGTAGACATGTCATTCCACTCAGATACATTATATGTAGGTAGACATGTCATTCCACTCAGATACATTATATGTAGGTAGACATGTCATTCCACTCAGATACATTATCTGTAGGTAGACATGTCATTCCACTCAGATACATTATATGTAGGTAGACATGTCATTCCACTCAGATACATTATATGTAGGTAGACATGTCATTCCACTCAGATACATTATCTGTAGGTAGACATGTCATTCCACTCAGATACATTATCTGTAGGTAGACATGTCATTCCACTCAGATACATTATCTGTAAGTAGACATGTCATTCCACTCAGATACATTATCTGTAGGTAGACATGTCATTCCACTCAGATACATTATATGTAGGTAGACATGTCATTCCACTCAGATACATTATCTGTAGGTAGACATGTCATTCCACTCAGATACATTATCTGTAGGTAGACATGTCATTCCACTCAGATACATTATATGTAGGTAGACATGTCATTCCACTCAGATACATTATCTGTAGGTAGACATGTCATTCCACTCAGATACATTATCTGTAGGTAGACATGTCATTCCACTCAGATACATTATCTGTAGGTAGACAGGTCATTCCACTCAGATACATTATATGTAGGTAGACATGTCATTCCACTCAGATACATTATCTGTAGGTAGACATGTCATTCCACTCAGATACATTATCTGTAGGTAGACATGTCATTCCACTCAGACACATTATCCTGATTCTAAGCCAACCAGTCTTGCTCTTACTCCTTAATGCTGAGTTCTTAGCAGACGAGCAGCAAATACTAATTTCATAGTTTTTGGTTTATCTCAGAGCATCCTAAATCTAGCCTGATCAGAGATGTGTGGGCTGTGGTGAGAGGGGGGCTACTGTATCAAAATTAAGTCTTTTATTTCACTATATATACACATACCTTCATTAAATAAAGCAACGGATCCTCTAAATATTCGAGGTAGTGTGGCTTCCATGACTGCTATAAAGTCTCCCAACTGTTCAGTCACCCCTACGACTAGATAATTATTGAGTAAGTTATATTTAGCTCTCTCAAGAGCCCAATTATTTCCAGGTTGCCTGAAAAGAAAAAGTTATAATATAATGAAAAACAAATACAAAAATACCGCACTATCAGAACAGTTCCAAAATCTTATAGGGAAAAGGGCTGTTGTGGCCGTGATCGTATGGTGGTTGAATTTATAACTACCTATGCAATCAGTGTCAATCACCATTAACGTTGCGAGTTCAAATCTCATTCAGGCGAGGTGTACTTGATACAACATTATGTGATAAAGTTTGTGAGTTACTTGCGACAGGTCGGTGGTTTTCTCCGAGTACTCCGGTTTCCTCCACCAATAAAACTGACCGCCACGATATAACTGAAATATTGTTGAAAGTGGTGTTAAACACCATAACCCTAACCCTATAGGAAAATCATAGAAACAGGCAAAATTGATACCCTAACACACAAATGACTGTTCACTTTCCTGGCTTGGTATGGGCACTTCAGCAAAAAGTGGCCGTATTAAACTAGTTTTATTGGCCTAAACCTCCACTTTGAAAATGATGAAAATGATGCAGCATGTACCGGTACTATATACAAAAATGTAATTGTATTGTGAAACGTGTGTAATCAGAAACCAGAGAATTGTATACCTTGTGTAACATACACTACAGTAAAGTAAGTGAATGATTGTTGTTTAATGCCAACTCGGCAATTTTTCAGCTATATCATGCCGAGAACGAGTTACATTTATTGAGATGATGATGATGTCTATTTTGTACTAGATCATCATGCTTAATTGGATTTTTATAGCACTAGCTCACTGAAATAACAGTCTACAGGTAGACATGTCACTCCAATGGGGGAAATTTTTCTGATTTCTAGCCAACCAGTCTTTGCTCTTTCTCCTTAATGCTGCGTGCTTAGCAGAGAAGCAACAAATATCAATTTCATAGTCGTTGTTTTGACCTGACCGGAGCTCGAACTCATGATCCAACGTGCTTAAGGCGAGCATGCTAACCATTACACCACTGATGCTGTTCATGATAATTTATATCTCATGTAATATACACTAGGGAACAAGAAAAATATTATTTTCAAGATGTGTGAATTACTTTGAAAATAATGCTTTTTTTTTGTTAAGTACAAATTGTTTCCAATGGGACATGTGCTGTTTTTTTAAAATATTGTTTTTATCTATCATTATGTACGTTTTCCTTTGAAATTAAAGAAAGAAGCCTCTCTGATACAAGGTTTCTGATAATGTGGTGATAAAAGCAGTGCCTGAAATGCGACTAATATCTTATTCGGGCGACCAAAAGCTGCTCCAAATTAGGTAGTCACTGGCCCAACAAAAAACGTCTGGGCAATTGCATAAAACAAAAGACCGCTAAAAATTGTTGCTTTACCGAAACCGGACATAAACTGTAACTTCAACGGTAGATAACTCTTCTGTTCTAGTCGAAAACAGTTTGTTACGAGCACAGCGATTGGTCCAAATACATTTTTGTAGCCAATGAATACACAGCTAATGTAATTTACTGTTCTCCCCAATTATTTATTTTTATCGAGCCAATCAATACACGTTTCCTACACGTTATCATGTAATACACAAGTATTCACTAAATATTAGAAAAGAAACGTGTTTTTTTGTTTCTTTATGATTTAATTATTAAAATTGTTAACTTTCACGGACGAAGTGGAAAGTTGTGAACAATAAAGAGAATTCTGTCAACTTGTAATGTTTGCGATCTGGTATCTTCCACGGTTCGGAAATTTACTCATTCAATCTGCTGCAAAATGTACATGTACGAATTTCATTTTACAGAAATCGGAAACCTTTCTGTGTCAATCCTTAGGTAATCATTGAAAAACTTTCCCCCAACAATGGGGAGAAAATCGTTGACAGTAATGTCAAACTACGGAAACGATCTGGCCTGTCACTTCTTTTAAGCCTCTAATGCCCAACCCCCCATCAACATTAAGAAAAATTATGTTATTGAATAAAAGTAAGTATTTGGGATATGTCTAATACAAATCAGTGTTTGTTTTACGTTTTTCACTCATTTTTCGGAAAATATGAATTGTAGCAGATATGCTACATCGGGAATTAGGATGTGATGTATCAAATGTGTTACATAACTAATTATTTAGGAATACTGTTTAAAACAAAGCTAATTTATTTCAGCAACAAAATACATAACAGGAAACATGCAAAAATGAAAAATAAAATATGTTAAAACTCACAAATGCATACTAAATATCCGAATTGGTGCAGTTGGATTTCTAAACTGATGATTGTCTATTGACCAGTACTTTGTATGTAAAATTTTATTTACTGGTTTGTATTATTGAAACTTATTGCATCTAAGTGTTATTTGACGGGTACATACCTACAGTTCACATAAATATTGAATCAAAAGCAGAAAGCAATAAAGTCATTTCTGTCCTTGCTCAAACACAAGTGCATATGGCATCGAAAGCATTTTGAGAAGGAACTGCTTACCTTTCCGGAGCACCTGAGTTCATCCCGGTTTTTAGTGGGGTTCATGTTACTCGTTCTTTAGTTTTATATGTATGTTTTGTCCTTTTGTACTTTTTCTTTTGGCCATTGCGTTGTCTGTTCTTCTTCGATATAGATTCTGATTACCCCTTTGGTATCTTCAAACTCCTCTTACATATGAAAATTCATCGCAACCAAATAATTAACATCTCTGTCTTTTCTCATCCCATATCGGATGGTGGTTTGTTCCATCTTTTCTAACTATATCTACAGGCCTTTTCATGGGCTTGACAGGTGGCGAAGAAACCAGGGTTCTGTCAATTTACACTTTTATTTCCACTAATCTATCTGCTATTTCACTTGCAAAAGCACATAACTTCATTGGCTTTATCTGAAGCCATGCACAGTGCCATTTGTAATATGCAGAGTTTTTTTTATTGTGTGTATTTTTGATTAAGCATTTGGATGAAATAACAAATGGGAGGTTTGGGTGCCATTGAAACCGGTTTAACTCTATACTACCACTTCACTTTTGTGAGAAGTGCCTGTACACGTCAGGTTGTCTCCACTTTATGTGTATACCTTTATGTCTGATGTGTTTGATGGGTGGGTAGATTTGTAGTGGTTATGGTGTCAGTGTGGTTGGATTGTCTAGTGTTTAATGTGGAGTAACTACTGTTATCTGCCTTTTTTTAATTTCTATTTTCTAAATTATTTCCCTTTGATATTTTCGTAATTACCAATGTAGCATATTTGATACATTCTACTTTAATTATCAATTCCTTGAATTCAGAAACAAATTCATCTGTTATTTTATGATTAAATTTATTATTTTATGAAAACATTATCTAAAAAACCATATTCTGAATCTGTTATTATCTGTATGATCATATAATTTTATTTTCCCATCAGTGATATTTTTACCACCCATATTTTATGGAGGTTGACATTTTCGGGAGAAAAGGAGATAACCACAAAATGTTATGACTATATTTCTATATCTAATAATAACTTTGCAATGTAGCAGACATTCAACACTGGGAAAAAACACAAAACAAACATTTATTTTACTGTTGGTACCCTGAAGAAGTTCATGTAGCAAATATGCTACGCGGGGCCAGGGGCTGCTCTGGCTCCCAAAAAGTAGGAGCCAGAAAAATCGCCAGGTGCCATTTTCAGGTGCCAGTTTTGAAAGTCAGGAGCCAGTTTAGGAGCCAGCTAAAATATTTACAAGGAGCCAATTTTTTCAAACCGAAACAGTGGATGATTGCATGTACCACTACCAGTTTCATGTTCAGTTTCACGTATAAATGGTCCGGATTCGTTTGTACAAATGTTAATGTCTGTATTGTACTTCTGTTTTTCATTTCGATTTCATCATCAAAAACAAAAAGATTTATATAATTTATTACAATATACTGTATTTTATGGATTATCAGGGATTCAGCCAGGACTTTGAGACCATTAGTCAATTTTGTGGAACATATTTTTAATGTCAGAGCTTAATCTTATAATCAGTTACTTTGCCTTATTAGTTAGTAATGGAGATTGAAAAGCTATGAAAACCTCCTAGGATGGGAACATACTCTGTAAACTAGAAACCAACTGATAAAACATAACATTGCCATGATTTTGATCTAATACCACACAAATTGTAATAAGTTTATAACCTCCACCCTTTTTGAAATGTTACTGTGCTTTGGTCTAATACCACAACATTTGTGTAGTCTTCAGCAGAAAAAAATATGTCTCTGCCAATGGTCCAACTTCTAGATACTTTGTACAAAATGTAGGTAATGAATAGAACAAACGTCAAAAACTGAAGCAAGTTGTAAAATAAATAATTATTTCTCAGATCTCATAATCAAATTGCAACAATTGGAATAAAAATATTGACTGGTTATTTTTTTTTTCACGTGTCTGTTTGTAAATAATTCTATAAATAGAACGCAATTGTTACCCGGATGCTGATCGATAAAAAACTTATGCGTCCTCATGCAGTGCATTTCAATGGCCAACCTTCGCATATAAAAAAAATGACCATATTAAATATGAGAACTAAGATTATATTTCACAGAAATGAGAATAAATATAGCAAAAGTTCGTTTGGTTAAAAGTATCGGTGGATTACATCGTGCCATTTTTATTTTTTAAGTTTCTTTATAAACCAAAGTTTATGACTTTTCGAGAAAGTCACTTTCAAAATACTTAATAAATACACGTGTACGATAGACAAAAGACTTCCTAACTCCGAACTCCAGTATAAACATGATATCGACATTTTCATAAATGAAAGTGGCAAAAAGAGTTCGTTATGGCAAGGATGTATGTCCTTGGTTATGGTGGACATTATCGTGCAACGATTAACGAATGATGATTACAAAAATATGTCCACTTAAAATACATACTGTGACATTTTGAGTATATGTCAATCATAACTAGAAAAAAAATATCATTATCGTTGATTGAATTCTTTGTCTGGGTCATTATCTTTAATCAGGTAAATCAAGCCAGGTGTGATCAAAGATTATGCAATAAAAACAAAAATTCTATAATCCGTTGATTGGCTTGTAACATGAAATAAAATTGTCATGTAGTGACTAATTAGTTTTAATCAGCAAATGAAGAAGAAGAATGGATTGTTACAAACATTTTTCTACGATTTTTTGAAAATTCAAGTGACGAATTGGGTACGGGAAATACTCGTCATTTGCGAAAATCAATTGTCAATAATTTATTGATTTTTGTTACGGTACACAAAGATTATCTATAAATTTACACAAGGAAATCTAGGCGCCAAAAAAATCGCCAGCAGTCGATTTCAGTCGCCAGTCAAGAAAAAAAATCGCAAATTGCGACATTGGCGACTGACAGCGCGATCCCTGGCCCGGGCACTAGAGGGTTAAACTTTTCATAGTTCATCTCTATATGTACACGGCTACATTTTAATGACAATTGGGAATGTTTTCTTTTTTGGAACCAGAATTTTTGTTTACAAATTAAAAAATAACAGGAAAAGTTAACAGTTGTTTATATAATAGAAAATGACAGCACCGTTTGTTATTTCAACAAAGTGAGATACTTGTTTGGAATGAATAACCAACAAACATTACCCCGAACTGAGATGTTATTTTACTTTAAAATCACTTCTTCATAGTGGATTGAAACAAGTGATGTCACTCTTCACTTTGGGGAGTGCAAGAGCGGTCCTTGTAATGGCATTAGTCTACTCTTTTCCGGATGTCTTTAATGTGATCATGGCATTGATCTCCCCTTACATAAACCAGCCTTTTATTGTCCCCATCCGACGGACTAGCATCGTTTCTTGAGACTACCCTAGCCAATGGCGTCAAGGTTGTCGAAAAGGTTATAACAAGTAAATTAAGGTTTCATTTGATAGCAATATATGCATTGGGGTGTTTTCGCAATTTAAGCTGCACACCTGTACCAAAATTATCTTGAAGAGCCCCAACCCCCATGAGACTAGTGAAAGAATGAATCTTAATGTTATTGATAAAAAAACAATTAACCTGAAAACTGTTTATATATTGATATCTAATGTCTTTTTTTCATAAAAAAAATGTCACAAAATTTATGGACCACCATTATGCCATTTGGGCCAGTGACTCTAATATTTTACTGGCCCAAATTATTTTTTTCGGGGACTGAAAAGAATGGCATGACGTTGCACAAGACTTTCTCTGCCGAACTACTTTGACATGACGTCATATCATTGGAATGCGAGACAAAACACAGTAACCTGGCATTGGTGAAAGAAGGGAAAAATAACATGACTGAGAGTATTGCATAAATTTTAAGTCAACCCTTGTTATTTGTTTGAAATTCGTTTTTATTGAAATGTTAGATAAACTTATTACATACATAGTGTGTTGGTACAAGACTTTATATCAGGTCTTGCCTGTTGCGTGAACTAACCGCATCACAACTCGTCGCAATAGCGACTTGTAGTGATACTGGTTCACACAACAGGCTCGACCTGATACAAAGTCTTGTACCACCACACTATGTATATAATGGGTATGTATTTATAATCTTGGGCATGAATCCTTTTCCAACTAAAAAAAATATGTTTTTGCATATCAAGATTGACTTAACCATTTACAACAACTTGAAAAGGACTTCCTCCGCACACCAGTTAAATATGAAGACATTAACCTTGAAATATTGTTGAAAGTGGTGTTAAACACCATAACCCTAACCCTAAGCCCTGAAGACATTAACCAAATGTTAAAATATGCAATTTTTTTTTTAATTATGTGCAGAATCAACTTTGTAGAAACATGTCACTCTGAAACTTTTGGGAGCCTATCTGCCATGCCTTCACTTCTCTCTCATGTTCTCTGAGGAAGAGGTCAAGCTTCTCTATTTTTCTTTAACGTGTGGTGAACCCTATGTATTACCTACCAACACTCGGCATCCTGACCACAGAAGAATGGAATTTGTAACCATAAATGTTCAGGATCACAATCATATCCTTTGTTATCTACACATTCATCAAATGTCTGAAATAAACAAAAAATTATGGAAAATTTAGTGATTTTCTGTTTAAGATGAAATCTGTTACTTTTTAAACAAGAGGTTCACAGAGCCTCTATTGCCTACCTGATTAGCATTAATATTTTTGTAGTTTCTGAAAAGCTGGTTTTTTTTTTCATTATTAAAACAAGATGCCAAATGATGGCAATACCTCATCTGCCTCAGGTGAAGTAAAAAGAAAAAAAAATTGAAATTGGCCCCTTTTGGTCCCCTATTTTGTCGAAAACAGTAATAATGCTATGCATTTTCCGGAAAGGTATTTTCCTAAGGAATTCGCTAAAAAAAACCCATCAAAATCAGATGAAAAATAAGCTCTCCGTGTACAAATAACAGAAACATCAATTTTTGCACCTTAGGCTCTTGTCTGAAAACGGGTAGGGTTACCATACTCCGAAATCAATAGCGAAACTTTATTCAGTGCCAAGAATCATTGTGCTTAAAATTAAGAAAGTTCTGTCAACTAGAACTTATGTCATTGCACGGAAACAGACGAACAACAACTACCGTAGAACAGTGCCATAACATAAAATTAGATTCTAAAATTATACATTTTTTTAGGAGTTATTTCCCTTGAGGTGAGAAAATTGGTACATGTTCCAACAACAGCAATGGAAAGGCCAAAGAATACAAGCATATTTTTCTTATAATTTGTAGATATTTGAACCTTATAAAAAATATCAGGGGATAATTTGATAGCAAATAGAAAATTCACAAGTTGTTACAAAATTAAAATTTATACAGATTATGGGACAATATAATTGTTAATTTCATTGAATTTTGCATGAAAGGGAAATAACTCCTGCCAAACGTGTAAAAACATTGGTCTATTACTCTACACAAAATCAAAGGGACATAATTTTTCATTGAATTTTGCATGAAGGGGGATAATATTCCCCAAATTAAAGGGAAATAACTCCTGCCAAACGTGTAAAAACATTGGTCTATTACTCTACACAAAATCAAAGGGACATAATTTTTCATTGAATTTTGCATGAAGGGGGATAATATTCCCCACATTAAAGGGAAATAACTCCTGTCAAATGTGTAAAAACATATAATTTTAGAATCAAATCAGAAATGTGCAAATGTTCTATTACTCTACACAAAATCAGAGACATAATTTTTCATTGGACTTTGCATGAAGGGGACAATTTTCCCACATTAAGGGGAAATAACTCCTGCCAAACACTTAAAAACATATAATTTTAGGGGGCACATCAGTAAACCAGCCAATCCGCATTTTGAGACAGTCCTCGAAAATAGTACAAAATAGAACACCAGAAACTTTGAAATTTTTTTTACAGTTAATCCTATCGTATTTGGTTAGGTTTTAACTGCAAAAAAACATGTCATTTGTTGAAATATAACCACATATAAAAACATGGATGTCAAATTACTACACCCTGTGTGGAAGGATTTCCTGGATACTGTAAATACTGTTGTTTTGACCGGATATTGAAAACAGCTGATTATTTTCTTATTTGACATATAATGTTTGTTTCAAAATGGATCAGAATGTGGACCTTGGACCAAAACAAGATGAACTGTGAGCTAATGCTCACCTATGATACCCCCGCTATGGGGTACATATATGAAGCTTGTGACCAAATATCAGATTTCTGCCATCAATAGTTGCTGAGAAAAATGCGACGAAAAATGAGCATATATGTTCAATGTGTATAGAAACCAACTAAGTCGGCAAACAGGAAGAAGGAATCTGATGGGTCCAAAAACGTTGCCCACGATATGGGGTACCTATATGAAGCTTGTGACCAAATATCAGATTCCTGTCATCAATAGTTGCTGAGAAAAATGCGACGAAAAATGTGCATATATGTTCAATGTGTATAGAAACCAACTAAGTCGGCAAACAGGAAGAAGGAATCTGATGGGTCCAAAAACGCTTCCCGCAATATGGCATACCTATATGAAGCTTGTGACCAAATATCAGATTCCTGTCATCAATAGTTGCTGAGAAAAATGCGACGAAAAATGTGCATATATGTTCAATGTGTATAGAAACCAACTAAGTCGGCAAACAGGAAGTAGGAATCTGATGGGTCCAAAAACGCTTCCCGCAATATGGCATACCTATATGAAGCTTGTGACCAAATATCAGATTCCTGTCATCAATAGTTGCTGAGAAAAATGCGACGAAAAATGTGCATATACAAATGTATGTTAAATGTGTATAAAAATCAACAAAATCGGCAAACAGGAAGTAGGAATCTGACGGGTTCAAAAACGATTCCCACGATATGGGGTACCTATATGAAGCTTGTGACCAAATATCAGATTTCTACCATCAATAGTTGCTGAGAAAAATGCGACGAAAAATGAGCATATATGTTCAATAAGTATAAAAATCAACAAAGTCGGCAAACAGGAAGTAGGAATCTGATGGGTCCAAAAACGCTTCCCACGATATGGGGTACCTATATGACGCTTGTGACCAAATATCAGATCTCTGTCATCAATAGTTGCTGAGAAAAATGTGACGAAAAATGTGCATATATGTTCAATGTGTATAAAGATCAACTAAGTCGGCAAACAGGAAGTAGGAATCTGACGGGTCCAAAAACGCTACCCACAATATGGTATACCTATATGATGCTTGTGACCAAATATCAGATTTCTGCCATCAACAGTTACTGAGAAAAATGCGACGAAAAATATCTTGGACGGACGGACGGAAGGACGTCCGGACAGACAGACAGAGGTAAAACAGTATACCCCCCTCCCCCTTTGGGGGAGCGGGGGTATAATAATAGGAAATAGTTATTTTATTATCCAGAAAATTAATTTGGATTTTTTATGATTTTTTTATTTACAGTCAATGTAAGTCAATGGTGGAATATATACTGGTGTGCCCTCTTTAGAAATGTGCAAATGGTATATTACTCTTACACAAAATCAAAGAGACATACTTTCTAACATTAAGACATCATAATTACACAAAACATAACATGGCTTTCAACTACAGCATAAAAATAATAAATAACTATGTGTCAATTTACATTGTTTTCATTTTTGTTGGTTATCGTGGTTTTCTGAACAGTGCGATGCACAATGCAATTGCATTTTGACAATTTACAAAACAAACATTTTTATTAATGTGCAGAAACAAATACCTACAAAAATGTACTTCAAAGGGCTCATAATGTAAACTTAATGTAATTAATGTAATAATTATATCATCTAATAGAAATTACATTTACATGGAGAGAAACAGGCTAGAAAGATATCTCTTCATCTATATATAATCAGTTATACGCTTTATTAACAAAATTATATAATAAGAGAAATGATAGTTTAAGCAGTAACACCCACTAATTAGGGATAATAATACTTAGTAAATTATTAAATAACTTTCTTTTTTTTTCTTTTCTTTTTTTATGCATTATGTTGCAACTAATTTGTATAGTACTGCTAGAACTCTCTTAATTAAATTGTGGATTGAATGGGTCTATGTGCTTGGTAGAACTAAAATACAACCATTATAACTATATTTCTTACTAAATGTGATTTTTTTTTTTTTTTTTTTTTTTTGTATTTTCCTATCCAATGAAAAAATTATTATGTGAATCAATTGTAAACTGTGATTTTTTATTGATTATACTGCTCTTCGATTGACAATAAAGCATTTGTTTGTTTGAAGATACCAAAGGAAATTCCTCAGCCAATCAACTCCAAAATGGAATGAAGTCATGTGATATATGATAAACAGCCAATCAGCTCCATGTTAAAATGGAATGAAGTCATGTGATATATTATTATAAACATGAATTATCTGTAATTACTTTGTAATTATTTTTGTTTATACAATAGTTGATTCCTCCTGGGGGAAGGATAATTGAAAAGTGAAAATATACAGTAGAACCTGTATTATGTGACCTTCCAGAGGAATAGTATTGAAATAGCTAATGGAGAATACACTCTAACTGTAGATTCTTAGAAATAATCAACAATACCTGTAAGGGTCGAGTTGATTATTTTTAAGAATCTGCAAGTTGGAGTGTATTCTCTTACTTAATATACTTCCATCTGCAAAAGTGTTTTTACTTGATATTTTTACATTTTTAATATTTAGAAAGCCAAATTAGATAACAATTAATAAAAATAAAAGAATAAATTTTTATTGATATACAATGTACATTCTTTCAATTCTCATTTATATTTAGATATTTCTAGGTCTTTCACCAATGGTCTGTCTGATTTGTAATTACTTGTTAGATATTTCTAGGTCTTTCACCAATGGTCTGTCTGATTTGTAATTACTTGTTAGATATTTCTAGGTCTTTCACCAATGGTCTGTCTGATTTGTAATTACTTGTTAGATATTTCTAGGTCTTTCACCAATGGTCTGTCTGATTTGTCATTACTTGTATTCGGTTTGTTACTTGTTGTTTATATCGAGAGAATCTCTATTAAAAGTTCACATACTCTCAGTTCTGAACATAAATTATGCCAGATTTGAAATACTTGTATCATGCCTTGTATATATTGATCAATTACTCATTTAAAAATGTTGATATTTTTTCAAAATAAAGTTTACTATCAAGAATTATATATATTAATTGTATTGTATTGTAGTATGCTCACCGTAGCCATGTGGTTTGACAGAAATTTTCAAACTTAAAACAAACCTTAATAAGTCAAACAGAAGCTGGGGTTTGATACTAAAGTAATAATTTTTTTATTAGAAAACGGAAAATTTGAGTTTTCTCGAAAACAATACATTTTTTTAAAACACAGTAAACGAGAGTTTTGTGCAGAATTTTACTACCATTTTTAAAATATGCATTTCATCTAACAATAACCTTTCATTATTGCTGCACTCATCTGAAATTTGACATTTTCCCCGATTTTTACCGCCAAAATAGAGGTGGAAGTAAACTAACTAGAGGTAGCAGCCAGGTAAATCTTACCTTGATAGAGACAGAGACACATGTACAGGCATATTTTGACACTCCATTTTTAAACTTTAAAATCTTTCTAAAAGTTCACATAAAATTTCTTCATAAACCTATTTTTTGACATCTTAACATATATATAAACATCGCAAGAATGGGTAAAACAAAGGACTTGTCAAAAGATTGTAAAAACATTGTGTTAAATCTATTCAAGTTTTTTCAGCTTGAGAAGGCCAGGGGAAGACCATTTTATTCCCCAGATAATTTGATTAAAAGAACATGCAAGGCTGCTGGCATATCTTACAGTTCTGTGTATAGAGTTGTAAACGGTAAAAGTCCTCCTGAATCCAACAGACCGAAAGAAAGAAAGAAAACTCTTGATGATTTTGACCGTTGCGTTATTAAACGGACCGTTCATAGCATGTACAACAGGAAAATTGCCCCAACAGTCTCAAAAATTAAGAAAGAAATTGAAGATACAATTAAAATCTCGAAATCAACACTTACTTTAACTTTATTAGATCTTGGTTATAAGTACAAAAAACCCGGCGATAATAGGAGGCTTTTATATGATCAGAGGTCAGTAATAAATGATCTGTGTAATTACCTCCGAAAAATCAGGAAGTTTCGAGAGGATGGGTATGAAATTGTATATTTGGATGAGACCTGGGTTAATCAGAATCATGCCACTGACTACATGTGGTTACCAGTTGATGGTTCTGATGCCCCAAAGATCCCTTCAGGAAAAGGTAAAAGGTTGATAGTTTTGCACGCTGGTAATTGTGAGGAGGGTTTGATTGATAAGTGTGATTTGGTTTTTCTTGCCAAAGCTAAAGATGGGGATTATCACCAAGGAATGAACGGGCCCATCTTTCTAAACTGGTTCTAAAATCAGCTTATGCCAGCATTAAAAAGCCCAAGTGTTATCGTTTTAGATAATGCCAGTTATCACAACATCAAGACTGAAGAAACTGTTGTGCCAAACTTTAATCAGAGAAAAGCTGTCTTACAAGATTATCTTTCAAAACACAACATTCCTTTTCAGCCCCTTGAAACAAAAAAACAACTTTATGAAAAAATCAAATCTAAGAAACTCCTTTCCGTTTTTAAAACTGATAAAATTGCCAACCTACACGGTCACAAAGTTCTAAGAACCCCTGTTCGCCATTGCGAATTGAACCCTATAGAACTTATTTGGGCACAGGTTAAAGGGTTTGTTGCAGAAAACAATACAACTTTTCGTTTGAAGGATGTGAAAGAACTTGTTTATGGGGGGTTTGGCAGAATTACAAAGGAAGTTTGGGCAAAGGCAGAAGACCATGTATTAAAAATAGAAAAGGAGTATGGGGAAGAGAATTGCATTGATAGGAGTGAGATTCCCCCAATAATAATTGATTTTGATGACGACGAGTCCAGCGACGAGGAAAGCTGAATCCAGTCCAACATGATTACATATTGAACGGGTATACCGGTTGTAAATGACAGATTGTACATAACGTTTTTACCTATAAAATTTTATTCATATCCAATAATTGTGTACTCTATGTCTAACTTCAGTGAATTTATTAGCAGAAAAGACCGTTCTTTTCGAATTATTTCCGAAAGATTGAAATAGCTTGGTCAAATTAAAAATCAGTAATTATGGAAATTTATGATTTCACGTTTTTTTCAAAATTTTCGAGGTAAATCTCAGGTAAGCATGTGTATAAATGTCATGTAGTCAAATGCATTAACCATGAAGGGAACAATAGCCTTCTCCGGCACTTCGACGAGAGACAATAGACCAGCTGCGGGACCACTGTCGTTCCTATTGTTATATGGGATTACGTCCACGGTGAGTTGGCTGTCACATTTAATGAGCAAACTTGGCCTATTTTGAAGAACTTAGCCTGAAATAAAGACCAAAATAACGTCAAAAATTGGTAATTTTTCAGATGAGCAGGGCCTTCAGAATAATTTCAACCGTAAATATTTATACAATTCCAAAATGGTAGTAAAATTCCTGACAAAACTTTCGTTGGATGTGATAAAAAAAAATCTACGCTTTACGAAATATTTAGATTTTTCCGTTTTCTAATCAAACAATTATTACTTTAGTAAGTTCCATAATATTTAAAACATGCTTTAATAGTGTAACGTCAGAGAAATGTATTAAGGTTACATAACATGCACAAGACAGGTGGCCACTTACTACAGATTTAAATGATATGAAATGCACTGTCAGTCATATTTACATTTCACACAAGATTATACGTAAAGAGGAAATCTTTTCCTGTATTTTTTTCATCTTAATTATAACTTATAAACCATTGAAACTTGTCTACATGTAAGGGGCCGTCATGGCCGTGATCGTATGGTAGTTGATTTACAACTACCTATGTCATCAAAGCCTATCACCACTGATGTTGTGAGTTCGAATCTTGATTAGGGTGAGGCGTACAACATTATGTGATGAAGTTTATCAGTGACTAGAGATAGGTCGGTGGTTTTCTCCGGGTCCTCCTGTTTCCTCTACTAATAAAACTGACTGCCACAATATAACTGCAATATTGTTGAAAGTGGTGCTAAACACCATCAAACAAACATTCCATTGAAACTTGTTAATATTTTCAATCGGAACACAAACATACTTTTTGAAGAGAACAAACCATCAAATGAACATCTTAGCCAGGGTCTTCTGTCAAATGGGTAGGAGGATTCAGATAAGAATAATCTTTAAAAAAAATATTTTCCCCATTTAAGTAAGGATCTTATAAAAAATAATTTGTCTTGAAATGGCAGCCATCTTGGATGTCCGATAGACACAAAAAAATAATTAGTAATTTTACAAAGGACCATCCAAAGATCATTCATGTACAGTTTGTCTAGTTCAACCATTTGTACTATACTGTGTCTGGTCCATACAATCTGCAAAGTAATGTGTCTCCTTCTTCGATTAAAGGATTCTGATTGCTCTTTGATATCAGTCCTTCAAATAGTATGCAAAGTTCTCTTTTGCATTAAGCCATACATACTAACTCCTCACTACAGATCTTGTAAGATAATTTTTGCTACCACATAAGAGAGAGAGGGATGTAGTAGAAGATTTATTTATCCCTCATCCAAGATGACTTTGTATACAAAGAACTTGCACATAAGATTTGTCTGATCTTATCTGATAATTTAATTTTAATCTTCATGTGAAATTTCTGAATACATTTAATTTTAACATGTAAATTGTTTGACAAAAACTGTCATAACATTGAGGACACCCGAAAAGTGTAGTGACAAACTATCTTTATCTATGACAAGGGATCAAAGACTTGTACTATTAAAGTAGATCACAGGTGTTTACAGGTATTTCAAAGCAGTGTCAAGAAAGAACAGTTAAAAAGCCCGATCATGACCTATCTATCTATCTATCTTTTCATCAATTTTGCACTTTTCTCACAATGAATTTAAAATATTGTATTTTCAACTTATTATTGTCTTTTTGTAGTTAGAACTGATATATGGTTTATAATATAAAAACAAACTTAGATATAAAATTTAATGTGCACGACACACACGTTTCTGGAATAACCTACATTAGGTTTGCTCAAAGCCACAAGATTGTAAAGCCAAATAATTGTAAATTATGATAATAAATATAATTATCCCAGAAACCAGACGAGACCACAGGGGCTAGGTGCGTCCGAAGAAAATTACTTGACTTTCGACTGGTGGAAACATTTTTTGAAAATATTAAGGCGTTCCGAAGTTACGATCAATTTAACACGACGACTTAAAAAAATGGAAGCAAGTGAGTTCGCCCCCTTGTAGTATTATATAGTTTTTTTTTAGCCCCTGTGTATACATGTACGTCTGAAATTTTTTTTTTTTTCGGACGCACCTAGCCCCTGTGGATGAGACCATCAGGATTAATAGTCCATAAACAGAGTGATCACCCAGTGATAGTAATATATCAAATCTAGTGTGCACGACACCTTATAAGATATCTTTCTTACTGAAATTTACAGTTCCTAATAATGCAAAAATTAATTAATTGATTCTAAGGTTAATCTTCCTTAGGCATAGGGTTATGGTGTTTAATGCCACTTTCAACAATATTTCAGTTATATCGTGGTGGTCAGTTTTATTGGTGGAGAAAACCGAAATGCCCACAGAAAACCACTGACCTGTAGCAACTCACTGACAAACTTTATCGCATAATGATGTATCGAGTACAACTCGCCTGAGCGAGATTCGAACTCATAACTTCAGTGGTGATAGGCACTAACTGCACAGGTAGTTGTAAATCCTACTACTATACGATCACGATCACGAAGGTCCTCCCTCAGGCATAGGTAACAATAGCCTATGTTGGCTATCCTGTTTAGGACCTTTGGTTTAATTTGTTTGCTTGCAAAGGATTAAACTATTTGGCTTTCAATTCTTTTGACTTTGAGCACACCTGATTAAAAGTTATTTAAAAAAATGTGTTGTGCACTCTTTTCCCATGTCAACATTCCCCATATCGACAAAAAAAAAATTGAAAAATAAAATAGAAAATTAAAAAAAATGAATTCTGTGTACTTTGAATTTATGCATAGCATGGTATAACAATTTCTGTCAAATCGACACCTGCATTTAAATTATGTAAAACCTTTCATTCATCAGAAAATAACAATTAATAAAGCTGTCACTTTCAAGTGTACTTTATAGTTCAGTGTAGATTAACTAAAATAGATATTGATCAGTGTAAAAAAACATGTTTAATTGACAACGAGTTTGACACTTATTCAATTTCTCATCTTTTTTCTTTAATTATTATTTGCATTTGAATTTGTAGGATTTTTTTTTTTCCATTTTGGAAAAAAAATACTGCCAAAGATTCAATTTAACATATTTTTTTTTACAGAAAATGAATTTCGATAAACCGTTAATAATTTTCAAAAATATGCAAAATATTTATTTTTATTACCTAATTGTAAAGTTTTACATGTTTTATAAAGTATTTTTTATTTTCAACTATTTTAGGGGTTTTGACTTTCTAGTGTTCTATTGCCTGGTGATCTATTGCCTGGTGTTCTATTGCCTGGCGTTCTATTGCCTGGCTACCTTTGACCTTTACTGTGATTGGTCAAAACAATTTCATGAATATTTATTACTAATACGAAATCTTGTCTAGTTCAAACCGGATTACAGCGTATGAAAGTGTCGTAATCTAACACGATTTAACCCTTTGACTGCGACGTTTCATGCATAATCGTTACTTCGTGTGCTGTAAAATATGTTATGGCTCTTTCAGCAGAGTGACGTCATTTATTTCATGACGCCATTTTAACAGCAATGTGACGTTACTTACCGTTTCTTTTTAACTTTAAAGAGGTTCTATATGTACAATATCTGTAATTAACTTCAAATTGTGCAATCTAATTATAACGTATTTGCGTAACTTATTCTTAAAGAAATATTTAACGTACATTTCTTTCCCAATGGAGTATATGTCCCTAGCGCAGTCTATCAACCAGGCACATATATGTCCCTCGCGCAGAATAAAAATTTTAAGAATCTTCATGTTTAATATTAAAAAGGTAATTTGTGTTATTTGTTAAAATTGTTAAACAATATTTAGATATTGAAAACAGTAGTTTTTTTAATCTGTCTAAAAAAAATAATTAGGTAATAAAAGTTATTTAATGGGAGTGCAAACAATAGATCAAGCAATTTTTCCCTTGACCTCGGGCAATAGAACACTTTGGTCTTTCCCAATACCTCCGGAAAAATATTTTGATCTATTGCCTGCACTCCCATTAAATAACTGTATATTATTTCATTATTATATCATACAGACTGACTTCAATACATCAAAACACAAGACAACAAACGTTACATTTCAAGGTAAATAATGGTAAATCAGAAGTTATACAGTATCCCACCAGCCAAGGACATTCACCTTAAGATCTCTTCATCTTTTGGCCATGGAAATTGCTAATTTAACAACAATCACTCACTATTTTGAGAAGCTTGAAAATGAACTCTAGAGATATTCAACATGAATTCCATCACCTAAGGCTTTAGGAAGAGTTTGAAGATACCAAAGGGGTAATCAGAATCTGTAAATCGAAGAAAGACAGACAATACAATGGCCAAAAGAAAAAGGTCAAAAGTCCAAACAATGATCTACAAGAAAATCAAAATATTTTAGAATATCAAGGAGGGGGAGAGAATAATTAGATGTTTTTGGATCTTAATTTTGTTGTATTCAAAGATCTACCAATATCCTGTATCAGTTCATGTTAAAAATCGGTAAATTCTCTTCCATTCTGTTCAATACCTAAAAATCAAGTGCAATGCTCCATAATATCACCACCAGCATTACACCAGAAATGAACAGCATCTCTTTCAATCCTCAACCTCCAAAACTCAAACAAGACTATGACATCAGCAGATAGAAATCTGAGTGATTATAGAGTTTTATTTTTCTAATTGTTGTACCAACTTCAAATTTACCTCTTTATTTCCTGCTTTTCTCCGACGTAAATTTGGTCGGAAGTCATCACCGTACCGTACAAAATAGTAGTATGATACCAGTCTGTCTAAAGGATTCCTTATAATGTTGATATATAATGGTTTCTTAGCAACTCCAAATCTGAAAAAAAATATAATGGAGTATAATAAAAAAAATAAAAGAAATAATGATTAAATCTTCAGAAGACCTACCAGTAGCACAGAAATAGTTTGGTTTGGTTTATGGTGTTTAAGACCACTTTCAAAAATATTTCAGTTATATTGTGGCAGTCAGTTTTATTGGTGGAGGAACCCAGAGTACTCGGAAGAACACATACTTTATAACAGAACGTTGTATCGAGTACACCTTGCCATGAGCGGGATTTGAACTCACAACTTTAGTGGTGATAGGGACTGATTGCATAGATAGTTATAAATCCAACTACCATACGATCACCACCACAAAGGCCCCCTTCAGAAGACCTAACCAGTAGCATATAAATAGTTCTAAATAATCATAAATAATATCATTAACATATCTCTAAGAAAACATCACGTTCACCATCTCTAACCCTATATAACAAGCTAATGATGATTAGATTTAGAAAATTACAATTTTTTTTGTCATGAATGCAGAAAATTCATGACTCTGGGAAAATAGCTGTGATGAAACAGAAAACAGGATTACACAGTACAGTTAACAGAGTATCCTAATCAATTATCAGGCAATCTATAGATGTTAAATCTCCTGTATGTTAATCAACACTAGCTATATTGATGGGATCGTCTACTGGCTAAATCTATCCCCGATATATATAATTAGATACTGATCATTCTTGATTAGCCATGGATTACTAGTTTAAATACTTCATACATTTATTGTATAATTTTAAAATTTAACTGATCTATCGCATTCACAAACGAAAATGTACACAAATTTGTATTCAAATATTTTCTCTCGGAATATACAGCACTACAGTGCTGTTTTGGACGGGTTTTTGAAATCACATTCAGAAATGAAAATTCCCCCCCCCCCCCCCAAAAAAATTGTATTAAAAACAAGAAAATGTCATAACGACAGCATGCCCCACCCCTCACATATTTTAAACTGGGCAGTTTTGATAATGCAGCTGTCTTTTAGTTAACAGTTTATTAATATTTTAACACTGTCTATAAGAAATTATTATTGAGCCCCAAAACTATACTGTAATTACCCTAATTTTTCAACAATTTACTGTGTCTAAAGGACACTATCACTAGGCATGCCCTACAGTGGAACCCTCAGGGAAAGTGTGGAAGAAGAAGACCAAGAAATATCTGGGGGAGAGACTTTATTGCTGAGATGGAGATAGAGGGTTATAGATGGCAAGATCTGGAATGTATGGCACAAAACAGAACAAGGTGGAGGACTGTCGTCAGTGGCCTATGCACCACCAAGGTGCAACAGGCGTAAGCAAGTAAGTAAAGGACACTATGCCCTCACCAAATAATATGCTTAACTATTCATCATGACCAATCATCGTATCATATATGATAATTATTCGACCAACTACCTCAGAGAAGTTGCGTTCAGAAAGAATAGCGATATTGAAAATGTTAAGGTTCATTACTCCAACAAACATTGTCGAATAAAAATGGCAGGGTAATATGATCAACTGCACATCATGATCAATCATCCAATATCTACCTAATATGAAATCTATCAGACCTCCGAAGAGTTGCGTTCAGAAAATATAACTCTATCGAAATTGCAAGAAAATATTTACGTCCCATAGCTCCTTCAAAAATAGTGGAATCAAAATTGAGGGATCATATGATCAACTACAAATCATGATCGATTGTCCTACCATACATGTATATGAAAGCTATTTGACCAACAACCTTAGAGGGGTTGCATTCACAAAATGAAGTGGGACTAACGAACAGACAAACTGAAAAACTTTATTCTATATAGAATGTGTGGCAATCAGAACCAGTGGCGGCCATGTTTGTTAATGGATCGGGACAAAATGAGCAATCTTTATAAAGGACCTTCCATAGATGCTTCCTACCAAGTTTCAGTTCATTTGGCTGAGGAGTTTCAGAGGAGAAGATTAAAATGTGAAAAGTTAACGGACGACGGACGCCAAGTGATAGCAAAAGCTCACATTGCCTTTGGCAAGGTGAGCTAAAAATGTTTGGACTATACAGTTTGTCAGCGCTGTTTTTGAAATATTTTTGTAAAGAAACCGACAAAAAAAATAATTTGAATTAAAATAAAAATTTCAGAATATACAGCTTTTCAGTATTGTTTTTGTAAAGAAAGTGAAAATATCCCCTTACCTCAATTTACATAGTTAATTAAGAGTTTGGTCCATGGTAACCATTATTGATTCTTTGAAGAGTGCAATTGACAGATTTAATTAACAACCAGAAGTGGTGCCATCTAGGTCACTGAGATGTCAGAATACTGGGCACTAGGGTGTTCTTAAGGTTTACCAATGATCAGTCTCGGTAATGAATTATTTATATACTTAATTAATCCTTGTCAATAAAATCCTGTACATTGTCAATAACGTCAAAACTAATTCTCCATTCTGTGATCTTTTTTTCTCCTTTTTTTCCCTAATTATATCTGGAGGTGTCAGACACAGCACAATGATATTAACCAGTGGTCAGTCAGCGAAATCCAAATATAAGCCAGTGGTAATACAAAATGTAATAGCAACGGAGCAAAATCTAAATAGATTACACATGTGTAATATCTGATATTATCAAACATCAAAATAGGGGACACATGTGTAATATCAAACATCAAACATCAAAATATGGAACACATGTGTAATATCAAACATCAAAATAGGGAACACATGTGTAATATCAAACATCAAAATAGGGAACACATGTGTAATATCAAACATCTAAATGGGGACACATGTGTAATATCTGATTTTATCAAACATCAAAATAGGGGACACATGTGTAATATCAAACATCAAAATAGGGAACACATGTGTAATATCACACATCAAAATAGGGAACACATGTGTAATATCAAACATCTAAATTGGGACACATGTGTAATATCAAGCATCCAGGTATTACCCAAAATATGGGCATGCATGGGTTATGGTGTTTAACGCCACTTTCAACAATATTTAATTTATATTGTGGCAGTCAGTTTTATTGGTGGAGGAACCCAGAGTACCTGGAGAAAACCACCGACCTGCCGCAAGTCACTGACAAACTTTATCACATAATGGTGTATCGAGTACACCTCGCATGAGTGGGATTCGAACTCACAACGTTAGTGGTGATAGGTACTGATTGCAAAGGGAGTTGTAAATCGACTACCATATGATCATGACGGCCCCTCTAAATAGGGTACGCGTGTGTAATATCAAGCATCTAAATAGGGTACGCATGTGTAATATCAAGCATCTAAATAGGATACGCATGTGTAATATCAAGCATCTAAATAGGGTACGCATGTGTAATATCAAACATCTAAATAGGGTACGCATGTGTAATATCAAGCATCTAAATAGGGTACACATGTGTAATATCAAACATCTAAATAGGGTACGCATGTGTAATATCAAGCATCTAAATAGGATACGTATGTGTAATATCAAACATCTAAATAGGGGTCACATGTGTAATATCAAGCATCTAAATAGGATACGCATGTGTAATATCAAACATCTAAATAGAATACGTATGTGTAATATCAAACATCTAAATAGGGTACGCATGTGTAATATCAAGCATCTAAATAGGATACGCATGTGTAATATCAAGCATCTAAATAGGGTACGCATGTGTAATATCAAACATCTAAATAGGGTACGCATGTGTAATATCAAGCATCTAAATAGGATACGTATGTGTAATATCAAACATCTAAATAGGGGTCACATGTGTAATATCAAGCATCTAAATAGGATACGCATGTGTAATATCAAACATCTAAATAGGATACGTATGTGTAATATCAAACATCTAAATAGGGGTCACATGTGTAATATCAAACATCTAAATAGGGGTCACATGTGTAATATCAAACATCTAAATAGGGGTCACATGTGTAATATCAAACATCTAAATAGGATACGTATGTGTAATATCAAACATCTAAATAGGATACGTATGTGTAATATCAAATATCTAAATAGGGTACGCATGTGTAATATCAAGCATCTAAATAGGGGTCACATGTGTAATATCAAACATCTAAATAGGATACGTATGTGTAATATCAAACATCTAAATAGGATACGTATGTGTAATATCAAATATCTAAATAGGGTACGCATGTGTAATATCAAACATCTAAATAGGATACGTATGTGTAATATCAAACATCTAAATAGGATACGTATGTGTAATATCAAACATCTAAATAGGGGTCACATGTGTAATATCAAACATCTAAATAGGGTACGTATGTGTAATATCAAACATCTAAATAGGGGTCACATGTGTAATATCAAACATCTAAATAGGATACGTATGTGTAATATCAAACATCTAAATAGGATACGTATGTGTAATATCAAATATCTAAATAGGGTATGCATGTGTAATATCAAGCATCTAAATAGGGTACGCATGTGTAATATCAAGCATCTAAATAGGGTATGCATGTGTAATATCAAGCATCTAAATAGGGTACGCATGTGTAATATCAAGCATCTAAATAGGATACACATGTGTAATATCAAACATCTAAATAGGGGTGACATGTGTAATATCAAGCATCTAAATAGGGTACGCATGTGTAATATCAAGCATCTAAATAGGGTACGCATGTGTAATATCAAGCATCTAAATAGGGTACGCATGTGTAATATCAAGCATCTAAATAGGGTTCACATGTGTAATATCAAACATCTAAATAGGGGTCACATGTGTAATATCAAGCATCTACATAGGGTACGCATGTGTAATATCAAGCATCTAAATAGGGTATGCATGTGTAATATTAAGCATTTAAATAGGGTATGCATGTGTAATATCAAGCATCTAAATAGAGTACGCATGTGTAATATCAAGCATCTAAATAGGATACACATGTGTAATATCAAGCATCTAAATAGGGTACGTATGTGTAATATCAAGCATCTAAATAGGGTACACATGTGTAATATCAAACATCTAAATAGGGTACGCATGTGTAATATCAAGCATCTAAATAGGGTACGCATGTGTAATATCAAGCATCTAAATAGGGTACGCATGTGTAATATCAAGCATCTAAATAGGGTACGCATGTGTAATATCAAGCATCTAAATAGGGTACGCATGTGTAATATCAAGCATCTAAATAGGGTACGCATGTGTAATATCAAGCATCTAAATAGGGTATGCATGTGTAATATCAAGCATCTAAATAGGGTACGCATGTGTAATATCAAGCATCTAAATAGGGTACACATGTGTAATATCAAACATCTAAATAGGGGTCACATGTGTAATATCAAGCATCTAAATAGGGTATGCATGTCTAATATCAAGCATCTACATAGGGTACGCATGTGTAATATCAAGCATCTAAATAGGGTATGCATGTGTAATATTAAGCATCTAAATAGGGTATGCATGTGTAATATCAAGCATCTAAATAGGATACACATGTGTAATATCAAGCATATAAATAGGGTACGTATGTGTAATATCAAGCATCTAAATAGGGTGCACATGTGTAATATCAAGCATCTAAATAGGGTACGCATTTGTAATATCAAGCATCTAAATAGGGTACGCATGTGTAATATCAAGCATCTAAATAGGATACGTATGTGTAATATCAAACATCTAAATAGGGTACACATGTGTAATATCAAGCATCTAAATAGGGTACGCATGTGTAATATCAAGCATCTAAATAGGGTACGTATGTCTAATATCAAGCATCTAAATAGGGTACGCATGTGTAATATCAAACATCTAAATAGGGTACGCATGTGTAATATCAAGCATCTAAATAGGGTACGCATGTGTAATATCAAACATCTAAATAGGGGTCACATGTGTAATATCAAGCATCTAAATAGGGTATGCATGTGTAATATCAAGCATCTACATAGGGTACGCATGTGTAATATCAAGCATCTAAATAGGATTTGCATGTGTAATATCAAGCATCTAAATAGGGTACGCATGTGTAATATCAAGCATCTAAATAGGATACGCATGTGTAATATCAAGCATCTAAATAGGGTACGTATGTGTAATATCAAACATCTAAATAGGGGTCACATGTGTAATATCAAACATCTAAATAGGGGTCACATGTGTAATATCAAACATCTAAATAGGGGTCACATGTGCAATATCAAGCATCCAGGTATTAACCAAAATATGGAAAAACCAAAATCCAGATAAAATGCTACATGTAATAGCAAAAAATCCAGACAAAATGCTACATGTAATAGCAAAAAATCTAGACAAAATGCTACATGTAATAGTAAAAAATCAAAATAAAATGCTACATGTAATAGCAAAAAATCCAGACAAAATGCTACATGTAATAGCAAAAAATCCAGACAAAATGCTACATGTAATAGCAAAAAATCTAGACAAAATGCTACATGTAATAGTAAAAAATCAAAATAAAATGCTACATGTAATAGCAAAATATCCAGACAAAATGCTATATGTAATAGCAAAAAATCCAGACAAAATGCTACATGTAATAGCAAAAAATCCAGACAAAATGCTACATGTAATAGCAAAAAATCTAGACAAAATGCTACATGTAATAGCAAAAAATCAAAATAAAATGCTACATGTAATAGTAAAAAATCCAGACAAAATGCTACATGTAATAGCAAAAAATCTAGACAAAATGCTACATGTAATAGCAAAAAATCCAAATAAAATGCTACATGTAATAGCAAAAAATCCAGACAAAATGCTACATGTAATAGCAAAAAATCTAGACAAAATGCTACATGTAATAGCAAAAAATCCAAATAAAATGCTACATGTAATAGCAAAAAATCCAGACAAAATGCTATATGTAATAGCAAAAAATCCAAATAAAATGCTACATGTAATAGTAAAATATCCAGGTGTTCAATAGAATCAAGTTTCTGAAAGCAACAAGACAATTTTTTTCAGTTTGTTTTTAAATTTAAGTTCATTTTATGATGTAAAGTCTTCAATGAATAATAAGACACAGAGAACATATTCAATGTAAAATTAATCTGGTACATGTATAATAGCCAAAAATTATTGAAAATGCCCCCCTCCCCCCTAATATACAAACTTAACAGCTGCATATAATTAAAGCATGCATAACATCTGTTTTACTCTTTTACTGGTCTGTTTTACTCCTCAACAGAAGCTGTTATTTTATCTCGTAAAGACAAGTTATTACACAGAGTCACACTAAGTGGTTTAACTGAACTTTTTATCAACACTTTATCATGCAGGTCAATTAATGAAATCAACACTATAATTTATAGCATACTTTACTCAGCTGATTTATTGTTGTTGGTCCCATCAACAACAATTATTTGTAACAAACAAAATATTCTTTCAAGTCTGAAAAAAACTTTTGTTTATTATCAAAATTAATTAATAAATTTAGCAACCACGATAAACAGTGAATTTATTCAACATGCTGAAGAAATCTTTTTAGATTTCTCTATTTGTGTGATTGTTATTTTACACATAATGAGCAATTTTTCATCTTTATTAATTATGTGAGAATATGCTACATTCGATCAGATGATGATGATCTCTGCTTTGTACTAGTCTAGACCAACACGCTTAGTTGGATTTTTATAGTGCTAGCTCGCTGACAAAACAGATGATCGCGATGGTATATCGACCCCCTAACCCATGGTATTTTGACCGCCCTACCCATGGAATATCGACCCCCCTACACATGATATTTTGACCTCCCTGCCTATCTCTTGATTAGAAATAGGGGGGGTCAAAATACCATGGGGGTTCAATTTACCATACGTTCAGTTTTCAATAAGGGGGTTCAATATACCATGGATGAAAATTGACCCCAGAGTCAATTTACCATGGGGTTCAAAATACCATATGACACCGGTACATATCAGTCAATTTTTGCAGTCATGCAAAAAACGTTTATTTATAGTGCAAAAAATATATTACAGATAAAAATACAAAATTGCACAAAAGAAAAAAAAACCAAATTGCACAAAATATGTTATAGATAATTTTTTTTTCACAAAATTGCACAAAAATGCATTGGGAAAAAAATCCTAACTGCAAGAAATTTTAAAGTCTGCGTTGTAGATTGCAATAAATTAGTATTCTACGGAACTAATAGCTTTTTGCCATTAAAAAGATCATTAGCACGAAGCAGGTAGAACGTAATTTGTCTTAAATTACAACGATCTTCTTTGTAGTAAACAGTTTGTATAAATGAAATATGTCTCACTCAAGACACAATGATTTGTTTGTAAATTGAACCACAAAAAAAAAATCAAAACAAGAAATAATTGTGCCCAACATTTAGGTGCTTAACTTGATCTATTCTTACAATAAAGCTCGTTTTCTTTAATTGACTTGCATTTTTTGTAATGTCTTAAAAAAAAACTTAAGAAATTATACATGAACATGAAGTATAAAAAAACTTTTTTTAAATGTCTAAAATAATGCCAGTTTTCTTTAATTGACTTGCATATGCATTGTTTTAATGTCTTAAAAAACTTACTTTAATATAATCTTATTTTTAAATTATACATGTACTGATGTAGTATAAACATTAAATGGCCACTTTTAACAAAATGTTGGTTTGCCCAAACCTTCCCCATGCAACTGGACATCGGTAGAAAGGTACGGAAATTTTTTTCTTTTAAAATGTGTTAAAATTTGGAATAAGATACTTTACAGCAATGGATTTTGGATATATCCAGAAATTTTAAAAAATACATTTGTTTTTGAAAAAAAAAGGAATTTTAGTAAGTACTTTTTTCTGGTAGGTAGTGTTGGGGCAAACAAACAATTGATTAATTTGATCCAAAATATAAAGTTCAGTTATGTTACGGTGTAAAATCAAATTACAGATATTTGTCCTGAGCTGCAATAACTAATTACTACTCTCTGCTTAAATTCATGTTACAAAAATACCCAAGCCCAAGACCAGTAAAACTTTGTTCGGACCAGTCAATTTTTCAGATTTGTTAAAGAACAGTCTTTGCACTAACCCACTTGCCTTAAGCCCGAGGCAAGTAAAACTGGATTTGGGCAGGTGAAAATTATGATAGAAATTGCTTGAATAAATAGAAAAATTTTCTAAATTTGGCTTTAGAATTTGAAAAAAAAATTTAGGCAAAGACTGTAAAAAACCATATAAAAATAAATTCAAGAATTTGATTTGGACCAGTAAATTCAAATTATCATTTCGAGGACTGAATAATGCATTTTTCTAATTTGGCAACCTATATACCATATCAGATTTTGTCTTCTTGTAAAATAAAAATCGCTAGATGATTTTTATCTTCTTTTAAAGTTCTGATGGTATATTGATAAAATTCTCTCTAATAGTCATGCACTTAGAATTGCATGTCTTCTAACTCATTCTAAATAGCGTCATTGTTAAACAAGTTCTGTTGTACAACAACATTTAATTAATTCTTAACAATAATGTAGTATATCTGTTCCATAATTTAGTACCCGCCCTTTCAATTCCATTAAAAAAATGTGCATAAAACAGAAGAAAAAGACTACAAAATACTGGGTAATTGGTAAACAGAAAGTAACGAGCTTTCGTAACATTTTGTAATTATTCTGTTGAAGTTTTTGTTTATATCATTTAGTTAGTATATATTGTTAATTACGCCATCAAATTTCTAATCAATGTAGCTACCGTAATTGCTTTCACGGTTCACCGCATGTACCATGTGTACTGTACTGTAATTTTGAAGATCTGACAAATTACTAATGATAAAATAACTGTTACGTTTGGTTACAGTTTATTCTGCAATCACTCTAGTATGTGTGTTATAAATTAACCATTGCTTTATTTGCATACTATACAAACACACCCAAAGTCAAACAGGCCAATAATTATATATGTAGGCTTTGGCTATTGCTATGGGTGCTTAATGAAATTTTCCACAATAGGGTTAGGGTTATGGTGTTTAATGCAACCTTTAACAATATTTCAGTTATATTGTGGCAGAAAGTTTTATTGGTTGTGAAAACTGCAGTACCCAAAGAAAATCATCAACCTTCTGCAAGTCACTGACAAACTTTATCACACAATGTTGTACATCGAGTACACCTCGCCATGAACGGGATTCGAACTCACAACATTAGTGGTGATAGGCACTGATTGCATAGGTAATTGTAAATCCAACTACCATACGATCACGTCCATGACACCTCCCAAGAGATCATCCTATCAAGATCTTATACAATATAGATTGGCTATAGACTTGATATTTAAATCACATTGTCTGTCATGTAAAAATCCATTGTGTTTGTTTACTGACTTTGAAGGATGCTCTCGTTATCATCTGGGTGTTTTGTGACAAAATAAGATAATTCAATTTAATTCAAGTGTCATCACTTCAAATTTTTAAATTGGGTTAATTGATTTTGAACAATATTTCAATTTGTTTCTATTTTAACACTTTGCTAAATATTTGTTTTACTTTTTTCATTCTATAATTTGTTGTTACACTTACAGTCCTCGTGCTAACCCACTTGTCCGAATCCTGGAACAAGTAAACCTGGATTCGGACAAGTGAAAATTATTAAAGAATTTGTTTGAATATTTTTTTTTTTTCTAAATTTGGCTGTCTGGCAAGTAGGTGAAACAAATTAAGGCAAAGACTGTTTTTAATGTACTGATATATAGCTTGGTCATTGATTCACTTATTTAGGACAAGTGAAAAAATGTTTCTATTATTTCATAAAAAATAAAAAATTCAAAAGGCTGTAATCTGATTTAAAAATGAGATGCTGACTAAATTTGCAACAAGTCCTTTTCTTATTAAAATCACTTTAAATAAATTCCATTATTGTTGCTATGAAAGTTGAAATCTTGACTGACCACTATGGATCATTCAAACTATCGGCTAGTGTACGCTTGGTTTTGTTCAAATTGACCCAGTGATGTCAGAGGAGACAACACAATTTTTCAAAAGTTTACAGACAACAACGGACACCAAGTGATGGTAAAAGCTCACCTAACCCTCTGAATCGGGTAAGCTAAAAATATAAATATGATTATGACGAAGTCATCCGGATAGTCCTTAAGCAAATTATAACTAGAGGTTCCTATCTAAAGCTTGATTCACTCATATAGAGAAGATGTGAAAAAATTGAAAACAACATATACTACAGATTGGGGGTTAGGGGTTATGATGTTTAGCGCCACTTTCGAGTTCACCTCCCCTGAGCGGGATTCAAACTCTCAATTTTAGTGGCGATAGGCATTGATCGCACAGATAGTTATAAATCCAACTACCATATGATCACGACCACGACGACCCCTACAGATGGATGGATGACAAATGTCATTATGTCAAGTGATACAAATGAGTTTACATCAATACATGATTAGACTTTGCAAGCTTAATTTTTTATAGAAACAATTACTTAAAACTACTGCTTGTTGCAGCAATGAGCAAACCAAAGAAAACAATATTTAAGAAAGGCCTCAAATGCAGGTCTTTCAGTAAGGGGGTGGTACATGGTACTTTTACCCACTTAAAATGGTCTCTGGTACCTCCTAATTTCAAAAAAGTGTTGCATAAGATATTCATGAAAAATGTTCAAATTTTAAGAATAAATACTGCCTGTAAATAGACTTGAAAAATATTGAAAGCCCTGCAAATAGCTAGACATAAAAACAGGTGTACATACTATGCAAGATGGATTCCAGATATGTTGTTGACATGCCCTATCTTATATATATATATACAATCAGATAAAAGTCATTAACTAAAAGATTGTTATTTTAATATCAAATACTTTCACTTCCAGAAGAAAACAGCAAGAAGAAAATAATGCATTAATACAAGCCCCCAAAGGCACTACACACTGGAAATTACAATATAAGATATGAAGACTTGCAGTGAAACAAATTTATCCGAAATGAAACAAGACAAAATCCCTGAGACAAAGGCCACCTGCAACATTTGTGTACAATATACCGGTATATAGAATATGCTGTCATCGATTAAAAACTGAAAAAAACAAAAGAAAAACACATAATATTTGTATCAATCTACCAGCCAGTCTGTGACTTTAGCGTTGGTCCTATTGCCTCTGGTCAGTAAATGTCTGATCAGGCCAGTAAGCTTAATTAATTTTTCATTGTAATTGTGCTTAAAATTTGCTTTTTTTTTTAAAATTCGGGCCAGTCATTTCTGAAGTCGAAAATCATAGACTGTTAACCAGTATTAGTAAATAAAATCTTGAAATTGATGATTTATTTTTAATGTTACAGCATTTCCAATAAATTGTACAAGATTGTCTGTTGTTTAATGTCCAACGGCAACTGTCACATGCATATTCATTCAGGACGATATTTTCCAATACAAAACTGATAGAATCTATTTTAAACCAATCGAGCCTTGGAGCAGTGATAAAATACATTTTAAACCAATGGAGACTTGGAGCAGTGATAAAATACATTTCAAACCATCGACACCCAAAGAATAAAACAGATGTACTAGTTAAAAATACCATTATCTGACCCTCAGGGAAATATAACAACATGTCTTAAACATTCTCTGAACCAACAAATCATGTAAGTTTTCTAACAGAAAAAAACTGATACCATCACAAAATATTCCCTTTTTATTGGGAGAACTTGACGATAAAACTGTATTGTATCCGGTGATCTAGTCCAAATCCATATCTATTGTAATAGCTTTTGACATCCACGGTTAATTATATATAATAAAAATGCGGGAAATTCAATAAAATATGGTCAATGTATTAAATTGCTATTTTCAAACTTCAAAGAAAACAGTAAAATTACATATAATTGAACCAATATTTATTCCATGCATCACCTACAGGCTCTAGTTATTGTACTCAATTCAAATATATATTATGTCACAGCTATTGTTTTTCTGGTTCCAGAAATGTAAATAAGATTGCTAGGTATTTTCCTAAAAATACTACTTAGTAGGGGTCAGAGAGTTTTTTCTGGATCTAGAAATGTATATGGATGCGAGGTACTATTCCAAAACTTATATAATAGCCAATAGGTCTGAGTTTATGTTTGGATTGAAATCGAAATAGACTTCTAATCGCATCTTGCATCTCTGGCTTTGCCTTCGACGCATTAGTGCTAAGAGAAATCCATTCTCACAAAACAAATCGATGATGGTATTCTTGGATAATAAGACTATGATTTGTATGGAAATTGTCAACTAAATTAGCCCTGATAACTGGCATTCTCTGCTAATACAAAATTAAACTGTGCAGAAGACCCCCTTTTATAAGGAGACCAAAGGCCACCCCACTTATAAGGGCAATTCCACCAAAGGCCACCCCACTTATAAGGGCAATTCCACCAAAGGCCACCCCACATATAAGGGCACTTCAACCAAAGGCCATCCTTCTTATAAGGACACTTCAACCAAAGGCCATACCTCTTATAAGGACACTCCAACAAAGGCCACCCCACTTATAAGGGCACTTCAACCAAAGGTCACCCCTCTTATAAGGGGAATTCCACCAAACGCCACCCCTCTTATAAGGACACTCCAACCAAAGGTCACCCCTCTTATAAGGGCACTTCAACCAAAGGCCATCCTTCTTATAAGGACACTTCAACCAAAGGGCATCCTTTTTATAAGGACACTCCAACCAAAGGCCATCCCTCTTATAAGGACACTCCAACCAAAGGCCACCCCACTTATAAGGACACTCCAACCAAAGGCCACCCCACTTATAAGGACACTTCAACCAAAGGCCATCCCTCTTATAAGGACACTTCAACCAAAGGTCACCCCACATATAAGGGCACTTCAACCAAAGGCCATCCTTCTTATAAGGACACTCCAACCAAAGGCCATCCCTCTTATAAGGACACTCCAACCAAAGGTCACCCCACTTATAAGGACACTCCAACCAAAGGTCACCCCTCTTATAAGGACACTCCAACCAAAGGCCACCCCTCTTATAAGGACACTCCAACCAAAGGCCACCCCACTTATAAGGGCACTTCAACCAAAGGCCACCCCACTTATAAGGACACTTCAACCAAAGGCCATCCCTCTTATAAAGACACTCCAACCAAAGGCCACCCCACTTATAAGGACACTTCAACCAAAGGCCACCCCACTTATAAGGGCACTTCAACCAAAGGCCACCCCACTTATAAGGGCACTTCAACCAAAGGTCACCCCACTTATAAGGACACTCCAACCAAAGGCCACCCCACTTATAAGGACACTTCAACCAAAGGCCACCCCACTTATAAGGACACTTCAACCAAAGGCCATCCCTCTTATAAAGACACTCCAACCAAAGGCCACCCCACTTATAAGGACACTTCAACCAAAGGCCATCCCTCTTATAAAGACACTCCAACCAAAGGCCACCCCTCTTATAAGCCCCTCCCATCAAAGGCCACCACTCTTATAATGATACTCCTACCAAAGGCCACCCCTGTTATAAGCCCTTTCTACCAAAGGCCACTCCTATTATATTGCCACTCCCACCAAAAGCTATCCCTCTTATGAGGCCAGATTTCAGCTGCACTGAGATAGTAAAATATATGATGATCTACTATTAAATGGTCCCCCTAATGAGAGGCCACCCCTCTTATAAGGCCACTTTTTCAGAGGCTGGTAGAGGATGGTATTATTAAAGGAAGATAACTGCATACATTCTCCTGTACAGTCATACCTGTTTAAGAGGTCAGTCAGGGGTCAGAGGGTCATCAAAAAGTTACCATATAAGACATAAGACAGGTGGCTGCTAAAATAAGGTTTCTCAGCAGTTATTTGTGATCACTGGAAGTTTGAAATGGTGACCTCTTAGGTTATGGTGTTTAACGCCACTTTCATTAATATTTCAGTTATATCGGGGCAGTCAGTTTTATTGGTGGATTACCTGGAAAAAACACACTTCTCTCACAGGTCACTGACAAACTTTATCACATAATGTTGTATCGAGTGCAGCTTGCTATGAACGGGATTCGACGTCACAACCTTTAATTCAAGGTTATTGCTTAATATAGGTGGCTACATGAGCACGTTAGACTGTACTTACCTAGAGAAATCCAGAAAAGCCATATGACCATGATATATTGCTGGTTTTACACTGTTCCACCTTGTCACATTTTGAACAAATCGTACCTGCATAACAAAATTTAGTAAAAATTACAATTCCTTTAAATTTTCATTTCAATCCAGCAAAGAAAACAAAAGAAATACTACTGGTACATGTAAATATAGGTTTTTGGAATACATGTATGAAATTAGGGATCATAACACCAAGCAAAAAAATGACAAATGCCAGTTTTTCAACTTTGATTATTTTTTTTTCAATGAAACAGAATGTCAAAGGGACATAACTCTGAAAAACTTTTAAATGCCATTTGAAAGGAAAAATATAAGTACAACAAAGTTCAAGTTAATTTTTACAATTTCTTTCAATTTTTTTTTAATTAAACTTAGAGACACATGTCCGATAATCTTGAACCATCTGGGGAAAAAATTACAAGTACAACAGATTTTTAAAAATGTCATTCATCATTTTTTTTTAATTTATGGGACGTACACGTGAACCATCTGAAGCATTTTTATCATATGTTACTAGGTACAACACAGATGCCCAACGCGATGAGAAGTTCATTTCGAGCAAAACATATGAACGACAGCACATTTAGTAAGAAAGGGTATGGATGCAAATGAAGACGAGAGAATACACTTAACGACATAAATTAAAGTAAAGGTGCTTTTATTGCTGTTCTACATTTCAGTCACAGTAAGGTCTTCAACAGTGAGCATAACGCACTAATATGAATGATAAATGGCCTTTTTATCATGCAGGTTAGGTATGAGTTTTTTTTATTCTCATTGAAATATGCTCATATGCTTGACTGTGAAATGTAAAACAGTAATAAAAGTGCTGTTCCTTTACTTTAATTTGTGTCTAAGTATAAAATTGAATGCCTAGTCTCTCATGTTCATTTACATCTACATTTTTTGTATATCCTTCCTTAAAAGTGATGTTCCTTTACTTTAATTTGTGTCTAAGTATTTTATTTTAATACAAGTAAAATGGCAGAAACTAGAAACCTATTTCTCATTTTTCATATAAAATCTTACAGCATATTTACAAAATTTGTATTCAGTTCATGTTATACGGTCATAAATAACCTTCACGGCAAGTCTTCATTCCTGATGTATTACTGCAACACATAATATATCAATAGTTCATTAAACAAAATTATCATGATCTGTCAAATATTTGTTGCAATGAAAAATTGCTTTATATATTTCCAGATATGTACTTCAGAAACATGCCGATTTTCAAATTATCAATCAATGTTCAAGTCAATTAAAAAACAATAATAGATGACCTTCAAAAATGATTTTTTTTTTGCATGTAACATGCAGATTTTCAAATTATCAATCAATGTTGAGTCAATTAAAACCAAACATTGATGACCTTCAAAATAAATTTTTTTCATGTAACAACATAGATCAGACACACTGTGTTTTGATAAACCATAGATGAAAATGATCAATGATCAAAAAAGAGCAAACCCTCTCTATATCAGTCTTTGTCTTAATTTTTTTCACCTACATGTACTTGCCTGAAAGCCAAATTTAGAAAAATGTCTTTTTGTTCAAACAAATTTTTTCATGATTTTCACTTGTCTAAATCCAGTTTTACTTGTGCCGGGTTTAGGGCAAGTGGGTTAGTGCGAAGACTGATATATTCCTTCATTTTCTAGCTGTTTGGACCAAGTTTGACATGTTTTGTGACCTAATATTTTATTCAAAACTAGATGTGTCGGAACGACACGAATGTCCCCGCTGTGAATATTAAGGAGGCTCGCAAATGTTTCACCCTTTTTTAATTCCCTCAGTAATAGGCTAAGAATAACAAACTATTGTTTAAGATCTGTATCCTCAAGCCTCCTTAACTTCACAAGATTTATTCAAGGAAACAATCATAGCCTGAACAAATCTTGATATGATCAGGAATCTACAACACTTGCATATGAATAAGAAGTACTATACCTATTATTAACACTTAGTGTCGGGGACATAAAAAGAGGAAATCCGCTGATCAGAGGAAAACTTTCATCTTTGTCAGATCAACTGAACTTTAAATAAAAAGTCCAAATGTAGAAAAATCTTTGTCAATTTAACCTGTACAATATGAACACCCCTCTATTTCGAACATGTAGGTTCCAATGAAGTTCTGTTTAGACAGGTCTCACTGTACATGGTATTGTACCAATTTTGACTGGACGACACTCATAATTTGAGGTGGTCAATGCATGATTTACTTCTTTGAATTGTATGCATTTTTCCATGAAAATTACTGTAAAAATCGATCATGAAAATTAGCTTGCTATTAAGAATCAGTTGCATCAAAGGCAAAAACTGGCAAATTAAATAATGTTAAATATAAAACCACAAAAATTTTAGTTGCATTCTTCATATTATAATTCAGTATACATTTGACCAAATTTATGGTTTATGGTGTTTAATGCCACTTTTAACAATATTAAAGCTATATTGTGGCGGTCAGTTTTATCAGTGGAGGAAACCGCAGAACCCGGAGAAAAGTACCGACCTGTTACCAAGTCACTGACAAACTTTATCACATAATGTTATATTGCCTGAGTGGGATTCATACTTACAACGTTAGCAGTGATAGGTACTGATTGCATAGGTAGTTGTAAATCCAACTACCATACGAACATGGCCACTTTTTTATGATTGAAATCATAAATGATACAGAACTTAAATTAATTACGTTCTAAAATGTTGATCAGAAACCGAATATCCTTGATTTTGATAAAACCTCAATCTTAGGTTATCCTTAAAAGAATTGTTAGTTTTCTGTTTCCAGACCAACCCCCAAAAAATTTTATCTGTTAAATTAAAAAAAATATATATTTCCTACAAAATGTGTAATTTTTCTTTGACATTTTTGTATCATGGACCTCATATATTGAAAATAAAATGAAAGTAGAATTTGTCCATGAATACATGAACATATTATATGAAATTTACTTCTGTTTTTTAACCATGAGCTATAAAATTATTTCAAAACCTTTTTAATAAGGACATAAGAACCCACATCAAGATCCCTCAATACAATAAAATATTAAAATTCCATTTCTTTATTCTTGATATAATAGGTTCCCATCAAGACCCCTAAATACAATGAAATAATAAAGTTCTAAATTTCTTAAAATATTGGTTCCCCCATTGAGACCCCTCAGTCAAACATAACAGTTTTAAATCTGAACAGCATGAAAACTCATTTTTGCCACTTATTTTGACATTTACAATATGTTTAATCCTTCAATCTTAAAATTTTCTTAAAATATTGTAAACCAAGATAGCAGTTGTTTCTTGATACACATTTAACGAGGAGGGAGGACGCCAGTATATACAATGTATCTATAATGGTGGTTACAGGGCTATACATAAAAAAAAAACATATTCAACCAAAAAATTTCTTTTTTAATTGGAAGACAGGTTCAATCTTTATAAGCTAGAAAATGTCAGAACCACATTTATTTGTCCTTGTATAGATCTCAAAATGTCAACAGTAACTGATACTGTCATCACCTTACCATACAAATATAATGATGCAATTCTTCCCCAATGAAATTGCTTCATGACTGAAAAATGTACATGTAGTACAGAAATGTTATGTACAAGCCTCTTATTTTTGTGTGTTAAAATCTGATAAGATTATGAGTGCATTCTTTGTTATTTTTGGTAAAAAAAATGGTGAGTTACAAAGACAAAAGATGATTCCAGGACTCACCTCTAGACGAGTTACAAGTATCTTCTACTCCTAAACACAACCTCTATTTTTTTGTTTATTACAATCCACCTGATAAAACCCTCTATTCTTAAACACAGCCTCTTACTTTTGTCGGTTAAAACCTACCTGATCAGACAGCGGTAGAACATGTATATTCTTTGTCGTGTTTACATGAAGCACATGAAATTTATTTTTGGAACACAGATCATAAGCAATGCCAGCAAAAGAGGTACTGCCTGTTTTTGGTACTCGGTTGTAGATGATTACAATATCCTCATCATTTCTACCAGTAAGTTCTACCTGAAAACACAATATAAATATTTTTGGTACTCGGTTGTAGATTATTACATCATCATCATTTCTACCAGAAAACACAATATAAATATTTTTGGTACTCGGTTGTAGATTATTACAACAACATCATTTCTACCGGTAAGTTCTACCTGAAAACACAATATAAACAAAGAGTAATAGTTTAGGGCTGACATTTTGCTCACATGTTGAGAACCCTTACATGGCCACATCATTTCACAAGGAGGGGAGGCTTGGTCCCATAAACCTAGTTGAACTCTGTCACATTTTATTAATAATGTGCTTGTACCAAGCCAGGAAAGTGAGCAATCATGTACATTGTATAGGTATGTATAATTTTGTCTCTGTTTCTATGATTTTACGATTAGACTTTGGAACTGTTCAGACAGTGTGGTATTTATTGTTTTTCTATTAGACTTTGGAACTGTTCAGACAGTGTGGTATTTATTGTTTTTCATTGGAACTGTTCAGACAGTGTGGTATTTATTGTTTTTCTATTAGACTTTGGAACTGTTCAGACAGTGTGGTATTTATTGTTTTTCTATTAGACTTTGGAACTGTTCAGACAGTGTGGTATTTATTGTTTTTCTATTAGACTTTGGAACTGTTCAGACAGTGTGGTATTTATTTTTTTCTATTAGACTTTGGAACTGTTCAGACAGTGTGGTATTTATTGTTTTTCTATTAGACTTTGGAACTGTTCAGACAGTGTGGTATTTATTGTTCTTCTATTAGACTTTGGAACTGTTCAGACAGTGTGGTATTTATTGTTTTTCATTGGAACTGCTCAGACAGTGTGGTATTTATTGTTTTTCTATTAGACTTTGGAACTGGTCAGACAGTGTGGTATTTATTGTTTTTCTATTAGACTTTGGAAATGTTCAGACAGTGTGGTATTTATTGTTTTTCTATTAGATTTTAGAACTGTTCAGACAGTGTGGTATTTATTGTTTTTCTATTAGACTTTGGAACTGTTCAGACAGTGTGGTATTTATTGCTTTTCTATTAGACTTTGGAACTGTTCAGACAGTGTGGTATTTATTGTTTTTCTATTAGACTTTGGAACTGTTCAGACAGTGTGGTATTTATTGTTTTTCTATTAGGCTTTGGAACTGTTCAGACAGTGTGGTATTTATTGTTTTTCTATTAGATTTTGGAACTGTTCAGACAGTGTGGTATTTATTGTTTTTCTATTAGACTTTGGAACTGTTCAGACAGTGTGGTATTTATTGTTTTTCATTGGAACTGTTCAGACAGTGTGGTATTTATTGTTTTTCATTGGAACTGTTCAGACAGTGTGGTATTTATTGTTTTTCTATTAGACTTTGGAACTGTTCAGACAGTGTGGTATTTATTGTTTTTCATTGGAACTGTTCAGACAGTGTGGTATTTATTGTTTTTCATTGGAACTGTTCAGACAGTGTGGTATTTATTGTTTTTCATTGGAACTGTTCAGACAGTGTGGTATTTATTGTTTTTCTATTAGACTTTGGAACTGTTCAGACAGTGTGGTATTTATTGTTTTTCTATTAGACTTTGGAACTGTTCAGACAGTGTGGTATTTATTGTTTTTCTATTAGATTTTGGAACTGTTCAGACAGTGTGGTATTTATTGTTTTTCATTGGAACTGTTCAGACAGTGTGGTATTTATTGTTTTTCTATTAGACTTTGGAACTGTTCAGACAGTGTGGTATTTATTGTTTTTCTATTAGATTTTGGAACTGTTCAGACAGTGTGGTATTTATTGTTTTTCTATTAGACTTTGGAACTCTTCAGACAGTGTGGTATTTATTGTTTTTCATTGGAACTGTTCAGACAGTGTGGTATTTATTGTTTTTCATTGGAACTCTTCAGACAGTATGGTATTTATTGTTTTTCATTGGAACTGTTCAGACAGTGTGGTATTTATTGTTTTTCTATTAGACTTTGGAACTGTTCAGACAGTGTGGTATTTATTGTTTTTCATTGGAACTGTTCAGACAGTGTGGTATTTATTGTTTTTCATTGGAACTGTTCAGACAGTGTGGTATTTATTGTTTTTCATTGGAACTGTTCAGACAGTGTGGTATTTATTGTTTTTCTATTAGACTTTGGAACTGTTCAGACAGTGTGGTATTTATTGTTTTTCTATTAGACTTTGGAACTGTTCAGACAGTGTGGTATTTATTGTTTTTCTATTAGACTTTGGAACTGTTCAGACAGTGTGGTATTTATTGTTTTTCTATTAGACTTTGGAACTGTTCAGACAGTGTGGTATTTATTGTTTTTCATTGGAACTGTTCAGACAGTGTGGTATTTATTGTTTTTCATTGGAACTGTTCAGACAGTGTGGTATTTATTGTTTTTCTATTAGACTTTGGAACTGTTCAGACAGTGTGGTATTTATTGTTTTTCTATTAGATTTTGGAACTGTTCAGACAGTGTGGTATTTATTGTTTTTCTATTAGACTCTGGAACTCTTCAGACAGTGTGGTATTTATTGTTTTTCATTGGAACTGTTCAGACAGTGTGGTATTTATTGTTTTTCATTGGAACTGTTCAGACAGTGTGGTATTTATTGTTTTTCATTGGAACTGTTCAGACAGTGTGGTATTTATTGTTTTTCTATTAGACTTTGGAACTGTTCAGACAGTGTGGTATTTATTGTTTTTCTATTAGATTTTGGAACTGTTCAGACAGTGTGGTATTTATTGTTTTTCTATTAGATTTTGGAACTGTTCAGACAGTGTGGTATTTATTGTTTTTCTATTAGATTTTGGAACTGTTCAGACAGTGTGGTATTTATTGTTTTTCTATTAGACTTTGGAACTCTTCAGACAGTGTGGTATTTATTGTTTTTCATTGGAACTGTTCAGACAGTGTGGTATTTATTGTTTTTCATTGGAACTGTTCAGACAGTGTGGTATTTATTGTTTTTCTATTAGACTTTGGAAATGTTCAGACAGTGTGGTATTTATTGTTTTTCTATTAGATTTTAGAACTGTTCAGACAGTGTGGTATTTATTGTTTTTCTATTAGACTTTGGAACTGTTCAGACAGTGTGGTATTTATTGCTTTTCTATTAGACTTTGGAACTGTTCAGACAGTGTGGTATTTATTGTTTTTCTATTAGACTTTGGAACTGTTCAGACAGTGTGGTATTTATTGTTTTTCTATTAGACTTTGGAACTGTTCAGACAGTGTGGTATTTATTGTTTTTCTATTAGATTTTGGAACTGTTCAGACAGTGTGGTATTTATTGTTTTTCTATTAGACTTTGGAACTGTTCAGACAGTGTGGTATTTATTGTTTTTCTATTAGATTTTGGAACTGTTCAGACAGTGTGGTATTTATTGTTTTTCTATTAGACTTTGGAACTGTTCAGACAGTGTGGTATTTATTGTTTTTCATTGGAACTGTTCAGACAGTGTGGTATTTATTGTTTTTCATTGGAACTGTTCAGACAGTGTGGTATTTATTGTTTTTCTATTAGACTTTGGAACTGTTCAGACAGTGTGGTATTTATTGTTTTTCATTTCATTATAGTTACAAAAGTCTCCCAAAAGTATAATATTCTATAGTAGACCTCATCCCCTGTTTGGACCCCTAAAAATATACCTTCAGGAGGCCCAACACAAAAACTAACCATTTCAGAACCAACTAGCTAAATATATTCTAAACCAGCAGTACACATGTACATCTTAAAAACCAGTTACAGAGGGACCAAGACAACTTTATGATGAAGAAAAAAAGAAAGGGTACCAAAAAACTTTCCAAGTTGAAATGTACAGTGCAGTCACAGACATAGCGTGATAAATCACTGTGATAGACGTATCACTCTTCTTAGTGATACTGATATATCTTTTGGTCTGTTTAATCTATTTACTTATTTTGATATGCTTTTTGGGTGATAGCAAGTATCACTCTAAATGCAAAAGAAATTTCTACGATATATTTAATAGAACAAAAGAAATATCAAAATCACTAAGACGGGTGATACGTCTATCACATTAATTTATCACGCTATATCTCTGACTGTACTGTAGCATTAAATACCAAAAGTCTAAAAACCTTGAAACCCCCCCCCCCCCCCCCCCTTTTCCCCTCACACTATTTCTCTGCTGCATGATACAACAGTTTTACCTACAAGATGATTGATTGTGCTGGTGTAAATGTACCAGGGTAATGTCTATAATATGTACATGTATTAATTTTATCAATATATTTTTTCCTTTCATAATAAACAGCAGTACGTGATCACCGTAACTTCATTTGGAATTATAAAGGAAAATGACTGAATACAAATCTAGAATCAAATAATTTCTTTTCCCCTGACTGCATCTCATGTTTTTGTAAATTTCAATTCTTAGTCATGATATTCATATCTCAATACTATTTAACATGAAATCTGTCATTTTCAAGATAGACTTGATATGTAGATTAATCCTGTCAATTTTTGTCTTTGGAGAACTTGATTTTCTACAAATTAAACAGAAGTCTGAATGATTCATCAGCCACCTACCGTTTCTATACATAGATTTTTTTAGGATACAACATAATTGATTATATACAGTCAAACCTGCCAATGAGGTCACCTCTATTAAGCAGTCACATGTATTAAAGGGTCACCTTTTTCTTGTCCTGTCATAGAAAAGTTCATATGAAATTAATTTGAACCTCTTTTAAGAGGTCACCTGTCTTAAAAGACCACTTTTGCTTTGTCTCAAAGGTGACCTCTTAATACAGATTTGACTGTATCTGGATATTTAGAAGAATAAAAAATTTACACAAATCTGGATAGATTCTATTTCAAGTTAAAATTCTAATATTATTTTGACATGAGGCTGCATAAATTAATTACCAATACCTTGTTTTTCAATTTTTTTTTCTTCTGGAAATTGGGAGCATGTGAGAAATATTTTATATTAATTTTTTGATTGCGTAAACCGGATAACTTTGACAACGTTTTCTTTGAGCAAATATTAAATCAAAAAACTTTTTGATGAAAACTTTGATCGTGTAAACAGGCTTTTATATAATGGTGGTCTTCTTTCTTTTTGGTGGAAGAAAAATATTCAATGGCTAAAATTCATTACTTTTACATTTAATAGCAGACTTAATATAAAGATAAATATAAAACAGAAAATTCACCTTTTAAATCTTTTTCACAAATTCTGTTGTGGTTGAAAGATGATAACTTTCAAATTTTATCCATAAATAATAGCTGCCAAACAAAAAATAGTGATGACAGCTTCTGAACCGAGGTTAAATATACAATATTGGTGTATTGACGGTAAATATAGAATTTATGTGGCTAGGCTTAGAAAAGGGGGAAAGACGAGCTTTTAGCGAGTCTTTCCAACCGTTTCGTGCCGAGCCACATAAATTCTATATTTACCATCAATACACCAATATTGTATTTATCCTGCAATAAAAATGTTATTTAATTTAATAATAAATAAAACAAAATAACCGGAACCCCTTTGATACCTCAACAGTAGTTCCAGTAAGGGGCGTGGCTTAACAACTTTATTAGGCTAATGTGAAAAGTGTTATGACAGGGGAGTGGCTTAATAACTTTATTAGGTTAGTGTGAAGTGTTATTATATTTCAACCCATTTATTATGACAAAAAATAACCCAATTGCAGGATAAACACTATTATAATGTTACGAGTACTTATAAAGAAAACAAAAAGAAAGTCCTCTCACGATGGCTAATAAATATGTCAGTATATTTAACCAAAGACAACCCAATACTCTACCATAATTGTACATGAATTTACATTAGGAGACAAAAATTTACTGTAGATCTGTAAATCATGCTAAACAACTACTACTTTATAATGATTTATATAAAATTAATTACGAAACATTCATAGGTACATGGTAGTGGGAGAATCTGATTTCTGAAATAAATTTATGGGTACTTAAAACTACTTTTCAACCTTATTTCATTTATAACTGGCAGTCAGTTTTATTGCATTGGTAGGTATCATTGAACCCACCCAGACAAAAACCTGCACTGATAAATTTTAATATGAAGTTAATAGTCCCACTCTTATAAGGCTGCTCCCATTAATGGCCACTCATCTTATCAGGCCAGATTTCAGTTGAACTGAGATAACAAAATACTACATAAATTGTCCATCTCAAAAGAGGTCATCCCTAATATAGGCCCTGTGATTTACGTTGCTTTATATTTTGTCAATTCATTGGGAATTAAAAACGGAAAACAGTTGATGAAGCGGAATACGTGAATCATTGTTTAAAGTTAATTGGGAATTAAAAATGGAAAACAGTTGATGAAGCGGAATACGTGAATCATTGTTTAAAGTTAAGAATGTCACGATGTTGTTCAATTCTAAATAATATGCTAAAAAATTTACCAGTAATGATGGAAGCAAGTACAAGTAACTTGAATCCTTTGGATTAAAAGAAAAAAAAGTTTTACTTCCCGAGAGCAATGAGGTTGATGACGTTAATAAAGCTAGTGAAATTGTTTGTGCTTTGAACTTGAAGTGAGTCCGACCCACTACCGGTGGTGTCTTCTATCAAATCACACTTTTTAAAAATACATATTCCAGGTACTCCCACTTACAAATAACAATAGATGCTGTTACAGTTAATTTGTTATATTTGTAATTAGTATCTAATTAATAATTACCTGTAATTTACCTGTATTTTATGTCAAATATTGCAGAAAAAGGCAAAATATTATTTGAGTGAAGCAAGTGTTATTAATAAAAATAAAATTAGAAATTGGAATGAAGCATTTTTTTCATATGGATTGAAATAAAGTATGACATAAATAGTAAAATACCTTTAAAAAATATTTGTATCTTTGAAAAAAACATGAATCATATTAATATTTAAAGAATTTCATTAAAAAAATGAATAGTAACAAACATTTATAGCTAAGACATGCTTGTTTATTATTTCATGTAATTTAAAATATAAATAATAAGTTCTATGGATGCTGAAATATAAATGTATAGATAGAGATATCATTTATTCATGTATGCATAGATGATATAGATATTTGGTTTTTGTAATTAGAATAAAAATGATAAATTACTTTACATTAGTTCTCTATTCTCTATAAGCAAGGTCTACCTGAAGTTAATGAGTTTTTGTTAATACACCCTAAGTCCCAATGTTTGCACATTGCTTATACAATAATTACAGCTATTCCCACTTGAAATTTTAGATTTCTTTAATGAATTTTTAAAAAGTGGGATTAGGTGGACTCTACCGGACACCGACACCTTTAGTACTGATACACTATGCCCAGAAGTTGTTGAATGCCTTGTTACCACTGTCAGTGTCACTTAATCTTCAGAAACAACAAATTCAAATTCTTCATTACCTATAGCTAACACAGCTTCATATGACATCCAACAACATGTAAATAGTGCAAATAGTGGTGATGTTGATAATGATTCGCAGTCTTACTGTCACTGATTCAAACAGTTGTGCTCCAGATATCATGGTACCAGATGTCATGGTATCAGATGTCATGGTACCAGATGTCAGGGTACCAGATGCCAGGGTGTTCAGTTCAATAAAGAATGAACAAAAATACCCATGGCTATATGACAGTGTGGTACACCAAGGGTATTTATGTAAGTTTTGTGAACTGTTTTGTGGTCATTCTTCCTCTTCACAAGAATTTTTTACTGTTGGCATTAACCTTGATACATTATGATCGCTATTCTATTACTGGACATCCAAACTAATGAATTTATTGCTCCTCCCATCTTTTCCCAATTCACATCATTTACACACTAATTTTCCCAATGATAAGGGACCCGGGCCCCAGATACAAATGAGTTGGAAAATCACTGCTTTAATAAGACCACTTTTCATTACAGAAGGGATAGCATTATAATATAAGAGGGGGACTACTTTATTGAGTACACCTCGTCATGGGCAGCAGTCCAATTCACAATATCTAGTGGAATTAGGCACTGTTTGAATAAATACAATGTACACTGAAATCTAGTTCTAATAATAAAACCCTAAATGCTCGCTTACTCGCAAGGGTTATAACGGGATGCCATTACACGTAATGGAGCAGCCGCCGAGATTTTTTGTGCTCGCTTACAGAGCTTCTGACGCCTGCATTTATCAATAATAAGACATAACCTTTCCTTTTGTCCATTATTATAACAAGTTTTTATCACCTACCAGTATTTTAGAATGTAATTCCCACAAAATAAAAATCTTCTCTTTGAAAATTTTGAATTTCGTCATTTCCGGCCTCACTATTTGGATGTCGATACCATATTTGGCGATTTAGGCGTGAATGTTTACCAATCGTAACTACTCGGCCATTCTCGCTACCCTGCAAATAACAGGGTAGCGAGAATGGCTGAGTAGTTACGATTGGAATGTTTACATCAGCTTGTAATAAGAAATACCATATTTAGAAAAGCTCTGCCTTCCGTAGTTTTCGGTTATGGAAAACGATCGATAAATTTGAACAAGGTTGTTGCTAACTTTGAAAAGCATATATTTCTCAGCCAAACCGATTTAACAAGGACTGGGATCATCAGTAATTGTTATAATGAAACGTTTGAAGCGTAAATAGTGAGTTTTTATGTTTCAACTGCAACTTTTTTTTTGCTCCATTGTGACGAATGGGACCGCGTTGTAGCTCTGCCGAGACACAAGTTTGTCACAGGAGCTACATTATTGCAGCTAACTGAAATCCAACTATCATACATGTACAATAGTGGCCAAGACCGTATGACCATCTTTTAATTCTACATGGCAGTTAAAATGATGCAACAATTGAAATTGAGAAGGGGCCATCGTGGCATTGATCGCATGGTAGTTGGATTTACAACTACCTATGCCTATCACCACTGATGTTGTGAGATTGAACCGCGATCATGGCGAGGTATATAACATTATGTTTTAAAGTTTGTCAGTGACAGGTCGGTGGTTTTCTCAGGGTACTTATATTATGTTTCATCCATCAATAAAACTGACCGCCACAATATAAGTCAAATATTGTTGAAAGTGGCACTAAACATCATCAAACAAACAAACGAAATTGAGAAATATTTTTTACATCAATGTTAAGTTCGTTGGTTCGAGACCCGGTCGGGTCAAACCAAAGACTATAAAATTGGTATTTGTTGCTTCTCTGCTAAGCACGCAGCATTAAGGAGAAAGAGCAAAGACTGGTTGGCTCGTAATCAGAATAATGTGTCCGAGTGGAGCAACATGTCTATCTGCAGACTGTTGTTTCAGTGAGCTAGCACTATAAAAATCCAACTCAGCATGTTGGTCTATTACAAGGCAGACCTCATCATCAACTCATTGAAAATTAACTTGTGGGAGTTTACCAGGCAATGGTGGTCATCTTGTATGATAAATGCCATAAAGTCATAAAGTAAGCACATATTCAGAAGACCTTACAAAATCCAGGCATATGGACAAGTTTTAAATGATATTCAAACAGCTGCAGCTGTTTCAGAGTTTTTGCATGAAAGAAAAAAAACAGTACAAAATGAATAAGTTTAAAATAAACTACAACTGGTAAACTTAAAAATGTAAATCATATTATAATACATGGAATTATCACACACTGCAGATACAAAAGCCATTCCATGTTAAGCCAATGATTACCTCTTCCCCACACATTAACTATCCACATGTAATTCCATATTACATGTTTAATGCCCTACCTGATAGCTATACAGTGTACAAACCATTCCATATCATGCTGATACTTAACTAACATTTCAGTAATCATAATTATAAGAAGACTTCTGGTGGGATAATGTTCTCCATAAGACTCAAACAGACATATGTTAGGACAATGTTCTCTACATGTCTCCATGAGGGTCCCAAATTATCAAAGTTATCTAATACATCTTGCATGGTTACACAATCCTGTATCTGAGATGGGGGTTAGCCGGATGATTAACATTACTATTTCAGTTTTATTGGTGGAGGAAACAACTGACCTTTAATTATATAAGGTTACAGTTGTAAGGAACTTTTATCTGGGTGGGTAATTATAAAGGGTTAACTAGGGTTTTGACCTTTAACACCACTTTCAACAATATTTCATCTATATCGTGGCAGTCAGTTTTATTGGTGGAGGAAACCAGAGTACCCGGAGAAAACCCCACAGACCTGCCGCAACTAATTAACAGACAAACTTTATCACATAATGTTGTATCGAGTACACATCTCCATGAGTGGGATTCAAACTCACAACTTTAGTGATGATAGGCACTGATTGCACAGGTAGTTGGATTTACAATCACGACCACGACGGCCCCAGTAATTATAAAAGAGGAGTAGTAGGATTTAATATGCCTATATGGAAGGGCTTTTAATGTGTAGACAAGGGGTGAAAGTGGTTGTCCTGTCAAGGTGAATCGAAGGCTGGAATATTTTATTTTAATTATTTCATGTAGTAAAACAGTTTTACCTGTGTAGGTGAGATTAATAGTAATTTTTTTGTTTTAGAATAGTGATAAAGGTAGGATTTTTCCAGGGTATGAGAAGGGTGGAAGGAGCTTTCCTGTATAGAAGAGGGAAGAAAGACCTTTTATTGCATACAAAACAAGTAGGTGACCCATGGAATTATTTCCCTTTATATGATGGGTTGAAGCCTTCATAGATAGGGGGTAAAATTTGTGGTATGTGAAATTTTTGTGCAGGTGATCATGAGGGTTTTCTTGTGCATGTCTTGTGTGGGATAGAATATTTTTCTCTTTAGGTGAGGGGTTGCCAATGCAAGAAGATTTGAATGTGAACAATTTAGAGACAACAGATGAGTGACTGACACCAAATGGTGGCAAAAGCTCACATGAACCTTTAATTTGGATCAGGTGAGCTAAAAATGTATGAATGAAAATTATACATTTGTATATTCAGTCTGTGAGGCAATTGCAATGTGTTAATGATATTTGACTTCAGCATCCAATGGTCATTGAAGCTACATTTGTAATTGTCACATGCATATTTAAATAGAAGTATACAATTATCTTGCTATATATATATATATACGTGTACATATAATATACACAAACACACACACAACATACTCTCATGAAGTGTAAATAATACCAGTCTTTGCCTTAATTTTTTTTTACCTACTTGCCTAAAAGCTAAATTTAGAAAAAATTTCTATTTATTCAAGCAAATTCTTTCATAATTTTCACTTGTCAACAAATCCAGTTTTAGTTGTCCCAGGCTTCAGGGAAGTAGGTTAGCACGAAGACTGTAATACATGTACAAAAATGTACTTAAACCATGTCATCGATCATCAACCAATCAAAACTAGGCATCTAATATTGTAAACATTCCAAAAACACATATAAATGTACTTACTTTATACTCAAACTGGTCAAGAATCTGTCATAATATCATAGTATTAAATATATATAATCAATAAACTAGATCCCATTAACTGGTTTAACCCTGGCACATTTTTGTGCTTGTCCAAAGCCAGGACCCTGATTTCTAACTTGTACATTAACTGATGTCTTGTATATAAACTTAACCAACATATGACTTTGTCATCAGATACCGGTACTTGTTACTGGTTTAACCCTGGCACATTGTTGTGCTTGTCCAAAGCCAGGACCCTCATTCTAACTTGTATATTAACTGATGTCTAACAGTCTTGTATATAAACTTAACCAACATATGACTTTGCCATCAGATACTTGTTACTAAGACATGCTTAGCAAGGTCTAACTCTATCATGGCTTTGATATACATTGTTCACAAAAATATGCTAATGTACCGGTAGTCAACATTTGGCTCTGTCATGAAATACTTGTGATTTAGACTTGTTTATATAATTAGCCAAACACCAGCTATAGCTACATGTATGTTATGAATAACTTACATGTATACATATTATATTACTATTATATATACAATATCTAATTCCAACAAATTAATTATCTATTTATTCTGGTCTCCGATGAAGACCATTAATATCTTTAATTAGATGTTCATGACAAACTAGAGGCTCAGTGGGCTGAGCCTGTGTAGCTCACCTTTCATTCTGTTTTGAGGAAACTTAATACAGAACCTTCCATGGGTGCTTTCTACCAAATTTCAATTGATTTGGCCAAATGGTTTTAGAGAAGATTATTTTTAATTGGTCAATCACAAACAAGAACTGCCTATAGCAGCCATGGAAATTTTGTTCAGGCTAAGCGGTTTCAGAGGTGAAGATTTTTAGAAACTGACCAACCAGAAACAAGAATTGTCTATGGTGGCCGTGTTTTTTAACGAATGTACACGTAAATAAATGTGTAGAGTAGACATCTTATTTTAATGGCCTGAGTGTGGGCCTCTTTCACTGCGGATTTAGATGAAGAGAGGCCCTAGGCTATTTCACTAGGTCCCTACCAATCACCCAATCGCACGACTAGAGGAAAATGGAAGAGTGTTTGATAAATTTGAATAAAGGCGAGGACGATGAGGGGTGTTTAAAATTCTGCAATATTCTGAAATGGAGTGAAACTGTGCACAGAAAATTACAGAAGGGTTGCTAAGAGAGTACAGGACATCATGACAGCATACATTTGTAAGTATGAAAGTCCCTATAACAGTGTAAAATGTATTATACATCTTGGCCTGAGACCTCCTAAATTATGAGGCCCTAGGCTTCAGCCTGTCAAGCCTATAGGAACAATTTCTCTATACAAAAGTTTGAAATTATTTAGAACACATGTGTACTTTTTACTTATTACATTTATTAATATTTTCAGCAAAGATACCCAAAAATTATTGCATATCTGACATTCGAACATATAAAGATTTACATCTGTCTTGAAATTCAAATTGGCCAGATTGCCTTTTGGCAGATGTTTGAAGAAATCATATCAACAACAATTAAATATGTTGATCTGTGATAAACAAAATGTACCAGTAGCTTATTCTGTTATGCATCAGTACACTATCTGACTATGCCATAGGCTTGATACAATCAGTGGAGAACACTGTACCACATCCCTTCAGTCTTTGTCTTGATTTTTTCCACCTACTTGCCAAAAAGCCAAATTTAGAAAAAAATTATATTTATTCAAACAAATTCTTTCATAATTTTCACTTGTCCGAATCCAGTTCTACTTGTCCCAGGTTTCGGGCAAGTGGGTTAGTGCGAAGACTGGAGCAACAATTTGTACATGTAGGTCATGTAGGTGTGGTCTTGGTGCCTGTTTAGCAGCAAGACAAAATATTCCAACCATAACTATTATATCCTCTTTTTCCTGTGGCAATCTATACATCTGTCCATTGCTTCATCCCAGTGAATCCTTTCTACTTAACACGATTATTTGTAAATTTGCTCTGGTCATAAATATCACCACACTTGGCGTTGAACAACAATCACCCCTCACTCACTGAATATAGCCTAAATACTGAAACACTGGAAGCTAAAACAACTAACCAATATTTGGAATAATTCACCTGCAGGAAACTGAATTATAAAAATTAATTAAAACTCACTTGATCATTGGCTTGTGATAAATGTCGTGGATGACCGACTGCTACGTCACCATCCTGAAGATCAGCAACAGCTCTCTCTGTAATATTAAAATGATAAACTTATATTCTTTATTACAAGTAAGAAAACAAAAGATGTGTAAAACATATTTAGTAAGAAATGATATGGATGCAAATGAACATGAGAGATTATACATTGTACAGTACAGTCAGAGACATATTATTATAAATCACTGTGATAGACGTATCACTCTTCTTAGTGATACTGATACAGTACAGTCAGAGACATACCATTATAAATCACTGTGATAGACGTATCACTCTTCTTAGTGGTACTGATACAGTACAGTCAGAGACATACCATTATAAATCACTGTGATAGACATATAACTCTTCTTAGTGATACTGATACAGTAGTCAGAGATATACCATTATAAATCACTGTGATAGATGTATCACTCTTCTTAGTGGTACTGATACAGTACAGTCAGAGACATACCATTATAAATTACTGTGATAGACGTATCACTCTTTTTAGTGGTACTGATACAGTACAGTCAGAGACATACCATTATAAATCACTGTGATAGACGTATCACTCTTCTTAGTGGTACTGATACAGTACAGTCAGAGACATACAATTATAAATCACTGTGATAGACGTATCACTCTTCTTAGTGGTACTGATACAGTACAGTCAGAGACATACAATTATAAATCACTGTGATAGATGTATCACTCTTCTTAGTGGTACTGATACAGTACAGTCAGAGATATACCATTATAAATCACTGTGATAGACGTATCACTCTTCTTAGTGGTACTGATACAGTACAGTCAGAGACATACCATTATAAATCACTGTGATAGACGTATAACTCTTCTTAGTGATACTGATACAGTAGTCAGAGATATACCATTATAAATCACTGTGATAGACGTATCACTCTTCTTAGTGGTACTGATACAGTACAGTCAGAGAAATACCATTATAAATCACTGTGATAGACGTATAACTCTTCTTAGTGATACTGATACAGTAGTCAGAGATATACCATTATAAATCACTGTGATAGACATATCACTATTCTTAGTGATACTGATACAGTACAGTCAGAGACATACCATTATAAATCACTGTGATAGACGTACCACTCTTCTTAGTGGTACTGATACAGTACAGTCAGAGACATACCATTATAAATCACTGTGATAGACGTATCACTCTTCTTAGTGGTACTGATATAGTACAGTCAGAGACATACCATGATAAATCACTGTGATAGATGTATCACTCTTCTTAGTGGTACTGATACAGTACAGTCAGAGACATACCATTATAAATCACTGTGATAGACGTATCACTCTTCTTAGTGGTAATGATACAGTACAGTCAGAGACATACCATTATAAATCACTGTGATAGACGTATAACTCTTCTTAGTGATACTGATACAGTAGTCAGAGATATACCATTATAAATCACTGTGATAGACGTATCACTCTTCTTAGTGGTACTGATACAGTACAGTCAGAGAAATACCATTATAAATCACTGTGATAGACGTATAACTCTTCTTAGTGATACTGATACAGTAGTCAGAGATATACCATTATAAATCACTGTGATAGACATATCACTATTCTTAGTGATACTGATACAGTACAGTCAGAGATATACCATTATAAATCACTGTGATAGACGTACCACTCTTCTTAGTGGTACTGATACAGTACAGTCAGAGACATACCATTATAAATCACTGTGATAGACGTATCACTCTTCTTAGTGGTACTGATACAGTACAGTCAGAGACATACCATGATAAATCACTGTGATAGATGTATCACTCTTCTTAGTGGTACTGATACAGTACAGTCAGAGACATACCATTATAAATCACTGTGATAGACGTATCACTCTTCTTAGTGGTAATGATACAGTACAGTCAGAGACATACCATTATAAATCACTGTGATAGACGTATAACTCTTCTTAGTGATACTGATACAGTAGTCAGAGATATACCATTATAAATCACTGTGATAGACGTATCACTCTTCTTAGTGGTACTGATACAGTACAGTCAGAGAAATACCATTATAAATCACTGTGATAGACGTATAACTCTTCTTAGTGATACTGATACAGTAGTCAGAGATATACCATTATAAATCACTGTGATAGACATATCACTATTCTTAGTGATACTGATACAGTACAGTCAGAGATATACCATTATAAATCACTGTGATAGACGTACCACTCTTCTTAGTGGTACTGATACAGTACAGTCAGAGACATACCATTATAAATCACTGTGATAGACGTATCACTCTTCTTAGTGGTACTGATACAGTACAGTCAGAGACATACCATGATAAATCACTGTGATAGATGTATCACTCTTCTTAGTGGTACTGATACAGTACAGTCAGAGACATACCATTATAAATCACTGTGATAGACGTATCACTCTTCTTAGTGGTAATGATACAGTACAGTCAGAGACATACCATTATAAATCACTGTGATAGACGTATAACTCTTCTTAGTGGTACTGATACAGTACAGTCAGAGACATACCATGATAATTCACTGTGATAGACATATCACTCTTCTTAGTGGTACTGATATATTTTATGCTGTGTTTAATTTATTTACTTACTTTCTTGTGCATTTTGGGTGATAGCAAATAATACTCTAAATACAGAAGAAATTTTGAAGATATATCAGTACCACTAAGAAGAGTGATACATCTATCACAGTGATTTATCATGGTATGTCTCTGACTGTACTGTAACATGTAGAAACAAATTAAAAATAAAGGAACAGCTCTTTTATTGCTGTTCTACATTTCACAGTCACCGTACGGTCTTTAATAACAAGCTTATTAGTCATACCCCAAAATGAGTGTAAACGGCGACTAGCTTGCAGTTGAGCAGAACTCTTTACTTCAGCCAATATCTGTGTTCCCTATTACTTTAAAAAAATCATACATGTATAATCATGTATAAACCACCACAATATGACTGAAATATTGTTCAAAGTGGCATTAAACACCATAACCCAAACATGTTCAATCAAGCTTCCCAATCTAACATAACATCAGGCCCTGACTAATTCATTTAGTATTTGTCTGGAAAAGAATAGAGAAATACTTGAAAGACAACTTGTGAAAGATTATTTTTTAAGCAAGACAGGAAAATAAATTTTGTCCATTAATATTTGCTGGCCATGTCCTATGATATAATTTTTTTTTACATGTGTATATATACTGTATATATATATATATATATATATAGACACTAATAGCAACCCTACTTTGTAAAAAGTCCTTTAACTTAGAGATTATATTTTTTTATCTTTTTATTTAGAGATTATTTTTTTAATCTATTGCTTTCTATCTCTTTGATTGAGAAAAAAAAGCATGAGACATAAAACCATTTACATTATAGACAAGTTAAACACTATTGACATACAGTTTTAACAAATGTGGTCAGTGAAGGTCAAAATTTGATAACCTTCAAGCTCTATAAGATATGAGCAACCATTGACCCAGCTACTGTCCATATACATGTTTATCTTCTCCTTCAGTCATTTTTGTGATAGTATGTGTGGTCTTTTTGATTTAAAGTGAATCTGTGCAGGTTTTTATCATTTGTATATATCTGTATTGCCATTGGAGATCCAATTGCTAAGTGGGGGAGGGTTGGGATCACATTTAACCAGTTTAATGCTGTCCCATTTTTGTGCCTGTCCGTGTGCAGTTTTTTAAAATATTTTTATTGTTTGTATATATCTGTATCGCCGTTAAAGATCCAATTGTTAAGAATAAGAGGGGGAGGTTTGAGTCTTTTAGATCCAATTGTTAAGAATATGAGGGAGAGGTTTGAGTCTTTGAGATCCAATTGTTAAGAATAAGAGGGGAAGGTTTGAGTCTTTGAGATCCAATTGTTAAGAATAAGAGGGGGAGGTTTGAGTCTTTGAGATCCAATTGTTAAGAATAAGAGGGGGAGGTTTGAGTCTTTGAGATCCAATTGTTAAGAATAAGAGGGGGAGGTTTGAGTCTTTGAGATCCAATTGTTAAGAATAAGAGGGGGAGGTTTGAGTCTTTGAGATCCAATTGTTAAGAATAAGAGGGGGAGGTTTGAGTCTTTGAGATCCAATTGTTAAGAATAAGAGGGGGAGGTTTGAGTCTTTGAGATCCCATTGTTAAGAATAAGAGGGGGGGGGGGTTTGAGTCTTTGAGATCCAATTGTTAAGAATAAGAGGGGGAGGTTTGAGTCTTTGAGATCCCATTGTTAAGAATAAGAGGGGGAGGTTTGAGTCTTTGAGATCCCATTAACTGGTTTAATCCTGCCACATTTTTGTGCCTGTGTCCAAAACCAGCACCAGGATTGCCAATGCCATACATTTGTATGTTGTCGTCTTTCTTATGTTCCATCCAGGGCCTCCAAAAGAAATTTTCAAGGCAGAACAAGACTGCTTTGGGGCCCATGTGACATGCTGAGACTTCTCTCAAAATTGAGAATTTGAATTGAAAATACCCCCAAAAAATGAAAAAATCAAAATAAAACATCTATGGCTAAGGCTATGGGGCCCTTCAGAGATTAACAGGCCCCTTCTTGGCTCTCCGGGCCCCGGATCGATGTACCGGCTGAACCCCCTCTCATAGGCCCTGGTTCCATCATTTGAGCTGAGAGGCGATTGTTCTTTTGTTGACCCATCACTGCTTAAACTTTCTTTTCATCAGACAGTATATAATTAAAGAACTGTCTAGATCTTAAAATTATTTTAATTGTACGTTTTCTACTACATGTACATGAAAATAGATCAATTACCTTTAAACCATGAAAATTAAGTGGTCAGGTGAGTTTGAACCATCTTCATAAAAAATTTTGTTTGTTACAACACAACATAATTAGGACCGTAATTGTCCTGATTGTAAGGTAGTTAGAACTACCTATGCAATCAGTGCCTATCACCACTAACGTTGTGAGTTCGAATCCTGCCCAAGCTAAAATTTAAAAAATTAAACTTTTGGAATTCCTGACAGGATACTTGAGGTAGTGTACAAACGAAATGTTCACCTTAAAAAAAAAGAGTACAAGGTGACAAATTGTTCACATCATCAAAAACTGATAATATTCTGCAGTTCTGATATGAAAGACCCAATTCAAACAAATTCTAGGGATGAAAGTTTTTTTTTCTGATCTGATCCTCTTTTTTGAGTAAAATATTTGGTAATAAAATGTGTCAAATAAACTTGGTATAAACAGCTAGAAAATGAAGATTATGCATGCTGCACTGTATTTCTTCTTTATTTAATACCATTTTCAACTCTGAAATTCTGATAATCTTAATAGATAATCAATTTATTTATTTATTTCATTTTTTGGTATTTTAACGCCACTTTCAGCAATATTTCCGCTATATCATGGCGACCAGTTTTAGTGGTGGAAGAAGCCGGAGTACCCAGAGAGAACCACCGACCATGGGCAAGCAAATGGAAAACTTTATCACTTGCGACTGCGAGTCGAGTGCACCCTTTTTTGTAATTTACAAAGCCGGGCACGAACCAACGCCGTATTGGTGATACAATAGATAATCAAAGATGATCAAATGATACTGAGAACTTTTTCTCAGATATACATAATACTTTGAACATGAAAACAGAAAATGGTTCTCAGCTTCAACGTCTGAACAACATTTACATTATCTACATTTTATATTATGACTTTCTATTCTATGTTTGTTACATGTACATCTTCCATAACTCAATATTTAAACAATCAGAAATAAATCTAAGCCTCAGGCACAATGTTTTGTATATATTACTAGGCTTATTGTATAAATTAATTGTACACAGATACATTTGTATTGTCATATATCAGCTGCTAGCCTTCTCTCATTATTTAGGAAATGTTGCCAAAAATATTTATATTTGATTTCTAGATCTATTTCCATTTCATTACTACAATTTGATAAACAAACAGCTGACAAAATTCAATCCATTTATAAATAATCATGCCAAAAAGTCCTAATTCAAGTCAAGGTCAAAAGGTCAAAAAGGTTAATGATTTTACTTCCTGTATATAGGATTTGATCTTTTGTGTTTTAATGCCACTTTCAGCAATATTTCAGCTATATCATGGTGTCAGACCAGTTTTAGTGGTGGAAGAAGTCAGAGTACCCGGAGAGAACCACCGACCATGGACAAGCAAATGATCAACTTTATCACTTGCGGTTGCGAGTCGAGTGCACCCTTTTTTGTAATTTACATTGCCGGGCGCGAACCCACGCCATATTGGTGATAGGCTTGTACGAGTTGTTAGGTAATCCAATTACCTAACTCATTGAGCCACCCAAGCCCTGATTTGCTAAACAAACAGCTGAAAAAAATTAAATTTGTAAATAATCATGCCAACGAGTCCCAAGTCCAGTCAAACATATTGGTCAATGTCAAAAGGTTAGATGATTTTACTTCCTGTGTACTTGTGTTAATTCTGTGTTGCTGCACAGTCCCTTTCTTATTAATTACTCCTTTAAATAAATTGTTGTTATCAAAGTTGAAATCTTGACTGACTGCTTGTATTTACTATCCACCAATTAAATCCTGTTAGTAAATATAAGTGGTTGATCAAGATTTCAACTTTCATACGAATTATTAATAGGAAAGAGACTTGTAGCAAGTCTGTTATAAAGGGTTCCTTAATCAGTTAGCAGCTATTTATTACAAAGAAACTAAAAATTATATTCACTTTAAATTCCCCCCTACTCCCTGTTTTTGGCGTGGTTCGTGTTGTTCAATCTATAGCTTTCCGTGTAGTGTTTTGTAGAGGGGGTTATGGTTATGGTGTATAACACCACTTTCAACAATATTTCAGTTACATCATGGCGGTCAGTTTTATTGGAGAACCCAGAGAAAACCACCGACCTGTCACAACTGCCAGTCATTGACAAACTTTATCACATAATGTTGCATCGAGTACATGTGTACACCTCACCATGAACTGGGTTCAAACTCACAACTTTAGTGATTATATGCACTGATTGCACAGGTAGTTGTAAATCCAACTACTATACGACCATGACCATGATGACCCTCTCCATTAAAGGATAATACACTATCTAAACCACAATGTACAAATTTGTGGTATAAAAAGAAATGAAGTGCATTATTGTTATTTTTTATTATGGCAATACATCTTTAAAATCATGTAAAAATGATAAAATCTAACCACATTTATGCATATATACAACATACTACATACATTTGTATTACCACAGGAGGGGCTGTCTCGGTCATGTTCGTATGGTGGTTGGATTTATAACTACCTATGCAATCAATGCCTACGCCATTAACGTTGTGAATGCGAATCCCGCTCAGGCGGGGTGTACTCGATACAACATTATGTGATAAAGTTTGTCAATGACTGGCAGTTGGCCATTGTCGGCAGTTTTCTCCGGGTACTCCGGTTTCCTCCACCAATATAACTGAATGCCATGATATAACTGAAATATTGTTGAAAGTCTTTAACATCATACAAACATGATATAATTTAACCACATTTATGCACACAGCAAACATCATATTACCACAGGATATAAAATAACAGGAATATTAAACAACAATATACAAAGCACATTAACAGTATGATCAATGGCTAATTACCTTGTTCCCAGATTATCAGGTTATATCATGGCATTCAGTTATATTGGTGGAGGAAACCGGAGTACCCGGAGAAAACAACCGACAATGGCAAACTGACCACCATGATATAACTGAAATATTGTAGGAAAGTGGCGTTAAAACACCATAAACCAAAACAACAAATTTTTAACAACATATAAACATGATAAAATTTAACCCCATTTATGCATACAGCATATTATCACAGGATATATAGATAACAGGAAAAAATGTATTTACATGTTGTTTTGTATAATCAACCCACAACAAAACATATTAACAGTATGATCAATGGCTAATGGCTTTGTTCCCAGGTTATCTGTAATATTTCACATACATGTACGCTGACTGATAATATTCATAAATATACAGATAAAAAAAACACTTGTGTATATGATTATAAACTTTGCACGGTGAAATCTATCTAAAACCGAACGTTCTCAGAATAGACAAATATATTAACGTTCCATTTCATACAGGTTAAATTAACAAATATTTTCTACATTGAGATTTTATTCAATATTTTATTTATAAATATTCCATTTGATGCAGGGTTCCTTTAGGTGTAGGTTTCATTGTATTACGTCCTTGGGACCTCCTCTTGTATTTGGAATAGACACTGGTGTTCAATTAATACAGGTTAAACAAATATTTCCTACATTGAGACTTTATTAAAAGTTAGGTTTATACATATCCCATTTTATTCAGGGTCTTTTAGACAGGTTTCATTGTATTATAAGTAAAAGTTGATTGATTTGTGTTTTAAGGTCCAGCGAGCAATTTTTCAGCTATATTCAGGACGATATAAGTAAAGGAGGAAAGGGAAAAAAATATTGAAGAATCTCACATACATGTACAATTATACATGTATGATGTTATAACCTTTTTATTTACATTTTAAACATTGTCCCTCCCCCTTTTTCTTCTGCCTCTTTGATTGAAACTTATGTCAAATTTTGAAGTTTAATTTATTAATTTAAATACATTTTTGAAACTTCTGTAAAATTTTGAAGATTATTTTATTAATTTAAATAAATTAAATATTATTCCTCTTCCCTCATCCTCAACAGAATTTTCTCTGTCTTATCTTGAAGGTTTATCTATTTTAATTGCAACATGTACATAAAAGTCTATTGCTATTTATTACATATGTCCAAAATACAAAAACTTATAAATATGCATGTATAGAGGTCAGGGTTAGGGTTATGATGATTAACATCACTTTCAGCTATATCATGGCAGTCAGTTTTATTGGTGGGGTAAACCGGATGTACCCAGAGAAAACCACCGACTTGTTGCAAATCACTGACAAACTTTACCACATAAAGTACAAATGTACACGTCGACTGAGCGGGATTCAACTCACAACTTTAGTGGTGATAGGCACTGATTGTATAGGTACACAAAAAATATAGTTGTAAATCCAACTACCATAAACCGGTATATGATCACGACCACAACGGCCTCTATAAAAATATTAAAAAAATATCTAGATAATGAAACTTTTAATCAAACATTTGGTAGTCCAGACAGTATTAATATGATATATGTACATTGTACATTTGTACACCAGAAGCCCTAAATTGTATACCAGTACATGTTTTAGCCTCCCTTCCCTCAGGTACACAAAGTAAATTGAAGGGTCAAAGATCGTGTAAAATATCACACATGAAAGTTGATTCTCCCAGGTAAATTATGACAAATGACAAGAAATTAAACATTGTACGGTAGGTATTGTATGTATGGTAAAATATTTGATATTTAAAAAATCAAGAATTTGCAAAATTAGGACTTTCAAAAACAGGACTCGCTTCTAAAGATCGTGGCCATGATCGTATGGATTTACAATTACCTATGCAATTGATGCCTATCACCACTGATGTTGTGAGTTGTGGGTTCGACTCCCGCCCAGGGCGAGGTGCATAGCATTAAGTGATAAAGTTTGTCAGTGACTTGTGACCGCCACGATATACCCGGTAACTGAAATATTGTTGAAAGTGGCGTTAAACACAATAAAACCAAACCAAACCATCTAAAGTTGAGTTGCAAGTATCTCTGAATAATACAACATGTACATGTATATACCTTCAGAGAATTCTTTAAAATTAAAATTAAGATTAAGATTTGTAATCTAATCCTGATCTTTGATTATTTAAAAAATGTGGGAAAGCTACATTTGTATGTGTCAATGGCAACACTCCTTGACATTACGTGTGTTACTGTTAATTACAATCCTCCCTCCCCTTCCATTCCTGTAATCTTTCACAGGTGGTATTTTATAATCTTGATGATCAATTAATTTATCATATATTTCCATAAACAGTCAGGGGCCGCCATGGTTGTGATCGTATGGTTGTTAGATTTACAACTCCTGTGCAATCAGTGACTACATTTGTATCAACATTAATGTTGTGAGTTCGAATCCCACTAATGGTGAGGTGTACTCGATACAACATCATGTGATACAGTTTGTTAGCGACTTTGCGACAGATTGTTGGTTTTCTCCGGGTATTCCGGTTTCCTCCATCAATAAAACTGACCACAACAATATAACTGAAATATTGTTGAAAGTGGTGTTAAACACCATAACCCTAACCCCCTACACATGTACATTTTTTTTATATAGTGAAATTTATTTATTACTGCAATTTATTTTTCCATTTTACAGAGGAAAAAAATCACTGAAATCACAGAATATACATTGTATGTACTAATAGTTATTTTAACTTACAACAAATGTAAGTTTTGTACAAAGTTATTGATGATTAAACATATATGTCTGACATCTACAGTTTTATGTAATACACACCATGTAACTAATTGTACAAGAATACATTGTAATTATTTTACTTTTTTTGTCTGTATAAAAAATGTCTGCCAAGAATAATGCCTTGTATACATGGTACAGAACATGTACGCATTTAGAGCTACATGTACATGTACAGTCAAATCTTCCCATGTGCCATGATGTGGTCACCTCCATTAAACAGTCACATGTATTAAGAGATTGCTTTTTTATTGTCCTGTCATACATGTAGATAATTTCATATGAATTGAACCTCTTTTAAGAGGTCACCTGTCTTATAAGACCACTTATTACAGGTTTGACTGTATAAAAGCAACACACATCAACAGATGTACTACACAAATAAAACCAGATTTTATTTTTATTCCTTTAAGCATCAGTTCTGAAGTTTGGTTGTGAAAAGATTTCATGTCCCTAAAAGTTTTATTATAACTACCTGTATATAAGTGGATTAGATCTAGGCTGAAGTTCATTATACATGTATCTGTTCTGGCTCCATCCCCACCCCCAAATAAGTCTGGCAATCATGATTGATTGATTTGATTGATTTATTTGTGTTTAACGCCACTTTCAGCAATATTTCAGCTATATCATGGCGACCAGTTTTAGTGGTAGAAGAAGCCGGGGTACCCGGAGAGAACCACCGACCATGGGCAAGCAACTGGTAAACTTTATCACTTGCGGCTGAGAGTCGAGTGCACCCTTTTTTGTAATTTACAAAGCCGGGCATGAATGCACGGCATATTGGTGATAAGCTTGTATGTATGAGTTGTTAGGTAATCTAACTACCTAACTTATTGAGCCACGCGGGTCCTGCAATTATGATATAAAATGTAGATGAAATATGGCAAAAATGATAATAAACACAAATCAAAAAGTGGATGCTGATTTAAAATGCAATGGCCACAAGAGTTTTAGAGACAAAAAATAGCTGAAATTTTATACCATCAAACCCGCTTTGGTGACCACCTCTATAAAGCAACAACTTGTATTATGTGACTTTAATTTTTATTTCCCTTCACAGTGCATTTCATATCAATTAAATCTGTATTAAGTGACCGCCTGTCTTATGTGACCATATTTCACTGTTCCCTTCAATCCCTTGGAAGGTCAAATAAGACAGGTTTGACTGTATATACATGTAAAGTCAAACCTGTATTAAGAGGTCACTTTTTGGGACCAATAAAAAGTGGCCTTTTCATATGAATTTTTCTATGACAGGACAAGAAAAAGGTGACCTTTTAATACAGGTGACCACATGGACAGGTTTGACTGTAATGTGAAATAGCCACATAGAGACCCTAATCGTACTAATATGATGGAAATCCAAGACCGAAATACTCTACATGTATGCAAATACCATTATTCTAAGTACAATAAACAAGTAGGTTTAATTTATGACTTTATACTTAAAATATTTGTGGTTTAAATACGGTTTCACTCTATTAATCATGGTTAATCAAGCTCTTGTAAGACTTTCAGAATGAATGTAATGTGTATTTAATCAAATAAATCTCTATCAAATTCTATCAATTTTAATATAACCTCTAAACCGAAAATAAATTGACTTTTTTTTATTTATACTTAAATTTTAAAATTGTACAATTAGTTTTTAATTGATGTAGTCAAGTAGAGTCAACATTAGTTTAAAAGTTTACGCCGAATTGAATTAACGTAAAGATATTTACAATGGCCTTCTAATTCAATTTCATGGTATTCTTTCTCTAGATCAAAAAGGGGACCGTAAAATAATTACATACCTGTATATTCCCTTGGGATTATTCATTGTTACCTCTCATAGCAAATGTACATTGTGTATACCGCAGTAACTACATTGTAAAGTCCAAACTCTCAAATTCTTTAATATTCGTATTTATGTATAAATTTTTGCATAAATTTTAAAAGTGAAACATTACCATGGTTACTGAACCACTTCAAATTTCTAAATTTTTGTATTTTCAAAGAATCAGAAGACTTTTGTATATTTTTAATACATATACTTGAACAATTCTAAATAATGGTACAGGGGGGTTATTGTGTTTAATGCCACCTTTAACCGACCTGCCACAAGTTACTAACAAACTTTATCACATAATGTTGTACTCAGGCTGAAATATTTACAAAAAAAAATGTATATGAACTTCAAATATATACGGTAGTTATACAATGTATATGATTAGATAAAAAAACTATTGTATATCTATGTTGCTTTATATTTACTCTGCAGAGAAATATACATGTACATTTTAATTCGTAATGAAGCGTCTTTAAATTTCATACTATTAATGTTTAAAATTAAACAGTCGACTCATAAGGGGAGATAATTACAAAAGTTGGTACACATCAAAATATTCACTCAAGTAACATGATTAAGACCTCAAAAGAAATGCTTTGCCAGTTCCATATTCAACATGTTTCACTGTTCAATTGAAAGAGCAAACTGTTGCCTTTCTATTCCCTGCCATTTACAGAAGTCAAAATACCTTGTATAATGGATTATCCCCCCTTTAAATTATTTTAGATGTGCAGTGAAGAGAGCACAATCATATTCGCTCAACAATGGAAGCTGGCAAAGAGCAACAGCATGACATAAGTGGCATAATGTCAATGTATTTAATTGTTTGCAATCAAATAAATCATGTGGCAGAGATTTGATTTGATTGATTTATTGTGTTTAATGCCACTTTCAGCTATATCATGGCGACCAGTTTTAGTAGTGGAAGAAGCCGGAGTACCTGGAGCGAATCATCGAAAATAGGCAAGCAACTGGTAAGTCGAGTGCACCCTTTTTTGTAATTTACAAAGCCGGGCACGAACCCACGCCATATTGGTGATAGGCTAGTACGAGTTGTTAGGTAATCCAACTACCTAGTCTTCGAAATTAGACTTTCAAATTTACTGGCCCGAAAACTTCAAAATTAGAATATTTATATAGATTCTATTGAAAAAATTTGGCAAAAGTCACTGGTCCGAATCAATTTTCACTGGCCGTGGGCCACCGGACCACTGCTAAAGTCGATGACTGTACCTAACTCACTGAGCCACCCGGGCCCTATGTGGCAGAGAAATTATTCTCTTATTCAAAGTGACATCACTGTCACATTATATAATTGACCAATCAATAATCATCATTTGTAATACAAGAAAATACTTAGAGGTGAAGCCAAGCATAATCTTTGGGATTTTACATAGACTTCAATGAAAATTAATTATTTTACATCTAACCGACAGAAGTCAAATATTAAATAATGTAATTAAATTCACATCTGGTCCTTGCCAATACTAACTGAGATTTCCATTTTGTTTTTCGTCAATTATACAAATAAAATTCAAATTTTTCATTGCAATATTACCGGTATATCTATAGGCAAAATCCTGAGGATACCTACAGTTCTTACCTCTCCAATTATCAAATGCCAGGATGTTTGAAGATAAGAAAATTAGGTACAATGTACATGTAGTTCTGCCTCCAAAAATACATACAGCAATTGTAAAGAGAAATCCATTCACAAAAAATATAAACCGATAATTTGCTTACATTTTTGCCGAAACTTCTATTTTTAATTTATAATTTTTATATTTGACATTGACAATTTTTTCTTATCATTGATGTAATGTTTAGTGTCTGTGTTTTGTCCATGTAATCTAACAAGTGTGCATGCATGTACAGTCGACCTTCCGATGTGAACCATGTGCTGTGACATAGGCTAGCTGCGGAAACGTAGCTCTTATGGTCCTTGCCCTTGGTCAGTTTTCTGATAAGTGATGGTCCGCAATTATCAGAAAACTGACCAAGGACCATAAGAGCTACGGTTCCGCAGCTAGCTGTGACAGAGACGGTCGGGAAAAATGCATGGTCCATACTATGCTTCTTCTGGTCATTTTCTGCTCCAGCCTAGGCTTCTACGTTTAGCCTTACTCCTTACCTTACGACCTTAGCATGCCATTAGCCTTAGGAAGTTAGGTTAGGATTACTTCTTCCTCATTTACGGAAAACATAATGAAGATTATTTTCCGACACCTATAGGAGTTAGACATAAATATTAAAAAAAATATTTACCTAATCTTTCCCTGGCACTTTCAAGCCTGTAAACTTCATCTAAAAGATGTAAACAAATAAGTCCCATCAACAAGAAAACTAATCCGATCACAATAGTACTCCTTTTTCTAGTCGTAACTGTCATTCTCCAGAAATTCATTTACATTATGATACCATTTTACAATAAAACGTAAAAAAATATATTTTCCAACTTGGTCACATGTTGTCGATAAATGTTTTATTGCGACAGAACTTGGTTAAAACAAAAACGACTTTCCATCTCTAGTTTTGAACAACTTGACTCTGATAAGGCTAACAGGCTTCAACGTTAAGTCGTCCCCAGGCAAACTCGTCATAAAATAGAAATCTGCAACGGATAGTTCCATTCCAATATTGTATTGATTACTTATGCTGACACAGAAAGTGAGATGTTTTAATCCTGACCACAAAAAAAAAAAATCTTGATGATTTATATTGCTATTGAAGCAGAAACTTTAAAATGGCATTTTGTTTTATCTTCAATCAAGGATTTATATAGATCCTTGCTTCAATTTAGTAATAAGATATTGTATTACTCCCAGTTGTTGGGTTTTTTTGGGTTTTTTTTTGGCATAACGGGAATGAGTCTTCAATGGGGTTTGTGTTGAGGGAAAACATGATTTCATAGAGTTTTGATGACGGGTTTGATTATAGGACGAGTTAACTATTACAATATTAAATATTTAGTTTCGTATATAAAAAAAAAGCTCGTTGCGTTGTAATAATATAGGCCTGGTTATGGCACTTTATGATATTACAGAATGGTGTTAAATTTTATATTATTTTGGGTTTACAACTATTTTTATATTTCATACGAAAATATACTTCTTATGTCCTCTCTGTAATTTCCTCCTTATTAGGAGCACGCTTCACACGGCTGATTTATGCTTATTTGACCAATTATGTGAATTGAAATTGAGATAAACATTTTAAGTAATGTGTTGACGGTTTGTCTGTCAGTGTGTTGACGGTTTGTCTGTCAATGTGTTGACGGTTTGTCTGTCAGTGTGTATGTGGTCTTTTAGTATTTAGAAATAAATTAGATTCAACTTTATTTGACTTTCAGGTGAACAAATACAGATTGTGCCTTCAAGTTTGGGGAAACTTCCGTGGCACACCATCTTATTAATAAACCGGGTATGTAGCTAACCAGAATAACCCAGTCGTTATAATACGCTCCCGCTGGTCGCTAGCGATAGTCCCGATAGAGGGCGCAGTATTAGTCGAGTTAGTATGTAGCTACAGCGCCGTCTCAAAAGTATTCGCGAAAACAAGATGGCGGACGTAAACGAGTTTGAGTTATTGCTCTTTGCACCATTAAAATACACTAGGTAAAAATGAAAAAGTTACCTTAATATTTTGTGAGGTAACCCTTCGACCGTATAACTGCCAGAATCCTGCGTGGAATGGAGGTATACAAGTTCTGAATGTAATCCACAGTAAAGTTCATCCAAATATCCTGAATGGCAGTAAACAGTTCTTGAGGAGTATTTATGTTTCCTGCTGAATTTTGTAACGATCTCTTGATGCGAAGCCACAAATTTTCAATAATATTTAAGTCCGGAGACTGAGCTGGCCATGTCATGCCATGAATATCATTGTCTCGTTTGAATTCTTCAATTAAGCGGGCCCGATGGACAGGGGCATTGTCATCTTGGAAACGATAGGGTTTGTCGGCAAAATGACGGGCTAAAACGGGCCAAAGATGATTATCAAGGATGTCACGATATTTCACAGCATTTATATTACCATCAACCTTACATAAAGTTCCCACACCATACCATGTAATGCACCCCCAGATCATAACAGACACCTTCCTCTGATATGGCGGACACATGCACTCGGGGCGGTAAGCCTCATTCGAAGATCTCCACACGTACACACGGTTATTTTGTCCAATAACTATCTGCGATTCATCACTGAATATTACTTGATTCCAGTGTAAATTAACAGTCCATCTCCGTCGTTCCAGACACCAAGAAAGTCGTTTCTTTTTGTTGACCTCTCTGACCACCATTTTCTTACGAACAACACGTCTAAATATTTTGTTTTTGTGTAAATAACGCTGTATAGTCTTTGGGTGGACACGAACAACCCCTCCTTCATTGAAATCATTGGTAATTTCTCTTAAAACCTTGCCACGATTCTTTTTTACCGTCCTCAATAATCTAACCTCACCGCGTCGTGTCACTTTCCTTGGTCGTCCAACTCTGGGAATGTTTTCAACATTACCTGTGCTGTTGTACTTCTTCCAAATTGAACGAATTGTAGATTCAGGTATATGCAACAATGCCCTTCCCGTTTCAAATCCACAACCAGTTGTTTCCGATCCTCACTCAATTCCTTTGACTTGCGACCCATCTTGAAAACACGTCTGTTTATTTGTAAACACGTAGCAGACGACCTTAAAATTACGTCACATATTTGGGGAACGTTCAAAAGGGTAGCTCAAGACAGTTTAAAACTATGTAGTTCTTTTTATTACAACGAAAAACATTGGTGACAATTTCAACTCGCACTACCGATCGCAGCCATTTTCTTATTTTCGCGAATACTTATGAGGCAGCACTGTAGCTATATAGTACTTCGACGACTCCCATCTACTTATATGTTTGAAGCTTCATAAAGTATGATATTGATATACTATTTTGGGAAGGGGTTTCAATATTTCCTCTAATAGGAGTGTTAGGGTGTTTAACGCCACTGGATATTTTAGTTATATCGTCAGTCGGGAAGCCACGCACAGATTCCGTACCTCCAACAATGCAAAGTCAAATCCCGAAATCAAGGGACGTAACTCTATTTTTTTTAGACATGACGTTTTACAAGTGAGCGGCCATGCAATGTTTACGTCGTCACCCCATGTGTTTTTACTGAATATCTTCATAAATAAAACTGAAAGACGTATTCATTTTTATTGAATCCATTTTTTAAATAAAATTGTAACATGACTGACGCGTGAATACGTGTATTTATGATATCGTTTGCTTGAAATCAACGTTGGAACTCGGGATACCGCTGCTGATGAAATGTTGTAAAAAAAAATGGCGCTAAAAATAGACTCTTTAACTAAGTGGAACAATTGCATCCCATTGGCTGTTTATTAATAAATTTGGTAAAAATAGCTAGAATCACGTATTAGAGTAAGGACTATTTGCATATTTCCCCATCATTCGTCACTAGAATTCCATATTTGGATGTAAACAAGAAGCACTATATTTCGAGATTCTAACCAAATATTTCTGGTTTTTTTCATAGATTGATCGATCTATTAGGATGAAAATGTGACTGTTTCTGTTTAAACACGAAAGAACCACTTGACCAATCATAGTCACACATATATAGAGTCATTTTATTCCATTTTTAACAACAAATCTTTCATTTTCGTTGACTCCTTCCATGGCATTTATGGACATGTCAAAATATTGACATAATTAATAAATACATTTTAGAAATAAAAAGGTCTGCATTATAATGTATGATCTTGTCATGCAGAGAATGGTGAAAGATTATGTTAAATTCACTCTAGATTAACATGGCATAGCATAAGGCTACATATTTAGTACAGGTCAAGCATTTACACCCCCCCCCCCCCCCTTTTTTTTCATTTTCAGTCTGTTTTCCTGAAATACTTATTGATGTGTGAACATGCTACTTTTCAGTGCCAATGGTATTGACAACCTCCAGTTTTAGTTAGTTTTAGATCATTGTAGGTAGATATATGTATATACAGACTGGACATGGGATGTTTATTTTTTTTAACAAGAGTCTGAAAATACCAAAGGGGCAAAGTTACAGATTCTATGAGTATAAATGCAAAGTTTCCTGTGATGTTTATTGGTTGAATATTTGAATAAATAAAAATAAGAATATATGATAAGTCTTATATATATATTCATACAGGTTTGAAAATCAATATATATATATATATATATGTTTTTTTCTTCTAAAATATCCATGAAGTAAAAAAAATGGACCAGCATTCCAATTATTTTTAAAGTACATCATCAAACAAATGCCATGAGTTTTCAAGACACCTTGTGTCATAAATTATAATAAAGTCATTCAGAAAAGAACTTTCTGATTGTGTAATTTGTGTAATTTGTGAAACTTCATCTGAAACTCAAAAGGTTTATTTCTATTTCAATTGAAAACCAGGACTTGTCTTAAACATTTCAAGAATGAATTAAATTTCTGTAAAGAATTTGGCTCAGAAGATAACTTATATTGTGGTACATATTGTTATAACAGTTGTAGCACATTTTCTAGGTCAGAAAGTGGAGCTGAAACAAGATCTCAAACTTTTCAATTTCATATAGATATATTGAACCAGAACCAAGTTGTTGAACAAGTTTCTACAGACATTTAGACCTGTATACACTCCAACATGTTGTTGAATTTGTTATTCATGCTTTTTTTTAGATGAAAAGGTACTTATGTTGCCTGTTGTTTATGAGAAATATAATTATCTTTTATCTATGAATATTAATGCCGAAATTTATAAATTTTCTTTTACAGAAAAGAATTTTTCAAAATGTGCCCATTTATTAACTTTTTTCCAGTCATTGGAACAAATAAAATAATTTTTTTAACTTCAATTTTAAACAATATTAACCAATACTTGGTTATTTTGCCAACAGAAAACATATTCATTCTATTCTAATCATTTAATTTACTTAGTGAAATTAGGAATTCTGGTTTGTCCTTTCATGTGAATGCAAGTATTCTGTATGTGTCTTAAAATTATGTGAATGGTAGTCATTCAATATGCTCTTTTATGTGAATGCTAGTTATTCTGTATGTGTCTTTTATGTGAATGCTAGTCATTTTGTGTCTGTCTTTTATGTGAATGCTATAGTCATTCTGTTTGTGAATGTCATGGTGGAAAAATTATTGCAATCTAAGTATCCATATTTGTAAATGCTGATAATTTTGTGAATGTCTTGGAGAAAGAATTATTGCAAACTAAGTACCCATATTTGTAAATGCTGGTCATTTTGTGAATGTCCTGGAGAAAGAATTATTGCAACCTAAGTACTCATATTTGTAAATGCTGGTCATTTTGTGAATGTCAAGGGGAAAGAATTGTTACAACTTGACCACCCATATATGTTATAAAAGCTAGTTTGTAGTTGTGTCAAACACATGAATATTCCAAATACATTGATATTTACATTGTGAGATAAACATGAAACTTGGTAGCTTTCATTCAGATAATAAAATTTCCTAATTTCAAGAAAGATATTTGCTTACACTGATTTTTTTTTTAATTTGCCTTGATATAATAGGAAGGGTTAAGATATCTGAATACAATTTTTTATGCCCCTTTTTGTCTCAAGGTTACACTTTTTTTTAGATTTTTTTAACATGTTTTTTTTTTTATAATATTTTCATATTTTTTCAATTCGCTTAATTTTTATTTACATGCCTTTATTTTTTCCACACATTTATTTCTTTCTATTTATCTTGTACCTGTTGTATTGAAATTAAAATAAATTGAAATTATTAATTGTTGTACATTCCCTGTGCAAGTCTAGTATCATAGATGATTTTTTTTTAAATTTAAAGTGATAATAAATAGTAATTCCCCAGTCTAAATTACAAAATGCACAATGTCTAAAACAATATTGCAATACAAATAATTCAATTAAACTGAAAAATACGGTATTAATACAAGAAAATTAAAAAAAGACATAGACACCCCTTTCCCAAATGAAATATACTCTTTCGGATGTACGCTTAGGTGTCGTTTATTGTTGATGTTAAGAAACACCACCGATGTGTTCCGAAAGACAATGAATTTCGATGTTTGGCAAATCGTCGATCCGACCAAGGTGGGTGTAGGGCTAAGTGGAACAATTGCATCCCACAAGACATTAACACTAGTTGTCGGTATGACAATGATCCTAGATGATTTCCTCAGGCAATGTATGTTACAGAAAGCCATCATATTGTTTTAATTAAATTTTCTCTTTTAAATAGAACCACCTTGACATTTGTTTTGAAATTGAGTCCACTTCAATTAGCAAAATTCGATGTTTGTACACAATATAAATAAAAACTGAAGTGATACAATAAATTTCTATTTATCCATAGACATCTTCCGTATATTTTAATTGATTTCAAGCATAAATCTTTATTGTAAACCGACGTATTTTAAGCGAAGGGTTGAACGTCATTTTTCATCAAAAATGAAGCGAAAGTCACGTGACTGGGACTTGACTTTGGAGCTCTCCTGTCACGCTGGCTGTCCTACTGCGTGGCGGTTATTTTTATTGATGGATAAAACCGGAGTATCCGGATGAAGCCACCGACAAACTTTATAACATAATATTGTATCAAGTACACCTCGCCATGAACTCACAACGTTAGCGGTTATAAGGTAGTTGTAAATCCATTTACCATACGACCACGACGATATAGCTGGGTCTTCAGCACGCCCATGCGCGTGTTGTTCGCCGCAGCAGATCTTTACGCATACTTATCGTTAATCTACTTCTACTTCTACCAAATGATGATCTACTTCAACAGTTTGAAGATTATGTCATTGAATTGCGATGCGAAAAATGAAGAAGAAAAGGAAAAAAAATACAATAAGAAATAAGTTTAAAAATATGTACAAGCAGGGAGTGAATTTAAGGATGAGATGTGGTAATGGCAGTCCCGAGTCACTCGGCACTGCTGTCTGAGGTAGACGGTTCCAGTCTACAGTGGTTCGAGGGGGAAATGAAGCCTTTCACTGTTGTGTTCTACATAGTGGAACCTGATATGATCGAGAGTGCATGGTAACGAACTGAACGAGAGTAATGTTTTAATTTGTAGCATTTTTTAACGTGGCGGCTTTTGTGTCACCCATGCCCTGTAAAAGTTAACATAATGTTTAGTTATCTGTCAAATGGAAATGTTTATCGAACAAAACAAAAAAGTGCATGTATGTGATGTGGCTCTGTGCATGTGATTTTCTGAACAGGGCTCGGCTGCTATCGCAAAAGCTAACCAAGCAAGGATACATTGCTCCTAGGTTGAAGTCATCATGTTGGTGCAACACTGACAGTTAAATTACGGTCACCATCACGAACTGCTTGACCGTTACAAAATATCCATTCTCCAATGGCAATGGATCTTTCCCCTTTTTAAAAATAGATCTATTGTTTCCTCTATCACCGACAGGACTTTTACCGGACTATGTGTAACACGACAGATGTCTTATGTATTACACGAACTGCTTATCCTTCGCGAGTACCATGATTCATCCCCGTTTTTGTTTTCTTGGTGGCGCATTTTTTTGGTTTTCAGTGTTGTGCTTTTCGTTTTGATTGTCTTCGTTCTGTGTCTTGTTGCCTGTATCTCTGGGTTGTCTTCGTTCTGTGTCTTGTTGCCTGTATCTCTGGATTGTCTTCGTTCTGTGTCTTGTTGCCTCTATCTCTGGATTGTCTTCGTTCTGTGTCTTGTTGCCTGTATCTCTGGATTGTCTTCGTTCTGTGTCTTGTTGCCTCTATCTTTGGATTGTCTTCGTTCTGTGTCTTTTTGCCTCTATCTCTGGATTGTCTTCGTTCTGTGTCTTGTTGCCTGTATCTCTGGATTGTCTTCGTTCTGTGTCTTTTTGCCTGTATCTCTGGATTGTCTTCGTTCTGTGTCTTGTTGCCTGTATCTTTGGATTGTCTTCGTTCTGTGTCTTTTTGCCTCTATCTCTGGATTGTCTTCGTTCTGTGTCTTTTTGCCTGTATCTCTGGATTGTCTTCGTTCTGTGTCTTGTTGCCTCTATCTCTGGATTGTCTTCGTTCTGTGTCTTTTTGCCTCTATCTCTGGATTGTCTTCGTTCTGTGTCTTTTTGCCTCTATCTTTGGATTGTCTTCGTTCTGTGTCTTTTTGCCTCTATCTCTGGATTGTCTTCGTTCTGTGTCTTGTTGCCTCTATCTTTGGATTGTCTTCGTTCTGTGTCTTGTTGCCTCTATCTCTGGATTGTCTTCGTTCTGTGTCTTGTTGCCTGTATCTCTGGATTGTCTTCGTTCTGTGTCTTGTTGCCTGTATCTTTGGATTGTCTTCGTTCTGTGTCTTGTTGCCTGTATCTCTGGATTGTCTTCGTTCTGTGTCTTGTTGCCTGTATCTCTGGATTGTCTTCGTTCTGTGTCTTGTTGCCTCTATCTCTGGATTGTCTTCGTTCTGTGTCTTGTTGCCTGTATCTCTGGATTGTCTTCATTCTGTGTCTTGTTGCCTGTATCTCTGGATTGTCTTCGTTCTGTGTCTTTTTGCCTGTATCTTTGGATTGTCTTCGTTCTGTGTCTTGTTGCCTGTATCTTTGGATTGTCTTCGTTCTGTGTCTTTTTGCCTCTATCTCTGGATTGTCTTCGTTCTGTGTCTTTTTGCCTCTATCTCTGGATTGTCTTCGTTCTGTGTCTTGTTGCCTGTATCTCTGGATTGTCTTCGTTCTGTGTCTTGTTGCCTCTATCTTTGGATTGTCTTCGTTCTGTGTCTTGTTGCCTGTATCTCTGGATTGTCTTCGTTCTGTGTCTTGTTGCCTGTATCTTTGGATTGTCTTCGTTCTGTGTCTTTTTGCCTCTATCTCTGGATTGTCTTCGTTCTGTGTCTTGTTGCCTGTATCTCTGGATTGTCTTCGTTCTGTGTCTTGTTGCCTGTATCTCTGGATTGTCTTCGTTCTGTGTCTTGTTGCCTGTATCTTTGGATTGTCTTCGTTCTGTGTCTTTTTGCCTCTATCTCTGGATTGTCTTCGTTCTGTGTCTTTTTGCCTCTATCTCTGGATTGTCTTCGTTCTGTGTCTTTTTGCCTCTATCTCTGGATTGTCTTCGTTCTGTGTCTTGTTGCCTCTATCTCTGGATTGTCTTCGTTCTGTGTCTTGTTGCCTCTATCTCTGGATTGTCTTCGTTCTGTGTCTTTTTGCCTCTATCTCTGGATTGTCTTCGTTCTGTGTCTTGTTGCCTGTATCTCTGGATTGTCTTCGTTCTGTGTCTTGTTGCCTCTATCTTTGGATTGTCTTCGTTCTGTGTCTTGTTGCCTGTATCTCTGGATTGTCTTCGTTCTGTGTCTTGTTGCCTGTATCTCTGGATTGTCTTCGTTCTGTGTCTTGTTGCCTGTATCTCTGGATTGTCTTCGTTCTGTGTCTTGTTGCCTGTATCTTTGGATTGTCTTCGTTCTGTGTCTTTTTGCCTCTATCTCTGGATTGTCTTCGTTCTGTGTCTTGTTGCCTGTATCTCTGGATTGTCTTCGTTTTGTGTCTTGTTGCCTCTATCTCTGGATTGTCTTCGTTCTGTGTCTTGTTGCCTGTATCTCTGGATTGTCTTCGTTCTGTGTCTTGTTGCCTGTATCTTTGGATTGTCTTCGTTCTGTGTCTTTTTGCCTCTACCTCTGGATTGTCTTCGTTCTGTGTCTTGTTGCCTGTATCTTTGGATTGTCTTCGTTCTGTGTCTTTTTGCCTGTATCTCTGGATTGTCTTCGTTCTGTGTCTTGTTGCCTGTATCTTTGGATTGTCTTCGTTCTGTGTCTTTTTGCCTCTATCTCTGGGTTGTCTTCGTTCTGTGTCTTTTTGCCTGTATCTCTGGATTGTCTTCGTTCTGTGTCTTTTTGCCTGTATCTCTGGATTGTCCTTCTGTTTTCTCTTGCACTTACTTAGTATACCGGTATATGCGTGCATTATTGTATCGTCTCGAAGACTGCACATATGTCTTTGTTTAAATATAGTGGTATGCGTCTTTATATTTTCTCCTCATCGTAACCATGCTCTAAATATTCAAGTCAACGCGTAGACTAAATCCCCATAGTTTTGAGTATATAATTATCACGGAGTTGTCCAGATAAAGCTTGGATTAAAACTCCCATGTTGGAGAATACATGTTTATGTCAAATAGCTGTATAGATAAAGCTTATTCGTACGAGGCATGCCTCATAAAGGGCTTCTCAAGAAAAGCGAAAAGAAGCTGGCCCGATCCTTTAACTTCACGTTCCGCTATATAGATGATGACCATTCACCATAAATTAATTCTAGGTTTGGTAATTTCGTTGATCGCATCTATTGAGCTTGAAATAAAAGTTACCACATATACAGATAGATCTGCTTCATACCTTGACCTACTCCTCGAAATTGACAGTGATGGGCGGTTAAGAATACTGTTAAGAACGACACTTTACGACAAAAGAGATGATTTCAATTTTCCCCTTGTGAACTTTCCATATATATGAAGCAACATTCCAGCAGCACCTGCATATGGAGTATACTAGTATATGATTCAGTCGATAAAATATTCCAGAACTTGTGCCGAGTTCCTATAAGGATTTCCTTGATAGAGGTTTGCTGCTAACAAGGAAGCTACTGAACCAAGGGTTCATCTTGGTTAAGTTAAAGTCATCACTTCGAAAGTTTTACTGTCTCCACGATGACTTGGTTGACCGTTATGGAATATATGTGTCACAAATGACCACGGATATGTTCTACTTGTCGTAAACACTTCCCGGTCCTTTCCTCATTCGTGACTTATCACCGGGTTTGTAACTAGAATAACACGACGGGTGCCACTAGTGGAGCAGGAACTGCCTATGTAAGACATAATAGTGTCCTATGTTGAAGTGTCCTCCCGGACAATATTTTATAGAGATTGCGATATGAAATAGTGTCCGGTGCTATGGAATTATGTCCTAGTATAGGGTTAGTAGGGTTAGTGTTAGGGTTAGTGTTAGGGTTGGGGTTAGGGTAACACATAATAGTTTCCTATGTTGAAGTGTCCCTCCGGACAATATTTTATAGATTGCGATATGAAAGTGTCTGCTGGACACTATAACATATGTAAAAGTGTCCGGCGGACACTTTGAACTAGAGAACACAATTAAATGCTACACCTACACTTCCGGAGCACCCGAATTCATCCCCGATTTGTAGTGGGGTTCGTGTTACTCGATCTTTAGTTTTATGTGTATGTTTTGTAGATCGTTGTTTGTCCTTTTGTACTTTTTCTTATGACCATTGTGTTGTCTTGTTCTTCTTCGATATACGGATTTTGATTACCCCTTTGGTATCCTCAAACTCTTCTTAGATCAGTACTTCAAGTGTAGAACATACATGTTATGGATTAAAACTCTAAGGGATTGGATTATTGGGAGTAGGGTTATTGTGTTTAACGCCACTTTCAACAATATTTCAGTTACTAGTATATCGTGGAGTCAGTTTTATTGGTGGAAGAAACCAGAATACCAGGAGAAAACAACTGACCTGTCGCAAGTCAATGACAAACTTTTATCACACAAATGTTGCATCCAGTACACCTCGCCATGAGCGGGATTCAAACTCGCATTGTTAGTGGTGATAGACACCGATTGCATAGGTAGTGGTAAATCCAACTACCATTCGATCACCACCACAGCTTTTTGTAAGGGAACAAGTGGCTATTAATTTTCCTATAGTGTCATAATCAATACTTTGAAAGAAATTAAGTCCTGTGTTGGCAGCCATTTTGGATTTCAGATCCAGCTTTGGAAGGGACCATTCAATAAGTGATTGAGCGAATGTTGTTTAAAGCCAACTCAGCAATTTTTCAGTTATATCATGGCGAGAACAAGTTAATTTTTAATGAGATGACGATGAGGTCCACTTTGTACTACACCAACACACTTAGTTGGATTTTTATAGTGCTGGCTCACTGAAACAACAGTGACACATTATCCCGATTCTTAGCCAACCAGTCTTTGCTCCTCTTTCTCCTTAATGCTGTGTGCTTAATGGAGAAGCAACAAATACCAATTTTATAGTCTTTGGTTTGACCCGATCGGGGCTTGAAACCACAATCTACCGCACTCGAGGTGATCATGCTATTAAACCATCAATGCGGTTTACCATCCAATACCCATTGTGCCAAAATTAGATCAAAGTGCTGAAAGCACTGATGGAAATGTTGCTTTCTGGGTTTTTTATTGTGTGTAACAATATTTCATTTGTTTTACAATAACTGTTAAGCATTTGAAGCAACTATAACAGTTATTGAAGAATCACTCTAAACAAATTGATGTTTTATGTTCAATAGTATTTGAATTTTTTCGCAGATCACATAAATAAATTCCAACATTAATCCTGTACCAGGCTTCATTGTGTTGAATTTGGAAAGAATTGGTCAACTAGAACAAACATTATAATTTGGTAACAATTTGTATACAGATGACAACAACAGCAAAACTTACCACAGCATCATACAATAAAATAACTGCAACAGTTGAATAATAACTAGATTTAGTGGGCTGAGACTGCATCGCTCACCTGGTATCAGATTTGGCTTGGGTTATCAGGATTCAGCCAATCAGAAACAAGATTTTCCTGTGGCAGCCATGCTTGTTATTCGACTGCATTGAAATGTGAAATGTTTATAGAGTTCCATCGTTAGATGATTTATGTCAAATTTCAGATCATTTAGCCAAGTGGTTTAAGAGGAAAAGATATTTTAGGATGCATTCTAAATAAGTTGGGTTGTTGTGGCCATCTTGAATTTTAAATTGTCACAAAAAACTACTTAATAAGGAACCATCCGAGTATCATCCAAACAACAGAAATACAGAACATTTTAACTGGTACACAGTTCTTTTGTAGTTTATGGTCTTCAGAAAACATTATCTGCTCCTGGCAGCCTTGTGAATATCCGAGTTGCACCAATAACACATACTTTGTAACGTACCATCAGGAACATATATGTCAAGTTTGGTTCAATTTGGCTCAAAATTATGAAAGAAAATCCAAATATGAAAATGTTGATTGACAACGGATGGAGGCAAAGTAATGTCATAAGTTCACTTGCCCATTAGGGGCAGGTATGGTAATAACAATTTGCTAGCTTTAGTAGACTAGTAACATTTTAACTGGCAAACAGTTCTTTTGTAGATTATGGTCATCAGAACGCATTATCTGCTTCTGGCAGCCATGTCGAATATCGGAGTTGCACCAATAACATACAATATAAGGTACCATCAGGAACATTTGTCAAGTTTGGTTCAAAATTATGAGAGAAAATCCAAATATGAAAATGTTGATTGATGACGGATGGAGGCAAAGTAATGTCATCACTGGCCCAAATTGAAAACTGGTAGCCCAAATATTCCAATAACATTTGTTTGTGTTGTTGACTAATAAAGCATTCAAATACAGCAGTTTGTTATGTTTTATTCTTCAATTATTCCCTCCCTACACATAACCCTATAAACCCTTCCCTCATCCCCATAATCTTCATCATTGTCACTATAGTCATCACTATCAGTATCATAATCTGTCTCATCCATTGGTTGACTCAGTGACGGTTTGTCACTAGGCATTTCCTCCATAGCTATATTGTTCTCATTCATTTCCTTGACTTGTCCCCCACTTGCTCGGATGTTATAACAGGGTTTCAGCTGGATTTAATTATACTAAGGTCAAATGACCTAACTCGTATAAATTCCTCACGCCTTTTGTCCTGAAAGGCACTTATTCAATAGGTCAATCGTGTCCTAATTTGCCTAAAACTTATAGGTCATTTAATGCATACTTATTATGATATTTGGAATTGACAGCCAGACAGGTTTTCAGAGGTCACCATCTCTTTCCAAAAAAAGTTAAACTTAAGTGAAAATAAATAGAAATTAAAATCAAATTCCCCAATGAGGAATGAGTCAAAGACTTAAGAGAAAGCTACCCTAAATAGGTTAAAAAAAAAGTCTGCTTTGAAGTAAACATTTTGTAGATTTTTTTTTTATATAAATAAAACAAAGTATTTTATTTAAATTCACAGAGAAATAAAAATTTTAGTGGATCTATTCAACCATTTGTCTTAATCAGGAACTAGAGGCTCAGAGGACTGAGCCTGTGTCGCTCACCTTTCATTCTGCTTTGAGGAAACTTAATACAGAACCTTCCATAGGTGCTTCCCACCAAATTTCAGTTCATTTTGGCAAAGCAGTTTCAGAAAAGAAGATTTTTAGAAATTGACCAATCTAAAACAAGAATTGCCTATGGCAGCCAAATTTGTTAATGGATGAAAACGAAATGAGCAAACTCTATAAAGGCCCTTCCATAGATGCTTCTTATCAAGTTTCATATCATTTGGCCAAGCGGATTCAGAGGAAAAGCTGTTTTAGAAATAGACCAATAACAAACAAGAATTGCCTATGATGGCCATGTTTGTTAACGGATCAAAACGGAATGAGCATTTCCCATAGATGCTTCCTACCACATTTCGGTTCGCTTAGCCAAGTTGTTTCAGAGTATAAGATTTTTAGAAATCGACCAATCAGAAACAAGAATTGCCTATGGGCGACCATGTTTGTTAATGGATCGGGACTAAATGAGTATTCTTTATAGAGAACCTTCCATAGATGCTTCCTACCAAGTTTCGGTTCATTTGGCAAAGCGGTTTCAGAGGAGAAGTTTTTTTTAGAAATCAACCAATCAGAAACAAGAATGTCTGTGGTGGCCATGTTTGTTAATGGATTGGGCCGAAATGAGCAATGGTAACAGAGGACTTTCCATAGATGCTTCCTACCAAGTTTCGGTTCATTTGGCCAAACGGTTTCAGAGGAAAAGAATCTAAAAAATCAGCCAATCAGAAACAAGAAACACCTGTGGTGGCCATGTTTATAACCGATCGGGACAGAATGAGCAATCTCTATAGAGGACCTTCCATAGATGCTTCCTACCAAGCTTCGGATCATTTGGCCAGGCGGTTTCAGAGGAAAAGATTTTTAGAAATCGACCAATCAGAAACAAGAATTGCCTGTGGCGGCTGTTTGTAAATGGATCGGGACGAAATTAGCAATCTTTATAGAGGACCGCCCATAGATGCTTCCTACCAAGTTTCGGTTCATTTGGCCAAGCGGTTTCAGATTAGTAGAATTTTAAAAATCAGCCAATCAGAAACAAGTCACTTGTGGCAGCCATGCTTGTTAACAGATCGGGACAAAATGAGCAATCTTTACAGAGGACCTTCCATAGATGCTTCCTACCAAGTTTCGGTTCATTTGGCCAAGTGTTTTCAGAGGAGAAGATTTTAAAAAATCTGTATAGAGATAAATGCATTTACAGATATCTATATTTAAACAAGAGTTATCTTTCTTTTAACAGAAGATATTTTAGAAATCAACCAATCTGAAACAAGAATTGCCTGTGGCAGCCATGTTTGTTAACTAATTGGGACAAAATGAGCAATCTTTATAGAGGGCCTTCCATAGATGCTTCCTACCAAGTTTCAGTTCATTTGGCTGAGGGGGGTTTCTGAGGAGAGGATTAAAATGTGACAGACGACGGATGCCAAGTGATGGCAAAAGCTCACATTGCCTTTGGCAAGGTGAGCTAAAAAGCTTGTAATATTTGTCCATTTCAAAGGTTTCAATATTTCCCCCCCAAAAAAAACCTAAATCAAGTCCTCTATCGTATTTTGCACAAAAGACAAGTTTAAATTTGGCGTCAAATTGATATTCGATAATTTTTACGTGTCCGGTTCGGAGCGATTCTTGTTCTTATATTTCAAATATTGATATTTTCGTTCATTAAAGCGTTTCTGAGATTGCGACTTTAATTTTGTCAATGTCCTTGAACTTCATCAAAGCATGGAGGTATGATAAATGATACAATAAGAGTTTTGATCTGGCGTTTCACTTTAGTTTTAATCAAAATAAATTATGGACAAATTGGAGACCAAACAGGGCTCTTTCATATTACAAACCCAGTATTTTATACCGGACAATCGGTCCGGTGGAAACCAATGTTTGGTTACGTAACCTCAAAATGAAAATAGAATCGTATTTAAAAATCATTACGCGCAGTGAGATCCTTTTTGCAAATAAATGTTGTTTCCCTGTTTATTTAAAGATTGAAATTAATTAGTTAGTACAAATATTTATTCCAAACTATAAAAATAATTGATGATAAGCATGAACAGCTATTGTGCTAGATGGATTATATTTTGTCATTTACACCTCGTTTCCTTTCTGAATCCGCCTTCCATTTTGCTTTTTGTCTATTGAATTGGATGACAACATTGGAAGTGTGTTGCCATGGCAACAACTTCCAATAAAAAAAACCAACAACTATAACCATTATAAACTAGTTTATTTAAAATCATGACACAATTTCCAGAAATCTACTACAGCAAAACATAACACTGAATATAGAATACAAGATGATGAAAATTATACAGTAGTCTCCCTTTAATAAGGCCACACCTTCTGTAATGAAAAAAGGGGGCCTTATAAGAGGAGTGGCTCATCTCAACAGGAGGCAATTTATTTTACTATATCAATGCACATGAAATCTGTCCTGACAAGACAGGTGGTCTCTCTTGAAGGGGGCAATATAGAAGTATTTTTATTATATTAATGCATTTGAAATCTGTCCTTACAAGAGGGATGTGGGAGTGGCCTTATAAGAGGGGGACTACTGTAGTTATTAAATAAACATGAATTTTCTTCTTGTTTCAATATATATATATATAACAAGACATATCTCTAGTTCTAACTTCAGTTCTTATACTTTTACTGAAATTTAATGCAACAGGATGTCAATGCAAGTTAACATGAAAAAAAAATCTATCCCATACTCGAGTAAGTTATGGTACAGTGCTTTTAATGTTGTTCAAGATCTCGGTGTCAATAATTAAAATTCTCAAAATGCTAAGATTATTGAATGTTAAAAATCATTCCTCTTTCGTTCCACGTTCTGTTATTTAAGCAATGGTAATGGTAAATGTCCTACTTGTTCAGGGTATAAACAAAATTCTGTGAATTATAATGTACATTTCACTATTTCATTTTGCGACCCTTGTATAATAAGAAATACATGTCAAATAACAAGCATTCTGTTGCATAATATTATACAAAATTAAGCTTATTACAGGAATAAATATTAAGATACACTCTCTCGAATTGAGTGGCGAAATCTTATCGTTTACAATGTTTGAAAGAAACAAGCAATCTAAAATGTCAAAAAGACATAAATTTATTACAGTAGACATGTAAATATGTTCTGTATTAAAAAAAATAATTTCCATTGATAGAAAATTTGTATATAGAATATATAAAGTCTTTTAAGACATAGAGTGACCCTATATCTGAAAATATTATTCAACACTCCTTAATGCAGTATAGAGTGACCCTATATCTGAAAATATGCTTAAACACTCCTTGATAACGCAGTGTAACTATATATATTTTTTTTTCTGACAGGATTTAAACACTATATGAACACAGTGTAACTGTATATATCAAATGGAAAATTAGACCACAGTGAACTCTATTCTTAACGAAGACGTAAATTATTTAGGTTTCCAATCGTTTAATCATAAGCGTACCTTATGTAGGTCATTCAACGAACGTGTCGTACACACCAAATATGATATCTACGTTTTTATTGTATAATGGTGTGTAATGCCACTTTCAACAATATTTCAGTTATATCGTAGTGGTATCGTATAATGAACCAATCTACATTTGTACAATAATTTGCATAGCAAACATATTGACAATAACGATTCACCTAAGGAGTACAACATGACAGTTATATATTAGTTACGGCAACTGTGGACACACTAATAAGTTTGTCACTAAATTCAAGTGATATTTCAGAAAAAAAAGTTTTATAGGGGTTTGGCAGGCACCTTTGTCATTAAAGCACCATTAACACCGTAAAGTTATAAGCTAACTGACAGTTTCAAGTATGGTAACTGTAACCCACCAAACATATATTAATATATAAAGTGACTATAGAAACAGAAGAAAAATCCTTTAAGACACCCCTAACACACAGATACATGATTGCTCACTCTGATGTCTTGGTACAATCACTTCAATATAAAGTGGAGAGGTTTTAGGGGCTCATAGCTCCTCTCTTCATGAAATAATACAGGAGGATTTGATATAGGTAGGAGTCTTGGAGCAATAAAACTTGAAGTTGGGTATCTGGATCCAAAGACATGTATTTATGTTAATATCTATTAAGACAGGATGCTATCTATTAGTCCGTACAGACAGCAAAGGACAAAATCAAAAATCAGCAAAAATGATTTTTTTTATACAAAATTGTTCAGATTATGCTACCATTGAAAAAATGATAGTGACAAAATACAACTTTTAAATCGGATATAAAACTTCATCAAGTTATTAGGGGTGGGTTATGGTATTTAATGCCACTTTTGGGATTCGAACGTTAGTGGTGATAGGCTCTGATTACATAGGTAGTTGAAAATCAAACTACCATGACTCGTCAAGTTATTAGTTCTATGGTTTTTTACAATGTTGGCCACGAAAACTGACCCAATTAGTAAATGATGAGGAAATATAGCTTTTCTATTGAAGCACTAAACTCACTTATAACCTTCAGAGCTGTTATGTCCTTTATAGCAAGATGCCTCACTTGAAAAAACAATTTTTTTTTTTTCATTTATATTTGAAGTTGTGACTTGTCACCTTTAGTATTTTATCCAACAGCCAAGAGTTGCTGAAATTTCCGTAACCGAAGCTCTTTCACGTTAATCACTATACTACAATAATATTTGTAAGTTACGATCTTAACAACTGCTAATTTACAGTTTTATACAATGTCAAAATATAGCAAATCTTTTTTGCTTCATTTAACATATACAGTAGTCCCTTCTTATAAGGCCTCCCCTTCTGCAATGAAAAAAATGGCTTTAAAAGAGGAGTGTCCTCTCCCTAAGGGGACAATTTAGTAGTATTTTATCATTTCACTGCATCTGAAATCTGGCCTGATAAAAGCGATAGCCTTTGGTGGGAAGGGTCTTATAATAGGGGTGGCCTCTCTCGAAGGGGACCATTTAGTAGTATTGTATCATTTAAGTGTATCTGAAATCTGGCCTGATAACAGGAATGGCCTTTGGTGGGAGGGGCCTAATAACAGGTATGGCCTTTGTTGGGAGGGGCATAATAACAGGTATGGCCTTTGTTGGGAGGGGCATGTTAACATGGGTGGTCTTTGTTGGGAGGGGCCTGATAACAGGTATGGCCTTTGGTGGGAGGGGCATGTTAACATGGATGGTCTTTGTTGGGAGGGGCATAATAACAGGTATGGCCTTTGTTGGGAGGGGCATGTTAACATGGGTGGTCTTTGTTGGGAGGGGCATAATAACAGGTATGGCCTTTGTTGGGAGGGTATGTTAACATGGGTGGTCTTTGTTGGGAGGGGCCTGATAACAGGTATGGCCTTTGGTGGAAGAGGCCTTACAAGAGGACTACTATCTAGTGATGTTTACATTCAAATAATGAAATATTAAAACAACACAGAAAACTGGAAAAGATTTCTTTTCCAAAAAAAAAAAAAAAATGAAACATATCTACTTTTAATTCACAGAATTTTACAATTGTTTCTTAAATATTGCTTTCAATGGTAATATTGAAATCATTAGTCCATGATCAAATCAAAGTTATCATAAGGGAATAAATATATAGTACAGACAACAATAGTTTTTATAAAATGTTTATATTCATGGAAATTTTATTATATAAAATATCACATATCATTCAGTTAAATTTTTGTTTTCCCTCATAAGCAATTTAAATTTCTGGACAAAACAATAGCAAAAGCTGATTTTCTCTGAATACCAGTATGAAATTGCCTTTAAAGCAACCTAAATTTTAAAATTAACTATTTCTAGTCAAACATCCCAAAACAATAGAACTTTATACCAGAAGATTTTCTTGCATGTTTCTCTCTCTCCCAGTTTCACATATGTACAAATGGGTATTATATACGACCAAATACGGTATTAATAAAAAAATCCACTATATGCATTTGTCTTTTTAAGATGAAAGGTCTGCTTGAATGATTTCACCATTTCTAAGCTGAAAGGTCTATTTGAATGCTTTCACAATTTCCAAGATATATACTTAATATAGTCTTACTCAAAAATGTAATTATGAATAAAATTTACAATAATGATCAGTAATAATGAAAAATATTTGAAAACACAAATACAAAACCAGAGGCCCAACGGGTGGAGCATGTATCGTTCACAGGAAGAAAACATCTTTTTGATCATCATCACAACTAAATAATAAGTTTTAATCAGATTTCCTGTGAAGCAGTTTTTTTTTTAGGATATAACATAATTGATTATATATTTACATAATTAATGGTGCTCATGTTTTATAACTGCAATTTGATACAAAATTCTTTATCTAAAATTGTTTTAAAGAATTTGTGCATGATTTTTGTTATCATTTCAATTAAACTTTATTTATTAATAAACCTGATTTCCAATCTTTTTAATGCATTACAATTTTTTTTTTTTAAATGAAGGAAAATCAAGAGGAGGTAACTCCACACACAATGACTAAAAGATAAAAATAGAAACAAGAATTACCAACAACAACTATGTTTCTCAGGTAAGCAAATACAAAAAAAGCCTTCTTATCAGTTTAATGGAAATAGCAATGTTTTTGGATGCCTATGATTTATGATCCCTCATAAATACCTATGTACACAAACATTATTATCTATAACAATAAACGGTTTCCTTAGGAAACAACCATTTAACTTTCAAGGGGTGAATAAACTGACCTGAAAAGATGCAAAAATATAAATAATCTGAGTCTGTAGTTTTCAACAAGAAATTTTGGTAAAATTTGAAGAAAAAAACAAATTAGGTTTTTTTTCATGTAAAAAGAAATCTGATTTCTGCTTCCTGTAAAAAAAATTCAGGCTCAGGGAAAAAACATAGCCCCCCCTATAAAAGTTAAACGTATTTTTTGCTAAGGCAACAAACATGTATTAAATACAAATATGCTACAAAAGCTACACAAGAAAATAAAACAATAAAACAAAATTATTTTTAATCCATTACAAAGATCATGTACGACGAATATTGAAAGGTTAAAATACAACTCAATCGCTACATAAAAATACAACTCAACCTCGCTACATCTTAATCAAAGGGATGAATTACTTGACCTCAATATTCGAGCTAACAGAACAGAAAGCTACTACAACCAGATAAAATGCTTACTTTGCGCTATCTAAGGAAACAACTTATTAGGATTCCAGAAAACGAGCTTCAACTGTAATGATGGCCGAAGATTCCAGCAAACTAACAAAACCTTACAACTCCTCTAATCAGCCACATACTTCAAACTCACAAAAACAGTGATAGAATCTGAGGGAAAATTCTTGATTCTTGCTTAAGACATCATAGCAGCTGGCTGAGTTAAACCTGTCAACAAATACTGATGACACAGTAAGATATAAAATACAATATACAATATAGGCTACTCAAAAGGTAGTACATTTTTATGTTAATACAAATATTATAGATTTTTAACATAGGCTACTCAAAAGGTAGTAAATATCTATGTTATCACAATATTATTGATTTTTTATACAATACATTCAACACACAAAAAATTTAATGAAGCTAAAATCAAATATAGGTATCCATCAGTTAAAAAGTTGACACTGCAAATACCGTTAGATAATTAAGAAAGAATATAGATGTCAATGAATATAAGAGAATATCCAACATTACACTCAGATACAAAGTAAAGTAAAGGAACACATTTACACAATCACAGTAGGGTCTTCAGTAATGAGCATAACTCATACCCTAAAATGGGTGTAAAACAGCCCCTGGTCTGCAGTTGAGCAGTAATCTTTACTTCTGTTGATAAACGGTACAACTGGACATCTTTGTTGTCTATGTTATTTGGTGTACATAATTTATTTTCCCAGATGCGGGGTTATCAACAAGACAATAAAATTAGTCTAACAAATACCGTAATCATTGTGCCCAACATCACACCAAGAGGTTACAAATAGACCAAAAACAACCACACAGTTCCCATCAGGTAAATAGTCAGAAAAATTTAACAGCTTAACACAGACTGAAGTGGACTTATTCATATAATAGTTTATGCTACATTAAACACAAAATAGTTTATGTTATACCAAATACAAAATAGTTTATGTTATATCATATACAAAATAGTTTATGTTATATTACACACAAAATAGTTTATGTTATATCAAACACAAAATAGTTTATGTTATATCAAACACAAAATAGTTTGTTATATCAAACACAAAATAGTTTATGTTATATCAAACACAAAATAGTTTATGTTATATTACACACAAAATAGTTTATGTTATATCAAACACAAAATAGTTTATGTTATATCAAACACAAAATAGTTTATGTTATATCAAATACAAAATAGTTTGTTATATCAAACACAAAATGTACAATCTTTTACCAATATTCACAAAACAATGAAGGAAAAATATCTCGAGCAATGTTTTAAATTCATTGAATTCTATAACGCTTATGAAGACGACACAACGATGAATATCTCCTTTCGTTACGTGGGTGGAGATGCAGCATTAAGTTCTTCTAATACAAGTTTCTGGGCAAGGAGTCTGTCTTCTTTTTCTTGTTTTTTCCGTGACTTTAAACATTCAGTTTCTATTTCCTGAGCTTGCAGTGCCATGTCCAAATTTGTCCAATCCTGCAAAAAAAAATTTAAAAAATTTAAGGGTTAGGGTTATGGTGTTTTATGCCACCTTCAACAATATTTCAGCTATATCGTGTCAGTTAGTTTTATTGGTGGAGAAAACTAGAGTACCCAGAGAAAACCACTGACCTGTCGCAAGTCACTGACAAATTTTATCACATAATGTTGTATCAAGTACATCTCACCTGATCACCATGATATAACTGAAATAATGTGGTGTTAAATACTATCACCCAACCCCACCCCTCATTGATCGATCTTAAATAAGAGGTCATTTTTCCTTTGTCAAGGAAGGGGCCGTCGTGGCCGTGATCGTATGGTTGTTGGATTTTAAACTACCTATGCAATCAGTGCCTATCACCACTGATGTTGTGAGTTCGAATCTCGATCAGGACAAGGTGTACTACATTATGTGATAAAGTTTGTCAGTGACTTGCAACAGGTCTGTGGTTTTCTCCGGTCCTCCGGTTTCCTCCATCAATAAAACTGACCGCCACGACATAACTGAAATAATGTGGAGCTAAATACTATAACCCAACCCCAACCCCCATTGATCGATATTAAATAAGAGGTCATTTTTCCTTTGTCAAGGATGACCATTGAAAACAAGTTTGAGGATATCAGAAAATCACATGGCAAAACAAAAATGAGCCTTTTGCTATCAGCCAAACAAAGAAATGATCATACCCTACTATATCCTGTGCCTGTTCTATCAAAGTTGCTATATTGAGCCCACAGCTTTGTTCCTGTCAGATCTTCACTTGGATTATCTGCTCCAGTCGTAGGTTTTATCAGAGCTGCTGGTTTAGTTGTCTGTAGTGTCAAAAAAAAAAAAATAAAAAAATAAAATACAATTCAAAATAATTTATATTAAGTTTCTAATTTCAACCAAGTGATAGTTGTTCAACACTAAATGAGCAATTTTTCAGCTTTATGCAGTTCATACTTTAACAATTAATTTGTATACTATATAAGTGGAAATGTTGGTGTGGGGGGGCTTAGCTTAATTTGCATTTCACTAAAATGCACATGTTTTCCTTTCTGTGAAAAATTATCAATTTACGGATTCTACTGAAACTATAACCGTTTCACAAAATTTATCCCAAAGTGAATGGTTTGTTATAAACAAATCACAAAATTTACCATCCTGCGAAATTAACCACGTATACAGTAAAGTACAAACAAACCAATGAAATCTGTAGTTCAACTGCTTGTAGCTCACAAGCCAGCCATTCATCCTCTGTATCTGCATTCAAAGCTTTCTCTTCTAAACGAGCTATTTCTTTCTTCACGCAAGATTTCACATTTGGTGGATAACTGAAAAAAGAAGAAGAAGAATTTATTAACTCTGCATGCAACATGAGAGTATTAGATTTTTATAATTTCATAAGGTGAAAACTAGTTGTTTCCAGACATAATGGAAAACTAGAGGCTCTCCAAAGCCTGTATCACTCACTTATAAAGGCAATGAACAAAACAAAATCTAAAATTCCTCGTCATATGGCGACGGTCATCATGGATTGCAGAAACTTGAATGATATTATACACATATTTTAAAGGGGCCATTGTGATCATGATCGTATGGTAGTTTGATTTTTAACAATCAGTGCCTATCATCACTAATGTTGTTAGTTCGAGTACCGCTCATGGCGAGGTGTACTCGATACAACATTATGTGATAAAGTTTGTCAGTGACCTGCGGTAGGTAGGTGGCTTTCTTTGGGCACTCCGGTATCCTCCACCAATAAAACTGACCACCATGATATAACTGAAATACTGTTGAAAGTGGTGTAAAACCCCTAACCATAACACTATACATATTTAATATTCAATGAAGACATGTAAAAGAACATTGTTATCTTACTTGACAAGCCTAGAATATCCAGTACAGGATGCTGAATTTTCTCCATCCAACAGAGCACTAATCGGCTGATTAACTTTCCTGCTGGGTACTCTGGTACTTGGGAAAACTTGCGGTTGACTCTTCAACGAGGACGTCACTGATGTTACATTGTTCTTAAAGAGAGAAAATGAAAGATTGTTATTTAACACTAAATAAGCAGGTTTTTTTCCCAGTTACATTCAAACCTGCTTATGCGACTATCTTTATTTAGCAATAACTTGTACAATGAAACCTGTCTAAACCAAACCTACCTTGGGATAAACATTTGTGTTCAGAATAGGCAGGTTTCACTGTATTATGTGACCTTAATTTTAATTTCCTTTCACAGTGTCTTTCAAATCAATTAATAAGTAAGAAAGGATATGATGTAAATGAACATGAGAGACTATCCATCACTACACTTAGACACAAATTAAAGTAAAAGAACAATGCTTTTATAGCTGTTCTACATTTCACAGTCACAGTAGGGTCTTCAACAATGAGAATACCTCATACTTATATTTAGCGAACATCTGTCTTATATGACCCAATTTCAAAGTTCCCTTGGAAGGTCACATCAGACAAGTTTGACTCTATATTTTTATGAGACTAGTATTTCTTATATAATTCTGCTCACCGAAACAATAATCTGCAGGTATACATTTTGCTCTAATCGAGACACACTAACCTGCCTCCATGCCAACCAGTTTTTGCTCTTATTCTTTAATGTTGCATGCTCATTTGAGAAACAGAAAACAACAATTCACAGTTTTGGCTATGCTCAACTGGGGATATAATCCACGATCTGCAACATTAGAGACGAGTATTCCTACCATTACAACACCAAGAAGATTTTATAAGGAAAATATTTACCGATGCATGACAACATAAACATTGTGAGACGGATTTACAGACGTACATACATGGATAAAACTAAATACCTCCGATGCCTAGTGATGGACGCATAAAAATAGTTATAAAAAAATTGGCATATCTGTCGGGGAAACCAATGGGTTTTTTATGAATGGCCTTACAAACATTATTTTTGATATTTAAAACCTACCTCATCAGCGATGGCCTGGACTGGATCAGTAGATTTAGGTTTAGGTTTAATTACTCTGCTAATTGGTCCAAATTTAGATACAATCGGCTTACTGTCGAATGGTATGATAATGTCTTCTCCGTCAGACGTCAATGATAATCTACTGTGTAATATAAATATCATTATCATTATACATTGGTATAGGGGTTATGGTATTTAAAGCCACTTTCAACAATATTTCAGTTATATTGTGGCGGTCAGTTTTATTGGTGGAGAAACCGAAATATCTGGAAAAAACCACCAACAAACTTTATCATATATCTTGCCATGAACGGGTATCGAACTGATAGGCACTGATTGCACAGGTAGTTTTAAATCCAACTATTACTATGCAAGCAGTGCCTATCACCACTAAAGTTGTGAGTTCAAATCCTACTCATGGCAAGGTGTACTCTGTAAAAAGTATGTTTTCCTATTAAAAAGACAATGTTCATAAATTTACTGGTAAATTGTGTAATGAACTATTCACCAGTGAATAGCATAAAAGACTGTTCACCTCTCCTGTACTGGAGAGACGATATATTCTTGCAGAAATTTTATTTAAAACATATTTTATTGTTATGTTAAAATTCCTTAAAGATATCATATATTCTGCTTATTCATTCGAGGAAAATGGTAATGGACTTTCAAAATTCTCTGGATTTTTCCAATGCTAAATTAAAATCCTGAAACCTACAGACTACAACTACAAGCATATTTAACATGTTCTGTGTTTGTCCACTTTATTACATAATAATAAAACACGTTGCATAAAACATTCCCCAGAAATTCTGTACGTTCTCATTTGATAATGTCCTTTGGTAAACAAGTTATTCATGGAACAAGCTTGTTTTCAAAGTAAAAGACAAATTTCGGGAAAAAAAAAAAAAAAAAAAAAAAAAAAGGGGGGGGGGGGGAAGGGAGAGTGAAAACAGAAACAGAAAAAAACATATTAATTAAATTTAAAATACATATTTCTGTAAACTCTAATTAAATTACCTGTATTCCACCATGTCAAGGTCGTCATTTTCGTAAGAACTACTATCTCCCCTTTCTTGAGTCTCTGGTTGGCTGCCTACTTGGTAATATGAGGAAGGGACATAACTCATCTTTTCATATGTACTCTTATCTTTGGAGGCATTTTCCTTGTATTGGGAAATAGGAACTTTTGGCTCCAAAACTGGTTCCAGATCTGAATCGACTGGATTATCTGGTATGTCTTTCAACCAATTCAACATGAAGTCTGTTGTATCTGATCCACTCTATAAAATAAAATCTTTATCGGTAATTTGGACATTTTTCTTCTGATCTCATCAAGTAATATTGTTAGTATTAACAGACAGACTCTGATACTGGAAAATATTGGTCAGTGTGATGTCAAACACTTTAGCTTGTCCTAACAATAACATCAGTTTTGAAGATCTTAACATACATTATCACTAGTATCTCAGCTTGTCCTAACAATAACATCAGTTTTGAAGATCTCAACATTCATTATCACTAGTATCTCAGCTTGTCCTAACAATAATATCAGTTTTGAAGATCTCAACATACATTATCACTAGTATCTCAGCTTGTCCTATCAGACTCGCTGCCTTAGTAGTGATAATGTCTGTCTCTGCCTTCAAAGCTGCTGTTATTCTGTATTTATTACATAGATGCCCATGAAATACTGACATTTAGAAGTGAAAGAAAGACCGTTATTTCACTTTTGATAACATAAGTTTTGAAGGTCTTGACAAACATTATTACTAGTATCTCAGCTTGTCCTATCAGACTTAATGCGATACTAGGGATAATGTCTGTTCCGACATTCACAAACTGTTATCATTCTATGTCTATTATTGTTTGTTCATGTGTAACCTAAATAAAATGAACTTGTGTGTAAACAAAATATCAAATGTATTCCTATTTGAAATCTTTCGAAATTTGACTTGCGTAATTCTGTCCTATCACATGGTTACAAAAAATGTTTCCAAGGTGTTTAGTTTCAGCACTGACAAGAGACAGTATTCATCAAACTAAGGTACTCCTCCCTCGGGCATAGGTGACCGTAGCAGATTGTGGCTTTCCTGTTTAGGCCTTTTGGTTTTCTTGCTCCAAAACATTCTAAATCTATTTGGCTTTCAAATATTTTGGCCTTGAGCGTACCTGATTTTTTGTATCTACGATTTCAATTCAGGTTTATTACTTTTGAAGATATAATATGCAACCTGTCTAGAAGGGACCATCGTGGTCGTGATCGTATGGTAGTTTTATTACAACTACCTGTGCAATCAGTGCCTATCACCACTAAAATTCATGGCAAGATGTACTCGATACAACTTTATGTGATAAAGTTTGTGTTTGTCAGTGACTTGCGACAGGTCGATGGGTTTCTGCGGGTACTCAGGTTTCTTCAAGCAATAAAACTGACTGCCACAACTTTATTGAAATACTGTTGAAAGTGGCATTAAACACCATAAACCAACCAGTCTAGACATGTCAGACTTACCTCATTCCATAAATCTGTTCCATCCACCATCAAGTCAGGGGAGACAACACATGTATCCGTGTTTTTCGTCCACACAGAAGATGATGTATCACCAGTCGACCAGTTCTGATAGTCACTATCCCAACCTATTAAAATTACAACACACAGATGCATGAGAATTTTATTTCATTATTATATATTTTTTTAACTAGGTTACATGATATAAAATTATAGCATTACTTGCATTTTTACCATTGTTACATGGCTTAATCCTTTGATAACTAATAAAATATACCATAAGCATTGACAGAAAGGTTTGACACAATACCATACATATTTGTTTGGTGTTCTTTTTTTTTTTTTTTTTTTTTTTTTTATTAATTTCAGCTAAGATTTACCGGAATGTTACCCAGTTTGCTTCCCGGCAATCCATTTTTTCCATAGTCGACGCTGTCATCGTGTTGTGTTGTTTTTCGTAACCCACATTTCTGAAATTGATTATTTTTTGACATACGTATGATATAAAATTAACTTTTGTTTTATTTTTTACAGGATCGTAAATAAATTATGTCATTCAAAAATATTTCATTGAAATGATTAAAATAATCATTTTCCTGGTAGGATACCAGTTCAAGGTAAAGTTCAGTGCTTTCAATATTTTTCAAGTGTACCAGTACTTCACTATTTACAGGCAGTACTTTTTCTTAAAATGTGAAAAATTTTCATGAATATCTTATGCAAGTCTTTGAAATTAGGAGGTAACAATTATCATTTTAAGTGGGTAAAAGTACCTGGTACCACCCCTTACTGAAAGGCCTAAATGTTGTGCCACATACTGATCAGATGATATTTATTTATAGATGACTTACAATTTTGATGGTTGAAAATTATGTATATTTCATACTCAATTTGAGGTACTGTGAGAAAAGCTCATAAAATAATACCCCACCAACTGTACTCAGCTTAAAGGCATACAGTCGCTCAAATTGATTTTTATTTGTTTATATTAAAAGTTGCCAATATTCCATGTTTTATACTAATTGCAGTTGACATTTTTCATTATATCATATGTAAATAGCGTAGAACGAATGAAATACATCGCTTTTTGATTTTCTTGTATCCATTAAAGAATTCAATGTTGACCCGTACAATATTCATATAATCCGTCACCTACAAAGTGAACCTATTCGGTAAAGCATTTGCACATGTGCGAAATTGTTTGCGGAAGGAAAAGCACATGTATGGCACAAACAAAAATATTGACGGTTTCTACACAAAAACGACACAAATATTGATATTTCGAGTAAAAAAAAGAAGAAGAAAAGAAGTGTTATACCGACCTACTCCATTTTTCAACACGTATACAGTAAGCATAATTTAGTATCTTTTTACGGCCGAATCGTATTTTGACAGTAGAATTGCATCGTCGTTTTTTATATTATTCTTCTTTTTTTTTTTCAGGAGAAAACGCTAGGCGACATCTCTTTTAAATTAGAGACTAAAATAATGGACTTCATGACTGTTTTTTTCTCGAAAAAAATATATCAAGTCAACTCAAGTGTTAATATACAATACAATTTGTTTACAATTTTCCCATTATCAGGCCCCTTTGCAGAGTTTGGGTTTAATTTTATTGATTACATCACATATTTCAGATTTAAGTGTCATTCTTACTAAATACCATTATATAATATTAACTGATTACCCCAGATCCAATTTCATATATACATTTCTTAAATTATATTAATTATAACGAATTTACATGAAAAGCATGCTTCCTGGTTATTTATAGCAGTTATCAGTGTCCGGCAAACTTCGGAAAATCAACTGACTTATAATTAGCTGTGTTAATGACGATTTTACCAGACAGACATTCAAATTCTTTTCACTAATTACGACATTATAGCATATTTTTTAAACCTGGCTTCTTGTTCAGAACATTTTATTAGTATAAAACATCAAAGATTGGCAACTTTTAATATAAACAAAACCTAGAAAAGAAGTATGCCCCCGCACTTGATAATTATTGACAAAGTTGTTTCGTTAGGAGTAGGGGTGTAACGATACACTTTTTCCACAAGCGATACGTATCGCGATATTAAATATTTGATATGTATTACGATACGTATCGTTTTATAGGAAACTGTAACTGTTCCTTGAAGTCCATGCTGGTTGACATGGGCGCTGCCATGTTTTTTTTTTATATATGAGGTCGCTTACGTACTAGCGGAAATTATAAATATTTGATATTTGATTAATTAATTTTAAAAGTGTAAATTAATCGATTCACTTTTCTTAAAATATTAATCAAATGATCACCAAAAGAAGAAAACGGAAGTTCAACACTACTTTTTTTTCAAAAAATAAGCATCATATCGTTTGTATCGTAAGCGGCCTCCACGTATCATGAACCGAATCCGTCCCCCCCCCCCAAAAATCACGATTTCGGTACATACGGTGAATCGTTTCCCCCTTAGTTAGGAGTGATTTTTTTAAAAAGAAGTGTGTCTGTAAGACACAAATGATGCCCCCGCCTGACCATCAAAATCCTGTGGACATGCACACCTCCATTATGAGCATATACATCCTACAAAATATTAATGCTGTAGGGGGAGATAGCCGTACAAACCATGTATCTATATCCGGACGGACGAACAAAATGACTAAGTCCAACTACCTGTCATTTTGAGAATATTTGATGAAAATCAAAATCCTGTGGACATGCACACCTCCATTATGTGTATAAACATCCTGCAAAATATTAAAGCTGTAGCTCTAAAACTGTAGGAGGAGTTAGCCGGAGAAACCATGTTCCCTTTATGCAGCTAGTACGAAAAAAATGACTAAGTTCAACTACCTGTCATTTTGAGAATATTTGAAGAAAATCAAAATCCTGTGGATATGCACACCTCCATTATGTGTATAAACATCCTACAAAATATTAAAGCTGTAGCTCCAAAACTGTAGGAGGAGATAGCTGGAAAACCATATATCTATATCCGGATTGACGAACGGACGGACAGGGGGTAAATTAATATGCTCCCAGACTCTGTCGCGGGGGCATAAAAATCAATTTGAGCGACTGTATGCTTTTAACATAATATTTGCTAAAACAGATAATATTAAAAGATATATTATTTATTTTATTTAAATATTTATTTGTTGGTATCATTTTTTGTGGATAAAAGGGTAGTGAGAATTCGTGGTTTTGACACTGGCTCATAATTTTTCTGGTTAAACATGCCATTAATTTTGTGGTTAGATGATGTCAACGAAAACCCAAAAAATTGATCCTCATCACATAAAAATGAATTCGCAGAATGCTATAAATTCACCATTATTCAATGGTTACGTGCCAAATAGTGTGGCTTACATTGGAACGACACAACCACAAGAAAAGGAGAAGATATTCTAAGTTGTAAAACTTGCATCTGATCCTATCGTCATGTTTTTGGACAATAAAATATGTTTAAACTAACCACAAGATTAATCCCAATATAACCTGCATATTTTAGCATTGGTTTTATATCTTGTATTTTATTTGAACATTCAAAATTGCATTGAGTGGTTAAATATATTTGTTATTTACAGTTACTGAGCAAATTTTTTTTTTTTTTCTGTTACCTAATTAATGTAGTGAATGGTTTGAAACGGTAACAGTATAAAGTGTGGATGTGACAGAGGACACCCTTGAAAATGATCAGAAAGATATTTGATTCTGCTATTTTCACAAAATTTGGCAGTTGTTTTGGACTTTTTGACATTGCAGGATCAACACACTATACATATTTTGTCGCTAAAAATTAAATTAATTTCCACTCGCTGTAAAACAGGCCAGAAAAGCAATCTTTCCCCTGTTTCTAAAGCTCGTACACATAAATTTTATATTTTCCGACAATATAAATATATTGTTATATTTACCCCAATACATAAAAATGGGCGAATTTTCAATATTTTGACATGAATATGGTAATTTTTACAACGGGGTGACAGTAGTCATATATCAAGAACTTTAATTTATTTTGCACAGACTTAAATAATGGCCATTGTAGTGCTACAAAGAAACAGGTAATTTTTATAGCTTTATTACAAAACTATACCTGAAACAGTTTCCTTTCCCTTTGAAGTCATCGCTGCCAATTTGCTGGCACTTGTGACATCTGGGAGGGACTGTTCTAATGATGAATTAGTGGTCCTGGATTTCTCTGATTCCCATTCAAATTGATTTTTCTTCTGATTACAACACTGTAATCTATTTAATATTTCATTTCTCCTATAATGAAGATCGTTCAGGACATGATTCTGAAATAATAAAAAAATATAGCATATAAAATCTCTCAATTCTTCCTTCCTCTACTTATGAACATCTTCCTACTTATCCACAAATAGACTTTTTGTTAAAGTTTTTTTTTTGCTTGGAAGTCTCCCATTAGCCAGATTTCAGAAAAGAATTATTTCATTTTGTAAATATTTTGTGAAAGCTGGCAAAATAAAACCCCAAATAAAGAGAAATTCTGTACAAGTCAAATTTTTTTTTTTTTACTTTGCCATCTAATCTGAACAAAATAATTGCTCCTAAGATTGTTGTATAAACAGGTATGACCATGTGTTAAACGACCTTATGAAAAACGTATATTTTGCTGAGGTAAATTCTAGACATTTTTATATTTCATCTGGTGTCAATTATAATCCAATATCAGTAAATACAATCCAAATGAGGTCAATGTCAGGTGACACATGCCTGGCCAACATGTACCTTTCATGATCAATGTGTCAACCAACTATGGTGAAAGTAGGTGATAGGTCAATGGAGAAACCAATCTCATAACAAAAACTTGACTTAAATCCAAGTCAGTAGATACAAATGTACTAATCTAGGGTGCACAACATGTTTCTGGAATAACCTTCCTTAGGGACGTCTTTAGACAAAATCCTGGAAGGCTAAAGAAGTATAAAACATTGAGAGCATTGAAACAAAAAGGGGCTCAAAACGAAAAGCCAAATCCTTCCAATTATATCTGTGCCTTAAAATGAGGTGAAGGTCATGTTACACATGCCTGGCTGACATGCTCTCCATGATCAATGTGTGGACCAAGTATGGTGAGCCTAGGCTGAACGGTTATGGAGAAACTGATATAATCACAAAAAACTTGACATTCTTATTAATGCTACCTCCAGAACAGGTATACCGTCTCATCTGCGACCCAGGCAAAACATACACAGACGCAAATCACATCAACAACAATGATCATACGACCACACCATTTTTAGATTGAAAAAAATCCAAACCAATAAAACAGTACATGAACAGTTTCCAAATACAACGTTTTCACTATTTGGAGACACGAAGAAACATTGTTTGATCTTTAAATTAGTTACAAACCTTTTTACAACTAACTTTTTTCGGTACTTCTCATGATGCTCTCCAAACATTAATGTTGTAAAGTGTTCCCTTCCCGTTGAAAGACTACCCAATAGACAGGATCTGAGTTATGTTCTTCCCTGGAAATGTTCTGTTTATGACCTTATTTACTAGTTGGGTTCAGAACAACATTCGTGGTGTAATGGTTAATGTCCACCTTGAGTGCAATAGAACATGGATTGGAGCCCTGGTGGGGTCAAACCAAAAACCTTTGCTGCTTCTCTTGGAATAAGGATAATGTGTCCAAGTGGAGCCACATGTCTATCTGTGGATTATTGTTTCAGTGAGCAAGCACAAAAAATACAAATTAACAGTGTTGGTCTAGTACAAAGCAGACATCAATATCATCTCATTGAAATGAAAATTGTTCTTGTCATGATATACGGTAGCTGAACAATTCTTCATTTGGTGTTAAACAACAATAACTCACTCTGATGATGAGCTCCACACATGAATGTTGTAAAGTGTTCCCTTCCGTTTAAAGGCTACCCAATAGACTGGATCCGAGTTCTGTGCTGCACTGGAAATGTTCTGTCATTTTATGATCTTATTTATAACAAGGGTAACGCAAAGCTGGTGTATCCCCTTGCCTAAAAATTTGACCCGGTAACCTTGACCTTTGACCTTGAAAAATCAATAGGGTTTCAGATTCAGTGTAGAGAACTTTAAAATCACCATTCCTGCAAAGTTTGGTTCTAATTGGTCCTGTAATCTCAGTGAAGATTTTAAAAATCGCAGCCAATCAGAACCAAGATTTGTCCATGGTGGCCAGATTTTTTTTCACAGATTAAGACAAAATGAGGAAGCTTTGCAGACGACCTTACAAACATCATTCCTACAATTTTTGGTTTCATTTGGCCCAGTAGTTTCAGAGGAGAAGATTTTAGTGTCATCAGCCAATCAGATTCAATCTAGAACTGCATGGTTGCTTAGGTATTTCGCAGCTAAAAATCAATTCCAACAAATGACATTGAGAGGTATAATTAAATGGCACACTCTATACTGGTCAGCAGATGTGATATTTTTTTATTAAAAAATATATAATTGATTATGCTGAGAATTTAATCAAATAATAAAAGTAAGAATAAAATAATAATTATAATAATAATTTTAGTAAGAGTATAAATATATTTAATCAGGTGTAAATTTAACTCAGTGTGTTTCTAAATAACAAGTCTGTCATTGGGTAAATAATATCCTTTGTCTAGATAGATATTTAATCTCAAACATTTTATTTCTATTTCATTCTATTTATAAAAATTGTCTTAGGTTAAAGTATTAAAATCTTTAATTAATAGCATAGGGAAAGATCCAGATGAGTATTCCTCTCACAGTTTTCGAAGAGGGGGTGCATTTTGGGCTTTCTCAGCCGAAGTTCCTAGTGAATTAATCCAACTTTACGGAAACTGGAGTAGTGATGCTTATAAAAAATATCTTAGGTTCATATTGGATGATAAAATTGCTGTCGCTGAAAAGATGAGAAATCATATTTTAAATTCTCTTTAATTTGTTTGTTTGTTGGATATTACAGGCATTTACCATGAAAAGAGAGCGACAATAATTTCTGCATCAATACCAAAATATGTTGATGGGATTAGAGAGTGCACAACACAAGCATATCCGGGGGCTACAATAGGTAGAATTACAGAATTACTCTCTAGAGGAAAGATAAATATAAGTAATATTGATATAGTTATTATTCATGTAGGAACTAATATTGCATCAGCTCAAAATGTGGATACAACCATTTCTTACTATGGGGATTAAATACACAAACTTAAATATAAAACTAATGCTCATATTGTCTTTACTTCAATACTACCTCGTTTATGTGATCATGACAAAACTGTAAATAAAATTAATAAAAGTACCGCCTTGCACGACATATCCCCCCGCACTTGCATAATATTTAGTTTTATATATCTATATAAAGCAGCCTTGCAGTCTTAATGTATAACATACTTTATTGAAGGATGGAGTATATTGCAGCATGATCTGAATAAAATACAGGAAGTACTCCACTTTGAACACTGTGTAAACCTCTGATGTAAATATAGATTTTCCCCCAAAACCCTTGCTTCAAATATTTCCATGTAAGAACCCATCCAAGATAATGATAATTACAAGCCACATGCAAAAAATTATTCAAATCTATCCATGTTTACTGAAGTTATCGCGTAAACAAGACACAATTCTCAAAATTGTTGATTTTTCAACCAAACACTAAGATTTTCCCCCAAAACCCTTGCTTCAAATATTTCCATGTTAGAACCCATCCAAGACAATGATAATTACAAGCCACATGCAAAACATTATTCAAATCTATCCATGTTTACTGAAGTTATCGCGTAAACAAGACACAATTCTCAAAATCAGTGATTTTTCAACCAAAAAACCCTTCCTTCAAATATTTCCATGTAAGAACCCATCCAAGATAATGATAATTACAAGCCACATGCAAAAAATTATTCAAATCTATCCATGTTTACTTAAGTTATCGCGTAAACAAGACACAATTCTCAAAATTGTTGATTTTTCAACCAAAAACTAAGATTTTCCCCCAAAACCCTTGCTTCAAATATTTCCATGTAAGAACCCATCCAAGATAATGATAATTACAAGCCACATGCAAAAAATTATTCAAATCTATCCATGTTTACTAAAGTTATCGCGTAAACAAGACACAATTCTCAATATTGGTGATTTTTCAACCAAAAACTAAGATTTCCCCACAAAAACCCATGCTTCAAATATTTCCATGTTAGAACACATCCAAGATAATGATAATTACAAGCCACATGCATAAAATTTTTCAAATCTATCCATGTTTACTGAAGTTATCGCGTAAACAAGAAAGTGTGACAGACGGACAGCCGCTATTACTATATCCCCTCACCGCTATCGCGGGGGGATAATAAAGTAAATTTGGAATTTAAAAAATATGCATTCGAAAAAAGGTACAGTATACAAATATATATCGTAGTTTTTTTTTTTTTTATTAAATAATCGTCCTGTTTCTTCTTTATATGCTCCAAGAGATGGGTTACACTTTAATGTTGCTGGGACTTCACTATTAAGGAAAAAGTTTATAAACATTATCAAACATGTCTGTAAATTAGATTTTCATTTCATATATTAATTGTTTCAGTTATAAATGTATACATTTGTATCATGTATGTCAGTCTGCGACGTTAGCCACTAGCCCGATGCCCGCGGCTAGTAAAATAACAAGAGGGCAAGTTAAAGTTTTATAATGCTAGGCTAGTGAAAATCAATAACCTTTATCTACAAAAAAAGCTCTGAGTATTCAGATAACTTCTTGGTACGATTATTTGTATGCGTGAACATCTCGCTGCTGTTTGCTTACCCTTACAAATGCATTTGTCACGTTGTTAACCTTGTGGAGCTCACCTGAATCAAGTTCGGAATATGCTTTGTATCGTGGTTAACAAACGAAAAATCCAGAGAGATTCCGTTTTGATAATACGACTAATTACCGATAAAAATATTCCAACAACGACCCACCTGCGAACTAGGAAGAACTTCGGACTCCTCGTACAACGGGGTGGTATATAAGACCCTGATTTATATAAGATAACATTTTTGATCGATGTTCTTAGCTAATAAATGACTATTTCTAAATTTTTATCACATTTACTTCTCCTCGAGTCGACGGCACACTTTTTTCGTTTCCATGTACGTTGCTGTCTGTACAATTTGATCGAATCAGTTGCTAATTAGCTGATGTAAACATAATAATATCATCAAGTTCAATAAATGATACACTGGGTTAAAGGTGCCAAGCCTGGTAAGGCTTCAGTTAAGTGGAAATGTGAACCAGAGGAGGTACAAGAAAGAAAGAAAAGGTATGAGGAGACTGGAAGAACACACGATTTTCTTCCCAGTTGGAAGACGGGTAGGTCTTGGCTGTTGTACTGTGAAGATAAGAACTAAAAAATAAAAATTAAACACAATTTATATCTTTTATTCGGGCTAGTTAAAATCAGGGAGGGCTAGTGAATTGTGGGACCTGACTTGCCCCCTGGGCTAGTTGTTGAAAAAGTTTTTGGCACAGACTGGTATGTGTTGCTTTTACCTATTGGAATTTATTCTCTCTTTTTCAGGGAGTTGACACCCAGAACACGGTGCTGTTCCCTTGTTAGTCTATTCTAGGTCTACATATACTTAAGAGTAGATTTTCCCCCCTTATTACACTTATGGGTTTTGAAGAGGAAAAATTTTGTGGATTAGAGAAGGAATTTTTTCCAATAAGCATTTAGTATACACGTACAAGATTATTATTTCATCGATTTTTGGCGGCCTTTCAGCGGGATATATATGCAAATATGAATTTTGTTCTTGGGTGAAATTTTCATTTGACTGCCAAGATCATAATCTTATGGTAGTTGGATTTACCTCAGATTAGGTGTAAATCGATACAACTTTTATGTGATAAAGTTTGTCATATACTTGCAGACGGTCAGTAGGGTTTTTTTTTACGGAATTTTCCACCCATTAACTGCACCACCACAATATAATTGAAATATCGCTCACACTGGCATTAAACAAAATATAATCCCATAATCCAAACTTTTTAATATATAAATATCTGTACTACGAAATGAAAAAAATCGTAAAAATTCAATAATGGCAATCAACAAAATGCATACATACCGGCATAAAAAATACATTTCAAATTTTGATGCAACAAAGAGATGCTACATTGTTTGTAATTGGATGAAATTCAAATTCACAGACGGTAAAATACAAGTGTACACTAGACTTATTTCTAGTATGTCTACATGCCATTAAAGGAGATATACATGTATTCATGGTCACATTAGAATATAAATAATCACATTATAGGTGTCTTAATGACATCAATCTAAGATTTTATTGCTGCAAAAATCTAGTTTATTGAATGCATTATCAGAAAAAAAACCAATTTGCAAGGATTGATGGTGTCAAATATTCAAATAAAGTTATTTCCTGTTTGTCCTAATTTTCCGAGCAATATTGCAATTCACAGAGGAAAAAAACTCACCATGTGTAATGTAGAGATAAAAGTAAAATAGTTAAGCGAGAATATAAAACGTAGACCATTTACTGTCTTGGATTTTCAATGCAAAAGGTTAAGGAACAGTATTTTTGAAAATTGGTTCATGTAACACCGACTAGTCATGTTGTATCCTTCAAAATCTGTTCAATCCAACTGACGGAAATATCCGAGTAATGTTATGCTGTTACAGTAACTACTAAGCACAGATCAGATATGGAACAAACACAAAACGACGGTTTTCATATGAATTGATCCATGGTTTATGAATGGAGAGTATCGGAGTGTGATCACTCGTGGGTTACCGACGATGCAGTTTTTGGTATCTAAACAGGAAATAAACAATATTTTCCCCTTATTATGCAATTAATTCTCTCTCCCTCTCACACACATAACATCATAAAATCAAAATATCAACTAGAGGCTCTGTGTCACTCACCTTTCATTCTGCTTTGAGGAAACTTAATACAGAACCTTCCATACATGTAGATGCTTCCTACCAAGTTTCGGTTCATATGGCTAAGCAGTTTCAAAGGAGAAGATTTTTTAGAAATTGACCAATCAGAAACAAAAATTGTATGTGGTGGCCATGTTTGCTAACCGATAGGGACTAAATGAGCAATCTTCATAGAGGACATTCCATAGATGATTCCTACCAAGTTTCGGTGGTAGCCATGTTTGTTAACCGATCGGGAAGAAATGAGCAATCTTCATAGAGGACATTCCATAGATGCTTCCTACCAAGTTTCGGTTCATTTGGCCAAGCGGTTTCAGAGGAGAAGATTTTTAAAAATCTGCCAATCAGAAACAAGAATTGCCTGTGGTGGCCATGTTTGTTAATGGATCATAAATAACAAAATGTGCACTCTTTAGAGAGGACCTTCCATAGATGCTTCCTACCAAGTTTCAGTTCATTTGGCTGAGGGTTTTCAGAGGAGAAGATTAAAAAGTGAAAAGATAACGGATGACAGACGACAGATGCCAAAAGCTCACATTGCCTTTGGCAAGGTGAGCTAAAAATTCACATCACACAGTAATAATATAATCTACTACAATATGTTGGCATAAAATGTCATTACTATTACATTTCTAAAAGTCCTTGCTACAAAGACTTAGAAATAGTTTTTTCCCCCAATATGGTCAACATCTAACTGTGATGCAATCTTTGATCATAAACATTGAAAATTTAACACATGTTCGTTCAGTTCCTTAAAATTTGAAATTGTTTTTGATTTTAACTCTTTTTTTTTGTAATCTAAGCAGTTTTTAAAGGTGAAATGTAACAATTTTTTAAATTATATAACGTATAGTCAAACTTAATGGCCACCTTAAATTAGCTGTCACATGCTGTAAACGACCAGCTTAAAACCATCACGACACGATTTACTTTTTGTTTGAACTCAAATAAGCGGTCATCTCAATAACGTGGTCAACGATCACTAATAATTTTATCCCATTGTATCGGTTTACCAGTATTTAACTTTTCATCCTAGACTTTATAAAATCATTGGAAATAACTTTCGCAGTGTTCTCAATGCATGATCAATTGCATCAATTAGAAATAGAATATAAAAATAATTGAATAATTAACTAATTCGTAAATCGTAACAAAAACACTGTAGCATTACAAAGCAACTGCATCTTTCCATTAAATAACCTTCCGGTAACAGTAATAAGTGGTCATATTTTCTTTGTCCCAAAGACGATTGTTGAATAAGTTTTACTGCAGCTGTTTGACAACCATTTTTTTCTCTTATTTCACTATTCTGGTGGTGCAATTAGATTATCTCCCCTTGAATTTCATTACTGATATATCATGTTTATTCTTCGAGTATGAAGTCTCCTTAGTAGAATCATTTTAACAGTACACAAATCACATCGTGAATTATCGTTTGTAAAGGTGCACTTATACTCAGGGTTTCAGATTGCCATCGGCCGAAAATAAATCAAAATGACCGAATATTTTTTGGTCAAGCTTACATTATGACCGATTATTTTTGCTGACTTGTGACAAATTGACCTATGGAATTTTAATACAATCAGATCAGCAGCGATGTTTTTAGTCTGGATAGTGTTTACGGTGGCAGATAAAGTTAATACTTCCCGTGGTAAATGTATTTTGTCTGTTTTTAGTCCGGTTATTCCCAATACTATAAATAAAATTTCCTTCTGTTTTCAACTATTACGTCCAATTTCATTGGTTACAGTACAAAGCGCAAGGCCAATCGTAGCACGTGTTACAAACGTGAGGGTCTATAACCAGGACAGTTATTTTCAGTATTTTTCAAATATTGACATTTGATACCCTAAATCGTGGCAGGACAGTATTTTTCAATGGCGGAAATGACGATAATTTGCATCAAAATATTTGTTTTGATCACGTATAACTCTTTTAAATCAAATGTCTGTCAAATAAATGTTACACCATTTTAAAGCTTATATCTCAAGGATTAATAATGTGCATAGTTTATTATTTTTGGATAAATACTTTTTGAAAAATCGCAGCAAGACGAGATTAGGTCTGACGAACCATTTTGTGTTGTGAATTCCTGGTTTGTACGAGTGAGTCGGTATACAAATTAATTTCTTTGTAGTAAAAAATGGCAGAGACCCTCAGAATGCAGGATTTGGGGTCTAAATTTTCAAAATTTTCTAGGGGGGGGGGGCCTTAGGTTCGGATCACTTTGTGATCCTCAATTTGTCTGTCTGATAACACAAAATTACTTAGGGCAAATTGTCTGATAGAAATTGTCTTATATTGGACAGTTGTCCTGTGCTTGTAAAATTGTAGCAGAAATCCTGAAACTGTAAATTTTTTCCTTCAGATTTTACCCGTTTCAATCACAATTTTGACAGTTTAAACACCTATCAAATCCTATTCCAATATTTGATAGACCCATCGATCATATTTGACAATGTTTTATGATGGTCCAATTTGTGTTTGAAACATGTGAACAGGCAGATTGAAGCGAATTTAAAGGAAAAATTTGTGGGTGTAAATGCACCTTTCGGGGAGCTAAGCTATGGCAATTTTTAACAATATAAAATACAATATACAGCGAGACCTGTCTAAAACAAACCTCATTGGGAGCAGCTGTTTTGTTCGGAATAGACAGGTAGTTGTTTCATACTGGCTAAATTAACAAAAATTTCATACATTGGGACTTTATTTCAAGTACATTTTATACAGGATTCTGCTTTTTCAGGGTTCAGTTTATTTTAGACAATTTCACTGTACATCTGTCCTTAATAAGCATTGCATTTCACCTTTAAAATAAAACTTACGAAAAAACGATGAATACTATTCCAAAGCAGTCACAATTATAAAGAAATATCAGATGCCATTTTTCGCTTTTTTTTAAAGACGAATAAATAATGACATTAGACTTTTAACAACAAAAATGTATTCCAACTATTATGATTTTTTGGTAATATGGAGGTCAAAATTGAGGTCTAAACTGAACATGCATCAATCCACAAAACAATATTAATCATATCACGTGTCAAAATATCATCACTGATAAAAATAGAAAAATTATATCATTATCGATACAAATATTATTTCATTTACAAATGTAAACAGCTCGTATACACAACAAACAGAAAACTGTAATCATTGATTCAACCTTATTACTCAAATAATGTATATAGAATTAATTTTCGTAATTTTTTTTTAAAAATCTCCCAAAAAAGTTACTCATTGACTTCAGTTTTCAAATATTTTTCAAAATCAGTGATTTTTTCCATTCATATTAATGTTTAAATATATATATACATATATATATATACTCCAGGCTCACTTGATCCTGCATCTCTCTTCCGATAAAAAAAACCTTTATCTTATGATGACAATTGGTAATTTAATAATGGTTTGGACCAAGTACAAGCTCCTCATATTGCTCGTACAGTTAAAAATTAAGCAGATTCTGGCTTCAAATAGACAAAACTGGTCAATTTAAGAATTTTCTATTTTTAGTCATGGTAGCCATCTTGGATTTAGAAAGGGGGATCATACAAGGATTATTATGTAAAAAATTAAAATCGGTAAAAGTATAAACTTGACAAAAAGAAACCCCAGAATATATGCAAAAGAGCTCTTAAATTATGTCCCACAGTAAACATTTGAGCTAATTCTGGCTTCAAATAAAGATGTTTTGGTTCATTTAAGAATTTTATGGTCCTTGACCTTTTGTATAAATTTCAAATGATTTCAACGAAACTTAAGTTATTGAGCTGAAATGAAATGTGGAACGTACGGATGGATTTGCAGACATGTAAATCTTTATCCACAAAAGATGTCTAGTTGCAGGGGCATAAAAATCTCCTTGGTTGAATTATACTGTTTTCTGTTTGGTGCATGCTACATATCACAACTATAAATTTGAGACTATTCAAAGTTACTATGCAATAGTTCAAAGCATCAAACACAAAAATAAATATATATATATACAAAATATTATTATATAGATCACGCAAGTACCACGGTTTCTTAACACTAAAATCAATCTGACAAATCACACACAGAATCAATACGATATCGCATAAATTTCTATGGGGTGAAATTAGCATATTTTGCAATCACAAGCAAAGCGGTCAATTTTCCCTACTCTCGCCATCAATCTGATTAAAATCGCACCTATCACTTGCCCTCCTTTACTAATATGTTGCAGCGTCTGAGATCTGAAGAAAACCCATTATGGGTCACATGCGAGTGACCATATGTCATGAATAATAAAAGATAAGAAAAATATGGGTTACCACCTTTATTAATCAATCATAGTGCTCACAGCAAATGAAGAAGTTTAATTTTAAATTCTAACTCAGTCATAGTCTCCTAAGCGATGTTTTCAATGGACGGTAATGGTCATTAGATAGGGTCACTCATATGTGACACGTAATGGGGTTCCTCAGATTTCACATGCTGCGACATATCAGTAAAAGGGAGTAAGTAAGAGATGTGATCTTAATCAGATTGTCTCCAAGTATAAATATTTTAATATACAACACACAACTCTTAAATGAACAAACGATTCCCCAAGACAAAATTCTCTCTAATATTCAAAGCATATGAATTCTTTACAATTATATGAATGTGGATTGGAAGTCCAGAAAAATCCAGTCCTCTTTTAATCTTACTTTGCATCAGCTTATTAATTTTAAAATCTCATGTAATAAAAGAGTATTCTAAACTGATCTAAAGTACACATTGCTTTGACAAAGGGACATAACTCCAATAAAATTAAAAGGAAGAATAAACACCACTGCTACCCCATAAACACAACTGGTACCCCAGAGAGAATAAAAGAATTAAATTAACCCTTACTACGCTAAGCGCAGCATATGTCATGCAGACATCAATGACCATGACTGCTGATCGCGACATATGTTGTTTTTATTGCCGGTATTTTGAAGTGATCGAATCGCAATCTCAAAAGTTCGGAATGCCTCTAAATTTAGTAAAGTGATTCAGGTCGGATTTGTGTTTGAAATCTAGGTAAGTTGTACGTAAATATACAGCAGAAAAAGGAGAATATGAACTGAGGTAAACTGCATGGCATCAAAATGGCAGACAGTGATGAATCGGAAATTGATGATGATGAATTTATTAAAATATTCGAAGATTCCGATGACGAGAACGAATTCGAAGGCTTTGGACCTGATAGAAATGTTCAAAAAGATGATGAATTTGGTTGGCTTTGAGATGATTCTCCACCACTATTTATTATTTAAAGATGATATGTGGTCTTTGATTACGACACAGACAAATCTATATGCGCAAAAACGCATTGAAAATGGACACTTGAAGGACAAATCGAGACTGCAAAAATGGCGACCAGTCATTGTCGATGAAATGAAGGTGTTCCTTTCTCTTATAATTGTTATGGGTTTGACTCATAAGGGAGATATATTGATTGACTAACATTCATTCATTAAATGCAGAAGAGAAAAACAGCATGTATCAACATATTTCTGTATTTAAACAGTTGTAAAACAAAATATTACATTTTACACCTTTTACCTATATTTTACCTGAAAATACAGGTGTCAAATTACAAAATACCATTGCATAAAGTAAACATTTGGAAAGGTCGTTGTTTGGAGAATAATTTTCATACATAAAGTTTTTCTGTATTCTAAAAAATAAAGAAGTTATTGCAGTTTTAAGATACTGTATCTTTATTCTACTTTGAAACAAAAAGAATGCAGCAGCAGCAGCCATTTGGAATATTATGTATACAGCGTAGTAAGGGTTAAAAAGTTGCTAACATGGAATGGAATTTAATTACAATTAGATGTTTGTTGTATTTTAATTTTTTGGTGATACACATGCATCTAACAACATTTCGTTTCACTTTTAATCATCTTTTGACCATCCAATCATATGCAAGACAATTAAATATACTGACCAATAATCTGACAATAGCTCTTGGCGTGTATTCGGTTTTTAAAAAGAAAAGGAGGCTCATCGTTGAGTGGTCGCTTGAAAATATGAGCCTTGACAAGAAAGGCTTTTGATGTTTCCACTTTCTTTTCTTAAATATACAGGTTGTTGTTAGATTTTTAGTGTATCACAAAATAAAAATGTAAAAAAAGATACAACAAACTTCTAATTTTAATTAGATTGCATGGCATACAGCTTCCATTAAAATTTACATGTTCTTCTTCTTTTAAATGTGCAGCGAATATACTACATAAATATTACAGAAATGATCTAATTCTGTTAAAAATCGGTTAACATTTCTTGTTTCATATGTGGACTTTGTCAATGATTTATTTAAGCCGATATCTAATAAGTGACAAATGAACGAAGCCGACATTTGAAGTGATATTGAACGCAGCCGATGCTACGATAAGCGATGTATGTACTATTTTGTATCTATATAATAAAGATGAGGCGATCTTCTGTCAAATGCCAAATAATCGGCTACGATCTACACATTACATGTACTTGTGTGTATGCACACTACAACATTGATGTGTATTTTCGCAGCCCATTTTTGATATTTCAACAGGTCGCCGTAAGAACAATTCACAATGTCAAGGAATCTTGCAAGATGTAGGAAAATCTTATTTAAAAAATAATTTTCCACTTTCAATTGATCATAATTCAACAAAAAATATTTTAAAACAATAAATTTTTTGTAGAATATTTCATTAAATATTAATAAAGGGCTATGCAGAGCAAAGCATGATACGACCGCAGCACGTCGACAAGGAAAAGTTGAACAAGTTTATACTAAAAGCAAATGTGGACACAGTAAATTGTTAGGCCTAGTGTTATGGTGTTCAACGCCACTTTCAACAATATTTCAGTTATATCGTGGCGATCAGTTTTATTGGTGGAGGAAACCGGAGTACCTGGAGAAAACCACTGACCTGCCGCAAGTCACTGACAAATTTCATCACATAATGTTGTATCGAGTACACCTCATTTGAACTCACAACATTAGTGGCGAGAGGCACTCATTACAAAGGTAGTTGTAAATCCAACTCTCATATGATCACGACGGCCCCCAGTAAATTGTTGGACACAGTGATATGTTGAAAACAGTAAGTTGCTGGACCACTGTATTTTGGACGTTTACCTTGTTTTACTATTTGAAGTCTTCCAAATATGCAAAATTTTACAATTTGTGCCCCTTAGACCTGGTTAAGATTTTTATGATTTTTATGACCCATCAATTAAGATGACCATTTGCAAAATACTGCATTAAAACTAATTGAAAAATAAAAAAGTTCAAAATTTGAAAGTTCAATAGCAATACATTTCTCTGAAAGATATTTTCGTAAGGAAATAAAACCCCATCAAAACCAGATGAGAATAAAACTCTCCAAGTTATTTAAAAATTCTGATCCATCAAGAACTTAAGTTATTGCATTCAGTCTACAGACAAACGACGACGATGACAGTACCATAACATAATACGTAATACGACTGCAATTTTTTTTTGCTGTCATAAAAAAGGAATTGATTTAGTCAAATGCTCATATCTAAAATATCTTTTTGAGTTAAAAAATAAATGAACGAAAGCTTTTAAGTCTGATTAGTGCCAATTGTGTCCGCCTTTGACCCAGCGTGGTATTCAATACTTTCGACCTGAAATTGCGGAATAATTTGCTGGCTGTGAAGTGCTGGTAAATCTACATCCTGCAAGAAAATGAGACTACTTTTAAAACAAATCCGCGTTACATATAATAATTATAAATATCATGTTTTTTGTATCGTAATATACAGTACTCTCAAAGGCGTTTCAGTCATCTAATAGAAAAAAAAATTTGCAAGCAAAGACATTAATAGTCATTAAAAAATCTTTGTGTCCACTCTGAGGGCAACTCAAGATTCCAGTTTGACATTTCTTTTTGAAAAAAATATCAGCAATTCACAGTAAAATTAAGTTGAAAATTTCACTTCACCTTTTCAGCAATTTTTTGTATAGCTGATGGAGATAAAACATTCCTGTCAAGTTTGATTTATCAGTTTCAACGAATGTTGGGTTTTGCATCAAAATATATTCGGCAGACATAACCATTGTGATTTCAATTTGACTATTAAATTTGATAAAAAAAAAATTGAAAAATAAGTTAAACAAGATAAAATTCAAATTTCAGCTGATTCTAGCTTAAAATTTACCTATTTTAGATGTTTTTATTTCTTTTTTTTTTAGCAATGGCAGCTATTTTGAATGGAAGGTTGCGCTGTCAATTTTGAAAGTGGACCTATCAAAGATTATCTGGGCCCAAATAGGTTTAATTTGGCTTAGTGGTTTCCAAATAGAAGATTTTGATGTTATCTTTTAACGAAAGGAGTCTAAATTAAAATTGCAGCCGCACGATAATATGTATCTCAACATATCTTCTGCAAATTGTCTTATTTAATCTATTTTTAGTAAGTGGCCATCTTGAATGGAAGGCAATGCTGTCAGATGCAATTCTGAAACTACTAATTTTCATAAGATTAGTTTTATTTGATTCAGTTGTTTTGGAGAATATTCAAATGTAAAAAAGTTTACAATATACAACAGAAAATGGACAAAATTATGGCAAATGCTTTCATGACCCTTTGACAAGCAATCAAAAAACTTATATATTACTATTAAAATAAGTTACTGAAAGACCATGAAGGGGGGTCCATTATACATCAATGTGTATAATACACAGCCCTTGACGGTAACTGAAACACAATGTTAGTACTGTATAAAGTTCTTCCTTATTATACAAATATAAGAAAACATTTTGGAACGATTGTTCAAATACATAAATCACTGCCAAAGTCTCAAAACAGAGTGCCAAAATTGTTTAAAAATATATAAAAGAAATTTCTGCTTTGCAGATATTTCTTTAATAATTAATTTCCTTCAAATATTTTATTAAAACGACTTTAAAATATTCGTAGAGATATGGCAAAAACTGTATACAATGAAAGTATTATGATAAAACAAACCTGTTACTACTGTTTCTGAAAAAAATTCTACACAAATGTTGAAACCTGTTACTATGGTTTCTGAAAAAAAGTTTATACAAATATTGAAACCCGTTACTATGGTTTCTGAAAAAAATTTATACAAATATTGAAACCTGTTACTACGGTTTCTGAAAAAAAATTCTATAAAAATATTGAAACCTGTTACTATGGTTTCTGAAAAAAATTCTATAAAAATGCTTACATTTAACATCATTTCAATTTGAGTGCATCAATAAAAAGATAGAATAAACCATATAACACTGCATAATAAACAATCTGCACATTCCTGATTTGATTCTAATATCATACAGTTTTTTTTACATCTTTATCAGAGTTATTTCCCTTCCTGAGGGCTTAATGGTTGCATTCTATGCAACAGGAATGGCAAGGACAAAAACTATAGCCCACAATTACAATTTTCAAAAAATTGTAGATATTTGAAAATTGTTACAATTTTGTACCGAGTATGGGATAAATAAATATTATTTTCGTGGCACTTTCGCCCACATAAAAGGGAAGTTACTCCTACAAAAATGTTCTAAAAAATACATAATTTAAAAAAATAAAGTCGGAAACGTGCAAATGGTCTGTTGTTTCATAATCAATAATCTTTCAGAAACAAGAGTTATGTCCCTTTTAAGAAGTTTAATTCTGGTCATACTTGACTGATTAAATGTTTGCTTAAAGCCATTTCTCAGGATTTTTTTTTTTACATGCATGACATCTAGGTTTATCCATACAGAAGGCTTAATTTCTTCTGTTAAAACAATTGAGCACAAGGTGAACACATGACAATGAGATGGTTGTAAGCCCATACCTTGTTGGTGAAAGAATTGTGATAACTAGTATTATAGACAATTTATTGACGCAACCACTACACTACTGTGATCCCTAGTCATGCATGGTGTTTTTGCGTATACTGCTTGCTATTAAAAATGAAATTACAAATATAATTTTTTGTCATAACCAAAAAAAAAAAAAAAAACAAACAAAAAAATGAAAAAAAACTCCCAAATGGGCAGTAACTCTTGTTCTTTTAAAGGTAACTCTTATTTAATGACAAGAAAATGTAGTAAGCTACATTACTTTTAAATTGTTAGTAAGATATCTCAAAATCAATATACAAATGCAGTGAGTCATGACCAAATATGAAAAAATCTGTATCACATTTAAACTTAAAACAGAGATGAAAGTGGTCACTGATCAGAAAAGAGGAATTCCATTCTCTAATTTCTTCATTTTCTAGCTGTTTAGACTAAATTTCACATCATTTCATTTCCTACTAAATTCCTAATAAAAGAGGAAATCTGCTGATCAGAGGAAAACTTTCATCTATGCTTAAAATTAAATCCAGTGATAAACAACAATATTATTATGGTTTATTCTGTACAATGTTTATTTTTTCTGTTATTACAGAAGATCTACATTAAATGTGAACATTCTTAGGAAAATATATCCTTTTACTAAATGAACTCTCCAGCACCATGGCAATTTTTTTCTCTCTCCTCTCTCTAAAATGTACATGTACATAATATGTATTTAACAATAAGCATTGTGGAGAGTTATACCAACACACGTATATACAATCACGGGTCAAAAAACTTTTCTCACTAAAATATTTCCCATACATTTCGAACAAAACCATTTATTTCTAAAAAAATATATATCCTGGAGTCATTTCCTGTCTGATTTTCTTGATATGTTCACAATTAAAATCAGAATTCATTTTATATATATATATATATATATGTTATTCTATATCTGTGATTTAATTTTGCTAATTTTTTGTAAGGATTTATGATTTAAACACAATTGTAAATTTTCGACGTAACAATTTTCTACGATTATATAGTAATATTTGAAGAATCTAAAATTGAACTTTATATTTAAATCCTAATTTTAAGAAAAAGAAGAACTACAATTTCATAAGATTTATAAAAAGAATAAACTATATGTATATTTATTTCTGTTTTTAAAGCTGAAAATTTCATGAAATTCAAGTAAGACAAAAAAAAAAAATTTAATCATGTTTTAAAATGACATTTTATGGGGAAATATCTTAAGTGTGGAATGACCTTTAACCCATGACTGTATATGTGTATCAGACTAGCCACATTACTTTTACAAAGTCAACTTACACAAATGTTGGTGTACACAAAATTTTGAAGGAAATATTGTGGAAATTCACTGAGGGATACTATATTTAATTAATGAACTATGATAGAAAGACAAATAAAAAATTATAAAAATAAATACATCTACAGTAATTAACATAATAAGCCTATATCTAGAATAGACTTTGAAAAAAAAAAAAAATTAAAGTAAAAAAGTCTTAACACTATAAAAACCATATGGTGTTTAAATTTGTCTTCCTATCACAATACAAAAATTAAATATATAACTTATTTTTATATACTCTGGGCATCATTCATCCTTCTTATTTTTAAACTTCCAATATGAAAATCATTTGTTCTAAGTTCTGACCTTTGGTATTTTAAACTTAAAAATTTTTCAGTATACACATGAGCTTCTAATTTAAAGACATTCCTTATCTCTCTATATATGCTTCTAATTGGACATTAAGAAAGATTAAATTTAAAATTTTTGCATATTTTTAACCCTGAGATGTCAAAGTTGAAGGTCATATCTCTTTGACCTTTAAACTTAAAGTAAACAAAAATGGTAGTAATTTCACTAACACTTCTTGATGAAAAATATCTAAAAGTTTTTAATAAACAAAGCACCATTAAAATTCAATGAAAATTACAAGATACATAAAAACGACCAACATAATCAAAATTTTAACAGTGAATTCCAACAATATTTTAACAATGTAAAGCAAGGATCTCTTGTTTTACCATCTCTCAGCTAAATTTTCTCTTGGCTTGAAGTGAACTTCTTAGTCGTTGTGTTAAAGGTACACTGCTGCAAAGTAAATGTTTAATTCCCATTGGTGCACAGGCACCAATATCTCCCATACCTACCTTCTACCTGTAAGAAAAAAAACAAAACAGTGCCCCCGCTAGCTGTCAATAGAAGGGTCTGACTTATAATTGTGAAGTTGTTTACATGTTATAATGTACACATAATGTGTGGTTATTTCTTTACATCTTTATCAAATAACCATATTTTTTTATTACTGGAAAATATCTGAGATCAGTTAAATAACTGGAAAAAAAAAATCATCCCTGTGCAATGATCCCACCCACCTTCTATTAACAGTTCAAAGCTGGAACGTGGGCATAATAAATTGAGTCTCGCTTTACCTGACCGTAGGGCTGACTGATACATCTGTGGTCTTCTGGGTAGTAGCAGTATTGTTGATTCCCAGGATGCTGATGTGGAGGTACTATGAATGGTTCAGCAAATGGATTCAGATTACTGTGTGCTTGCTGACACAAGTCGTAGGGTACATAGGTCGTCCCTGGGTATGGAGGAGGAGGACAATTTGCAGTCATATTATAGTCCATTCCTGGCTGATAGGGGCACTGTTGTGGGGGCATCATACTCATACCATACACTGGTGGTCTATAAGCTGGAGGCATTGAAGAATGCTGGTAACATGGAGCACCTGCAAAAAAAGTTTTGATAAAAGGCTTGTTATAAGTAATGCTGGTAACATGGAGTGCCTGCAAAAAAGGTTTTGATAAAAGGCTTGTTATAAGTAATGCTGGTAACATGGAGCACCTGCAAAAAAGGTTTTGATAAAAGGCTTGTTATAAGTAATGCTGGTAACATGGAGCACCTGCAAAAAAGGTTTTGATAAAAGGCTTGTTATAAGTAATGCTGGTAACATGGAGCACCTGCAAAAAAGGTTTTGATAAAAGGCTTGTTATAAGTAATGCTGGTAACATGGAGCACCTGCAAAAAAAGTTTTGATAAAAGGCTTGTTATAAGTAATGCTGGTAACATGGAGCACCTGCAAAAAAAGTTTTGATAAAAGGCTTGTTATAAGTAATGCTGGTAACATGGAGCACCTGCAAAAAAAGTTTTGATAAAATGCTTGCTATAAGTAATGCTTGTAACATGGAGTGCCTGCAAAAAAGGTTTTGGTAAGACTTGCCATCAGTACTACTCATATTACGACACACAATTGTTTTGTCTAGGGCATATAAGGAAGACAATTGAATACGATTGTGAAACTCCGATGTACATAAAAAAAGTCATGAGGATCATTGTTAAAAGTGATTTAACTGCAAGTATGTGAGTATTTGAGTGGCAATAGAAGTGACAATACTACTAACAAACTTAATCAAAGTTCACGATTTTTTTTTTTTTTTTTTTTATAGTAACCGATTGTGTCAATCAAAACAATGCGTCAAGGTGTGGGTCTATGATTTATGGCATGTGTTTGTAGTTAATCCAGATTTAAAATCAGAGACCTCAACACATTTTTGGATTTGTCCCAAGCCAGGACCTGGATTTCTATCGGCATATGTCATGGTCATTTTTGTATTAAATGATTTGAAGTGAGAGAGAGAGTTGTCCGTTTTCTTGATATTGATGGAATTGTTGAAAAATTACTGTTTTAACTTTCTTTTCATAATGTGATAAAGTTTGTCAGTGATTATCTCCAAGTACTCCGGTTTCCTCCACCAATAAAACTGACTGCCACGATATAACTGAAATATTGTTGAAAGTGGCATTAAACACCATAATCCTCTTCATCCCCTCCCTCTTTTCATAATTAATTTATATGAAACGCCACAAGGGGAAATAAAATTGAAACCAGACAATTACAAAAAGTTTTAGGAAAGAGATGGTTGGTCACAGACTACAACAGGGTGGACTAATTGATCCACCTACCACAAGACATCATCCTTGGCACTGTTATCATAGGTACTCTGTTCTGATAAATCTCTGGAGGATAACACGCCGTCGGCTGTGTGTTTTGTGAGAATGATGCCATCTGAGGTGGTCCCATTGTTCCTGCTATAGATTGTATATGCGGGGCTCCGGATGTCACCGTTGATTCAGCTTGACTTGTGGAAATGGACATGTTTGAAAATGATGCCTTCAAACTTGATGCATCGGGTGATATCGCCGTTGATGGATGTCCAGAAAGGGAAGTAACTGTGCTGTTCCTAGAAAATAATAACAACAGTATAAGTTATACTAATTATTGAAAACCTTATCATGACTGTAATAAGTAGAACAGCAATAATTAATAGTTACAGATTACATAAATCGTTTTACATTCTAAGGAAAGTTATTTAAAAAATGACAATGTTCCACATATATATATTTTTTTAATTCCTCAAATCTCCAAAATAGCAGATGCACATCTTCAATGTGTGTGCAATACCAGTGCAAAGTTTGAATGATGTTGAAGGACAACTGTTACATAAACTAGGAACCGTCTCAGTAAATTGAATGACAAAACCACTGACCTGCCAAAGGCTCACTTTTCTACCTGTTTGTAAAGCTCGAGCAAATAAATTATACATTTTCCGACAATGTACGTATATTGTATACATACAATACAGTAGTTTCTGATAAAGAGGAGTGGCCTTATTAGAAGGGGGCCACAATACTCAAGACTTACATTCTATTTGTAGGTACAGAATCAATAACACTTGTACTTGGCTTTGACGTTGTTCCTGCAGCAATCAACTTCTCATGTGTTGTCTTGGTAACTGTTTCAAGTTCTATTTTTTCTCTTGGGGTCAAGGCTGATGTTGTTACTGGTAAAAACTGTCCTTTTCCCAATCGTTTATTTCTGGCTCTGTACCTACCAAAATATAATTAATTATAGAATGTCTATTCTTGCATTCCTAATATCGAAAATGAATCACGAGTAAATAAACAATGAAATAATTCACAAATGCATGTTGGCACATGAGTGAATTATCATTGTTGTTCGGTAGGTAACGAGTGATTTATTTTCGATATTCAAAATGCAAAAGTAGTTATACTGTTTATTAAACATGTCTTATAATTATAGAATGTCTATTCTTGTATTTCTAATATCGAAGTAATTCACGAATGCATGTTGGCGTATGAGTGAATTATCATTGTTGTTCGGTAACTAGTGATTAACTTGACATGAAAATATAGTCCATTCGTACGACAAGATTTGTTTAAAAACCACTGAGCCTGTGTCGCTCACCTTTCATTCTGCTTTGAGGAAACTTACTACAGAACCTTCCATACATGTATATGCTTCCTACCAAGTTTCGGTTCATATGGATAAGCAGTTTCAAAGGAGAAGATTTTTTAGAAATCGACCAATCAGAAACAAGAATTGCATGTGGTGGCCATGTTTGCTAACCGATTGGGACGAAATGAGCAATCTTCATAGAGGACATTCCATAGATGCTTCCTACCAAGTTTCGGTGGTAGCCATGTTTGCTAACCGATCGGGACGAAATGAGCAATCTTCATAGAGGACATTCCATAGATGATTCCTACCAAGCTTCGGTGGTAGCCATGGTGTTAACCGATCGGGACAAAATGAGCAATCTTCATGGAGGACATTCCATAGATGCTTCCTACCAAGTTTCGGGTTCATTTGACCAAGTGGTTTCAGAGAAGAAGATTTATAAAAATCAGCCAATCAGAAACAAGAATTGCCTGTGGTGGCCATGTTTGGTAATGGATCATAACAAAATGTGCACTCTTTAGAGAGGACCTTCCATAGATGCTTCCTACCAAGTTTCAGTTCATTTGGCCAAGGGTTTTCAGATGAGAAGATAAAAATGTGAAAAGTAAATTGATGACAGACGACGGACACCAAGTGATGGCAAAAGCTCATACTGCCGTTGGCAAGGTTTGCTAAAAAGAATATTAAAATGTGAATACCTACTTGTAATGTATAGAATAAACTTGTTACACTATATCAGCATTAGTTAATTTCTAAGGGAGATAATGGCAAGAATTATCTTTCTTTTAACAGAGGAGAAGATTTTTTTTAGAAATCAACCAATCAGAAACAAGAATTGCCTGTGGTGGCCATGTTTGTTAACCGATCAGGACAAAATGAGCTATCTTTATAGAGGACATTCCATAGATGCTTCCTACCAAGTTTCGGTTCATTTGGCCAAGCGGTTTCAGAGGAGAAGATTTTTAAAAATCGGCCAATCAGAAACAAGAATTGCCTGTGGTGGCCATGTTTGTTAATGGATCGGGACGAAATGAGCAATTTTTATAGAGTACTTCCAAAGATGCTTCCAACCAAGTTTCAGATCAATTGGCTTTGCAGTTTCAGAGGAGAAGATTAAAATGTGAAAAGTTAACGGAAGACATACGACAAACGCCAAGTGATGGCAAAAGCTCACATTGTATTTGGCAAGGTGAGCTAAAAAATTAAGTTACATTTAAGTGTATTTTCTTCCACAATTAATTTTGGAAAATCGCCTACTTTTTTTGTATAAATGAATTTTATAAAATTTGCGAGAATTTTTGGTGGATAATGGGTATTTATTTAAAATGATAAATACTAGAAATGCACTGACATTATGTATCAAATTTAACATTGTGAATTACTGTAAAAATAAAACAGTCAAAAGAACTCAAATAATTATCAAAATACATGAATATCATTTATAAAACTACTCAAATTTTTATCTAGACTTACTTTTCTAGTTCATCTGGAGAATGAGCAAATGTACAATTTCCACCTCTAGGACAAGTTCCTCTCTGAACTAAGTCACGACACATGCTGGTCTTGTATCTAAGGTTTGGCAGAGTTAAAATCTCCAGGTGTTTAGAACCATTGGTCTGTATAAAGTCAACTAAACCTTGGACAACAGTCTTAATGGCCTTCATCACGGCTTCTAGATTTTCCCACGACGGAGATGGTGCATCTGTAAATAATAAGATATTGCATACCATATATTTAAATACAAAAGGACAATTGTGTGGATCAATTATGATGAACAATGAGAATATGAGCGATCGTTCTCGACGTTGTTTTTTAGCGGGGTTCGAGTTGCCAAACTTAAGTTTTCTGTCGATCATTGTTTGCCATTTAGTCCTTTTGGCCATTGTATCACCTGTCCTTCTCTGAATTACAGCTTTTGATTACCCCTTTGCAGAGTTGCAGATAAAAAAAAAAAATTCCTGTCAGACATTGGGTCCTGCAAGTAAGAGAGTTTTGCCAGACCTACTTTTTTTCTTTTTTTTTTTTTACAAATTTTTTAATATTTCACTTTCAATACAGTATGATTAAAGGGACAATCTTAAAGCCTTGACACAGTTAACGACTACTACGAGCAGAATCAGATTAAGGATATTGCCAAAGGGGGGTTAGTGACTGAGACTACATTCAATTTAGATAGCCCTGCAACATCAAATAATCAATACTTCATATTAGTAAGATTTCATTATTCCTCTAATGAGTATTTTGATATCAAGTCGTCATTTGTTTGTTCATTTTGTCTACCTTTTGGCTTTTTTATTCTCTGTAGATAAATCGATAGGTAGTGGACGCTTTTTACCAGATTTAGACCCCTGCGTAAACTTAACTGGCCATGCAGCCATAACGGAAATGATCAAATTACAATTTATAACGATTACCGATAGGATACAAAATAAAATCCGGAATGGGAACTGGTTCCCGAAATTTAGCATAAACAGAAAGGAACAGAATTTTTTACAGATTTGTTTACGACTTTTGACTTTATTAATGATAATCAAAGATCCTTCGCATAGGGGTCTAAGAGGTAACCAGGACAGACAGAAATTTGAATATTGACAGCCCCAAGCAGTAAAAATGTTTGCCGGTCATTCGGTGACACAAAGACGTCATTTGCCGGACCCTCTAAAATTCTGCCCCCTAGGTCCGACGATTAGCTGCATCTCTGCCTTTGGTATGTTCAAATTTTCTTTGGCCAAGCGAGTAATTTTTCAACATAATCATAGTTATTTTTGATGAGATATTAATAATATCTGCTTTAAACTAGACAAATATTCCAAACTGGATTTTTATAGTAATTAGCTCACAATCTGGCATGTCATGTCACACTACTTGGACATATTATCCTGATCATGTGCCAATCAGTCTGTCTACTTAATGCTCATGTTATTGGCAAAGCAGCTAGACATTTAAACAAGGTAATTCAATTGAACGGTTGTATGCTTTTTCTTAATAATAATTTTTTCCCTTGACAAAGATATTTTAGGTTAAAGTTTGGATCATTATTACTTTTTTCTTCTATGTATTCTTCGTTTTGATTTTTTTACCTTTTAACTCATTGCCCCCTGATTCTATTTTTAGATCACTGCACTGTATCCCTGATAAGATTTTTGATTGCAGCATCTCTCTCCCTGAAGGAAAATGGCTGCCACTGAGTGTAAACAAAGGTGTATTTAAAAAAAAAAAAAATTAAAAATACTAATCACATAGATTTTATTGTTGTGTTTTGTTTTTTGTGCCAATAAAATATTATATTTTATAAATACAGTGTTATTTTTTTTCTTTGTTGCACTATTTCGACTTTTTTCTTTAATTTTCCATAATATAATCCATTATTTCTTGTGAAATTCTCTGAAACAGCTTAGACACAGGAAGACATCACATCCATAACATTTAATTTTAACATCTTTCCTCACTTTGTTTGCAACGTCCCCTTTTATCATTTTCAACAGGCCAATGTTCAACATCATGAGGATCAACATTTGATACACGTTTTCTTTTTCTGTTCCCCCTGAAATTTCATGCAAGTTGTTTTGCTAAGTTCATTCTGAAGCTAAGCAATGTTCTTCCTTTGTTCTTTCCAGTATTTGTCCTCAAAATATGATTTGGTGACTCCTTCATTAGAATAAAAGCATTTGCAATTGCAAGGTCCATTCATCATCGCCGTCGTCACTTTCACTTGACTCGTCTTCGTCCTCATCTTCATCGTCAAAACTGATGTCTGAAAGTTCGTCATCGTTAATTTGATGTAGCCTTGCACCCTTTTCTATTGTCTGAATAACATCTTCTGGTGTAAATCCTTCAAATTCCTCTTCATCTGAGCTTGTTTCAAAGTGAAAGTAGATTTCCTCCGCCATTGCTTACACTTTACAGATCAATAATTTCGTAGTAAAATTCCGTCGTATATTTTATGAATGGAACCCACGTGACGTGTTAAAACTAATAAATATTCATTAGGGAATCCTCTGATGCAATTGCCATGCTTCTAATACCAACCAATCAAAACTAATGTAACAAAAACGGGACCCAACCAAAATGACGCTTATATCTGCATCTTTCGGGAAATACAACATGGCTGACCATGTCGCACATATGCGTCACCAGGGAGAAAACGAAAGTAAAAGATGACACACATATGTGTCAGCAGGGGCCAATGAGCTAACAGTGGCTTAGCACAAATAATATTCACGTTGTTTTAATATTAAGCATTTTTACCAATCTCAAAACACATTTTGTGAATATTATAGTTTTTGTTTGACTACAGTATTACCTGATCCAGAATATATAAAATTTGGTGAATAAGATTCTCACACTATCTCTTTTCCAAGACGAGGTTTAATACCCATTTACCTATCCACAGATATATGTTTACCTGCCATTTTGATCTAAAAATAATACATGATGCAACCTACCTGGATTAGGGTCGATACTAGCTAAAAATTCCAAGTGAGGCTGTAGCTTTTGCAATGTACAGGGGTCTCCTGTTCTTTGTAATGTGATGATCAATTCATTCACACTCTGGGAAAATGATTGTGGAGTCTGAAGCTGAAACAGAAATCAAGCATATTTAAAGAGGAGTATTACAATGTGTAATCGTCATAGTGAAAATCTAGTCAGATTTTACTTCCTAGTGTGTGAGTGATTGTTGTTTAATGCCATGAGAGTAAGTGATCATATGGCAGTCTGCGAATTTAGCCACAAGTCCGACGCCAATGGCTTGTGAAATTTATTAGGGACTTGTCAAATTTGACATATGAGAAAGTCCTACTGGCTCGTGACAATTTTTCCAGCTGTGACTACTTTTCTTGTGTAACTCTGATCTCGTTTTCCGTGATCTGTCGAGACCGTTAGGATTGGTCAAAAAAGCATGCTGCATTGCTTAGCAACAAAAGTCTAGCACGAAATACAGTTCTGGTTTTTTACGACAGTCTTGTCAGTCGAGATATTTCTTTTTTGTTTCCGCTATGCTGATTGGTCAATTTGATGGAATATTATGTATCGGAATTTTTGATTGGTCGAAATCATAAAGGGAGATAAATAATATAATAAGTGTCAAGTCATAATAAACAACAAGTATTGCTAAATAAATCTCAGCCATGGGCTTTCTATGCTATGTTGAGGGGTCTATCCCAAGCAGAAAATTGAAAAGACCGGCATCGGCGGACGAAAGACAGGTGGCAAAAAAAGTATGATAAAGAATCCAGGGAAAGAAAATTTCTTCCTCAATGAACGAAAGATCATTCTTGGCTGGACTATGACGAAGACAAGCAATTGACTATATAATAAATCTATCAACAAATGTCATATTCAAATCTATTTCAGTTGCTGATCTAAACGTTGGAAAAAATTGTCTTGATATGAGGGACTTGTTTATTCCAGGGGAGACTTGTAAAAATTCCATTGGCACAAGTCCCCCTGGCTGGTAAGTTAAAAAGTTTATTGTGAAGACGGATATGGTTGTTGGATTTACAACTACATGTGCAATCATTGCCTATCGCCTACAGTTGTAAGTTTGAATCCCACAATATTTCAGCTATATCATGTCAGTCAGTTTTATTGGTGGAGGAAACCGGAGTACACAGAGAAAATCACAGACCTGTCGCAAGTCACTGACAAACTTTATCACATAATGTTGCATCGAGTACACCTTGCCATGAATGGGGTTCTAGCTCACAACTTTAGTAGTGATAGGCACTGATTGCACAGGTAGTTGTAAAACCTACTACCATTCAATCACGATAAATACAACCCCTAACAATGACTGGACCTAGCAGACAAGTTGAATTTCCGAATGATGCGAAAATCAAGTAAAATGTTGAGAACTTTCTGCCCAATTTCGTTCCAATTAAGGGGGTACCATACACTACAGGGAGATAACTCATTAAAATCAGTCGAACGTTTTGATCATATGATGTTTGTATGCAGATTTCAAGCATCTCGGTGATCAAAACCACAGAGAGAAAAGTTGCTATGTGGCTAGTGAATTTATAGCTCTGAGTCTGTTGGTTGGAATTTGTTAAAATTTTGATATTTATTCCAGTGGATATATTCAAACACACTGCCAAAAAAATAAGAAAATTAAACGAGCATATCAAATTTTACCTGAAGTGTATGGTACTACCTTAAGCTAGTGGTTTGTGAGAAATTGATTGAAATGTTAAAATTTTACAGACAATGAACACAAAGTGATGACAATACCTCAGGTCAGTTGAGCTAAACAGCTTGATAGAAAAGGGGTCCGCTGTTGAACTTATGATCAAGCTAATGATATGATTAGCCCAAATTACATTTTTAATTCCTAATCACATAATTAACTAATGCAATGATTAACTATGATTAGTTAATACATTGATTAAAAACAGTTCAACTTCAGAATTTAATCATTGCATTAGCTAAGCATGTGATTAGGAATTAAAAATGTAATTAGGGCTAATCATATGATTAGTTTAATCACAAGTTCAACAACGGACCCCAGATGCCAACAGATTCTAAAGTATCCATATCTGAACTGTGACGGTCAAATAGCAGTTTTCGGTTACTGGTTGCGCTGCTAAAATGTATGTACTAAATAGTGAATTTCCAGTATTCATATACAATATAGTCAGTTTCCTAACTACATACTTTATCAATAATAGACTGCATGTGTGATTTATGATTTGTATCTCCATAGAGTAGAGATGACCACTGATCTGGGGCAATACGCAATCCAGCTTCCATGGCGATCTGTACTGTCTGCGAATCATGCTCCCTCCGTAATGCTTCATACGACCTGAACTCTTCTTTCATCTGCATTAAAGATGATTCCTCATCTCTCTTGGAAACCTGAAATCACAACAAGGTTTTACCATTTTATCACATGATATAACGTAATATCAGACCAGCAGCAATTTTTGTGCAATAATTATTGAATGATATCATAAAAGATATTTGTTAAATGTTTATGAAAAGTGAAAAAGATACATGCCCTGACTTCCAGCTAAAGTAAAATGGGGAATAACTTGGACATCCGATGACTAATGGCAGGGGCATCATTAAACCAGATGACTTAATAGTCAGGACTCACCAAATGACTTCTTCGCCTTGGTTTCAATGAAATTGCTCAATTTCTGTCAAAAAGCAAAGTTTTAGTCACCCTGTCAGTCTTTTCAAGTCCGTATTTTTTTCCACCAATAATCATACTTTTTCTTCAATATTCACATAAAAGGAGCTCCCATGTTCCTAAAATGTGACCCATACAGGGTTTGATGTTCAATATTTTATTCCAAACTCGTTAATTGCATCCTTTTTAAGATCAGTGCGGCACGTTCGTTTTTGTGAAAGGTAGGACATGCGGTAGTGGGGAAAGAAACGTTAAAATTTGGATCAATTTTCGAAAGAAAGTCTCCCAGATTTTCCCTCACTTCGTCCTTATGTCAAGAGAGAGAGAGAAGTCAAGTCGCCCTGTTTTTACTATGTGTGGTAAGCCCTGTTATAGTTACATAGCATAATTTCCATGTCCATTTAACATATTAAAGACTTATTTTGTTATTATTTACCTTAAAACAAGATGCCCTATAAAGTAGCTGTACGACATGTCCAATGGCAGTCTTAGAGGCTTGAGGGTAATGTTTCTCCAATCGCTGTACTACAAACAGAACAAGGACCTTCCTCGACAGAGCTGAACCATCCTCTAATGCTAATAGTATCAATTTTAATACTTCTTCTTGCATTGCTGAAAAAAAGAATGCATTATTGTTAAGATTGATTGCTTTTAATGTCAATTGAGCATTATTTCCACAATATATTATATAAATTATAAAAATTCCTGGAATGGCAGCTCGTATCACTGCACCTGTGTGTGCATGAACTCAGTATTTTTGTATTTATTTTAAACATGCATGAATTCAACTTAAATTTTTTAGTAGCTAGTGCTTTGGTTTTATATATGCTCATTGCAGTGTTAGAAACTCCCAAAAATATTTAGTAGTCATTTGGACAACCTAAATCAAAATTTAGGTTGTCCAATCAAGCCCGCAAAGCTGGCTTGTACACCTCGCTTGCGAGGTAGGCTGGTTGGGTTGTCCGAGATTCCTCTGCCGTCCCACGTCTCTCCATAAGGAAAACAGCGGATTTGCCGCTCCAACTCCGGGTCGGCACATTTCCACGTTTCGTGACCATCAGATTTTATTCTCTATCCGAAACCCTTATATAAATCGGTTCACCAATCATTTTTCTATTCATTCATAACCATCTTACCCTCAGAAAGTGGTGTTATACTCGATTACTGCATGATTTTCCCTTACACCCTCTCATTTCGCCATTTCACTTTCACTTCGCATGTCAATATACTTTCTTTCTGTCCCAAGGAACTTTTCGTCCCTCAGATCTTACTTTGTCAACAGCACGTTGATCGTTGTCAGTATCGATCAACTATCCACTGATTATTATGTTTACGAAAAATAAAACTAATCAACGAATGGCTGCGTGAAAGCTTAAGTGAATGTCGACAAACAAAGGAATTTTTTTATGATAAATAAGGGTATTAACAAAATTACAGAACTCTGAACAATCGTCCAAAGGGACTTTAGGGGCGAATTATCCAATCGGGACAAAAGTAAAATAGAACCAGAGGCTCTCAAGAGCCTGTATCGTTCACCTGGTAATAAAAAAAAACAATTGGTCCTATGTAAAAACTATGTACTGCAGTGGTAGTCATCTTGGAATTACGATCAACATAAAAAACACAAAGTTTGTAAAGGACCTTCCAATGATTGATGCACAGTTTAGGTTCAATCAGTGCAATAGCTTCAGAGAAGAATATATTTCTGTATTTTCCCCATATGGTTCTGTGTTAATACTATGACCTGTGGTGGCAGCCATCTTGGATTTCCGATCGGCATAAAAAACACACACCTTGTAGAGGACCTTCCAATGATCATTCCTGGGCAGTTTGGTTTCAATTGTCCAAGTGGTTTCAGAGAAGAAGCATTTTGAAACATTTTTCCCATAGGGTCCAATGTTAAACTAAGTCCTGCCGTAGCCGCCATTTTGAATTTCATATCAGAATAAAAAACGTAAATTTTGTAGAGGACCATTCAATGAACATTCATGTACAGTTTGGCTTTAATCATATTTGTAGTTTCTGAGAAGAAGGCATTTGAACATTTTCCCATAGGGTCCAATGTTAATCTATGTCCTGCGGTGGTGGCCATCTTGGATTTCCGATCGGCATAAAAAACACACACCTTGTAGAGGACCTTCCAATGATCATTCCTGGGCAGTTTGGTTTCAATTATCCAAGTGGTTTCAGAGAAGAAGCGTTTTGAAACATTTTCCCCATAGGGTCCAATGTTAAACTAAGTCCTGCCGTAGCCGCCATTTTGAATTTCATATCGGAACAAAAATCGTAAATTTGTAGAGGACCATCCAATGAACGTTCATGTACAGTTTGGCTTTAATCATATTTGTAGTTTCTGAGAAGAAGGCATTTGAATATTTTCCCATAGGGTCCAATGTTAATCTATGTCCTGCGGTGGCGGCCATCTTGGATTTCCGACCGGCATAAAAAACAGAAAATTTGTAGAGGACCTTCCAATGATCATTCCTGGGCAGTTTGGTTTCAACTGTCCAAGTGGTTTCAGAGAAGAAGCATTTTGAAACATTTTTCCCATAGGGTCCAATGTTAAACTAAGTCCTGCCGTAGCCGCCATTTTGAATTTCATATCGGAACAAAAAACCTTAAGATTGTAGAGGACCATCCAATGAACATTCATGTACAGTTTGGCTTTAATCATATTTGTAGTTTCTGAGAAGAAGGCATTTGAACATTTTCCCATAGGGTCCAATGTTAATCTATGTATTGCGGTGGCGGCCATCTTGGATTTCCGATCGGCATAAAAAACAGAAAATTTGTAGAGGACCTTCCAATGATCATTCCTAGGCAGTTTGGTTTCAATTATCCAAGTGGTTTCAGAGAAGAAGCGTTTTGAAACATTTTTCCCATAGGGTCCAATGTTAAACTAAGTCCTGCCGTAGCCGCCATTTTGAATTTCATACCGGAACAAAAAACGTAAAGTTTGTAGAGGACCATCTAATGAACATTCATGTACAGTTTGGCTTTAATCATATTTGTAGTTTCTGAGTAGAAGGCATTTGAATATTTTCCCATAGGGTCCAATGTTAATCTATGTCCTGCGGTGGCGGCCATCTTGGATTTCCGATCGGCATAAAAAACATAAAATTTGTAGAGGACCTTCCAATGATCATTCCTAGGCAGTTTGGTTTCAATTATCCAAGTGGTTTCAGAGAAGAAGTGTTTTGAAACATTTTCCCCATAGGGTCCAATGTTAATCTAAGTCCTGCCGTAGCCACCATTTTGAATTTCATACCGGAACAAAAAACGTGAAGTTTGTAGAGGACCATCTAATGAACATTCATGTACAGTTTGGCTTTAATCATATTTGTAGTTTCTGAGTAGAAGGCATTTGAATATTTTCCCATAGGGTCCAATGTTAATCTATGTCCTGCGGTGGCGGCCATCTTGGATTTCCGACCGGCATAAAAAACAGATAATTTGTAGAGGACCTTCCAATGATCATTCCTGGGCAGTTTGGTTTCAACTGTCCAAGTGGTTTCAGAGAAGAAGCATTTTGAAACATTTTTCCCATAGGGTCCAATGTTAAACTAAGTCCTGCCGTAGCCGCCATTTTGAATTTCATATCGGAACAAAAAACCTTTAGATTGTAGAGGACCATCCAATGAACATTCATGTACAGTTTGGCTTTAATCATATTTGTAGTTTCTGAGTAGAAGGCATTTGAACATTTTCCCATAGGGTCCAATGTTAATCTATGTATTGCGGTGGCGGCCATCTTGGATTTCCGATCGGCATAAAAAACAGAAAATTTGTAGAGGACCTTCCAATGATCATTCCTAGGCAGTTTGGTTTCAATTATCCAAGTGGTTTCAGAGAAGAAGCGTTTTGAAACATTTTTCCCATAGGGTCCAATGTTAAACTAAGTCCTGCCGTAGCCGCCATTTTGAATTTCATACCGGAACAAAAAACGTAAAGTTTGTAGAGGACCATCTAATGAACATTCATGTACAGTTTGGCTTTAATCATATTTGTAGTTTCTGAGTAGAAGGCATTTGAATATTTTCCCATAGGGTCCAATGTTAATCTATGTATTGCGGTGGCGGCCATCTTGGATTTCCGATCGGCATAAAAAACATAAAATTTGTAGAGGACCTTCCAATGATCATTCCTATGCAGTTTGGTTTCAATTATCCAAGTGGTTTCAGAGAAGAAGCGTTTTGAAACATTTTTCCCATAGGGTCCAATGTTAAACTAAGTCCTGCCGTAGCCGCCATTTTGAATTTCATACCGGAACAAAAAACGTAAAGTTTGTAGAGGACCATCTAATGAACATTCATGTACAGTTTGGCTTTAATCATATTTGTAGTTTCTGAGAAGAAGGCATTTGAATATTTTCCCATAGGGTCCAATGTTAATCTATGTCCTGCGGTGGCGGCCATCTTGGATTTCCGATCGGCATAAAAAACAGAAAATTTGTAGAGGACCTTCCAATGATCATTCCTGGGCAGTTTGGTTTCAACTGTCCAAGTGGTTTCAGAGAAGAAGCATTTTGAAACATTTTTCCCATAGGGTCCAATGTTAAACTAAGTCCTGCCGTAGCCGCCATTTTGAATTTCATATCGGAACAAAAAACCTTAAGATTGTAGAGGACCATCCAATGAACATTCATGTACAGTTTGGCTTTAATCATATTTGTAGTTTCTGAGAAGAAGGCATTTGAACATTTTCCCATAGGGTCCAATGTTAATCTATGTCCTGCGATGGCGGCCATCTTGGATTTCCGATCGGCATAAAAAACAGTAACTTGGTAAAGGACATTCCAATGATCATTCCTTTACAGTTTGGGTTCAGTCAGTTCATTAGTTTCAGAGAAGAAGATCTTTGAAATTTCAGCCAATCAGAGCATATTATTGGCCCTGGCAGCCATATTGAATATTCGACTGGAACGAAAAACAGTAACTTTGTAGAGGACCATCCAAGGAACATTCCTGCTAAGTTCGGTTCCAATCGGCCAAGTGGTTTCGGAGAAGAAGCTTGAAATGTGAAAAGTTTACAGACGACAGACGACAGACGACGGACGCCAAGTGATGGCAATAGTTCACCTGGACCTTTGGTCCAGGTGAACTAATAAAAAATGGCAGTGCCCACTGCCTGGCCAATTCAGTTTGCAAGTGCACAGGCGCTGTTTACAAATTTATTTTCAATAAAATTTCTTTATTTCTTTATTATTTCATCTCTTTTTCCTTATTTTAACTTGTTCGTGCCAATATTCATAAAATCTTATGCTAACATCAAATTGCATGTGTCAACCCTATATAGATACTAATAATCCACAAGGCATGCAACTCGGCAGCTTTAAAAATCGTACCCCTGCTCGCTTCGAGTACATTTATTGCACCTTATTTCCATTGCCAAATTTTTCGTATAAGGACCCACGGATGACAGAAGTGACGTACCACTGCATTAACTTCAACGATAGGGTCAGAAAAGTTTCAAAAATTTATAATTGGATGATATTCCCAGGTGGAAGCAATTTTGGAATTCACAACAACAAAAATCCACCCTAGTGTCATTTCCCTATGATTTGGTTTAAATGTGTGAAACAGTGTTTCTGAGGGTGATGGCAGCCATCTTGGAAATCACCAAAATTTACAAGACTGCAATTGATCGATCCCCAGTGTCATTTCTATATGATTTGGTTTAAATGTGTGAATTGATTTCTAAGAAGAAGGTGTTTGTATATACAGTCTAACCTGCTTTACCAGTCACCTCAGTCTAAACGGTCACTTTGAGACCCACCCAACTAATATTACTATATAATTTAACTCTTTTCAACGGTCACCTCTCTAACGCGGCCAATGGACACCTATTTCATGCGTGAATTGTGAGATCGTCTTCTAATAACGGCCATTTTGGACATCTTATCACATGACATAATGTGTACGATCAATCACGTGATACAGTTACTTTTAAGATAATAAATAATCGCCGAAGAGAAATACAACTAATTGAGTTGGTAATTTAAATGTTAAATAAACAGATAAAAAGAGATTCTAATAAACAATTGAATAGGTGTAAACAATGTTCATTGAGGTTCATTAAAATAATCTTTATGAAAACAGGTGCAATAAAAGTTTGTCGGAGACAAGATGTTTCAAAGCCGCGTTTTAACGTTAAATTAGAAACATGAAGCTATTAAACAATGCAAAGTGGGAAAAGTGGCCGCTAAGTATTTTGAAAGTGATTTTGTTCAAAAGTAATACATAATACGGTTTTAAAAGAAACTTTAATTTCGTTCAATAACAAACAACAATGGCACATTGGAAAGTGAATGAAATCCGACTCTGTGCTATTAGAAATGTTGACCAAACTTTTTGTCGGAAGCTACTTTCAGCAGAACAAACTTTTGATTTATTATTTTCTCATTTCTGTTGCATAAAATCCTAGCTCTCGTATTTAATATGTTCATATATGCGAAGGTTGGCCATTCAAAATTCATTGAAATGCACTGGCAGGGGTTGAAAATTTGTTTGGGCAGGCCCAAGCCCAGGGCTTTTTAAACTTTTTTAACCCAAGTCCGGTCAGTGATTTGGCAAGTCCCAATTTGTAGGATAAAATTTGAAATTTTACTTGCTTGTCAACTAAAGTTTGTGCAATTGATGCAGCAAGTTTTACAACCATTAATATTTCTATAGTTTTCACCCAGGTCAAGTCCATTTTTAATTTGTATTTCACAAATCAATTCATAATCTGAAAATGGTTTTCCAGCTTTGACAACACCGTAGGCAGTATTAAATAAACTTTCAAGACGTTTTCTGACTTTCATCTAATTTCAATAATGACTGGCCTATTGGGGTGTCAGCAAAGGTAAAAGGCCTGTGAAGGGTCGGCAGCTGCCTGGGGATCATCAAGTTCCTTAAACCAATGCTTGACACATAACAAGTGCTCCTGGTGTTTATCAATGCGTAAATTTTTAGTTCTTTCCTATCTTGCAGTACATTTCCTGAGCATTCTCGTCAAAGACGACCCAAGGAAATTTATCTATCCATGAGTTTTGAAATGTTCTCGTTCGTTTCTCCCTATCATACTTAAGATCTTTATTTCTGGGAGTTTCAGGATCAGTTGGCTCGTCGTTCGCTTTCCGTTTTTCCGCTTTTTTGACTAAAATTAAAATTAAGCAACGACATTTTTCTCAAAAGTTGTCAACATAAACATACGATTGATCAATGTTATTCCGACGCTTTACTTTACATAGGTATGTGGGAAGCGCATAGATGATTCGGAACTCATTAATATTCACGAGGAATGTCGATCCGTCCAGGATGTGTATTACCGTTCTTAAAATAGCTTTTTAGTACTTATTTACAGTGAAAGGAAACGATTGACAAAAACTTGCATGTGATTTGAATTGAAAACAAGACGCTTAGAAAAAAGTGGAGTTTTTATTTTATTAAAGACATGCCCGACGGGCTATTTCCATGGAAAAACGGCAAGCCTGAAGTTTCAATTTTCTAGTGCCGGGCGTCGGACTTGAGGAATTTTCAACCCCTGACTGGGATGCTTCAGATTTTTATTGATCCGCATTGATATTTTATACTCGACACCAGGTTAATATTACGATCTATCCAACTGTTTATTTACATACAGACAAATGTATGTGTAAACGTTAATGCATATGCATTTAAAAAATAAACTTTGAACTACATTATTCAACATAACGTATGTTCATTTACATCCATAAATACATGTACAAAATGTATTACGTGAAAGTGCTTGGCAATCCATTTGATGACAACTTTGGTCGGTTTTTACTGAACCTCTTTTAAGAGGTCACTTTTGACATTCTCCACGAGTGACCGCCTATGACAGGTTTGACTGTATATCAGATAGTTTTATGTTAAACTAAAATCCATGGTGGTAGCCATCGCACAGGCGCCTCAAAATAAGTAGAGAGACATATAAGGAACATAATACCAGGGTTAGACATTAACGGTTGTCCGATTACCCGGGGCAAGTGAAAACGGCACCCAACTTGTCCGATCGGGCAAGTGAAAATGATACTGTGATATGTTCAATTCCTGAAGAGCAAAATGATCAATATTGTATTATTCAGTGTTGGAAGTCACGGCGAATTCTACCTAAACATCGCGTCGTATGTATCATGTATTTTACGCCATTTTGTTTTATTTTGTTGACCACGGAATTCCCCTTTCTCAAA